>JAPFRF010000010.1:84814304-86226804 GCA_029282475.1 Phrynocephalus forsythii
CTGCAGAGAATGACAGGCGGGTATCGATGCATCGATACGCACTGGTTTATATTTTTTTAAAAAAAAAATTAAGAAGAAACCGGCTATTTAAAATAGGCTTCTCAATGCGAACGGAGCACGTGAAGTAGTACTGGATTCGACCGTAAAACATCGCCCGGTGAGGACACGAAAAGAGGGGTGGGGGCGAATGGACACCACGTGACCGCCACGTGACCGCCTTCGGATTCAAAGCGAAGGCAAACACGCTGCGAAGAGAAGTGCTTCGTGAAGTGACGGCCACTGTCTGACTAGCCAGGTTCTACCCAACTTTTAACCCCATTTGCCCAGATTTCCTTTTGGTCTCTTTTCCACAACTGGCTTCAGTGTGGATGGCCCTTCCTAAAGGTTGCCTACCCCATTTCTGTTATAACATAAGGGAAATGTTACTGCTTCATTATGATATACGGCCTAATATGAGGGGAAGATAATCCTCTATCGTTCTGAACCAATTTACATCCCCCTCCCCAAGATTTTATTTTTTTTCACATTTTCCACTCAAAAGATGCCCTTAGTAAGCACACTGCAAAAATGATTGTCCAGAGGCAGATGGAATTAAAGATCAGTTACTAGATTTTTCAAGTTTTTTGACAATACATTAGGGTAACTGAAATGTAATTGGACACAAAAACCTTGGAATCTTTTGTGGAATTAAGAAGGAATACACCAAGTAGTAATGCACTTGAATGAAATAATCATATCTAATCAAATAAAAATTAGACTCTTGTCCCTAAAGCAAATATCAACACCATCTGATAAGAAACAGAACTGGAAAAATGTAAAAAAAAAAGTTAAATAACAACATTATAGACAAATGTAATATTTCCTGAAAGTGGAGATTGTTCTAAACCTGTTAGTAGTAGTGTTTTCAGTTGATTAAATGTGGCCTTGACATATTTGGCAGTGTGCAAAAATAATGGACCTGTTTTTTGTGGTATCTAGGTGAACAAGGTCAGACTTAATGCTTGGAACAAGGCAATTCCAGTTCTAGAGTAAATACAAATGCCATGTTATAGAGGAGCAATCAAATTTTTGTAGCAATGAGTAAAGCAGTTTATTGAATCTGCCATGTTTCTATATTCAGTGACAAAAAAAACCAGTAAAAGAGACTGATTAGGCTGCAATTTTAAATATATATTTGAAAACCCTATAGTAATTTTAGACATTTTAGAAGGAAATGCCTTCAATAAAGAATTATTGTTTATTGCTTATGTTGCTTGAGGACTGCACCAAAAATATGCACTCTTGTGCAGTAGCAGCTGTCACAAATCAAGGTGAACCATGTTTTCTGATATTTCATTTTATCTCACTTCTTAAGAGATCCAGAGTCAAACTTCACAGAAGCAGGGACAGTTTTAATGGATGGCCAAATATATGAGCCAAAGGAATACAGCCCAGGGACCATTTTCAGTCCAAGATGGGCAGCTCCTGATTGGGGAGGAGTGGCACAGGCTTGAAATCTTGGAGAGATGAGTCCCCTTATTTGGACCATGAAGAACAGGCCAGACTTGCAAATGAAACCCCCGTTTACACTCCAGTGCCCAGTTCGAAAAGAAGGGCAAGCCAATTTGTGAAATGTAGAGTGAGCCAAACTTATATCAGGCACAAGAAAGCTGGCAGAACTGCACAGATTGGGCCAACTGCTGTAGCTCCCACCACATCAAATCAGCAAGTCACCAATGACCCACTATTGGGACCCAGCCAAGAAAGAGAAGCTGCTGTCCATGCATAACATTATGTGGAGATGTTGGGTACAGTACCAGTAGAATGTATGGGGATGTTGGCACCCAAGGAGGAGGATGTGATACCAAGAAAGAGAAGCTGCTGTCCATGCATAACATTATGTGGAGATGTTGGGTACAGTACCAGTAGAATGTATGGGGGTGTTGGCACCCAAGGAGGAGGATGTGATGATACCTGTAAAAGGGAAAGACAGATGATGGGCTTGTATCAACACACCTATATGACTTATAGCCTCGTTGCGCAGTGGTTACACAGCTGCACTGCAGCTAAAACTGCGCTCATGACCTGGGGTTTAATCCCAGGTAGGAGGCTCATGGTTGACTCAGCCTTCCATCCTTCCAGGGTTGGTAAAATGAATACCCAGCTCGCTGGGGGTGGGGGCAATCTGTAGCCTGCATACTATAATTAAAACAACTGTAAACCGCCCAGAGACGAAGTGGTATGGGGTGGTATATAAGCAGAACACTTTGCTTCATGAGTTACACAGGGCCGCAACCACCCTGTGGTTAATGGACATTGCTCATGAGCTAATCTGTGATTGTACTGCTGCTTATACTGATAACATCATTATTCTAACTGCAGTTCCCATCTGCAGCTCTTATGAGTCCTGGAGGAGACAAGCACTGCTCATGGCCAATTACAAAAAAGTGTAAGGTCGCCTGAAACATATTCCATGATGCTATGGTGCAGTACCTAGGTTTTATAGTAGGAACTGGAGAGGTAGGAGCAGTTTAGGATAAATTATACTGGGCATTGTAGTGGCTGTAGTCTTAAAGTGACAGGGTTCTCAATCTTGTAGGTTATTACTAGCAGTTCATACCACATTTTGTCTTCCAGTTTGACTTGCACATCCCTTACCAATTTGATGTACAAAGAAGTTCCCAGGCAGGTAACTTGGGGTGACAGGGAGGAATGAACATTTTGTGAGTCTCAAGACCAGTTATGCAAAGCTCCCATTCTCCATGCCCATGACTTCTTCAATCTTATTATACTGACATTATCCTGACTGATGTTTGAGATAGAGAGCTGAAGGTGGTGTTGGCCTGGAAGACAGAGGGATCTGATCAGCCAATCCATAAGCTATTATTTATCCAGGTAATGAACCTTAGAGAAAGAACATTTCAGCACCATCATATGTGAGGTCTAGCTGTCTGACGTGCTGTACATGGCCTGAACTATGATTTTTAGGGAATATTTTTACCCTTGTGACTAACCATACCATGTCCAATGGGAAACACAGATGAAAAATACAAGTTGTCAGTTCTCTCAGTGGTACATAGTTGTATACACTTTGAGTACAAATCTTTCATAGTTGAGCAGAGGCTAATATGGGTTATTTTATACACCTGTTCCCATGGGACATGGAAGGAAGTTGATGGTGGCATGACTCTTTTTTGGGGGGTGTCATGCAAGATCCTGGGAGAGCTGCCCAGATCTGTCTCACCACTGTACTTCCCCCTACACAAACTGGCAAACTACACATGCCTCATTTCTTGCACCACATCAGCCGATCAAAGAGGAGGGCCTAGGTGGTTATGAAGTCAAAGAAAGGCCCAGCTCAGCTGTCCAGGGGCAAAGGGCACCAATCGCAGGAGAAAAGTTGCCTGAAACATGTGGTTTGCATATGAAGGTGTCTGGTGAGTATGCGGTACCTAATCTGGGGGTACTTATAGGAGGAGGAGACACAGAATAAGAAAGAATATGAATGATGTAGATTCAATGAACAAGTGATGGGTGCATGGGGGGGAAGAGTTGACCATACGAAGTCATGGAGATGGGTAGTGTACTGTGTCTTCATTGACCTTACCTGGTATTGTTCCCCACAAACCTTTCTGGATTACATCCTTGCTGAGCTGGAGCAAGCAAAGAACTGCCCCATCCTGATCTGGAAGAGGGGGTAGTTCTACCACTAAGATGACTGAAGCTGATGCCCTCTGTGCACCTGCGGGAACTGCGAGGACCTGTCTGAGGAGAGCCACCAAGGTAGAAACTGCTCATGGTCCAAAGAGGATGAATGAAATTGTGCCAGACTTACTCTTAAGAACTTGAAAAGAGTTGGGGCACAATGAAGGACCGTAGGAGACAAACCTTTAGAGCCTTCAACAAAAGAACTGGATGAAGTCAGATCAGTGTCCAGCTGTTAAGCTGATCCCCCAAGGGACTGTCAACATGCCTCTGCTGATGAATGGCCTAGCAAATCACACTAGAACAATCAAATGTATCACGCCAGGGAGATCCACCTCCTATGATAAGTTAACTGTACTGTTGAGGGTTTTTTGGACTCAGTTTCTCTATGTAGGGAGTTTGTAATCTGAAATGAAAACTGTGCCATATGGTTGTGCTGTCCCTATATATCAGCTGTTAGAAATATGTATGTATGCAGAGGAATTCAGTTTTATACTACATACAATATATTTCATCCAATAGTTGTGGGGATTATCCTAGTCCTATATAGAACATCTCTTCTTTTATTTAATTCCCAGTGAATGATAGTGGTGTGTGATCCTTTATAGATCAGTAGTTGGAACTGCATCTTTTCTGCTATGGAACCCACACTGTGGAAAACTCAACTGCTATCTTCTTTTGTAGTTTGTTGAATGCTGCTGCTGCTGCTGCTGCTGGTGGTGGTGGTATGTATTAGTGGTTGTAGAAATAGCATTTTCTGTGTGGTTAAATACTGTGTCCAAAAATAGCACAATAGCCTCCCTGCAGCCGTGCAACCTAAGAAAGTTGCAAGCAGCAACAGATCACAGGTCACAGAACAGAAATAAAGAAACCAGACTAACTTTCAAACCCAGGCACGAAGTCTCCCCTCATATATACACAGGGAACCAGGACTAGAACAAAGATGGACACTTTTGATAGACTTAGGTCTGTCCATCTGTAGGATGAGTACCGAAATCTTTTGAAACCCCGGAGTGCTGTTCCCAATTCCTGTCCTATGAACAGCTCTGTACATAGAAGTCAGATTTAGCATAGCACAGTTTCCTAAGGGCCTACTTGTCACTCCAGCAAGGACTTATCACAAGGTTATATATAACGCATTGGTTATGCAGCCTGACACAACTTAGCTGAAAAACATTCTATGTTACAACTGCAAGCTTTCAACATGACTAAAAACAACTGACATACACATGTAGAATCTAAACTGCTTTCAGTATCTCTTATCAGGAGTACTCACAAGGCCAGCTGCTATTAGTTACTAGGGTAACGTGTATCAAGAAAGAAGTATTCTAATACCTTTCAAGGTTGAGAGCCTGTGCATTATCTCATTCTCATTGTATCAATCCAAAACTTGTCCCTGGGCAAAAGGAAGTGATTGTGTTGAAGACGTTTAAAAAGTTTCCTCTCTGTCTTTATTTTACTTCATTCTGTTTTTAATTAGATTGCCTGTTAGTTCTATATAATGTTTTCCTTTGGTTTCATTGGATTCTGCCGCACTATTTCCTTCTAGAAACATGCACCTCATATAGACATTTTGTTCTAGGGTGTATAAATGTTGGTGGTAGACTGGTAGTAGCAATTGGCAGTGTGAGTCTCATAGAATTCAAGCTATTTCTCACAATTACATTTGTCATTTATAATATGATTGGGATCATTATTGGTACTAAATATGACATAAAACAGTATTCAAATGCACACTACAGCCAATGTTACGTCTAGGTCTATAACAAGAACGCAAGCAAAAACCCACTTTAAGTCCCCACTCCAAATTTATTTACAAAACTCCTAGATTTCTTTTCCTCCCACTAAGAGGATACACTGAGGCATTCACAGTGAAACTACCTTTTTCAAGCTACATTGGTCACTTGTACAGTCTGTGGCCCAATTGCCAGCTTCTATTTATACCATCACCCTAACTAGAGGGCTGTTATTTCTACTGTCATAAAGAAGCTAAGACGTGGGCACCATAAACTGAGGAACTGTGGAATGCAGTTCTTGCAGTATTTCAAGAAACACTTGACTTTACCTTACCATAAGGAAAACCTACTTCCACTACCCAGATGTTGAGATTTTCTGCTAAAAGCATGAGTGCTAAAATTAGCCTATGATATTTTTTATAAAAAAGTGTTGTCAAGTCATTTACAACTTACAGTGAACTTTGTCATAGTTTTCTAGTTATAAAGTTCTTAGAAGGCAAATATCCGCAGCTAAAAGAAATATCTGAATGTCACCACAGGAGGTTCTCTCATCTCTGGGATTCTGTAAATCAGCTTGCATTGTTTGGTATTGATCTTCAGCATTCAGCCAAAAGTGCCTTTGAAGTATGATTCCACAAACTTGAAAAATTGTTTCGGTTGCCTTTCTCCAACACTAATGGGTATGCATCTCAAATTACAAGGTATAGTGTAATATCTCTGGCCTACTGCATATTATTTGGCTGCCTGAGATAAGGATATTCCTTGGGCAAACTCGAGTAATGGCTTCTCATGGACAAAAATGCTACAGAATGCACTGTGGCTGCATCACATTCTCTGCTAGCTGAAACACTATGCTGACATAGACACAGCTATCTCTTCTACAACTATTTCTTGAGAATTTGAAGGAATTATGACCTTAGAACTGCAGATCTGGAAGGGATCTTAGGATCATCAAGTATATTCCCAGTCAAGAAGGCACAGTGAGGAATTGAATTCCCAACGACCAACTCCACAGCCAGATGCCTAAAGCACTGAGCTATCCAGAAGTCACAAACCTGAATGTGTAGGGCTGCATATTCCCCATGGACTAGTACAAATATCCAGTATCATATAGTGGCTGGAAAGAATGTCTAGGACTGTGAAGATTAGGATTCAAATACTCATGTCCATGGAAACCCAATAGAACTGTGGAGGTGATAAAACTGTTCCTTAACTATCTCACCTTAAAAGTGCTATTAGGGCCATTATAAGTTGGTTCTGGCTTGGCAGCAGATAACTAACCAATAGAAACTAGAGATGGGCACGACCAGAAATTTTTTTTTTCGAGTTGTCATTTTTCGGGATGGGCCCGTTTCGGCTCATTTCCGTTTTTCGCAAATTTTTTTAAAAAAATGTCGTTTCATCGTGTCTGTCGTTTGTCGTTACCACCGCGATTTCGCGCAATTTGACGTCCCTCCCAGCGAGTGGCGTCCCGCCGGCGCTAGGTGTTTTTGCTCCCTAGGCGGCGGGCGGGGTGGCGGGGGGCATGGGCGGGCGGCGGCAGCGGCAGGGGGGAGGGGAGGGCGCACGGGCAGGCGGGCGGCGGGCACGGGTCCCGCAATGACCCAGAGCAGGCGGAAAACACTTTAAACAGACTTGCTGCACAAGACTGCATCGAATAAAGCAATTGCAATTTTTATTGCAAACAAAGTGGACAGTGCACCCACAGCAGAGCTGCAGGCAGGGTATGAAAGGACCTTGGCTTGCCACCAAGCAAATGAAATTTTTAAAATAAATCCACACCTCCCCTCCCACTCAAACCTCCCCCCCTTTGAAGTATTATCAGAAAAGAAATCCTAACAAACTGCAGGAGAATAAAAAAGAATAAACTGCGTTGCTATTCCCCACAGCAGACAGAGAATGAAAGGAATTATTATTATTTCCTAAAAATTCAATTGAATCAATTCCCTCCCTGCCTGCCTAACCGAAATCTAAAGGCTCTGCGAAATCGAAACTAGTCTAGCACAGCAGCCAGCTACACACAGCCCTCTCCCACCCATATCCAAGCCCGGACTGCAACTCTTCTGGGAGTGCCTCGCCTTTTTATGCCCTCTTGCACATCCAGAAGTGTCAGTCAAAACCTGGCCATGCGATTGGTAGAATGGGTCCAAAAATTTGCATGGTCCCATCCCATGGCCAGCCCATCATTGTGCAGGTGTAAAAAAATAAAAATAAAAATAAAATAAAATAAAATCAGTGCGACCTTTTACTGCTATAAAAAACCCACTGCTGCTACTGTAAAAATTCAAGCATTTAAAATAGCTAATTTTTGCATATTTCTGTGGTGCTTTGGTGTTTTTTTGGACCACGATTTCAAAAAAAATATTGCAGACACCATTTTGGATCCCCCCCGCACCGCATTGCAAATGGAGACGCCGAGGATGCCCCCTCCCAGCCCGGTACCAGCAGCCCAGGACAGGAGGGGGGAGGCTGGGGACCCCCCCAGAAACCACCCCTCTGGTAGGTGCCCTCAGGCAGGCATATTTTCGCCTGCTTTTTTGGCCGGGAATCGGGGTTTTTTATTTTTAAAACTTTTTTTTCTGTGCCGCTTGGCATCGCGTGATCGCCGTGCGATGCCAGGAACGACAACGACAAATCAAACCCAATTTTTCTTTTTTCAGTTCGAGTTCGAGTTCTGACAGCTTAATTGTCGTTACCGTTTCCATTACGTAACAGAAACGATATCCAAAAACGGAAATGACAATTTCGCCAAGTCGTGCCCATGTCTAATAGAAACACATATCTATACCATTCCAGGTGGCATGATTACAGCTTTCAAACAGGTCGAGCTTACATTTCTGTATAAAATGCAAAGGCATCCTTGTTGACTGTAACACAAGGACGGCACGTGCGTCTTGTTCAGGCATGGTGTTACAAAAAGATACAACAAACATTGTGCTAATAATCTTTTATTCTCTCAAACACAACTTTTTAGGAAAGGGCCGTCTTCTCTGGATAGGACTTCTATTGTCTTAAAACACATAAAAGAACAAACCTTGCTGAGAGAAAATCAGCATGGCTTCTGTAAGGGTAAATCTTGTCTTACAAACCTTTTAGAATTTTTTGAAAAGGTCAACAGGCACGTGGATTTGGGTGAACCGGTGGATATAGTCTATCTGGATTTTCAAAAGGCTTTTGACACAGTCCCTCACCAAAGGCTGCTGAGAAAATTGCATAGTCAGGGGATAAGAGGGCAGGTCCTCTTATGGATTGAGAACTGGTTGAGATCCCGGAAACAAAGAGTAGGTGTCAATGGGAAATTTTCACAATGGAGAGAAGTGAAAAGCGGTGTGGCCCAGGGCTCGGTCCTGGGACCGGTGCTTTTCAATCTGTTCATAAATGACCTGGAGACAGGGATAAACAGTGAGGTGGCCAAGTTTGCAGATGACACAAAACTTTTCCGTGTGGTAAAAACCAGAGAAGATTGTGAAGAGCTCCAGAAGGATCTCTCCAAACTGGGGGAGTGGGCTGAGAAATGGCAAATGCGTTTTAATGTAACCAAATGTAAAGTAATGCATATTGGGGCAAAAAATCCAAACTTCATCTATCAACTCATGGGCTCTGAGTTATCCGTGACGGATCAGGAAAGAGATCTTGGTGTGTTGGTGGACAGCTCCATGAAGGTGTCTCCCCAATGTGTGGCAGCAGTGAAGAAGGCCAATTCCATGCTAGGGATTATCAAAAAGGGGATTGAAAATAAAACAGCCAACATTATAATGCCGTTATACAAAACAATAGTAAGGCCCCACCTGGAGTATTGTGTACAATTCTGGTCACCGTATCTCAAGAAAGACATAGTGGAACTGGAAAAGGTGCAGAAGAGAGCGACTAAAATGATTACTGGGCTGGGGCACCTCCCTTATGAAGAAAGGCTAAAACAATTGGGCCTCTTTAGTCTGGAAAAAAGGCCCTTGAGGGGGGATATGATTGAGACATACAAAATAATGCAGGGTATGAGTAAAGTGGATAGAGGGAAGCTCTTCTCCCTCTCTCAAAATACCAGAACTAGGGGACATACACTCAAATTGAGTGCTGGGAGAGTAAGAACTGACAAAGGAAAATATTTTTTCACCCAGCGCGTTGTAAGTCTGTGGAACTCCCTGCCACAGGATGTGGTGATGGCATCTGGCCTGGATGCCTTCAAAAGGGGATGGGACAGATTCCTAGAGGAAAAGTCCATCACGGGTTACAAACCATGATGGAGATGTGTAATCTCTAGGCTTTAAACCAGGGTACTTCAAGGGCCAGATGCAGGGCAGTGGTATCAGGAGACAAATATCTAGTCTCATGTGCTCCCAAACGCATCTGGTGGGGCCGCTGTGAGATACAGGAAGCTGGACTAGATGGGCCTTTGGCCTGATCCAGCATGGCTCTTCTTATGTTCTTATGTTCTTATGTACTCCTTTTCTTTCCATGTTTAGACCATTGTGGAGGAAAGACAGAACATTAGTAGATCAGCAGGAGCTGCCCATGTGGGAACTGAGTACATGAGTTCCACCATAGGAGGACAAATATTTTATTTCTAGTTAAACATTTCTAGGAAGACATATATATCAGTGGATGAACACCTGGACCCAGGTTCTTGCCAGACTATGGGAGGGATTATGCAACCACCTACATTAAGACTACACCACTACAGTGATTGACAAAATGGTTCCCTTATGGGCTGTGTACCATTAAAGAAATTGTGTTTAAATTGATACAGGATATTACTGAGAAATGAGGTAATGATGAAATATGGTTGAGTGGGCTTTTTGCTATGTCTTTTGGCAGACAATAATGAGCAGTCACTCTACAGTTCATAGATATCACTTATTGGACATTCTTGGTCATGAGGAAAACAGCACCCTTCAGTCGCACACAAATTGCAGTGACAATGACTGCTTTTGGGACACAAAGTGAAATTAACTTCTAGGTTATCCCCGTCAAGGGCCATTAAGTCCTGAACTATGAGGGACACAGTGAGCAAGTCATATTTTAGCTTCCCCTGAGCATAAAGCAGGCAGGTTCTGCTCTGTCCCCCCAAACCCTGACCTTCACTAAAATTTATGTGGAAATGAAAGAGGAAAAGGAAGGCTGTAGCCCTGCCAAACCTGGATAATGTGACTCATTTTAATTATGGGCATTTAGAAATTAAATGGCTGAAGGCTTGTTTGGTCGTTTGTTGCTGGCAATTTTTTTTAAAGGAGATTTAAACTGGCTCCAGAATCTGAGTACCTTTTTACAGCAGGTGTTGAACAACACACTCATTTTTCTTTTTACAGAATGTCCTTGTAAGCATAATAACAATTAGGGAGCTAGGCCTTCACATCAAGATCTCCTGCTCTCTCTGACATTCCTCCTTGGGCTACTCCATTACTTATAATTTTATCAACAATCTTCTCACTGGACTATTTTTAAAGAAGGCTTTGAATAATAGCACCATACAGTATCTTCACAGTTGGAATGAATGTCTGTACTCTAATATTATTAAGCTATAAGCTAACTGGATCCCTCCCCGAAACATCTTTCTTCACACATTCCCCCCCCCTCTCTCTCTCACACACACACACACACAGAGAGGGGGGGTACGTGTACAAAGAACCTTTAAAATGTTTCTATCATCTGGAATATGAGGCCATTGGCACTCCATCAGAAGGGACAAAATTAACTAATTAAACAGCAGGAATGTCCAGGAGTTATGATATTCTACGGAGTCTGTTTGCGTGGAAACTTTGTAGGTTAGTGGAATAGCTAGGAAGCATTCTGAGGAGGCATGAAGACTAGTGAGCCACTGAAGAAATAGGTAGCCACCCAATAAACAGTCCCCTGAGAAAAAAGTAGGGTGAAAAAAGGACTTTAGTTTAAAATTCAGAATTACAGAAGATGGTACAGCAGCAGTACAAGCACCACAATTCAATATAAAATCAGACAATAGGCCAATTTAACATCTATAACACTAACTGATTTGGAACAAAAATTAAAATGCCAACCTTATTAGATGTCAGGTAGAGGTGGTCATTGTGACAACTGTCAGATAATTTTCACCCAGCAATGACAAAATTAAGAGCATTTCGAGCAGTTGATACCAATTCTTCCGTAGTACATGTTGAGCATCATAGAGTATACTGACATAAGTATGACGTTGCCTGTCCTTCTTCATACTTGAAAGGCCCATGTCAGTGTGAAAACCCCATTTTCTTAGCGTCACTTTGGTTCTGCCAACTACAGTCCATAGGTGATTAAGTAACTTCCAAGTAACTCAGTTCTCCATGTAACAGGGGCCAAGCTTTCCTTTTCTTCCCATTTTAAGAAGTCGCTGCTCCTTCTTTCCACATTATGGTCCTGGAATTTTCTCTTATTTCTTCCTGATTAAAAAAATGTTCTTAAAAGTCCTTTTAAATTATTTTAATGGGGGAGAAGTCACATTTGATGCCAATGCTGTCTTTCCTATTAGCTAATATTCCATATCCCACTGGACATAATGTGTGCTGGGTGATTGATGTTACCAATGGAGATTAGCTTCAGATGTCTAGTACAGTGGACCCTTGTATAACAAACAGCTTGTATAACATAAAATTTGTACAACATAAAAAATTCGGGAGATAGGGGAAATTTGCTTAACATAATCGCCAATGGGGAAAATCCGTACAATATAAAATGGGATTACTCCATTTTCAATGCATTCCTATGGGAATTTGTATAAAGGAAATTTTGCTTAACATAATTTCATTTGGAACTAATTAATTCCTTTATACAAGGTACCACTGTAATGATTCCATAGCTTTTCTTGTGTGTTCAAAGTTTTATTCTTTTCTATATAACCAAGAAAAAAGAAATAGTACTTATTAGACACTGTACTACAAGGGTTCCAGTCATAGTCATATTACAGTAAATTTAGGCCTTATTCTTTGTTTCCCTTTTCTACCAATTGATAAAATAGATTCCATGTTTGATAAAATTGTGTGTCTTCTTTTCCTTTAATTTTCTGTGCATTCCAAAATCTTCTTAATTATCCCTTCGTCCCTTGGTATTTCTTCCTTTTTCCAATATTGTGCCATTACAATCCTCGCTGCTTTCAAAATATGTAACATTAGATAAATGTTTTGTTTATCTAAATTCTCTGGTACTATACCTAATAAAACCAGTTCTGGTTTAAAGTCTATCTGCTTTCTTAACATTTGATAAACCAAGAATGAATTTTAATCCAAAACTTTTTAGCTTTATCGCAGGTCCACCATAGCTGATAATATGTCCCCATGTTTTGCTCACATTTCCAGCATTTCTTAGACATATTTGGAAACATTTTAGCTAATCTAGAAGGTGGTAAATGTCATCTATAAAACATTTTATATAAATTATCTTTATAGGCTGCTGCTATTGTTAGTTTACAATTTCTATTCCAAAGTTTTTGCTATTTCTCAAGATCATTATTATAGCCAAAAATTTGCCCATTATACCATTGTCACAACCACAATCACAACCACAATCACAAGAACCTTTATTGGCATACATTAATATAAAACAGATGCAACAAAATGTAAAATAAGAGGTAGGAGATAAATAAATAGGTTAAAAATGATTAAAAGATTGGGTTAATAGCAGGCCTTGGCTATTTACTATTTACTAATATGTAAAACAGTGGCCAAGTATTCAGCCACTGAGGCTGTTAATTCCGGAAATTTGTCCTCAAGAAGACGCTTTGTTATACTCTCCGAGGATCCAGAGGAATTAGAAATATAAGGGGTCAGAAGGCGAAGGCGAAGCTTGTAGTAGGAGGGGCAGGAGAGAAGGATATGAGAGGTTGAGCCAGGTTCCAGGAAACATAGTTTACAGAGTCTATTCTCAAATGGAACGTTGTAGTATCTTCCTGAAAGAACTGCTGAGGGAAGGATGTTCAATCTAGCGAGCATAAAAGCATGACGCAGACAAGGATTAATGAGATGTTTCATATAATTTGCTCTTAGTCCTGGAGTTGGCATCAAACCATAAAAGTGAGGAGAACACGTTGGATTGAGCCCTGATGAAATGGTTTGACACTCTATATCCCAGATTCTTTGATGGATGATTTTGAGGATTTGGGATTCTTCGCAGTTGATTAGGGAGTCTAGGTCGATTCCAATGTGATGAATTTTGGACAGGATAAATTGATACCATTTTGAGACATAAGGGTCTCTTAATAGTTCATATACAAGGGAGTTGGAGTCAGGGTGAAAATGAATACATAGCCAAAACTTAATAGTGACTGTCCAAGCAAAAGTTGATGGCAAATGGAGTCCCAGTTCATTAGCAATGGTATAAAGATTGATCATATTAGGAACACCTAAGATGCGATGAAAGAAGGTGGCAGCATTGTATTTTTCACGTGTTTATCCTCCATTTTCCCTTCTAATAGAAATTTATATATTTTCTTAATTAGTTTATTGTCTGAAGTCAACAGCATTTTATCAAATGCTGTCTGTTCACTGTAGAAATCATACATTTTTCAAATCTCTTTTATATCTACTTTGTATTTGCATTAAAGGCCACCAAGAAGAAATCAAACCCTGGTCCATGAGTTCTTGTTTAGATTTTAATTTCCCTTCTCTATCTAACATATCTACATAGGTTACAATTTTCTCAAAGTTTAAGAAGTTAGGATATGCAAATGCTTATGTAGGTGAAACCCATCTTGGAATTTTCATATACACTTTCCTTTTTAATTTCTCTGATAATTAAAAATATCTCTGATAATTTCTCTGATAATCTTAGAAATTAACAGATTTCTAAGATAATAATTTTCAAAGTATCTATGAGTTTTAGCTTTCTCATACCATTGCTTTTATTGAGTGCTCCATGCACGTGTTTTGCCTGGACTAAATTATCACACACTGGCCTGACATATTTGCCTCCAGAGCAGCAAAGTCTCAAGTATGTTGTTTGTAGCATTTGTGACTGTATAACCCAGCTAGTTCTTGATTGTTCTAATTTGGACAATGTAGTAGGAAACTGTTCCAGGAAATATGACGTTTCCAAGATGTCTGCTTGTTTCTCAGGGGAAATATTTAATACTGCATTACAGATGGGCACAGAACGAACATTTTTTCGTTTCCGTTACCATTTGTCGTTTCCATTATGTAACAAAATGACAAACAAAATTGTGATGAAAATGCAATGGAACGAACAGAACCACAAAAATTGTGGTCGTTACGTTTCGTTTCCGTTAATGGCGACGCACAATGAAATGAGCTGTTTTAAATGTTAAAAAACGCCCTGGACATCCATAAAAACGCAGCAATAATTATTTATATTGTCTGATAATACCTACCAGGGGGGTTGGGGTCCTTAAAACATTTGTTTTTGTCTTCTCCCATCGCGATGTATTTTTCTTTTCCCTTTAAAATGGATGTCGCACCAGCCACAAAATGGAGGCAAGCCATGTGATGGGATCATGTTCAACCAATAGCATGCCCAGGTTGCAGACTGGGCGGGCAGGTATGGCAGGCACAGAGGGCATAAAAAGGTCTGGCAGCCCCCGTCCTCCTTGCAGTCTCTTGTGGGAGTTAGGGTGGGATTGCTGTCTCTGCGCCTCTAGCTTCAGTCCTGCAGCCTCCTTGTGTGCGTGCGTGCTGCGTACCTCTCAGTGAGTACCCTCCCTTGCCCCACAGTGCAGTCACTCTGCGGCTGCCTTGCACCCTGGGCAACGCCCGCCACTGCCTTTGCAGCCTCCCTGCATACCTAGTCTATACTGTGTCTCTGCCAGCATCCATTTTTTTTAGTGTTTTCCCTCTGGTCTGGGGCCTTGGGGGGATGCCTGCGCACGGAAATGCTTTAAAAATCGTGCAAAAAGCGGGTAGAAGCGACAAACAAAAAAACGAAAACGGTAACGAAATTTTTCCAAAAATTCACGACAAACGGAAATGAACTGAAATGGACCTCTCAACGACAAATGAAAAACCGAAACACCATTTTTTTGTTTCGTGCCCATCTCTACTGCATATAGTGCTATTTATACAAATAATTCTTGCATGGAGGAATAGAGGATGGTACAGATGGGAGAAGTTACATTTGAGCTCTTGAATCACTTTTGAGTTCACATTAAAAAGGAGTCTCTCTCAGAAACAATTTTAAAACTTTGTACAAATGTCTGTGACTGGAGACATATCAGGTTCCTGATTAATGGGTTCTAGAAATCTTTGTTTTTGGGGAATCAGACATATTTAATCAGCATTATGCATGGGTAGACATTAATGTTTTTGAACTGGCTTCAATAACTATTTGAAATATTTTCCCACACATATTTTCCCCTGTCTATAATAAAGAGAAAATCACCTCATGTATCTTGATTCATTTTTTCCTTGACTTTAAATATAGTTGTTTTTCATGTTTGCTAGCTGTAGGTTGTTACAAATAGAAAAGAAGTCTTAGAGCCATGGTCTCTGTAAGAAAATTGCTCTTGGATTTAACAAGGATTGCACATAAATTATCATAGGAGAAAACACTGAGAATCTTAGAGAGTTTTTGAGTAGGAAAAAAAACCCTGACCTAACCTTGAAATACAGAAATACAAAGGCTACATATAAATGAAGTGTTAGGTAATGTGGCGGCATATTGTTATGATGTTTCTGAATTGCCCCACTGTGGGTGGGGGGAAAAAAGATTTGGTGAAGAAGAATAAATTGGGCAAGAGGGAATTGTAAAAGCCGACTAGCTATTGTTTGTCACTATTGAATAACAGAATAATAAAACTTACCATTCCTACAGAATTTTTTCAGATTCTTAAAGAGTTTATTTCCTGCCCACTTGACTTACCTACAGAATAATGAAATGCCCAAGAGCATCACAGCAGCTTTTATATTTCTAGAGATGGCACTTATGCCTTGATCCAAAAATGTTTGAGTGGAGTAGAAGAATGCATGATCAGTGTCACAGTTGGTGATTATTTCCATGGTCAACAAATTACACATGAGTGCCACCATGTCTGATGGTACTACTGACATGTTGGGGGAAGGAGGCACTTGAACTTACCTCCCCCTCAAGTATTACACACACATTTGCACACATATAGAACAAGACTTCCCATCCTCTACTGATATCAGGGAACTTTCCTTGTGGATGAGGAAATGTTATTAATGGGAGCTACTATTGTTCCTTTAAACATCTAGTCTGATCCCATGTCACTGAATTTCCCTTGTGGCTGCTGCCACCATAAATGCTTGCCCCAGTTAGTATGACTGGGTTGGGAATGGGCCAGGATAACAATCTTATGTTCTATCCTCACAATGCAGTTGTGATCTTGGAAGCTACTGAACTGGAGTACAATTTAAAATCTCAAGGGTCAAACAAGCATGCTATCCTCTTCATTTTATGCATCTCTTCCATGCAATGCTGATTGGTGCTGTTGGAATGGATGCTGAACATGGCATACAATGTGAGTTCACAGGGCAGCATGAGGAGATAGGGACTGGAATAGGTACACACGTGTCTGTCTGTCTGTCTGTCTGTCTGTCTGTCTGTTGTCTGTGTCCGAGTGAATTGGTGGAGGTACATCCATTTGTCTAGATATGCATTTTTATTTATGAGCAGTGAAGGGAATCCCCCCTCTGTGTGTGTGTGTGTGTTTTTGCGTGTGTGTGCATGTGCATGTACATGCACACACATGCAAGAGAGGGTGCAAAAGATATCTTGGCCATATCCACCACCAGCACATGGAGGCCTTTCTGGGAAAGAGAACATACAGGAAATATCAGATAACAGATGGAAGTGTTTACCATGAAAAGAACATTGTTAGACAAAGATTATTCCTCTGTTGTTGTTTTCCCATGACAAGCAGTCATGGTTTGGTCATCACCATCCCCCAGTACACCATATCAGTGTAAAACTGCAAGATATTCAGTTTATATAAAAACTGGTCAGGTGAGGGGATGAAGGAAAGTACCAGATTGGATGTACTTTTTTTCTAAAGTCTATTCCAGCAATTCTCATTTTGTCCCAACATAGTGAACTATGAATGGAGAGAACCAACATACTAAACTATGAATGGGGAGAACCTGTTGTGTGTATCTGTCAAGAAGGAGCACATAGAACCCATCCAAAGGATATCAGACAAGAGTATTATAATCTGGCACAGAATGAAGTGAGCAATAGAGATGGGCATGAAACACCAAAATGGTGTTTCATATTGTTTTTATTTGTTTGTTATTGTTTCATTTTGTTTAGAATGAAACAAAATTTAAAACAATGTTTTGTTGCTTATTTGTTTTGTTTTTCATTTTTTAAAACTTGCGCTGTCCAGTTGGCCCGTGGGCCAGCTTGGCATGTTTATTTATTTATTTATTTTTTACTCGCACTGACCAGCTGGCCCATGGGCCAAGTCAGCACCTTTTATTTTTTAATTCTATTTTTTAACTCATGCTGACCAGCTGGCCAGTGGGCCAGGTCGGTGCGGCAAGCTTTTAAAACCTTTTTCCCATGCCGAAGCCTCATGCTACAGCTGATCGGTGGTGGCTTCTGTGGGGGGGGGAAGCCCACGATTTCCCTGCGGGTGCATTGGGGGGAGGAACTGTCGGAAAATGAAAAATGAAGCAAAAAAAAAAGGAAATTTCTGTTTCATTTCATTTCATTTTTCCTTGATGGGTCCCTTCGTTCATTCATTTCATTCCATAACAAAATGAATAATGAATAATGGAACAAAAATCATTTTGTTCCCCTCTCTAGTGAGAAGGCTTATTATGCTGTGAGCAAAGGAGATTTTAAAAACATTTTTGAGAAAACTATTTAAAAACACACCCACGTTACTTATCCTTCTCTTCTTCCACTCACCTTTACATCAGAAACTCTGATTGTATTTATCTCATTGCTAAGACAAATCATATTATGAACATGGTGTCAGTGTGAACTACTGCATGAATCTACCTTAAAACTAGAAGATCAAGAAATATAATGGCAGGGTATGTGCTAATTGCAATTTTTGCACATTGTGACATTCATTCCAATGAATGTTTGTAATATATACATATAAATACATAGATGTCAATTGTTATGTTATCTCTTTAAGCGTCAGCCTATGATCTGGAATTTGACTGCTACAATGCATAGGGCTGAACTTATAGTCAAAACTTGAAAATATAGTGTCTTTCATATACATTGTAAATGTTTTACTGTTGAATATAACTAGGACAATTATCTGTCCATGTATTTTCAGGCAGAGCTTTTCTATAAACTAGTGGGATAGCATACATCCCAGCTTGGAAATGTTACAGCAGGGGCTAGAAATGGCCGGCAGATTCTGGGATTTATATTTTTTAAAATTAATTTTTCTAAAGTTTTTTTTTAATTCTTGGAGTAATACTGTATTGGCTGCTCATCTTAATTACTGATTACAAATAAAATACAAAAAACCTGTTTTATTGTTCAAATGACTTGAGCGCTCATGTGGGCATTGCTGGGTGAGTCACATCTCCATTTCTGGCCAAGTGTTCATTGCGCCTTGTAAATTTTAAACAAACAGAAGCTGGGGTCAGAATTCTCCTCCTGGCTCTCAGTGAGGCCACTACTGAGGGAAGCTGGATTTTAATGGACATTTGTTAAGATCTCCCACTTCAAACAACATTTGCTAAAATCTCCCCACTCCAGACATTTGTTAAAATCTCCCACTCCTTTTTATTACAGTTCTTCTGGAAGCTGACTCTCCAGATAACATATAAAAGAGGTTGCAAAGTGGCTGCTTGCCCTCCCCTCCCCCCCGAGTCCTTCTGACACAACTGCTTCATCACCGTTCCATATGCCCTTGCTCCGCCAGCAATTGGCGTTAATTTTGTTCTAAGTACAGTTCATCTTCTATCTCTACCTTCAAGCCATATAGGCAATCTATTGTAATTGTAGCTTTTATATCATCTTGAAGATGCCCTTCACCTTGGCTTTACCCATATTTCTTTGTTCATCTTGTTTTCCCATGTGATACCAACTTAATATCTTTGCTGCATGGCTCTGTAGTTCAAAGCTTGTACTTGTTCTTATCTTGGGAGAAGGGAAAAGACCTTTAATCTTTCTCCAGTATTCATATAAGAGTGACACAATGAAGTCCACAGTGCCTCTGTCTGTCTATCTGCCTGCTTGAAATAAAGAACAGGAAATACAGAGCCACAAAAATATTACCTAATGTGTCACAGCAAAGGGTGGGCAACTGTGTTCTGTGGAAGGCTGTAAGCTGACCTTTTTTTGTAGTCAGTCCCTCCCTCTCCCAGATGAAACTTGACTTAGCTCACTGGATGACTTCTCAGGTGGCAATTACTGCTTCCGCTGTTTTAGCAACTGTTTTTTTTTAAAGTAAGACTTATATTTGAAACCAATGCAATAGGGGAAAAAAACCAAGTTTGTATCTGCAAACATCCACTGCATTCCAGTGAGCAACTGTGACTTTACTGACACTTCCATGTTCAGACAACAAAGCTGATAGCAAACTCTCTTATAGAGCCCCTTGGTGCAGTGGTTAAATGCCTGTACTGCAGGTAAAACTGTGCTCACAACCTGGGGTTCAATCCCAGGTAGTAGGCTCATGGTTGACTCAGCCTTCCATCCTTCTGAGGTCGGTATAATGAGCACCCAGCTTGCTGGGGGGGCAATGTGTAGCCTGCATTACTGTAATTGAAATTGTAAACCTCCCAGAGACTACTTGAAGTGGTATGGGGCGGTATATAAGTAGAACACTTTGCTTTATACCCAACTGGAATATCCACCTATCATGCATAAGATTATCTGCTTTATTATGACCAACTCAACTCTATTAAAAATCCTATCTCCCCTAAGATTTTGTGATCCAAAGATAGTGGGCAGAAATGGGAGATGGATTTTTAACTGGAAATGAGAGAAGAGGTATTGAAGAGCTGCTTTTATGGGCTTCATACAAGGTCTGATCAGAGCTTGAAAAAGCTGCTGAAAATTTGCTCCCAGAATCCCCTAGCAAAATTCCATATTCTGCCATGATTACAATATGTGATTTGGTGAGGGGAGTACCACAAAATGTACCCTGGCAACCACAAAAGTCTTCTTTGTCTGTCACCATAAACTATATTGTACACTTTTCTTGAGGACCTGTATACGCATCCTGCAGTCTTGAGAGATTATGGTATTGTGTTCTGTATAGAAGTCTTAAAGCAGCATCTAGTGTGGCTAAAAAGGCTAATTTGAGAATGACAATCCCTTCCACATTGAGGACAAATACAGTCGGTCCCTTGCCCGGCCCCCAGATTTCGCTGTTTCTTGGAATGTCTCTTTTCCTCAGCCTGTTGAACAAGTGTTCCTTCGAATTGTAGAAGGCCATGATGAATCTTCTTCCTCCATGCTGAAAGATTGGAGGTCAAGGTTTCCCATTTGTTAAGGTCCATTCCCAAAGTCTTCAGATCCCTCTTGCTGCTATCCTTATATCACAGCTGTGGTCTCCCTCTGCACAAATTCTCCATACAAAAGATCTTTCGGAATCTAACCATCAGCTTCTCTCTCTCTCCCTCTCTCTCTTTGTTATGACCATCAGCCATTCTCATGATATGCCAAAGACAACATAGACGTCACTGTTTCAATACTGTATATACATGTTAGAGATTTCAGCTCATCCCACAACTATGCCATTTGGAACCTTATTATGCAAAGTGATGCCAAAGACATGTTGGAGACAGCACATATGGAAAGTGTTGAGCTTTCTCTCTCGCCATACACAGAGTCCAAGACTTGCTGCAAAAGAAGAGTGTGCTCCAGACACAAGCTCCATAAACCTGGATCTTTGTATGTTCCATCAGCCTCTTGTTAAGGTGTACTCTCTTTGTAAGTCTAGTGAATGTAGTAGCTGCTTTACCAATACGTCTATTCAGCTAAGTATCTAAAGGCAGAGTGTCAGAGATGGTTGACCCAAGGTACACAAACTCATGGACAACCTTCAGTTCTTGTGCAGAGATTGTAATACAAGGAGGTGAATCCACATCCTGGATTGGGTTCAGGCTGATTGTTAATCCAAAATCTTGTCAGGCCTTGCTAAAATGACCCATAAGTTGTTGAAGATCTTTGGCAGAGTGGGTAGTAATAGCAACATCATCAGTGAAGAGGAAATCCTGCAAACACTTTAGCTGGACTGTTGCAGTCTTGAAAGTATTCTTCAACATGAGAGCAGGGAAAACCCCCGAATCATAAGAACCTTTGTGCTTTGGTTTAGTTATGATCCTGTGTTGAGAAACTGGAAATGTTGATTGAGAAGCAGCAGAAGATGTAGCAGAAGTGTCATCAGTGGAAGCCAGTGGAAAAATGTCACTCTAGAGGAGCCAATGAGGTCTTTAAATGAAACCAACCACATGATTACTGGTTATTGGCCTGGAACTGCTAAACCTACCATATTGTCCTGGCGGAATGGCAAGGCCCCTCTCTCGGAGCCTGTTGACATCTTGCTGTTTTCCAGGAACAGGATTAGCAATAGCCCGGCTAATATGATCCCTACTAGTAACAGAGAATGGGAAGCCAATCTGTCAGATCATCTGCAGAGAAGAGAAGAACTTTGACTGATATCCAGACCCTTCTTCCTATTGCTCATTATTCTTTTTTTCCTGCAATGTGCTTGATTAACTGCTTTAGGGTCTCTGTTATTTTCTGGGAATTTTATATATGCCTCAGCATCTTTAACGAGCATGAGATTTTAAGAGCCCTATAAGCATGGCCATGAGTAGGAAGAGAATGGAGATTAACAGGCTAGTGCAGGAGAACCAGCTGATGTCTTAAACATGTTCACTTTTCTACTTCCTCAAAAAGGATGCAAGCTGTCTCATCTCACTCTCTGATGCTTATTCATTGATTCATTGATTTATTGAATATGTACTCTTCCTTTCTGTTCAAAAAGGCACTCAAGGTTGCTTAATACCATTTTGGTCCACAATAAAACCTTACTCATCTATGTTTTAATTGTGGATGAGAGCTCATGGCTAACTCTGTATTCAGAGAGCGGGTTAGGAACGAACTACTGCCTTCCAGTTCTGCTCTCCCAGGTAGTTGCTCAAAACAACAACACAAACTTGCCTGTTTCATATGATCTGGCCCACAATTAGATCATTAGGATTCAGTTTCCAGAGTCCAACTCCTAGTGACATCTAAGGAAGGTCAAGAAGGTAAAGGATAGTTTGGGAAACCTGAGGTATTTCTCTATTTTTCTGCACACAGACATGCAACGTCTTCAGTGTATGCTCATCACTTCTAACATGTGTCACCTCCAGGATTAATTTGCTTTGTTTGACTATTGCTCTTCAGAACTTTGACATATGATCTTTTGCTGCAGGCCTGTAGAGGTTGAATGGCCACCTAGCAGAGATGTTTTATTGTTAGCTGCCCAGAGTTCCGATCCGGAAGATGGGCGGGATACAAGTGTAAATAATAAATAAATAAATGATAAATAAATACATTGTCTGGATATCAGAGCTCACTTCCAACTTTAATTTTTGATGGCCCTTCTTGAGCTCAGGTACTTTTATTTCCCATTGCTAGCTGGCAATGCCAAGGACTGAAGGTGAACTGCATCTAAAGTGTGTTTGTCTGTTCTTTGTTTGTCTGTTTGTGTATGTGTGTGCATTTGTGAATTTGTCTCATTTATAGGTCGACGTGTGTGCTCAGGGAAGCTCAGAATTAGAGATGGGCACGACTTAGTGGTATTCCCGTTTCCGTTTCCGTTACTCATATCCGTTACTCTACGGAAACGGAAACGGGAATTACTCCGCCAGAATTCGAGCTCGAACCGACGAACGAACAATTTGGTCTGATTTGTCGTGCTCGTTACTTGCATCGCGGCGATCGCGCAATGCCAAGCAGCACAGAAAAAAAGTTTTTAAAAGTTTAAAAAAAAACCGATTCCCGGCCCTAAAAGTAGGCGAAAACTGTCTGAGGGCACCTACCAGGCCAGAAGGGTGTTTTATTTGGGGGGGTTTCCCCGCCCCCCTCTCCTTGGCTATTGCTACTGCTGCGCTGCTGGTACCAGGCTGGGAGGGCGCATCCATTTGCCATGCAGTGCGGGGGATCCAAAATGGCGACCACAATATTTTTTTTGAAATCGTTGCCCAAAACTCCACCAAAGCACCACAGAAACATGCGAAAATTAGCTATTTTAAATGCTTGAATTTTTACAGTAGCAGCAGTGGGTTTTTCTTGCAAAAAAAAAAAGTCTCCGTTGATTTTATTTTATTTTATTTTATTTTATTTTATTTTATTTTTTTACACCTGCACATTTGCAATGATGGGCTCGCCCATGGGAGTGGACCATGCAAATTTTCCACCAATCGCATGGCCACTTGGCCAGGTTGACCACAGAGACTTCTGGGATGTGCCAATCGGGCATAAACAGCCCACTAATCGTAGCCCAAACCCGAACCCTAAGCCTAACCCTAACCCATACGCCAGTACACTGTCCTTCTAAGTGGGTCAGAGAGGCACCCAGAGGTGCACCCCAATACTCACCCTAACCTCACCCGTAACTAGCCTAACCCAACCCTTGCGCTAACCCATCTTAACCCTAAGCCAGATCTACTTGCATTGCACTACATGCAAGTACGTGAGACACAGCGGGTGCAAAGAGCCTGCCAGTCCATCACTTGTGGCTCTGGCTGACTCCTGCAGCTCCCTCCAGGAGCCCGCTACCCCCCCAACCAGTACTAACGACAACGAAAAAACAAAAAAACGAACTGGCCAATTTTTGCGAAATTTCACGAGAAAAGGAAACGAGCCGAAACGGACTGCCTCCGACACATGGCAACTCGAAAACGTCATTTTCCCTAGTCGTGCCCATCTCTACTCAGAATGTTTTAAAAATGAATTAAAAACATTGTAGATTATACATTGACACAATTAAACTATAATAGCAATTAAAAATACATTGAATGATTAAAACCACTGAAAACTTTAAAACAAACCTTAGTTAAAAACCAGTATTCAGGGACTCATGGACTGTTTTTAAAAGCCTGCTTGAAGAGGTGGGTCTCAAATAATCATGGTAAGGATAAAAGGGGAGGGGGTCAACCTATCCTACAGAGGGAACACATTCCACCACTTGGCAGCAGCCACAGAGCAAGGATAAACATGCTTCTCTTTGTATTTGAGGGAGAATGCCTCCTTTTTCACTTGCATTTCCCTCATCAGTACACAGAATATTTCATTGGACCGTGGTCTACCAATGATAATGTAGGGATGTTCCATTTGGTTTCCACTATATCATGTGGACTCAGAGGGAAAGTTACAGCTACAATCAGTGTCAGCTTCCACAGATCCTGCAGTCATTCAGGCAGGTTCCAAGTCATGTGCCCACATGCCCAACCTGACTCTTGTTCTAAGCACTTTGTTCAAAATTTCACTTTCAGTTTTACCCTCTCTTACTTTTTTCTGCACTGGTTTTTCCATCACAGGTCAGGGACAAGCAAGCATTACACACAAGGATTAAACTTTAATAAAATCCTAATACAGTTGATCTCTAGCCCAAGGGACAGCAACAGCAATTTATTTCTGTATTTTTATCTAAGATGAAAAGAATATGTAAATGTTACAAACATAGGAAAGGTATTCTAATTTTCACCTCTGGAAAATCTATGGTGAGCTAGTCAGATGCAATGAGTAGTTCAAATACAGCTCAACAGAGTTCATTTAAAAAAAAAACCATATTATAGATAAGACATTATAGGCTGTAGCCTTGACCAGAGCATTTATAAAGAATGTGACAGAGAAGATCGAGGGACCTGTCATCCTTGCATTCTATACTGCACATTGTCCTTCCATTAAGTCAGATCTCATAAATGAATTGTTCTATGCAGGCTAAAGAGGCAAAGTCTTCTCTCAAAAAAAAGAAAGAATTGTCTTATTCAGAATCGAGAGAAAGCACACTTTGAAAACAGTAGCTGACAGCACACCTTGGAAAAGCATGCTGACTAAAATTGGCCCCTGGCATAAGCAAATATGAAAGACAGATTTGCATCCAGCTGCCTAAATGATAACTTACCCACTTACAGGACACCCACTATCACATATAATAAAGATATGTAATCTGTATTTGCCATTTGAAAAATATACAGTACATACAGGCAAAATATGTGGTGATATATTGCCTTGACTCCTATTGTTCAATATGCAGATTGTTGCTAAATTACCAAGTGGAAGAGCTTACATTAATGATTTGTTACATGCTCAGTTCGAGGCCAAAATATACATTGCAGAGAGCCCTAGATCAGATGGGTAATTCCTTAAATGCTGAAAATCTCTAATAGAGCAGGAGTTTTTCATATAGCCTATAGTTTCCAAATCAATGTTTGTTTTCTGATCCATTATTGTGAAATAACCACAGGGTTTGTTTGCAAATTTGATTGTTCTATCAGAAATATTTGCCTGAACCTTCCCCCTAGAACACTAACAAATTTGAACTTTGAATGAAGGGCTATGGGTGAAGTATAGATTCATAATGTGCTATGAGATAACTGTAAACATCATTTAACATCACTCATAGCCCAGATATTGGAAGGCAATAAATTCCTTGTTTCTCCAGCATCAGCATGGTTCAACATATGCATTGTTCCACTTTTGATGTAGTACAACCTAGACTCATGTGTCGACAGACTGACAAGCAGACTGATAAATCCCAGTTGACTCTTTTTTAGCTCCTCCCCTCCCCCCCCCCAGTTGTTAAACAACAGAAACATTTCCTATTTAGCAGAATGTATATCTTAAGCAATTCCAGAAGCAGGAATAAGGAATTATTTTCTTGAAGTGATATAGTCAGATTAATTGCTTTGACTCTCTGTTGATTAGGTTGCAGAAGTAATTAAAACAGCATTAAGCAACAGAGCTTTACTCTTGGACTGAAGCCAAGCAACACAAAGGGCTTAGCTGCTCAATCATTACTTTATTACTATAAAGGACAGGGCACTGAGCATATAAATAATCTATTTTATTATTGTTTTTCTTGGATGCATATTTTATCACAATAAGTAGGTTTCAGATGTATTCCAACTATCAATGCACGGTATCTTCACAAAATAACTAGCTTCACATTTTTAAAAACTTGATTTTAACAGTGAGCGCCTGTGTATATGAAATATCCCATTGGAGACATATGGTTTTTTTAAATAGTTGAGTTTATTTAGAAATTTATAGTTTGACCATAGGTAACAATGCTGCCGGAACAGTTCTAAGGATAGACATGTTTAGGGGCTTCGGATAATCTTTTGAGGCTGAGGCAGCTGCCCTCCAAAATCATGTCTCCTTATTTTATTGTATCCTTTCTTTTTCCCTTCTCTCATGCAGAACTGCAGTACACCTGTTCATTTTCTCTGATCTGTTCCTGCATTGAGAGCATAAGGAAACATACAGAGGGCTCCTGCATTAAGAAGCAATCAGCTAATAATGAGGTCCAAATAAAGCACTTCATCTGAATATCTTTTGCTATCAATATTCCTTTGTTAAATCCAGAATTTTGGACCTACATGAGTTTCTGCAGGTGGAAGAGGAGGATGCTCCCCTTTCTCCAAATCCTGAATAAGGAATATTCTTACAATACAAAAGAAACAATGTTGGGAGATAAAACAGTAAATAATAAAAGCCATATGGGGTACTTTTAAGAAGGATAGGGTAATAATATATTTAATAAATTAAATAAATGAATGCCTTCATATGATATTTAAAAAGAATTAAACATACCATATTAAAGCTAGTAAGTAAAATCAGTATTCAAAACATATTAAAAACAATAATAATGTGAAACAGAATAGTAAAGTAATATGATTCCTGTAACCAGCTAAAGTGACCAATGCGGGTACAGTTTGACTACATTTCAAAGACATGGAGAGTTTTTCAGAAATCTAACCAGGATTGAACTGTAGCATGTGTCATGACAGACAGGTCGAAAGGGAGAACAAGGGATAGGGAAGCAACCTGTAGTGGATGGGGTCGCCCTCCAATTGGAAAAAAAAGGTGTGCAGCTTGAAAATGCTCCTGGACTCTACCTTGAGCCTGTATGCCCAGGTCATGGCAGTAGCCAGGAGTGCAGTTGCACAATTAAGGCTAGTATGCAAGTTACGCCAGTTTCTTGTGAAACTAGTTCTGGCCACGGTGACAGATGCCCTAGTGACATCTCAGCTAGACTACTATAATGTGCTCTATGTGGGACTGCCAATGAAAAGTCTCAGGAAACTTCAATGGGTCCAAAATGCATCAGCTAGATTGCTGATTGGGGTAGGGTATAGAGATCACATTTCACTCCTATTAAAGCAGCTCCACTGGCTGCCAACCAGCTATCGGGTACAATTCAAAGTGCTGACCTTGACCTACAAAGGTGTTAAGGTCATCAGGAGAGGCCTTTCAATCAATCACAAGGACCTTTATTGGCATACATTAATATAAAACAGATGCAACAAAATGTAAGATAAGAGGTAGAAAATAAATAAATAGGTTAAAATGATTAAAAGATTGGGTTAATAGCAGGCCTTGGCCCCAGACTATTTACTAATATGTAAAACAGTGGCCAAGTATTCAGCCACTGAGGCTGTTAATTCCGGAAGTTTGTCCTCAAGAAAACGCTTTGTTATACTCTCCGGGGAACCAGAGAAATTAGAAATATAAGGGGTCAGAAGGCGAAGGCGAAGCTTGTGGTGGGAGGGGCAGGAGAGAAGGATATGAGAGGTTGAGTCAGAGAGAGGCCTTTCTCTCCATCCCGCCACGCTCACAGGTATGTCTTGTGGGAACACATAAAAGGGCCTTCTTGGCTCCTGCACCCAGACTCTGGAACTCTGTTCCACTCGAGGGCAGGACTGCCCCATCTCTGCTGCCTTTCTGGAAACAGGCAAATAACTTTCTCTTCAGGCAAGCTTCCCCTGAATTATGGACTGTCTATTAATCTACAACACATGATCACATAGACTTTGTCATTATACCCACTTATACCCTTGTATGATTGCATTGATACTATGTTTTCAATGTTAGTTTCCATCCCTCATAACTTTTACATGGAATTTTTACTCTCTCTTTAACTGCTTGAATTCTCTTGTAGCTTTAATGTTGTCTTTTAATCCTGTAAGATGTTACACTAATTCCCTGTTCTTAAATTCCCTGTTCTTTGACTATCTAGAAGTTGAGTCATGGCTAGTCATGGCTACTGGACTTCTTTTTTGAGAGACAGAAACGTTTCGCTGTTCATCCAAACAGCTTCATCGGTCATATAATAAATCTCTAAAAACAATGGCTGAATTCTAGTAGTGACTTGTTATGCTATAAGAAGTTGTACCTAGAGTAGACCCACTGAATCAGTGAGGATTTGGTGAGTCAACACCTATGTATGTTTCACCGATTTAAATAGACATATTCTAGTTACAATTTATTTCAGTGTAATAAGTTGGAGCTAGAGCAAGCCAATTATGAGTAAGCTCAACTTAACTATGGTAAGCAATATGATTTTAGGACATATTTCCATGGGCATGGAACATTCATTTTTGTATTTTGTGTAAAGGCAGTGGTAATATGAGGTCTTCTGTTGCTTCACTGGCCAAGTGCTAGAATTACCGCCCTTATCTCTGGTGCGGTCTGACTTTTCCTGCCCTCTGCCACAGTTACTGCTATGTTACCTCCTGTGCTGCATACCTTCATTCACTCAAGAGCTCCCACAAAGCAAATTTGTGTGAATAGTTCATTATACCCCACAAGGCCAAGAAAGTGGATTGTAATGTCAGGGCAGAATAGGCGAGTTTCAGCAGGGTGTTTAGTTCTGCTCTAAACTGAAGCACAGAGGGTAAGAGAGAGAAGTGACACGGTGGACACTGTGACCAGGGCCGGCGCGTCCATTAAGGTGAACTAGGCAGTTGCCTAGGCTGCCAAAATGGACAGGGGGCGCTGCCCACCCTGCTGCCCCCCTGCCGCCGCCGCCCAACCCCCTGTCACCGCCCAACCCCCTGTCACCGCCCAACCCCCTGTCACCGCCCCTGACTCCCCCTGCCGCCGCCCCTGCTGCCTGACCCCCCTGCCACTGCCGCCACCGCCGCTGCCCTACCCCCTGCTGCCCTACCCCCCGCCACCGCCTGACCCCCCTGCCGCTGTCCGACCCCCCTGTCGCCGCCCAACCCCCCTGCCACCACCGCCACTGCCGCTGCCCGACCCCCCCGCTGCCCTACACCCCCCTGCCGCCCAACCCCCCTGCCGCCGCCGTTGCCGCCCGACCCCCCACCGCCACCGCCCGACCCCCTGCCACCGCCGCCACCGCCGCCAGCCTACCCCTCCACCGGCCTACCCCCCCGCCGCTGGCCTACCCCCCTGCCCCTCACCTAGGGCCCCCCCCAAAAAAACCCTAGCGCCGGCCCTGACTGTGACACTGTATGGGAAATAAGTACAATTTGTTGCTCTTTGCATCCCACTGTCTGAGATTGCTGCCTCAATGAGACTAATGTTAACATTGTTCTACCTGAGGCTTTGTGCAACATGGATAAGCTAAGACCAAATATAACAGCTCCTATAACCAGACAATCCTTCACAATTTTCAGCTCTTGCATTCAGTAGCCTAATTTCCTAGGTCCTGATGATTCTGGCTGCTCTGTTATTTCTTATTAGTCTGAGAAAGAAATCAAAATATACAAAACAAAGACTTTAAATAATAAAAGCTATATTCTCTAATGGCTTGCTTTAATTATCCTTAGCTCTTTGTTCACAATCCTTTACCTATCATCGTTTATTTTTCCAATATACAAGCAATTCACTGGTTAACTGAATGGTGGTTGTAGTTGAAAGGTACAGACGACCTCTACATTCTCTTGAGGATATTCTGGAAAAAAATAATACAGTACAGGTACAGAACAGAAGATTTTACCAAACCAGTTTGTACAGCTTCCCGGAAGAAGGGCAAGGTTGGCATGATAATTTATCTGCAAATAGTGGTTTAGCCTGCAAGGTCACTTCCATGTAGGTGCTCCAACAGTTTAACTAGGTAGAGACTCACAAAGAAAAGCCAGCAACCAAACTGAAAAACACGATTCAGGGATGTGGGAGCTGCTGGGAGATTACAGAGCCAACCACACAGACTGGATGACAGTAAACCCACTGATAAAATTAGGAAAGATACTTTCAGCATTTGCTGAGTGAGCATCACATGGTTGTTGGAGAAAACCCAATACTGATTATGTGATGATTTATTTATTTAGTTCATGCTGCCCAGATATTTTGTAGAACAGTCTTCGGAATATATAGTAGGAAATAAAATGATAGGTCCAAATATAGTAAATTCAGTAGAACTGTTTAAATCAGTAGAATTTAAATTGCTCATTACAAATTCTCACTGGTTTCACTGGTCCTACTGAAAGTACAAACAAGTCTAGATCTGATCTAATGAACAATATATTGCAATATAACATCCTCAATTTGGTGGTTTATCTTTACTAGATTGGATGAATGTAGACCCATTGAATCAATGGGAATTTGGTGAGTCACCTCCTCCATAAATTCCATTTATTTAAATGGGTCTATACCGACTTACTGTCCTATGGTAATATAATGGCTGAAGTCCTATTACTTAGCACAGTAAGTCACAAATAGAGTGACTTATATTGAATCAATGGAACTTAAAAAAGAGGTGACTCACTATATTCTCAGTGATCAATGCGGTTATTCTAGCTATTTGAATTGGTGGTGTATAAAACAAAAAAATAAATTGTGCATTCTACTACACTAAGCAACATGTTTTTGGCTAATTAGAACAAAGAAAAGTCTAATTTTTGTCTCCTACCTGTTTGATTGCAATGATAACAAAGTGATCATTAACCAATAATGTTTATTCAAGAACGCTTGCACAAAAGTACATCATATCGAGCTCAATGGGACTTATGACCAGGTAAATGAGTAAAGGATTAGAGGCTAATTATCAGGTATGGCAAAATGTTATTATTAATATCAAGGAAGTTGGTCATATGTCAGTCCTATTGAAATTGAATTGTGGCAGAAAGAGGTGCCATGTCTGGACTGTAGCTTTTGCAATTAATCTTATTCAATCTAAAAAAAAATTATTTCATTTCAGAGATAAACAGAACATTTGCTTATGATGTTTGCTTTGACAGCCATAAATTCCTTCCTACAAGAGCTGATAAGATGTAGTAGAAGTGTCTTGATTGGGTTGGTAAAGACTCATCATGTCAGTGGGTAATGGCTAATATTTTGAAATCTAGGTGAATCCATTGGCTCAGAGTGCTTGGAAATAGCTTTGGTTGGCTTGCTAGCTATGACCATTCATAAACAGGGACAACACGGCTCGAGTAAGTGGAGAATCAAGCACTTAGACTACTTTAATGAATGTTATGTAAGGTTATATGAAGTGCAGGTACTATAGCAAGTGCCAGTACTTAAGGGGGTCGTGACAACAACACAGATTGCTTAAGTTGCCTTTCGTATTTTCAATTATTTAAATTTTAAACATAACTTTTAAAGTTTGAAAATATTTATATGGTTTTAGGTTTTTCCGGGTGTATTGTTCCCTGACAGCGCATGATGTAGAAGGAATAGAAAAAAATCATAGTAAACAAACAGTTCTATGCAGGCATACTGTATGTTTACTCAGAACAAATGCCCATTGAAGTAGTTTTATTCAGTTGTTCTATAATCCAGCTTCATCAGCATGATTATAGCGGAGCAGCTAATACTGCCCCTTTTTTCACTGTTTTCTCCACATGAGCAGGGAGAAGTCTAAAGAGAAAATGTCCCTGCTTCTGTGTAGGCGCTACTTCAGGGAACAACTTTGGAAAATCAGTTAACTTCTTGTTGCTCAACAACAGTATTTGGGACATGGAAAACCTTAAAATACAGTAAGATCCCGGTTTCCGCTGGGGATCAGTTCCAGGACTTCCTGTGGATAACAAAAAGTGGATAAGAGAGAAATGCCCCCAAAGCCCTCAAACTGATGTTTTGTGACAGTAGCTTGCTTTACTGCTGCTGTTTGTGATAGTAGCTTGCTTTACAGCTGTTGTTTTAGGACTGTAGGTTGCTCTGTGGCTTCTGAATTACATATTTAAGTTTTTCCTCTGCCAACCACGGATAACTGAATCAGTGGTTAATGAATCAGTGGATATGGGGGTCCTACTGTATAGCAATTTGTATTACAATTACCTAAGGATCAAAAGTTGGGTGTAGACAGGGCAGGAGTTTCAGCAAAGTGAGGTCATGTGAGACAGGATTTGTGAATGAAACAGTCACATGTGCAACATGATATAGAAGAAGATAAACCAACTTCCAGCTTCTTGCTGGTCATCCATTCTCAACTTGAATGGTACAAATATAGCTGGAGTTCCTAGAACCACTCAGCATCATAAGCCATCATGAAATAATAGGACAAATTAAGACATTAGATAGGTGATCTTTCCTTGACAATGAGACGATATCATAAATGCCTACCTGAGCTATTTAACCTGAGCTATTTAAGGTATATAAAAATAAAACAAATAACTGGTATAAACTATTCTGTCAAGCTGATTTATAGCATGTATATATTTTCCTTCTCTTTTTTGCATCTTGTATTAATTTAGACAAGCAATACATTATAGGCAGTTCTAAAACCAGTGTTACACTGTAGCTGACAAATCGTTTCCTTTTTTAAAAAAACTGAATTTTTGTTCTTTCCTTAGATACATAAGAAATAAAAATAGAAAGACCAAATTTAAGGTCACGAACAGCAGACAACATCTGATGCTACAGTCATACTAATTTACTATCAGACTGGTAGTATCAGCTTTGTATGACCTTCATGAAAAATACACCCTGGAGGGTTTATTGACATTATATATGTGAGATACAGAATAGAGGACAGGTGACTCCTGATGGAAATTTCTGCTTGCAAAGGTATTTTATCTAATGGTTTATGTGCAACTCATTGAATGATAAGAATATGCAACCCACTGTAGTGGCAGTATAAAAAAAGCTAATTTTGATTAGGAAGTAGACAAGCTAAAATTACTTCATTATTTACTCATTGAAGGAAAATCAATTGCTGGAGCATAATCTTGTTAAGAAAACCAGCCTGGCCACAAGGCATATCAGTAGAGTGAACAATTGCAACACTAAATAAATAAGGGCTAGACCTTGAGATGATATAGACACCAAACATTTCCTTCCTCACATGAAGGTTATAATCCTTGCGTGTGGAAAAAAAATCATAAAGGTTGGGCACCTCTGTATGTCCAGGTTAAAGAGAAAGAGAACAAATCCAACACACACACACACACACACACACACACACACACACACACACACACACACACACACACACACACACACACACACACACACACACACACACACACACACACACACACACAGGGCAGGGGGGGAAGAGAGAATATTTTGGACTATAACCCTTAGAATTCTCACCAACTAGGTTGGACTGCCCAAGATCTGTAACTTTGTTCTCCCACTCACTCTTTCTTTCAATCTTTCACTCAAATCACTAGGTTAATTCAAAGATTCACCTCAAAACTATCCATATACTTATCATTGCCTGAATCAGAACAGCAAAATGATACCCACTGATATTTGTCTAACCTTCCCCCCCCTCACATATTTGTGCAGGGTATTCAAAATTGGTCAGGTTATTTTGTCATCTAGGTAGAAAATCGCTCAAGTCTCTCTCTCTCTCTCTCTCTCTCTCTCTCTCTCTCTCTCTCTCTCTCTCTCCCCTCTCAGTGCCCCAAACAACCTTTCCTAGGTTTTCAAGTATGGAAATGGAAGTATTAGAGTAAAATGGACCCCCCCTCAATGAGAGAAAAGTGACCTAGAAACGAAACATCAAAGTTTCATTACTCTGCAGCTGCCTGTAGAAGAATGCAACAGACATCCATCTGTGCTAGTACCTGCAGCTGGACTGGGCAAAAAATATGAATAAGACAGTGGAATGGAGTCATCACAATAAGGATAAACAACACAAAATCTTCTCTCAGAACAATGGGAGTTCTTCCTAAATCATCCTTGTACCAAGACATTTATGCCCAAATTCACCAACTCAAATACTGTGGTATTTGGTATTTAACCACCAGCTTAACTCCTATTAACTCCTAAATTGCTGGAGCCTGCACTGCACACTCTCTCAATTAACTACCCGGATCTCCATTGAAGCTCATAACTCAGCTCCCTAAACCCCAAACCTTTCAAAATTTCAGGGGATTACCTAGAATCACTCGAAAAAGGTACCCTCGCCACTTAGGTGCCAAAACATGGCTGGGATCAGTATTTTCAAAAATACTGATCCCAGCCACGCATTGGCACCAAAGTGGCAGGGATACCTTCCTCAAGCGATTCTAGATAACACCCTGACATTCAGAAAGGTTTGGGGGTCAGGGTCATGAATCTCCAAAAGGGTTCCTAGGGGTATCCCTAGGGGAAAAAATCTTTCTATTGGAATGGGAAGACAAGCTGCATGGCTTGCCCACAGCTTGGCTTCCGAACTTCTGATTGATTCCAATTAGAAATATTTTTTTCCTAGGGCATCCCCTTTGGAGCTTCGTAACTCAGCTCCCTGACCCCGAAACCTTTCCAAATTTGGGAGGCTTTCAGGGAAGAGCTTCAGCTCTCTGCCATTGATTCCTCTAAGTCGAATCATTTCATTGTAGAGGGGGAAATGGTGTTTTGTGATAAAATGAAACATGTCCTACCCTTTCATTTGGTAACAAAGTAATTTATTACCTAATGAAATGATGAAACAGTGTTTCATTTTTTTGTATCGCACCCATCTCTAATACTGAAACAATGGCCCAACATTCTGTTTGAGTTTTTCCACAAATGCAACGTCCTGCTACACATGCGGATGCATTTTAATGAATTTCACAGGGGTGGGTGGGTGTCTTTACCATCTCGTTGTACACACCAAAATTGGGGCAGTTTCTGGCTTGGGTAACTACAAGCTGGATCATTGTGGGGTGTTCTGTCTGTAGAGCAGATGTGTTGTATGACTTCTAATATGATTCTGTCTAATGAGTTTAGCTTTTATATATTTTTTGGCATCCAGACATATAAATTTTATATCAAAATTATGATCCCAGTGGTGATTGCTGTGAAGTTGCAGGAGGCAGGTCCTTGTGTAAGAATTGCAAAATAATATGTGAGTATGTGTGAAAGAGTTATACAGACAAAGTGGATTTCCTGATTATCCCATAAAAATACTGACAAAAAGTTAAGAGATATCTTTTATGCTTCTCTGTCTCAAGCAGGTCAACCTTTGACAGAGGCGAGGTTGTGGTTGAGATTAATAAAATTCTGGCTAAAAGTCTACTCTAATTAGGACCAGGACAGTCTACTTTATTGACTTCTAGAGGATGTGACTGCCCCCTAGGATCTAATTTGCTTAAGAAAATTAAATCTATTGGCATTGCAATAGACTCTTTGGGTTCAATGCCCCAAATGAAAGCATAAAAAGGTAAAGGTTCCCCCCACACATGCATGCTAGTCATGTCCGACTCTAGGAGCGGTGCTCATATCTGTTTCCAAGCCAAAGAGCCAGTGCTGTGCAAGTCCTTGGCCATGTGGCCGACATGGCTGAATGCATTTCTGTGCATGGAACAGTGCTTACCTTCCCATGTTTTACAGTGATACCTATTTAATCTATTTGCATTTACATGCTTTCAAACTGCTAGGTTGGCAGCAGCTGGGGTTAACAGAGGGAGCTCACTTCACTGTGTGGCACCCAGGATTCGAACCGCTGAGCTGCCAACTTTGCAGCTGATATTTCAGCACTCTAGCCACTATGCCCCACAATTAGAAGCATACTGAATGACAAAATGTAGTTATTAGACATACAAAATTAGGAATTGTAGAATTCTGCATATAAGACCCTTTCCCCGATGAGCCTACAGATTCCCCTCAAGTTTGGTCAAGTAGCAAGGTATCTCTACCTGCTGATTGAATCAGATAGTGAAGAGCCGTAGAATGAGACATAAGAAATTTGCATATTCAGTTAATTGTTTGTTCGTTATCTTGTATATGTGATTCTTGTATAGGTCAATAAAAGCTCTGATTGACCAAAATGCTGTTGCTAAGAGTAGTACATTGCACTAGATTAGACCCACTGAAACATTGGAGATTTAAGGAGTCAACTTTTCCTTAAGTGCCATTGATTCAAATAGGCTTACTCTAACTGTGACTTACTAGGCCCATTAGAATCAAGAGAATTTAAAGAGGAGTTGGCTCACCTAATCCCCATGGATTCAATGAGCCTAGTACAATTTACTATGCTTAGCAACAGCATTTACCACTACTAGCACAATATACACGAAAACACTAAAGTGAAGTTTATAAACATGAAAGGCATAAAATAAAATACAAGCAAACATTTCCTTCTCTGCTGCCACCTGATGTGAGATTGGCTTCTTTGCCTGGAGACCTGGGGAAGTGTAGCTGTTTCTTCAAACCATTTGATGCCCAGAGACCTCTTAATCCTAGGTATAATAAATCAGATCATAACAGTTTCCCTGAGAGTTGTCCTTATTAATGGCTATTAAGATCTAACTTTCATCTCCTAATTTTACTCTGTAGAAAAAGGATTTTTAAAAATCTTTCTCCATACATTTGTTTCTGCTAGACTGCCCACACTATGTATTGTTCTCCAAGACCTATGACCTTCTTGGAAAACAGGTGCTGCACTGCCTCATTGCCTTTGCACATTTCTCTTTACAGTGGGAGTCAATCTTGTCCTGGACGTGCTACTATCAATTTCATTCCTATATACACTTCTGTCACATTCATGTGAGGTGGAAGCTGCTGATAGGCAAACCTTCATGATAACAGAAATAATAGTTTTGCAGAGCTGAAAAAACAAGATGCTGCTAACCAGCAACCACTGGCATGAGTAACATGCTATTTTATCCTCATCTGAGTGCATATTTTACTACCAACACCTATGGAGAGTTCTGTACCACAGAGTATGTTTTGCAGTGGTGGATCTATATGTCTCCGACTTCAAGTTGTGTTGTTGTTTGTTGGAAGATATATGTTTAAATAGTTTCAAGACTGTGAGGTAGATTGGCACTGGTGTGATTACCTGTATCATCTGAGTTTCTATGGAAAAGTTCCTAAGATTAGATATGCTCACCTCTCAATCCCTGAATCTTCTCTCCCACTTTAGTTGTTTTAACCTGTTATATAGTTCTATGCACTTATTGTTATAGATGTTATATGAGTTACTGCGTCTTGGTTGATAGATTTAACTGTTGGAATACTCCTAATAAAATGAGAACTCTTGCAAAACCTGAAATAAAACTAATAGGATATGGACTGGGGCTTCTACTGGTGCCTGGTGACCCGTCTGATGTTAGCAAAACATAATGTTTTGCTTTGGTGTTATGTGGCCATTGACACCGTAATGTACAATATTCTGCTTAAGCCAACTAGTTTATACTTGGGCAGGAAGGTAGTGGATACATAGGGCCAAAAAGCCATAATACTCACACTGTATCCATGGGGCTGACAGTTTGCCTCAACATGAATGTGGCCAGTATTTGAAATGCAGCTGTGGTTTCTGGAAATATGTACCATGCCTCTGAAGCAAAGAATCACCTTGAACTTTTTTTTAGTGGAAAGGCAAGATATCAATTGAAAAGATGAAGGAAGGAAGGAAGGAAGGAAGGAAGGAAGGAAGGAAGGAAGGAAGGAAGGAAGGAAGGAAGGAAGGACATATGAGATCTAGTGAGCATGGGAACCTACAGTGTCCTGTGCTCAAACAAAAGTTGAGCTAGATGCCAGATATATGTCAGCCATAGATATTTGTTTCATGTTTTAGTATATTAAATGCCATTGGTATACGGGTGCCATCTTTGGCTGTGTCTCTCAAACATTTGCATCCTTGAGACAGGCAATCACCTAAAATTGCATTTGTCCCAAATGAGGTTGTGTCCCTCTTCAAACAGACTAGTTAGAATTTTAAATTCCCTCAATAATCTAAATCCCCATTTAACTGGCATTTCTATTACATCAGATAATTGAAGTTTATCAGGTAGGTATTAAACTAATCAAAAATTATTTTTAAATCACCAAACCTTTTAAAAACCTTTCTGAAATTGTTTGCTACAATTCCATATGCCAAACTCTGGGTATTTTCCACATGTTTGTAGCAGTGATGAGACAACTATGGTTTGAACAACTTCATGCTACAGTGACAAAGGCTGCTTTCAAATGACCCCTAATATCTGCTGGAGGCTTAAATTTGGATTCCCCCAGCCAGATATCATGTGGGTTTTGTTCCTCTTCCTGTGTTCCCATCCTTCCGCACTCTGTTGCTTCTGTCTGTGGTGAGGAGAGGGAGGAAAAAAGGGAGGAAAAAATACAGGCTCACCTCTGCTCACCTCCATCTGTCATCGGAGCAGCCCCGTAGGGATTCTTGTCTGTTAAAGGGGCGGCAGGGAACAACAAAAACAAACAGAAGGTGAAGAGAGCCCGGCATCCATAGCTTTACAATCTGCATCGGAAATTTTTTTACCTCCAGAGACCAGGTACTTGTAAAGTGCACTGGGGCGCACGTAAGTGGGTGTGGGCGTACTTTATATTTTTAAAAGTCCACTGCTGGTGGGAAAACAATTTTATGCTCCGGATCTGCAAGTGTTTTGCAACGGATTTTAGGGGTCGCGTAAAAGGGCTCAAAGACAACATGAAGTACTCTTGCCAAACTGCTTAGCTACAAAAGCCTGAGAGACCATCCAGCTCCCCTTTATGCCAACAGCGTTCTGGACAGTGAAAACTCCTTCAGAAGAAGTAGGAATTTCAGCAAGGGCAAGGAGGATCTTCCATAAACCACACTAGGCTCAATAGCTGTGCAGAGACTTGTCTGTGGCATTTGGGCTAATTAATTCCATCATAGAGTTCCTATGCTTTTATACAGTAATGCCTCTTAAGCTGTTCTCCGAATCAGATAATTTTGTGCAACAAATAAATATTCCCCTGAAGAAGCAGAACAGATGCAAACATGAGTTACTGCAGTCTTCTGGTCTTTTTTAAAAAAGACCCTTATATGCATGTACCTTCATATATGTGCTTATTTGCATGTATCAGCAGAGAACACCCATTAAGAAAAAACAGGCCTGCCACCATCAGTTTAGTGCTAGATCATCTCTGCATGAGTAAAAAATGAGATAAAATGTGATATGAAATAGAGCCAACCCCAACAAACTATAGCAAACTACCGTATTTCCATGGTATGTGTTTGCACATGATGAATACATTGACCCTTTTCCCTAGCATTATGCAACACATTAAAAAGCCTACTGGCCTGACAATGGATTTAAAAAAAAGAAAAGGAAACTGAGGATTGGCAGGTAGTGTGGTCTGGCATGGATCAAATCATATTGGATTGATGAACCAGTGTGGTCACTGGCACCAAAACAATCCACGGTCCCCATGTGATCACCTAATCTGGATAGAAGCATAAAATAGGTTGGAATAAAAAGTGAGTGAGCCGTGTGATCAGAAAAACAAATGCAAAACTAGGCTCAGTGCTACCTTTATGGGTCATCAATAAAACAAAAAAATTGCAAGCTGAGCTTTCAAGGGCAAACCATCTTTATCAAAGCATTATACCAAATGTCCAGTCATGGCAAGAGATGTAATTTGCCAGGCATTAAAATTTTTGGCCAGAATATATTAGCCAGGCACTCTTCTGATGGGGTAGGAAGTAAGGCTGGTGTAAAAACTGCATCCAAGTCCAGGATTGGGTTTCAAACCCCAGCTCTCCAAGCAAAGGGGCATACATTCTCAGTCAGACCCCAACACCTGTGGTAGGTATTATCAGGCAGAATAAATAATTATTGCTGGGTTTTTACAAATATTCAGGATGCTTTTTGAAATTTAAAAACAGCTCATTTCATTGTGCGTCGCCATTAACGAAAATGAAACGTAACAAACCTAATTTTCGTGGTTCTGTTCGGTTCATTCCAATTTCATCACAATTTTTGTTATTCGTTTCGTTATGTAATGTAACGAATAACAAATAATGGAAGAATTTTTTTCATTTTGTGCCCATCTCTAATTGCTATGATTCAGCTTGCAAGTGTGGTTGCAACATCACAGGCTGGTACAATGTCCAATCAGGCAAATCTCCAATCCATGGTATCATTTTAAAATCTGTCCCTCTAGATAGTTTCATCAACAGATCCCTAATGAGTCTAGGACAAAGTAATCAAAATTATTGAGAAAGTGCCTTGCCTCTTGAATAATCATGCAGTAGGACTGCGATATCCACTTGGGATTGGTTCCAGGCCTTCCCATGGATAATGAAAACCATGGATAAGAGAGAATGCCAAAAAAATCCCCCAAACTGCTGTTTTGTGACAGTGGCTTGCTTTACAGCTGCTGTTTTGTGACAGTAGCTTGCTTTACAGCTGCTGTTTTACCCCAGTAGCTGACTTTACAGCTGCTGAATTATTTATTTAATTTTTTCCTCTGCCAACTATGGATAAATGAATCAGTGGATAATGAATCAGTGGATACAGGGGTCCTACTGTAACTTCTGAGTTTGGGGTGCTTCTTATACAAAGTACATATTTTTCTATTATAGTTCAAAGGCTACTGGAAGGGAGTTTTTTGCTGCTAGAGTAACCATTGCTTGTTTAAGAAAAGTTAACTTTTTACTTTCCTGTTACAGAAAAAAACCCAGAAGAAGAGCTATTTTTAAATAATTTTTCAGAAAAATCTACACGGCACAGGCTCTTGGCATATGGTACAGCACACTCTCCCCTATCCACGTTTCTGTTACTTTGATACTTCAACAAATGCACCGGCCCCATTTGAATCATGTGATGTTTCTTCTTTACTGCTGAGTTTCCATGCTTCTTTTATCTTACCTATTCATATTCATGCACACGCACACAAACACACACTATTGTTTGAATTTGCACACAAGTGATAATGTTATATGTGAAGTATTCTTCTAAGAAAGTGATACAGAAACCCTAAGACCTGTTCCACAACATCTCTAGGTGTGCCTCTGCACTAAATGGATTGTGTGATACAAGTTGCTCTTCATGCAGTTAAACAACGGAAATCAAACACTTGATACAGCTCTGTTATTTTAAATTCCAGTAGTAAAACTATTCAACCGCTGCACAAGGACACCATATTCAACACAATATCTTTTTTAAATAATGCAAGAGTAAAGTAGGTCAGTGTCAAGGATTTCTGCTGGTGTTTTAAAAAAAAACACCTCCAAACATTCATGCATTTCTATCCATAATCCCCGACTACCTAAATATTTCAGTAAATCAAACAGATGCTGGGGACAATGGCATTTTATTTTTATTTTTAGTTTTTAGTTTTTCCCCTGAAATGTTCCTTTAGAGCTCCACTGAGAAGAATGGTTTCCTATATAATCTCTTAATGGAGTAAGTAGCACCCAAGTAATTTGTATGTATGTAAGGAATTTCTATATAGCAAGTTTATGTATGGAAATACGTGCTTTCCATGCCTCCTTATTTAGACTGCTCCACCCAGCTTAGTCTCAGCATTGGATTAGCAAGACATGTTATTACTATATTACTAATCTGTTAAATCATTCATTTATTGGTAACAGTACATACCTTTTAAAAATATACTACTGAACCTCTCCTCCTCTAATAACCCAATTATGTATTATAAACTGTATTCCAAACAAATTGTAAGTTAATGTCCTGAAACATCAGCCTCTTCTCATAATTTAGAACCATAAATGGGCCATTTCTCACCTTTCCTGTTCAAACAGCTCACATAGAATCCTCTCAGCAGCAATAGTTTCTTGTCCATGTAGTGTTATAAAAGCAGGCATGAGAGGGGAAACTCTGAGGGAAGAAGATTAAAACGCTTTGTTCCAGCCCCTTATTAGTGCAGCCATTGGAGCAGAAGTTTACAAGCTTCAGTCAGGGACAACACATACTAATTAGAACAAAAATAAATGGAAATTATGTGTGGCCCACTGAATGGTGTGTACATAAAACTGAACAGTGAGCTGTGTATGAGAGAAGTTTATTTGCCACATTACATTACAGGGCTGATTCCTTCATGAGTGATTATTGTTCTAAATGTTCTTGTTTCACATGAAGATTAAAGAAATAACAACTATTATGTTCTAAAAGCACACGGCTACAATCTTTCTGGCACCCCAACCTGGTCACACTTATACTTCAGGAGTGAAATTAATCACATTGATAATAAGCAAGAGAAGAGAACAATTTAAGCCTGCCAGAATGGGCACTGGGGAACAAGTCTGCTTGCACAAGAAACCAATTCAAGGTCCCAAGCTACAAATGCCTTCAGCACCACTACCTGCAGGTCCTTTGTACCTCTTTTCTGCATAAAGCAGAGTCAAACTAGAATGGAGAGTCCCCACTTCTTCCATGAACTTAGTCTCAGCATTTGGTTAATAATCTTGGGGTAATACTTTCCTAAATAGTTTGCTTGTTTTGATATCCAGTAAGATACATTATACTGCCTCATAGTGCACACACTCTCTGGGCAGTCAACAGCACGTTAAAAACACATATACTGTAAATGGCCAACAAGAAATGCATAAAATAGATCAGTGTTTTTCAACCACTGTTCCGCAGCACACTAGTGTGCCGTGGGAAAAATTGAAAAATTACTTTATATATAGTCAATATAGGCACAGAGTTAAATTTTTTAACATTTTCTAATGGTGGTGTGCCTCGTGATGTTTTCATGAAACAAGTATGCCTTTGCCCAAAAAAGGTTGAAAAACACTGAAATAGATAAAAACCCTATGGCTAGTTAAAATCCAAACTTTCCATAATATTAAACAAATTAAAATTCATTGGCACATATCAGACAGTTAATAAAAGAATAACACTGTTTTTACTACTTTCTTAATAACAGAGAGGGAAGGTGCCTTATGAGCCTCTGTTGGAAGTTTATTCCAAATGGAAGGGATCACAACAAAAAAAATCATGGTTCCATTTATTGACTCTTTTGTCTTCTTTTGGTGTCCCCATTTTTAACAATATGGACTGCTGGGAATAGGTGGGATGGGCAGCTGCTTTGTGGGGAAATGTTCCAACAGGTATTGCAATCTTAAACCATGTGAGTTTAAGATGTTCCTAGATCTTAGATCTCTGGGTCCCCAGATGTTCCTGAACTGCAATTCCAAGAAGCCTCCACCACTTGCTGTGCTGGAAGGGATTTCTGAGAGTTGCAGTGCAGGAACATCTGGGGACCCACAGGTTGAGGACCACTTAAGGGCTTTCTACGTCATGGTGGTACCTTGAACTGGACATAGAAACTAACAAGGAGCTAATAAAGGTGTGACAGGGCTGGGGATATGTGTTCATTTCTGCTGGCTCCTGCTTGTTATTTTATTTTATCCGTGTTGTTTATAGGCCACTTTTCCCTTGATAAAGGGGCTCAAAGCAGCTCACAGTATTAAAAGGACTAGAATTAAAGACACAGTAAAATATACATTAAAACCAATTGAACTATAAAACTAATTACAATACATTGAATAATTAAAACAGGAAAAATTTTGGAAACTGTGTTAACTAAAAGGTGGGCATTCAGGGACTCAATCATGGCTACTAAAAGCCTGCCTGGAAAGGTGGATCTTCAGCTGTCAGTGGAAGGATAAAAGGGAGGAGGCCAACCTGACCTCCAGTTATCAGCATGCTGCATGCTGGTTGTGCAGAATTTTCTGTACTAACCTCAAGGGCAGCCCTAGGTAGTAGTCTATTTTAGAGATTATCATTGCATGAATCACTGTTGTTAGGCATTTCTTCTCCAAATAGGCAATCACTGGATTTAATGAAATGCCTTCTTTACCACAGCAGATATATACACCATAGAGTCCTGGGTTCAACAGTACATCCAAGCTGTGGACATTATCCTTCAGAGAGCATGCAACCCCATCAAGTTCATATAAATATCCTTTTAAGTAGTCTGATGAGACACCCAACAGTAGGATCTCCATCTTGTTTGGATTCATTTCCATTTTATTGACCCTCTTGTATAGTCCATTAGTTCAGATACTAGTTCAGTGATGTCTCAATGTCAATGTTGATGTTTTGTTTGCTTCAGTGATTATGAAAAAGCATTTGACTCAGTTAAAATAATAAACATATTAATATTCTTAAATAACTGGGCTTAGACAATTCTGATATCAGATTGATTGGGAATTTGTATTGGAATCAGTGTGCCGGTGTCCAGATAGATGGTCAAATATCAGAAGAGGTGTCAATTATGAAAGGTGTTCATCAAGACTGCATTCTCTCACCTCTGCTTTTTAATATCTATTCAAAAAGAATTTCCCAGGATGCTCTCGAAGGAAAGAACCAAGTGTGAAAGTGAATGGAGTTTTAATGTTATTACATTAGATATGCTGACAACACTGTCCTGCTTGCAACAAGTCTGGCAGATTTGCAAGGATTATTGGATTCTGTTGCTGCAGAATGCAGTGCCATGGGATTGTGACTTAACGTGAAGAAGACAAAATGGATGGTTATCAGTAAAAAACAAAATGGTTCACAGAACCTTCTCAAGATTGGCAGTGATATAATTGAGAGAGTATCGTTTTATAAATACTTGGGATGCTTTGTTAAAGATAACTGGGATCTTTCATGTGAGATTTGAACAAGCTAGAAATTCCTTCCAGAAAATGAGGAAAGTTTTGACAAACTGGGACTTATCTATCAGACTTCATACTCAAATACTTTGATCCTATGTATTCAGCATACTTCTCTATGGTGTTAAAACCTTGACCCTTACAGACACATTATGCAGAAAGCTGGAAGTGTTTGAAATGTTGACGTACAGACAAATTCTGAGTATACCTTGGACAATCAGAGTCACTAATGTGGCTGTATTACAGCACATGAATAAAAAAATTAGAAATCATCAATAATGTAACGAGAAGAAAATTGCAGTATTTAGGACACATAATGCACAATAAGAAATACCATCTGCTGAAAGTTATCCTTCAAGGAAAAATATTTGGGAAGCATGGCCTGGGGAGTAGAAAAACATTCTGGCTTAAGAACTTAAGACAATAGACCACAGTGAGCACAGCTGCTCTGTTTAGAATAGCCTTAGATAGAAACCAGTCCAGGCTACTGATCACCAACATTCTATGAGGACATGGCAATTGAAGAAGAGTATGGTCGATTATCAACACTATACAGTGCATAAGGACCTATTACTGCATCACCTGCAGATGAGGGAAAGGAGACATGTATTTTAGATCCTCTTACAGTACATGTCATAATCTTCAAGAATTCTTGTTGAAGATGGCAATGGTAATCTGTTACATTTGTACCCCACCTTTCCACTATGGTATACTGCTTGAGGTGGCTAATAGTAATAAGAAAGAATAAAAATAACAATAGAAACAGATTGAACTATAAAATAATACCAACTGAAAACAAACAAAATCATTAACACCATTTAAATCAATAGACAGTTAAAACAATCCTAACAATTTATATACTGTCCAGAATCTAGTCACATATTCACATCAGCATAATTGCAATGGTTTAATTACAGTAATGAATTCTCATGAGTAAACAAACCCTCACTTCTAGTCCTTATCAAATGCAATTGACTCATCAACTTATGGCAACTTGCTACTAGTTGCAATTATGCTTACCAAAATAGCCAATAGGGTTCTGTCTAGTATCATGAGCCAGTTTAAAAAACAAACATATTTTCATATCCTTCCTCAAAACAGCAAGATTGTACAGGGAATGTAGTTTTGAAGGGAGTGCATTTCACAGTCTGGAAGTTATGCAGAGGAAAGCCATCTCAATCAGGAAGAATGCCTGTTAAGCAAGCCTCTGCAACTACAGTATTGTTAAATCCAGGAGTGTTCTGAATGTTTAACCTCTGGAAATATTCATAATACTTGATGATGGTGGTGATGGTAGTGGTGGTGATAATGACGGAGAAGAGCTATTCTGGCCTGAGGTCTACATGCATTATGTGCTACCATAGACCCAAAAAAATATAAACTATTACCTCACTATTAAATTGTAGAGTACAGTGACCCCCCACCATTTTGCGGTTCAGGTACCGCGGCCCCGCTACATCGCGGGATCACAGTACCTGCACTGTGTGTGGGGGGTGGGGGGCCGGCCAGGTCATTCCACGCCACCCTCCCATGCACCCCCGAGAAGCCTCGGGGCGGCCAGGAGGGGTGGCACGGAGCAATCAGGTTGCTCCACGCCGCTCAACCAGGCTCCTCTGAGAAGGCTTGGAGCGGCCGGGAGGGGTGGCGCGGAGTGATCGGGTCACTCCGTGCCACTCAACGAGGCTCCCCTGGGAAGGCTCGGGGCGGCCAGGAGGGGCGACGTGGAGCGATCGGGTTGCTCCGCGCCGCTCAACCAGGCTGCCCCGGGAAGGCTCGGGGCAGCTGGGAGGGGCAGCATGGAGCGATCAGGTTGCTCCGCGCCGCTCAACCAGGCTCCCCCGAGAAGCCTCGGGCCACGCGGGCAGGTGGCAGTGGGAGGTAAGATGCCCCCCACCCCGTCTGCTTCTGCATATCGCGGATTTTCTTGCATCGCGGGTGGGGTGGGTCCCTAACCCCCGCAATTGGTGGGGGGTTACTGTATTATACGGCACATGAAATGGAATACAAAATTAGACCCACAAGAGACTTGCATTAGGGAGACATTGTTGAACACAACTATTTTAAAAAGACAAGCAAGAAAGAAATCTCTTGTAAGAAATTAAACAAAACAAAAGAAAAAATGATAAGTGCATTTTTTATTTTAGCATTAGGTACTTTTATCAGTAGTTATGTGATTGCAAAATGACAGAGCAACTGGAGCAAGTGCAAGCTATGGTTGTAAGACTCAATATAATGCCACATATGCCTCTGTCATCCTTTCTGGGTACAACTGCTTTCTGTCCACTGGTCCAAAGCCAAAGCAAATTAAAAAATATGAACCAGGGCTGTCATTACAAATAAAAGCTAGGGTGGGAGCTTTTATTTGTAAAGCCGTATTAGATTATATAATATACAGAGAACCATTCAGTTTGCATAATGTATATTAAACAGCATAGGAAAAAAAATCAAAATCTTGGTAAGTGGCTTGGAATTGCATGTAGGAGGGTTTGGCGCATGACAGGAAAGAGTCATTTATTCTTGCTCAACGACAAAGCACTGAAAGAGAAAGGGATATCAAGGAAGAAATATATACATATTAATTAAATATAGATATATATTCACCATGCCTGGGCCTTTCTTTGGTGAACATATTTTAATCTGGGCAGGATTTTTCTATTGCAGACACGCAGTCTAAACTCAAGTTTTGTCTGTAGCATTGTCTTTTTGTTGGTATTCCACCTATACAAAAACACTACCTTATAACACTAACATTACTTTATAATAACAGAATGGTATGAAGGCATTTGGTCCAACACAGTATTTTTGTTCTTATTATTTCTCTTTTTTTCTCTTTCTTTTCTTTCCAGTCTTATGTCAAAATTTACCCTTTGCTTTTTTTTTTTTTGTAAGGCTACAAAAGTATGTTTTGGAAGCAAAGGCAAGAAGTGTGTATTATTTTTAACCTAACCTAGATAAGGATGCCTAATCTAATGTAGACTGTTTCAAAATGGCCTTGATGGATTTAATGAAGCCTCCCTTGGGGAGAAGGAAAAGGAAACCCCTAATAAATTATGCCATGCATGGTAAAGATAGCAGATCCTACTGTGACACTGGTCAGCTGTTGTATGTCAAAATGTACAGCCCTTCTGTTTATTATAAAACTGCTGTCACTAACCAATTTAGTTCTTTCTCACACGTTTAATGAAGACAGGGCTATTTTAAAATGTTATTAGGCTGATGGTCAGTTACATTTGAGCGATGACAGCATTTTTCTCCCTAAGAGGTGAAGGCCAAAAGAAAGATTTGCTTATGTCAAGAATGCTGCAGACAGATGAATATGCTGAAATGGCATGCAGCGTGCCTGAAATCTAAAAAAGCAAGCTTGGAAACAAACATCTTCAAAGGAAAATGGTTCATGGGAATAACATGGAATCGGGGTTCCCATGGTGTGAGACTATCTTCCTGGTGAGGTGGGGAAACTGACCTAAATGATGCAATGCTTGTCCTCCTTCAAAATTATAATAAACCTAACCTATATGCCACGAATACCCCCTACCTAAACTGTGTCCCCTGCACTGGAGAAAGAGACTTTGGGAAGTTCCACAACTTTCACATTGATCATCAACAATGTTTATTTATTTATTGGATTTCTACACCACCCATCTAGCGACAAGGCTACTCTGGGCAGTGGAACCTACTGGGGAATTTAATTTTGCACAGGCATTCATTTTTATAGAGTTTGTCCTTTTAAGGACTTGGCAGCTCTGCTGCTGCTGCTGCTGCTGCTGCTGATAATGATGACGACAATGATGATGATGATCACCACCATCATCATCATCATCATCAACAACAACAACATCACCATTACCATCATCATTTTGGGATGTCAATATTTGAAGGAGTGTTTCACCTTGAATACATCCGTTCGATCACTAGATTTGACTCTCCTTTGAGTCAAGGCCAAAGCATGCGATTTTTTGGTGTGTGTGTGTGTACCTACTGGCTATGGTGGTTGGGGGGAATCTTAAAGTTGTAGTCCAACAAGTAACCTCTACAGTCTCCTGGACCACTGGAAAATATACTTTAGATATAAATTGACAGAGGGCATTCTCATGCATAGCATGCCTGTTATGGATTCCTTTCTTCCTGTGGTTCTGCTCCAGTATGCAAACTTAGAGCCAGCCATTACAAAAATTGCCAAAATACTGCCAAATTAAGCATCTCTTTGTCTGGATGATTTTACATTCAGCATTAATATAGGTTGCAATTCTTCCCCACTGAAATCAATGTCTTATCTTTTGATGGGTCATGCCCAGTTTTTAAAATACTTCTCTCTTGATACATCATGACTTGTGTTAACTCTCCTACTGGTATACAGCCACTCAAAGTGGTGTGAATAAGGGATCATCCACATTGTGATGTTGTCCCCAATAGTTCTAGGTTATTCTGTTGTTTTATTTGTTATTGTTGCAGATTTGAAAGATTGTCCTGATCCTGGCATCTCTAGGTGTAGAGAGGATTTATTGCAATGCAATACTGGCTGTCCCAGTATTGATATTATAAAAAAGAATAATGAACTGTACACAGGAACTATTTCATTCTTTCTTCCCTTCCCTCCTTATTTTACCTACACACCGTTCCCAAACCTTCATGCTTTTGATCCAAAAATCTTCTGCCTTATTCTACTTAATGGAAAGCTAGCTTCACATTCAAGTCACAACATCAGCCCAGTTATTGTATGGGTACCAACCAGAGCAGTAGCCACACTGTTCCTTGGTACATGCCTTGTCAGTGAACAAAGCACAATTGCTACATGAGCATTCCTGCTTTATCTTGTTGAACCTTGCATGGAGTTATGTGCCCCCGCCCCTCACAGGCTTCATCAGCACCACCTGCTTGCTTCTTACTCCTCTGGTGCTGGGTGAGATCCACACACACCCTCTCCCCCCAACTTCATCCACTTTCCTGTCCAAATTCAGGCCGACCACATGCAACATCTCTGATCCAAGCATCCCCCTCCTCCTCTCTCTGTCTCTCTCTCTCTGTCTTACATACCTGGCTGGATAGCTCAGTGATTTAGGTATCTGGGAGTTCAAATCCCCACTGTGCCTCCTGTGAGTAGAGCAAGTCTGTGGCCTTGGGCAAGCTACAGAGTCCCAGGGTGCCCCTAGAATAAGGGAATGTTAAACCAGTTCTCTACCTGGAAAGCCTTAAAAAGTCAGAATTGACATGATAGCACATGATGATTTTCATTATTAGTGTTTACCTTATACTTCCTGATGAAATCATGGGGGAAATCTATATGCCCTGAATCTATGAATTCACATAAAATAATTTATTTCTAATTAACTTATAAAGACGTTGTGAAATATCATTCTTCCACTTTATTCTATGTAATTTCTTATTTGATGCATGGAAAAATAGAAAATTTGTTAGCTTCCTCTATTATCACTGATTTATTGCAAAGTGGGCAAAAGTGAGGCCCTGGGTACGCCCATCCTTCCCTCCCTGGTGGTCCTTTTTGGAGTGGCATAGATGAGTTCCAGTTGATGGGAATTAAAAATGTTAATAAGTCATTTTTTTCCAAGATGGAAAGAGGACCTTTGGCATTTTGGTAGCCTGTGCAGCCTTTGGAAGGTTTGGGAGTAGCAACAGAGAGCAGAATTGATGCTTTTGAGCTGTGGTGCTGGAGGAGAGTCTTGAGAGTCCCCTGGACTGCAAAGAGATCAAACCTATCCATTCTGAAAGAAATCAACCCTGAATGTTCACTGGAAGGACAGATTTCAAGCTGAGGCTCCAGTACTTTGGCCACCTCATGAGAAGAGAGGACTCCTTGGAAAAGTCCCTGATGCTGGGAAAAATCGAAGACAAAAGGAAAAGAGGACAACAGAGAATGAGATGGTTGGACAGTGTCATCAATGCCACCAAAATGAATTTGACAAAACTCCGGGAGGCAATGGAGGATAGGAAGGCCTGGCGAGCTCTGGTCCATGGGGTCACGAAGAGTCGGACACGACTGAACAACTGAACAACAACAACAACAACAGAGAAGGCCATCTCCTTATCCCCACCAAATGCACCCCTGAAGGTTATGAGACCAAGAGAAAGGCTCCACCTCAATTATCTTAACTCCCAAGCAGGCTCTTAAAGGGAGATGCAGTCCTTGAGATAGCTTGAACTGAAGCTGTTTAGGGATTTGTACACTGTTTTCAATTATTGTCTTTTTTAAACAATTTGTGAGCTGCCTTGAGTTTTACTATGGGGAGAAAGATGGTAGGAAAGCCCAACAAACAAAGAAACAAACTAATACACAAATATGATTATTTAACAATAATGCACTGATAGTATATATTTGGATTCAAGAAACAGTATGCATATATTGTGCAATTAGATTCTTCGCAGGTTGTGGAATCGTTTCACAACTTTTCTTTTTAAATGTCTCCCAAAATGCAATGCAGCAAAGAGATATTGATGGCCATGGCCTCATAACATGAGTTTTCTAGTTAAGCACATCTGTTTCAGCCTCCACACTGTGACTCACTCAGATATATCCATTTATTCTAAACAGAAAAAATGACTTCTTTTTGGTACAGTATTTTGGTTTCTAATCATCCCATACTGATCTAGTTTTCCTCTAGATCAGAGAGTGTGCCCAAGAATCTGATCAGCAGCTGATGTCCATGCTGTCCATTGGAAATTCTGAATAGAGATGTCAGGCATTAAATTAGTTGATGTATGGTAAAACTAACCGTTGTGTGAATAATTTGATCCTACTAGTACTCTCATCTAGGATCCCAATTGCTCCGATCTATAATTGTGGTTTCATCAATCAATGATTTTATTATGGAAGTTTCTGATATATCTTTGACAATATCCTATCAGACCAGGCCTTTTAAAATCAATTTGCTTATTTAAACCTGTTCATCCATACACTCAGCAAATCACTTGCTTTCCATTGGTATACTTATTCATATCTCAAAGGTATTGGAGATAATGCTTTCCAAACCAGGGGCAATTGCTTTCACGTATACCCCACCCCCGCAATAATTCCACAGATTCTATTTCTTTGATAACAGTTTTTCAAAAAGTAACAATCTAGACTCTGTAATTAGTAATATTCTTCACATATTGCAAAAAGACAGAAACAACCTTTCAGTTTAAGGAGTCTAATTGTTTTATAACTCAGATTTTCAAAACAAAAACACCTGTTAAATCTCATGAAGGTTCATAACATTAATGTTTTTCCCCCACCACAATTATAAATTAGCCTTATATGTGTGCACAATAACTTCAGTAGTGAATAATTCAAAGGACAGAGAGTTACATTCTTTTTATGAAAATGGCCCAATAAATTTGTTTTAGGTACATCTAATGTTGTATTTAAATAAACCTGGCAGAAGACTATTTTAATATTGTTTTGGAATGCATGTACCTAGTCTTATGTTCACAAAACTGAGCAGTCCTATTAGATATATACTAAACCTCGTGGCAACAATGAATTGGAAAGGTTAAAGTGCACAATTGATGGAAGCCGTATGACCATGTAAGATATCCTTGTAGTGAAGTGCTCATGCTATTTTGTTATGTAGCTTCACTGCATAGTTGGTAATAAAATCAGCTCTCTGTTTAAAAGGAAACTACAAAGGTGTAGGAATTTGCACTAATTATGGTATGCACACTGCAACAAGCTATCAAGCCATGGCTATGAATAAGGAGTACTCACTAAAGATGCTGATGCACAAGACTGTTTATTGTTCCAGTAAATCTATTCAGAATAAAACCTACATTTCAGCAAAAAGCACCTAATGATGGCTTCTATATTTGTAGCTAGGTGGATAGCCATCATGAAGATATCTCTTGGCTAGTTATCTGCTGCAGGAGAGGATGAACAATGGGGCTAAACAATTTTCTGAAGCAGCAGGAAATGATTTGTAAGGGAGTGACCAGGGGTAATAATCTGCAGGTGAACACCCACCAAAATAAATAAATAAATAAATAAATAAATAAATAAATAAATAAATAAATAAATAAATAAATAAATATAAAAAGAGGGAGGCCAAGATGTACAGTCCCACCTGTCTGTCTGTCTGTCTGTCTGTCTGTCTGTCTGTCTGTCATCTATCTTTCTATCTATCTATCTATCATGTTCCCTTATTCTAACAAAACAAAGATATTTATGGATCATCTTTTTTTAAAAAATTAAATTAACTCTTGTCAATTGTCTGTTTAAATCAGAGAAATTGTTTTCTCTTTTCATACTAGACTGATATAAAGCTTGCTAGTTCTCTGAGTTAAACCACTTAAAGCTGGAACAGCATCAGAAGTCTCCATTGCATTCAGTAATAACTCTTAATTCTCATCACTAGGAGAAAGAGAACAAGATGCTAAGGTCATCCAGCAACACAGGTAATAAATCTCATAAAATTGGAACATGCCTCTACTAGTTTACTGAATAAGGCAACAAAACAGTTTATTATAGAAACTCCCATTTGGGGTTGAATTATGAGCACACAATTGATGACTATAAATGAAATATATTGCATGCAATTTATAAAAGGAAATTGAGAGTCCATAGTAACTTTTCCCATGTTTACTATAAAAAACCTGCTTAGTGTAAGAAGCAAAGGAATTCAAATTCAAAAGAAACTATCACTCGAAATATATTCATTAAGAGAGTGATAAGACACCTGCATTCTCAGCTATATTTTCACATAAGCAAAATGAAAAACTCTGAGGGAAGGTCACACATCTTTGCTCTGATTAAACTGCTGATTCAGAATTACCTCTGTGTTCACACTAGTGACACAATGCTGACATACATACTCCTAATTAAAGAGAAAAGTCAAAGCCTTCCACCAGAAACTTATTTATTTAATCATAATTAGCACTTCCATGTCATTCTGTTCCTTCTGCTGTAGTATACAGAGATTCTTGCTTGAAAGGAAGCAGTTATGAGTCTCATCAGTATGAGAGATTCCCTGGGATATTTAAGGCTCACATTTTCCCTCAAGAAATGCAGAATATGAACATAAGAAATGACACTGGGTGCATAATGGATGTTTCTCTTACAAAATGTTGCAAATATTGTGCTTAGCTTTCTATCCATTATTTGTTCTATATGCCTACTACTATGCCTTCTATTCTATACTGATATTATATGACATGCCTGAAACATCAAATAACAGAATTTGTTCAGACCTAGAAAAGGGTGTTGGGCCTGCCATCAGCAGATATTTAAAAACTAGATATCATTTTGTCAGACCTCTAGAGATTTATAGCAGGAGCATTATGCACTGTAGTTGAATTATCCTGCTAGAGAACTGCAACAAGAAAACTAATGAACTGCTACAAAGGTGCTCAACTCCCTCCTTTACTCCAAATACCATGAGCCCAGGGGTTGGTACGTGAAAAAAAAGATCAAGGTCAGGGGGAACTCAGGAGAGACCAGGCAGGTGCATATACAGATCCATACACTTGGGTCTGTTATATTATTTGGAGTAACATATACACACAAACATCTTCATACTGAAACAGTAATCTCTGGGGACAGCTTTTAATGGATGAAGATCATGCCCATCCTTTAAAGCCCATGTCTTCCAGTGCTGGTTACACTGAAATCTGTCTCTCTACTTGGATACCGGGAGAAGCACAGCAGTTGCTGAAACTTCAGCCAAAGCCCTGAGATTTGGCAATCCTAGTTTTGAGGCCTGCAGTATTTTTCCCTAGGTATGTATGGAATAAACCAGGCATGCCCAAACTTTGGCCCTCCAGATGTTTTGGACCACAACTCCCACAGTCCTTTGCCATTGGAAATGCAGGCTTGGAATTCTGGAAGTTGTGGTCCAAAACATCAGGAGGGCCGAAGTTTGGGTATGCCTGGAATAAACAACTCAGTTGGAAGCACAAAATTAGTACATCCAGAAGAAAAAAGAGGCTGAGGACCTGAAGTTTTTTAGGTGCTTCCACTGCAATTAGGAGTTAGTGGAACATGGGAACCAGTATGCTAGATTATTTATGGTAATCCAGGTTTGCCACAGAGCACTGGCTCTCTGTGATGTCCAAAAACATGTGTGTGTGACTGAAAGAAAGAGTGTAGGAGGTGGCTAGGATTGTGCATTGAAGTACACAGGCATTCTGTGTATTGCTATACCCAATAATTAAGGGTAGGCTGAATGAGAAAAGTTGTCAGGAACACTAGCATAGCTTGGGGGCATGGGGGGCAAAATACCTAAGGCGCAGAGGTCTGAGGGCGCCTGAGGTGCTTGTCCTCCTGCTGCCGCTGATGGTGGTAGCGCACGAGGCTGGGCTGTTCACGTTCACCATCAGGGAAGCCGTGCACCCTTCTGCATTTGTAGACTTTTAATGGGTAATGAAGAAGGCTGGCTGGATAGCTCAATTGTAATTTGCCTCTGGCTGAAATCAGAGATTGGAAATTTGATACCCCATTGTGTCTCCCAGGAAAAGAGCCAGCCTCTGTAACCTTGGAAATCATAAGAAACTAACATTGTTAGAACATAAACACATAGCATAGATGGCTTATGGTCTATCAGGGCATGCCTGAGTCAAACATCTGGAATGAGTTTGAAGCACCTTCCCAGTTCTGAACACTTACTCTTACAGAGTCAGAAATCAAGGATCTCTCCTAGTTTCAGGCTCATAACTAGGCAATATTTGGTGCCACCACTGAATTCCTTTCCCTGATTTTGAAACAGACTTCAGCATAAAATATTTGTGTATTTCCCCAGCATGAAAACAGTGAAGGTATCTGATAACATATTCCAAGCCAAAAAGCTGGATTACTTAGCCTACCTATGTACAAAGCATAAGGGGATTTCACTGAAAATGTTTAAAGATGCAAACGACCTGAACTTTTTCTGTTAGGGTTGGTGGATAATGAAATTAAAGGAGCAGACAGGACGTTATTTTTATATGCAACAGCAGCGGCACGAATGCTCCTGGCTCAGAATTGGAAGACAACGTATATACCGTCTTTGGATGAATGGAGGGCGAAATTACTGGACTTTGCAGAGATGGCCAGACTGACTTGCAGATTGAGGGATCAAGACAACCAGAGGTTCCAAAATGACTGGCAAAAATTTAAGAACTACATGGAGATCAACTGTAATGAATTAAAGACTCTTTCCGGATTAGGATAGAACTCGAAGGACTATTACCTACTTTTAGAACCTTTTCTATAAGTATATAGAATGGGTTCGTTGGAAAGGAAGGCTGGGAGATGAGCAACGTTAAAACCGCGAGAAGAACAGAGGGAAGCCGAACTTTAGTGATAGATTGACTTTATATGGTTAATGTTTTGAATATGTTCTTTTTTCTTTTGTATTTTAAATTCTTTAATAAAAAGGTTAATAAAAAAAAAAAGTTTAAAGATGCTAAATGATTTAGTTGTGAGACTTCCTTCGCCACAAGCTCTGCATTGAAATTCTCAGCCACAAGATGAACTTTTCACAAAAAGTAAATGCTGTGCTGATTAATTCCCATGAAACCCACGGTACTGTATTAAATTACGGAGAGATTCCAGGTGAAAGAAATGTGATTCCCTAAACTTTCGTGTTCCTTTGTTCATCTCTCAGATGAAAGCATCCCAGTCCTTTCAAATCCCTAATTCAAATAAAGAAGGGGAATAGAAATAATGGCATTCTTTTCTTCTATGGTTTTAACTAAAGCCAAAAAAGAGGAAACATTCTGAAAAAGAAAATATATACAGTGGACCCTCTATAACAAACAGTTTGTGTAACATAATCTATACAACATAAAAATTCTGGAGATGGGGAAATTTGCTTAACAGAATCACCTATGGGGCGAATCCGTATAACATAAAAATGGTGGCGATTAGGGATTACTCTGTTTTCAATGCATTCCTATGACAAATTTGTATAAAGCAAAATTTGCTTAACATAATTTCATTTGGAACGAATTAATTCCTTTATACAAGGTACCACTGTCTATATGAGGGGGAGGGGAAGAAAGCGCTGCCAGGCAAAATAGGCTGCCTCCGAGATGGCAAGGTGAGCTGAGAACGCCTCATAGGCAGGCGGGCGCTTTCTCTCTCTCTTCCTCTCCTCGGCGTCTCTCTCGCGTCTTTCTCTCTCTCTCCGGTAGCCTCTGGAGAGGGAAAGGGAGGGGAGTAGGTGGAGTTGTGCAGGCTTTAATTTTTTTTTTCCCGCCCTGTCCTTTTCCTTCAGCCAGTAATGAGCGCCTGTGCCTTTGAACTCGAGCGCTCAAGGAGCGCGCTATAAATAAAGTTAAAGGCCAAGTAGAGGGCGACGGAGGGAGTGCTGAGCTCGGCCGCAGGGCGGAAAGGACGAGGGTTTCCCCGCTCTTTCTCCGGCCGCACCGGGCCGCGCGGGCTCTCTCCGTGCGGGAGCCATGGCGTGCGTGAACCGATGCCGCTGCTGCGCGGACAGCCGAAGGCAGAGCAGCATCCTCTACAACATCCTGAAAAGCCAGGAGGCAGCAGCAGCAGCAGCAGCAGCAGCACCGTCGCCACCCGGCTGAAAGCGGGCAAGAGCCGCCGCCGCCGCCGCCTGTGCCGCCGCCGCCGCCAGCCCGGCCGCTGGGACACGCGCCGGCGCTGGGCTGCTCGTGCGGAGCGCAGAGGCGCGTGGCCCTCAAGAGCCCTCAGGCGGCGTGCAAGGCGGCGTCGGCCGTGCTGGTGAAGACGCTGCGCTTCGTCAAGAACGTGCCCTGCTTCCAAGAGCTGCCCCTGGACGAGCAGCTGGTGCTGGTGCGCAGCTGCTGGGCGCCGCTCCTCGTGCTGGGCCTGGCCCAGGACCGCGTGCACTTGGAGACGGTGGAGAGCGCCGAGCCCAGCATGCTGCACCGGATCCTGACCCACCGGCGGCGCGAGGAGGCAGAGGGAGGAGAGGAGGAGGAGGACGACGACGAAGAGCAGCAGCAGCAACCATCACCACCACCACCACCACCACCACCACGGCTGCTGCTGCACAAGAGCCAAGAGCAGCTGGAGCCGACCTGCGGCGGCGGCGGCGGCGGCGATAGAAGCGCCAAGCTCCCGTCTGCGGGGGAGATCCAAGCCATCAAAGGCTTCTTGGCCAAGTGCTGGAGCTTGGACATCAGCACCAAGGAGTACGCTTATCTCAAGGGCACGGTGCTCTTCGATCCGGGTAAGAGAGCCAGGCGCGCCGGCAGGAGCCCCCCCACCCCACCCCACCCCAACCCTCCCGTGCTGCGCTCCGGGCGGGGAAGCGGGGTCTGCTCTCGGTTGGGATGGAGTTCATCTGGCCGTTTGTTTTTGCTTTTTTTTTTTCTCCCGGCCAGGTTCCTTTGGGAAAGGCGTCACTCCTTGATCTTTTTATTTTTTTTATTTTTAATGCACGCCAAATAAGGAAGGAAAGCTTCGTTAGGAACACGAGGCCAGGGTGTGGTGGACGGTGAGCCTTATTAGAGAGCCATGGGGCTTGGACTCCAGGGCTGTTGTGCTTGTAAAGGTGCGGTTTATGGATCTGGCTGTGGAGCCACAGGTTGGCCGTTCGAAGCCCCACGGGTGACTCCCGGGAAAAGAGCCAGCCTGTGTCGCCCTGGGCAAGCGGCACCGTCCCCGGGTGCCCCCCCCCCAAGAAGGGAACGAGAAACTACTCCTGAGCACTCGCGATCTCGAAAGCCCTGAAAAAAGGATGGCCAGGAGGAGTCAGAACTGAATTGACCGGGTGCAATTAGAATTATTTGAATTATAGCGACCTCCTTTCAGGTGAGGAAAAAGAAAGACCCAGTAAGTGAATTAGGGACATGAATGACAGCATAAAAATGACAGCATAAAGTGTAGCTGAAGGGGAACACATAAGTGTTTTACAGTAAATCATAGTCAGTAAACAAAAGAATAAAGAATAAGGGCTTGACTGTTCTATCTGCTTTGCTTTGGAAAATGTGTCCTTGCAAAACTATCTTGTAAGCATTTTCCAAAAGAGTAACATATTCTGCTCAGTTTCTGGAAAACTAGAATCAGTTTTCCCTTTCCCACCCCTATATCTGTTGGGAGAGGATAACCTTGATTGTTTACATTAAGTAAAAGGTAGTCAAAATGAGGTCAAAGCATCTCTCTTGGAGAGTTGTTTTTTATTGGATGAAGCTGTCTAGACTTGGCTATAAACTTAAGAATACTATCATTTTACCTGATCTCTAGGATTTCATCCAAAGTGATAAGATTCTACTCTGAGGCTTTAAAAATAGCTTGGCATGAAAAGGGGTGATATGAACAAAGTTTATTTTTCGTTCATGATTGAAAAGTTTGTTTTATGATTATATTGCTTGTGATGGTGAAGAATAGGGACTACTATATTTTATTGTAACTTAAATATAAGCATTTACATTTAGGGTTAGAATTGTAAACAAATCTTCCTTTGTGGCCTTATTTTGTAACATTTTAAAAATGTGCTGTCATTAATCCCATTAAAAATAGCAATGCTGTATGCTGTTTATCTTACTTCATGAGAAAATTTCAAATATTACACGTTCAAATGCATTTGACACAGCTATTCAGAATTGTCCAATTTATCAAGAGTAGGACTTATTCTTTGACACAGGTTTATTATCTTATTGTTTTGTCCTCTGGTGCTAATTTGGAGCCTTTTGGGTTCACAGCACGAACAATACAAATACAGTTGTAGTAATGCACATTTCAAACATGATTAACATTGGCTGTCAACAGGTCATAAGCAAATAGTCTCACCTTTTTAGTGCTACCAATGGCAATGGGACATTTTCATTACTCAAAAAACAAAAATACAAAAACAAACAAATGTGTTTAATATAACAAATTTGTGTTAATATAACATGTGTTTAATATAAAATGTTAATATAAAATGTGTTTAATATAACCAAGTTTTACAATGGTTGAGTAGTTAGTAGTTTACAAAAAAAAATCATTCCAGTTTGGTCTGATTTTGTAGCCTTACTGTTCCCTGAATTTCATGACAAATATGCCATGAATGTTAAAGGGACAATACATTTTGAAAAGTATTTCAAGCAAAACGATATGTTTATATTAAAGTGCAGGAATGCAGAACTATGTTGCATATTGAACATTCACAGAAGTACATTACTGTACATAATTATTCGTCACTCCTAAGCAAGTTCACAAAATGTGAGATCTCCAATTGTGTATATTACAGATAAAATAATATGATGATAAAGAAATACATTAATTTTGATGTTCTTTACTCCCACCCTCACTTCTTTCCCACTCTTCTAGATCTGCCAGGGCTGCACTGTGTACAGTACATCCAGGGATTGCACCAGGAAGCACAGCAAGCTCTAAATGAACATGTCAGACTGATTCACAGAGGCGACCAGGCCAGATTTACCAAACTGAACGTGGCTCTCTCCATGCTCAGGTCCATTAATGCCGGTGTTGTTGCAGAACTCTTCTTCAGGCCCATCATTGGAACAGTAAATATGGATGACATGCTGTTGGAGATGCTTTGTGCAAAATTATGAAGGTGTGCAAATATAACATAAATGGCAGAACAATCCTACTCCGTGGTATTGTGTAAAGTACTGTAAAATAAACTAACTTATTGTTTTTACCTAAGTAGCATTTTTGTATTGAGTGATGATGTTTGAATGCATTCAGTTATTTTAAATAATACATATCTTTCAGCTATTTCCAAAATCTATGTGTCCTTCCAGAAGTGCAGTCCTATGAAGCTTTACTCAAATGTAACCTTCCATTCCCATGGGATTGCAGTTGCCCCTTACTCTCAAAGGCAACGGATCTCTAAAGTGTCTTATTTGATCTCTGTATTATCGATAAGAGTGCCTTACTTTGTTTCTTTACATCATTTAATCCTATATTCTTAAGGCATGCTAATGTCGGTCTTCTGTCTTGCTTTTCATATCTGTTTTTGCTGAGCAGCTTTGTCAAATTGGGGGGGGGGGGGCTTATATAGGACTTTTGAAACAGTCCAGAGGTTCTTAAGCAGAATACCAGCCTTTTGATGGAGTCAAAGAAAACGCATTCAACCCAAAAGTATTTTTTTCTGAGATGGATTGAGACAAATATTTGGTTTTGTAGATGGTACCCCGTACTTGGTTTTGTAGTGTCCGAAACAATTTAGCATAATTAAATCTGAATTGCGAAGCAACTGAATTCTGTTAAAAACAACAACAACAACCAGTCAGTAGATGCAAAATTGATTGATAACACAAGTTTAAATATCTCTTTGAGTGGGAATATTTTCCCAAGCTTCCAAACTATGCCAGAGCAAGAAAAATCCCACTGTAAGGTAGATACAGCTTACCTCATGAAATATGTGTTGTATTGCAACTGGTGGTGTGATAAAGCTGTTCTTGCTACTTGGTAGGGATTGCAGAATTTTGGAATTCAGTGAAATGGGCTTATTTAATGGTGGTTCACCTGTATGTGCAGACCTTATTAGAAAAAGTTTCAAATTATATGCACCTGCAAATGTAATTTATATTTGCTTATTTTGTTTTGTTTCACTTTTAACTAATACAAAGGACATTTTAGATGGCTGATGGCTCTCAGATATCACATAAAAAATCCAAAATATAAATATAATTGTAAAATGGTTGGCTAAATCTACTTAAAGATTTCACAGGTTCTAGTCCTTCACTACCCACAGTTTCTATTAATGGCAGTCTGAACTTAGTGCTATATAAGCCAACATGCACATTAATTACATCTGTACGTTCGTTCCTGCAGTCCCAGTCTCCAAATGAGCATATCAAATGAAAAATAAGTATTAAATGCATATTGTAAGTGGAAGCTAGGGAAAGTCAATTTCCCTCCCATGCCATGTGGAACGAAGAAATCATTTTAAGAGAATCGAGAAATTATTTATATTCTGGGGATTGTTCTACAGTTGCATGTTGTTTCTCCAGGCTTTAGCTGGAAAGTGGACTAAAGTTAGAATTGGTCTGACTAATGTTACTAGCTGAAATCGCTGGGATAAATAACACCCATGGGAGCAATCCACTCAAAATTGCTAGTACATATCAAGAGGCTTTTCTTGAGCCCTACAGGAATGTCACAGAACTGAACTGAAGGTTGTATAGCAGCATTTTATACGGCATTTTGAAAAGATTTCTGCCAAATGCTAGAGCAAAACCTTTTGATGGCTGTTATATCACTGTCAATTGGACATGATTCCCCAAACAGTCACTAATATAGAGAATATAGATAATGACTAACATAATGGCTGAAATCCAGTAGTAAATCATGACTAGTAAAAGGTAAAGGTTCCCCTTCTCGCACGTGTGTGCTAGTAGTTTCCGACTCTAGGGGCGGGTGCTCATCTCTGTATTCAAGCCAAAGAGCCAGTGTTGTGCAAGTCCATTGCCACTGTTTTACCTTCGCACTATTTACGGGGGTACCTATTTATCTACTAGCATTTACATGCTTTTGAACTGCTAGGTTGGCAGGAGCTGGGGTTAACAGCAGGAGCTCGCTCCACTGTGTGGCACCTGGGATTCGAACTGCTGAGCGGCTGACTTTGTAGACGATAGTTTTCAGTGCTCTAGCCCGCTGAGCCACCACTCTAAAACATGACTAGAGTAAGAATATTAGTAGAGTAAGCACATTAAATCTGTGCAATTTACATAGGTGTTGAGTCATTAAATTCCCACTGATTCAGTGTGGCTATTCTGTTTGTGACTTGGTAATGGATTCCAGCCAGCATTTCCATTCCATGCATGTGTTGATGACTCATTCATTTGATACCAGCATGGAAGTGGCATATAATACTGTATAATCCCATAGGAAAGAATTACTGCTGCTGCATGGAGGTAAGAAGACACATGGAGGTAAGAGGGGAACACAAGTGCATGTCTTGAATTTTACATCCACACTGAAATCATGTCTTGCCAAACTGAAATCTGCACACCTGCTTAAACCTGCACCCAGAAAGGGGGGGGGGTGGAGAGCTGTATCTATGGTTTGTGGTGCTGGTTCACAAAGCTTGTACACAGCTGTCATGGATATACTTACACAAATCCTTGTCAGGACTATTTATCCTACAGAACATGCAAATGTGTATGATTTCCTGTGCAATTCAATAACATTTGCTGGAATGTAAAGAGGTGTACGCAAAGATCTTCAGTACTTTATTATTATATGGTCATAGACCCAAATTTAATCTTGGGTATATTCTATGATTCTATTTATTTGATTCTATAATTTTCTATTTCTATGATTCTCTGTTTCTATGAATCGATGATTCTATTTCTTTGAACTCCCAGCCCTCATGTCTGGGTGTGAAACATCTGCCTGTTAGGTGGGCTGGAGATTGTGGTTCAACAGAAGTCCAACATTCCCATGAATTTAGCTATGCTTCCACTCCCTTGTTTTAGGATGTTATGAGGAATGGGAATGTATGGCTCTCCAGGTGTTGTATAGCTCTTCAAACCCCCACTATTAACCTGTTTCCCTGAAAATAAGACCTCCCCAAAAATAAGCCCAAGCAGGATTTCTATGCATTTGTTAAATATAAGACCTACCCTGATAATAAGACCTAGTGATGGGTGTGGCTTTGGTTTGGTGCAGGGCTGACATTCAAGCATATTATACTTAATAAAATAAGACATCCCCTGAAAATAAGCTCTAGTGTGTCTTCTTGAGAAAAAAATAAATATAAGACAGTGTCTTATTCTTGGAGAAACAGGGTAGCTATGCTGCCTAAGATTGATGGAAGAAGAAATTTTGCAACACCTGTTTCCTGGCTCTCATGTAGCAATCTTGTAATCCTATGATGATACAGGAAAACAAAAAATACTGCAAAAGTACAAATCTAACCGTTTGTACAAATTCCTATAGTTTGCAATAAACTTCAGTTTAAGATTTTTTGTGGTCTAAATTTAAACTAGTTTTGCCTAAATTTAAACTAGTGCATTTAATGGATCACCTTTTGAAATAATACAAGAAACAGTCCAAATGGGATGATTGTGTGCCTGTGTGTGTGTGTGTGTGTGTGAGAGAGAGAGAGAGAGAGAGTGAATGAATGAATGAATGAATGAAAAGTACAAGCTGTTTATTTCAGCTAATGTCTCTTATTCATAAGGATGCAATAGTGAAAAAATTGAAAGAGAAAAAATAATTGGCCTTAGAATCTTAAACTGTTTTCAAAGTATCTGCCTTTTATGAAGGTATAAAGAAGTTTAAATCATTAGTACTACAATCCTTCATGTGGGTGCACAGCGCTGTATTGGTGTTGCTACTCATTCAGTGCTGGTTGTGGCTGGAACTTTTTTCAGGTAGGGGTTCTGCTCAATGCTGGTGGAAATTTAGAGGGAACATTGGCAAGAGGATATGGAATGGGCAGTTAGATGCTTTAAAGAACCAGTTTAATTTTTAAATGCCCCCACAATGAGACTAGACGTAAGCAGTAAACAGAACACTGGAACAGAGCCATTCTGCCTAAAAGGACTCCAGGGTGGGCGTATAAGTCCCACAAGACTCCGAAAGCATGGCCAATGGGGATGTCCAAGTGTCTGGTTCTTACTCCTGCTATACAATATGTAGTCGATTGACTCATATAGGCAGATGGCTCATGTAAAAAAGAAAAGAAAAGAAAAGAGATTGACTGAAAACATGGCAAGAGGATATGGAATGGGCAGTTAGATGCTTTAAAGAACCAGTACAAAGTGCCAATTTGTGTACCCCTCAAATCTCAGATCTTGAAAAACTGAAGAATTCAAAATTGTTAACACCTCCATGGAGCTACAGGAATGAATAGCATGAATTCAACCCCCCCCCCCAAATCTTGAAATAATTGTAGATGGGGAAAATATCCCAAGTATCCCCCATGTAGGAATCCCAAAATCCTAGCATTAGTGCCTGATACAATGGGCTGTATATTGGAGCTCATGGCGTTTGGGGATCCCACACAGGTCTGTTTGACTTTCCATATCTTATGGCCTTGCAGTTTAAAGAGACGCAGTTGCAGCCAATGCCATTTTTACTGTCCCTAATGTTTCCTGGTCCCCCGCATTATTTTATATGGACAGCAAGACTCATAGGTATTCGGGATGGCACAGCTGTAAGCTTTCTTACCTAATGTATCTCCTTTTAACAATTTTGTGTTCCCATTGTGGGCTGCATAATGTTTTCAGTACTGGAATGTGTGACATGCAGATGCCAACATGTATTCCTGCACGATTTGTATTCCTTCGTGGAGCAGGGGGTTGGACTTCAGCTTCACTATTCTATGATTCTAAGTCACAGAGGCACATTTGACTAATCAGTTATATTGGCTTTGCACTGTTATTCAACTTAAAAACAGTCTGGAGGCTTTAATTGACTAGTCAAGCTAGTTGGTGGCAGAGGTTTGAGGTTCAGGGGGCTGAGTTATTAAACTCCAAATTGGGTCCCCCATGAAAAAAAGGAAGAAAAAAATTGTTTTGAAACTCAAGCTTTTCTGTGCTGTGGAATGTGATGAAGCGGGGTGAGGTCTTTCTTGGAAGGGTTGCTGTGCTAAGCAATAAAGCAATAAAACCCCTATTTTCACACTCTGAAAGAGCAAGAGGAAATTTATGGCCTATGTTTCCTTCCTTTAGGCCAGCGGTGGGGAACAGTTGGCACACCAGATGTTTTGGATCACAACTCCCATGCTCCTTTGTCAATGGCAATCTAGGCTCAGAATTCTAGGAGTTGTGGCCCAAAATATCTGGAGTGGCAAAGGGTCTCCACCACTGCTTTAGGGAAAAGCAGAAAATAGATCAGAACCGAATCATTTCAGCACTCACCTCAACCTCCCTCCTTCACATTCCACAGCACAGAGGGGATCAATGAGGCTTGAGTTTAAGATGTTTCCTCTTCCTCCTTTTCCATGGGAGACCCAATTTGGAGGGCTTCTGGGGAAGAGTCCAAGGAAGCTACCCACTAAATTTGGTGCCTCTAGGACCCAGAGGAGCCATTTTATAGCGTCATGAATCATTTCATTTCATTTTGTTTCATTCCTAAAATTATTTTAAAAATTCATTAATAACAAAATGAAAGGAAAAATGAAACGAAATGAAACACTACATTTTTGTTCTGTCCCCATCTACCTACAGTTAACTTTGTAGACTGGCTGGATTGCAGCAGCAAACTGCAAATGAAGCTGGTCCACTGAGTAAGCGGTGATTTGTGGTAAAAACAAGATAAAAATAAAAGAACAGATTTAAAAAAGAGAAAAATGTGATGGCACCTTAAAGATTAACTGATATATTTTAATGCTTACTTTTATTAATAAAATCCACTTCCTCAAACTTAAGAGAGAGATATAACATGACAATTACTTATGCATGCCATTAAAATACAGGGATTATGTTTGGTTTGTAAGAAAAGTAATTGGCATTTAATAGTGAGATGACCCGTTTGATGTACAAATCTAGTCCCTTGAAGCTTGTACAGTACTGTAAAGCATGTAAGAAACTTTGGCACATAATAAAATGGTAGAGTAAACATGAATGTTAATTTTATTAGAGAGATGGTTTCTTTATAGTTGTTTTTTTAAAGCCACTACAGTGGTGAGTGAATTATTCCAGGTAACAGATGACCATAAGAACAACATGGTATTGAACTAAAACTCTTTGATTTACATTTGAAGATTTTTTAAAGGCAATTTGTTAAGGAGGAAAATATATCTGGAAGATCCAATGGAGTACAATTATTGTAGTGTTTATGGGGTAGTGTCCTAAGAAGCCTTGCTTTATATTGTGTCCAGTGAGATAGGTGTCTGACAAGTGTATATTTTATCTCAGCTCTCTCTAGATTCTTGTCTTGCAGTTTCTTTTCCCTCAGAATGAATTTGGTGAGTCAGTTCTTCTGGAAGTTCCATTGATTCAATGGACTATGCAAACTTATTATGCTAATCTACAAGGTTTCACCCTCTGCATGGCAACCATTTCCTACCTTAGAGGGGAAAATAGCAATTTCATTCTATAGAGCAGTGGTGGCTAACCTTGGGCACTCCAGGTGTTTTGGACCACAACTCCCACAGTCCTTTGTCATTGGCAATCTAAGCCTAGAATTCTGGGAGTTGTGGTCCAAAACATCTGGAGTGCTGAAGGTTTTCCACCATTGCTATAGAGTTATGATATATCACATCAGTCATTACTATAACTTAGTCCGTTGGGTGAAATCCCTTTGAAATACACCAGGAGAAGATAGGTTGCTTACAAAACAAAGTAGTGATTGAATATATAGCCTGGAAGCTTTTGCAAACAAGTCCATTGCTAGAAAGGGCACAGTAAAACTAATATTTATGTAAATGGGTATCCCACCAGATTTATATTATTATATTATAGGATGTTTTAAAACTTGCCACATATGCAGAAGCACCATTAGATCAGAACAAGCAGCATTCTTTTGTACTGCTTGCTAGTCCTGTCAAGACTCTCCTTTAGATTTGGTATATTTGAGTCTAGCAGTTGGATGCTTAAGTAAAATGTTCCCAGTGGGCATTCTAAGATAACTCATGCTGATTCACGAGATGTGCCTTTGTCTCTGAATGTTAAAATAAATGAGTAAATTTAGAATTCTGGGGGAGAGGAGTGCTCTCTCTTGCCCCTCCTTTAAACACCCATGAGTGAACCTTATATATAGTTCAATGAAGATTCACACACAAGTACAATATAAAGTGATCAGTTACCACAATAGCAAAAAGGACTCTATATAAACAGTAGAACAGTTCTTAAATGGAAAAATCATGGTTTTTAAAAAATTCATAAATTACATTTAAAAATCAGGGAAGTGAGCACTGGCATTTATGGATAAATTCATATCAGAGATGGGTACTCAAGTTGTGGGACTCCCTGTTAAGTTGAATTTATGTTGCACTGATGAGTTGTCTTGGACTTGGTTCAAGATTTGGTTTTTCAATGACAGACTTGACTTTTAACTTAGAAGCACCTACTCCTTCCTTTTTCTGGAGAAGAGAGGTTCTTTTTAGTAGGGACTCAAACTTGGGACTTTGTACTTGGTATCTAATGGGAACCCAAAACCTGGACTTGGACTTGTTACCAAAGACATGGGTTTGGACTTGGGACTCCTAACCAAAGACTTTGCAACATCCTTGATTAATCTCCCTCTCTTTCTAAAAAGCTTTGGAGTTGCATAGAATGCAGAGAAAGTAGGTCTTATTGTTAAACATAAACAAGTTACAAGCACAGATGCAGATACAGAAACACACAGTCTGGCTATTTGTGTGTCCTGAGAGATCTGCATAGTATAGACGAAAGCATATAAAGGGCTACAGGAGTAACATACCCAAACTAAGTCATATTTCTGCCCATAATCATAACAGGTATTCCAAAATGGTATTTGGAGACAGAACTGGGTTGGTAAAAGAAATACAGTACAGGCATAATCACAATGTTGCTAATTGGGAATACTGCTGATTTAGATGGGATTGCACTTTATTTAAGGATCAGGGTTGCAGTCTGGGTGCTCTATTTGACCTGGACATATCCTTAGAGGGCTAGCATGAGTAAATTCTTTACCTTTCCTAATGAATTTATGTAAAGGTAAAGGTTCCTCCTGATAATTAAGTCTAGATGTTTCTGATTCTAGGGGCTGGTGCTCATCTCTGTTTATAAACCCCATGTCTACAAATTATGTCTATGGACACATTTGTATCCATACTTCTGTGGTCATATCGCCAATACAGAACACACAGAATGCCGTTTCCTTCCCACCAAAGGGGTACCTATTTATCTACTCACATTTTACAGACTACTAAATTGGCAGGAGCTGGGTCAGAAAAAGAAAAGAGGAGGGGGCAAGGCCAGTGGGAGGTGCAGCATAACTTTTTGTCCTCTCCAGCCCGTGCTTCCTGGGTTTCACCCCATCAAAAGAGATGTGCAGATGGAGACAGTCTTTTGGTTATGCATCACCTCCTGGGTGAAGAACCATGGATCTAAATGGAATGTGGCACTAAGCACGCACGTGGTCGGGCAGGACTGTGCAGCTTTCAGTGGCACTCAATGATTGTGGAAGTTGGGGCCAACAAAAATAACATTGCCAAGCTCTGCCTCTGCTATTTTTTTTTTTTTGCCAAGAACACAGACTTCAGATATAAAGAAAGTGAGTGGATGAAGAGACTAGTTACCTTGCCTACTAAGGCATCTTCATTGGCTTTCACATAGAGAGTTCATCTCTCTTTTGCAAGCACTGCTCTCCATCCATAAAAGTGTTCTGTGCAACTTCAGGCTGAAATGTTTCCATGGTCCTAAAATTGGTAAGGACAGCTACTCATGACAGAGGTAGCTCTCTAATGCCAACAGGCACCATCATGGAAGTATCATGACCATGGTGTGTGGCAAGAATTGTCTTGGAAGGCGCCCGACCTACCATCTTCACTCATTCCCGTTCATCACAGGGAGACCCTCCATCTTTTGAAAAAGCTTTTTGTAAGGGATGCCCACTCAAGCAGATGTGGGTTGTGATTAAAGAGACTGAACCAATGGTGAGTATTTATCAGGAACGTATACACATTTTCACAAGCAAATATCAGTGGCTGAAGGTATTTTATATTATTGCCCATATTTACTGTACAAAGTGCTTTTTCTGATAAGTATTTGCTCCTGTGGAATTTATACAGTCAAGAGAGTAAGATCTATGATCATGCTTTGTAACTAACTCATGTTGTTTTCTGACATGCCATTTCATCTTCCTGAGATGTATCTGGCATGCTGTGCTCCAAACAGTCAGCAGGCTTCTAGATCACACAAGCTTTTGCATAACCAAGGGACAAACACAAAGCAAGATGTTATTTTGGAGCCAAGAATATAGTTCCTAGCATGCAGCAAAATAAACCTGTTCTACTGCCCATGTTGCACAGCTGAAGAATATGCAGAGAGAAGGGAGATAAAAACAGTAAAGCCTTTTCCTCAAACTAAAAGGTTTTCATTTGAAAGGTGAGATTTCTCTGTTGAAGAGTGCAGATAATCAGCCATGCTAACAGCACAGAAAACTAAAATGTATGTTTGGTTAACAAGCATACAGTGGACCCTCATATAACAAATGATTTGTATAACATAAAATCTGTACAACATAAAAAATTCCAGAGATAGGGGAAATTTGCTTAACAGAATCGCCTATGGGGTGAATCCATACAACATAAAAATGGTCGTGATGAGAGTTACTCTGTTTTCAATACATTCCTATGGGAAATTTGTATAAAGGAAAATTTGCTTAATATAATTTCATTTTGAATTAATTAATTCCTTTATGCAAGGTATCACTGTAATTCATTTTGGAAACATGCTTGTAATCCAAAGCACTTGTATATCAAAGCAAATTTCCCCATAAGAAATAATGGAAAATCGAATGATTGGTTTTAGAGCCCAAAAATATTCATATAAAATGATTACAATACTGTAATATAATAAAATGATAAAGAAAATACAAAATATAAAGAAAAAGAAAACAAATTAAGTAAAAAGAAAACTGTAAAGAAAAACAGAACCCTAACCTGCACTTGCCTTTGAAAAGATTTGTAGCTGGTGTGAGGGAGACAAGAGGAGGCTGCGCCACCAGCAGCATCCACCAACCAGCCGTTCTTCCTTGAGGGAGGGAGGGAGCGAACTGGCACACATCCTTATTGCCTTCCCTTCCTCTCTCCTTCTGCTTTTGAGGCTGCCTGACATGGAACATCCTAGACCAGGGGTCCTCAACCTAAGGCCCCGGGGCCGGATGCGGCCTCCAAGGTCCTGAATCCGGCCCCTGGGACCAATTGCAAACCCCCACCTACCCCCAGTTTTGTGAGCAAGCCAGCCTCTGCAGCTGCTTTTGGACTGATCCGGCCCCCAGTGGTGTCTGGGTGGTGGTGGACCGGCCCGCTGTTTGAAAACTTTGAGGACCCCTGTCCTAGACAATCACCCTCAAACCAGTGGGGGTGGGGGTGAAAGAACCACTATTGGCTCACTTGTGATCATGTGACTTGATCCAGTGCTTGTATTACAAGACATTGCATATTAATAAAAATTTAGAAGAAATGTTTGCTCGTCTTACAAAACACTCATAGACCAAGGTATTTGTAAACCAAGATTTTACTGTAATTGTGAAAAGTGTTGTGCGTTTGACTATGACCACACACAAGTGTGTGTGCCTCCCACAGACATGTGCTGGCATCCACAGTGAAATACATCCCCCCCCAAATGAGTTTTCACGGGTGAAATTGCTGTAGCTGTCCAGACATCAAACAATTTGGAAGAATCAGTAGGGATAGAGGTGCTAATTGGCAATTTCCAATTGAGGGTAACTCAGTTCCTTTGCCTTAAGATCAGGTGATTAGACTGGAGAGAAAATAGACAAAAAGCAATATCAGATTGATCAGAGTATATTTAAACCAAGCTGCCTAGATGCACTAAGCGTATCCGATCTCGCCTGATTTCGGAAGCTAAGCAGGGTCAGCCCTGGTTAGTACTTGGATGGGAGACCACCAGGGAATACCAGGTGCTGTAGCCGCCTGGAGTAGGAACTGGCAAACCACTCCACTATTCCTGCCAAGAAAACTCCATGGACATGGAGTCATGAAGAGTCGGTCACGACTGTTACGACAACACACACACACACACACACACACACACACACACACACACACACACACACACACACACACACACACACACACACACACACACATTTAAACCACCTCTGCTGGCTGAACAGAAACATAATTCTACACTAAAAACATACTTGTGTTAATTTTGGAACTACTGTCCCCATTTTTCCACCATCTTTTGTATTTCTTATTTTAATAGGGAGAGTTTTGGTCTTTCTTTTGTCTGATGTTTCAACTGGATTCTTAGTGTAGTTTTATTTCATGTTCATGCTATGATAATCTAAGCACCCAGAGTACTGGCCTTCCCATTAGACGGGGGGGGGGGTAAAAATGTAAATACATAAAATAAAAATAAACAAGTAGTTCCTCACTTAAAAGAACCATTTCTGCAGTGGACATCTGGGGCCGCTGTGAGATACAGGAAGCTGGACTAGATGGGCCTTTGGCCTGATCCAGCATGGCTCTTCTTATGTTCTTATGTTCTTATGTTCTTATATCATGCCTTTGCTAGGTTTTAATTCATATTCATCTGTGCTTAATCTGCTTCAAAATGCAGAGTTAATTGGCCAGTGTCTCTATTTCAGATGCTACTAACAGTTCAAGAGGTTCCCATTTCTTTCCTTGTCTAAAACTTGAATGAAAAAAGATACATGGTATTTGCAAACAGAATAATTTGACAATGTGTCCTGATGTCTATAGATGGCTTTACAATTCTACACGTTTCCGAACGCGACACCTATGATTTTTTTCAGAAAGCCAAACCTTTTTCTCAGCACTGCCACTGGAAGCCTGTGTGAGGAGATTGTCTCAGAGATGCCCAGTTGCTGCCCCATCTTGGCTTTGTATGCATGACTGTTGTTAAATTTTAATGTGTGGAAAGGATGGCCAAATGAAATTGTTAGAAGGGTGGTGGTGAGGCAACACAACTTGTCAAATCCTCAGCACGTTGTGGTCTGCCTCGAATGGTCCCTCCAACTACTATCTAGCACATGAATTTATAGGTATCCTTCCCATGCTGAACACAATATTTCCATGATTAGACCATGCATGCTAAACCAGGTTCACATTTCCCCCCTTCATACTGGCATGTATTGTTGCCATTGCCATTTAGCTTTTTCAAGAAAGGCTCCAGGCTCTGAAGAAAGACAGGCTTAGGACAGAAGGCCACGGAAGCTGCCTCAGGAAGAAACTGCTCAACCCCATGGAAGAACGGAAGGGAAGGCAATCACAGGTTACTAGCAGAGAAGTCAGTAGAAAAGAAGCCTGCAAATGCCCTGGGCTCTGCTTTGCCCTCCCAGGGATCTCTGGGTGATCAGGTGGTCTCTCCCGTCCATCCTGGGTCTTGCCCTTCTGAAATTCTCTCACAGAACATCTTTCCTGGAGGGAAGTAGCAGAACACAACATCTTTGTGGAACACCCAGTGGCTTTGCACGTTAGTAGTGTCATCTTTGGTGAACCAATACATCCTGATGGACCACCTGGACTATGTTTTAAAGGTTCCTCAAAATGATCACCCAACCTGTGTAAAGGTACCAAAACTATCAAATGGCTCACTTATGCACCCTACGGCAATCCATACACCTCTTCATCAGCCTGTGTTTCTTTTCTCTGTGTAGGGTGGTGTGACTTCTGTGCAGCACTTAAACCTCCTTCTGCACCGAGTGGTACCTGCTTGGCTATCCATACCTGTCTCCTTCTGGGGACAGCCTCTCCCTTTTGAGACTGACTCTATTTCAGATGCTGTCAAGATACAAAGAATTTATTTGGACCAAACAGCAGTGGCATAAGTTCAAGTCACAACACAAGCTCAGAGCTCAGGCCTATGTTCTTCTTGTCTGCTCTTCCAGCCACCTGATTTGCAGCTCTGCCAGTGTCCGACCAGATCCTGGGCACTCAGGAAGACTGGGGTGGTGACTTTGCTCCAACCTGGATTAGAAAGCTGTGAAATGACGGACTTGTCGATGCCGCAGGGTGATGCTTCCCAATTGGAGCTGGGAAGAGGAATCTTTCAGTGGACTAACCACTAACAAATGTAGGTTGGAACCAGCAGGCCTCAAAGTCCTGAAACCTGGAGAACAGCAGGATCACTACCAGGTGAAAGCAGACCGAAGAGTTGATAGATGTAGACATTTTTGAGGATAACCTTAACAACATGGTGGCTTCAGAACCCTCCCCCCCCAAAAAAAAACCAAAAAAAAAAACAGAGCATTGATCCAGTTACTTTTCAGTCACCTAGAGTCCTGTGCTCAGGAGATGCTTGCTGGTTACCAAAAGTATCAAGAGTACACAAATCCGTGGGAAATCAGTAAAAAACAGAATGAGAGTTACTTGATGACCCAGTTAATGCTCTTCCCAACCCAACCCAGTATCTTAAAAGATGCAAAAGGCTCAAAGGCCTTGACTTCTACCTTGAAGAAAGAATTAGCATTTCTAAAGCACTTCAGTTCTCTCTTGAATGGATTTAAAGGGAAGGAAGATCATGTTTTGGATGCAAGGCCACAGTGGTCATAAGGCACAGCATGTCCTGTTGATAGCTATTTAGAATATTTAGAATATTGATGTTGTCTTATTTTTATTTTTATTTTTACTTCATTAGACATTGTCATTCTGTATTTATACTTTGTTGTAAACCACCCAGAATGGCCTTTAATGCCAGATGGGCAATATAATGTTATTTAGATTTTTATTTAAAAAAATAGATTTATTGTTTTATTTTGCTTTATATTATAAATTGCCCAGACTCCACTCTGGGAAGATGGGCAGTAAAAAAATCTAAATAAATAAAATCTGATAAATATATAAATAAATGGGTATATTTATTACAGCCTTTCCCTTCACAATGAGATATGGCACATTACAGCTATGTGCTGCCACGTCACATCCAATTTATGGCAGTACTGTAAATAAATGATCTCTAAAGCATCCTGTTATTAACAAACTTGCTTAGCACGTGCAAAGTCAAGGTCATAATGTCCCAGATTGAATCTATCCCTCTCACATTTGATCTTCCTCTTTTCTTTCTGCCTTTAAATTTTCCCAGCATCATTGTCTTTTCTGGACAATCCTGTGTTCTCATGACATGCCCAAAATATTACAGCTTGAAGTTTTGTCATTTTTGTCATTTTTATTTTTTAGATTTTAGAAAGAGTACAAACTTGACTTGATCTAGGAACCACTTTGTCTTGCTCACTAGCCATTCTGTCGTAAAGCTAGCCCATAGGAACATAATTTCAATGAATCGGCTTTTCCCCCTGTCAACTTTCTTCACCATCCAGCCTTCACAACCATACATAGTAGTAACTGGGAATATTATCGCATGGAGTAAGATGGTGTCATCAGTATATCTTAAATTAGTGAAGTTTCTTCTATCGATTTTTACTTTGCTGTCATCTAAATCTAATCCAGCTATCCATCTGATATGTTCTGCATACATATGAACTGAGTGGGAAACAAAATGCACCCTTGTCTGATACAAGGAAAATGTTTTGTTCTGCCATATTTTGTCCTAACAATCTCTCTCTGTCTACAGCATAGGTTTTGTACCAGATTAAGCAGTAGTCTATCAAGCACAGACTTCTTGATTTCTTTGGAGTGCTATAAAGTAAAGTGTTCTGCTTTATATACTGTCCCATACCACTTCAAGTAGTCTCTGGGCAGTCTACGGTTTTAATTACTGTATTGTATTCTTATTGAAATGTTTAATAAGTAACATTTGTTATCTGTAATGTGTTATTTTAATGAGCCTCGTGGTGCAGTGGTTAAATGCCTGTACTGCAGGTAAAACTGTGCTCACGACCTGGGGTTCAATCCCAGGTAGCAGGCTTAAGGTTCACTCAGCCTTCCATCCTTCCGAGGTCGGTAAAATGAGTACCCAGCTTGTTGGGGGAGGGGATGTGTAGCCTGCACACTGTAATTAAAATTGTAAGCCGCCCAGAGACTACTTAAAGTGGTATTGGGCAGTATATAAGCAGAACACTTTGCTTTTAATTGTGTTTCATCATATCACCTTTTGATCTGTTTATCTTATCTTTTCTGTTGATGTCTAATCTGGTTGAATTTATTAGTTATAATTTATAATTTATACTTGATGTTGGTTTTCTTTGTACAGTATATCTATGATGTTATAATATTATATGTATCTTTGCTGTTTGATGTTTTTTTAGAATTTGTGTATTTGCTTGTTCTTCACCACCTAGAGAAGGGTTGTCCAAACTTTTTGCCAGAAGGTCCAGATTTGGTGAGATGAAAATGTGTGGGGGCCAAGCCTCTAGGACATGCAAGGAGGTGGGCAGGATGCTGCAGCAACGTTGCTGGGGACGGGTAGGCTGGGCAGGTGGCTGGGAGGACAGACAGAGGCAGGGAGGGCAGGCAAACTGTAAAACTGCAAGCTGACATCTCTATCCAATATGGAGAGGGGCCAGCTGGTGGGGATGTGTGGCAGGCTGAGTCAGTGGGGAGAAGAGGCTGTGGGCTGCTCAAAATTTGAAAATGGGCCACATTTGGCCCCCGGGCCTGACTTTGGACATGCCTGACCTAGAGTGACTGTATGGGCTAGATGGACAGTATATAAATCAAATCGAATCAAAGAAAGAAAGAAAGAAATTCATCAGACATGTGATTTAAATTATATTTTAAATCTATTATTTCTATTATTTCTTTAGTGTTCTTTTCCACCTCTACTCTGATGTTCAATGTTCATAACTGATGGCAAGTAACACAATCTGCTCCTGGTCTTGTTTTGGCAGAGACAATGCAGATTCTCCATCTGCTTCTTCCAGTTATTTAGTCTGCCTGATTTCTGTGTTGGCCACATAGTGGTGTCCATGTCCGTGTGTACAGTCATCTGTTTGGTATATATTTGCAATAAGCAGACTATTAGCTTGACAAAATTCTATCACTTATCCTCCCACTTTATTTCTTGCTCCAGGACCATATTCTCCAATGACATTTGGTTCTGTTTCATTTCTTACTGGTGTGTTTCATTTACCTATGAGAATAAGTACATCTTGTTTTGGTGTGTGATCAGTTTCCTTCTAGATGCACAAAAGCTTTCTGCTTCTTCATTTTTCAGGATAAGTCATTAGAGTGTACATGTGAATGATGGGTAAATTGAAAGATTTCCCAAAGTCTGGTGGTGGTGGTGGTGGTTATGTCCCATAGTGCAGGAGCATCATCAGAGCAGTTTATAATGTAATTATGCAAACAACACATTGCCCCTCCCCCAGCAAACTGGTTAGAAAAGGATGGAAGGTTGAGTCAACCTTAAGCCATCTACCTGAATAGGTAGGATCAAACTCAGGTCATCACCAGAGGCTTGACTGCAGTACTGCAGTTGAATCACTGTGTTAAGGGGGTCAGATTGGTATTATTTAATCTGACTTTGAATTAAAGCCACTAACTGCTTGTGCTACATCTTGCCTCAGGGTTAGAGCCACACTGTATCCTTGGATATTTTTTTCCATAGTAAAATACTGTCTGTCTGAAAATGTCCTCTTCCAATCCACTTTAGTTTGCTCATACCAAGTACTGGAGTTTCATGGCACATTCAGAAACAGCTGGCTAAACAGTTTAGCAAGGAAAATATCTTGCTATAAAACCAGAAGCCAGGGGCATAGCTTGGAGAGGGCAAGGGTGGTGGGGCACCCCAGGCACAGCAATTAGGGGGCACCAAATTGCCTACCGACCCCCCGCTGTTGCCCCCCCCAACCATCCAGATGATATTTTGCAATTAGGGGCACAAAATTGACTCTTGCCCCAGGCTCTGGAAGCCCTAGCTATGCCTCTGCCAGAAGCTGGGAGTTCAATCCCCACTGCACCTCCCATGAAAAGAGCCAGCCTGTGTCATCTTGGAGAAGCTGCACAGTCCCAGGATACCTTCAGAAGAGGGGAATGGTATATCACATCTGAGTATTCTACTGTATACCTGGCAAGGATTTTCAAAAACCAGAATTGACTTGATGGCATGTAATAATTATATTCACACGTAAATTTTGAAACAGTACGAGGTATTAGGAAAAAAGATAATGCTTTATTCAGTCAAAAAGTGTCAAAATCCAAGCTCTTTGAAATATTCTTTATTCAAGGCAACTATACTTTTGGATATAAAAGAGATGAAATAATGAATAATACTTAATGGTCAGAAAGGTGAAATGATTAGGTATACTTAATTCTCTAATTGTTCTATCTTAATGAAATATGTGTTTATTAATGCCTTAAAATATGTATGATTGACTGACAGGCAGACAGCCATTATATTTCCTTATATAAATTCTTTTCATACAAAAATTAATAGTTGATTTGAATGAGACTTTTCAAGTTAATTTCTCCTCCTTAATAGCTGGGCACCTCTTTCTTGCATTAGTTCGAGTGGAAATTAGCTTTCAGAGAAGAATTTTCAAAAAGAAAAGCATACAGTATCTCCTTTGTTTGCTGGATGCTCAAAGTAGACATTATACATCAGAAGCTAAATACTGTAATTATTATAGACCTTTTATTTCAAGCATGTTTGCAAAGGGAGAGAAAGAAAGAGAGAGATTGAGATTAAATGGCCAACACTTCACTTCTGAGAACTGTCATAATTGTCAGTTATTCTTTTGATACTGATGCTCATGTTCTACGCAGGAGCAGTTCTCAAGTATGAAATATCTACTGTAAGAATTATGAAGCACTAAGTGGTGTCACTGCAGTCATAGTGAAGCACTGGAGGAAATGCAGACATTCCTGAATCTCCCTAATGGCTCTGTCCCATGGTCTTTAAAATCCAGATTTAATTTTCCGATAAACTGTCTCCAGAAATTGTGCCCCCATGGTCAGCTGTGTTTTAAACTTGGTAACGCCCACTTAACCAGGTTCCAGCAAGTTTTTCAAGAACCAAGGTGGAGGGTGGGTGTTTTTTGCTCCCGTTCGAAATTCATGTTTTTAAAAGAGGCAAACGTTAGTTTGAAAACCCAATCCCCCTTTTTGTTGTCGGTTTACCGCTTATGTGGGTCAGCAGCATTCTATCTTGCTGTTTTCCCCGACTGCTGTCTCTCCAATATTTTGCTTGGGAGACAGCCACCAAGTCGGGGTGAGGAGTAGAAGAAGAAGGAGGCTCAATTGCAGGACTAGGATGAAAAAGACAAGTCAGCTTTTCTGAGGCCAACCGGCAGCAGCCACGGGCTCCCAACAAGGGCGTGGGTCAGCCCCTGTGATGGGCCTCCCTTTCTGAAGGCCTGGGTGAAATCCTCACCAGCTAGGGACTCCATTGCTGTGCCAGGGGAGGAGGATGGGTACACATGGGGGGGGGATCCTGCTGTGATTAAAAAGAGGGAATTCCCTTCTCGGTGATGGACCAAAAGGGAGTCCTGAGGCTGGTGAGTGAGCTAGCGAGCAACTGACAGGTAGCCTGGAATGGCGAGAGCCAGGCATTGGTGAGCTTTCCCTTGAGGGCCATCAATGAGGAAGTCCCTCATTGGTGGCTGCCTCAGGCAAGGCTGAGGAGGGCTCAGCAGTGGCAGCACCAGGTTGAGAGCCAGCATGGAAGCGAAGGGCAGAGCAACTGGCACCCGCTCCTGCCAACACTGGCATATCTTTATTCTCTCTCTCTCTCTTTTTCTCTGACACACACCATTGCACGTGCGTGTGTGCGTGCACACACACACACACACATTCTCACCCCGAACTTTATTTCATTGCCACCCCATTGCGGCTTGAACTCCTGTAGCACTGGAGCTTCTAAGTTCCATGCTGCCGGAAGTCCCCCTCGGAGCTTCTAGATGCGGGTTAATGAAATGGGGACATATAAAATGCAGTTACTTAAACCACGTGCATGGGAATGTGGGAACCGCGTTTTCAATCAAGCGATGACTTCAGAAAGAAACACGGCTTTTATTATTAACTGTCACTTTCGCTGTGTGATAGGGCCCTAAGTGTCTAAGTGCAGATTCCTTTTACAGGGATTCCTCAATTTAGTCAAATGTTGTCCTACTCTACCCTGCTTGGAAGAATAAACTGTAATGAAAAGAGTGGAAGAAGATAAATCAAGTGAAATAGCACAGACACTGGATAAAGAATCACAGTGTAGTTCCTTCAAAGCAGGTTTATGCATTCAGGAAACTTCAAATAAATACATAGGGAATATCTAAAACAAGTTACTTTCAGGGAAATACTATAATGCTTATTGCTTGAATCTTAAATACAGTATGTATGAGCTTTTTAGAGCCAAAGACTATAATTTTACTCTTAAATCACTCAGGAATAACTTGACTGGATGAGATTAGTCCAGTGCTCGGAAATGTTATCTAAAAAAAGCTGACACACTAGCACTACTGTAGTGTTCCTACAATGGATCAAGGCTAGCGTTATTTTTAAAAAAAACAGAAAAAATGATAACAATGGCACCTCACCAATGAATAACATTATTTGACTCCCTACCACTCTATTCTGCTCTGGTCAGACCCCATCTGGACTACTGTGTCCAGTTCTGTGCACCTCAATTTAAAAACAATGTTGACAATCTGGAGTGGGTCCAGAGGAGGGTGATCAAGATGATTGAGGGTCTGGAAGAAATGTCTTACGAGGAGCGTCTTAAGGAGCTGGGAATATTTAGCCTTACAAAAAGCAGGCTGAGAGGGGATATGATAGTTATGTTTAAATATTTGAAAGGATGTCATATTGAAGAGGGAACAGGTTTGTTTTCCATGGCTTCAGAGACTAGAATGCAAGGCAATGGTCTCAAACTACAGGAAAAGAGATTTAAACATTAGGAAGAACATCATGACAGTTGGATCTGTTCGGCAGTGGAATATGCTGCCACGGAGGGTGGTGGAGTCTCCTTCTTTGGAGGCATTTAAGCAGAGGCTGGAAGGCCATCTGTCCAGAGTACTTTGATGGGGATTCCTGTATGGCAGTGGGTTGGACTCTTCCAACTCTATGATTCTATTCTATGATTTTATGAACCATAACACATAAATGGTAACATTAAAGTAGGAGAAAAGGGTATTGGTTCACTTTCATCATCTTGTAAAATCAAATCAAAGCAAAGCAAAGTGTTCTGCTTATATACCGCCCCATGCCACTTCAAGTAGTCTCTGGGAAGTTCAAAGTTTAATTACAGTATGCAGGCTACACATTGCCCCCCTAGCAAGCTGGGTACTCATTTTACTGACCTTGGAAGGATGGAAGGCTGAGTGAACCTTGAGCTTGCTACCTGGGATTGAACGCCAGGTCATGAGCACAGTTTTACCTGCAGTACAGGCATTTAACCACTGCACCATGAGGCTCATTAAAATAACACATTACAGATAGCAAATGTTATTTATTAAACATTACAGTGCTTTTAGTCCAGCATCCTTTTCCCATAATAACCAAACAGGTGCCAATGGGAAGCTCACAAAAAGGATATAAGCACAATGGCCTATGTTGTCCCCCAGCAACCCGCACTCGTTTCATTGAATGAAGCTGGTCCCTAGCACTATGACATAATGGACACATATGGAGAAAAAAGCAATCCAGAATATTAATATTTTGGCTTTCATGCAATGAATAACTTAAGTTTAAGTAGGAAGTACAATACAACTGTCATCCAGAAGGAATTCCTATTGGTTTCAGTAGGCCTTGAATCCAGGGAAATGTTTAAAGGATTGGTTGAAAGAAAGAAAGAAAGAAAGAAAGAAAGAAAGAAAGAAAGAAAGAAAGAAAGAAAGAAAGAAAAATGTAGTCCCTTGGGAAAAGCATGTACCCTGAAATGATCCATTAATTCCTGAGCAGATTTCTTTGAATTATACATGCAAAACATTATGGAACACCCTATTTCCTATGATCACTTTAAAAAAATCTTTGATGTATATTAATTTTATGCTCCAGTGCCTCAGCTGTCATTCCATCAGAATGTTTAAAGATATTTCACGTATATTACTCCAGGGTCATAACAAATAGAGGCACACACAATTATGCAGAAAATAGATAGTGTTTCTTTGGTTTCTGGTTTTTTCCCCTTCCTATTATAAAATATATTTCTTTCTAAACATGTGCAAACTGACTTTATAGCAGCACTATATTTCTTTTTTCAGAATTCAAAAAAAGTCATTATTATAACTGGGCAATTAATATTGATTTGTACTGTAACATCTTTTTATAATGAAATAGAGTTAGAAGTTTATGTGTCTGGAAAAATTACCAGAGCTAATTTCAACAAATGAAATATTATAGGAGGTGATAAAATATTTGTCTGTGTGTTTTGTTGTGTTTATTTAGAAATGTTTAGACTGCAAACAAAACGTAGGTAGGAAATAATATGAAGAGGTGTTTAGGGTTGACAGAGGCAGTTTCAGTTGTTCAGGTCAGGAGATATAAAAAGCTCGATAGACCACATTGGTTTCTCCAGTCACCTGACCCCATTCAGTTGAAATGCTGCACTGTAATTTCCAGTTAATTACATGAGCGGAGCTACAAAGCTCAGAAATCTACCTGTGCACCAGGTTCCTCTCCTGAAAATGGTGTCACTCATACACAGCTGTCACTGCCAGAATAAGGTAGCTGAGTTGAAGACTTTTGGTGTCTTAGAATAATGTGTACTTGTATAACCAATATATGTGCAGCACAGAAGCTAAACTAAGAACATCCAGGAAGCATCTCTGATTTTTTAATCTCATAGTCTAGAGTATGTAAAACCAGGTCCTGATTTGTCGCTATCCCTTTACAGTATCTCATAAGTTAGCTGAGAATACCAAATAGTCACACATAATCTTGTAGATGTGGTTCAGATTTACAGAATTTTCAGACAAAAGGGAATACCCACAATGACCCGAACCTTTTAAGGCAAGGCACTTATGGAGGTAGGCACGAAATGATTTGTTTTGTTTTGTTTTGTTTTTTCATTTCATTTCAGAACGAAATGAAAAATGAACTGATTTTTAAAGAAAAATGAAACAAAACAAACTGGAAATTTTCCGTTCGTTCCAATGCATTCCTATCGCAAACCACTTTAAACAACCCATGCCTTCCCCCCATCGGGTGCGTTGGGGGGAAGGCATGGGTTGTTTAAAATGTCTTTGAGCCACTGAGGCAAGACATTTTAAAGGACCCACTGCTTCCCCTCCCAATTGGGCATATTGGGGCAGAAGCATGGGTCTGTTAAGTGAGCTCTCACTGGTCAGCGTACTTGTGGAGAAGAACGACCCTGGGAAGGAAACACAGAAAGGTGAAGTTTACAAAGTGGTGGTCAACTTCCTGCCATCAGAGGAATGGCTGGCAGTGAACAATGCCAAGGCTTGGGTGGTGGTAAGGTGAGCGAGAGACTGGTGGCAGGGCCCGGGAAATGTCATTAGCCACCAAGGCAAGTGCTTGCCTCGGCGGCTAAAGACATTTTAAAGGACCTGCACTTCTCCCCCAATGCACCTCATTGTGGAGGGGGGAAGCGCGGGGTTTTAAAACTTTTATTTAGCCACTGAAGCAAGCAGTGGCCGTGGCCATCATTACTTGCTTCAGTGGCTTAAAAAAAGTTTAAAAACACTGTGCCATTCACCTCCCCAACATGCCCGATTTGGGGGATGCCGCGGGGTTTTAAAAATGTCTTGGAGCCACCGAGGCAGCGTTGGTGGCTCCAAGATATTTTAAACGACCAGCGCCTCCCCCTGGTTGGGCACATTGGGAGGCAAAGGCACGGACACAGTGTTAAAAATGAAAAACAAAACAAAACAAAAAATGAAACAATTTTTTTAAAAATTTTCATTTCAAACAAAACAAAATGAAACAAAGCCCACGAAACAGAAAACAAAACAAAAGACCATTTTTGCTTTTCTTGCCCATCTCTGCTTATGATCCTTTCTCAAATAAACATATTCAAAAACAAACAAACAAACAATGACCAGAATACTTTTGATTGCATTGGTGCAATGGCATAAATTACCCAGTGTTGGGTCGTGGGTAGAATGACCAGCTAGAATTCAGCAGCTCGGTTCAAAACACTGCTCAACCATTGAAACTCATAGTTTGGGTAACACTGGTAAAACTACTACTTACACTTATTTCACTTTCACTGAAAGCATTAGAAGGGTTACAATAACTGACAGGATGGCATAACACAATGGCAATTGTGTACTGTCACTTATCAACAAGTTGTTATTTATATCTGTGGCGATGGCATCTAGCCTGGATGCCTTCAAAAGGGGATTGGACAGATTCCTGAAGGAGAAGTCCATCACAGGTTACAAACCATGATGGAGATGTATAATCTCCAGTCTTAAAACTGGGGTCCTTCAAGGGCCAGATGCAAGGGAGTGGTATCAGGAGACAGATATCTAGTCTTGTGCGCTCCCAGACACATCTGGTGGGGCCACTGTGAGATACAGGAAGCTGGACTAGATGGGCCTTTGGCCTGATCCAGCATGGCTTTTCTTATGTTCTTATGTTCATGAGAGAATCCAGTAGCAACTTGGTAATGAGTGGCAGTTTTCCAACACAATGTCTGGTTATGCATTTCTGCTAGCAAAGTTACCTAATAACATTCTGGCCATTACATTGGGGATGGGAGTACAACATGATGGGATAATGTTTTGGCTGCAGCTTTCACTGACCACCTGAAGCTGTCTTCATAACGTTTTCCCTAACTTTTTCTATAATAGGAGGGCCTCATTTTGACCTACAGCTCAGTGTTGTCAAGAACTTCCTCTCCCTGGCTGGCATTGTTACATAAGGTCAATGATGCATTGTGATGCAAGGTAATGTTTCCCTCATGTCAAAATGAATGAATGAATGAATTTGATAGCTGGAATGCTTCAGTTGATAACATTTCTGCTGCTCAGATTGGTGAAATGTGCAAACTGTGCAAATGTCACTCCTGGCCAACACTGAAACCTGGGTATCCAGACTCAGGCATGAATGCAGGAGTGCACCCAAGTTGCAGACCTGAGTTTTCAAAGGGAGTGAAACCCCTTCCAGAAAAGGCTGCACCCCCAATTCCCTCATCGGCCTTTCAAATGACCAGGAGCACCTCTGTCTTTTCTGGATTCTTTCCCCAACTACTATGATGATACAGTTGTCACTTTTTCTGTGCCTCCCTCTACTCTGTAGTGTTTCAGTGGCTGCTCCCTGCTCGCTACCCTCCCAATTGGAAAGACACATCCTTTCCACAGCAGACAGTGATTGTACTAATACAGTAGGCCAAGTATGTCTGTGGAGATTCTCAGTCATCCAAGTGAGGTTATCTGGGAGTTGAGCCATGGCAACTATTCAGACCAAGGTGAACTATAAATTGAAAGCCTCCCATCAACTGTTTTCAAATGGAAGAAGCTATTTGGATGAGCAGCAAAAAGTTTCAGTCCCACAAGAAGAGAAGTCCAATTGCCCTGATTCAATTGCCAGAGCACATCAAGTAATAACTTTGGGCAGACAAATAAAAATTAGTCATTTGAAGTATTTGAAAATTGTGTCCTCCCTTCTTCCTCAAAGGGCCAATCCTCCACCACTGGTGTCCCACCCAGTGGAAGTTCTGCCTCTGCAGAAGATCTCATTTTAAAGGCTTCTTCTCCCTCCCTCAAACAGGTGGCATACATCAGTTGGAGAGGAACATGGAGGAAGCTGACTTAGAGCAAGGTTTTATTCCTGCTATAAGGTGGAAGCTACAGGGAAATTGTGCAGTGGCCAGAAGGTCACAGAATGCTAATGCTGTTAGTATCTCTACAGAAGATTCATCCACCACCACCACCCTACCCCAGGCCTCTTAGACTGTCTTGAAGCTGGTAAATATTGTAATCCAGATGGGAGAGTGCAGAGAAAGCTAAGATACAGGCAGAAGTTACAAGAAAGGTCAGGATAAAGAGATTCTATGTGAGAACCGGAAATTCAGTAGACAGATATCAATTATTAGGATTATCTCACTACATCTTGGACTTTGGGGTGGTTCTATGAGAGTGATTTCAGTCCAAAGAGGCCTGATATGGGTCAACAGGAGTACAGGTCAGGCAGAGATGGAGATAGCATGCAGGTTCACCCAGAAGATCAAATATGGCAGCCACATGTCTTTCTATATGACTTGGAGTGGCTGACCAAAGGGGTCATGTCTTTTGAGAGTTATGCAGTGTCCAATTCCACTTTCTTTTCTTACTTTCTCCTTCCCAACTGGTTCCACAACTAACTAATCCTCTTTGATGCCTTTAGTCTGCCAAGGGACAATTGGTATACTGTTAAAAAAATGAACAATTAAATGGGTCACTCTTACAGAAAGAGAACAATTGGCAGATTTTGTGCCAGTGAAGGCTCAACACTCCAAGCTCATTGCTTTCCCATGATCTCCCAAAGACCTGGTGCTGAAAAACAGGGCAGGGTGATTTGATCTGCATTGCTGGTTTTTTTTTTTTTTTTTTTTTTTTTGCAGGACGGCTGTCTTGTGAGAGATGTCCTCTTGAGGGCTTAAGCTGGCTCACTTGGAGCAGAACACTATTTATTCTCAGACACATTTTTTAACCAACGATATTCTTATCCTTGGCCAGACAAGTTTTACAATCAAAGCAGCCTGTGGAGTGCCCCACAAGCACAGCAAGGTTTTGATTTTTAGAGCAACAATGAGACTCTGAAGAGGTGTTTTATAAATCCAGCCAGTTTGGCAACACTGCCGTGCTCCCAACATATGCTCCAATGACTGCACACCATCTAGACTCAAATGTAAGCTCAGCCTTGAATGCTAAACATATTATATTTAATTGGGGAAAGACATGTTTGCTGTTATCAGAAGGCATGAAAGAAATTAGTTACGCCTTATTAAACATATCAGCTCAGGCAGAAGCATTACTCTCTGGAGAGAATCTCAACAGTGCTTTGATGTCAGGTATTAAACCACTAAGAATGTGGCACCTGCTCTAGCGGCAGAATCAGACACAAGGGAGCTTCACTTTTTTATTTTGTGTCTTGGTATGGTATTTCATTAATACCTCATCAAAGACTCACTAGCATATACAATGTTTCCCTTCCACTACAGATTTGCAATCATGAAATAATTTGCATTTGTATTTTAAAGGAACATGGTTGTTCAAGATGAATGCAACTACTTGGAAATTGTAGCTGCTTTTCATTAAATGGTAGAAAATCTTTGTAACATACTCCCATGACAGAAGCCCACCTAAAGCAATATTAGAGCAATGCTGTTACAATGATATTGCCATACAATGGAAGAGATAGGCACATGTTTAGGTTGTATAAACCCAAGCAGTTTGGATTTGAGAGACCAGTGTGCTCACAAAACTGTTTTGGGCTTTTCAATGAACGCATAAGAATGAGAATCCTCAACATTTTCATGTGTCCTTCCATGCCCCTTCATTCCCCAGCTGTGCTTTGTGGACTGGTGAAATATGCACAGAGATTCTGCTAGTTTCCCATCGAATACAAGTAGAAAGCGTAATGCTATCAGATATCACGTTCCCTCTGGGTTCCCAACATTGATTGCTTTATTTTTATCCCACTGAATGGAAGCAGAGTCTTTTACTGAGATCGTCTTGTGCTACAAAGCAAGATGTACCTATAACAAAATTAATTAAAATTGTGTGGTTTTCTAGGCACTGAACATTCAAAATTGTTTTACCATCTTTTTCTGAAGAGGCTCGAAATTAGCAGCTTTCCCTAAATGAGGGGGGGGGGAGGACTTGACTTTTAAGATTTTCTTTTCCTCAGTGCCTTTTTGTGAATAGTATCCTGTAGGTATCCTGTAGGCCATTTTGACTACTGCCATTGGGGAAGAGAGAACAACTTAATATGAAATGTTGCTGGTTTGCAACATAACAGCAGAACTTTGAATATATTTGGGAGGCCATTAACTCATATAGTCACACAGAGATGTAAAATTTCCAGAAACGTTGGGTGGGGGATGAAATGGAAAAAATGTTCCTGGATTGTAGTTCCCAGAAACCCCATCCAGTATATCTAGTGGTGAAAGCTTCTGGAAACTACAATCTAAGAACATCTGGGTTATGAAGGTTTCCAGATATTTTACATCTCTACTTCACCACATATCAGAGGTGGCATGATGACACATAACATGTTTAAAGTTTTGTTTTTTTAAAGTTACTATGCAATTGTATAGTGATCATATGGGTGAAATGGAGACTATGACAGAAACCAAAACTCTGATGGCATCAAGTGTGAGCACCCCCAACCACAAAGCAAAATAAAAATAAAAATAAAAGAATATTCACAGTTTAAATGCATGAGCTTCTGAATATTTGTTCTCTATTCTTTTTAAATATGTATATTTTCAAGATCTGATTTTTTTTTTAAAAAAACACAATATTCTTTTTGTGTTTCCAATTTTTCAACCAGACACGGAATCCCTTTGCAAGCATGCTTCTGATCAGCCTGTTTGGCCAGGAAGGAGGTAAAAGGTTAAAAGGTTAGCTAAGAGTCAGCTAATTGACAGGGCTGGGACTTCCCCACCCCCAGGATCTGTACTGCTGCTGGGGTCTGTGGAAGCTCATAACCAGCCATTGCTTCTTTCCCCCACCAAGACCCTTCCCTGCTGCCACCAGGAATGAAACACAAAGGCCGTTACTTCACGAGCCGCTCACTTCGCGGCTAGCCTTCTTTTCTGTCCGAATTGATCGTTTTAGTCCACACGCCCCTCCATTTTAGCTTCGGTGCCGCCCCGACCACTCCCCCTTAACCGTGCTCCAACCGGGGCGAGTGGTGCCCCTGGCTGCTGCCGGGAATCTTTTCGCTTCGCATCTTGCTTCGCTCCCAACGTGACGTGTGGTTTCGGTTTTTGGCTTTTATTTCAAGTTTTTTTAAAAAATATTCAAACAGGGATATCGATGCATCGCTATATCGTTTCATCGCTTTGCGCTGTTACTTCCTCGCTCGAGTAGCAGCGGCGGCGGCGGCGGGAGCAGGAGGAGCCGCTGCCGCCTCGCCCGGCCAGAGCAGGGCACCCGGGGCAGGCAGCGTGCAAGTGGCGGAGGGCGGGCGGCTGTGCCATGCGGGGCTCCCCCCGAGTAATGGCGGCGGTGGCGGGGGGACTGCCAATGATGCCAGGAAACAGTTGAAATCAGTAGAGCCATTGCAACTGACAGTCCAGCATCAGTGCATCGATACGCCGTCGGTAGGAATTTTTTAAAAGGGCGGATGGGAAATAACGAACGTTGAAAAGTGGCATGCGAATGCGAAGGGAGCACGTGAGGTTGTGCTCGAATCGGTCCTAAAACTGCAGCTCGTGAGTACTGAGAAACAGGGGTGGGAGCGAAGCGGGAACACGTGACCGCCACGTGACCGCCTCCGAATTCAAATCGAAGGCAATATCGCTGCGGAGCGCCGCGCCTCGTGAAGTAAGGGCCAAAGTCTCATGAGCTGCAATAATGGGTGCTCCACTCCCAGTCTTGCTTTGGATCGCAAAATAGGTCCAAGTTGTCTCCCTACTTATCTCCCCAACTCCTGGCTTTTTATTGTACCGTTATTCATGACATCACCTTGAACTAATGATGCATTACACCAGGTGCGAAAGGCTGAAGATGACACATAGGTTTAAAAGCCCCCTTCCCACCCATCAAACAGTTTTCTCCTCCAGCCCTGCCATGTATTTCTCCAGAAGTAAAGATCTTGAGAAACACAACAATTCCCTAAGACTTCAATCAGTGCCCTGAGATCTAACAAGTCTTCCAGGACCACGTTGTAAGACTATATGATTTGTGTTTCATTTCTTGGCATCTTGGAGCAAAAGCAAGCATGTCTTTAAAGAAGCATGATAGCCTATACAAGTGTTCATATGCTTTCAGCCAATGCACATCCTAACTTCATAGCTTTTCTATGGTGAGGTCTATGAGATGTGAATCAGACAAATTCCACCAACGTCCACCTCTTTAACGGTGCAAGTACCCTGAATTTTTAAAGATCATGAAAGTGTGCCATTGCCCCTAGATTCTTTAGCAGATTTACAGGGAAAAATAATTCTCAAATAAAGTCACAGTATGTGCAATTCCAAGAGTGTGTGTATGCAAACTGAAATAATTCTAATACAAAGTATGAAATGGAATAAATGATGGAATGAGAGCCCTTGAACAACATATACTTTTTTTTTTAGCCTACAGCGAAACAGTGAATAATGAGCAGTTGGGACCTCACCTCAGGACATTTATCTTCTAACGCCTATATAACAAATGGTTTGTACAGTCACCTCCCGCCATTTCATGGTTCAGGTACTGCAGTCCCACTGTATCGTGGGATCACAGTACCTGCCCTGGCTCCAGCTGATTAGTGCTGGGTGGGGGAGAAAAACCTTTATTTTCCCACCCCAGTGCCAATGAGCTGGAGCCTGGGGTTTGGGGAAGGGGGGGAGGTTTAAAAGCCCAGGCTTTGAAATCCCCCCGTTCCCCAAGCCCCGGATCCAATTCCCCATCGCTGCTGGCCCATGCGGGGCTGTGTGGGTGGGTGGCAGGGGGCAATCGCATCACCCCATGTAGCCGGCCTGCACTCCTCCGAGACACCTCTGGGCCGCGCGGGCAGGCGGCGGGGGAGCGATCACATCACCCCACGCAGCTGGTCCATGCTCTTTGAAGCAGCCTCGGGGCCACACGGGTGGGTGGCGGGGGTCCAGCACATCGCCCCATGCTGCTGGCCCGCAATTTCCATTGAAATGTATTGGCTCAATGCATTTCAATGGAGAAATTTTTCCCCATTGGAATGCATTGAGCCCATGTATTCCAATGGGTAAAATTTTCTTCATTGAAATGCATTGAGCCAATGCATTTCAATGGACACGGCCCTGGACGAGAAGTCTCGGGGTGGCATGAGCGGGTGGCAGTGGGAGGTCAGATCCCGCAATGCCACCAGCATGCGCTGCCCCAAGACTTCTCAGACTGGGGCATGCTGGTGGCAGCAGAGGATCTGATCGCCCACCTCCGCCCAGGCCCCACCCGACCTGCTTCGGCATATTGCGGATTTTCAGTCTTCGCGAGTCGGGTAGGTCCTTAACCCCCGTGATAGGCAGGGGGTTACTGTATTACATAAATCTGTACAACATAAAAAATTCCAGAGATAGTTAAATTTGCTTAACAGAATCACCTATGGGGCGAATCTGTACAACATAAAATGGTCACAATTAGGGATTACTCTTTTTTCAATGCATTCCTACGGGAAATTTATATAAAGGAAAAATTGCTGAACATAATTTCATTTGGAATGAATTAATTCCTTTATACAAGGTACCACTGTAGTTCCAAATGCTGATATTTATGTCCCAAAATCACATGGCTGATGCTGAGGCCAGGTTAGCATCTTAGCCGGAAATGGCTGCAGTCTGAAAATGGCCTGTGGTGAAAGGAAGGGTATCAAGCCTCCCTCAGCAAATATTTTGGAATTACTCATCCATCTCTTAACGTGTGTTCTTTGAATTATGCCACACAAGTGATATCATATCTGTGGGCAGTGAGCTCAGAACTGTGTGCATGTGTTCATGTGGAATTCTTTTTCTTTTCTTCTTGGCTGCTTGTTTCAACATTTGTTCCTTGTGAGGAATGTCCCCCAGTTTTGAAATTATGCAACAAGTTCAAGGTATTTCCACAATTCATACAACTAGAATGATTTTCAACATATTGCTTCTGCTACATACTTTCCTCACAAAAGACCTGATCTGAGCATGAAGGAAACATCATCATGGATAGATCTATTCTAGGGCTATGTCATAGCAGCATTTCTTGAATCTGTTGTCTTCCCCGTATTAGCCAAAGTGCCTCAGGCATCCTGAGGTCTTCCTTTTAGTCAGGGTTTTGAAAACTACTTTTGCTCTACATGAACTCATTAATGAAGGGTTTTCCTTGAGATGTCCCATAGTGATATACTGAGTCTTGCTGGTTCTTTTATATGCCCCTGAAGCTACAAATTTGAAGATGCCTACAGGAAAGGGCATCTGTACTCAATAAAGGAGGGCATTTTCTGTAGGCTTCTTACTGTGCTATTGAGCCAAGTGCCTGCTGTTATTTGGTAACATCCCACTGACTTGGATGGGCATCTTACAGTGGGAAGAATTAGCTGCATATAGATTCTTCTTTGGCTCAAGATGGACAATTAAAGCCAAGTAGATGCATCAGTGGTTCAATTGTTTAACCTCTGTGTTTGGCTGGCATGTGAGGAACTCCATCTGGAGGACATTTTGGTGAGGAAATTGCACAGTCTCAAATTCTACCATATGAACAGGTAAAATGCCGTTTTATTGCACATACTGTATTTTGTTAGCATAGTCTGGGCATTCTAATACTGGAAATAAAACTAGAATGGCAAGACTCATCCTGCTGTGAAAAATTGTGGCTTGCAGAAGCCTTTAATAACTTCTATCTATCTGTCTACCTACAGACTTTGTCTACCTCCTCACTTGTGCCAGGCATGATCTGGCATTCCAAAGCTGTCTGCCCTGTCCATCCCCAAAAGACATATAGACGTTAAAACTTGAATGAATTTACATCCTAATCCATCTCTTGTAAATAACTTAGAATCCAAGAGAAGAACAGTAAATTTTGTTCTAAAGTGAAATGCACAGGACTGCAACCACTGTATATACCAAGCCTGTATTTTAAATAGCTCTGATGCATCTGCAAATAATTCATCAGAACTACAGATGAATAGAAATGGTGTGAACAGAATATATATGCTCTTCCTGCAAAGACAGTCCTTAAAAAGTGCTGCTGAATGCTGATAGACACATTCAGATTAAGAGCAATAACCAAGACAACAGAAAAATTGGCAACCTATGCATGCACTGTAGATTTTCTGTGTTTTTCATAATCCCATACATTTCCTTGTGCCCATGAAGATCCAGTTAGCAGACCAGCATGAAGATAACTGTCTATATATATGTAGAGTTGGGGCCACGCTGGTCAAGGGTAATAGAATGTTGAACTGTGACATCACACAGAGCAACTGGAAGGGGAAAGGACTTGGCAGTATTTCTCAAGGACTGTGTTTGCCTCTGACTGCTCTAATTTTGAAGAAATCTAGAGCACATAGTGGAGAAAAACAGGATACCATGGCAGATTATTTACCCAGTCCATCTCCATCCAAGAGTCATTTCACATATGATATTTCCCCACATATATATCATATGTAATATTTTATATATATAAAACTATACACACACACATACAGTGTGCAAAAATAAGTGGCAAACATATTGAAGTTCTACTGAAGTAGAACTTGGGAAAATTACTTTTTTGGACTAGCACTCCCACAATATCATAATCTGGCATGTGTCTCCTATAATACTTGGTGTCAGTGGGGATCCTGTCCACTGGTGGTAACATAAGAAAGGAATTATTTTCAGTGTCACAGAGCCCTTGAGAATGTCCCTTCCTGTCACTTCCTTTGCGGGCTACCTTCCCTCCATTTTCTGCTGTCTAAAAATAGATGCGTGGGAGATATAGTTCCATCTTCATTCTCTCTCTCCCCCACCACCTCTCTCTGATACACCTACATTCCATATTAGAGATGGGCACGAATAAAAAAAAGGCATTTTGTTTGTCGTTTGTAGGATCCGTTTCGTTTCGTTTCTGTTTTTCGTGAATTTTTGCAAAAAAAAATCATTTTTGTTTTCATTTGTTTTGTTACCATTTCGTTACCATTTAGTTCAATTTTTGTGATTTTTTAAAGGATTTTAAGCAATTCACTCATATTGCAGTAACGGAAACGAAACGCACGAAAAAATTTCTGGTGTTTCTGTTCGTTTCGTTTCATTTTAGAGACAAAATTCGTTTGTCATTTCGTTACGTAACGAAACAAAAAAATGAAAACGGAAATGAAAAATTGTTTGTTTCGTGCCCATCTCTATTCCATATATATGTGGAAAAAAGGCATTCACTGTAAGTGAAATATTATTTCTTCCAGTATAACCAAGAAGCAGCTAGACTCTTTTCCAGGAAGGGGATGGCAATGGGCAGATCTCTCCATACTTCAGTCTGAATCAAAAAGGGAATAATGACATTCCAAACCTATCCAACACTGAGCTGCTGGGGGATTTTGAAAGCTATAGTATCCAAAGCAATTTTTCCAAGCTCTGGCATTGGGCCATCACTTCTACTTCTGTCTGTTTTTCATTGTGCAGTATCAAAAAGTGGGATGCAGATACAGAGTGAAGCTTATTCACAAAATCCAGATTCCAGGTTGACTGTTTCCCCATTATGCTTGCATGATATCTTGATAAAGTAGGGAGGGAATTGATTGATTGATTGATTGATTGATTGATTGATTGATTGATATACTGCCAAGCTAAATTCAAAGAACAACCCCAGACAGTGTTTAAAAAAGGCATTGTGTTACAAGTTGGTAATATAGTCTAAAATTCTCTGTCCATAAGGAGTTATATCAGGAAGCATTTGCAGTGAATGAAGAAAAACGTAAAAGTAGGGTATTCTGAAACAAAAATAATTTTTAAAAATCCAGTTCTGTAGGTGTTAAAATAGTGCATTTTTTGCAACCTTAACCAATCAATTCATGGATGTGTAGTAAAAACAATATCTGAACCAAACCAATAGATTTTTTATGATTGTGAATTATTTTTATTTTAAGCATCAGGAAGGAAACAGTGAAGAAGATTACTACAGCCAGAAGAAAGTCTGCTGTGCCTAACAATGGTGTTATTTGAAATGACACAGAGGACCGAGGAGAAATCAAATGGACGGATGCTTTCCTGGAAAAAATAACTAAGGGATATATAACCCATATATAGGAAAGTACAGGGATTTTCCATCTCTTATTAACCAATGCATGAATCAGGCCTGTAGATGGCACTCTTCACTTACTATAATCTTTTAGCTCCAAGCAGAATTTCCACATATTATTGTGCTGAAATTATTATTATTTTTATTTCCCTGAGATATGTTTATTTGGTACATCTGCGATAGCTACCGGAGAAAAGAGATTGCCATCACCATGATGTATAGAACAGCAAGAAGTTTAACAAAGAAAAAAAGGGGGGGGGAGCAGACCTCATTTTAACACCAGTTTCTATTTGTATAGGCCATGGAAAGTGATTGGTGTGGTGGTATTCTTATAGGTGGACTAAAGCAAAGAAGGACATGGCTCAGAAGGGCATTGTTTAAAAGAGTGAACGCTGGCAGGCAACCAGCTTTTCTGAAGTCTGCAAGTCTTACTGCACTTGCCAACATTGCCTCTTTGTGCGTCTGTGAATGGTACAGTAGCAGCTTAGTGAGCTTCTTTGTAATGCAGGCATGTGGGAGATATCACTTTGGTGGGGAATGAAGCCTCCTCCTCTTTATGTAACTCTTGCAAAACACAGAAGAGACTAAAATAAACCTAAAACAAGTCTGAAGGCTGAATGAGGGCCGAATAAAAGAAGGCCTAAATTGAAAAATAAAACTAAAGAAAATGTGTCCCACTTTAAGCAGACATTTATTTTTTTCATCAGGACTTGAATAGTGACTGATAGCTGGCCCATGATCTGCAAAGCTGACACAGATACCTCAACCTGTGTTATAGGATCCCTTATTTTAAAATACAGGTATAAATCTTAAAAGAAAATGTGGTTATGCAAACCATTTGTGGTCATGATTATTACAGTCAATTTATTTAATGGGATTAGCGGACCCCCGACACCAAGTGGGACAAGAAGAAGAAGAAGAAGAAGAAGAAGAAGAAGAAGAAGAAGAAGAAGAAGAAGAAGAAGAAGAAGAAGAAGAAGAAGAAGAAGAAGAAGAAGAAAGTTGCTGTTAAACTTATGGATAGATAGGAAATGTTTCTCAGTATTTGTAGTTTAAATTTTTGGATAAGCTTCCCAGAGAAAGCTACACAAGGAAAGCACCTTATTTAGTTCAAAAGTGAGGAAATGTTTAAGCAAAAGTACAATTTATCTATTTGTCTATCATAACACTTTCATCAAAGACAGGGTACAGTAAGCCCTCCAGGCACTGAGCTGCAGTTGCCTTCAGCTTTAGCCAGCATCATTAGAGATGAAGAATGCTTGAGTGTGCACTTTGACAACATCAGGAAGGCCACACTTTTTCCAACCTAATTTAAGACTGGGTAGAGCACCATCCATCATGGATTGCTGTGTCCTAAGGGACGACATGTATGTATTTTATCACACAGACTCGTTATCAGGCTGTTTGTGGAATAGTCTTTCATTTTAAAGGGCAGTGAATTTGTAGATGACCTGGTTGTACACATAAGGCAGAAGATACAAGAACAACCTGGCTGAAAACTATGTGTGAACTGAGAACCCCCTGAAAACTGCTTTTAAAACCGCCCTCCCATTTTCTTCAAAACTGAGACTTATGTGGCAATTTCATGCACCCCTATTTGGGAGCAAGACCCACTGAAAACTTGAAAACTAAATGTACTGGGATTTACTTTTAAATAAACTGGTATAGATAGCATTGTGGTTGACTATTCCCTGATTAGTACTTGGATGGGAGACCACCAGGGAATACCAGTAGCTGTAGGCACCTGGAGTAGGAACTGGCAAACCACTCCAGTATTCCTGCCAAGAAAACTACATGGACATGGAGCCACGAAGAGTTGGTCACGACTGTAACTACGCAACACTCTCTCACACAAGTACTTCTTTTACCAGACTGTAGAACGAAGGAACCATGGGGCACAAACCCATCAATGCCATCTGATATAGTGAATACATACACTGCTGTTTTTAAATATATCTGTGAAGTTTGACAAGAGGCTCTTGCCCTAGTCACTTAGAGCCAAAAAGCAACAGTCCACAACAGCATCAAGATAGTCTTATTGCAGTAAGTGGAAACAGAAGCCCCAGAGAATTGCAATACATTTCCATTTCTTGTGTGATTTTGACAGCTCCCCAGCCCCACAGATTTCCCTTTGTAGTTCAGTTTTTTCATACCCAGAAAGCAGCTGGGCAGCAGGAGTCAGTGCTTTTGGATCCCTGCTACCCTTTCTGGCCTTTTGATTTCTCTGCCCTAAAGTTTTCTTAACTCTTCCACAGCCCTTTGTACACATTATCAACTTTGGAAGCTGCGATGAACACTGCTCTTTTGAAATACACATTCCAACTCAGTAGCCTTTAAATAGCAATTACCCAGGGGCATATCATCTTATACATGGCAATTTCTTTAAAAGCCAGGTGTACAATTATAGACTACAACTGGATGTGCAACTGTGGATGCTGTTTTTTTTAAAAACAAACAAACAAACAAGCATTAAGATGACCCAGAATAAGTAGCACTGAGTATAATAGCTGATTATAAGCTTGACATTTTAACCGTGTCAGGTAGGTAATTCAGAAGGTCTGTGGAAGGAAACAAAACATTGAAAGAAAGTCAGAAATGAGGAACATGAGGCATACCCCCCCATGTTGTTGGGCTGCAATTCTTATCATCATCAGGTTTGCCCCCTACCTCCCCTGGCAGCCTAAGACCAAGTCCTTTTTCATTTAAACACCAGCTCAGAAAATAAGTATTCCAAACTAGCATATTTTATCCAACATGGTGGTTCTCTTGTTAAAGGTGAGGTATTCCTAGTATTTTAAAAATAACTTTAAAATGTTTGGGGTTTAATAATGAACTGAATCATACTTTAATATTTGCAATTTTATAGTATTTTAATTTTCCACTGTTTTGAAATGGTTTATGACAGTTTTGTAAGCTACCTTGTGCCTCAGTTCTGCGAGAAAGATTGCATATGAATCCAACACAACACGATTTATAAACCATTCTGTACCATTCAAGAGAAAATTGGACAACCATTTGTCAGATCTGCTTTGATCTGGATTCCTGCATTGAGCAAGGGGTTGCATTCAATGGCCTTATAGACTCTTTCCAACTCAATTATTCTATAATTCTATAATTGGTTGCACTTTTGAGGCCATGCATTCCCCAACACTGCTGTCCGGAAACATATCCTACTCCTGCAGAACAAAAGCTTCCTAGTTAAGGCAAGACCAATCCATCATTAGTGTCCCAGCTGTACTAGGAAGTATTATAGGAGTGATACTTGCAAGAAGGTGGTTACCAATTAGTGTTACCAGGCCTCCTTGTTGAACAGGGCTAAGGCTGCTCTCTCATGGCTGGAAAAACCAGCTCAAAATAAAAAAAGCTGGCTTTCCTCCGGTAACGGTCACGTGGGTGAAGATGCAGTTCTTGTGTCCCCACAACCCCACTGATCTCTCTCTCTCTCTCTCTCTCTCTCTCTCTCTCTCTCACACACACACACACACACACACACACACACACACACACACACACACACACACACACACACACACACACACACACACACCACACCACACCACACCACACCACACCACTTCCACGGCGCTTTCCCCAACGGTGCCAGCTGCAGCTCTTCGGCAGCCTGGGGAGGAGAGGGGAGAGGGTGATTCCCCGGGCCCATTTTCTCAGTGGTAGGGGAGGGAGTGAAGCACCACCATCCGAGGCTTGTGCCTCCGAAAAGGAGGCATGAGAAAGAGCAGCCTGAATGGGAGAGGCTGCCTCTCGAGGTGAATCACCATGCCACTGCCTCTGATGTCTCTCTTTCTCTCCCTCTCCCCCTTTCTCCCCCCCTTTCTCTCCCTCCCTCCCTCCCTCCCTCCCTCCCTCTCTCTCTCTCTCTCTCTCCCCCCGTGTGTGTGTGTGTGTGTGTGTGTGTGTGTGTGTGTGTGTGTGTGTGTGTGTGTGTGTGTGTGTGTTGCGGGGAGGGCCACAGGGCTGTGTTGCAATGGGGACGAAAAGATGAAGCAGTGTTTCCAAGTCCCTATGGACATAAGTTCTGGTTAAAAATTCGCATGGGAACAGCAAATTTGTTTTTTACTACCACCCAACAACTGGTACTTGGAAAACTCCCTGGGTTGCGCTAAAGTGGCTGTGGTCAAACTTTTTTTAGAGGCTGAGGGGACACGATTTTAGGAGCAGCATTTTCCAGCTGTTTGAAGTAGTTTTTAGTGGTCATGAGATAGCAGCTTTAACATGCAAATAAACAGCAAAGAAAATCTGGTTTAACTGATTGCAGAACAGCAGTAACTTAATGGGAGCAGAAATGAGTAAGCCAGCATAGAAGGGATTCTTACTGTACTTCTGAAATTCACTAGTAAGTTGGAACTAGAGTAAGGCAATTGAAACAGTGGGGATTTGGTGAGTTAAAACTTATGCAAGTTCATTGGCTTCTATGGGCTTATTCCAGTTGCAACTTACTATTTGATTTCAGCTGTTGCCGAAGTAACCATAATTACCATTCCTGAGTCCTGTCTTGGGTTGTTTAAAGCAAAGTGTTCTGAATATTACAGCCCCATAGCACTTAAAACAGTTTCTCTGCAATTAACAATTTAATTATGCAGGTTATACATTGCCTGTCCATCCCTCAACATACTCGGTACTCAATTTATCAACATCAGAAGGACATAAATCTAAATCCACCTTAAACTGGCTATCTCATTCTATTGGGATTGAACTCAAGTTGTGAGTAAACTCTTAAATGTACTACTGCATTTTTAAACACTGTGCCATGTGGTTTCTGTTTAAAAGACTGTATCTTATTTACTCACAGAGTTCATTTCTACCCCATACGAGGGACTTGCCAGGGACCAGTCCGAAATATATAAATCAAATAAAAGAGCTAACAAAAACACTGCAGTAAGTTCTTTAAAACCTAGTTGGGGATGAGCGTTACTTCGTCTGGTTTCTAACCACTGGTGATGTTGCTGCCAAGCTATCGTTGCTGGAAAGGGCATTCCAAAGGCTTTATCTTTAAAATCATGGCCTGACATACTTTGGCTAACAAGGGTGTTTAAATGAGAACATCTAATGGTGACTATATGAATAGATGTGGGACAAGGTGGTCCAACATATGTCACAGTCCCAACTTGATTAAGGCTTTAAAGGTTAAACACACGCACATCAACTTGAGCTTGCAAACAAACCAGAAGCCAATAAAATATTGCAGTTCAGGCAAGGTGCAATCTCATCTTCCACCTCTGACAAGCAATCTAGCAGTTGCATTTTGTTATTTTTAGCAGTCTGGTAAAGGGAATACTGAGGTCCCTTGCTTCAGCCCAGAGGGGAGTGAATTAATAATCATCTGATCCATCTTCTGAACACTTGAGCTATTGTTGGCTAATCACACCATCACTTCCTTTAAACATCTCCTGGCGGATACAGCAGGTGGTTGTTTGCCTCCAGCTGTCTTGCAAGACATCTGGGTCCCTCCTCTTAAGGAGAAGTACACTATCTGTCACCCTGTCCAGCATGGTGTACATCTGGTCCATCTGGCCTGTTTTGTTCTGACAAAAGGCACCTGGAACAATTTTGTTTGTTGCTGTTCATAAATCAGTGATTTCTTGAGCTGTCAGTGCATGAGGTGGAGCAAAGATAGTGTTTTCTACTGTGGGTTCACAGTGAGGCCATTTCAGAGATTACCTGGCAGTGAAAAAGTTCCTTAAAAAACAAACAGTCCTCTTAATACCTGCATATTACATGGCATAATGTACAAATTCAAAATATCTCCACACAATCTGCGTTGAAATTGGATGCAAGGAACTCTTTTGGTTGAGGGAGGTGGAGACCTCATGATCAATCCCTCAAGGTCAACTGACAACATCATTTGGATGCTATGCAGTGCACAAAGAGGCTCATATCAGACAGCATGTGGGCAAACTCTCTCAACGGTTGGCCTGCTCCTCTTCTCCATGCAGAGATGAGCATGAAACTCCACTCCTTTCCTCTGCAAAGAGAAAACTGCAGTGGGTGCATGGGAGAGAAAGTGCCTCAAGCAAGGAAAGATGAATAGCAAAGATGATCTTAGCCAAAACCCCACATAGGGATAAGGTATGCGTTCCTCATTGAGTGGTATAGCACCCCATTATTGCAAAAATATTGCTACCTATAGATTTGTGCTGGGTTTTCCAAAGTAACCAGTGGCTCTGGGGGGCACTGGGAAACCCATCCAGGGGTGCCTCGGAATCCATCCATTCTTCCATCCTTCCCCACTCCATTCCCCCCCCCCCAAGTATTGCACACCACTGACTGGCAGTTTCTCTGGTGCTTGTAAAAGGTGCAAAGAGGGTGGTCTGGCCCAAAGGACTCAGTTTCTTGCCCTCCTGTTCACAAGGGAGCCTTCCTTGTCCACCCTCCACAAAAACGCAGCTGCTCCATTTTACCTAGAAACTGCTTCATTTGAAGAAGTCAGGCCATTAGTAGGTTTCCATAAAGTTTGGTTTTGTTTTAAAGAAAGCAGGCTGTGTCTTACGAATTTATAGAGCATGATAAATTAGCAAGTGACAGAAACCACCAAGCTGACAACAGCTTCCTCTGGCCCAAGTAACCTTTCCAGTCTCAGTGTTTGGCATCTGCTCAAGATAAGGAGATCTATAATTAACATAATTATTCTTGTCCCCATTACTGTCTCTCTGCTCTGGCCACAATGTCCTTCAGTATAGAAAGAAAGACTGATACAAATTCATTCAGTTCCGACAAAGGGCAGCAGGCAGAAGTTTGTGTTCATGGATATTAGGAGAATGACTTCCCTCCAACTTTAAAACTAAAAATCTGAAATACTGCAAAATCCTATGTAAGAGTATACAATTTCAATTATTTTACAAGATCTAGATCAGTGTTTTTCAACCTTTTTTGGGCAAAGGCACACTTGTTTCATGAAAAAAAATCACGAGGCACACCACCATTAGAAAATGTTAAAAGATTTAACTCTGTGCCTATCAGACACACACAAACACACTTCTCACCCCCCCCCAAAAAAACAAATCCATCCTCCAGCCCAGGCCCTCCCAAGGCATCTCTATCAAAATGTCCAGTCTCAGGGGGCATTGGTGTAGGGAGAATTTTCCCACGGCACACCAGGCAACATCTCGCGGCACACTACTGTGCCGCGGAACAGTGGTTGAAAAACACTGATCTAGATGATGACAAAGTTAATGACACTAGAAAGCAATAATCGGGAATCACCTATATCCAGTTACATAGCTTTACTAGTGTTTGACATAAATATTTTTAACTAACAGGAAATTCTGCCAAAGGCCAAGAAATGACAAGCAGCACTGTTTTTCCAGTTTTGGGAAATACCTGGCTGAATATCTGGAAGTTGAGTCATGGCAACTGGACTTCTTTTCTTGAGAGATTGAAATGTTTCACTACTCATCCAAGCAGCTTTGTCAGTCTGAAGGCTGTGACTGACAAAGTCTGAAGAAGCTGCTTGGATGAGTAGTGAAATGTTTCAATCTATCAAGAAAAGAAGTCCATTTGCCATGACTTAAGGTCCAGATAAACTCACCTGGATAACTGGTGGATATTGTTTTGGTTTTTTTTTCTACAATTGTTGTGGATTTCCCCCCTACAATTCCACTCCTTTTATGACAGCAACATTTTGCTTTGCTACTGGTATTACTTTTATTTTTATTTATTGCAGTGTTTTTACTCTTAGTTGCTATGAACTTATATGACCAATATAAAAAAAATTTCAGTTTTCTGAGATCAACAGTCTAATCCTATACAAGTCGAGTCAACAGGAAGCCTACTATATATACTGAAATAAACTGAAATATTTTTTTATATTGGACATATCAGTTCAAATGATTTTTTAAATCAGAGAAGTCCATATCTCCAAAATATTTACCTTTTTGATTTTTAATTTTTTAACCTTCTTTGTTTGTCACAGGCAAATATTGTCAAGGTTAGCAGACTCAAATAAATATAACAACAAATAATGATGATTTAGTTAACTGGGATTGTCAGCACAGAGCAAAATGCCACGATTTGCTATGATGCTTCTCTAAGGGATGCATAAATCCAAAGCACTGTAAATATAAGTGTTGAACAGGAGGATTCCATATAAGCAAAATACCTGCTGCTATTAAAATTTTAACTACTTCTGCAAGCCTATAAATTAGACCAACTTAAAAATGCATGCAATTCAGATTAATGTCATTGGCTGGCATTTGAAGATGATCACAGAACAATTAAAATCAAAGTACCTAGTGTACAAAGAAAAGACTTATTACTGCCCTTCACACATGTCTGGAAATGCTAACTTGACCCTCAAGAATTTATCCTACTACATTTGTGCTCTCCTGTCTCTTATGCTGCTGGCAATGACTTGTTGCTTTCTGTGATATTTAGACAAAGGTACCAGATTTCAGGTAATTTTAGGGGAGTGACATTTGTTGCCATTTGTCAGTGCCTAAAGACTTGGAAATAGTTTCATTGCCATATTTTATCTAAGCATTAACAAAATGCCCACAGTCCAAGCTTCATGTCCCAAACTTGTTTTAAATGCTTAAACTATATTATAGTCCACTTTTGGTGATGGAATCTCTCATCAGTGGACTGGCTATTGTGGCTGACAATCCATTTGTTCTTCAAATGCAGGTGTCAGCAAAGTAATGTCTAGCTTGTGTGAGGTAAAAGTGAGATACAGTGGTACCTTGTAAGTCGAATGTCCCGTAAGACGCATTCTTTGTAAGATGAATGAAATTTCCCAGTAATTTTGCAAGACGGCAGTTTGACTACCGGATGTCTTTGAAAATATCGTCTTACAGGGCTCAAGTGCCCAAATTGCTTTTTGGATACTATGCATCCTGGTTGAGGATGGGGTGGGTGGATTGGTGGCATCACTTGCTGCTTTGCCTGAGGCAACACTATGTCTCATGGCTGAGGAGAGATGAGAGATTAGAGGAAATGAAGAAGTTGGGTAAAGGAATTAGATGTGCTTTTGTAAAATAACACCCGAGAAGCTTGAAGGATGGGAGAGGCCACATGCCATTAATGGCATGTACAGTACTAAGCAGAGACAGGATTGCTAGGGGGTTGTCAGGTGTAAAAATGAATGTGTTCATGCAACCTTAAGAGTGGCAGTAAATACAGAAATGTGCCAGCTGTGGTGTCTACTGTTACTGCAATATTATGACTTGACACCTCTTGCAGTGATGAAGAACAATACAGCAGGGGATAAATTTAACATTCTGACTTGAACTAATAAATGCTGTAGCTACTGGTTTGTTGTCATAATGGTGTTGTTCTTAAGTTCAAAACATGATTCAACAATTGCTGCATGAGACAAGCATATTGCTTAAATTATCTGAGCCACCCTATAACAAATTTATCTGACAATGTGATGGTTAATAAGCAATGGGAGAAATATATTGCCAGTGCAAAACTATTTGATATAATATCTGACCATTTATTTATCTTCATTGTTTCTATATTTCTTTTCAAATGTGGCCCTTTGAATGAGCGGTCTCCAAACTGTTCTGCCCTCCGTAGCTCTGGTCTGCTCTTGTCAAACTCAATCCTGTGTTTTCCTTTAGGGAGTCCCTTCCTCTCATATTTGGTCCACGTTTTTTCTGGCTGCCTTCTGCTTCTGCTTCTTCTTTTTTTTCTTTCAGAAAATCTTGCCTTGCCATGACATGTCCAAAGTAGGACAGCCTCAGTTTCCTCATTTTTGCCTCCAAAGCTAGTTCAGACTAGACTTAAATTAGGACACACTTATTTGACTTTCTGGCAGTCCACAGTATCTGCAAAGCTCTCCTCCAGCACCATATTTCAAACAAATCTATTTCTTTTCTTGTCAAATTTCTTTCCCGTTGTCTGTCTAGCTTTCCAATCTTCACATTGTGATTAGATTCATCTAAGGTGTGTGGGTGGTCTTGGCCTTGATCTCCAGCGACACAACCTGACACTTGTTGATCATTTCTAATTCCTTCATTGCTACCCTTCCTTGTAGTAGCTGAGCTTATCTGTTGTCTTCTGAGTCTATAAAACTTGAGGCTTCTATATTAAAACATAATAATAAACACATGTTTGGGTTAATGTTCAAAACCAGAACAAAATAGAGTACCCTTTTTTTGGACCTGGAATGCCTTATGGCATACAAGAATAAGCTATACAACAGTTTGAGGGGGATGGGTATTCCAAAACAGCATTCACTGGAAGAGCCTAAACTTTGGGGAGATGTATTAAGCAATCCTATTGCTTAAGTATACTAGCACAAATGCATTGGTGTATCCCACAGGGGCAAACTGATGCTAGCTAAAGAGTCACCACTGTACTTTTCATCATGCACAGGTGCACACTGAGAAATGTAAGCATCACTTTGTAACTAGCATCAATACATTTCTGTAATTTAAGATGTTGTCCTTCATCCCAACATACTGTACATGAACAATAGGATTCTCACCAATTCCTTGCTCTGTGGAAAAAGCAATCCAGACTTACCAGGCTGATTGCCCTAGTACAACAAGGACTGGAGTTCTTACATGATGAACTGTGGAACTAATTACAGAGGTGATCTTCCCTGTCTGTTCTTCATTTGTAGTGGTTAAACCTTTCTTATAAAACAAATGCCTAAGTAGTTTAGCATATTAAATATGGGTTAAAATTACATGAGCCTTTTGATTTCCTCCAACCTCAAAGCTTTTACTCATTTTATACCATCATTGGACATCTTAAATAATTTGTCTTGATCTTTTACATTACACTTCTAGTACTGTACTTAAATATTGTTAACATATCTGCTCTTTGTCACCTATTCTGTAATGCTATCTCACCTAGGGAAGATCCTCATCTTCTGAAGGTCCGGCTTTTCCTCTTCCTCTGATCACATGACAGAAGATATGGGATAGCAGTTCCCACAAAGAAGGAAATAAAAAACGGGGTTAGCTGAGCAGCACTGGGGGGGGGATAAAAAGAAAAAAAAAGAAAAAAGCACCCAATCAGCTGGACGGCACTGGAGGGGGAGAAAAAACAAACAAACAGCACTGACTGGCCCCAGGAACAGCTGGTTGGTGCTAAGAGGAAGAAAAAGAAGAGAAAAAAAAAAAAACCCGGATCATCTACACACTCCCACGACATCTGCCTCCTAAAAAGGTGGATTTTTAAGCAAGGAAAAAAATTCACTACTTCTCTGGTAGGTCCTGGAAACCTCGCTTAAGGGGGTGTTACCGGGTTGTTGTTTTTCCAAAAAGCCCAGTGGTCATGGGGATGACTTTTTGGACACAGTTTATCTTCAAATTTGATTTGCATTTAAAGGGACATGGGATCCATTGGGGCCCACCTCCAAATGCTCTCTAGCCTCCTTCTATTCCTCTTTAAGGCCTGAAGGTCCTTGTTAAACCAAGGTCCTTCATGGGCCCAGCAGTGAAGGGGGCATTCAGGAGTGAGTGCATTGCATCTTGAAACTGAGAGGGACCCATAAGTCTGCATGGGCAGACCATCATAATGGGTTCTGACTTCCCACAGAGAGGGGGTGCCACTGCAAGGCTGCATTTTAATAGGTGGTGGTCCAACAATGACGTGACATTGGTCACCATCGGACCCCCCTTTCTATCTGTGCATTAGAATATACAAGGTCTATGTGACCCCCACCCACGTTGACAAGGACCATTGACAAGTTGGGATAAGTCCAAGGAGGACATGGAAATCAAGAACTCAAGAGCTGGCCCTGTGACCAACACCTCTGCATGGATGTTGAGGTCACCCAGTACAATAAGCCTGGGCAATCTCAATAGCACCACAGAGATGAAGGCTGCCAGCTTCAGAAGCAATTGTGCTGGGTCGCAGGAAGCACAGTACACCAGCACTATCCAAAATACATCCCTGTCCCCTACTGTCATGTGGAGTGCCTCAAGACCTGGTATTGCCAGTGCTAAGAGCTTAACAGCCTTCAAAGAGTTCTTATATACAATGGCTACCACCACCTCACCGCTACCTTCCAGTCGACCTTGGTACCAAACAGAGTACCCAGGTGGTCAGATGAAAGAGAGGGTAGGATCACCCTCCGCGCCCACCCAGGTCTCCATGATGCAAGCCAGGTCTTCTGCTTCATAGGTCTTATTTGGGGATTATTTGCAGCAGACCTGGCATTCAGCAGCACCAGTGATAGAGTGAAGGGCTGATTGAGCTGGTTACCTTGTATCTGGCAGGAGGAGACAGCACTAGAACAGGGGACAGCTTTCAGATATCTGTACTCCATTCTCTTAGATGTCATAGGTGGAGCTCCTATGTCATACCTAAATCAGTCTGTAAAACTTGGATAGACATTAGCCCAATGCTGTGGCTATTGGCTTCCCACGCTCCCTGAAGGTAGGCCATGAAGTGTGTGAATGTGAAAAGAAAAAGTAAATAGATCAGACCAAAAAAATTAAAATGAAAAGAGAAAATAAATTAAAAGGCCATGTGATCTTTGGCAGGGAATGAAACTCATGAGAGAAAGGGAGCAAAGGTTTTTAATGTAAATAATACAGAAGTAGAGGGCCATAGGTGTTTACCTCGGAATCATCATCTTACAATACAGAGTAAAATAATGGGCATTACTTTATCCACCCCGCTTAAGTCAACCTCCCCCCAGCGACATCACCACCATGCTATTCCCTTTGATTCCTGAGGGAGCCCAAGAATTAAGCCCTATATTGAGTAGCACAGATATAATAATGAGTATAAAATTAATCCCCAGTTATCATTGAGTGTCCAAAGACCAGATCCAGGGGAAAGTTGATATACACCATCTTAGCAGCATAGGTGCATAACAATACACCAACCAAGCCTACCACACTCACAGATTCATATTTCCATAGGCTTATGAAAAATTAAAAGCTCACGTGAGCCATGCAAGGGGAAAAATTAGTGAAGGCAAAAAATAAAAACAATGGTAAAGGGAAGCTGGTAAATGAAAACAGACTGAAAGCAAGCTGAACCAAGCCAAAAACCCCAGCGCTAAACAAGGGGGAGTGTGCCCAGTGAACGAGATAACAAAGATAACAATGTAAAAAGGACAGACAACATAAAAAGGGCAAACTAAAAATAACAGCAAGTAATAGTAAAGAATAGAAATAAAATGTGAAAAAAGAAAGGGACTAGCAGAATGCTGATCTTGCTCCATCCGCCATCTTGCTCTACCCCTGTTACGCCCTCAGGTAATATTAGATAGCTGAATAAGAGGATCTGTACTGTTTGCCTCTTTTCTGTTAAGCTACATTCAGCTTTGCTAAGATTTCGGTAATATTATACTAGGTGTCTACCAATGAAGAAAGGAATCATAAGGTCATATAATAAAATCTATTCATTGTTGGCAGTAATTTATGATCTGACTAGAATTATGTTTCTATAATATTAGAAATTGTATTATTTTATCCTCTTCTGTAATAATATTCTATTATTTGTATTATTCAGTAGCCATTGAATAATATAATCCCAATATTATGCTTTATTCTATTCTATTTTAGTTTGTAATTAAGAAACAAATAAGTTGATAATTAGGTCAGAAGGAGATTTGTTTCCCTTTTATAGAGATAGGAACAGAAGCATGTTTCTTTTTGTATATTTTCTTCAGAAAAGACGTTGCCACTTCCTCCATGATGGTTGCTTTCAATCTTATTTGATAAGTTTACAGACTTAAGTTCAATAAGCTTTTGTCTGTGAAGATTCTCAGTCATCCAGGTGAAGTTGTCTGGAAAGCGAATAATGGTAACTGGACTTCTTTTCTTCTGAGATAAAAAGATTTTGCTACTCATCCAAGCAGCTTCATCAGTCTGAAGAAAGGTAGTGTTGAGGCCTCCAATTTATAGTTCACCTTGATTTCACATCACGCTGGTCTGAAAAGGCTTGTTCAATGTATCATGGCCTAGGGCACGTGCAAATCCCACCTATGCAACCCCCCAGAACAGCCATTGAGTATGGGTCAGTAGCTGTGGCCTTCCTAGTGAATGTGTGCAGTGCTTCTGATTTGTCTAGGGATTGATGAAAAAGCAGCATGATAAGTGGGAGACAGATTGTGCCTGAGGCCGAGATCTCTGTTGAAGAAGGGGTTTTCAATATTCACATGAATGGCTTCCCTGAACCCTCTCTTGAACCACCTCTCTTCTCTGTCTAATATGTGTACACCCTCATCTTTGAATGAGTGCCCTTTGTCCTTCAAGTGGAAGTGTACTGCTGATTCTGGTCCTGAGCTGTTGTCTCTCCTATTTTGGATCATCCTCCTGTTTAATGGCTGTTTAGTTTCTCCAATGTAGAGGTCTGCACACTCCTGCATTGGACCACATAAACTATATTGCTCCTCTTGTGTTTTGGTGTTGGGTCCTTTGGGTGGAGAAGTCTCTGCCTTTGTGTGTTTGTGGGTTTGTGATAAACAGGGATGTGGTGTTTGCCAAAAATCCTTTCAAGATTTTCAAACAATAAGCTTAGCAACAACAGCAACAATGTCGTGCATTAATCTTTGCTTGCATTTCTTCCTTCTTCCTTTCTTGTTTTTTCTCATTCTTCATTTATAGAGGTGGGCACGAAACAGAAACCCATGGTTCCGGTTCTTCCGTTTTCAGCCCACCCTTGGTTTGGTTCGGTTCAGGTTTGTACAATTATTTTTTAAAAATCAGTTCCGACTTACTGGGTGGCTTGGGGCCAGTGCCTTGGGGTTCTGTTTTTTGTTTTTGAGCACTGACCCAGGGGCAGGGTCGGTGCTCATTTTCTTATTTTTAAATTGATTTCTTTGTTTTAGAGCATGACCGCGCACTCCTGGGGCCGGGTCGGTGCTCTTTTTTAATTTATTTATTTTTGTGTGTTTTTAAAGCACCGACCTCACTGCTCCTGGGGCTGGGTTGGTGCTCCTTTTTAATTTTTTAATTTTATTTTTAATTTTTTTGCTGTCTTGGGCCCACCACCTCTACAGGACCACACCCCCCACCCAAGTTCCAGGAACAAGAGGGCTGTGATAAGGACAAGGGGGTAACCAAAAACTAAGCAAACAAAATGGAAATTTATCTTTCATTTCATTTTGTTTTTCTTTGATGGGTTGGTTTGTTATTCATTTCATTAGCTAATGAAACAAATAATGAATAACAAAACAAATTAAAAGTTCGTTTCATGCCCATCTCTATTCATTTATATTGGACCACTTCAATTATACTAAGAATGCTTTTGTTTTCATATAAACTATTCTTCATAATGACTTGAAGATAACAAAAAATGTCCCTTTGCACTGTATTATCACATGTCATCTTTCTTATGGTTAAGCCAGAATGCCTCCTTTGATGCCCATTTAGTTTCATGGTTATAATACCGTTTTAGATAAACATTAATTTCAATGAGGTATGTCTGGAATCTGGAGACTTATTATGTTAATGTCTGGCAATTACATCACCAAAGAGACAGTTAATTTCTACACCTATAAATTAAAAAAAAAAACAGAATAAATTAGTACTGGTAAGACAGATCACAGAATAAAATAAGTTGGATAAATTTTTTTTTCCAAATATCAAATTTCTATTTGGAATGCAAGGTATAAAATTCAGCAAGGAATCAAGGTATTATAATATGAGTTTCTTGCCCCAAACTACTATGTTTGATGTTAAAATATTTAAAATACAAAACCTGACATATCCCATAAACAAGCTCCATTTTCCCCTCAGAATAAAATAATGATTATTATTAAAGGAATAACTGCGAATTGTTGGCATAGTTCCTTCTTCCTGTTTTGCAAAACAAAATTGTTGTAACTCAATGATTATAGAACAGGGAACAGTTTCAGATGATTGCTAACACGTTCATGTAAACATCAGAAATTGTGCAAAGCTTCTTCTCTATAGCAAGCAGTGATGGATAGCATAAACGCATATTTTGTGTGGGTGTGTAATATTGAAGGTATTGTTTTACTGAGTTTTTTTATTCCTACATACGTCTTTATATTATTTTGAAAGAATATAGTACCCCTTTCTTCTTGACTGTCGCTGTCTATGCACTTAAAAAGATAATTTACTTGTTAAAATGGTACAGTACAACCAAGAAGACTTTCTCAAGTTATAGTTATAAAAAGGCTAAAGTGGATTCCCTCCTTGAAAGTTTGGTGTAGATTATTTGATTTGTCATCTGACGTGTACATGGGGTGGAGGAGCTTGGAACTCATGGGGGGCATTTCTTTGAATCTGATTGGCTCAAGACTACAATGCACCATGGGTGCATTTTTTAAAAGCCTCAAAATATTCCTACAAACCAGGCCTGCACATGGCCATCAGAAGTCGCCCACCAGGTCCCCACCAGCCTCCTGACCAGCTGCCAGCAAATATGTATTCAGGAGAATATTTTCCCCCCACCTACCTGCCTCTTGCAGAAACCTAGGGAGCTGCTAGGGAGGGGAAGGCCACGTCCGGGTGCACTCCCACCTCTGATAGTAGTGGAGTGAGAAAGAGAGCCAGTGCTGTCTTCTCCAGTGCTCCTTCCTCCAGTGCTCAGCTCTGGCTGGTCTCCCCTCCAATCGGTTGAACCTCCAAGGCTGGAGCCGGCCGCTTCCTGGGGCTCTGAGGGGAGAGTGAGCCCAGCGACGGCCTGCAATCTCTCCTCCAATTGCCATCCTCTGGAGAGGGTGCAAGGGAGACGTGTACAAGGGAGACCACGGGGCAGAATGTGGGCTGTTCAAAGTTGGACAGCGGTGCTATATACTTTAACTTTTGGAATGGTGCAAAGCAAGGTTTTTTAAAATTTATGACCATGTTTCCATTGTATGGATTCACCCCATAGGCGATTTCATTAAGCAAGTTTCCCCTATCTCTGAAGTTTTTTTCTCTCCCATTAAATAGATTTTCCATTAAACAAACCTCACATTGTATGAGGGTCCCCTGTATTTGAAAAGTGCTGTCATATCACCCTCCGTATTCTTTTCTCTAAGATAAACAAATGCCTAATTCTTTCAGTCTTTCCTCATATGACTTGGTTCCCAACCCCCTGATCCTCCTTGTTGCCTTCCTCTGAACTTGTTCCAATTTGTCAGCATCTTTCTTGAAGTGCAATCTCCAGAAGTGGACACAATACTCAAGGTGAGATCTAACCTGTACTGAATTGAGTGGGACGAACACCTCACAAGTACTGGAAATTATACTGTATATAACTTCTATTTGCACTGTATCAAAAACCACTGTGAGGTCCAGCAAGACCAACAGGGACACACTCCCTCTGTGTAGTTCCTGGCATAGAACATCCATCAATGTGACCAAAGATGTCTTTATTTTATAACCAGGCCTGAAAACAGATGGAAAGGGATCTAGATAATCTGCTTATTCCAACAATCTTTGGAGTTTAGATACTACACATCTGAAGGGAATTGATTTGGAAAAGACTATCCTAAAATTTATTATTTTGTTCTCTATCTCAGTATCATCCTCAAGATAGTTTTTCCCCTAGAGGAAGGGAAAGTATAATATATTATAATTGCAAAATTATTTTTAGATCTGATATCTGCTCACAGTAGTTGTATAGAGGCTTCTATTCATGTTAAGTTTTCTAACTCATTAGACTCAATGTTTTCATTGTCAATATATTATTTCCTGTCCTTTCTATGGGAGCTGCATGAAGGAATAATTTTATATCATTGATTATCTCCATTCTGTTTTGATCTGCCCAATGTATCAGCGATGATCAAACTCTCCAATTCCAGTCTTTGATTGAAAGTTATTGATATTAAGTTCTAGTTACCATACAGTATATGTAAATTCTCTGAATTCTCAGATACTCACATACAAGATTAAGGTCTTAACAGGTGCAGACCTTCAGCTTGTGAACAGTAGTATTGTCAGCATGAGTCATGGCTCACAAGGCTGGTAACTAGGCTTCTTTTTATTAGCAGGGCTGGCTGAATTATCTAGTACCTCTCTCAGCCATCCTTTGTGTGTGCGTGTGTATGTACACACACACAGTTTTCCTCAACATTTGAGCCCAGTATAATTTATATTTCCTTTCCCAGCTTAAATTATTGTACTTTCATACTTAGTTTCCTTGCTATATCATTCCTATTCTCTCTAACTTTACTTACATCTATTTTTAAAACAAAGCATATAGCCTTTCTAATCTCAACAATCTATTCAATCTCGCTATTTAGCTCTTCAATACTAAGCAATTAAGGATAGATTTCGCTAACTATATATATTCTAGATATATATATCCTAGATGTCATCCATAGTATATTTACCCATTCTTCCAAAAAGTGCCTAATTTCAGCAATCATCTCTAATTTAAGTTAATACTGGGGCCAGATTGGTGCTTCTTTTATTTTTCATTTTTTCTTGATTTTAGGGCACCAACACAGCCACCCATGGGGCTGGGTCGGTGTTCCTTTTTATTTTATTTTATTGTTATTTATTTATTTTTTTACTGCCAACCAAGTGGCCTGCGCTAAAGCTGTAGTGCGGGCAAGTCGGCTTTTTTTTCTTTTGCCGGCCGTGGGCCATTTCCATGGACAGCGGACCAGGTCCGGTGCTCATGTGCTGGTACTGGGCTTGTGTGCCAGGTCGGGGGTTTGGGGTTGTTTTTTTTTGGGGGGTTGCTGGCCGTGGGCTGGTTCTGCAACCTGCAAACCAGTTCCATGCCCCACAGACTGGGTCTGGTGCCTGCAGGCCAGTACCGGGCCCACACACCCGATTTGGGGGGTGGAGGTGGAATTTTTTTTATTTTTTTCCAAGCAATGACCACGCGGCCCCTGGGGCTGTGTTGCCACTGGTTTTATTTTTTATATTATTTTCTTGATTTTAGGGTGCCAACCCAGCAACCCCTGGGGCTGGGTTGACACTCCTTTTTTGATTTTTTAAAATTTATTTTTAATTTATTTTTATTGTTTATTAATTTTTACTGCCAACTTTTTTCCCCTGGTCACTGCTCCCTGCAGCCAGGAAGACTGAAGGACCAGCACCAGGTAGAAGGCATCTCTGGTGCTGCCATTAATGAACAGAACTGAGCTGAACCAATTTTTTTCATTTCGGTTCATTTCATTCTAAATCTACTCTGGAGTTTGTTACGCATTTCATTATGTAATGAAATGAATAATGAATAATGAAACGAACTAAAAGTTCATCTTGTGCCCATCTCTAGTTGTGTTGTATGGCTTCTTTTGCTGTGGGCCTGGTTCTCTTGGAAGTTGGGTTTTGTGGTTTGGAATTTGGAATTTTGTTTGTTTGTTTGTTTGTTTGTCTGTTCGTTTGTTTGTTTTATTTCTATACCACCCATCTTCCAGCAGGAACTCTGGGTGGTTTACAACAAGCTAAAATCAATAATAAATAACAAATCAACAATACTAAACAAAAGAGAGGGAAAACCCTCAGCAAAAGGTGTCAGGGGTGGGAGGAAAAAAATTAAATTAAAGGTCACCAAATGTCTCCCTAAAAAGCAAAGTTTTGAGTGCTTTTTTGAAGGCGGGCAGGGACTGTGCTAGGACCGCTCACTAGGAAGATGGTTCCACAATGTAGGGCCCACCACAGAGAAGGCGCACATGAGCGACTTCCGCGCCTCCCTGGGTGTGGCCACCCTAAGTGAGCACACCTGCGACATTCTAGTGGGTCTGGCCTCAGTTGATCTCTGGGAGATACACTCTTTAACTGTGCCTACTGCAGTTGTGTGTGCATGGTGTGAGTGTGAGTCTTTGTGTGAAACATCAGGAGGTCCTTCATCAGCTTGTGGCCGGGCAACCTGGACTCCTGCTTTAGGAAGGTCCTGTTGGGCATCTTCTTCCAGAACAGTCCAGTCTCATTGTAGTTGAACACCTGCTCTGGAAGGTATCCCTCTGCAGTCATGGATTTGAGGAACAACAAAAGAGACCAAATTGAGACCAACAAACCAGTTAAAATGAATGAAATAAAACCAAACCCTAATCCTAACTTCACAGACAACTCTGGTAGGGCTGGATTAGGAAGACTTTTAAACATAATTATTATTGTGATTATTACCACTTTTTAAATGTATATTAAACAAAAACATTTACAAAAATCCACAAAAAAACACATAGTGCAATCCACCAACCCCCCATGTGTGACTTCTACTGTTCTTTTTATTACTACTCATTTCTCTCCAGTAACAGATCAAATCTTCTAGTGTATACCCTTCTCTTCTGAAACACACATATCAAAATGGGTTGCATATTAATTTAAAATATTACTTCATGTTTTTCTAATCTTAATTTCACAAGTTAATTTATCACTGGTTCCACATTTCTCTATATTGCTCCTCCAACGTAATTTGGTTATTTGATTTCCATTTATTTTGTAAAACTTAACCTTACTACCGGCCCCATTGTAATGATTAATTCCGCTTTTTCATTTCTCAGTTGTCTATGATCAACCATATTCAACAATGCAGTGCTTGATGACAATAGGACATTTTAGATAACATCTTTGTGTCAACCCCCAGTTATATCTCAGTCTCAAGAAGCTTTCTACCTCAGAAAGACAGTGTACTCTGCCCTAAAGTGTGTCCTTAATTGTATACTTGTAAAAAATAGGAGGTTTAGAAATCTCAACTGTTTAGATGCATCCAAATGCATTCCTTTACGAAAAGATGGTCACTTAGCAACAGTGAAAATCCTTGCCAGTGAAGGGTTTACATTCCTGTTACAGGTTGAATCAAAGACAAAATTGTTCAGCCTTATTCAGAGCTTCATGTGTGAAAGTGCTGTTAGATTACTAATATTGGAACAGAAGATAAGCTTACAGGGCAAAATGGTCTCAAATCCTTTGATGTTCCAAATAAGTGAAAATGTATTTATTTTCTTATAATGATATATTCCCTTTGTGTGCATGAGCATGTGTACACTCACTCAAATATACACGCACACTCCAAGCCAGCAATTGCTTCAAGGTTTCATGCTTTCTGCTTATTTCAGAGGCCAAATATATTACCTAAATTCATCCAGTTCTGACATACAAAGATGACCAAATGCTAGCTACTAAAATGCTCTGAGGATTTAACATGGATTTCTGAGGCTGCTGTGCCTATGCTGACAAGGGTTTAGTTTGAGCCATGGACCATGCACAATGGGATATTAATACATTTGCAATGGCATTTTTCTGTTGAAGAAAAACTTCCCTGTGTTAGGCACCTTTTTCTGACAATTCTATTCCTACTTTGGAGAAATACATTGAGAAAGAGAATTGCAATTTCATGTTAGACCTCCTCCAAATTATGTAGCAAATCAGTTCTTTAACTAGGGGCGTGGTGGCTCAGTGGGCTAGAATGCTGAAATGTCAGTTGCAAAGTCAGCACCTTAGCAGTTTTAATCCCGGGTGCCATGCAGCAGAGTGACCTGCCACTGTTAACCCCAGCTCCTGCCAATCTAGCAATTTGAAAGCATGTAAATACAAGTAGATAAATAGGTACTTCTATAAAAGTGGGAAGGTAACCAGTGTTCCGTGTGCAGAAATGCATTCAGCCATGCCGGCCACATGACCACAGACTTCCACAATACTGGCTCTTTGGCTTGGAAACGGAGATGAGCACTGACCCTAGAGTCAGACATGACTTGCACACAAGTGCATGGGGAACCTTTATCTTTACGTTTACCCATTCTTTAACAACAACAGAAAGATTTTATGTGTTGAAATTTATTTCAGTACCAAATGATAAGAACAGAAACAGAGCCATCAGTATATTCAGTAGAAATACATATTTTCACATTTGACTTACTAAAAGTGAGTCCGTCTGATCATGAAGAAAGTGCTTGGTCTCCATGCTGAGGACACATCACTATCCCAGCCACTTTAAGATGATTAAGCATCTTAACATGATTAGGGATAGGCACGAAATGAAAAACGAAATGCTGTTTTGTCATTTTTTATGTAATGTAACAAAATGAAATGAAATGCTGAAGCATTTCATTACAAATGAAACAAAATGGTCATTTTTTTCTGTGAAAATGAACCATTTTGTTCTGTCTATAAATGAACCATTTTGTTCTGTCACTTACCTGCAGGTATTCCGCTGCTGCCGAGACCACCCAGCCAGGCCAAAGAGGGTGAGTGACTGGCAGGCCATCCTAGGCCCGCTGCCAGAGCAGCTGCTGCCGCAGCAGAATAAAGCAGACAACCAGCAGGCTGGCCTAGGCCCCCTGCCACCACCACCGCATACGCCGTGGCTGCTGCTGGAGCCCCTCCAGCAAGCTGGGCAGGCTGGCCTATGCCCACCACCACTGGAGTTGCTACCAGCCAGCTGGGCAGGCTGGCCTAGGCCCGCTGCCACTGCTGCTGCCTTTGGAGCCAATGCTGGAGCCTTTGGAGACCCGCAAGGTAACGAAGCATTTCATTTTTGTTTCGTTACATACGAATTTTGTTGTAAAAAATTGTACGAGACAAAATGAAATGAAATGCAGTCCCCCCCAAACAGAATGAAACAAAATACAATTTTTCTGTTTTGTGCCCATCCCTACTCATGATTCATAGTCTTCTCACCTCACAATATTGTTCCACACCCTAACAATTGCTCCTTGCTTCAAACCTGAAAGAGCTGGGTTTAGTTTTAAGCTTCCAAGCCAAAAACTCTGAAGGGTTTTTACAGATGCCAGCTTTGAATGGCATAGGGTTTGTCTGCAAAAGAACACAGAAAACAAGGGCCTCATTGCAGTTTCTCTTAACATCAAAACCAATAGTATTTTGATAAACCTCTTTAATCTGGTGGGCAACGGTAGAAAGTGAATATTTGTTTCACTTTGTGACATGTACATGCAAAGTAAACAATAGTCCCCACAGAATTAAAGTGAGGAATATTTAAAATATGCATGTGAAAGTTACAAAAAAAAATTCTCCACCTTATTTTTGTTTTTGCTGCAGAGATTGGGTACCATGGAGGTGTAATAGGGCATACTGATAAAAGTATATATTTTCTGCTGTCTGACAAGATAGTCACTATATGTGTACAGTACAGGCATTTTTGGCATATAGATTTTAATAGCTGTCCCACAGAACCTGTTATCTCAGCCATACAGCCAAGAAGCTTCTCACACTACTGAACAGACATACTGCAACTAATGCTTTTCCTCTGTACGAATATTTACCAGTATGTGGCACTGATGGTGTAGAAAACTCACCCCATTTGACTCTTCCTCATCATGTGGTGACACTGCTACTCTCACAAATTGCTTCTTTGTTGGTAGTGCCAATAGGGAGTTTTCTCCCAAGCCGTGGAGAGATATGGGCAGAACATTACAAAATTGGCTCCGATTGTGCTGGAAAAATGAAGCCTCCCTCCCATTGCATTTTTATAATGTTCACCCTCTAGACATAAGCTAAGGGAATAAGCTAAGGAAATAAGCTAAGTGAATAAGCTAAGGAAAACCCAGGAGTTCAACTCCATGCTACATATTAAGATAAATGTTAGTTCGGTCTCTAATACTGAATGGAACAATATTAATTAGGTATAGTTACAAGGGGAGTGAGGTTCAATCCCAGGTAGCCAGTTTGTGGTTAATTCAGCCTTCTATTCTTATAAGTAGAGATGTGCACGAAATAATTTTTGTTTGTTTTTCATTTCATTTCCTTAAAGTGCCTTTAAAAAACAAAATGAAACGAAATGAAAATTTTCATTTTGTTCTGTTTCATTTTTAATTTTTCATTTCCCCCATTATTTATTTTGACAAGCACTGATCTTCGTGTTTGTCAAAATAAATAATAAAATTAAGCACCAATCAGCTGGCAGGGCCCCGCACGCCAGCTGATTGGCACTTGTAAAAATAAAGTGTCGATCGCTGGCAGGGCCCCACGCACCAGCTGATCTGAGATTGTAAAAAAAAAAAGCACTGATCACCAGCAGGGTCCCATCCACCAGCTGATCGGCATTTGTTTTTAAAAGTGCTGATTGCTGGCAGGGCCCCACACACCAGCTGATCAGTGCTTGTAAATAAAAGCACTGATCGCCGGCAGGTCTCCGCATGCCAGCTGATTGGCACTTGTAAAAAAACCAAAAGCACTGATGTACCATCAGCCGGCAGGGCCCCAACTAGTTGTCAAAAAATTAAAAATAAATAAAAAAATGAAAAACAAAATATTTTTTTAAAAAGTTATTTCAAATGAAATGGAATGGAATGTAAAAAACAAAACAAAAAATGAAACAAAATGCCATTTTCGCATTTTGTGTTCATCTCTACTAGTTAAATGAGTACCCAGCTTGCTAAGGGGGTGCAATGTGTAACCTGCATAATTAAATTGTAAACCACTCAGAAAGTGCTTTAAGCACCATGGGGCAGTATATAAGCAGAACACTTTGCTTTTAGATTAATACTTCTATGGTCTGAACTTTGAAGCATTTAAAATACTGGAGAAGGAATTTCTTCATTTGAAAAAAGGAACTATATATTTCATTTCCATTCTATAGATTAATTGAATCAATTGCTGAATGTCAAGACAACACTTACACAAATCCAGCTAAATCAGGAGATCTGCTCTGGCTGACGACTAGCAATAGGGCTGGCTTTTGTCTCTTGGGTAGCCTGTTCTGCTGCTACAAACTCATGTTCAACATATAAGTGCTCCAACATCTACTTTTCCAGTTAGGTTAGGTGTTTTGTAATTAATGTGGGTAGCAGTGTTCTTTTGTGTGTGTTTTATTTTAAAGCTCATCCTTTTCATAATGGCTTCCCCATTAGATCAAAGTCTTTGCTACTGGTCATAATACCATAGTCTGAATCTGTTGTAGGCAAAAATGGGAAGAACAAACTTGAAAAATATAGATTTATGTATCTGTCTATGGAGCTGGAGATTGCGAATGCATTCCTGACAGGGATTGGACTTGATGATTTTTAGGGATCCTTCCAGTGCTGTAGTTTTAAGATTAAGATTTAAGAAACAATGAGCAAAGTGGTTGACATCAGACTAAGGGACATAATTATAAAACAGTTTAGAAAACATAGGCTCAGCCTGGAAGCCATTTAAAAACACTGTAGAGGAGGCACAGATGGTGTGCTTATGCTTACCTCTGAGGGGAAAATATCTATTATGAAAGAAGGTGGTACTGGAGGAAAAAATGATTGTTCTGCAAGAACAAAACACATGCAGGAGCCAGATGTTATTGCAAAAAGATAGGAAGAATTCAAGGAATTGAAATAGGATGGTAGAAGGAACAGAATATAAAACTAAGAAGTGGTAATATGTGGTAGTATAAGATAAATAGCCTAGTCCAAAGCTTCGATATACAGATGAAGCTCTCTTTGTGCAAACGAAGCTACTCATTTCTTTGTCAGGACATCTACAATGCTGGAAACTTACACCATTCATTGAAATGGAAGTCAGCTGGCAATAGCATTAAAATGCTTTGCTTCCGAAGTACTGGATACTGGAGTGTTTGTAATCCTGTCATCAAGAAGAGTGCTAATGGTGACAAACTAAGGATGAATCATGGCGCAGAAACTGTCTTCACACTGGCAGTGCCTAGTTTTCCCTTCTCAGAGAGATGCACCTCATTCTTTCCAAAACTAGTCATATGTGATTTGATGCTCCTTAGTTTAAGTCTTCATCTCCGTGACAACAGTGTGATATTTTGGCTTCTTTCTACTCCATTACATCTTTTAGTTACACAGCCTCTGAGTCTAATGTACATCCAAGTTATTGTGATCTACTACTAGGTTATCAATACTATACTTTACTATTTTGGAGCCAATTCTAGGCTCAACACAAAATGGGTCTTGCTGTTTTAATGCACCATTAACTCCTGCGTACTATTGGGGACAATGTAGTATCTTAGGAGGGGGCTGTGATTCAAGTTTTCAGTTATGAAAGAGCTGGAGAGGCAAGAGCTGCTGTTACTCTGGAGGGTGATATAAGTACTTACTATCTTGCTTTAGGTAGCAGAATTTCAGTGTTTGTGCAGAAAATTCACTAGAACTGTGAATATGTGTACTGTGCAATAGGACTATCACATTTGTGAGATCTGAACACATGGTTTCACTTACCTGAGAATATAAAATTAAAATACAGTGACCCCCCGCCATTTCACGGTTCCGGTATTGCTGTCCCACTACATCACGGGACCGCAGTACTGGAACCATGGGGGGGGGGGCGGCCGGGTTGCTCCGCGCTGCCCCCCACCTCCAAGAAGCCTCCAGGGTGCGTGGGAGGGTGACGGCGGGCGATCTAGTCACTCCGCGTGGCCCTCCCATGCACCCCGGAGAAGCCTCGGGGCCGATCACTCTCTGTCACCCCCAGGCCCCTCTGGGAGGCCTTGGAGCTGCGTGGGGGTGGCGGAGAGCAATCCGATCATTCTCCGTGCCCCCCACCCCTTCTGGGAGGCCTACGAGCCAGGCGGGGGGCCGCAGGAAGCAATCCGATCGCTCTCCGTGGCCCCCCACCCCTTCTGGGAGGCCTCTGAGCCAGGCGGGGGGGGTCTCAGGGAGCGATCCGATCACTCTCTGCAGCCCCCACCCCTTCTGGGAGGCCTCCGAGCTAGGTGGGAGGCTGCAGGGAGCAATTCAGTCACCCCACGCGGCTCTCCCACGCATCCCGGAGAAGCCTCAGGGCCATGTGGGCGGGCGGCGGCGGCGGGAGGTAAGATCCCCCTGCCGCCGTGGCGTGCCACGCAATCGCCCCTGCCTCCCACCCCCACCCCACCCGCTTCCTCATAGCGCGGATTTTTGTGCATTGCGGGTAGGGTGGGTCCCTAACCCCCGCGATCGGAGGGGGTTACTGTACCTTCATTGGGTCTGTGACCATACAATAAAGACAGAGGGATTGAAGAACCCAGAAATTTGTTTTTCTAAGCTGTATTACTAGGAGAATTAGAACTAACTCCAAAGATACTGTGGTATGTGTATTTTATTTTATAGTTTTAAAGACTCTATACTTGGAGCTGTTTTATGTTGCAGATCTCATACCTTGAATGAGAAATTTAGCAGGAGTTTTGTTTCTGTTTGGCTTCAGAGAGCCATTTGCAATGTTCTTTGTTTCTTCAAAGAACTCCTGGTCTAGTGTTGGTGAAAAGAACTCAGGGGTATACTGATTGTAGCATCCAGTTTGAGCTGTGTTCACATCACTGACATTATTTGAATATGTAAAAAACACTTCTGTCCCTCTGATACACATATATTATGTGCATGCATGTTTACACACACAGAGAGAGAGAGAGAGAGAAAACCAAAGAGTGTTACACAGTTCATACTGTTAAAACAGTTAATACTATTTGCGCCAACATTTTTGTACTTTTGTGGGGCACCAAACGCTACATTCTTACTCCGAGCACATATTATTCACAAAAGAGTTGATGTTTTGTGATTTGCTTATTAATGTAAGATCATTGACTCTTTCCATGGAGCCTGTTTTATTCATTCATTCATTCATTCATTCATTCATTCATTCAACTTTTATGCAGCCCACTATCCAAAGGTCTCTGGGCGGCTTACAATCAAAAGAATTAAAACAATTTAAAATAGTTAGAAATAGAACATCAATAAATCATCAAGCAATAATAAAAACCTTACACTAAAATCATTATCCTAAAATTGTCATCAGAGGACCCACAGTCTATATTGTATCAATTAAAAAACTTCTGGAACAGGAAGGTTTTTACCTGGTGCTGAAATGTAATCAGTGTTGGTGCCAGGCGGATATTGGGAGGGCATTTCATAGCTTGGGAGCAGCTGCCAAGAAGGCCTATGTCTACAAGCCATCCCTCTCACCTCCTTGAGGGATGGCTCTTTCAAAAGGGCCCCCTGGCTCGATCTTAATTGCCGTGTAGGTTTGTATGGAAGAGGCAGTGCTTCAGGTATCTATGTCCTAAGTCGTTTTGATACAGTGTATCACCTTAACAGTCCAAAATGGGGAAATGGAGTCTAGAAGACCTAGCATCTGACGTGTTAGCAGCATAGGAGATTAAGGTGGGTGTGACCCTTGAGATGTTTTGTACAATACTCTTGAAACCTAGTCAGCATATACGGAGATGAGAGGTTACAGAAGCTGAAACTTACATTTATCTAGCAAGCTCCAAAAATTGTGGTTGTGCATTTAGTTATGATTTAGATACATACTAGAAAGCTTTGCAAAACATTCTTCACATTTTTCTAATTTCTCAGTCTAGCATAGGCTAATGTTGATCTTCCACACAGCGGCTTTGATAAGTACAGTTCCTTAACATCTGTCTTCCTTTTCACTCCGTCAGCTACACAACGTGTCACTTATACTAAACACTCTTATACATGATGTGGTAGTTTTTCCTGGGTCTTCTGGAAATATTTAGGCCACTGGAGCTCCTTATTAGAGATACTTAATGATTTTATTGAACTTGCATTCTTGTGAAAACTAATTAGATTCCTGTAAAGCAGGGGTCCTCAACCTAAGGCCCTGGGGCCAGATGCAGCCCCCCAAGGTCCTGAACCCGGCCCCTGGGACCAATTGCAACCCCCCACCTACCCCCGTTTTATGAGAAAGCCAGCCTCTGCAGCTGCTTTTGGACTGTAATCCGGCCCCCAGTGGTGTCTGGGTGGTGGTGGACCGGCCCGCTGTTTGAAAACTTTGAGGACCCCTGCTCTAAAGTAATACATTGATAAAAATGCAGGTCTGCTTCTCCATGTTTCATGATACACTTTCACAAATCAAACAATAGCATTAGTGAATAAGAAAAAAACCCTAAATTTATTTTTTAAATTAACAGATTAAATAGCTAAACATTTTTGCCAAATACATTCACACACACACACACACACACACACACACACACACACACACACACACACACACACACACACACACACACACACACACACACACACACACACACACACAAATTTGCATGTAGTTGGTGAACTTTGGTTAGTCCAGGATAACACTCAAACTGTGTACCACAATCTTTGCAAGAAGTCACCCCCCCCCCAAAGTGTGGGAGCTTCCCAACCTGGAGACATTAGGAGCCTCCATCCACAGGGCCTTTGTCTTGTCCAGCTTCAGTCTCGGTCCATTTGCCCTCATTCAGTCCAACATGGTGTCTGCGGAGCACTCAAGAGACAGAGCAGCATCCTCTGCAGATGAGAAAAAGATGTAGAGTGGGGTGTTATCAGTGTACTAACGGCATGTAGCTCCAAATCCCTAATGATCCCCAACCAGCCATCTCACATAAATGTTAAAAAGCTTTGGTGGGAGCCAGTTGAAGTTCCAAAGGATGAGAGTCATCTTGTCAAGCTATAGTCTCTGGGGAGAGTCCTCTAAGAAGGATTGGAACCATGCCAAGGTGAGACCCCCAATCTTGAACTCAGATTCATTGACAGGATTAACTCACTTCATTGACAGTACTGAAGGTCACAGAGAGGTTGAGGAGGGACATTTTGCACTTGTCGGTCTCCCTCAAAGGGTCGTCTTAGAGGGTTACCATTGCTGTTTCTGTACATGTGATGCAGCCTGAATACAGACTGTAATAAATCAAGAGCATTGGTTTCACCCAGAAGCACTTGAAGCTGATCTGTCGCCACCTCCTCCAAGACCTTGGTCAAGAATTGATTGTTGGTGATAGGTCTACAGCAAATTGATCCAGCACAATTTTTTTTCTGTATAGGCCTAATGAGTGTCTCTTTGAGAGCATGGTTGACTCTGCCTTCCTGAAGAAACCCATGAATTTTTGCAGTGGCCCAATCAGTTGTGATGGGTCTGGCTGCTTTTATGAGCCAGGCTGTACAAAGGTCAAGGGCGAAGGTAGTGATCTGACAGTGATCAAGTGCTCTGTCCACTTCTATTGATATCACAGGTTGAAATTCAGTTAAATTAACCAGACAAGGCAATGTGCTGGATTGACTGTTTGGGTAAATGGTGATCAAGGTCCTGGCAGTTGACCTCCACTTTTGATTTTAAAAACACTGCAGATTGGTCACAGGAAATGCCTTTTATTGTGACCAACTCCAGATAGGTCAGGCACTATGAAGAGTAATTCATTTTGGTGGATCTCAGCTTTGCTTATGTGGCCAATGAAGTGGAATCTTCTTGTGGCCGTAATCCTTGCTAAATAATTAGTAGATTTGATTTTAACAGCTGCTAAATTGGCTTCTGTAGGGCCCTGCCTTCAAATGCTCTCTAGCCTCCTGCTATTCCATTTCAAGGCCCACAGAACTTGATTAAACCATGCAGCTGGGTGCATTCAGCAACAGAGGGGGCGTTCAGGTGGTATCATGTAAATTGTCCTGGCAGCAGCAGCAAATTACCAGAATTCGCTGTCTTTTCTTCCCTTCAGGTAGCAGACTCAGTGATCCTTACTCCAAGGCCTGCTTCCAAACAAAACAAAACACAAAAACCAAAGTGTTGCTGAACTCTGCTTGAGAGAGAAGTTCAGAAGGAGACTCAAGAAAAAGGGTGTCCATTGAACTGAGCTTAAATATTATTCTAGTTGACTTTTGAGACCATGTAAAGGTCACCCTTGTGCTCACAGGAAGTTTATTATCTCATAAAAATGATATCAGACCCTTTATCTATTTATGACAGGAAAATCTCTCTGCACCTCTTTTGACAGATATATGCAGCGAGAAGGTATGCCACTAAAGCAGAAAATCCAGTGTGAGGCAAGTTGAACAAATATCTCCTATTGCAAACTCGTAATGGCTACTGCTAGTGCAGTATATCAGCAACACAGATAGGGAGCTAAAATGCCCTGAGAATGGGGAAAGTTTCTTTTTTTGATTACACAGTGGTTATGTCTGTGACATTCTGGGAACTATATTCTGGAAAAAAAATCTTTCTTTCTCTAGATATGCAGCAGAATAGTATCGGCATCAGTATGATTACACATACTTGATCCCTTCAAGTGTTCCATCCGCCTCCATGGAATCACACCATTCTGTGGTCTGGAGGAACTGCTAGTGCTTCTGTGTCATTTTTGTCATGCTTGCTGAAACTAAGCAAGAGGTATGCACTGTGACATTGCACTTGGCTTTTCCTAAGGATTTAGGACAATCTCATAAAGTGTGGGGAAAGCATCTCTGTCCTTGAATTAACAGCACAAGTGGCATACAAAGTGAGGTCGGTTACCACCAGTTCAATAGGAACTAGTGTAAAAAAGTTATTTTAAATTGAATTAATGTATGCTAAAGCTCATTGCGATCCTTGGGTTCTTTTTATATTATTAAAGAGAGTATTGTAGTTCAACTGAAGGTTGCATAGTGGAGACAGGATATGCTATTACAATGCAAAAGAGCATTTATTGCTGTTACAGTGAATAGTTAAGCACCAGTAAATTAGTCATGCTACACCCAATTAATGCTTGTATAGTAATAATATGAAACAAAAGATGTCACCATGTCAGGAAAAGAAAACTTTTTTAAAAATTAGACTGAAACATGACCTCATAAAATCACCATACTGTAATTGAATATCCTCCCAGTGCAGCTGGTTTATTCATTTACTTTGATCACAGTTATTATTGCTGGTATACCAACAGTTGCAACAGTGATCAAACTATGGCAGCTAAATACAGCAGAACTATCCAAGATTATCAAGTAAACGCATTTAACCAATTGACATGCGTCCATACTTTGTACAGAATATGAAAGGGAGGGTTTCCTCCTGTTCCAGATCTAAATTAAAAGTAAATTCTGGTGAATTAATTGATGTTTCCTTGCAGCCATGCCGGCCACGTGGCCATGGACTTGCACAACACTGGCTCTTTGGCTTGAATATGGAGATGAGCACTGCCCCTAGAGTCGGACATGACTAGCATGCATATTCAGGGGAAACCTTTACATTTACCTTTACCTTGATATGAATCTTGGTTCCATTATGGAAACTCATTAGGTTAGTGGTAGCAATAGCTCCATCTCATGTCCATCAGAAACCTTGTTAGGATTGCTATAACTCTGAAGTGACTTGAACAAAAATGCTGATCTATTCTCCTTAAAGCACTGTCAAGTACTTATCACCAAATGGGAGCAGAAACGATTACAACCAACATTATAATCCATCTTTCATTACTGTGGATTTCAGTAATATCCCAGCTAAGCAATGGGTCTCACATTAGTCATGGAAGTCTAGGTTTCTTAGTTACTTGTCATGTATTTTGGGATAGTGATCCTAAAAGAAACTACAAAGGATATAATAGCTTGCCTCAAATTAAAATGCATTTTAACTTTTCCAACATGCTGAGTATCATCTTATAAACCATCATCTTATAAATACTTGGGATGCTTTGTCAAGGTTAATTGGGACTTTCCATGCAAAATTTGTTATAGAATTGAACAAGCTAGAATTTTTTTCCAAAAAAATGAGGAAAGTCTTGACAAGCCGAGACTTATCCACCAGACTTTGTACCCGAATACTTTGATCATATGTACAGTATTTAATATAATTCTCTATGGTGTTGAAACATGGACCCTAACAGACACATTATGTATGAGGCTGGAAGCATTTGAGATGTGGATGTACAGACAAATTCTGAATATACCTTGGAAAGCCAGAGTCACTAACGTGGCCATATTACAGTGTATGAATAAAAAGTTAGAAATACTCAATACCATAAAGAGAAGAAAGTTACAATATTTCAGTCACATAATTTGCATAATTTACCCAACAAATGCCATCTGCTGCAAGTTATCCTTCAAGGAAAAATAGATGGGAAGCATGGCCAGGAGCGGAGAAAAACATTCTGGTTTAAGAATTTAAGCCAATGGTTCACCGTGAGCAAAACTTCTCTATTTAGAATAGCTTTAGTTAAAAAAAAGATCAGGCTACTGATTGCCAATGTTCTACGAGGACATGGCACTTGATGAAAATGAACAACATGCTGAGACAGACTAATAATAATAATAATAATAATAATACTAATAATAATTTATTGTCATTGTGTGTATATACACAGTATACACATACAACGAAATTCAGACACCCAGAGACCAGATTCAACACACACACACACACACACACACACACACACACACACACACACACACACAAATCTCCAAACACTCTCACACACACTAAAAAAAAAATCTTCAAAACACACACACACACACACACACACACACACACACACACACACACACACACACACACACACACACACACACACACACAAATCCCCGAACACTCCCCCACCGACCCACCCCTAATACAATTCCTTCTTTGGACATGGTTAAAAATGGGACAAACTCCATCTTGGTCAGAGAGGCAAGGTTAACAGGGGCAAGGAGTCATCATCCCATCACCCCTGGATTTGCCACTTTGGACTGGCTTTTGATACACTGTTTCAAACTTTTAATGCTAACATGCAAAGTGTTTGGGACCTCAGAATCTGTCAGAGCGACTCCTCCCACGAAGAAAAACGGTCCGGAACACCCGTTCATGCCAGGTAGGAGGGTGCCGACTCTGAGAGAGGCTTGGAAGGTGATGACAAGGAGCTGGGCCTGCTCTGTAGTCGCCACCTCACTTGTGGAATTACCTACTGCAAGAAATTGCCCCACCCCCGTTGGAAACATTCAAACACCAGTTTAAAATGTGGCTATTTAGGCTGGGTTTTCCTGAGTCACTTATTAATTGAGACACCTGATAACTTTTCTTTCCAATATTATTTCTGTTGTTGTTACCCATTGGCACCTTTCTCTTGTGTTGATTTTATTGTCTAATGAGTGCTCATGTTTTAATGTTTTAATTTTTGCCCTCTTTTTCATTTTATATGTTTATGTGCAAACATTGTAGATGGTGTATTTTTTGAATGGATTGGTTTAAATACTTGGCTTAATATGATTTATTTACAGAATTTGTATATTGTTTTTGTTATATCTTATATTTTATTGTCCAAAGTCCAAAGTGGTGCAGTATAAATAAATAAATAAATAAATAAATAAATAAATAAATAAATAAATAAATAAATAAATAGTTTCTGAGACCTGAGTCATCAGTTGCCTGATTTTACTTATGCAAGCATAAACCAGCAATAAAATTCTGGTTGGTATATATTGAGCTTACATATTGAGCTTCTTTCTAAACCTTTAAGTCCATATGATCTATTTGTGCCAAGTAGCAGAAGCAACAATAAGATTTCAAATCAATTTGTAGCCGGTAGAACTTGTTTTTCTCTTTAAAAACTAGAGCTTTTTGACCTTGCTCCTTCCTCTCTAGCCCACCAGCTGAGGCTGGTTTCTCTTTTGCTGCTGCAAAGCTGTTTAACTGCAAGACATCCTTCCTTGATGGAAAAGTGGGTTTCCTATGAACTGACAGTATGGAGAGAGGATATTCGTCACAGTTCTTAGCTCTTACACTTAATTTTCTCCTCTGCCTCTATCGATTTAGATTTCTCATCAATAAACACAACAGTGCTATGCAGATGTCCTTCTTCATTTTCTTTATGCAAGGAAGACAGATCACAATACTGGAAGTAGGTCTGTCTCAAACCATGTGTCATATGAATCTGCACAAAAATTCTGTATTTTTAAAAAACCTTATATAATGTTGCCTATTTGAGTTTCCAGGAAAGCATGCCATACATTCAAACTGAACTTTTATCAAGTATATTCAAAACAGTGGAGATGCTTGTCTGATCTCAGTTGAATGGGATTTCCACAAGCGATTCTCTGACATATATGGAACCATGAAGGACTGACTACTTACAATAGTGGTTCCCAAATTGTGGGCCATAGTTACCCTGAGCACCACCAAACCCAGCCAGAAAAGCAGCAGGATCCTGTGGAAGCACAACTCATGTTGGGCTTCCCCTGCCCTTTTCCTCCCCCACCCAAAATGTGGTATTGAGGAAGTTGAGGTCAGTGTCCAGTAAGTCAAGGGAGCCATGACAAATAGACATGGGCACGACCAGAAAAAATGACATTTCGAGTTTTCGTTTATCGGAACGGGTCCGTTTTGGGTCGTTTCCGTTTGTCGCGAAATTTTTCAAAAATTTGTCGTTTTGTCATTTTCTTTGTCGTTTGTCGTTTCCACTGCAATTTTGCGTGATTTGACGCATAGGGGCGTCCCGTAATCAGGGCCGGCGTTAGGTGTTTTTGCGCCCTAGGGAGCGCGTGGGGTGGGTGGGGCGGGCGGCGGTGGGGAGGTGCGGGCGGGCGGTGGTGGTGGGGGGCCATGGGTGGGTGGCAACAGCGGCAGGGGGGATGCACGGGCGGGCAAGTGGGCGGGCGGCGACATGGGCCGCAGGCGGGTGGCGGTGCGGGCGGACGGGCGAGTGGGCAGTTAGGATATCACTTAGGATAGAGGTTCTGTTCTTGGGTTGCACCCCAAAATGTGTGTGTGTGCGCAAGCAAATTGAAGTTGGGAAAATAGAAAATAAATGGTAGTATATAATATATATTTAAAATAAATCCACACCTCCCACTCCCAGTCGAACCTCCCCCTTTATCCAATATCAGAAAAAAATCCTCACAAACTGCCAGAGAAGAAATAAAGAATACACTGCTATTCCCTTCAGCAGACAAAGCTGCAGGGAATAAAAGAAATTATTTTCTAAATTCAATTCCCTCCCTGCCTCCCTAACTTAAATCCTAAAGCCTCCAGCCTCCCTCTTCAATCTTGATCGGATCACACCAGCACCAGCAGCCAGCCCTCCTCCCTCAACCACATCCATACACCCGACTGCGATTTCTGGAAGGTGCCTCAGCTTTTTATGCCCTCCGAGACATCCAGAAGTGTCAGTCAAAAACCTGGCGATGCCATTGGTGGAATGGTTCAAAACATTTGCATGGTCCCATCCCATGCCCAGCTCAAATGGGCAGGTCTAAAAATATAAAAAAAAAATAAAATAAAATAAAATAAAATCAACACAACGTTTTATTGCTATAAAAAACCCCACTGCTGCTACTATTAAAATTCAGGCATTTAAAATAAATAAATTCCACATGTTTCTGTGGTGATTTGGTGTGTTTTTTGACCACAATTTCAAAAGAAAAATTGTGGTCACCATTTTGGATCCCCCCCCACCGCATGGTATGCAGTGAGACAGACGACGAGGATGACCCCCCCCCAGCCTGGTGCAAGCAGCCCAGGACAGGAGAGGGGGGGAAGGCCGGGCACCCCCCCCCAGAAACCACCCCTCTGGTAGGTGTTCTCAGGCAGGCATATTTTTGCCTGCTTTTTTGGCTGGGAGTCGGGTTTTTTTTTTTTTTACTTTTTAAAACCTTTTTTCTGTGCTGCTTGGCATCGCGCGATCGCCGTGATGCCATTAACGACGATGCCAATTTTTCTTTTTGGGTCGGGTTCGAAAACCCGGTGTAATTTTTTACTTTTTCGGGATAACGGGTTCGAGCTGGAGCTAATGACAAGAAAACATTTGAGAACTGACTTAGAAGATCTCAGTGCATGGGCCGCATAATAGAAAGAAGGCATGTCCTGAGGTATCCTGATTCTGAGTTCCATATGGATTTAAGCTATACTAGCTGCCTAGATGCCCTAAGCACATCCAATCTCGCCTGATTTCAGAAGCTAAGCAGGGTCGGCCCAGGTTAGTACTTGGATGGGAGACCTCCAGGGAATACCAGGTGCTGTAGGCGCCTGGAGTAGGAACTGGCAAAAATCACTCCAGTATTCCTGCCAAGAAAACTCCATGGATATGGAGTCATGAAGAGTTGGTAACGACTGTAATGACACAACACAAACATGAGGAAGTTGAACCTGACCTGGTAACAAATTGACAGGATGTGGAGATTCTTCAGAAGACATACTGATGGGAAGCATAACCTGCCAACAGCTTCTGAAACCATCCTCAAGGGAATTTCACAGTGAGCACATCACAATAATCAACACACTTGCAATGCTGTGGCCAGGAAGGGATATAGGTGGCATATCTGATAAAGCTGCAAAAAGGCACTCTAAGCAGTTGAGATCACTTGAGCCTCCGAAGTAAACTCACTCGTGTTCGGAGACACACCTGTGAGGGATCTTTGAACCCTAGCAGTAGTACACCTTGATGCAGATTAGGGTGAGTGTGCCACACTCACACACTGATTTATGAGGGAAATTTGATTGAATGTATAATAATGAAGATGCACACAATGATTATACTGGGGAATAGCAATTTAACAAATCTAGGAAAACAGATTCAGAAGAAGGAAACCTGCATGACTAAGAATGTTATCTCAGCTGCAGCTGCATCAGCAGCCGGGATCCTTTGCAGTCCTTACCTGCAGTGGCGGTGCAAACTGGCGTGCACGTGACCTGGGAATTCCTTCAAAAAGGCTCAATACTGGTCCCTCACCCTCTTTTCTAAACCTTTGCGGGCAGGGAAGGAGTCTGTGGCTCCTTTCACTTTTGCCACAAGGCTGCATTGGAATGCTCTGGGTGACAGTCTTTGGGCTTTGTTCTTTATTCCCTTTGCTTACTAATTAATTGTCTGTTTGGTGTCCCTCTTGCCTTGCTTTGAATTTTTGTTTGTTTTATTTGTGTAATGGATGGGGCAAGGGGGTGGTGAGCATTGGGGGAGCCACTTTGGATGTAACACACAACCCAGTACCTGGGGTTTTATTTATTTATTTATTTGTTGGTTTTATGTGTTTCTGTTTGGAGACTCTCCTGTTTATTTGCTATTTCTGGAGTATATTTTGCCCTTAATTGTAATTTTAGGTTAAGGAGGGGTTGCAAACATGGAAGGTGTGTGCATCCTAAGCGCAAACACCCAACCTTGGGTGTGGGGCTTTCTTTAATGATTGTTTTATGTGTCATTGTGTGGTGACTCTCCTGCCCCTTTCCCCATTTAATTTGGGTATATATTAACAGTAATGGTAAGGTAAGGAGGTTGCTAACAATGTGGGGGGGTGAGCTAGGCACAATTTACAACCCACTATTCGGGGGGCAGGCTTTAAGCAGAGCCATCCCTTGGACCCACAAGGAATAAAAAAAAATAAAATAAAATAAAAATAAAAAGTAATTATTAATTTGATCTTGGATTTTTTTCAGTTGCCCTTTGTTCTTCCCTTTCCTGCTGTCCTTCACCAGGCCAAAGGCCCATCTAGTCTTTTCCCGTATCTCACAGTGGCTCCGCCAAATGTGTCTGGGAGTGCACGAGACTAGATATCTGTCTCTGATACCACTCCATTGCATCTGGCCTTTGAAGTATCCTGTTTTTAAGCCTGGAGATTACACAGCCCCATCATGGTTTGTTACCTCTGATGGACTTTTCCTCTGGGAATCTGTCCAATCCCTTTTTTTGAAGGCAACCAAGCCAGATGCCATCACCACATCTCATGGCAGGGAGTCCCACAGACTAACAACATGTAAATAAGTAAAGAAGTATTTTCTTTTTGTCTGTTCTCGCTTTCCCAACCCTCAATTTGAGTGTATGTCCCCTACTTCTGATATTTTCTGAGAGGAAGAAGAGTGTGCCTCTATCCACTTTACTCATGCCCTGCATAATTTTGGACGTCTCAATCATATACCCCCTCAGACACTTTTTCCAAACCAAAGAGCCCCAAATGCTATAGCCTTTCCTCATAAGGGAGGTGCCCCTGTCCAGTAATAATTTTAGTTATATACTTCCATGGGTTTTTATAAGCTTATACTAAAATTCTTTTACATTGCACCATGAGGTAAAACTAGCTCATAATCAGATCTTGCAAAATGGGGAAATGTTAAAGCAATATTCTGATGAAAAGGAATGCTGGAACATATTGTTTCATCCTCATTACCAGTTTTCCACCTGTGCATGGGGGGGGGGCACTGCCTTTAATCTTTCACATTGCTATCTCTTAAAAGCAATGCAAATATTCTCAAGTACTTTGGGTTCTATTGTCGATGAAATGATTTATTACAAGCCTTTCCAGACTGTTTTTTAAACCACTGAATATGCAGTAGCTTATGCATATTCAAGAAAACAATATTAGTAACAGCAACGTGTATGTCTTTTCCATTGTTTCATCTTCTCATTTCAGAATTATTGGCACAATTTCTTTCTGAACTATCGAATGTTATAACACTCTAACTGGTGTACAAAGGCTCCTTTGCTGGGAATGAAAAGATGATATGAAACAGCAGAGATTCAACATTAACAAATTCATATGACTCCAATTGTGTATCTTATACTGCTACCGCTCAAGATGCTAGAAGCATCTCAGGGAAGAAAACCATTTACACACTTGATAGGAATCAATGCAAAGAGCAGCCACAAATGAAATGCTGAAAGCAATGAACAAAAAACATGAAAGTGCATGCCTAGAGAACTGCTACCAATACAGGTATTTTACAGCTTCAAGATTTTGAAACACCTGAGCAGGACAACACTTTAAAGCCTGAAAACTCTTGGGCTTTAGGTGAAAAAACAATTAAAATGCTGCCTAACATGCAAACACATGAAGTCTAGTACAGTTTGTGCCTAGTTCGCAGGAAGAGGAGGAGGAGGAGGAGGAGGAGGAGGAAGAAGAAGAAGAAGAAGAACAAGAACAAGAACAAGAACAAGAAGAACAAGAACAAGAACAAGAATCAAGAGCAATGATACTTTTCTTATAATTTTGAACCTAGTATTCTATAATCAGGATTGGGGAAAATGGGGCTGGTGATCACAAGATGAGAATAGTACTGCTTATTAGTGGAATTGTTTCTGGACTTTTTTGCGATTTTATATACTTGACAATTTGAAGTTGTGCCCAATAGTCCTGACCCCATGGGTTTGTCTGTAGTTAGAAATTCATGGCTCAGCTACTCTCAGATGCAAGCCACCAGGGTGCTCAATTGCATACTGATAGTTCTTTTGTGAACAATGTTCAGATATTTCAACAGGATGGTTCAGTTCAAACATCTCTTTGCAATATTTAAAGGTTTATGCATTTAAATGTTCTCACCTTAACTTTCTGATAACCCTATCTCAGTGATGGCAAACATTTTAGAGACTAAGTGCCCAAACTGTGATTCAAAACCCACTAATTGTTCGCAAAGTGCCAATACAGCAATTTAACCTGAATACAGGTGGTTGTGAAGGGGCGATGTTGGGTGCCCACAGAAAGGGCTCCGAGTGCCACCTTTGGCATCCGTGCCATAGGTTCGCCAACACTGCCCTATCTGATACCCATATTCCTTTACCAATACATTAGTAATTTCAAAAGCAGCGGAAATAAGCACAAACCGCAGTGCTGAAAGGTTTAAAACTCAAACCTTTGTTCATAAGATTTTTTGGCCTGGACCTGGACATACTGAGACACAATAAAAACAAAAGTGATTGTTGACGGTAAGGAAGCACAGGTGTACCACCCAAGGTCTGTAAGGAGCAAACATCATTGTCCATTGAGCCAGCTGATGTATCTAACCTGTAGGAAATGACTCTCAATTTTAATAACGTTGTTGGGTGGATAATATAATTTGAGAAAGCCAGATGTAACCCCTTCAAATAATGATGGTTGCCTCATAGGACCATGATGTAGAAAGTGGACATTTTAGTGGAGTGTTTTAGATTCAATCTGTAATGATGTGAGTATAGCTAGTGGTGAATAGGATTTCACTTGTGGGGATCAAAAAGGAGCATATCAGAGTCACTCACTGCAGCACACAGCACAATGCCAATGTGGATTTGGGGCTTTTGTTGAGTTAGGTTTGTTACATTTGGATTGGAAGTAGATGCCAGAGTTTTGAGGCTAAGGTTAAGAAGGAGATTCACTCCTTTTTAATTAACAAATAATTGGCCATTAACATGGGAGATACAGCTCACAGGCAACACAAACAATCCAGATTAAACATCCCTTTGTAATGAAGGCAATTTATTTACATACAGTTAGTATTAGTTAGTATTAGTGCCACACAAATGCAGAGCTACTCTTGTTCTTATTATTGGGGAAATAAATGAGACTTAAAATTGCCCATCTAATCAATACTTGGAAAAATGGCATGGCTTCCTCAGCTGCCAAATAGCAGTCCAGCAGCTGGCCAGAGGAGCTGACATCTGTGGTAAAAAAAAAGTTAACTCTGAAAAATCTTCCAGGCTGTATCTGAATCTCTTGCCTACAAAAGCCTGCTTTTTGTGAGTTTGAAAAGCATTCCTTCTGCTCCCACCTTCCCTTATTAAATATGCAGACGTGGCATTGTTTAGGAGTTGCTTGTTCTGCACTAATTCAAACAGAGGAGAAAAATACCTCACTGGAGAAGCCACTTAGGCTATATTGAAACTGTGCCTCATTGTGAGCTCGCAGCAAATGACATTACCTGGTTGCAAATAGGAAAAGTTAAAATATGCAAGGCAGAACTGAAGCATCCCATTGCATTCTCCTCCAGTCTCTGCCAGCCTGCACAGCTGTAAGGAATGCAGAAGATGTCAGATAAGAAACATTGTCAAAAAAAAAAAAAGGGACACAAGTAGCAATTGGTTCTTGAAATGAGAAAACTTCCACAATATTAACAAGCAGGATGCTAACGTATGGTATGGGAAGCAAATTTAAAATGTAGGAGGAGCAGAGAGAAAAATCTGAGTCCTAGTGGGAAAGAAAATACTTGCAAAGAGCAATACCCATTATATTATAGCTAAGAAAAGTGTCAAGACGTCCTTATTCAGGCATATTTATGAGAAAGAATGGAAGCAGACCAATGGCCACACTTGAACTGAGAAATACACTGATGATCACTGAGTCTAGGAAAGAAAAAACCTGAACACATGTCTAAGTTTTGTTATGAGGGAAACATATGGCAAATGAAATATTCAGGAGTAATGCAGAGTACAAAATACAAGCACAAAAATGCCAGAAAATGTTAAGAAGACTGAAGAGAAAAGTTTTTTTTAATAGAGAGGAAAATGAGTCAGACACAATCTAAATTTTTTATTAAACTAAAAATACAACCAATAAATGAAACATAGTTGAAGAAAGGTTTAACAACACAGAATCACATAAACAATACAATGATACTGTATATGTTAACACAACAATCTAGCTTGAACATGATGATGATGATGATGATGATGATGATGATGATGATGATGATGATGATGATGATGATGATGATGATGATTGTATTCGGTACTATATATTGAATATGCTCAAATGCCAACTTTATTGCCAGACTGAATGTAGTTTGCCCTTCAGTGTTTGTAAAGACATCATACTGTGTCTGAAATCATTGCTCTGAAGAAAAGAGGCATCTGGAAGTAGATAGCAAGGCAATTCATCCTATTATGCATTTCCCTAGACATGTGTACTGGATAGAAATTGCAGAAATGTCAGAGGCATAGAAACTGTATCTGAAATCTTTCTGAACCCCAGGATTTTGAATTATTGAGGTCCCTCCACATTTACAAATAATTTCCCAGTAATAAGGTCTCATGACAAAATTTCCCAGTAATAAGGTCTCATGCCACTGAGGCAAATGGATTAAGTCTAGTGTCACATAGGCCTGCTTCTTTTAGTGGCTGTTCTCTTTGGGGGACTTTGGAACTCCCTCCTGCTGGAGGCCAGGACTGCCCCGTCTCTGCTGTCTTTCTGGAAGCAGGCAACGACCTTCCTCTTCAGGCAAGCTTTCCCTGAATGAGGGTTTTTATATTGATTATCATACATACATTGACTGATTTCAGAAGAACAACAGTGATTTCCATGTTAGTTTCCACCCCTCATAATGGCTTTTTTTTCTTTTTGTGTGCTCCTTGTAGGTTTAATGTTACATTTTAATGTTCTAAGATTCCTCTCCTAATTCTCTGTTCTTAATTTGAATACGTCTTAAATATTCTGGGCTGTATATTGTTCCTCTTTATTGTAATCCACCTTGGGTCCTTTTTCAAGGAGAAAGGTGGGGAAATATTCAAAATAAATAAATAAATAAAATTATACACTTAACTGTGTTTTAATATTACAACACACTGTATTTTTGGATGAATTTTAGATCTTTCTTTCTTTCTTTCTTTCTTTCTTTCTTTCTTTCTTTCTTTCTTTCTTTCTTTCTTTCTTTTTTTGCATTTTCTAATTCACCTTGGGTTCCTTTATTGGGAGAAATACAGGATGCCCTGACTCATTAAATGCCAAATGACACTGTAGCTTCTCTCCATAGGCTTTCTTGTTGGCAAAGATAGGTGAAATTGAGGTGCGACAATCCATTGTGAGTACTAGAAACATGTGGCTCCGCTAATGTTCCCTTTAATTTTCAGCCTTGCTGTGTAGGAGCCTCTCCCTGTGTGCACATGCAGGGGTGGGGTTGTAGCCTAAACCAGAACTATAGGGCTCTCAAGTCCAGTTGTCAGTGTGCAACCCCAAGAAAGCTCTATGTTTTCATGTGCACACACACATACAGCTTAGAGGGAATGTTGGCCTCCACTATTCAGCTACTCAGTGCAACACTATGGAATCTTCCTTTGTAGTTGTAGGGCACAATATTTTTATTTCTATTTCAATTGATTGATTGATTGATTGATTGATTGATTGATTGATTGATTGATTGATTGATTGATACATACATACATACATACATACATACATACATACATACATACATACATACATACATACATACATACATTTGCTGTACATACTTGGAACCATGCATCAAATCCCAGTATTTTGCTTGCCTACTTCATTAAAGAAAAAGTTTTAAAAAACAAACAAGTCCAGGTATTATTTCTCTTTGAAGCTATTTTATTCATATGCAGGTTTATGTAGGCAGCTCAGACAATTAATTGACCAAAGTTTCTAGAATTAGTTTTAATTTATGCTCCATTGCTTATTGGATTGCTTATGAGAGCTAGAACCTTCTGATCTGCCTCAGAAGAGAATTCCAATGACAAGCTCACTGCTTTGCATAATGCAGAATATATCATGCATAGCACTGGTGGTTAAAAGGATCAAGAAAATATAGCATGAATGTGTCAAAGTAGGTGTTCTGTCATAATGCCTTGCTGTCATTTCAAATAAATGACACTAATTCTACATTAGATTCACTAGCCATCTGCTGTTAGGTGATCGGCTGCTTTTGCAACAGATGTGAGGGGAAGAATAAGGATCCTGGGTTGCAGAAGTGCCTTTGGCTTGCATCTGTGCAAAATGTAAGGAACACGTTTCAATCCTCTGTCAGACAGGTAACCCATGAGATGTGTTGCCTGAGCCAAACTCTGCTGTCTTCCATAGCTGGCATTAGGTGCAGGAACAAGGGTAGGAGAGACAGCAGACCATGGCACTGTGCTCAGTTGTAGTTCCTCCTCCTCTTAAACAGTAGTTCCTCCTCCTCTTAAACACCCACCAATTCCTGGAACAAAACATCCTAGGAAGGACAGATTGGTACCAAAGATGCATTTAATTATATGTAAATGAAATGGCAACTAAATATGTAAGTAGTCTGTGGTTGTGATGCATTAGTTGCACAATGTTTTTGGTAGGTTTTCAATGGCAGTGGTGTAGATCTTTTTATTTTTACTTATAGATATTCAGCACTGCATAAATGGAATTCAAATTTCTCCCTGTACTCTCCCTTTCATGGTTGGAGAGCGGCGTGGCTGGAGAGTAAAATGTGAAGACAAGCTGCCTCCCCTTGCCCAGGTCTCCAAGCCTCTGGACCTTGCAGTGGCCTCCAGACCTGGTGCAGTTCCCAGCCCCAGCTGCAGCCCAAGCAGACGCTTCCTGACTTGGTTGTTTTTAAAAAATAACTTGCATGATTGATTTGTTCCATAGAATAGAAGAGTGAGAGTAAACAGCCCTACCAGAGACTATAGAGATGAGAAATGGGCTAGATGAACATAGAGCTGCTGGTGGATTTCATTTAGGGGAAAGTTATAGATGTTCTGTGACTACTGTATGAGTTTTACCTCCTTGTAAGTGGTGGTACCTATTTATGCAAATCAGTGGTCTGTTTGGTCACACATTATTTTTGGTGCCTCTAGTTGCCTTCACTAATGAAACAAACCTCAGGTTCTTTAACCTCTGGTGTCTTTTCCTTCCACTTCAGTAGTCACATAGATCTTGGATCAGTGTGTGTGTCCTTTTTGGGAGAATTTTTAATCTCTCTCTCACACACACACACAATCTCTTTTTCCCCAGTTACCCCAAAAGTACTCCCTTTCTTTCTTACCCTTTTATCTGCAAACAGGGTGTTTTTTGCTCAGCTTGCTTTCATGTGTCTCTCTATTTTCCTCCTCCTCTTAAACAAGCTGATCCACAAACAGGTGATACGTTCCTGTCCACTACATTTTCTTTCCTTGCACTCATGTACACACACTAGGTGTGTGCTTTTCAGCACAGAGAAGTACTCAGTAAAAGGGGTCACACAGACTCCAGAGTCCTGTTTGGATGCTTCCCTGGCTTGGTCTCCAGCCTTTATCTTTCACCAGCTGGAAGCAGTGATCTTAGTAGCTAATACTAGACCAGCTTCGTGAACTGGCTTTATTTACTTTATCCATTTTTAAAAAAGTTTTGAAGTGCCACACTGGTAAAAAAAATTCAGAGATTAAAAAACTAGAAGTAGCTGTTTAAAAAAAGGAAGAGATATTTTCTCGCCTATAAAAAAACCAAAACACCCTGTCCTCCTGATAGCCAATATTAGACAACCCCCACAGACACAGACAAAATTTGTGCTGTCAAGTTTTACAAATGTCAAAATGATTTTTAATGAAGCAAAATAAACAAGCCTCTTTTCCCTCTTTAAAATAACACACTTTCTGACAAAAAACAAAACAAAACAAAAACCCTGGACACTGCCCCCCCCATGTATGTTCAGTTGTACATTGTGTTGACTGATAATTTCAAATCTGTTTCAGGGGTGTTAAAGCCAGTGCAAATTCAACATTAAAAGGATGTATAACCACACCCTCAGTCTAGAGTTAGGGGCTGCAAAGCTATTAACTGCTAATAGTCTGTCTTCCCCATTTGCATGCTTAAATATTCAGAGCTCTTATTGTAGAGTTGAGGCAGCCTACAGATTTCAGAAACTCCCACCATTTACTGACCTTTGGAGTAGCATTAATAATTTAATTTCAGTTGTACTGTGTTTTGGCCCTAGAGTTCACAAGGTAATATCCCATACAGAAAGCTTCTCATTTCAATGGCCTAAAATTGGAAAATTGACGGGTAATAGAAATGAACATGAAGAAGAAGGGAGGAGTAATGAAGTAATAGCTGAGGTAAAGTTCCCTCACATGCACACACTTTTATTAAAATTATGCTCTGGAACGGAGGAAAATAATTATAGTTAACCCAACATCTTATGTATGAACAGGAGATGCTAATTTAAGTATGTGTGCTTCTATTTATAGGAGACTTTCATTTTGCCCGTGATTTATTCTACTTTATCTTCTATACTGTACAACATTAACAGAGTTTTCACTGTTGATATAATTCAAGGTTCCAAAAATGTGGAGAAATGAACTTGGTGGTACTAATAGTGACCAAGAAAGGAAGATGTGTCTATAATGGTGTATGACTTAATTAATGGTACACTGGGAGTAGATTAATGCACAATTTTAATCTTAGATTAAATTTTATTGGGTGTCTGTTGGTTTGTAAATATGCTTTTATCCATTTTCTCTGTATTGCCCCTCCCCCTGCTATAGCTCATCCCATTTAAGTAGGATCCCTCACCTATGTAGCATTTATCAGGGGATGGAACGTAGTTCTGGGGAGAAAGGGACAGGAAAGTTTCTCTTCCACTAGTCCCCTTTTGTGTTCCTAGATCTAGTTCCAATCTTTTGTACCTGTGCTTGTAGAGTAATTTGTCTTCCAGAGTTATCATCAATTAAAGCACCTTGTGTAAGCCTTCCACTGTAATTTGCTTCACTATAGAGACAAATAGTTCTGCTGCTTGTTCATGGCTCTTTGAGATAAATGTACTAAAATAGTGCTTCTCAACCTGTGGGTCCCCAGATGTTCCTGGACTGCAACTCCCAGAAATCCCTTCAAACACAGCGAGTGGTGGAGGCTTCTGGGAGTTGCAGTCCAGGAACATCTGGGGGTCCACAGGTTGAGAAGCACTCATTGAAACTAGACATGATGGCAACTTATACGATATTTGGGATCACTTTGCACCTGAATTCCTCTAAAATATATGAGGACAATCCAATGTTCAGGATGGGAGGCAGCAGGAAAGTTATGGCTTGTTCTCCCCACCCCCACCCCCCAAAAATCTTTCTGTCTTCCTGGTCATTTTTTAATCAGTTTCTTCAAAAAATGATTAAAAGAAACAATTGTGAGTGGAAAAAGGAATGTGTGAGGATTTCATTAATTCTGCATCTTGTGTCAAACAGACATGATCTTTTTCTCCCAGATTACAGTGTGGATTTCAATATAATTGATATTCAGATATCATGCAATTCTCAATTTTGACATGAAGTCTGTACTTAAGGAAAATACAAACATGCATGCAGTAATGTATATTTTAAGACAAAAATCAGTGCTCTGAAAAAGAAATACCCATAGTGCATAATTTTTGGGAGAAAATACATACAAATATGTACTTAATTACATACTTTCTTCCAGATAAAAATAATGTAGATTAATGCAGAACTAGAAGAGGCAAAACAGCCATGAACAGCCAGAAGTAAGTTCACCTGTCTGACCAAATTGGAAAAGTGTACAGTAAGTGATGAAAGGATTTAGCCCTCATTTAATCCTCCCTCACTTGTTAAGGATCGGCCACATCCTGCAGTCTACCTCATGGTCTGTGCTTTTACAATGTCTCATTTGATTTTCTGAAAAGGTCACTAAATTGAGGATATTTGTGTTATGTAATTTCACTAAGTGTTGTTTGTGAGCTGCTTTGAGGTCCATTCAGTTGCTGAAAATCAGCATAATTATGAAGAGAGAGTAATATTGGTTTCAAAATGCGAATAAGTCGGAGAATAGATCTGGAAACTGAAGGAAAAAGAAAAAAGAGAGAGGTCTCTGTAACTGCACACATGTGAAAGCAGAAAGTAGCATTGCAGTTTGTTTGTGGGCCAAAACCAACCTCAGGGAGCTTTCAAAGATGGAGGAAGGGTGACACCTGGCTTGTCAGCCATAGTTGTTAAGAGTGTCTAGGGCAGTGGTGGCGAACCTTCGGCACTCCAGATGTTTTGGACCACAACACCCAGAATTCCGAGCCTAGATTGCTGATTCCAAAAGACTGTGGGAGTTGTGGTCCAAAACATCTGGAGTGCCAAAGGTTCACCACCACTGGTCTAGGGGTTCTGTAGTTTACAATAGAAGCATGAGTTAGCAATGGAGTGCTGCAGCTAAAAAAAGACTGATGAAATTCCGAGTGCATCAGTGGAAGTATAGTATCCAGATCACGAAAGGTAACAGCACAGCAGCACTTTGCATTCTGCATCATGCTTTAAGAAGGATATGGGCAATCTGAAAGGTTTCCTGAAAAATGTCGTGGGCGCTGAAAAAACAAATCCTGTAAAGATGAGCAAATGGATCTAGATATGTTTTATTGGGAGAAAAGGCTATTAAAGTATGATACAATAGCTATGAATGGCAGTTGTGCAGACGGAGACAATTGTATGTTCTGCAGTGGACCAATGGAATGAAATTCCAAAAGTGAAAATGAGAGCAAGAGAAAATAAAATTACAATGTGTTAGAAAGAACTTCAGATGCATTTCCTCTTTGACTGCAGAAGAGATGTCCTTGAAAGGTGGGGAGCTTTTCTTCAGTAGAGGTTTTCAAGCAATTAGAGGTATTGAGTAGTAAGAGTCTTTTAAGCAAATACAGATGGCCACCTATTGGAATAAGTAGTAAATGCGGAGGTATCTGTGGATTTCTTGATGGCACAGAGTTGGACTCAGTGACCTTGAAGATATGAGTCAATACTATGACTCTGTGATACTAAGTACTATGTACATTACTTTTATGCAATCCTCCTAGCAGCCCTGTAAGATACAGGAGTATTATAACCTGCCATATTGCAGGTAGGGGTGGTGATGAAAATGAAAGTGAAAAGCTTCCACCCACTGAGTTCATGGCACCTCTCAGATTTAACTAGTGATTTTTTGGTTTGTAGGTCAATCTGTTAGCTGGTATGGCACACCAGCTCATAAATCAGAAAATTTCAAAACTCTATAAATATTCACTTTGACATTACTAACGGAGGGAAAAAATGAGTTTGCCCACCTTCCTATTTTGAGTGTTCTGGAAACAGATGATACAAGGGCAGACGTTTCCTAGGTGATAAGCAGCGGTAGTTTGCTAAAATATATGCATATGCTTTGTGTGTTGTATGGCTCTTAAGGACTCCTAAAATGTTTTTCTTCTCTGAAAAACGGTGACAAGCATAAGGCAGCATTTCCACTCCCCTTGGAGAAAACACTCTTGGGGGAAAATTACAGCTTGCAACAAAGCCAAAAATGTTTTTAAAATACTATGATACCTCTAAAAATGAAAATGCCAAAAAAATAATTGAGGTGATATCCCTGAATTAACAAATATGCAATTCTTATATGCTGCCCCAGCGAGATATTATTTATATTTTAAGGCTGCTAACAGTGATAATTTGAAATGTTTGAATGTGGAAGCTAAACACAGTTTTTTAAATAATATTGTTTCATACTAAATAACTAAATGGTACTACCCAGAGGCTCTTATTAAGACTGATTGCTTCATGTAGCCATGAATGGTTGATCAGACTGAGGAATATGTAGTTGCTAGCAATGTTTTGCACTGTGCATTCTTTTGGATCATGTCTGCATGATCTAACAGAGATTCTGATCCTAGTCACTGGGACATGAGATAGTTCCAGCTTAGTCTTACTTTCTGGCCTCTTCAGATTGGAAGTGATGGTTTTGTTAGATGTTGCACAACACTATTTTGTCCTCAAGGCCATCTTTTAAGCCTCTAGGGTAGTGCAGGTGAACCTTCAGCACTCCAGATGTTTTGGACCACAACTCCCAGAATTCTGAGCCTGAGATTCCCAATGGCAAAGGACTGTGGGAGTTGTGGTCCAAAAGACATGGAGCGCTAAAGGTTTGCCACCACTGCTCTAGGAGGTAGTCCAGGGGTGTCCAAACTTTGGCCCTCCACATGTTTTGAACCACAAGTCCCAGAATTCCAAGCATGTATTGCCAGTGACAAAGGACTGTGGGAGTTGTGGTCCAAAACATCTGGAGGGCCAAAGTTTGGGCACCACTGGGGCAGTCCTTAGGAGATTTGAGGTAGCCCCCAGCTTTTCTTTCACTGAAGCATTGGTAAGGAGGCTTTGTAAGTTCTGAACTGCTCCCCATAGCCAAACTACGAGGACATAACAAGACAGGTACCACAAGGCTCAGTCCTGGGCCTGGTGCTGTTCAGTATTTTATCAGGGACTTGGATGAGGCAGTGAAGGGAGTACTTAGCAAATTAGCAGATGACACAAAATTGGGTGGAAAAGCTAATACCCTAGAAGTCAGGAATAAACTTTAAAAACTTCTTGACAGGCCTGAGCACTGGATTGAAAACAACAGAATTTAATTTAAAAGGGATATGTGCAAAGTTCTACACCTAGGGGGAAAGAAAGTAAACACAGTTGCAAGAGAGGAGATACTACAAGTGAGAAAGATCTTGGAATTATAGATCACAAGCTGAATATGAGACAGCAATTCAATGTGGCTGCAAAAAAGCCAAATGTGCTTTTAGGCTACATTAACAGAAGCGCTTCATGGTCCTACATAACACCTGTAATAACCTGGGATCTGATCATGGTTTTCTGTGCAAGGAACCACATTCCTTGTACAGAAAAGCACACAGTTATTAAGATCATTGGTGTTTGTTCTGTGAATTGCAACTTGCTATCTGATAGCAACTCAGATACATCTCACCTTGTGGAATGCCTTCCCTCCTGCTCTTTAGAAGGTGCCAACTGTGGTGTATTTTAGATGTCCATTCTCTACATTCCACCTTTTCCTGCTTGATTTCAGGGAAATGATTGGCCAGTTGCTTAGCTACTGTGCCTTGTGTTTTCTGAACTGCTGAAAATATTTTAATATGCCATTTTATATGTTAACATCTGATTTTTCTGTAAACTGCTTCAAGGTTGTATCCTTTTAAGGTCAAATGGCCTGTTAATCAACCATGCCACAAGAAACAAAAATTATAAAAATAAAAGCAAAGTTACAACTTATGATTTTGGATTCACAAGAAAAGGTCAGCTAACAAAATGAGTTTGTCACATACTGTAGAACACAACAATAGAACTGTCATCAAGAAATGTATTAATGTATAGGCCTCACCCAAATATTCTGCACTGATGTAGAACATCACCAGTCTATTATTGGATATCAAGAGTAATAGAAGCTTGAAAACGGTCTAGAAAGGAATCAAATTATACTTGATGAAAACACACCTTAATGGGTTACAATTTGAAATACAAAAAATTCCTTGAAAAGATGGTTTGTGGTCAAGATAAATTGTAACAACTGGTCTCCACATTCATACAGAGGCAGCACATCATTTAATGTGAAAGTGAAATCATTTTATGACTGTGGTATAGGAGATCTGCTTTGCACACTGAAGATATAGCTGAGAAATAAAATAATCAGCTAGTAGAAGAGGCTGAAAGCATATTCAAGCCTTTCATTTTAGACTGACTGAATATTGTTGGTCTGACACATTTTGCAAAAAATTCTGTACAGTTCAACAAGTCCCTCCCAGCTTGCTCATCTTGGTCTTCTCCAGCTTCTGATACTAGCTCCTTTGTATCCCTCAGCTCCTTTTGCTGCTTTTAGCTTTGAAGCATTCTCAGGATCAAAAGAGATATTTTTGGAGTGGATTTTCCAGGTGCACAAATGCTTCCTCTACAGGCCTCAGTACCTTGTGGTACTCAATGTTCCCTGAGCCATTTTCTTGTTGTTTCCTAGCAGCTGTTGAAGTTGCATGGGATTTGAAGAGAGGAAGGGAATGTGACCCCTTTCTTGATTCTGTTGAGGAAAGTAGGTATCAGTATCTTGCTTCCTGGCCACTAATGTAATTGGTCATAAATGGAGATATCAAACTGGACAAAAGGCCACAATCTAATTCCACTGGAAGCCAACAGGACAACAGTCAGACTGACTAAATCAAAAGATGTTTTTGCCATTGGAGGCTTTTTAGGAGCAGAAGTCCAAAGAAAGGCTTCCATAGCAGAATACTTTCCCTTGATCTGTCCAGCTAGGCTTGGGAGGGCAAAGAAACATAGGCCTCAACAGGCCACATTAAATGTCAAACAGGTTACTGTGTGAGGAAGACCAACTGGAGTTTCTTCGAGAAACATTCTCCCAGCGACCCATTCTGCTTTGTATCTTCTCACTGTACTATTTCACTTCTTCAATCCTAAGACTCACTTCTAGTGATGGAACTTGCTTAATACCCCCTTCTGCATGATTCAGGAGCCTCGTGTTTTTCTGCAGCAAATGTTTAGAGTCTTACCCTCATCTCTGTTTGTAGTGGGAGAAGGTATAGATGTTCTGAAACCAACATGAACAAGGAACTAATAGGTGGCATTTTTATGGTTGATTTTTGGTCTGCCGTTGATGCATAGTGGTGAAATCAGGAGGGAGGTCAGTTGAAATGTTCTCAGGGATTTCTCAGTGCTAATGTAGTTGGAAGGCTGTGGTTGATGGTAGCAAGATGGGCGGATAACCCTTTTTTATTTAAAAGCTTTTTCTCCTAAGGTCAATGGAGTGATGCAGTCAACCAATCAGTAGCATAAGGACCTTCAAGGGAGGCTTTTGATGTTTTTACCATGCCCAGATAGGGTTATCTACAAATAGGGTTATTGGCTCAGGAGCATCCCATTCCATGAGGATAAAGCTTCAGGCCAATGGCTGAGTCCTCATGCTGTCACAGAATCAAGGTTAGGGAAATGAGAGAACTACTTACAGGATAATTGGTAGTGGAAATACAGTGGTACCTTGTATAAAGGAATTAATTCATTCCAAATGAAATTATGTTAAGCAAATTTTCCTTTATACAAATTCCCATAGGAATGCATTGAAAAAGGAGTAATCCCATTTTTATGTTGTACAGATTCTCCCCATAGGCGATTATGTTAAGCAAATTTTCCCAATCTCCAGAATTTTTATGTTGTACAGATTTTATGTTATACAAGCTGTTTGTTATACAAGGGCCCACTGTATAGGAAATCCAGGTAAATAGGTGAACAATCTAGTAAAATCCAGTTAGTCAGGTAATATGGCAAGGAGTCCGGCAAGGAGGACACATTGTGGTAAACAGAGCAAACATCTATAATGGTTGCCACCAGAGATGGGCACAAAATGAAATGTTTTTCATTCCGTTATTCGTTATTTGTTCCGTTATGTAACAGAACAAAAAATGAGGCCCATAGCAATTTGGGAACGAACCGAACCAAACCAGAACAAATTAGTTAGGTTAGGTTAGGTTCGTTCTTCCCCGCTGGCAATGACAGACAACCCGGCTGTCATTGCCAGCGGGGGAGGACTGTGAGAGACCTCTTCTTGCATCCGCACGTGGAGCCGGTACTGGGGCTGTCTCTAAAGGGATCTCCGCCGTGGGGAAGTGACAGCCGGCTTGGCTGTCACCTCTCTGCGGTGGAGATTGGTTGAGAGAGGGGTAGTCCTGCTGCCGCAGAGGCAAGGCTGCAGCTCTCTCGATCACCGATCTCCGCAGCAAGGGGATGACAACCGGCTGAGGCCGAGGCTTTTTCCCAAGGGAGAAGTAGAAGAGACCCCTGTTCACGCCTCTGCACCCAGAGGTGAACGGGGGGTCTCTTCTTCCCCGTGCTGGATGACAGTGCTGGGTGCGCTGCCATCCAGCACGGGGAAGATCCCTTTAGGGAGACCCCCATTTGTGCCTCTGCATGCAGAGCCTCGAACGGGGGTCTCTTCCCCGTGCTTCAGGAGCCTGGAAAGGAGTTTAAACCACATGCTCTCCCCACCACCACACAGGGTGGAGGGAAGAAGAGCGTGCTCTCTCCCCCACTTCCCCCCTCCTGCAGCCAGCACCCAGTAGCCACTCGGTGCTAGCTTTGGGAGGGGAGAATATTTTAAAAGCCCTCTTTCTCCTCCCACCTGATGGGGTGGGGGAAGAGCGGGCTTTTTAAATCTCCCCCAGCCCTCCCGGGCACCACCGGCGCTGTCAAGCTGGCCAGGAGAGCACTCACGTGGCTGCGGAACCTTTCTCCTGGCCGGCTTGCTGGCAGCTCCGGCAGTGCCCGGCTCCAGGAGGGCTCTGTGGTTACAGGATTGTCTCCTGGCAGGCTTGCCACTGGCTCCAGTGGCTCCCAGCACCGGGAGGGGTCCCCGCAGCCATGGGAATGCTTTCCTGGCCTGCATGCTGCCGGCTCCGGCGGTGCCTGGCCCTGGGAGGGGTCCCCACAGCTGCGAGGCGGCTCTCCCAGGAGACTTGCCGCCAGCTCTGGTGGCGCCTGGCCCCGGGAGGGCTCCCTGCAGCCATCGGAATGCTCTCCCGGCCTGCATGCCACTGGGTCCAGTGGCGCCTGGCCCTGGGAGGGCTCCCTGTGGCTGCAGGACGGCTCTCACAGGAGGCTTGCCACCAGCTCTGGTGGCGCCCGGCCCCGGGAGGGCTCCCTGCAGCCATGGGAGGCTTGCCGCGCCGAAAATGAAACAAATTAAATGAAATGAAGCAGGCCCCAGGGGCCCGCATAACAACAACAAAACCAAGCGGGCCCCAGGGCCTGAATAACAAAAACAACACACCATTTGGGCATTTTGTGCCCATCTCTAGTTGCCACCATTATGCTTGAAGCTCATATCCTATGCATCTTTACCTACAGCACATATGACTAGACATGGGGAAGAATTACAAAATGGTGATTTGTCATGATTCATGACTTCTTGGGACTGAAAAACAAACAATTTGATGAAAAGACAATTTTCCAGCAACTAATCAATGAATCAATGAATCAATTTTTCATCCTTTTGAAGTGCTATAAAAAGATCCTCCTGGCATCTAGAGGGCCCATATTTGCAGATGTACTTCCTCTCATTCTCCGCTACTAGCCCTGCAAGTTTGGTGAAGACTGGGGTTCAGACACATGAGCTCTGTGCCAGACAACAGGTATATATCTTTTCCTCAGCCTGGGGACACTCCTGTCTTGACTAGTACCACAAAAAGTTTCACGAGTTGTGACAGGGGATCCCAGCTCCCTGCTTTGCTCTAATTTGCATGATGTACCAAACTTTTCCCAGTTTCCTCCCCTTCTCTCTTGGTTTACATTATACAAGCATAGCTCACCTTTTTGATGTGACAGTGAGTACTTCTGCCAGGTGGTTGAGATGAAAGGCCACTGTTTAAAAACCAGTTTACATGGGGGGGGGGGGGAAATCAACCATTCTCCTTCTCAAGTGCCACTTACCTTGAGACTAGTCTCCCCACCTGCAGATTTGAAGAATCAACAATGCTCCAAGACTTCAGGCTGTACCTTGAGGTATTGGGAAAGTAGATGATACTAGGTTGAGTACTTCTATGTTGCAGCCCTAGGCAAAAATGATTTCAGCTGATCTGGGTCCTTTTAAAATGAAAGGCTGGGTAAAAATATTTTAAATGCCTAAATAATGATTTTAAAAACATCTTTGAAAATTAAAAAGGTACAGAATATATGACAGCAAGGATGATCTGCCTTGTTGGGTCCTTGGAGCCCATCCACTGCAAATTCATAAAACAGATATTTCCTTTGTCTCTTCCAAGGATTTTCACTCAAAATTGTTGAGTGTTCTTCATTTCATTGTCCTTGAACCACTGAAGAAATATTGGTAGTACAATGAGAGTTGTTGAAAAGAATGAATATTCCAACCATTGGGGGCAACAGCTACCAAATTCTGAAAATGCATTTGCATTGTCAATTATGCACAGTGCATATTGTGTAGTTGCATACTATTGTTTAATTGTTTCTTTGATGTCCTAAAATGGCATGTTATTCCTTTCCTCTGCCTAATCAAATAGGAATGAGAGTGCTGGAAAGAGAAAATAGTGCAAGAACTAATGAGATGAGCTCTGAAACTGATTGTGCATTGTATCTTCAATGAGATACAATGGGTGTGTGTGTGGGGGAGACTTTAGCTTAGTGGTAGAACCCATACATGCTTTCTTGTGAAGAAGATCCTTTGCTGAACCTCCTAGCAACTCCACACAGGGGTCTGAAACTCTGGGGGAGCCTCTGCCTGTCTGTAGTAGATAGCAAGGAGTATTGTGGTACCTCAGGGATTAACCTGTGCTATTTGGTATAGTTTTGTGTAATGTGCCCATTACTTCAGATGGACCATTTGGCAAGAATTCATGAAAGCTTATGCCAAATAAAAATCATTGGTCTTTAAGATCCCCCAAAGCTTTTCATTGTTCTTGCTTCAGCAGATTAATATGTCTGTCTCGTTGGAAATTTCAGTGCTAGTCATTACTCAGCCAAATAGACCAATGGTATAATGCAGCTTCCTAATATGTTGCAGAACATTGCTTCCAGTGGAGCATAAAGTGTAGTGTATATTATTTAATATATATTTATTTATTTTTATCTTGTAATGTGCTTGATCATTCATACTTTGGGCCACTTCATGTTACATCCTGTTGTTGCTCAGTCGTTCAGTCGTGTCCGACTCTTCGTGACCCCATGGACCAGAGCTCGCCAGGCCTTCCTATCCTCCGCTGCCTCCAGGAGTTTTGTCAAATCCATATTAGTTGCATTGATGACACCGTCCAACCATCTCATTCTCTGTCGTCCTCTTTTCCTTTTGCCTTCGATCTTTCCCAACATCAGGGACTTTTCCAAGGACTCCTCTCTCCTCATGAGGTGAAAGTACTGGAGCCTCAGCTTCAAAATCTGTCCTTCCAGTGAACATTTGGGGTTGATTTCTTTCAGGATGGATAGGTTTGATCTCCTTGCAGTCCAGGGGACTCTCAAGACTCTCCTCCAGCACCACAGCTCAAAAGCATCGATTCTGCGGCAATCAGCCTTCTTTATAGTCCAGATCTCACTTCCACACATCACTACTGGAAAAACCATAGCTTTGACTATCCTGACCTTAGTTGGCAAAGTGATGTCTCTGCTCTTTAGGATGCTATCTAGGTTTGCCATTGCTTTCCTCCCAAGAAGCAGGCGTCTTTTTATTTTGTTGCTGCAGTCGCCATCTGCAGTGATCAAGGAGCCCAAGAAAATAATCTCTGTCATTGCCTCAATTTCTTCCCCTTCTATTTGCCAGGAGGTGATGGGACCGGTGGCCATGATCTTAGTTTTTTTGATGTTGAGCTTCAGCCCATTTTATTCACTCTCCTCTTTCACCCTAGGAACTGAAAATTAAAACATAAGAGCATATTATAGAAGCACCCTCATGGAGAAGCTGAAATTCATTCCAGCTTCCTGCTGACTGTGCACTGGTTGAAAAAATTCAGGTTTGTCTCTGTGCTGAAATGCCCTTTTATATATTCTCTCTTTTTTGGCATGTGGAGCCAATAAGAACCTTGAAATGTGTGTCATGATTTCCCAGCTGGATTTGTTGCTTAGTAAAGTACTTCCACCCAGGAAGCGATCCACAATTATTCATATTACTTGCTCTAAAATTGTCATCTTAAGATTTGACAGAACAGACTCCCCATTTTGGTGAACTAAACAAGATCAAAAGTTTACACTGATCTATTCTGCATTCCTTTGAAAAGCTAATCTGAATCATTATGCTTCAGACAGCTTGCCTCCAAGGAGGCTTTTCTTTAATGATCCATTATTTTACATAATAATAGATGTATTCAAGTAAAATCAAACATTTTGCAATTTTACAGCTGGTCTAATTAGATAGACATTGTTACGTCAGTTTAGGACCAAATGTACAACAGGGAGGGTGTTATGTGAAAAAATAATGGGATGTGATGGTGACCTTCTGATTATCACAGAAGCCTTTATTTATAAAATATATCCTAGTTTGTGTGTGGGTTGTGTTGTTACAGTCGTGACCGACTCTTTTTCCATGTCCACAGGATTTTCTTGGCAGGAATACTGGAGTGGTTTGCCAGTTCTTACTCAAGGTTCCTACAGCACCTGGTATTCCCTGGTGGTCGCCCATCCATGTACTAACCAGGGCCAAGCCTGCTTAGCATGCGAAATCAGGTGAGATCAGATGTGCTTAGAGCACCTGGGCAGCTATGAGTTGTAGCTCATTCTGTCTCCTTTAAAATAATCAACAAAGACATTGGTCCAGAAGAGAGATAGACCTTCATCTTTTCTACCTATGGTACCCAGCCTTCTAATGATTCATTCTCTTCCACAATGATTGTCTCATTTATCTCTATTCCCCATCTCAAAGTCAAACTAAAGCATACAGAAAGTATCGTATGTCATCAGCAATGCAGATTTCTCAAGTGCAAAAAATATCTGGTTGCCGTTGTATGATATTTCCTCATTGCAAAATAGATTGTCTCATTTTGTGTCAGGTCACTGATAGTTAAACTGTGGAACTTGCTCACATGTCTGCTTGCTTACATACAAACACAGTTTTAAGTGAATGTATTACTCGAACAGGAACATGTTTTCAGCTTCTTGCTATATGATCTACTTTGACACTTAGGGCCTTCTTAAAGGGGCGGGAGGCAAAACAAAAAACAAAAAAACAGAAGCCAGGAGAGCCCAGCACTGACCAGATTAAATCCGGACCTGACGATTTTCACCCTCCTCGAGCAGGTACAAGAAAAGTGTGCTGGGTCGCGCTTAGGTGGGTGTGGTCGCACTTAATTTCCTGCAAACTCCGGAGCTGGTGGGGAAGTCATTGTAAGCTCCGGAGCTTGCAGCCATTTGCTGCGGCATTTAGGGGTCACATACAAAGGCTATTAGTATCTTCTCTCCCCCTTTTTGTTCCTTGTTCCTCGTCATCATGTGTTCTGTGCTGTCAAATCAGAATTGACTTACAGCAACCCTAAAAAGGCTTTCTAGGTAAATGGGATATTTAAGGAGTGGTTTTATGTCTCCTAAATAAATTTTAGTCTTAATACATTAAAAATAAACACACAAACAAACAAGTTGTGTAGGACTCAGCAGAAACACCTGCAGATGGGTAGAACTGAAGAATGGTCGTTATCATACCTTAATTAATCTTATGAATGTGACACTGATCACCTAATTAGCATTCTGCATGGATTCACCTCCTTTAATGGTCATACCTAACTATTAAAATAAATGAGTTTGTGCTGGATATGATTTCATCAAGAATGTGGAATACTTTATAACTATCACATCATTTCTTCTTTGAAGATTCATGCTGCTCAAAAGCAGACTCAGGAGGACTTCTGTGAAGTAGACATTTAAAAAAGTAAAAGTAAAGGTTTTCTCCACACTTGCATACTCATCTTTAAGCCAAAGAGCCAGTGTTGTGCAAGTCCGTGGCCATGTGGCCAGCATAGCTAAACATATTTCTGTACACAGAACACTGCTTTACCTCCCCCTTTTACGGCGGTACCTATTTATCTTGCATTTACATTTTTTTGAACTGCTAGGTTGGCAGGAGCTGGGGTTAACAGCAGGAGCTCACTCCGCTCCATGGCATCTGGGATTTGGACTGCCAAGCTGCCAACTTTGCAGCTGAAAGTTTCAGTACTCTAACCCTGTGAGCCACCATGCAGAGCACGATTACAGTTTAACTGCCTTGTACTGAAATATCTTAAAAAAAAAAACCTGATATGTGTTTGTTTGCTTGGACTTCAGACTAATCTAGCATAATGTGCAGCACATCAATCACCAGATTCCTAAATTACATCCTGGCTGGATTACTGTAATGTACTCTACATGAAATTTCCTTTTGTAAGTGTTGTGAAACTCCGGGGAATCCAAAATGCTGCAGTCAGATTTTAAACTGAGGCTGGTCACTGGGGCCGCATAACCCCCTGTTAAAGTAGCTTCACTGGCTACTGGTCCATTTACTAGGCAAAATGCAAAGTGTTGTGTCAGCATATCCATGCCAGGAAAGTTTCAAAGTGATGTTTTATTCAAGACACCTGTGGAGGATGGCTGTACACCTATGTGACCTTGACTAAGAGGCAAGAGTTTCAAGGTCCCAGAAGCAGACAAAGAAATGTAGCAGCATGCATGCACAAAAGCAAAGACTCAAATATACTCAGTTGTGTGTGCCAAGTCAGGTGGTGTGAAGTAGCAAAGGTGATTGGTTAGTAATATTATATATACTAGATGTAGAAGCACATGTAAAAGTTTTTTTTTTTTTGGTAAAGTTTGGGAAAGGTTTGTGAAAGTTTTGGAAGCATGGCTGTTTGATGTTCATATTGATGCTCTGTTTGTGTTTGCAAGCTGGAAAATTCTTTGCAACCCTAGCCCCGAAATAAATAGACAACACAAAATATTGGAGTTAAATTGGGCCACAACTTTATTAAATTAACTTTATTTAATATCTGAAGGGGACCTGCCATAGTGCAAATACGCCTAGGACATGAAATTCCCTAACTAAAAATCATCAATGCCCTAGGTGAGTTCCTTCATGGTAGTAATTTTTATAACTATACCAACACAGGGGTAAACATACAACAAGGGCAGGCCTACTAAGTTTAAGCAGACCTCTTAGCTTATCAATTTAACTAATCTTAACCATACCTCCTAAAAGTATTTACTAGGCTGCCCTTTCCCCATAATGGGACATATCCTGGAACTCACCTAAACACTTTGCACTACCTGCCACAGCAGTTACGAAGTATGCTCCTTGCCCCCCACCTAGCTGGAGACGCTCTTCTAAATCCTTCTGGAATTCACCAGATCAGACAGGTGAGCTCCATCTGTCCTATATAACTCCATGCAGTGCACTGATATATCCAGGTGAGTAATGACAGGTCCTAAGCCTTGCTGCATAGTTCTAGCCACTACCCTATTTACTCCTTTTCTTGACTGTTCAATCTTCCTGGGGTCTCTAGCCCCTCATCACTCCAACTTTGGTATGATCACAGACCATACCAACTGGATGCCAGGGAACAATTGCTTCAGTTTCTTCAGGGCAGAAATAACCTGGATGCTCAGGGCTTTGCCCTGCATTTGTGTTAAGTCATTGCTATCTAGGTGGACCAGCAAGACGTCAATTCGTGCTTGGCAAGCACTCTGGGAATCCAGACTGAAAAATTTGTCCCTTGACATGCCTCACAGGCCTCTCCAATCAAGCATCGCATGCTCACCCAAACCCAGGTGCGAACTCCACGCAGAGCAACAAGTGTATTTGGCCGCCCAGAAAATATAAATGTGGCTCAACACCGGAGTCAAGCCAGGCCTTGGAGACCTGAAAGACAAAACACAGTGAGATCAGCCTCATGTAAGCTTGATTTTTTTTTGAATTTTTATCAGATTCCAACAACCAACATTCCGGATAGCCCTGTCTGAGTATCCCATTGCAGCAGCCATGAATGTGGCTCCGAATCGGAAAGAGTGACTGCAAAACCTCCCCTGTGGAAGGCCAATCCTTTTAAGGGCCATATCCATTATTCCCCAAAGTTAAAAATATGTCAGTGGTTCTGCATTCTTGTGTTGAAACAGGTATGCATCCCTAGCACCCCTGAGAGTCAACTAAGCTCCCAGGTTAGTGATCAGGCATATTGCAGTTGATTCACAACACTGGAGTTCAACTATGGACCCTTTGCCCTTTTGGTCAGTCTTAGACTGCTGGACCTGAAGTAATCCCCCCCCTTAAATTGAGTAACATCATTCAACTGAAGTGCCTGACAAGTCCAGTTCAACACTCACAACCAATTCACTAATGCAGAACGCCCCCCAAAAGGCCACAGCAGCTGCTGCTCTAAACAATGTTGCCTCAAAATTGTCCCTGCAAATTTGTCCCCAAACTTCAGAAAGATGTAACAAAATCTGGGGTGTAATCAGGGTAGAGTCATCTTTTGTCTTCCCTAACTCCCTGGACCAACCCTCTAGCATCTGTTGTAATCTGAACTCATTAGTAGGATGTGAAAAGCCCTGGGCCTTGGCATAATAAGCTATGGTGGACAGTTTGCCCTGTATTGACCTATGGGCCAAACCTCTCTTATGAAACCCACTGCAAACTGGACCAAATGATCAGCTGAAGCTGACCATGGCACTAAATGTTCGGTCTCACAAAACTGTAAATGCTCAGCACATGATGCTGCATAAGCTCGCTTCGTCCCCGGTGCCAGTGCCAAGCTCATTGCTCTAAAGTCTAATGGACTCTAACATCCAAGGTTTCATACCTCGGTTGGCAAAACTTCTTGCTCCTTCATTGCCTGGGGTGCCAACAACCTGAAACGTTCGAACTGTCATCATGACAAGGCATCAGCAATCTCATTCTGCACTCCTGAGACATGTTTAGCTTGAAAAATTATGTTAAAATTAAGACAGCTCAATGTAAAGGCCCTAATTAGATTCATAACCCTTGATGATTTAGATCAGTGGTTCTCAACCAGTGGGTCACCAGATGTTCCTGGACTGCAAGTCCCAGAAGTCTCCACCACCTGCTGTGCTGGAAGGGACTTCTGGGAATTGCAGTCCAGGAACATCTGGGGACCCACAGGTTGAGAACCACTGATTTAGATGAAAGAAAATTAATAATGTGGACCACTGAAAAAATATTACAGCCAAATTGGCCCACAGATCAGCCCAGAGCCATAATGCCATTACAATTGGGAACAATTTGAGAAAGATCAGATCTCTTGTTATTCCAGATTCACCCCACTCATCTGACCACTGACCCCCACACAATCTGTTTTGAAAAAAAATTCCAAATCCAAGGGTTCCTGATGCAGATGTGTGAACCTATAGCTTTGAATCAAACAATAACTCAGTCCCCCAGAAAGAGATGCCATTAATGTCTTCCAAGAAGTCCAACCAGACTTTGAGATCTTTTTTCATGGCACTAGACATTCATCTCCTGCATGCAAAATTCAGATGTCCTACTAAAACCTTCAGTTCTCACAGCATAACCTTCTTCCACTGGACCATGTCCGCCAAGCGAACCTCCAAATCACACAACTTCTCACTGGGAAAACGGCTGGCCTGGGCCACTGTGTCAAGCTCAATACCTAGAAAGGTTATACATGTTGGTCGTTCAGTTTTCTCCAGAGCTAGGGGTACACCAAAGAACTCAGCAAGGTCCATAAAAGGCCTTGAATTCAATCGCAATACAGTTAAATGGAATATAGGGAAGTAGAATGCTTCATGGTAAAATAATGCAGTATGAATAACCTCCACATTGAAGAATATTAATTTAACAACAATACAGGTACTTGAGAGTTTTTCAGAACATGGACAAATGCCTGGAAGGAAAAACTTCCAGAACACAGGCAAACAGTCTGAAAAACTCACAACTATTGGATCCTGGCCATGAAAGCCTTCGAGAATTCAATACAGGTACTTGTTGTTTTTCAAACAGGGAGATGTCTTTCATTCCCTACAACTTCCAAAGCCCCATGGAAGAGTGAATTGTTTAAAAGGCCCCCTCTGTATAGAATGAACTCACCCTCTCCTGGGGCTTTGTAAACCTCAGGGAATCTCAAGACTCCATCTGGGTGCTTTTCTGCTTGCTTATCAGAGAAACAGTGAAGGAACAGAATACAGGTAGAGGGGCTGTTCTGTTTCATTCTGCTGTGGGATTTTCATACCCATAGTTTGGCCTGGGATATTTAGTGGAAGTCCATTACATATGAATGTACAATGTCTAGCATCCAGTCAGAAAAAAATAAACCTTTACAAATCACCTAACAATTTATTTCTTAGAGGACTAGACAATGTGAACATAATCCACATGCAAGGCAGATAATTTGAAGTTTTTCGGGTAGTGAGTCAGCCTTGTAACTTATAACAAACTTTAAAGAAACTCTCAATAATGCTGACTTCTCTATTCGGGATCATGGATAATTCCTTTAAAGTTCAGATTAAGAACCCAGGACAGATTAATTGCCATTGCAAAGATCACCAGCCTCAACTGAACACAGTGAATAATATTTAAAACCCATCCTTGCTTAGTTCTTGAACTGAATCATTGGGGTTTATCATTTAATTAGATGTAATTATTTCTTGTGTGTGTGTGTGTGTGTGTGTGTGTGTGTGTGAGAGACAGAGAGAGAGAGAGAGAGAGAGAGAGAGAGAGAGAGAGAGAGAGAGAGAGGAGGAGGAGCAGAAAAAGAAAAAGATAACCGTACAGAATGAAATATAGTGCATTCTTTGGAGAAAGGAAAATAGCATTCACCTTGACGAAATGATTTTCCAAAGAATTATACTTATCTGAAATGTTTGTTTCTTAAAACTCTTGATAACTTTACTGTCATGAGATAAAGCTGGCATTTTAACTGAGTGGTTGAGATGGTAGAAATACCAGCATGGAGAAGCATACACACTTCAGAGTAAGCTGAATCTTTTAAAAACTTTGAAAAGTTTAAACAAAATAGTATCACATATTTTGTTATTATGGTTATCCAGACAGACACATAATTGCTATGTTTTATTATTACATTATAGATAACAGTTATAAAGTAGACTTTTGCTGAATACTTTTCTTCTAAAGAAAGAAAATACTCTTCTTCTTCTTGATGAATTGCTAAAATGTAGACTCAGCTAGTATTACAATTTTCAAGAAGCATTTTTAAGAATTCCTTCACCAAAACTGCATTTGTACTGAGCAGATAAGAACATGTACTGGCTTAATTTTCTTATGCCTCCTATTATATGTTATATTCTGAATGAAGTAAAAAAGAATGGAATTTGATAAATGTAACTTTTAAAAAAAGAAAACAGGATTTTGCATGATGTAGGCAAAAGAGACCTTTTGGGGGGGAGGAATTGAAAATTTTGTTTCCAGATTACCTTTAGTCAAACTCAAACACATGTGGGGCTATCTTTGAAAAGTGTTCAGAAAATTCAGCAGGTCCAGAATGGCACAGTCAGATTATTAAGTGAGACGAGTTACAGGAACTAGATAGCTCCCTTGTTATCTATTGGCTGTCAATCTGGTTCCAGGCAAAATTCAGCTCCATTGGCTATCAATCTGGTTCCAGGCACAATACAAAGTGTTGCGTTTAACCTGTGAGGCTCTATAAAGCATAGGTACAAGCTTTCTAGAGCAGTGTTTTTCAACCTTTTTTGGGCAAAGGCACACTTGTTTCATGAAAAAAATCATGAGGCACACCACCATTAGAAAATGTTAAAAAAATTAACTCTGTGCCTATATTGACTATATATAAAGTAATTCTCTTGAATAGGAATCAAATAAACACAAAGTATTTTATAATTACTTTATTATGAAATAGTAAGTAAACAGAAATATGAAAAATTATAAAATACTTTATTCAGTGCACAACCTGGGCCTGTTTGGCTGAACACAAAGCTGATATTCTTCAGCTTTTCTCCATTCATCTCGCGGCACACTAGTGTGCCGCGGAACAGTGGTTGAAAAACACTGTTCTAGAGGACTTCATCTCCATTCATTACATTGCCAGTCTCATCTAATGCACAGGTATGTTTGTTGGGGACATGGTAGAGGGCCTTCTCTGTTGCTACAACTAGACTCTGGAACTCCCTTCCACAGGAAACTAACCTAGCTCCATCTTTGATGTCCTTCTGCAACCAGGTGAAGGCGTTCTCTTCACAAATACTTTCCCTTATTGATTTGCTAAGAAGATCTTTAAGAGGAGTGTTATGCCTTGCTGCTCTGAACCTGTTTTTGGTGTTGATTTTGTTTACCATTTTTAATGTGGCATTTGCTTGATTCTTTTAAATATTTGTATACTTACTATTTTTAGCTTTTAAGCATTATCTTTTAATGAAGAATGTTGGGGTAAAAATATTTTAAATAAATAAAGGTTGCATTTTAACCTTCATCCAGACAGGTAAGAAACCTCTCACCACTGTATTGAAATACTTACATAGTGCTTTCTGATCCCATGGAAATATCATTGTATTTCAAGATATGAAAATGTCTATGCACAGAAGTGCAGAAGTAACTGTGTTAGATAGTATTCAAACACTCAGAAGCAGAAAACACTTGTTCCCATATATGGAAACATTTCTGTTGAGTAACTGACACCCCCCCCCTTTTCAGTAAAAAATTGTACCTGATACAATTGTGCTACGACACTATTTGTTTTACAAATTTAAAAGTATGCTAGGTAATACCTTTATTGGTCACTACTAAAATAAAAAAATGTAAGATAAGCTTTCAGTTGTAACTTGGTATCTTTATCAAAGCATTGTACCAAAAATGCATTCTTGATAGAGAATGTAGTCTATCAGGCGCTGAGAATCTTTTTGGTGAGATGGAATACACCAGATGATGGTATCAGGAGGCAGGGCTGGTGTTAAGTCTGCTTCAAAATCCTGGATACAGTTTAACACCCAGCATATTAACTCATGACTTACTATTGACTCATACTTAAGTCACTCTTGTGGACATACTTAAGTCACTCTTGTGGACAAAACTTGGGAGTTTCTGGGTTGATGGAGGCATCAGCAGCAAGTAAGCTGATGGTGGTTGGAATAGGTACAGGGAAGCCCAAGTCTTTGGTACCTAGTCTCAAGTCCCAAGACTTGGGGGCAGGGCAAGTGACTTGGACCTTAGCCTTGGGTCCTGAGATTTGAGCTTGAGACTTGGTCAACATCTGTGGCCACAATTTCAACTGTTAATTGACAGTTATACAAGGGGGCCTGAATGTAGTGCAAGCTGATCAGTTAATGATTCCTAATATTATTAGAAGGGCACTGCCCACCTGTTCAGCACCCTCCCAAAACCTGTGTTCTGGGCAGCCCTCATTCCTAATATTGGATTCTCCTGTTTCATTTCCCCTCCACCCATCCATTGCTGTTTCCCACCCTGGGTGCAAATGAACCTAGCTGTTCCATTTCTCCATCACCCCACCTCCTGCAGTTCCCCACCCCTACTGTTTTCTTTTCCTTTTCTTTCCAGGAGCCCTCCTCTCTGCTTTGTTCTTGGAGGATCGGGCCCCTCTTTTTTGCCTGAAAATGAACTGCTTAATGGGTTGCTTCACCCCAAGCATTTCCCTGCAGAAACGAAAGTCCTTGCAAAAACAAAGCAGAGAGGAGTCTTCAGAAGACAGAAAGTACAGGAAACACCACAGGGTGGGATGGAGTTGGGCTCAAAGACAATTTATTAATTTTCCTAATTTGGAGGTCTTAAAAGTGTATGGTGTCTCATATAGAGCAGTGTCTTATAGATGGAAAAATATGGCACATGGTTATAATGAAGTCCCAAAGGCTTATGGCCGATGGAGAGGCCAGGCCAACTTCTTACATAGAAATGGTTGCAGTCTGCAAGGAGCCAGAAGGGGTTGGTGGGTGAGGTTCAGCTGCAAATCTCTCTTTTGACAATATTTTGGAATTTATTATCTATTCTTAAACATAGGGAAGCCAAGTACTCTGAATCCCTCCTCAATTCCCCCTCCTGCCTTCTCTTGATAATAATACCAATGATTTTGGAACTAACTAGAAGAGGTCAATGTACAGCCAGAATAAGACAAATTACAATTAAAAAAACATTTTCTCAATGGTCTAGTGAAGGTATCACCTGTTTCTGAATTTGTAAATACTAACATGTCTAAATATATTTTTCTTTGTCGCTCCCCTCCCCTGATGATAATAATGCAAAACAGCCTTTGGAGACGTGTAATAAAGCTACGCCAATTGAGCTAGCTCTTTTGAAATACGATTTTGAACTCATTGGCCAAAATCCTGTTGGCTATTTCTGTAGATGCAACAGCTTGTTGTGTGTGCAGTTGTTTATTTATGTTAACTGTGCACTACTTTCTAACTTACATTAAGCTATGTTGTTTTTAACAAGGACATCTCTGTTTTATGTAACTTCTAGTGGGAGATTGGTGAAGTTATCAAAGAGAGCTTTGTCCACAGGTGAATAAGATAGCTCTGAGTTTTTATCAAAACAGCCAGCCCTAGATAAGTCAATTTACCACATCAAAAGGAACTAAGCTGTCATCCGCTTTTGAGTTACAAGACATATTTTCCTTGGGTCTGAAGGTTGCCAGTCAATAAGTTATTTGGGAATGCACTGACTATTCCTTTGGGATAAGGTTGCTATCCTCATGGTACTGTTGCTAAGAAAGAAAGATAAGAAAAAGGTAGTCCAGCTTTTCTTTAAAGAAGTGAGCAGCACTTTCAGACAACCAAACAAGATATGCGTCTAGATATGTTGCTGAATACTCAGCAAAAAACTGTAATGGCATCTGTTGGCGCCTGGAGTAGGAACTGGCAAACCTCTCCAGTACTCCTGCCAAGAAAACTCCATGGACATGGAGTCATGAAGAGTCGGTCATGACTATAATGACACAACACACCCACACCACACACACACACCCCACCCACCCACCCACACAGTTACATTCCTGGTTCTGTATTACATAAAGCCTTTTCACTTTGATAGATGATAGTGTTAAGTGTATTTTGTAGGGATCCGTAGCCTACTATGCAATCCTATGTGTGACTACTCAGAGGCAAGTTGCCAGGGCTCATTGAGATTTCTGTCCAGATTAATAAAATTAACATTAGTAAAAGATTAAATTTAAGATAAATGATGTGGATAAACATGATTTCAGCATTATGGCTACTCACGTTATTATTAGTACAGGCCTTATTTTTCCTTTGTCTTTAAATTTAAAATATTTTTACCCCACTTTTCTCTTTATAAAAATGACCTGAGGCAATTTGCATCATTAAAAGACAACATTTAAAAGCTAAAAACACTAAGCATACATTTGTTTAAAAGAGTCAAACAAATGCCACACTATTGATGGTAAGCAAAATCCTTACTGAAAATACATTCAAAGACACAAAGCACAATGCTCCATTTAAAAACCTCTCCCAGGCAGGCTTAACCCTACAGAGTAATTGTTTTGGGGCTGAGCCTTTGATTCTACAGAAGACCTTTAAATACTAAATAAACAGATTTGTATTCTCAAACTTCTCCAACAAGGTCAACAACTGTGGGCCCATGGTTGGACAATAAGATATTCTGTGATATTTATTTTTCCTTTGACATTATTGGTGTACTCATTGCATCTTCTCTACAGGTGCTCTCTGATAACCTTGAGGGCTTTAATAAGAAGAGAAGAGGGTTCTGCACTCTTCCATTCTTGTCTTTTGACAGTTTTATAGGAATTGTCTGAAGGTGGTAACATGTGGCAGGCTCAACTTTTGCAGCATCAGTGTTTTTCTTCCACAGGCGCCACACCATGGTCCACACATTTTTCTTTTCAAGGCAGAAAGTATTTTCACAAGTAGAGACAATTGTCAAATGTTTCTAACTGGGGAAATGTAGCTTGTAGAGAAGTGGCTAATGTCTGCTGCTCTCAACCCAAAAATAATTCATGCAATCTTCCACATTTTCAGGAGATATTATGTGCAGGGCTATCAACTATAATCCCAGTCTTTTAATAAGTGTCAGTTGTGTGCATTTTAGAACAATGCCCAATCACTCTAATTTCATGAGCACAGGCCTTCTTCTTATTATTATTTAAGTACAGTGAAATCATGATACCATAGTCAGATGGAAATTGATTTTGAAATTTGCCAGATCCACATCAAGAGAGAGAATATCATCCTGTCTGTCTCCTAGCTTCAGGACTCTTCTGCTAAGAGAAAAGTATTAGAGTATTGAAAAAAAGGATCTTTTTAAAAAGCCAGTAAGAATGGGATGAATATTATTTGCCGATCTCAGGAGCTTCCATTTGGTAACAACAAATTGATTAGGTCCCGCTACTCCACCAATTTCCTGCGGCCCGTTGAACTGCCGCAGTGAGGATGCCGATGAGATCTTTTGGCATCAACGCTGATTAAAGGTTGGCAGCCCTCCTAGGGTTTTGGGTTATTATTTGCTCCAGACTAAATCCTATTTAATTAATGGAAGGCTTTTGTGAAGATGTAATTAGATTCTTTAAATGGATAACTTTTTATGCGCTACCCGCCAGTCGTGACCAGGGTTGTTGCCTACAAAACAAAGAACTACCTACTAGTTTAAAAAGTTTCACAGAAATCACAGCTCAACATGCTTTATTATTTATTTATTTATTTATTTATTTATTTATTTATTTATTTATTTATCATCATCATCACACAGCGGACAAGATAACTACGCTGGATTTTGTATTACAAATCACTAGTCAAACACTTCCCACTTGTTTAGAACTATGTGATGTATCGGTGAATTATACGAGCAGATCCCAGCAAGGTGGGTTTCTGCAGCTGACTGATGGTGACTTTGTCAACTCCAATTTCTTCTAAATACTTGCTTAGCTGTTTAGGCACTGCACCCAGCGTGCCGATTACCACTGGGGCCACATGTACTGGTTTATGCCAGAGTCTCTGAAGTTCAATTTTCAGATCCTGATATTGGGTAATTTTTTTCATTTTTTTGATGACTCTACTATTACCTGGTATAGCAATATCAATTGTTTTTCTTCTCCACAATTGTAATATCCTGAGTATTCAGGATATCGCTAGGGTTTGTATTATTTTTCTTTGTTTTGTGGTTTGTACCTGTCATCAGTTGTCCTACTCCTCTTGCCTATCATTTAATTGTTGTGGGGTATTTTTCCCTTTATTTTATTATTATTGCCATTTTATTTACTATTTCTATTTTGTGGACTTTTTTGTTTTTATGTGAACCGCCCAGAGTTCCCTTTTGGGAAACTGGTGCGGTATATAAATATAAAAATAAATAAATAATAAATATTATGCTCCAAAACCCTGTCTGTCTGTATTCGGAAGTCCCAAAGTAATTTTGCATGCTCATTTTCAATCACTTTTTCAGGCTTATGATCCCACCAGTTCTTTGCTATGTGCAGATGATAGTTTTGACACAAATTCCAGTGGACCATTTGAACAACTACATTATGATGCTGTTTGTAATCAGTCTGGGCAATTTTCTTGCAACAACTCAATATATGGTCAATAGTTTCATCTGCCTCTTTACAGAGTCTACATATGGGGGACTCAGCTGATTTTTCTATTCTAGCCTTAACTGCATTTGTTCTGATAGCTTGTTCTTGAGCTGCAAAAATCAGGGCTTCTGTCTCTTTTTTCAGTGTTCCATTGGTGAGCCATAAGCAGTTTTTTCATTCATCTACTTTTCCTTTGATTTTTTTTTGAGGAACTGCCCATGCAGTGCTTTATTATGCTAGCTATCAGCTCATATTTACATTGTTGTTTTCCTGTATTAATGTTTTGTTTGCTTTACTTTAAACACCTCCCTGTTCTTAACCTCCAATAATGCTGGCTCTGTACTATGTTTTACATATTCTGTAAGCATGCATTGGCAGATGATGATGATGATGATGATGATGATGATGATGATTAACCAGGCACAAATAAAAACATTGACTGGTATTATTTAACAGATAGGAGGAGGAGAAGAAGAAGAAGAAGAAGAAGAAGAAGAAGAAGAAAAGAAGAAGAAGAAGAAGAAGAAGATTGGTAGGACTAGCAATAGGAATATATTGTAGGAATTGAAATACATTCTTATTTCAGAAGTCATAATGCACATAAGATTTTCAAATCAAGTTTTTGTACACATGATAGTGGGAAATAGACATGGACACGACCAGAAAAAATGATGTTTCGGGTTTTCATTTGTAGGAATGGGTCCCTTTTGGGTCGTTTCCATTTTTCGTGAAATTTTTCAAAATTTTGTTGTTTCCGTTTGTCGTTTGTCATTTGTCGTTTCCACCGCAATTTAGTGCGATTTGACTTCCCAGAGCATAGGGGCGTCCCACAATCAGGACCAGCGCTAGGTGTTTTTGTGCCCTAGGAGGTGGGCGGGGTGGGGGGGGGCGGCTTGGGGGAGGTGCGGGTGGGTGGCCGTGGCGGGGGGCCATGGGCGGGTGGTGGCTGCAGGCGGGCAAGTGGGCAGTTAGGATATCACTTAGGATAGAGGTTCTGTTCTTGGCTTGCACCCCAAATGTGTGTGTGTGCAAGCAAATTGAAGTTGGGAAAATAGAAAATAAATGGTAGTATATAATATATATTTAAAATAAATCCACACCTCCCACTCCCAGTCGAACCTCCCCCTTTATCCAATATCAGAAAAAAATCCTCAAACTGCCAAAGAAATAAAGAATAAACTGCTATTCCCTTCAGCAGACAAAGCTGCAGGGAATCAAAGAAATTATTTTCTAAATTCAATTCCCTCCCTGCCTCCCTAACTTAAATCCTAAAGCCTCCAGCCTCCCTCCTCAATCTCGATCAGATCACACCAGCCTCAGCAGCCAGCCCTCCTCCCTCAACCACATCCATACACCAGACTGCAATTTCTGGAAGGTGCCTCTGCTTTTTATGCCCTCCGAGACATCCAGAAGTGTCAGTCAAAAACCTGGCAATGCCATTGGTGGAATGGTTCAAAAAATTTGCATGGTCCCATCCCATGCCCAGCCCAAATGGGCCGGTCTCAATAAAATAAAATAAAATAAAATAAAATAAAATAAAATAAAATAAAATAAAATAAAATCAATACGACGTTTTATTGCTATAAAAACCCCACTGCTGCTACTATAAAAATTCAGGCATTTAAAATAAATAAATTTCACATGTTTCTGTGGTGATTTGGTGTGTTTTTTTACCACGATTTCAAAAGAAAAATTGTGGTCGCCATTTTGGATCCCCCCACCGCATGGCATGCAGCGAGACAGACGACGAGGATGACCCCCCCCCGCAGCCTGGTGCAAGCAGCCCAGGACAGGAGAAGAGGGGGGGAAAGGCTGGGGACCCCCCAGAAACCACCCCACTATTAGGTGGCAAAGTCTCAGGCAGGCATATTTTCGCCTGCTTTTTTGGACGGGAGTCGGGTTTTTTAAAAAAAAATAAAAAACTTTTTCTGTGCTTCGTATCGCGCGATCGCCGTGATGCCAAAAACGGAAACGAAAAACCTGACCAAGATTTTTTCAGTTCCAGTTCGAGTTCTGACGGCTTAATTATCGTTACCGTTTCTGTTACATAACGGAAATGATAACTGATACAGAAACGTCAATTTCGCGAGTCGTGCCCATGTCTAGTGGGAAACAAAAATGGTAATTAAAATAATAACCACATTTTATTCATATTGTTCTTGTTATAGAAAGGTTAATGTATAAATTACTGACACATGACTACAGGTTCATGAATCTTTGGAGCTGAATCTTAAATTATGATAAACAGCCTTTAGCTTTCAGAAATATTTTCAATAAGCCTGTGAGGCAGTGAGCAATCAGGGAAAATGTAGCTCTGGAAGAAGCAAAGAGATTCTGGTTGGTTGTCTAGATCATAGTTATAATTAATGAATTTTAATTATGGATGATGGTGTAAGGAGGCAGAAGGGGCATAGCTTATATTGCACACAGAAAGTCTGGCCTAGCGCAATCAGCATTTCTAAGCAAATATATAAAGAATGTCATATCAACAACTGAGAAACAGTTCCAACAGAAATGGAATAAATACTGGACCAAAGTCTGTCACCTTACAGAATCATATTTTTGAATTCAGTGTACTTGTTTTTCAATATTGCATACCAGTTGGATGCCAAGACTTCAAGCTTATTTATGATTTCTTAGAAGCCCTAGAAATGATTGATGACAAACATGCTATCGTTTTGTCACTAAGAGTCATATAAAGAAATGAAATAGAAAGCATTTTCACAGCATGAAAACTGCAGGAGAGAGCAGCAAGAATCTTAGTACAAATAGTATCATTACTTTTAAAATCAGAAATGTATCTATAATAAATAATTATATCTAGAGTATTTAAAAGATTCTTTAGAAATTGCTTTAACCTTTCAGACTTATTCTCCCCCCTAGATTTTTACATTTAAATACTTATTTTAATTAATAGTGACTTCACAGGATACATTTTAATTGGCGGATATTGTTACAAATGTTAATGAGTAATTTGAAGAATTACTGACTTGTCTATGATAAAGAACAAATTGCTTTGCTAATGATTCCAAGTTTAGTTCTCAGATTATGTGGTAAAGTAAAATCATATGTTGTTACCTCAGCTGGCCATCCATAGCTGATGTGGGAAATTAACAAAAAATAAAAAATACAAATAAAATAAAAAATAAATAAAAAACAACAAAAAACAAACAAACAAACACCAGCACATTATTCTCTCATTCAAATCAGTTGGCATATTTTCTTTATTTGACACATTTTCCTTATTAAAACCAGAGGAGACAGGAAAATCTATTTCATATCTGACTTTTTATGCTGAACATTGGACTCTCACTAAGACATGAAAAGGCTGAAACACTAAATTGTTCTTATATTAACTTGCAGGAACTCTGCATTTTTTTTTACTTCCCTATCTGGGATCCCTTAACTGGAAAACACTAGGGATTGAATCTGCAACATTGTGACTAGAATTCTGTAGCAGTTTTCCATATAGGGAAACAATGGAAGCCAGCATGTCGCATTGATACATTATTGGCACATGTCAAGTGTGTGTTTGGCACCTTGTCAATTAACTGCAATTAGCAACAGCAACTTCCATGATTCCTCTCCCACATGTATACGAACAAAATAGGATATATTCTGAACAGTGGCTTGAACTTAATGACCTTATAGACCCCTTCTAACTTTCTTATTCTACGATTCTATGAATGCTGTCTTATGAATACAAAGCATGTACTCTAATACTGTTCATCATATGTTGGCTATCAATTTTTAGAAATTTGTCTCAAAATACATTGGCTGGAATCCATTTTTAGGTCCAATTGGCAACAGACCAACTAATCAGTGGGCTTTCATTAATGTTGATTTAATGATCTTCTCACATTGGGATTAACATTTTGATTTATTCCACACAGAGCCCTTACTTAAGTATTCCTTCTTCGTTCCATTAACATCATACAAGAGGAAGAATAGGGTGAAGCCTGCTGGCACAAACATCCGCTCCATAGGTCAACACACTTGAGTGGGATTCTGTCTGCAGTGGAGAAAGTAGGACATCGTGTTTTCCTCTCATGTGACGTTACCTCATGTGATATGAATTGTATGATGAAATATATTTTCAATGGATGGGTTTCTTCCAAGTACAGAAGCAAAGAGTGGATTTAGATGTTTACTAATGTAAAAGATAATTCTAATGGCCTCCTCTTCACTGTGAAAGCAGGCATCCCCAATGCCCTGTGATGAATCATTTTAACATCACAGTGAAACAAGTAAAACTTAACAGCATCCAAGGAAAATCCAGGGGGAAAAGTTAGAGTCCACACCCTCTTTGTGTTTGCTTCATAGATTTATATCACTTATTTGTATTGCTTGTGCCATCAAGGAACAGTAAAGTGGGACACAGCACTCTTAAGTGATCATTGTGGCCTTGTGTCTTGAAAACATCTGTTGAAAATAGACATATGTTTTCAGCAGAAAACATCTGTTGAAAATAGACATTAGAACAGCAAAACCAGACCATCTTGCTTCCTTCTTCTGAGATGCACCCCAACAAGAATGTGGTCTATTCCAAATGGGGCAAACATCTCCCACCTCTGTGATATAAAGGGACTTTTTGAGCAAAATTAAAATCTTAATAGCATGAGAAAAATAAATACAAAGCTGAAACTAAATAAAAATATCAACAGCTAATAACATGAGTAGAGAAATGTTTATAAACACTTGAAGAGTTTTAGATGAAACTCCTTCAGAAAATAATAATGTTTGTTCAGACCACAGTGGGTTCACCAGGTGAGTCTTGTTAGGAAAAAAAATCTCTTTATTTCTGTCTTCATTTGTTAATGTATCTTGCACTTGTGTGCATCTAAACCTTTTCCCTTTTAGTCTGATGTTTGTTTATGCCCTTGTTGTTTCCAAACATAATACCTGAAGTAAGAGCCAATATTTCATACAAGGAAGTTTTATACAAAACCTGCCTCAGATTTTTTAATATTTTGGGATTTAAATAATTTTAATAATTCAAACAATTAAGCATTTAAGAAAAATAATCCCCCCAACAATTCTCCAATGATAGGTCTAGGTAGAGAATGCAAAATGGTGGCCGAGCTGGCAACATGTTGCTTCTACCACAAGCAGTAGATGTAGCAGCTGGAATTATAAGAGAAACTGTGGTTGTTTACACAGGCCCTACACAGATTTAACTTGGATTAATTTGGTTTTGGTCACTGATATTCTATTAAATTTGGAATAATTGTCTCTGTTTTGCCAGCATATTTTGTATTTTCTGCATTTGTTATGTTGTATTTAGAGATTTGTTTTTTCATTGTTGAATATTTTATTGGATCATTATTGTAGTTTTATTCCATGTTTATGGCATGATATAAGCCACACATAGTAGTGACTTGAATGCTGCATGTAACACAAATACGTTGAGAGAGAGAGGGAGGGAGGGAGGGAGGTAGAGAGAGAGAGAGGGGGGGGAGAGAGAGAGAGAGAGAGAGAGAGAGAGAGAGAGAGAGAGAGAGAGAGAGATGCATCAACAAAACTTAACAAAAAAGGAAAACTTGCAAATGATAACCCAGCCTGATAGTTTTGAAAATCACTTAACAAAGTATTTGTCTTTCCTCAGGAGAAATAAAGTAGAATAGACTCCCCAGTTTTTCAGCCCACAGACAATGAAAAGAATTTTGACAAAACATTTGGACATGTATAGATTTCCATTGCTAGGCTAGTATCTTCAAATATCTCTATGCTATAATGCTTACATGTATTGCTATGTCTATTCCCTTCTATCATATAATTTGAGCTCTGCTGCCCACCATATGTTTTTCATTTCTTTTCTCCTGTTACCCTATTACTGTTTTCTTTTTTATTTGCTTTCATTGCATTGCATTCATTTAAAATCAATATTCTATTGAAAATGCTCCCATTCTATCAATTTATATTATTGCTTCTTGCTTATTTTTGCTCGTGCAAAAAATGGATTACTTCTATTTCCAGATTGTAAAATGTAAAAATATATGAGGTATAAACAAATATTTATTATAAAAACCACTAATAAAACAGGACAACAGATATAGAATGGTCCTTTGGTTTCTGAAACAGTGATATATGAAATTTACATATCTGCTGTTAGAGAGAGAATCTGTACCCTTTACCTTTCAAACATTAAAATTCTGAGAGGAGAACTTAGAGTTTTGGATTATTTCCTGTGATGTGGAACTCTGCAAGTTATTTTATTGCAGAGCAGCAGAAAGAGAGGAAGCATGCAGAACAATAGAGTGAGCACACGGCTGAGGGGGTGGAGCTTTGGACAACTTCCTGTGCTTACAGTGATTGAAGGAGTGGAGTTTTACCTTTAAATAACCACTCCAAGCAGCATGCGACTGACAGCATGTAAAAGCTTTTTTTTAAAAAAGAAGAAGACCATTCTGTCATACTAATTTCTTCTGGGTGTGTTCTCAAGCAGAGCTGCTGCTGACAAGAGCTAAATTTTTATTTTATTTTTATTATTTTTTTGTATCGGTCACCTCATTCATTTTGCAAGTGTAAGTGTGGGTGATAACGATGTATTGGAGCACTAAAAATATCAAGAAAATTGCAAGCTTTCATAGAGGAATTCTACTTCAGACTAAGCACCACAACCTCACGGAAAGGTCTGTGAACGCTTCCAATTTGTTTCATTTTTAGTGCTCCAATAAAAAGCATCACCCATTCTTGCATTTGTGCAATCTTGGGGACTACGTGACATTTTCCCCGCTCATACATTTTAGTTGCTCTTGAAAAACAAAACAAAACAAAACAAAACAAAACAAAACAAAACAAAACAAAACAAAGTAGGCCATTGCAATGAGGGGGATGAAAATTACAGGATATGTGTCTAGGGAAAGCAATACCAATGGTGCATTCTATTATACTGTACATACATTGTTTCTTTGTGTAGCATATTTCACTAGAGTGGGGCCACTGAATCTGGGGATTGAGTGAACCAATGTCCTTGATCTGAATAGCCTCTTCTAGTTATAACCTACTGTAATATATTAAGCTGTAAAAAGAGTAGGTCCATTTGAACAATGGAACTGATGAAAGAGGACTCACCAACTCTCCACTATTGTAATGAAGTACTCTAGTCAATTTACTATTCAAAATAACAGGCATATATCATAATATTGTATATACTCGTATGTGCACATCTCGTTCTGTATACATATATGCACATATACATTTATAGTAACGGCAATCTTAACAAAGTCACACTTAATCAAGAAATGTGAATTTAAATGCTTGGAAGCTATGCCATTATTCATATAGCATGATATTACAGAGAGTTTAGAGAGAGTTCAGAGAAAGAGAAAAATCCTGTCCTTTACTCAACTCTTCCAGTATCTGCTCAGACAGAAACACTATGATTAGTCATTGTCTGGCAGGGCTGTACTCATTAAAATGATGCTCTCTCAATTTCTCTTTTTATTTCAAGTGGTCATATGTTCCACAATGCCCTGTGGCCATTAGCAGTAGGGAATTACATAGCTGTCAGAAACATATCAACAATTATAGCTGCTGAGGCAGAAGATGAAAAAATTAGCAGAAAAATTCTGTGGAGGCCAGTTAAGACAAAGACTCACTGTTTCACACCTTTCAAAAACTTTGCTATTCTGCTCAGTTAGGTAATAAGCAGGGCCAGTGTTACTTGCATGTCTTAAATTCCTGCATTGTACAGTTAAAGCACTGGCTTATATGTGTGAGCAGGAAGATGGAGGAGGCTCAAGAGGCTGTTTTCCACAGAAAAGATGGAAGGAAAGCTTGAAGCACATAATGCTGCTACAGAGCTCAATCTATGAGAAATGTATGTGGGCAATCTAAAAGGAAGAGATAGAAAAAGTTGAACTGTCAAAGGGAAATCAAAGGGAGAGCTGAAAAAAGACCTGGGAAAAGAGGAGAAGGAGGCACTAGAGAGGGTGGATAAAAAGAGAAGGAGGGAGCTGAGAAGAAGAAAAACACAGAAAGGAAAGAAGAGAAAGAATTGCTGGAGTGCTGGGAATGTGTTTACAAGATAAACCACTAGACTGTTCAGTGGGAGAAGTTCATAGTCCCATGTAGACATGGGCACGACTTGGCAAAATTCTCGTTTCCGTTTCCGTTCCTCGTTTCCATTATGCAACGGAAACGGTAACGACAATTAAGCCGTCAGAACTCGAACTCGAACCGATAAAAGAAAAATTTGGTCTGATTTGTCATTGTCGTTCATGGCATCGCGGCCATCGCGCGATGCCAAACGGCACAGAAAAAAGTTAACCCCCCGATTCCCGGCCAAAAAAGCAGGCGAAAATATGCCTGCCTGAGTGAGGGCACCTACCAGAGGGGTGGTTTCTGGGGGGGGGCGGCCTCCCACCCTCTCCTGTCCTGGGCTGCTCTGGTGGGGGGCATCCTCGTCATCTCGCCATGCCATGCGGTGCGGGGGAATCCAAAATGGCGACCGCAATATTTTTTTTGAAATCGTGGTCCAAAAACCCACCAAAGCACCACACAGAAACATGCAAAAATTAGGTATTTTAACTGCCTGAATTTTTACAGTAGCAGCAGTGGGTTTTTCTTGCAATAAACGTCTGTCTCCAATCCCATTTATTTTATTTTATTTTATTTTTATTTTTTTCCACCTGCGCAATGATGGGCTGGCCATGGGATGGGACCATGAAAATTTTTGGAGCCATTCCATCAATCGCATGGCCACTTGGCCAGGTTTTGACTGAGACTTCTGGGATGTGCCAGTCGGGCATAAAAAGCCCACTATAACCCTAGCCCTAACCCTAACCCTAACTCTAACCCTAACCCATACGCCAGTACACTGTCCTTCTAAGTGGGTCAGAGGCACCCAGAGGTGCAGCCCACTAACTCACCCTAACCTTACCCATAATAACCCTAAGCCTAGCCCTTGCCCTAACCCCAACCCTAAGCCAGATCTGTACTCGCATTGCACAGATGCGAGTACATTTCCCTTCTTAGTGAGCCAGAGGGCACCCAGCAGAGGCATTCTTCTCTCACCTTGCTCACCAGTCCAAAGTTCAAAAAAATTCTACGCCAGTATGCTGTCCTTCTTAGTGAGCTAGAGGCACCCAAAAGAGAGGTGCCTCTGCCAGTGCCACTTGGTACGCAATGGCTACACGGTCATGTACCCTTCCTTTTCCCTTTGTAGGGGGCCAGAGGAGGCATCCACCCCAGAAAGGTGCCTCCAGGAGCCTGCTAAATGCCTTCCCTTCGTAGCAGGCCAGAGGAGGCACCCACCCCAGAGAGGTGCCTCCAGGAGCCCGCTACCCTACCCCCCCAAACCAGTACTAATGACAAACGACAAACGAAATGACAAATTTTTGAAAAATTTCGCGACAAATGGAAACGAACTGAAACGGGCCAGCTCCGACACACGACAACTCAAAATCGTCATTTTTCCTGGTCGTGCCCATCTCTAGTCCCATGTGAAAAAGCTGAGAGACAGCAAAATAGCCCCCACCCAAACCCTTATATTAGGGAGAAAAAAGAGGTGAGCTAGGAAATCTATTGAAAGAGAATGGAGAGTGTTCAAGCAAAAACTGAAAAGGAAGAGGTATGCATTCATTTGGGAAGGGGGTGTAGCATGAGACCGAAGATGTAGGAAGTGGGACAACAAGAGAAAGATGGACCAACCCGATTAGGACACCTGCCACATGTGGGACTTCCTCTGCTCTAATTAACTCCTTACTAGAGTGTAGGTAGTTAAGTCTCATCCAACTTATTCAGACCATTTGTCCAACTTATGAGCCTATTCTGACCAGGGTGATGTGAAATAAAGGTGAACCATAAAATGGAAGACTTGCCACTAACCTTCATAGGACTGACAAAGCTGCTTGTATAAGTAGTGAAATGTTTCAATCTCTCAAGAAAAGAAGTCTAGTTGCCATGACTCAACTTCCAGATAAACTCACCTGGATGAGTGAGAATCTTCACAGACATCTAGATCATCCAGTGCAACCCCTGTCAATGAAGTCCAGTGGGAAATTGAACCCCCAACATCTAGATACCTAAACCACTTAGATATCCAGCAGTTCTTTATTTTTGTTAGGAATATGAGGTGTGATGAAATAAAACAATATCACCAGTACCTTCTTTTTCTCTTTCTCTTTTAAAAATACATTTTTCTTCTATGTGTCCTCAGGTGAAGCTTACACTTAGTTCACCTTTTGGATTCTCTAAGAAGTTCTTAGACTTTCCTCAGAGATGTGCTAAAGATTTGCCAATTATTCACTAACTTCAATAAAGGCTAAAAGGAATTAAGGTGCCCTGGCAGCAATCCAATAAAGTGGCTACAGGTCAAGAAATCAGGAAGCTCATAGTTGTTAACAAAACAAATGGTAGAATATATATCCACTAGATGTTTGATTTGATCACTCAGAAATAAAATTCTTAATAACTAATTGCAGGCGGAAAAGATTTTATTTTACTATGCACAGTGCTCAGAAATATCTAAATTTTGAAAATAATCCTTTAGGTAATAAGAGCGTTTGGCCACAGGTTGAGAACCACTGGTCTAGCTCAGTCTGGAGCTGGTGTTGGAGAAATTCTACTGTTTTGGAACATATTAGTGTATTTCAAGTCTTGATTTGTAAACTATTTTAAAGAGAAAAAAAAAAAAAAAACAGTTCTTTTTCCAAAGCCTTTTTGACATTTCTGAATTGTGTGGAAGTTTGGGCTCTTTTTGATTAATTAGTGATGGCTAATATTTTCCTCTGTATTTTTCTTAAACTATATTTCCTTATTAAATGCCCATTCATCATTATGAAGTGATGTCCTAACAAAGTATTCAACTCTGTGCCAAAAAAAATCATGAAGGCCTTGTAGACCATATTTATTAATAATACAAGTCACGTTTTGCAGATCTTTATTAAAGATATGCGCAACCATTATTTTAGTATCTTTCCAGGCATGAACATTATTTTTAATGAAACAAACAGTGAGGAAATTGATGTGTTAATATAGGCATGAACTATACAACTTTCTTTTAAAATACAACTTTACAGTACCAAGAAATGGAGATTCAATTACTTTCAGCTTCTTAATTGCTATCATTACTTCTTGCTGGCTAATTGATTTATTTGATTTGTTCCTGTGACCTACATCTGAGGAAAAAAAAGCTTTACAAATAGTTTTCATTAGGACTGTCACTACCAAAAAAGTTTATTTTAAACATTAAAGAAAACTTCAGAAATATTGTATATCACAGTACCTTTCAAACCAAAGAGGAAGAAGATGCTATTGCCCATAACACCCAACCATCTCAGTCCACCTGAGGGTGCCGTCACTGAAGGAGGCTCGTAAATCTTTGACAAGAAATCCAATGTTCTCAGTAGCAGTCCCTCTGGAATTGACTTCCCCCTGAGATTTGTTTGGCATCTTTCCTCCCAATCTTTAAGAAACACCTGAAGACATGGCTATTTAAAAAAGGCTTTCCATGCTACAGTGGTCCCCTGCCCTTTCGTGGTTCATATACTGTGGTCCCACTATATTGTGGGACCGCAGTATATGAAAAAGACCCCCAGGGTAAGGGGCAAAGACTTGTTTCAGGCCTCCCATACTTACCCCAGGACTCGAGCTGCCCCAAACGGGCCTATGAGGGCCTTCCCAAGCCAAAAGGGCCTCCCTGTGAATCAGAAGTCACTTCCGGGTCACCAAAAGTCATTTCTGAGGCCTCTGAGCCCCCAGTTAGGCCTCCTGGGCCTGACCCAACGTGCATCTGCATATCACATATTTTCAATTATTGTGGGTTAGGTTGGTCCCTAACCCTGACAATAGGTGGGGAGTCACTGTATTAAGAATTCACTGTTTATGCACTTTTTTGTTTGTTTTTAGGCCATCTTGCTCCTATTTGATGCTCTGATATATATTGTTATTGGGAGTGTAATTGGGAGTGTTATCCGGGACTGCGTCATTACTCCTCAGCTGAGATAAGCTCTGGCAGGCTTTATACACTTCAGCCCTGCAGTTTTGCAGTTTTTGCAGACGTATGGCCTTGAGGTTCCCGTGAGGGGTGGCTGGCAAGCAATACAGGAACTATATCTGTGTCTTAAAACGTTCGGTCTCTGCACTACTTTTCAAGATTTGTCTGCCAACTTACCTGGGAAACAGCTCTCGATAGGATGTTGGAAGTTCTCGATCTTACCTTATCTCCACCTGTGCTTAAGAGCATACAAGGTAATACCCAAATAAGAATTACTCCCATTTCAGATTTAAGGACTAACAAATCTAATAGTGATACACTTAACAGCAAGCTTTTACATCTACTAGAGTCTCCTAACATTGAAATGCCTTCCTTTAATATACCTCCCTCCTCTCGTGGCTACTCACTGTCCTCCAGATTTTGTGCTCCAGTTAGGACTTACAAAGCTGCTACTAGGAGGCTGAGACAAACTAAGCTGACTGAGTTTCTATTACCTTGTCAAACTGCTTTAAGTAGCCCAAAGACAACAAAGCCTCTTCCTCTCGACTTGCCTGATAGTCTAACAAGGAGTAACCATCTCTTGGAGGAGCATCAGACAATCAGCAATCTATTAAACAGTACAGTTGATATAGATTTTGGCAACATAAAAACGCTGGACTTCAACCCTGAGTCATCCTTGAGAATGAGTAACTTGGCTCCTCAAAATGAGATGAGCTTTTTTGGGTCTGAGGTGATAAACTGTGAAAGTGTGATAACACCTGTCTCTGCAAATCCTACACTAACTACAAAGAGAGTTGACCAATGTCGATCAAATAAACTGTTACCTTCTAATCATACAAATTTGTCTATGCCAGAGGACCCGGATAGCTATGGATTAAAAGCTCTGTTACCAGAAATTAGAGATATATTGAGAGAGCTAAAACAATTAGTTTTCTCGATAGAAGGCCATATGAAGGAATTCAAGTCATCCTTGTCAGTGAACAAGGGTGATCTGCTGAAACACGGCCAGGAAGTAATATCACAACCAGAGAGAGATATAACTAATTATTACAGCTTATCCCCAGGAACTATTGATAGAATTGGGAAACTCTCCCTGGAGGAATTACTCCTATGTGTGGGTCCACAGCCTGTGGCGTCAGAAAACTCTGCCCCCATTATATCTAATCCAACAGAATGTCCTATCCCATCATGTACTGCTGTCACCTCAAACAAAGATGCACAAGAACAGGAGCTACCCACAAATTTAACAGAGAAAGCACAATCCAAACACATGAAGAAGAAGAAGAAGAGGAAGAAGGAGCCATCGAAACCAGTATCCAAGAAAGGAAGAAGAAGGGGGAAATTGAACTTTAAACCTCTGTTCAAGTTATTAGAAGCCTCAGCACCCACTACAAAAAGTACCTCCAAAAATGACATCATCCAGCCTAAAGATAGCCAACTGCCTGCTCGTGCAAAGGCTGATTCTTCAAATTATCACATGGACACCAACTTCAAACAGATGAGGAAGCCTGATAATTTGTCTCTAACTCATGCTATATGTACACCAAGGTCTTGTTCGGATGTTAGAGGTACTCAACAGTGGCAACCCTATAAAGACCCACAGCCTACTCAACTTCCTGAAATTACTGATAGGCCAGAAGGCTACCCCATTCCTGTCATAATAAGGACAAGGATTGTTAACAAAAGATACAACACTAGGGGCAGCAGATGGCGTAATCAACTTACAAGACAGGAGCCCTCTTGTGGCCAACTGAATAAGGCATCTGACTTAAGATATGATTATCATCATTTTGTTTGACAGGAAGAAGGATGCCTCGCCTGAGGAGCCACACAATCAACTGTGCCTGATGCATGCTGAGAGTGGAAACATCTCTGATAATGCCCATTCTATTTTACTGGGTGAAAGAGACAAAGCTGACTCAGAGAGGGCCTTCTGTCATTCCGATTTTATTGTTAACACTACTGCAGATCCTTCCTCACAGCAAAACAGATCTGTACTTAACTGTATATCATGGAACATTGCAGGCTGGCACTCTAAAGCATCAGATCCCGAGCTCATGGAATTCCTAGGGATTTCAAAATTATACTGTTACAGGAAACATGGGCTCTGGATGCTCCAATGCTGAATGGATATGAGGCATACTTCTTAAATGCCTTACCGAGCTCTAGGGGTGGAAGAGCCATGGGGGGGTTAGTTACATTCTTGTCCACCAAGTTACAGGCCACTGTGTTGTTTTGGGATTCTTTAATTAATATAGCCACTGCACTGGTGTTAAAAGTTGCTGGATCCATAATACTGCTTGTTAACATTTATGCTCCGTTTCAACGATCCTATGAGCTAGCGGAATCCTTGTGGATCCAGCTGGAAGAGTTCATTGAGCAAGTTTTAAAGTTATTCCCTGGAGCCTCTATTATAATTGCTGGGGACTGCAATGCGAGGATTGGAAGTAGCAATGTTGCACTTTTTAATCGTTTTAATATGTCATTTCCTAAACCCTTTTTACCTCCTAAATTTTATCAGAGACAATTTAAAGATTGTGGTATTAATTATTCTGGTCTGTGTTTTATGAAGATGGTTTTTAACTTAGAACTAGTTATTTTAAATGGAAGTATGAATGGGGATAGACCGGGAGAGTTTACCTTTATTTCTTCATTAGGAGCCTCAATAATAGATTATGTGCTGATTTCAAGGGATTTGGCTGATTCCATTCTAGAGTTTGAGATAAAATATCGGAGTGAAAGTGATCATTTACCCCTGATGATTAAGCTGAATTATAATCAATATAATGTGGTAGCAGAGTGTGCTCCAATTGTATCCATAGCAGCTGATATAAGAAATATTAGAATAAGGTGGACTGATGAGCAGTCTGCCTGTACAAGGAATCTATTAGCCACCAACCCTTATATGCATTTTAGAAATCTTATTACCACAGCGAGATCAGCAAAACAAGCCCTAAATACATATTCTAATTTGGTAGAGTTATTGCAACCCCATTTAACTTGTAAGAAATCCGGTACCTTATTGCCTCGTACCACCTGTTCAAAGCACTGGTTTGATTCAGAATGTAGAGCATTAAAGAATGAGCTACTGGAGACCTATAGAGACTATAAGAATCAGAATCTTGGGAGAATCCCAGAAAATTGGTATCAGTGCAAAAAAAGGTATAAATCCTTGATTAAAACTAAGAAACTACAAGCCCAGAGGAAGGCCTGGCAATGTTTGCTAACTGCTGCCCATTTGAGAGACTCGGCTTCATTCTGGAAGATAGTATCTAGGGGAACTTTAACTTTTATTCCTAAATCAGACTACCACATAATGCCGACAGTATGGGAAGAATATTTTGGCAGGCACTACGCGGCTCAATCACCCTGTACTTCCGCCTTCCAAACTGAACTAGAAGACCTCCCAGAGTGGCCTCCAGTCACTAAACAGGAAGTACTCATGGTAATTGATCGTTTAAAACCAGGTAAAGCCCCAGGGCCTGACTATATTCCATCGGATCTTATTAAAGCAAATGCCGAATGGTGGGCTCCTATACTAGCTACCCTGTTTACCTGGATTGATAGAACAGCTTGTATACCAAAGGACTGGGAATTAGCTATTGTTGTCCCAATTTTTAAAAAAGGAAACAGAAGGGATCCTGCCAATTATCGTCCTATCAGTTTATTAAGTACCATCAGTAAATTATGTGCAAGGCATCTGTTGGAAAAAATAGAAGATTGGTTACGGGTAGAGAATATTCTTGTAGAAGAACAGGCAGGTTTTAGGCAAGGGAAATCCACAATTGATCAGTGCCATGTTCTTCATCATTTAGCTAGTAAATACTCAGCCCCCAAAGGTGGGATTCTCTATGCTGCTTTCATAGACTTTAAATCCGCATTTGACTCTATTTCTAGAGACATATTATGGTTAAAACTGCAATCTATGAATATTGACAAACGACTTCTTATATTAATCCGTCTTTTATATGAGAATTCCTATTTACAGGTTCTTTGTAATTCTGATGGGATCCTAACTAACCCAGTTCCTGTACATAAGGGTGTGAGGCAAGGATGTATCTTAGCCCCAACCTTATTCAATCTATATATTAATGGTATTGTTGAGAGTTTATCCAACGTAGATTTTCACCCACCCAAGCTGGCATCTCGCCCAATTCCTATACTTCTGTATGCAGATGATGCTGTGCTTTTGTCGACCTCGTGTGTTGGGTTTAGAAGGCTCCTGAGAGCTTTCTCCTCATACTGTACTCAGGAATGTTTAGAAATTAATTATACTAAAACCAAAATAATGGTTTTGGCAGGAGGAGAATTAAACATAAATGGTCCCTTAATGGTCACCCAATTGAACAGGTCCAGCAGTATAAGTACCTAGGTATAACATTTCAGTCATCTGGTGCTTGGTCCATGCATATAAGCTGTGCTGCAATGAGAGCACAAGGCAACAGCAAAGCCATTAGAAGATTCTTTAATTCGACCGGGGAAACATGTTCCCTCTACTTTGCAAGTTTTCAGGGCTAAAATCATTACCCAAATGCTTTATGGCTCACAGCTGTTCGGATATGCTAACTTGAGACCTCTGGAGACTGTTCAAACCAGATTTGCAAGAGCCATTTTGGGCATTCCCACATGTGTCTCCAACACTTTACTTCGTTTAGAGGTTGGGCTTATTCCCATTGAAGCACAAGCCAAATTCCTTATGGTTAAGTACTGGCTTAAGCTCATTTTCCTTTCAGAGGGCTTAACTCCCTTGCTTTTGACAGATACTTTTCAGTCTGAATGGAAAAAACAGGTAATAAAAGTTATACATAAATTAGGTTATTCTCCTTGTACCCTCCAAACATTGGGTTTTTGTAAAGCCATGAATGAGGTAAAATTACGAATCAGAGATATAGAACTGCAGAAACATGTTGCCCAGTTGGGGAAAATGGAATTTCTTAAGAAACCAGCATTTACTGCCTCCCTATATCTGGATAGGCTCATATCTCCTGTCTCCAGGAGGGCCTTTACTATGGCTAGATTAAATGTCCTTCCCTCCAAGCTACTGGAGGGGAGGTTTCAAGGTTTACCTTTTTCAGATCGAAATTGCCCATGTGCCAATGACCAATTGGAATGTGTAGAACATGTGCTTCTATTCTGCACCTATTATCAAGATCTACGCAAGGAGATTATCTCCCCAATTATAGGTAAATATCCTGGGAGGTCAATAGAATTCTATATACAGTTGCTCCTTTCTGATAACACTTACCAGGTAACTAGGCAAGTTGCCAAATTCTGTGCTGCTGCAATAAGAGTTCGTAAACAAATTTATAAAGAAACATAGTAGTTACTGATGACTCTTTTTATCGTAGCTAATGGCCACTTTTATTTCGGACCAGAATAAATTTTAAATTGTATTTTAAATTGTATTAAAAATTGTATTTACTATATATCTTGTAATAAGGTTTGATGCATGTGCTGTCTATTGGAATGCATATTTGAACATCCTTATTTTTATGATTTTATTTTGGTCTTTGGTCGTTGACCGTAAATAAAATTTCAATTCAATTCAATTCAATTGTTATATTACTTATGTTTTTATTACTGGATCATTTATTTATTGTGTGTCTAGACTGAGATTTGTTCAACCTTGTAAACCACCCAGGGTAGCCATGCAGCTAGATGGAGCGGTATATCAATTAAATAAATAAATAAATAAATAAATAAATAAATAAATAAATAAATAAATAAATAAATAAAAAGTATTGTCTACCATCCTGGTTAATAGCTTTCTAGACTTACTTTTACTTCAGACAACCAGTTTTTATATTGTTGTTGTTGTTTTATATTGTATTGCTAGCTGAATTGTTCAGCCCTTGTAAGCCGCCCAGAGTTCCCATGGGAAGATGGGCGGGGTAGAAATTCAATAAATAAATAAATAAATAAATAAACCAATGTAGAGGATAACATAGATTTTCTGTATCACGAGCTTCTAGCAGTTCAAGCTTATCCACCGCTGTCAATTCTCCTTAATTCCAGTTTAAATTGAACTTAAAGAGAATGATGTCCCAAAGAATAATTTAATTCATTTTAGTTTGCTGATTATTTGCACCTTGGTAAAGTTGCCTGAGTGAGATGCCTTAACATAAGAACATAAGAACATAAGAAGAGCCATGCTGGATCAGGCCAAAGGCCCATCTAGTCCAGCTTCCTGTATCTCACAGCGGCCCCACCAGATGCGTTTGGGAGCGCATGAGACTAGATATCTGTCTCCTGATACCACTCCCCTGCATCTGGCCCTTGAAGTACCCTGGTTTAAAGCCTAGAGATTACACATCTCCATCATGGTTTGTAACCCGTGATGGACTTTTCCTCTAGGAATCTGTCCAATCCCCTTTTGAAGGCATCCAGGCCAGATGCCATCACCACATCCTGTGGCAGGGAGTTCCATAGACTTACAACGCGCTGGGTGAAAAAATATTTTCTTTTGTCAGTTCTTACTCTCCCAGCACTCAATTTGAGTGTATGTCCCCTAGTTCTGGTATTTTGAGAGAGGGAGAAGAGCTTCCTTCTATCCACTTTACTCATACCCTGCATTATTTTGTATGTCTCAATCATATCCCCCTCAAGCGCCTTTTTCCAGACTAAAGAGGCCCAATTGTTTTAGCCTTTCTTCATAAGGGAGGTGCCCCAGCCCAGTAATCATTTTAGTCGCTCTCTTCTGCACCTTTTCCAGTTCCACTATGTCTTTCTTGAGATGCGGTGACCAGAATTGTACACAATACTCCAGGTGGGGCCTTACTATTGTTTTGTATAACGGCATTATAATGTTGGCTGTTTTATTTTCAATCCCCTTTTTGATAATCCCTAGCATGGAATTGGCCTTCTTCACTGCTGCCACACATTGGGGAGACACCTTCATGGAGCTGTCCACCAACACACCAAGATCTCTTTCCTGATCCGTCACGGATAACTCAGAGCCCATGAGTTGATGGATGAAGTTTGGATTTTTTGCCCCAATATGCATTACTTTACATTTGGTTACATTAAAACGCATTTGCCATTTCTCAGCCCACTCCCCCAGTTTGGAGAGATCCTTCTGGAGCTCTTCACAATCTTCTCTGGTTTTTACCACACGGAAAAGTTTTGTGTCATCTGCAAACTTGGCCACCTCACTGTTTATCCCTGTGTCCAGGTCATTTATGAACAGATTGAAAAGCACCGGTCCCAGGACCGAGCCCTGGGGCACACCGCTTTTCACTTCTCTCCATTGTGAAAATTTCCCATTGACACCTACTCTTTGTTTCCGGGATCTCAACCAGTTCTCAATCCATAAGAGGACCTGCCCTCTTATCCCCTGACTATGCAATTTTCTCAGCAGCCTTTGGTGAGGGACTGTGTCAAAAGCCTTTTGAAAATCCAGATAGACTATATCCACCGGTTCACCCAAATCCACGTGCCTGTTGACCTTTTCAAAAAAATCTAAAAGGTTTGTAAGACAAGATTTACCCTTACAGAAGCCATGCTGATTTTCTCTCAGCAAGGTTTGTTCTTTTATGTGTTTTAAGATTTTCTCTTGGATGAGGCCTTCCACTATTTTCCCTGGGACAGATGTAAGGCTAACCGGCCTGTAGTTTCCTGGGTCCCCCCTCCTTCCTTTTTTAAAAATTGGTGTGACATCTGCTATCCTCCAGTCCTCCGGCACTGTGGCCGTTTTAAGAGACAAGTTGCATATAACCGTTAAGAGATCTGCAATTTCATTTCTCAGTTCCCTAATAACCCTTGGGTGGATGCCATCTGGGCTCGGTGACTTGTTAATCCTCAATTTATCAATTAGTCCTAAAACCTCCTCTCTTTTAACCTTTATTTGATTTAATTCTTTAGTCAAGAGGGGCGGCTCAGGCAGCGGAATCCGCTCAAGGTCCTCTGCCATGAAGACAGACGCAAAGAACTCGTTCAATTTCTCTGCAGTGTCCAAGTCCTCCTTAACCTCCCCTTTTCCTCCCTCACCATCCAGAGGCCCAATTGGTTCTCTGGCAGGTTTTCTACTTCTAACATATTTAAAGAAGCTTTTATTATTACCCTTTATATTGCTAGCCATGCGTTCCTCAAAGTCTTTCTTTGCCTCCCTTATCATCTTTTTACATTTCTTTTGCCAGAGTTTGTGTTCCTTTTTATTTTCCTCATTTGGGGAGGATTTCCATTTACTGAAGGACCTCTTCTTGTGCTTTAGAGCCTCTCTAACTCCACTTGTTAACCATGCCGGTGTCCTCTTGGACTTAAATGAGCTCTTCTTTCTTTGTGGTATGCACTTGTGCTGGGCATCTATTATTGTTGTTTTAAACAGGCTCCATGCACTCTGAAGAGATTGGATTCTTCTAACCCTCCCCTTCAGTTTCTCTCTAACTAGTTTCCTCATCTGAGGGAAGTTTGACCTTCGAAAATCAAGGGTTTTTATGTCTGATTTGGTTGACACTCTTCCTCCGACATGCATGGCAAAGGTAATTGCAGCATGGTCACTGTTCCCCAGAGGCTCAGTGACATTCACATCCCTGACGAGGTCCTGAGTATCACACAATATTAGATCTAGAGTTGCCTGTTCTCGGGTGGGCTCCATGACAAGTTGCTCTAAGGCACAGTCATTCAGCAAATCGAGAAACCCAGTTTCTCTTTCTTGCCCAGAGCTCGCATTGGCCCAGTCAATGTGGGGATAATTAAAGTCCCCCATGATTACTATCCTATCCCTCTTAGCCACGTCCATGATTTCTCTCCTCATTTCAAGGTCCCCCTCAAGTTTTTGATACTCCAACTATCACATCACTCTTTGGACCTGGTAGTTTAACCCACAGTGATTCTATGGTGGAGTCAGACCCTCTGTCAATCTGTCTGTTTCAGTTACATTTCAGAGTCCATTCAACACACATAAGAATGTGACATAACTTACCATCAGACCATCAGACTTCCATTTCTGGAAGTCACATAAAAGGAATCACTAGGTGAGATGTCATTATCATTACCTGTACAGGTCAGCAACGAGTCATCTGAATCCCCTTTAGGAAGTATGTAATTTCAGTTGTCCAGAAAACCAAACTATTCAAGGATATGTTTCAATCACCAGAGAGATACCAGTCTCCAAAGCAGGAACAGGCATGAGTTTTTATTTTGTATATAGAATGGTATAACCCATGAATATATGTGCGTGTATTCACCTCTTTGAAATATTTCGCTGGAGTTGGGCACACTGTTGCATCCAGATTTGAGTGATGGCTGAGCGTTCATGAAAAGAAGCTGCAGGAAATCAGAGGGCTATTGTTGTGTTGAAACATAACTAGTGATTATCTATTATGATTTCCACGGTAGCACAGCTGTGTTTGCCATTTGATAGACAAAGTAAGAACCAGCGTAATTAAAACTGCCAGGTTCCCCCCCCTATAAATATATTTTGAGGAATGTATAATTGGATCAACCTAATGCACTCAATATTTAACACATCACATGATCTTTATACATATATATTTATATTTCCCCACTGTGGCTCCTGTTCAAAGGTTCCCCCACCACCACCTCCAAAATCTTCTGTGTAATGGCTCATTGTTTTAGTTGTGCAAACTGCCTGGTTTTCTCTCTAATTAAGAGTATTAGAATTGCAATGCAAATAGGAAAAGGCCCTATATGCCATTCATTACAAAATGAAGACTTAGGAACATAAAAATAGAAAAGGATCCTAATCAGTGGTGGTGAGCCCTTGGCACTCTAGATGTTTTAGACCACAATTCCCACAATTCCAATGGTAAAGGACTGTGGAAGTTGTGGTCCAAAACATCTGGAGTGCTGAAGGTTGGCAACCACTACTATACACTGTTTGTTACAGAATGAAGACATGTTTTTGTAACAGTCCATGCAGAACCAATGTTTGAGATAACCTAAACAGATCTGTTGTGTAATAATCTGGCCCAGGCTGTTTTGCTGGAGGGAGTTCTACTACTGGAGATGACACCTGCTAGTAATTGAAGGAAGCTCTGTCTATTCTAGAAGCCACATACTTCCCTGAGAAAGTTCCAGGGGAGAACTCTCACCAGTGGCAAGCCTCCCCTATGCTTTCAAATGGGAAGGACAAAGTACTCACAAGTTTGGATCCACTAAATCTAAACTCTTGCGTACCCCCCCCCCCCCGGGACCCAATACTTGGATCCTATACGCATGCAACCTTTGTCTATCTCTAAGCTTTTGCTCTGCTTAGCACGGGCCAGCAAATTTTGCAATGTGTTACTGAATTTACTACTCGACTTCTGTTAAAGTTCATACATAAGTATTTACTATGTGCTGTACCTTTATTATAGTATTTTTATGGTTATATTTATATTATCCTTTCCTTTCCCCCTTTTGTTACAGTTTTTTTATCATATTACATTCTACCTACATTCATTTCAGTCCTGAAAATATAAAGATTAAAAACTTTTAAACATGTTGCTGATCTACATTTATTTATTTATTTATTTATTTATTTATTTATTTATTTATTTATTTATTTATTTATTTATTCCAAAGCTGCAACTTTTGAGATATGGACTTGTTCATTTTAAGATACAAATGCATTTAAATATCTACTAAATGAGCTGGATCTTAAAATTAGGTTTTTTACTGTATGTGAGTGGGAAAGAACAAGAATTGTTATCATACATATATGACAATAATGCAGATTAATTATTTTTTTACAGGGAAGAAGTGGCTTTATAGTTTGTTTTTGAAATCAAACAATGATTTTGAAATTAAATGGCTCAGTGCAAATGCATGGACTTGCAATGTGCTGTTGTCCTAGGGTTACTGAGGCACATCTTTGTGCTGAGGGAGAATGGGTCTCCCCATTTGATGTTCTAAGGATATGGAGTGAGAAGTAATAGTATCGCAGTCCCCAATAAAACCAAAAAGACCATTTAAATTATTTTTACTGTTGTTTTCTTGATACCAAGTTTAATATGTGACAAGATCTGGGACATAAAATGCATCCAGGTCAGATTACCTGTTAATAGAACAACACAAAGAGAGAGCCATACATTAAAAACCGCTCGCATTTAAAATGATTTGAAAAATTCATCAAAAATTGTTAATTTGTCAGTAATTTGATGAAAGAATTGATTTTGCTTTTTGGAATTTTTGATTTGTCAGTTCTTTATAAAATGATGCGCAGGCACCTCACTATACCATAATTTCAGAGAAACTTTCTCCGATTCCCTCTCTACAGTCCTTCCAGGTTTGGTGAATATTGGGCATCATCTCTCAATTATACACTCAGAAATTGGTCCCTTCACAGGAAACTGCCCTTTAGTTACTGGCTTAGGGAAATCTTCACCCCTCCACAGATGTGTTCCCCAGGTACGTAGACACACCAAATCACAGAAAGCTTTCCCTGACTATCCTCTACAGTCCCTCCAGGTTTGGTGAAGGGCTGAATATATATACATATTTATGCTCATTCTCCCTCAACTGCTAAATAAGGAGACAACGCACCAGATTTCCATTTCAAAAGGGCCATGATTTTATTGAACTATTTTACTCAGCCAACTTGCAGTGTGGCCTCTGTTGCTGCATTAGCCCAGGTTGAGGAGCAGAGGGAGCCACCAGGCCCCTCTTCTGCCCAGATGGATTTATCCCTTGCCCCCGGGGTCCTGCTGTATTTCTCCTGCCTCATCCCAGGTAGCTAATCTGGGGAGGCAAACCTGGGTCAATTCCAGCCCAAGTCACAGAATTTAAGATTATTCATATCTCATGACTACCCCAGAGGGCCATTCCTGCCTATGTTGCTGTATCTCACAATTCTCTGTGTCTAACCAAAGTTTCAGCTGCCGAATAGTGCCTTATGGGGGTCACCACTAGCATCCTGGACTGATTGCTAAATTGTGACCCATTTAATTCAACACCACACTTGATCTGCCTCTAATGCTTCATAGGAATCAAAGCGGGATAAGCAAAACTAACTCCAAAATAACACAGGCCCCTTTTGTTCAATATGGGCCTTTTTACATGACCCCTAAGATCCGCTGGTCCCTTAAATTCGGACCAGAGATCTTGAGGGTTTGTTGCTCTTCCTTCCTCCCCACCACTCCGCACTTCCTTGCTTCTGTCTGTGTGAGGGGAGGGAGGGAAAAAAGCCTTAAAAAGGGACAAAAGAATAAAGCCTTACCTCCGGTGCTGGTGGAAGTTGCTCCGAGCGCCGATTACTTCCTGGTTCCTCTTAAAGGGGTGGGAGGCAAAAAAAAAAACCAACAAAAAGAAGCGAGGAGAGCCGGCACTCTCCGCATCAAAATTTTCACTGTCCCAGAGCAGGTACAAGAAAAGTGCGCTGGGACGCGCTAAAGTGGGCGTGGTCGCACTTAATTTTCTGTTAGCTCCAGAGCTGGTGGGGAAACATTTTTAAGCTCCGGAGCTGGGAGCCATTTGCAGTGGAGCTTAGGGGTCGTGTATAAACACCCTTTGTCAACCAGTGAACTCTGGCTGAAAATTCCCATCCAGCCCCAGACATAACCAGTAACTTTATTCTATCTTCTCTCTGTGGACATGCTGGCTGGCAGTCTTCAGCATCACAGAGAGGCAGTGTTGGGCCAGAGACATTCTTTTAAAGGGTCCTGTATCCACTTTCGATGTTGGATATGTGGTGATACACATGCCACACACTAGTGTGTTCTCTAACTCCATTTCTAGAACAGGGGAGTGTTACTCCACCACCACCCCCCATAGCAACATAGCCATAAAAAGTAAGTACTCCCCAAAAATTCTAAGATACATACACACAAGACACAAGAGTGTTAAGTAAGGAATATTTTCTTTTAAAATCACACTTGCCTTTGGAAAATAATCTTATTTTATGGGCTGTTTTAATCTGACAGAAGATAGGAAAATCTAAAATATTGGTTGGCACCACATCCATCTGTTATGTTTATTCCTTTTCATTCTATTTGTTAAGAGGACCAAGGAAAAGTGTGCTACCTTTCTCTTATGTTGATTTAATTATCCTAAATTGTGAAATTGTTTCTTCAGCAAGACACCCAGGGAATTCAGCAGAGTCTTATGGGAATATTCTAAAATGATCTGAGGAGAGCAGCATCTCTTTCATGTACGTATCTTGAAGAGCACAACACTTGGGTTTGTTCACCAGTGATGGACAGTGGTGGAATCATGAAAAATTATTGGTTTTGTACCAGTCCAACAATCAGTCACCGGACAGCCAGTTGGGATGGGAGAGAGCTAATATGGTAGACGCTATACCATACATTATGTAGTCCTAGCATAGCTTTTGTGAGGAATGTTGTAGCACATTGACTAAGAGATAGTTGAGATACCTCTGAAAGGCAGGGTCCCTTTTGGGAAACAGCATATTTTCCTTTTTCTACCCACTCACTCAGGAAAATATAACATCAACAAATTTATGTGTGAAAAGAAACAATGGAAATTTTTGTTGAGGCCAGACAGATGGAAAAAAATAGATTGAATGCCAGAGGTGAGGCTAACATCTGTGGCCCCACTGCCCCTTAACACATTCATTTTCAACAGAGACATTATTTTGACCAATTATTTTGTGAAAAATGAGATTTTTCTGCCCTTTGGAGTTTTTCACTAATGAAAATGGTAGCAATGATTGACAGTTCAACTCCCCCTCCTTTTCAGTATTCACACTGCACTGTCTAGTCCCTTAGATTAATTTTCTATGGCTTTTGTATTCACTTCTTCACATTTCCCCCAGACAGTCATTACATGTACCCACTCTTCCATTTGTACTTTGCTCTCATATTGCGTTGCTGAGTTGGCATGTTTTTGTCATTTCCCATTAAACAGATCCTTCAAATTTATTTTCTGACTCTGATCTTTCTGGTTATCACAACTAATTCAGTGGAGCAAAGTAAACAGCTAAAAGAACTTATTTTCAGGAAGAAGGCTTTTACATGTAGCTGGAAAATTAATGGTAGAAAACAGAATAGCCTCTGTGAACTTTGCTTAATTGCAAATCCAACTGTTAAACTGCTTGGGCTAATTCATGCTGGAGTGGTGTGACAACAGTTGGTTGAGATCATAAGTGGCCATGGATAGTTAATGAACATTCTAACTATAGATGGAATTAAGTAGATCTCAAATACAGGAGAAAATGCTTGGGATAGGTAAACTGAGTAGGAAGGCTTTGAATGGCAAAACATGATAGAATATAGAGATACTGAGCAGAGGTAATCCAGAGACTGGATAGTTTAAAAAAAAGATGGTGGAGAAAGAAGGTATGATGGAAATGCTTATTGTTTGCTCATTCCTTTTCCCTATCCACACTCTTGATCTCAGTGCTTCCCAACTTTAGGTACCTATATAGTCTTGGACTAGAATTTCTAGAAACCTGGAGAGCAGATCTGGTGATGGTAAATTTTGGGAGATGTGCATGAAGGTTGTGGACCTCCAGGTGCTCATGCAAGTTTCTCACCCTGGCAAGAAAACAAAAACAGGAGGAGGTGGTGGTTTTACTCCTGTTTGCTCTTGCTGACTTCTTCCTCCTTTCTAACTCGGACTCTAGAATCCAGCTAGTGGTGGGGTCCTAGCATGAGTGACATGGGTTACTCTCATCTGCCCTTGTGCAATGTTGGACATTACTGGTTTAATCAAACATTTATGACTGAGGAGAAAGACAGATGAATAAACTACGTAACAGAAGAATGAAGGAACTAGGATACAAACACAAGGGAACAGGATGGACAGACAGAACTAGGATTACTTCACATGATAACCCAAGAGTTTGAAGGTAATATGGATGAAAAAAGATCAAGAAGCCGAAGGAGAGCTGGGAAAATACTATAGAAGTAGTAGTTGTAAACTACCAGTAGGGAGAGACAAAACCAAGGAAGCTCTGTACTGTGAAAATTCTCAAGGTGACTTTCCATTGACTATTATTCCTAACAAATTGCAAAAATTGCACCTGTGCTCCTGCAATATTTTGCAATAAGATTTTGGGTTCATTATTTGCAAAGGATATTAGATCAGTCTAGACAGAGTATTTAAAACCAGTACTCCTTGAAAGCACTTTTGGTTCATGATATAAATAGTGAGGAGGTATATACATTATTTACCACAGAGAACATAATATTGACTTATAAAATTACTATTTTAAAGTAAACACTTAATTAGATAATTTAGAAAGTATTTTAATGCATTTGCAAGTGTTATCATTAGTTCAGATCTCCCCTGAATGTGTATATTATCATACTCAGTGTTGCTTTTTGAATTCATACTTCTTCAGAAACCTTTTTCAGAGCTATGTCTGTTAAGATTCTCAGTCATCCAGGTGAGTGTATCTGGAAGCTGAGTCATGGCAACTGGACTTTCTTAAGAGACTGAAATGTTTCGCTGCTCATCCAAACAGCTTCATCAGTCTGAGGAAAGCTAGTTGGAGTCCTCCATTTTCTAGTTCACTTTGGGCTCATGTCACCCTGGTCTGAAATAGGCTCATAAGATGAACAATGGCCTGAATAGGTCCCTTAGGTGGACAATAGTCTCATTAGGCTCTTTAGGTGGACAATGGCTCACCTTTACAACCTTCCCAACATCCATAAAGTATGAGTTGTTAGCCATGGCCTTGTTGGTGGAGATGTGAAGTATTCTTGATTTGTCTGGGGATTGTTGAAATGGCCACTTGATAAGTAGCACACAGATTGTGCCTGAGGGCCCCCGCCTCTGTTGAGAGAGGGGTTTTCAATACTTGCATGAATGACTTCCCTGATCCCTCTCTCATACCACCTATCCTCTCTGTCTAATATGTGTACAGCCTCATCTTTGAATGAGTGCCCTTTGTCCTTCAAGTGGAGATAGAGTGCTGATTCTGGTCCTGAGCTGTTGCCCCTCCTATGCCCCTCCTTTTTCAGAGCTATTTTGACCTATTGATTGATCACAGTTTCAGTGTTTACTTGACATATTGGTTAATTGAAAAAGTTTTCCTTAATACTGTTTCCTGGCAGCAGAACCAATTGCCTTAAGAAGTGGTGAGTGCTCCAACACTGGAGGCATTCAAGAGAATTTTGGACAACTAGCTGGTAGAAAGCCTTTGATTTTTATTCTTGTAGAGAGCAGGAGGTTGGACCTGATGGCCATGTAGACCCATTCTAACTTGACTATTCTTTGATTCTATACCAGCGTATTCAATAAAATCCCCAGTTATTTTACCAACTGCAAATTGAGTTAGCTTCTCCATTCAAAAACCCACGAATTACAAGTAGCAATTTTTGTTTTCAGAGATTTGCCAATATAATTATCACTTTCATTTCAGTTTCACATGTTTCACATGTTTGTGAAGGTTTATTTATTTTATTTAATCTTCCCATTCTTCACCTACAATTGACTCTATTTTTTAAGTAGCTATTTGATAGCTGCCTATCAGTAGAGAAACTTAACATCTTGATTTCTAGTTGTCATTGCTTGCTTTTGCCTAGCAAATGATGTAAACATTTGTTTAATGTATTCACTCGCCTGAAAAACTTTTGAGCATTTACTACGCCCACCATTCAACCCTGTGCATATTTACCTGGAGATAAGTCCCACTGAGTTTTGAGAGGCTTACTGTCAAATAAATAATGCAAAGAACTGCAGTCCTATTTTCCCCCTTCTTTTCTTCAATGGTAAACACTTTACTTTTGATGCATCAGAAGTCTGTAGTTCAAACGGCATTGCTGTGCAACAGTGCATTGTCCAATTTTACTAGCATACAGTGGAACCCCCATATCTGAAGGTGATGGGTTCCAAGCCTTCTCCCCACAAAGTATGAAACTACAGATAGCACTGAACCTACTGAAGAGAGCACACTGCCGACTGGGTTGCAACTGATGCAACTGAGGCCAATGAGAGCAAGAAATAAATTACTGCAAAATCAGTTCCTCTGTAGAGTTAAAAGCTATCAGGTTGTCTCTGTTACAGTTACATAAAATCCTCACTTGTTCATGTCAACTGTGTTAGGACATGAAACTTCCATTCATTGGAAATAGTAATACCCTACTTAGGGATGAACCATGAACTAAAAATCTCTCACTTATAAACTGAGGACCTGACAGCACGAGCTGTCAAAAAAGGGGGAGGGGGACAAATAAAAAGGACAATATTCATTTCTTTGTATTCATTGGTGTCTCTGGACCCAATGAATATTAAGCAATGGATACTGAATGCATCCATTTTATTGGTCCCCATCTCAGGTGGAAACTCATAAATCACTTCTGTACTTTTTTGCCATTCCACTTATACTGGTAGTGAAATGATTCTTTTAAAATGTTATTGATTAGCCTTATGTTTCAGTCAAAATACATTACATGTTCCTATGTGGCACAATGTTTCCACTCTAAGAGCAGTATTAATTTGTCAATGAAGAAACCTGTATAAATAAGAAATATGTGGAGATTCAGAGGGCAAGAGTAAGACATAACCTATAGTGATGATAACAGAAGTTTGAACAGAAGTTTGAACAAGTGAGAGAACTGCTGGATTCTGATGTTGTTTTAAATTGGGTAAAAGCCCTATAGTATTAGCTAAATTACACACACACACAAATTGAAGTAGACATTATGCACAATACAGAGGTAAACACACCAGAGAGTCTAGTAATTTGTATAATGTATGTGCCTAAAAATACCAGTTGATCAGTTCACTCCTTTATATTCTTTACACATTTGATTGTGTCTCTGCCTATCCTAGCAATAGGATCATTAAGTCTGAAGATGACACAACTGTGATTGGGCTCATCTCTGGCAAGGAGAGTGAGATGGCTTACAGAGATGAAGTGGAGAGGTTGACCAAGTGGTGCAGAATAAATAACTTGCACCTAAATATAAAGAAAACAAAGGAGCTTGTGGTAGACTTTAGGAGGCAGAAAACTGATATTCAACCACTGGTGATTGATGGGACTGGTGTGGAGAGGGTTACAGCTTTTAGATTTTTGGGCATTGAGTTACAGGAGGATCTGTCCTGGAGTATCAACACAAGGGGGCTTGCAAAGAAGGCTCAGCAGAGACTATTTTTCTTGAGAACCTTAAGGAAAAACCATCTTCCACAAAAGCTGCTGCTGGTCTTCTATCATTGTGCAATTGAGAGTGTGCTTACCTACGGGTTATGTGTGTGGTATGGAAGTTGTACCCTCCGGGATAAGACAGTGTTGCACAGAATCATAAGAATTGCAGAGAGTATTGTGGGCTGTTCACTCCCCACCCTAGAACAAATTTATACTACCAGGTGCCACTGTAAAGCATTAGATATATTAAGAGATCCATCACATCCTGGTCATCACCTCTTCGAGTTGCTGCCATCGGGACGGAGATATAGAGTACTTAGGGCAAGAACAAACCGTCTCAAAAATAGCTTCTTCTTTAGAGCAATATTGGCCTTAAACGGAAATCCTGGACTTTGAAGTCAGCTTATTTTATATGTCATATTTTAGTCATTCTATATGTCATATTATGTGTCGTACCTGTTTTTAAATCTATGTGAAATGTTTTAAATGAGTTTTATACAGCAACCACAAAATTTCGTTGTTCCTGCGAGGGGGCAATGACAATAAAGATTCCTATTCCTATTCCTATTCAGTCTCTTTCCTCAGGAGTTCTTGAAACCATGCCTTTGTGCAAAGAGTTGGAATTTTCAGTTGAATCTTTGGCACCCTTATCAAGTTCCCAGGAGTATTTAAGCAAACCTGTGACAATGTAATACTGTAAAACAGTCTTGAATTGGTTGCACAAAGCTGCTTTTAATGCAGTATAGTTCAAGACAGATTACGCTTTGATCACTTGAAGTGAATATCTGGTTATTTATTTATTTATTTATTTATTTATTTATTTATTTATTTATTATGTGCTGGTACAGTATTTTCTGCTTATGTATTATACATTTATGCTTTCAATTAAGCAAGTCCTTTATGATTTTTATGTAATAAAACAATTATCCTATGATTTATTACAAAATAATATAAAATAACCATATACAAATAATGGTTGTTCCTGACCCTGTTTTTAAATTGGAAACATACTTATAATAATTTTTATATTATCTTGTTTTTGGTCATTGACCATAAATAAAATATACTACTACTACTAAATTATCTAGAAAATTTTGTGATTTAGTAAGTCTATTGCTTTCTGGATTCACAGTCCCCTTGATGAGAATGTAATTACATCCAATATCAGTCCCAGAAGATGGGAGTGGTAAGCCACTTCTCAGTACTCGCTACCTAGAAAACTCTGGAAAGAGTAACCATTAGAGATGGGCAGGAAACGCCAAAATAGCATTTTGTTTTTTTCCCCTTTCTTTCCCCCCATTTCATTTTGTTTATTACAAAATGAATTTTCTAAAAAAATTCATTTTGTATTTTGTTTTGTTTCATCTATTAATTTATTTATTTTTCTTACACTGTTGGGGTCGGGCTGGTTGGTTGGGTTTTTTTAAAACTCCTGCTGACCAGCTGGCCTGCAGGGATGCTGGCCGGCATTTTTTCTTTTTTACTCCCGCTGACCACCTGACACACAGGGAGGCCAGCTGGGTGTTTTTTTTTTTTAACTCCCAGAAACCAGCTGGCCTGCAAGAAGGCTGGTCGGCTCTTTTTCTAAACTTCTGCCAAACAACTGGCCCATGGGGAGGCCATTTGGCTTTTTTTAAAAAAAAAATCCTGCTGACCAGCTGGTGCGTGGCCCCGTGCACCAGCTGATCAGTGCTTATTTTTATTATTTATTTTGACAAGCACCAAGATTGGCGCTTGTCAAAATAAATAATAAAAAAATGAAAAGTGAAATTAAATGAAATGAACATTTCCATTTCGTTCTGTTTCTTTTTTTAAGGGCACTTCATTTTTCATTTCATTAGGAAATAAAACTGAAAACAAAAAACAAAATTAAAAATATCATTTCATTCCCATATCTAGTCAACATGAATCATAATCAAGGCATCAGTAGTAGTAGTAGTAGTAGTAGTAGTAGTAGTAGTAGTAGTAGTAGTAGTAGTAGTAGCAGCAGCAGCAGCAGCAGCACCAGCAGCAGCAGCAGCAGCATTAGTAGTAGTGGTATTATAGAAGATAGTATAGAAGATAGTATGATTCATCCCAAATCAAGAAAGTAATCTCTGGACTAGCACTTATGCATGCAGCCTAGACAGAGAAGCTTTTCTGCTCTAGTTACTGGGCTCTCTTTAAGAATTCTCTCACATCTCATACATTATACATAGATACATGGGAACTTCTCATAAATCCTACCTTCGGAGAGCTCTTTCTGCCTTGATTTGTCCCATAAGTAATCCTTGTGCATTGTCGATTATTCTGAACATAATTTAGAGCATGCATGCAGTGCATATAGAGCACTACTGGGGCTCACCATTGCCATGCATGAGATAGGAATGAAGTGAGGAATATGTCCAACATGCTCCTACAGTTGTACAATGCAGAGGAAGATCAGAAGCTGCTTCTTTAGGGAGCTTATCTGTTATGGCTGATTGGAGACCCTCAAGGGAGACCATTCTATTAGCTTCTAAGGTCTGCCATCCTTTCATTGAGCCTACAATTTGAATACTGCTCTATGTGGCCAATAAACATGACATGTTTTCTCAGTAAGGGTAAGAAAAAGAAAAAAGACCATTCCAGCCAAAAGCCAGCTCAGGTTATAGGATGGCAGTTTGTTTCCATTGCAAAGGTCCTAGAATAGGGATGTGCAACCAATGATCATGCAGATATTTGGAGAGCTCCCATCAACTCTGACATCCAGAGTTGCCCCATCAAAACCATCCTTACTGGGATAAAACTGTGGATCCCATTGAAAATGATAAGGGCCTGAATGCCTGTAGGAGTCTGTAGTCCAACAATCCCTGGGCAAGTTGTAGATCATGATGAAGATGATGAATGGCAGTCTCTGTTTGGCTTTGTGGATAGAGTACTTTGATTTTAGATTACATTTTAGAATATTTTAAAAATGTTACCCCGTACTTCCACATTCTTTTTGGTTGCACAGAAGACTTGAAGAATCTTCAGTTTAAAAACAAAGCAAAGCAGCAAAGCTTCATGAAGTAGTTGTGGTACAAGACTTATGAAGATAACTCCTTTGTCTTATAGTCATAAACTCATGTTTACCTCCATACAGAAGTGTAACTCATGAAGAATTTGGAGTACAGGACACAGCATCCCTGTCCTTTTGTGTATCATTTTTCAGATATAAGAACACCAAATTGATACAAATTACCAGGTACAGAAGCAGCTTGCTTTTATCTGATGTCTGTGGCCTGCAAGCATGGGATAATACTGGGAATTTATGAAACTGTTCAGTACAGTGGACCCTTGCATAACAAACAACTTGTATAACATAAAATTTGTACTACATAAAACATTTCGGAGATAGGGGAAATTTGCTTAACATAATCGCCTATGGGGAGAATCTGTACAACATAAAAATGGGATTACTCCGTTTTCAATGCATTCCTATGGGCATTTGTATAAAGGAAAATAATAAAAATAATTTGGAACGAATGAATTCCTTTATACAAGGTACCACTATCTTTGTGTGTTTGTACAGAATAAGCCATAATAACCATTTGGGGGAATCCCCTGAGGATCTCTAATTAAGAAAAGGGTATGCTGAAACTATGTTAATTCTTATTTTGTGTCCTGAGATCACAACCAACTTATAGCATCCCTAATATGGTCTTCAAAGTAAGGAGGAATTTAAGGAGTGGCTTTGCCATTTCCATACAGCGACTTTCCAAGGTTGATCAGGGATTCCACCCCAGGCCTTCTGAGTCTTCATCTGTTACTCTATCCACAGCTTTACACTGGGTCAATGTTATTTCTTACAACTGTATATTTTGAACAATGCCTCTTCCAACATCCAGAGCTACTGAGCATTAATTGCCAACACATTCTTTTTTAAAAAATCCCATACTGACAAAATAAAATAAAAAACCACATCTCCATGCACTCCAAGCTTGTTATTTTTTATACTCCCTGGAAAGAATATATGAGAAAAGTGTTCCCAAGTGAAAAAAGTACTGTGAGTACAGTTCAGAAGTTATCTGTCTTGGAAAAAGGACCATAAGCAAGACCTTTCTCTGGTTGCTATCAAGAGATAAAGGAAAAGGCACTTTATCTTAAAAGAGAGAGAGAGAGAGAGAGAGAGAGAGAGAGAGAGAGAGAGAGAGAGAGAGAGAGAGAGAGAGAGAAGAGAGAGAGAGAGAGAGAGAGAAGAATTCTGTCAGATTGGACCATGATCCACACTTACCAATGCCCTGCTTTCCATAAAGATCAGTGAGATGACTGTGGGAAGGCCACCAAAGCAGAACATGGATATAACAATCCTTTTTTCTTTAGCCGTTACTTCACGAACCTCTCGCTGTGCGGCGAGCCGTAATTTCCGTGCAAATCGATCGCTTCAGTCCGCACGCTCCTCCTCTTTGGATTTGGCGCCACCCCGACCACGCCCCCTAAACTGTGCTCCAAGCAGGGCAAGAGATTCCCCTGCCGGAGGCCGGGAATCTTCTTCGCTTCGCATCCCGCTTCGCATCCAAAGTCACGTGTGGCCAGTTAATATATATATATGCATGTTAGGGTGGATTCGGGTTTCTTCCCGTGTAGAAATCTGGTTGTTTTCTACACAAGAAACCCCATCCATGCATACCTTTTGAAAATCTACGAAAACATATAATATATATATATATATATATATATATATATATATATATATATATATATATATATATATATATATATATATATATATATATATATATATATATATATATATATATATATATATATATGTTTTTACCAGATTTTCATATAATTATGCATGTTAGGTGGATTCGGGTTTCTTCCCGTGTAGAAATCTGGTTGTTCTGGCGACGTTTCGACGAGGTCTCACTCGTCATCTTCAGGCTGGTGTTCTGGCTTCTTTCTTCTTGAAGCAAAGTGTGGTCTCAGTTGAAGTCCTTCTATAAATACTGCTGGGGGTGTGGTTTGCTTGCTCTGTTGCTGATTGTAGGTTCCTTTGTTCCTTTGTTCTTTTGTGATCTGCTGTGTGGCTGAGACGATCGTTAAGGGATTAACTGCTGGTGGCTGTTTAGATGGCTGTTTAGATGCTGGTGGGTTAGATGGCTGGTAGGTTCTGGCAGTATCCTGGGCTTTGGTGGAGTGCGGTCCTGTGTCTTGTGAATTCATTTTGGTCTGGCTACGTGTCTGTGGTCTCCCAATGTTTTTGGGGTGTGTGAGTGTGCTCCATGTGGTGACTCGAGTGGGGTGCCGCAGTAGATGGTGCAGTCGTGGTTTTGTTATTGGATGGTGGTTTCGTTTCATCTGTGGGAAGGGTCTGGGTTTGTGTTTGGTGTGGATGGAAGGTGGTGGCATCTTGTGTCCTTTTGGACCTGGTGTCAGTCTTTGTGACAGAGGCTCGTCTGTTGACCAGGGCTAGTTTCCAGATGTCAGGCAAGCGGGAGGTGTCATCACGTTTATTCATGTTGTTTGGGTGTTTCTCTATTTCAATGGCTTCCATGATTATTCGACTGTTGAAGTGTTCAGTTTTGGAGATGAGTTTGGTTCTTTCAAAGTCAATTTCATGACCTGTTGTTTTTATGTGCTGGAAGAGAGAGGAAGATTTTTCTTCTTTTTTGACTGCGTTCTTGTGTTCTGCGATGCGTGCGCTTATTCTCCTGTTTGTCTGTCCGATGTATGTGGCTGGACAGACTTTGCATGGTATTTCGTAGACTCCTTGGTTTTCTAGCTCAATCTTGTCTTTGGGGTTTCTTAAAATGTTGGCTATTTTTTGGTAAAAGGCTGTCTTGATATTGTGTTTGTGGAGAATTTTGCTGATTTTGTCTGTGGTGCCTTTGATGTAAGGGAGGAGGGCGGTGCCGTTGTTCTCTTCTGTTTCTTGGTTCTTGGGGGTGTTTCCTTTTGGATTAGTTTGGTGATGGTGTTTTTTTGAATCCGTTCGCAATTAAAACATTCGAGAGAGTGTGTAATTCAGTTTTTAGGTGGTCTTTGTCAGCGAGGCGTTTGGTTCTGGAGATGAGGGTTTTGCTACGGAGTTGATCTGTGCAGGGTGGTGGTGTGATTGTGCATTTAAGTAGCGGTTAGTATGTGTTTTTTTCTGGTAGATGGTATGTCCTAAGGAGCCGTCGGGTTTTTTGTAGATTAGGACGTCCAGGAAGGGAAGTTGGTTGTTGGCTTCTATTTCCATAGTGAATTGTATTTTGGGGTGTAGGCTGTTGAGATGTGTGAGGAAGTTGTTCAGTTTATCTTTCCCGTGTGGCCAGATAACAAAGGTGTCGTCAACATATCTGAGCCAGAGTTTGGGTTTATGTTCGGACTTCTGTAACGCATTGGTTTCAAAGTGTTCCATATATAGGTTTGCGATGACCGGTGAGAGGGGTGATCCCTAATCAGAAGCGAACTACACAGGAAAAGATACCTACTAGATCAAACCAACAGAGATCTACTCACTCTCCACCTCAAACTCAGCAACAAAATCCACCCAACACTCTGGAACAAATCCAAGCAACTCGCCGCCTGGAGAGCTGAAACAGAGACCTCCCACAAGACAGACACACACACCAACAAACTCCACAAACTGGAAAACGCCAGAAGCCCAACCCCCACACAACAACCCATGAAACAAACAGTTCACAACATATCAGACAGGACACTCACCATCGCAGAGACCAAAGTCCTTTCCAAAGGATTCAACTTTGCAGTCGCCCCAGACACATCCCCACCGAAAACATCATATGCGGAGTGGAAGCCAGCCTAACCAAAATCAACCCAGATGAAGCCAACAAAATCAGACTCAAGTCACCAATGTCCTCTGCTCCAGCAAACCACCCAGAAGCAATTTACACAAAGAAGAACAAAAGCCCTCACCAACCTGAGGAAAGACCACAACATAATCATTCTCCCAGCAGACAAAGGCAATGCCACAGTGGTGATGAACACATCCGACTACCAAGCCAAATTATCCAACCTACTACAAGACCCTGCTTACATACCTTTGAACACAGACCCCACCACCTACCTGGAAAAAAACCACCAAAGCCAAAATAAAAGCCTCTCCCTTAAGTGAAGAAATCAAGCCAAGCATCATCCCCAGAGAGAAATCATCCAGATGCCCCAAGCTCTATGGCCTCCCCAAGATTCACAAAGAAGGAACACCTCTCAGACCCATAGTCAGCTCCATAGGCTCACCTCTACAAAACCTCGCCAAATTTCTTGCCAAACAACTCCAGCCCTATGCAGAATCCATCACTTCATACGTACAAAACTCGTTCCACTTCATAGAAATTATAAAGAAACAAGACCTACAACCCAATGACCTACTGAGCTTCGATGTTGTTTCGCTCTTCACACAAGTGCCCATTCAAGAAGCCTTGACAGCTATCCACAACAAATACAACCCCCAAGCACATCCTAGATCTGACCAACCACTGCCTAACCAACACATACTTCATCCACAATGGACAAAGATACAAACAGATAGAAGGAGCACCCATGGGATCACCCCTCTCACCGGTCATCGCAAACCTATATATGGAACACTTTGAAACCAATGCGTTACAGAAGTCCGAACATAAACCCAAACTCTGGCTCAGATATGTTGACGACACCTTTGTTATCTGGCCACACGGGAAAGATAAACTGAACAACTTCCTCACACATCTCAACAGCCTACACCCCAAAATACAATTCACTATGGAAATAGAAGCCAACAACCAACTTCCCTTCCTGGACGTCCTAATCTACAAAAAACCCGACGGCTCCTTAGGACATACCATCTACCAGAAAAAAACACATACTAACCGCTACTTAAATGCACAATCACACCACCACCCTGCACAGATCAACTCCGTAGCAAAACCCTCATCTCCAGAACCAAACGCCTCGCTGACAAAGACCACCTAAAAACTGAATTACACACTCTCTCGAATGTTTTAATTGCGAACGGATTCCAAAAAAACACCATCACCAAACTAATCCAAAAGGAAACACCCCCCAAGAACCAAGAAACAGAAGAGAACAACGGCACCGCCCTCCTCCCTTACATCAAAGGCACCACAGACAAAATCAGCAAAATTCTCCACAAACACAATATCAAGACAGCCTTTTGCACCGACCAAAAAATAGCCAACATTTTAAGAAACCCCAAAGACAAGATTGAGCTAGAAAACCAAGGAGTCTACGAAATACCATGCAAAGTCTGTCCAGCCACATACATCGGACAGACAAACAGGAGAATAAGCGCACGCATCGCAGAACACAAGAACGCAGTCAAAAAGAAGAAAATCTTCCTCTCTCTTCCAGCACATAAAAACAACAGGTCATGAAATTGACTTTGAAAGAACCAAACTCATCTCCAAAACTGAACACTTCAACAGTCGAATAATCATGGAAGCCATTGAAATAGAGAAACACCCAAACAACATGAATAAACGTGATGACACCTCCCGCTTGCCTGACATCTGGAAACTAGCCCTGGTCAACAGACGAGCCTCTGTCACAAAGACTGACACCAGGTCCAAAAGGACACAAGATGCCACCACCTTCCATCCACACCAAACACAAACCCAGACCCTTCCCACAGATGAAACGAAACCACCATCCAATAACAAAACCACGACTGCACCATCTACTGCGGCACCCCACTCCAGTCACCACATGGAGCACACTCACACACCCCAAAAAAACATTGGGAGACCACAGACACGTAGCCAGACCAAAATGAATTCACAAGACACAGGACCCCACTCCACCAAAGCCCAGGATACTGCCAGAACCTACCAGCCATCTAACCCACCAGCATCTAAACAGCCATCTAAACAGCCACCAGCAGTTAATCCCTTAACGATCGTCTCAGCCACACAGCAGATCACAAAAGAACAAAGGAACAAAGGAACCTACAATCAGCAACAGAGCAAGCAAACCACACCCCCCCCCAGCAGTATTTATAGAAGGACTTCAACTGAGACCACGCTTTGCTTCAAGAAGAAAGAAGCCAGAACACCAGCCTGAAGATGACGAGTGAGACCTCGTCGAAACGTCGCCAGAACAACCAGATTTCTACACGGGAAGAAACCCGAATCCACCCTAACATGCATACCTATACCCGTGAAAATCTACGAAAACACATATATATATATATTTAACTTACTTTTTCTCCGAAATGCCGATGCATAGATATTTCGGTTAACCCGTTCTTTTGATCTTGCCTTCTGTACACGGGGCAGGGGCAACAGAGGGGGGGCAAGCGTCCCCGGGTGACGTGAGCAGAGCCCCTCTGCTGGCAAGGGATGGCGAAGGGCTGCGCAGAGGGAGGGGGGAGGGGGTGTCGGTGCCGCCGCTGCAAGACACCCCAGCGCGTGCCCACCCAGAGAGCGGCGGCGGGGCACACAGGGCGATGAAGCTGAGAGAAGCCTCTCCCTGCCCCCCCCCAAAAAACCAACCCAGCTGCTCTGCTTCAGGGAAACACGATGGCCGCCCACAAGTCCTCGGGACAACCGCAGGGGCCTTTGAGCGCCGGGCATGACCGCTGGCTTGTGTGCTTTTGACCGCAAATGACAGCCGGGTATTGATGCATCGATACGCCGTGGTAATTTTTTTTAAAAAATAAAAGAAAGCAGAAACCGGACGTTGCAAGTAAGCTTCCGAATGCGAAGGGAGCAAGTGAGGTAGTAATGGATTCGATCCTAAAATTTCGCATGGTGAGGACAGAGAAAGAGGGGTGGGGGTGAAGGGAGACCACGTGACCGGCTTCGCATTCAAAGCGAAGGCAATCCCGCTGCGAAGCGAAGTACTTCGTGAAGTAACAGTCTTTGTTGCCCACTCAGAGTTGAAATGTTGGCATGGGCTTTTGTTATGCAGGTTCAAGCTCCCGTTGAAACACGAACAATTATCTAACCAACCTCACAAGATAGCTGTGAAGAAAAGTTTGTGTGTGTGTGTGTGTGTGTGTGTGTGTGTGTGTGTGTGTGTGTGTGTGTGTGTGTGTGTGTGTGTGTGTGTGTTCCTCAAGCTCACGAGAGAGAAGATGGAGCACACATGTAACATAATAAATCTATACCCAGACATACAAACAATGCCTAAAAACAGGAGGCTGCATTTAGCTATCACAATTGAAAGCCAATGATATATTTTTCTGTCAGTCCAGTACCTCTATACATTTAATTCCACTTTCACCTTATTTCAGCTGTAGCTGTGTAAAAACCAAGGCCATGCAGAGCTTTCAGTATTTTTTTCAATTCTATTGTTAAGATCGTTGTTATTGTCTGAGAACATTTTGGAATCTTATATAGCTTTGAGTCAAGGTGAAATTTTGAGGAGTTCACTAAGCTTGCATTTTACTAATGTACTCATCCCTGACCTCACCATTTGTATGTAGAGTGCTAGTGTCATGGCCATCATAGACACTTCATGCTCTCCATCTTGCCCGACCTGAGCAGAGAGAAATTTGTACTGAACTGATTTTACATAGTGAAATGGCTTCTTTAAAATAAGAGGCCTGTGTGGTTGTTAACTTTGTAGAAGGTGCGTAATGAATTCTGTTTGATGTGTTCTGGATGTTAGGAAGAAAAATGTTCAACATTCTAATGTGGTTCTTAAGTTACATGTGTAATACTAATTGTTCCTCTAAGCATCTTGGAGAACGTAATTACAGCTCCTGTGGGGTGTTCACCAGAGGATAAAAGCTCTGGGAAACAAGTCTACCCATCTTGTAAGTACATTGTTGGTCACCAGTGAGGTACATAATGAAGGTTGTCCCAAAGACAATATCTTGCTGTTTAATTGAAACACTTTCCTCCACACTGTTAAAATACTGTACTTTAAAAAAATCAGCTTATACGTATTATGTTTATATGTATGTTTATTATGTTTATACATATTAAGTTTAAACAGAGTGAAAATGATGTCACCACAATCTTCATACCGTATTCTGAGACCATTGATCTGCATACTCTAACACTTCTTGTTTGCTTTAATCTCTGCAAAAGTGATCAAAGCAACCAAGTAGTAGTAGGAGGAGATCTTTTCCTCCATCGCCTCCCCCTCCTTTCTTGCTTCCCTTCCAAGATGCAGGGGCTGCACAAAGATCAATGGGTCCATGCTCTGCTCACCAAAAAAAAAAAAACAAAAAAAAAACATTGCACCCTCTCACCCACTCAGGCTGCGTAAACATGCACCTGTCCCAAGCCTCCACTGGGACCCTTTTAAATATTGCCTTCCCAAAACACTGAGCGGCTTGCTGTTCCAGGCAGGCAATTTTGAAAAGGTTTCAGTGGAGCAGTGGGGGGGGGGCTGCAATCAAAATTTACTTATCTTGGGGCTCCAAAGCAGCAGGGGTTCCTTCCTGAAGTGATTTTAGGGAACCCCCTGAAATCTGGAATGATTTAGGGGTCAGAGGATTGAATTTTGAAGCTCTAAAGGTGGTCAGGGTACTTAATTGGCAACATGTGCTGGGAGCATGGAAGACATCAGGGAGTTTACTGATAACTTCACTATTAAAATTTTATATTTGGGGGATATTTTTGGACAGTTTTTATATTTTCAGACCATGGATAAGTGAATCAGCAGATATTGTTCTCATGGATAAGGGGTCCTACTGTAAGCATTAATAATCAGAAATGGAGATTTTTTTTGTGAGAGTTAAAGGAAATCATTTAGAGATGGTAAGAGATCATAAATAAAGGACAGAAGGACAACACAGCTACCTCATCTAAAATCATAGTTATATGCATGATTCTCTTTGGGTAGGCAACATCTTCAATTGCATCCTGTAAATTGCATCCTGCTAGGTTCCAGAAAAGATCCAACACTTGACTTGGCTCCTGGGTTTCAAAGCAATCCAGAAGAGTCTTCTTCCAGAGACTTCCCTCTCCCCCAAATATATTATCAGTCATCATACAGTTTCTCTGCTTCTTTTCAAATGGAATACACAGATATTTCAATTTTGCATATTATTCAGATGGAGAAAGTCTGATAAATGAGGTGGTTCAAACAGCCACTTATGATGCACACAGTATTGCCAATCATGGAAACAGCCAGATGGTTCTTCTCCACCTCCCCTCCTCCTCTCTCCAGCCATCCACTCATTGGTTGTGGGGAGATTCCCCATCCTGCCTCCTCGCTGGAACGGATGGCTGAACAGAAGGGAGAGGAAGAACTGCCTGGGCTGCTTCTGCAATAGGCACGCACGCTAGTTGAGCTGGCAGACCTGAGTGCTGCAAATGGTGAATGGACTGGCCAGTTCTTGGAGGAGGGAATGGATTCCCTGTAGCACCCATGGTGCTGCCCAGGGATGCATATTGCCCATGTCTAGTCATGAGCAGTGTTGGGGTTGCAGTACTGCAGTTTAATCACTGTGCCATTCGGTTCCCTGCAATGGATTCAAAAGAAGAAGACAAGAAGAGATCTGCTGAATCAGGACAAAGGTCTATCTAGCCAGAAGCCCACAAGCAGGAGATAAGTACAGAGGTAACTTCTTGACTTCATTGCAAAGAGGCAAGGAAGACATCCATTTACCATGACTAGTATGTGATGAGAGCACCATTCTCCATGAGGATATGTTTTTATGAAAAACCTTGATAAATGTCTACAGATAAAGTTAGAAAAAATTGGAACATGTCTCCTTCCCACCTCCTTTCCCAATAAAGAAGGATGGAGCCCAAGAACTAGGGCATTATTTTATTTTATTTTATTATTTTATTTTATTTTATTTTATTTTATTTTGTGTTCTAAGATAACTTTAGTGGAAGATTGAGTATGCGGACATTATGACAGTTCGTTTACTGTTTCTCACACAGAGCTGTTTGTAGAAAATGAGTACTTGGGTGGAATGTTTCTAAAGTCAGAAATGGCCTTGTCCAAATGGACTGTATCTCCAGCTCTTTCACACACTCAATTTCTTTCTGGTTTGTTTTTATTCAACAATATGACAAAGCATTGTAAGAAAAATCTTCTCTTTAAGTAGTGTGAATATCAAACAGCAACCATCAATCCTTGAATCATGCTATTCAAAGTGCTTAAATCTACATTAAAAAATAGAAGAAATAAGTAATTCCTGGTGGGACTCCAAAGAACAAAACAAGATTTAAAAAAACCTGCAGACCTCCTAACACCTGCATTGTGAATGTGGTCAAATTGTAATGCTTTACACATACCTTATAACCCACTCTCCATCTTTAAAATTAGAAGGGACAGGCTGCTGTACTGATTTAACTTTTGGGGTGGATGGGGTATTTGTACTTGGGCAGGTCGGGGATTGGAAATCTCATCAAAGGCCATCAAAGTAACTGGAAGGTGTCTATAACAAGAATACCCATTTTGTATTTTCAAAGGATGGCCTGTGCAAAGGTGCTTTCAAATTCCATCTACCTTGGCAGCTTTGTTTGCTTGATGTGATTTATTTGCCACATGTCCAGGTCTATTTTTTTTTACCAGGGGTAGGGGAGCACATATTAACATAATGACAGATTATTAGAAAAGGACCTGAGAGAGATATATTGTTAGACAAATAAAAGTTAGTGTACATCCTAGAGTCCCTGAACGTGGTTTGCTGATATTTCCTTGCCAGTCACAATATGAGGCTCCCTAGTATCATACACACTTGAAGCCCACAAATACGCCTAGACTGAAGGTTATGCATTCTTTCACCACATCCTGCCTTACCCAAGCTAAAAAATTAAAACAGCCTTGTTCCACGCAATGGCAGAAAAAAACACGCAACAGCCACAATTATGGTTGTGACTGGGAAACTCTTTCCAACTGATGGAAACATTGGGAGTTTTAAACAGTTGCTTCCAGTAAGTAATTTGTTGCATTTGAGTGCAATACAAAGAAGGTTACATTCTCCTCTAGTGTACTTTAAGCAATATAAGTGTTCCACTGTATCAGTTTACACTAGAGATGGGCACGACTTGGCGGAATTCCCATTTCCGTTTCCGTTACTCGTTTCCATTATGCAACCCTGAACTCCTAAAGAATAATTGCTGCTCTGGTGGTGGGGAAAAAAGTTTTAAAAGTTTTTAAAAAACCCGATTCCTGGCCAAAAAGCAGGTGGAAATATGCCTGCCTGAGTGAGGGCTCAGGGCACCTACCAGAGGGGTGGTTGACCCCCCCCTCCTGTCCTGGGCTGCTCTGGTGGTGGGGGAAATCCTCGGCGTAGTCGCTTGCAAAGCACCGGACTCAAGCGGAAGCAGCAAGCAGAAGAAAAAAGTTTTAAACTCCCCCCCATTCCCGGGCCAAAAAGCAGGCGAAAATATGCCTGCAGTGCAGAGTGCACCTACCAGAGGGGTGGTTTCTGGGGGAGGGTCCCAGCCTCCCCCCCTCTCCTGTCCTGGGCAGCCGGACTCGAGTTGCCAATGCCATGCGGTGCAGGCGGGGGATCCAAAATGGGGCGGCGACCGCAATTTTTTTTTTTTGAAATCGTGGTCCAAAACACACAAGCACCACACAGAAACATGCGAAAATTGCTATTTTAAAACTGCCAGAATTTTTACAGTAGCAGGGGTTTTTCTTGCAACAAAATGTCTCCTCTTTCCTCTCTCCATTGATTTTATTTTATTTTATTTTATTTTATTTTATTTTACACCTGCGCAATGATGGGCTGGCCATGGGAGTGACCATGCAAATTTTTGAAGCCATTCCACCAATCGCATGGCCACTTGGCCAGGTTGACCACAGAGACTTCTGGGATGTGCCAACCGGGCATAAAAAGCCCACTAACCATAGCCCGAACCCGAACCCGAACCCTAACCCTAACCCATACGCCAGTACACTGTCCTTCTAAGTGGGTCAGAGAGGCCCCCAGAGGTGCACCCCAATACTCACCCTAACCTCACCCATAACTAGCCTAACCCTAGCCCTTGCGCTAACCCTAACCCTAAGCCAGATCTGTACTTGCATTGCACTATAGCAAGTACAATTCTCTTCTTAGTGAGACACAGTGGGTGCAGAGAGTCTGCCAGTCTGCCACTTGTGGCTCTGGGTGACTCCTGCAGGCTTGGCTCGGCCGGCAGCATGTGTGACATCATGCAAACCATGCCCCCGAGGCCTGACTGATGCAGGGAAGGCACCCCAAAAAGAGGGGTGCCTCTGCCAGTCTGCTGTGTCTCTCCGTGCAACTGGGTATGCAATCATAGCCATGTGGCTATGCATGCATGCCCTTTTGCAGCAGGTGAGGAGAGGAGACCCCCATGTATGAGGGGTCTCCAGGAGCCTGCTTTCCCTAGCGGGTGAGGATAGGAGGCACCCCCAAAAAAAGAGGTGCCTCCAGGAGCCCGCTACCCCCCCAAACGACAGATGAAAAAACAAAAAACAAAATGACAAATTTTTGTGAAGTTTCACGAAAAATGGAAACGAGCCGACACAGGCCGCCTCTGACACACGACAACTTGAAAACGTCATTTTCCCTAGTCGTGCCCATCTCTAGTTTACACATTTATAAATATGCTCCTGATTATCTAGTGTGGTGTGAACACAATATCCTAGTGCCATCCCCCAGATATTCATATGGAAGCTGGCTATTGTACCAGTATGTGTAAATATGGACATTATTTCTGATTGCGGAGTTAAAATCTGCTTTGCTAAAGTCTATGACAAAGTCTCACTGAATTCCATATAGACACAATTCAGTTCTGGAGTTTATGCATAGAATAATTCCCGAAGCCAAGCTGCATGCTCTTTCTTTAACTTGTTAAAGATGAAATCATACATTCAAAATAAAACTAGTTTATTTTATTCAATAACATTAATTGTTTCCAACATTTCTGGGTCTAATTTAAATATTTATCTTATATAAAATATTGATGTTTGTTGGTATTTACTTTTGCAACCTCCTGAGATCTCCTTTAAACAACCTTGGAATTCAAAACAACTTCTAAATTATTATCACAAGCTTTAAAAAAAATTAAAATGAATAATAAAACATGCTAAGTTCTGGATGTATCAGTGAAAAGAAAAGTTGCTGACTGAACTTCAGTATACATGGGGACTCCAAAAACAGCTGCACACAAATATTCTCATATTTCTTAAAAGACAGCAATTTTTTGTAATACAGTATGACAAACCATATTAGATATTGTCCTTCTGCTCTCCTTTGGTTTGGAAGCCATTGCCATAAATCTCTGCGGGATTTAGTGCACTTCAGTGCCTATTGCCTTACTTGCCTGACAAATGTAAATAATCTCATTTGTAGAATTTAAAAAGAAAAAGGAAAAAACCCAATGATCTCAAACAAATAATAATAATAGTAATAATAATAAAGGTCTGGGGAGAGTCACAAACACATCCAACACGTTCTCAGGAAGTGAATGAATTAAGAGTCAGCATGGCCTCTCTCTATAAAAGGCATATAGTCAACTCATAAAATAAAACAGATTAAACCTTTTTTTCTTTCTACATACTCCATAGTGGTCATTGTGATAATGTGAAGGTGGTGATACAGACTGGGGGTTGGTTGGTCGCTGGTTCCACAACTATTTACTATGTGAAATGTTAGACAATTAGACCATCTGTAGTTTCACTCAGTGTCTGGTGCTGTAAAAACTTGAAGGTAAGGGGAAAGAGAGGGATAATAAATGAAGAAAGGTTTATGAATCATCAGTAGCATCCTCCTAAGAACAAGTGTTCACACCCACACTCACATCCACACGCACATTTGTGAATTGTTGCAAGCGTGGCCTCTGGGGTTCAGGCTAGACAGGCCAACAAAACAGATAGTGCTTTGTCCAAGCAATCCCAAGGAATGTTAAAAAAATCCAACAACACTCAAACTATACTAATGAAGCAAAAAGATTTTTCCCTATCTATACAGCAGTCTCTTCATTTCTCTTTTTTAAAAATGCAAATATACAAATCCCAGTGACATAGAAAACAAAGTCAAAACGTGAATGGCAAGAGACATGGGTAAAACAGGAAGACTGATGCTACAAAGAAATTTGCAAAAACATATGTACAAGACCCTGTTTTTCCTCATATTTCATAGATTGTTATGCATGTTTAACAGCAGCAGTCGAGGATGTAGTTCCAGGCACCGGACTGCAGACTTAGCTTCTACACAAGGGGGCTGAATTCCCCCTTGCATGTATGTCACCAAATGACACTGGATATACTGGTTTCCCGTGGTAAGAGTGGCAGTATCGCACTGTTTGTATGAGCCTCGTCAGGATTCTGCTCCCTGTTAGTTTTTGTCTGTGGCCTCTGCCCATTAATAAGTGTCATAGGGATGTTGCAGTAGGTATGCTGGTTACCTATTGAGGTAAGAGGCAGGGTGCCAGTAGGAGGTACGTCGTATTCATAGCTTCGATAATAGTGTTTCTGGCGCATCTGGGAATGATACGTGTTATGAAAGGTGGAGCGCAAGTCTGGATGGGCAGTGGCAAGAGCAGTGGAGGTAGCAGCAGCCATGGAAATGGCTGAGACCGTCTGCAGTTCCCCAAAGGGCCCCTGCTCACTGACATCTAAAACCTGCTCATGTGTGATGGGTTCTATCCTCTTAAAAGGCATTTCATACTGTAAACGTTTCCAGAATTTGGAATTTAACTTGTTGCATTTGGGTCCATGCCATTTGATCACAGTTAGGAGCTTGATGGTATGCTTCAGGGCCTCAACCTCCTGGTAGTTCATAATCCCTCGGAGTTCACTGCATTCAATTAGTATCACTTTAATTTCCCCCGTAACCAACATGTTTCGAAGTCTTGTTTCCAATTCAAAGATACTCCAGCCTCTTCTCACTACATAATTTGGAGTCATGACAATGATCAGTCGCTTGCTTTGGTCTACACATCTTGCCACATCTTCTATATATGCTGCAAAGCAAAAAGAGAGGATCAAAATCAGCTGAAACACATGGACTGAACAGGGTCCATGACATGAATGCTGTCCAGAGATTGTCAGCAAGTTCTTTTAATTTATATCTTCCAGTCCTAAAAGAATTTTAAACATTGGCCAGAACTGCAAGAACATTCTTTTAATGTATGACTTAAAAGCTTTTCAAATATTGGCCAGAATCCTATTACTTACACCTGATGCTGTAAATCCATCAGCATAAATCTCAGGAATGCCACAAAATTAAGAAATTAGACATTTGCTGCTGCATGCCAGGCCCTGATTTGGTGTATGACAGCAAATCCCTAGGCTGACTTCTTAACTTATGGCAGTTTGCCACTGGAATTTACATTAATGAACATATGCAAACATAATTGTTCGATTGGATTCCAGCCTTTGTTGACATATCAAACTAACAACTAGTAATCAATAAAGCATTCAATGGCTGAGATCCTGTTTGCACAGCTAATGTATTCAACATAACTGCACAAAGGGTATTTTCAGCCACTTTTCAGTTAAACATTATTGTTTACATCATAAACTTTGAACAGCATGTTTATAAACAGTAACTTCACTAAGCCTTAGCACATGGATGGGGACTGTGTTTATCCATAGAACCCATCTTTAAGGTAAGGACTTTACTTCAGTCAATTGACTGCTAAATGGTTTCTGACCCACACCCACCCCAAACTCCCATATTAGCACCCAAACAGACAGTGCCTATGGCCGACTGAGACCCAGTGTGTGTGTGAAAATGGTATGAGCACAGGCAGTGGCTATCCACCCCTACCATTGGACCTCATTTCATGAAATCCTGTTAAAACACTGCTACAATGGCAGAGAATGCTTTGTAGAACACTATGCACAATGTTTTAAAAATGTTAATACTTACTTCCAGTTGGTATCAAATCTCTATCTGGAATGAACAGCTTGTACCCATAATGCTTCTCCAGCATGTCTGGTAAGATCTCAAGAGCAAATCGTTCTTCCTCCCCAGTTTCCTGATTCCATTGATCAGGATCCACTTTGGTGTAGGACAGGTACGCATCATAGTCTTTGTTATCTGAAAATAGAAAGGGAAAAGGAAGACACATAGAGAAAAAAGTAGACAAACCTTGAGGGTCCTATAGGCATTTGTTTATTTCATTTCCTCTTTTGCCTAACGGCAGACTGACCTAAAGTTTACTTATTTACCATATTTTATTTATTTTTCAAAATTTGTATCCTGCCTTGCTTTCCCAAAGGGAAAACTAGGCAGTTGGCATAATAAAATGACAAGAACAACAACAAAAAAACCAGGCAAGATCTGATGTGAATAGAGGCAGGCCAGCAGAACAAAACACAGAAACAAACCTCAGGTTTCCCCAAAAGCCAGGTTGTTAGAGCTTTTTTTGGGGGAAGAGAAATAAATAAATTGGAGGGGTCACGCCACATATGTAGGCACAATAGCACACTGTGCAGGAAAGAACAGTACCTGAGAGCCTCTGTCTAAGGCTTAGTTCTGTATGTGGCTTTGCATCACAAGGCATGAAAAGATATTTGGGAAAGTTGGAGCGTTTGCAACAGGGAAAACTCAAAATAAACCAATTAGTGTTTCATTACACTTTAAGGTGATAAAAGAATGCTGGGTTCAGGGTTTTCTTATCAAAATTCATTTTGAAAATTGTTAGCTTCCAGGTGATGTATTCTTATTTTTGAGGTTGAAATTCAAATTCTCTGTTTTCCCAGAAAGCATTTAAAAAGACAAACCAACCAACCAATGAACCAGTAACATTTAAAAAATTCGTATCTGAAGTTTAAAATGTTGGTTTTATAAAAGAAGCATCACAAAGAGAATATTTTTGGAATAAAATTCCCAGAAGCCTTCACCACCAGCTGTGCAATCCAAGAACAGCTGGGGACCCAAAGGTGGGAACCAGTCTGATAGAATATTAAATTGTGCCTTTGTTGACAAATTTAACTAACTTCACTTTTTAAAATATATATTTTGAGAAATCTAACATGATTGATCAATTAGAGAGGGTGAAAAATGAAGTTGTAACATAAAAAATCAAGGTTGTGCAAGTAAATATGAATGAAAGGAAACTGAGAATGTTTGCACTGAAAGATGGCACAAAAGATCAGGCAATAATAGCCTTCCTTTTTATTTCTTCAGATATGTGTTTATATGAATGTAATTCATTGCACTAAGGTTTTGCTTTGAATATAATATGCATCCAATGTGCTTACATGCAAGATGAAATAGAAGAAGTCATCATTAATTTTCATTAAAGGGTCAATAACGCCAAGTGCTCTGGAAATAATTCAGGGGAGTAAGAGGTCACATCTTGATTTTTGTTGCAAGGAAAGTAGGAAAAAAATCAATGGGAGAGTAATGAAATGTTAACATGCATCTAAGTCTCCAGACAATATTATGCACCAGCTATAAAGAATATCAATTGCTTCTGAAAGTGGTCTGATTGAATATCCTGCTGTGTGCCATACACAGAGTTACAGTGATTCAGTGCTGAATTGAGTTATTTATTAACAGTGCATCTTTGTACTCCTTTTTTACATTTCATTTTATATTATAGTTGAAAAGAGGATATACCAACTTTCACAGTGCTGCTGAAGGCTCAGATTAAAAGCAATCAATGAGTCCTAAAAATATTTTCACTACATCTCAAGGGGGAGAGCACATACCTCCTGCCCCTGACTCTGTCTGTGCCTCTAGCCCTTTCCCCAAATTATGGGTGCTAATTTCAGACATCTATGAATTTGCTTATATGTGGACTTCTCCATGAGAAGGGGGGGCTGCTTACTGCACACATATCAGGAAGTGGTTCAGTAGAGCAGGGAGGAGCAACTTCGTTTGAGGGATTTGCCTTGGCTATGGAAGCAAATCTATAAAGGAGGATACAGACATTTGTGAACTTTGCCTGCAGCCTTTCACCTCCATAGGGAGTGCAATAAGACCCCTTTATCTGTGGGATCGATACCTACAATCTGAAAATATTAAAAATATTTCACCTAGAAAATACCTAGAATTTTCAAGATGTAATCCTCAGACTTGCCACTAGAGGGAGCCAGGCACTAGATAAGACACCACCATCTGTTTCCCGCCAGCTTCCTCTACCTTCCTCTACCTTCAGGAGCAGTGTCATAAATCCCAGAGCTGAGCTGGCTGGTGAGGCTGGAGAAGGGACACTAGCTCAAGCCAAACGGTAGCCTGAGAGAGGTTTCCTCACATCCTTCCTGCCTTCCACCTAGCCCTTTCCCCAATGCTCCTGGGCAAACAAGGAATTCTTAATTGTCTCTGAAGAAGAAAGCCCACAGAGTCATTGAGATTGTGTGTGTATGTGTATGTTCATGTGTGAAAGAAAGAGAGACACAAAAGATGGTAATCTTCAACATGCTGATGAACAAGAGAAGATTCCCACTTGGCTCTTACTCATAGAGGCCCCACTGATATAAAATTGCTGGTGTAGGGGAGTCCTGGGCCCAAAAGACTACATTGTGTGTGTGTGTGTTGTGTCGTTACAGTCGTGACCGACTCTACGTGACTCCATGTCCATGGAGTTTTCTTGGCAGGAGTACTGGAGTGGCTTGCCAGTTCCTACTCCAGGCGCCTACAGCACTTGGCATTCCCTGGTGGTCGCCCATCCAAGTACTAACCAGGGCCGACCCTGCTTAGCTTCCGAAATCAAGCGAGATCAGATGTGCTTAGGGCATCTAGGCAGCTAAAAAAAGACTACATTAGATAGTGTTATAACCTGAGGTTTTCATTATTTGGCAGGATACAGGCATCATACTGTACACTCCATTGAAAAATGTACAATTAGAAAAGTAATTGTATCCTTGAGGGGTATTGGTGGGTCAGCCCTTCACAATAGCAAAGCACATGACCCTACTCATGGATAGAAAACACCATGGGGGTTACATACTATTTAAAGCATGTGCATCATTTTGAGAAATGTATATATTGCCTTTAAGGACCACCCTGCTCTCTCAAGTTAAAATTGTCTTTAATCTTTCTCTAAATAAAATTATCCCTATTTTATGAAAAATACAAGAAGCATAAAACGCATAGCTCCGACTGGATTATTATCAGCCCTGTCACTTCTGTAGGTGCCTGGAGTAGGAAATGAAGAAGATGGGGGGTGAACATTAGCTGCTGATGGTTATTATCACACTGTCACTTCTGCCAAGGAGAAGAAGATGGGGGGATGAACATTGGCTGTGATGCAGATCACAGAGAGTTGCAGTGGGTTTCTCGGATAATTTCAAAACATGTGTATTCTGCTTTCCAAAGAGGCTCTGTACCATATGGAATGAGGTGAAATATTCCAACACCTGAATTTAGATTGCATGAGAGATTAATTATTACTGGAATTTTCTTAGGATCAACTGTTCACAACAGCAGCAGCAGCTGACTGAGGTATGAGAAAGTGGTGCAGTTATTTAACCATGAGAGTTTCCCATATTTTTATGCTTCTCTTTAAAAACTGGACACGATCCACATCCCCAAGATGTAAGTTCAGATGCTCCACTAATGTGCTCTTTTGTTTCACCCATGTGTGTATGGGAGTGCATGTACAGGCATAGATACCATGGATGTCCACATTCACTCAGCCAACCAGAAGTTTTGGTGGCCCAAACTTTCATGTAAATACTCTAGCCAAACGTTGGCCGTCTAGATGTTTTGGACCACTACTCACAGAATTCCAAGCCTGTATTGCTTCTGGAGGGCCAAAGTTTGGCCACCACTGCTCTAGATAGTTACCACATTGCTGTATTCTGGGAGACCCAGAAGAAGAAGAAGAAGAAGAAGAAGAAGAAGAAGAAGAAGAAGAAGAAGAAGAAGAAGAAGAAGAAGAAGAAGAAGAAGAAGAAGAAGAAGAAGAAGAAGAAGAAGAATGGTTGCAGGGTTAAAATTCAAGAGATGGGTGATAGGTTTCTGCCTGCTTTCTGAGCAACACTTCTTAATTTATTCTCAAAAGCATGAGGAAAGTGCAACTAATGCCTTCTACTGTACATCAATGCATCTTCTAAGTGAAAATCTGATTGATTTGTTGCTTGCACTCTGTCCCTAATTATAGATTATGCCATTTGAAAGGCTTGCTTTTTGGCAGAGTACCGTTCTTTACTGATAAACATGTTACCCTCTCCCTGTCTATGCTTATGAAGAAAAACAACACCTGCTATTGAGCACATAAAACCTGGCACAACGAAAACATTTACCAGAGCCTTCTGAGCTGGCAGTGAGATTAAAAGCAACTCCACCCCCCCTTCCCCGATTTATGAAATCTCTGTCTTGCTAATAGTGACTCATTCCAAATACTGTTAATATTATTTGGAGCAGCTCCAACCGTGATGTGCAAAAATATCATTCAATATCCAGCACATACTTTTACCACTGCCTAGTAAAACTTCTAACGTTTCATCAAAATGGAAGTACTATGAAAAAAAATCCTTTAAGTGCAGTTCTGGCTGCTCAAATATAAAATATCTTTGAGTTCAACGGGACTTGACAGTTAAGTGTGAAGAAGACTGCAGTTTTACAATGAAATGTGTACATTCACGTGCAGAAGCAAGTTCTAATTATTTCCAGAAGTGCCATGTTTAATATGTTAAATTCAGGATGGAAAAAGATGAGCATGTTTAAACATCTACTAGAGATGGGCACGGAACGAACATTTTTTCGTTTCCGTTACCGTTTGTCGTTTCCATTACATAACGAAATGACAAACGAAAATTGTGATGAAAATGTAATGAAATGAACAGAACCATGAAAATTGTGGTCGTTACGTTTCGTTTCCGTTAATGGCGATGCACAATGAAATGAGCTGTTTTAAATGTTAAAAAACGCCCTGGACATCCGTAAAAATGCATTGATAATTATTTAGATTGTCTGATAATACCTACTAGGGGGTTGGGGTCCTTAAAACGTTTGTTTTTGTCTTCTCCCATCGCGATGTATTTTTCTTTTCCCTTTAAAATGGATGTCGCACCAGCCACAAAATGGAGGCAAGCCATGTGATGGGATCATGTTCAACCAATAGCATGCCCAGGTTGCAGACTGGGCAGGCAGGTCTGGCAGCCACAGAGGGCATAAAAAGCTCTGGCAGCCCCCATCCTCCTTGCAGTCTCTGGTGGGAGTTAGGGTGGGATTGCTGTCTCTGCGACTCTAGCTTCAGTCCTGCAGTCTCCCTGTGTGTGTGCATGCTGCGTACCTCTCGGTGAGTACCCTCCCTTGCCCTGCAGTGCAGTCACTCTGCGGCTGCCTTGCACCCTGGGCAACACCAGCCGCTGCCTTTGCAGCCTCCCTGCATACCTAGTCTATACTGTGTCTCTGCCAGCATCCATTTTTTTAGTGTTTTCCCTCTGGTCTGGGGCGTTGGGGGATGCCTGCGCACAAAAATGCTTTAAAAATCACGCAAAAAGCAGGTACAAATGACAAATGAAAAAATGAAAAACGGTAACGAAATTTTTCCAAAAATTCACGACAAACGGAAACAAACTGAAACAGACCTCTCACCGACAAATGAAAAACTGAAACGCCATTTTTGTTTCGTGCCCATCTGGAACATCTACTTTTGTGATGCAACTTTTCCCACCCCATTTTGAATGATACTTCTGTCCCTTGCCAAACTGCTTATCTTCACAAATAAGTCTCCTGTATGTATAATCTAAATATGGGCAGGCAGATGTTCAAGCTCAGAGCTATAACTAGAAATTTTGGCACTTGAGGCAAATGGCAATTCCCCCCACCCACTTGGCCCTGAGATATGAGCGTGATTACTAAAGAAGTAAAAGAGAGCAAAATGTGGTCCCCCTCCAAAGAAACAGTCTTTCTGTTTTCAAAAAGGTAAGAATGAATGATGCTGGAAAACACTGTCATTCCACCCCCAATAATCATCAGTAATGTGGTTAGGTACCCTCCATTTTTGGGATAAAATTCAGTGGCCCTGTCCTAGTTATAATCCTGTTCAAACTTGATGCATTTCTGTTCTGAAATTCAATGGAAAGGTCTTGTCTCTGGAACTAGGTGGGCCAGGCAAATAGTTAGAGAAGAAAAGTTTACCTTCAATCTGGCTCCATAAAGGTTATATGCAATGTAAAGCAGATGACAGAATTGGTTGCAGTCTTTTATCATGAATTAAATACAGTGGACCCTTGTATAACGGTTTGTATAACATAAAATCTGTACAACATAAAACATTCCGGAGATAGAGAAAATTTGCTTAACAGATTTGCCTATGGGGCGAATCTGTATAATATAAAAATGGGATTACTCCATTTTCAATGCATTCCTATGGAAATTTGTATAAAGGAAAATTTGCTTAACCTAGTTTCATTTGAAATGAATTAATTCCTTTATACAAGGTACCACTGTATTTCAAATCCCCACTCCCTTCTGGTTCTGGTTCTCATGCTCTTTAGGGATCCCTTTCATCCTGTGGAAGATTTTGGAAGCCTAGGGATGGGCGGGAGTCTTATCTGCCTGAAAATTAGCACTGCCAGTCCTGCATGCTAATGTTTGCATTTATTTAGCCATTTATTCATGCATTGTATCTACATTTATTAATTTTATTAGAGATGGGCACGAAACTGCCAAAATGGTGTTTTGTTTCATTATTCGTTTCTTCCCCCATTTTGTTTTGATTCATACAAAACAATTTTTGTTAAAAATCATTTTGTATTTTGTTTCATTTCATATTTTTTTTGTTTCTGTGCCACTCCCAGCCAGGTCAGCACTTTTTAATTTTTTTTGAATTTTTAAAAAGTCCCTGATGCCAGGGGCTCCCCCCCCACAGCTGGGAGGTGTCTGCTTCCCCATGCCCCTTTTTAAATTTTTGTTTTACTTCTGGCTGTCTTGCGGGCCAGACCAAGGTTTTTTTATTTATTTTTATTTTTATTTTATTTTTTTAAGTACTGGCTGGGACTGCAACTTTGAAATTTATTTTTATTTTTATTTTTATTTTATAAGGCCGACCATGTGGCTCCCAGATGGGTTGGCACATTTTAATTTAAAAAAAAATATTTTTTTAAAAAAAATCCCCGATGTTGGGGGCTTTTTTTCAACAGCTGAGAGGTGCTAGCTTCCCCGTGCCCTGGTTTTATTTTTTTAAATTTTTTCCCTCCTGGTCCACTGGCCTGTGTGTTGGAGGGACCTTTTTTTTTTAAAGTCCATCGGGGCCAGTGACATTTTTAATTTTTAAAAGAAAAAGTCTGCAGGGTCATCACTTTAAATTTTTATTTATTTATTTATTTTTATTTTACAGCACCAACCATTTGGCTCCTGGGCCAGGTTGGTGCTTATTTATTTTTATTTTCATTTTTATTATTTTTAAAGTCTCCAGATGCCTGGGTTAGCTAACAAAATAAATAACAAATAAAAAAATGAATTAAATATTCATTTTGTGCCCATCTCTACATTTTATACATTGGTTGAAGCACATTTGTAGATCTCAGCTGAACACATTTAACTATTTTTATTTGGAACCTCTGCATTGTGTTTCACATAATACTTGAGTATGTTTTTCTCTGAAATGCCCCATAAACCTTGTCATTGTGCAAACTCTTGAGATGTCACCTACCCTGCTTCTTCCTGGAATATTCTGAGGAGGTGTGTAAACATGACTTTCAATAAGATGGATAAGACCAATGCACTCCTTTTTATCCCTATGCTTGACTCACACATCTGTCATATGGAAGGTTGATGGTAAATTCAGCATTGATGCTGGTGAGATTGATTAACTTAAATCATCAGTTACACAACTATAACTGATCAAGTAGATCTAAAGTAGTTGGGGAAAACCACTGAATGTTGTTACATGCCATCAAGTTTTGGGTTGTTGATTTTTTTTTGTTGAGTTTTGAGGTTTTTTTTTTTTTTTTTAGGATTGTGAGATGTTGAAGGAATGATTTAGCACTGCCATTCCCTCATGAGATTTCATGATAGAGTAGGGTTTAAAACGAAGTCTCCTCAGTTCTACACTCTGTCCATAACCTTACATTGGTCCTCCAAATGATTTGGCTTCATTTAAAATATTTAAGTAGTCGTGATCATCAAAGCCATTTTCTAAATCTGCTTTAAGAGAAGAGGGAGAACTACATCAAGTCCTACAGGAGTCCTTGGTCTGCAGACCCCAGAATGAGCCAAGAGCTGTTATTGTTAAATTTCTTCATTTCTGTAATTTTAGCAAATTGCCCCTTTGCAAAACTAACATCTATTTGCTTTCAGAAGCAAACCACACACATAGTGTAAGCACAAAAGAACCAGCTAATATTTTTAAAAGAAACAAAATTCTCTCCGATCCTTCTAACCCTCTCCAACAAGGCAACAACTAAGACCATTTTTCACATGGTTTGCATTCAAGGAGTGTTGAAGGCAAGTTATTTGTGCTATACTGCCTCTTTTGCAAAAATTAAGTGTTATTGCTCTTCTCTTGCTGACTGCACCACAAAACATCTCATCCTTTTGTAAAGCAAGGAGAGTAATTTTGTGGTATTTCTTCCTAAGATCAAGGTCAAGGCACTTGAATATTTCTGTCACTAGCATAATGGTTTTAACTTGAACCAGAAGAATGTTATTTCCATACCATATTCCCACTGCTATGAAGATGGGAGAAAGGATCAGCATCTCTTTGGGCCTTTTCACACGACCCCTAAGATCCGCTGGCCACTTAAGTTCGGACCAGAGATCTTAGGGGTTTGTCGCTGTTCCTATGTTCCCACCCACTCCGCACCCCTGGCTGCTGGCTGCGTGAGGGGAGGGAGAAAAAAAGGAAGAAAAGAATGCTGCTCACCTCTGTTCTGCCTTCCCAGCACTGCATTCAGATCTCTTAAAGGGGCAGGGGGCAAAAAAAGAACAAACAGAAGCAAGGCGAGCCAGGCAGTCACTATGTTATATCCGCATCAGAAATTTTCACCTCCAGAGAGCAGGTACCTGAAAAGTGCGCTGGGATGCGCTTAAGTGGGCGTGGTTGCACTTAATTATCTGTAAACTCCAGAGCTGGTGGGGAAACAATTTTAAGCTCCGGAGCTGGGAGCCATTTGCGGCGGGGTTTAGGGGTCGTGTACAAAGGGCCACAGTCTAGTAATTATGAGACAGAGCATAGCATATGAGCAGAGATGAACTGGGTACTTTTACTGACCTTACAAGGATGGAAGGCTAAGTCAACCTTGAATTTGAATTTATTAAGACTGAGTTACAGTCATGAGCAGAGGCTTGACTACAGTACTGCTATTTAACCACTGTTCCATGGGGCTCAGGTTATTGCCTGAGGACAGTGAAGTACTTAATCACTGGGCATCATTAGTCAAGTTGTGGGCCATAACAAAGTTGAACACTATTGATTTAGGCCTTTGAGAATCTCATACAAATGGTAAGGAAGGGTAATATATTTTAATTAGTGAATAAAGATAAATAATCACCATTGGAGTCTCTTTTACAGACTCAAATTTTGTAAACAATTGTTTGGCATCTCTTTGGAACAAGAGAGTAGATTAGGGCTGATATGAAATTAATTTTTTTTTTTAAATTTCTACCCACATTTCCACTTTTCTTGGGCAGGATAAAGGGCTTGTTTGATGGGATTAGGGTTTTTTTCTTGTAAGATTCCCAACACTGAAGAAAGAAATCATAACATAAAGATGAAGCATTTGATATAATGAATTGAGGTGCTTGTAATTTTTTATTTTTGGCAATACATTATGATTTTCTGCTTAGGTAGCTGAGCTGAAACTAAAAAAAAAACATGCTTGGAGTTGATCAGGAATGGTGAGGCTGCTAAATGTGTTTATCTTAGCAGATTCGATTTGATTATGTAATGCTAAAACCTTTGCCTTGGAAAAGTGGCCTAATTTAGACATAACTGGATTGAACATTAAGGGAAATGAATATGAGTAAAATTACATCCTACTTATTCTTCATTGATTTTTCTCCTAATCCATTTCCCTCTACTTTTCCACTGTTAAATTTAATAAATGGTCACCTTTATCAAGACTCTTAATAAACTGGAGCAAGTTAGCAATCATGCTTATCAACTGCAATCATGATGATCAACTGCTTATGAATAAGAACCTGTTCTATAAAGCTAGCAGTTCCAGGTGATTTTTAATTTTTATTAAGGACTTAATAACTGTCAGTCCATTATAACTATCAAACTATCAAAAACAATCACTTCCAAATAGAAATATTTGATAGAGGAAATTAAATTGGAATTAAGCTAGTAAAACATAACCACAACAACCCTAACACAATTTTCCAGGATCATCATTATGTGCTGTAAAGTCAATTTGATTTATGGCAACCCTTTTCAGCATTTTCTAGGTAGAGTACTCAGTAGGTTTACCATTCCTTTTTTCTGAGAATGTCTTGGGGTTGTGCAGGTTGCCCAAGGCAACACAGGCTGCCTCTTCTGGGATTCACAGTTGCACCGTAAGGAACAGAACTTCCAACCTTAGATACACAACCAGATACCCAACTCACTGAGCTATCTAATGAGCTCTCAATGTTCATTATGGGACTAAATTAATATAAGCCACCTCAGGTTCTTTTAAATTAATATAGCGCTCTCTCATAATTAATATAGCGTTTTGGTGCTGGAGAGAATGGGGCAAACTCTCTTATTCCCAGGCAAGGAGCACTGGAAGCTAGAATTCTGTCATACGGTTGGGCAGGGCATCATATATGTAGGGCATCATATTGGGCTGTCAACAAAGGCTGGTATAAACATTCTTCAGAATTTGGCGCATTTGTAAAATTACTGTGAAAGGCAAATTTGTTTCCTGCAGAACATTAAATAAATTCTTAAACATGCAGAATGTGTGTGGATTTTTCAGGGCACAGATCTCAGAATTCTTCATCCAAATCTTCACCAGACCTGCTTGTAGAGGAAAGGCAAAGGTAGAGGAAGCATCCCTGAAAATTTGGGGCATCGTCTAGATCAGGCATGTCCAAACTTTGGCCTCCTGGTGTTTTGGACCACAACTCCCAGAATTCCAAGCCTGTATTTCCAGTGGCAAAGGACTGTGGGAGTTGTGGTCCAAAACATGTGGAGGGCCGAAGTTTGAACATGCCTGCTCTAGATGTCAGGAAGGGAGCTTTTCCAAGCATTTTAAAGGGAGATGAATCAATCCATTGATTCATTGGTCACTTGAAATTTGTCAGTTTGCCTCTACTTACAAGCAGTTCTACTTATGATCAATTCGACTTAAAAAAGGAAAACCATTGGTGTTTTAACTGCTGCCTTACCAATTTTAGATGCAGTCTGCTCTACGTAGAATTTATTTTTATTTTTTTATTTTTAAATTTATTTATTCAATTTTTTAAGATACGGCTGCTCTACTTATGAGCTGTTTGACTTATGAGCATGCATTCACAATGGATTAAACTAATAAGTGGAGGTACCATTGTATTTTATTTGTAAATCTAAATCCCAACCTCTGCCAGCATATTTCCAAAGACTCATAAGGTTCAAAGGGCAAACACTTAAAAGTCAGAATAAAAATCAGGGACTTGCAAATGGAAATGATTATTAATGATTATGATGATTATGATTCTTTGTCTCCCTTGATTAGAATTAATGGACAATATTCCATGATAGCATTGTAGAAAGCCATCAAACGAGAATAGCAGAATGGTATGTTTTATTAGAAATCTCTCTCTCTCTCTCTCTCTCTCTCTCTCTGATCCACTGCAGCTCCACTGCAGCATCTCTGAAGTGCTGGGGCTCTAGATGCTGTGTGTGTGTGTGTGTGTGTGTGTGTGTGTGTGTGTGTGTGTGTGTGTGTGTGTGTGTGTGTGTGTGTAGTGCACTGTCCACAGTATAGACGAAAAATTATGAGGGAGTAAAAATGTTTTTATTTGCTAGTTTATTGTCAGATTTAGCCCTCATTTTGTATGTCTTTTTAATACCTTACTTTTAAAAACAAGAACAAAAACAATATTTAAAAAGTACATTGAGATGCTTACTTACCTCCATCTAGTTCTTCAGCACCAAAATGATTCCTGTAGAAGAGCATAATCTCAATCTTGTAGCATTTGTAGATTGTCACTAAACAAACAAGCAGTAGCAGAATAGCACCAAGCCCGCCAGCAAGCTCAACTGTATACATCAGCTCTGAAAAGAATTATGAAACTTAATAACCACCATATTCTGAACTAAAAGTACCCATTTATTAGTATAATACAGAAGAGAGAGGACTATATTAATAGTTCTCAAATACATGATATAATTTCCTTAGGGAGAAAAAAACATGTGGTTTCCTTGTTTGTTGTTACAAGATGTATCATCATTCTCATTGGAAACAATAACTATGGTTATATTGTGTTGAGTGCAAGAGCTGGAGGAAACACATTACAATCCACATAGCATGCTGTATTGCTAAGGAGTTACCATATTTTTCACCCCATAAGACACACTGGGCCATAGGACGCACCTAGTTTTTAGAGGTATGTATGTGTGAAAAAAGTATTCACATATTCACTGCGGTACTGGTCCATCTCCAACCCAGTTTACTCCCCAGGCATGGTACTATTGGGAGGCCTGGAGAGAGGCATTGCAAAGACAAACCTGTCCCCCCACCCCCATCTCCATGCTGGGAAGTGTTGGCCCTTGCAGAGGCTCTGGAACCAGTGCAGGTCCCAGCCCCAGCTGCAACCCTTGTGGAGGCTTCCTGGCCAGGCTGTTTTATAAAATTATCTTGCACGATTGATTTGTTTCATATAACAGGAGATGGAGAGAAAGCAGCCTGTTTGGAGATCATAGAGATGAGAAATGGGCTAGACACCCACCATGATGACCATAGAGCTGCAGCTAGAGAGTAACCACCCACCATGATGATCATAGAGATGCAGCTCTATGGTCATAATGGTAGGTGTGACTATCTATCCTGTTTTTCATCTCTATGATCTCCAATCGGGCTGCTTTCTCTCCATCTATTATATGAACAAATCAATCATGCAAGGGAATATTTTAAAAAAAGACAGGTGGGAAGCCTCCATGGGAGTTGCAGATGGGACTCGGTCCTGCATAGGGGCCGGAGGCCTCTGCAGCAGCCGCTCTGGAGGCTGCTGGTGTGGATGCATTTGCTCCATAAGACACACAGACATTTATCCTTACTGTTGGGGGGGTATGTCTTATGGGGTGAAAATATGGTATTTTTTTACCAGTCATACAGGATGGAGTCAAATACAAACATTTTTCTTCCTCCTAGTTCAAATATGTGAAGACAGATTGTTTCAAGAATCTCAATTTCCTTTGCTTCAGTTGTGCTTTAATATCGCAAACCATTCCCTGTTCATATCACAATTCATCTCGCCTCCTTAGCTTTTTCCATAAAAAGGTTTCCCTCATGTTGCAAATCACCTCAATTTGTCATTTCTGACATTCTGACATTCTGAGTCCAAGCGTAACTACTTTCTTGTGTTATATCGTATCATGGGAGGTTACATGATGGATTGAGATCACTGTCATTCAGTTTAGCTTCTCAGGCTGGAAAAGGCAGTTGTATCTGTCTGGCACCAGTAACCTCCATGGTAGGACCTCTTATGAGATAATAACTGTAAGTGTTAAATGCATCTCTGCCCATTGCCCTCACATTTACCAAGTAGTTGCACTTACAAAGATGCACGGATGACTATTTTGAGTGAATGGTCCCATTAGTCTTGCTATTGTTAAAGACAAGGAAATAAGAGTTGGTCAAATGAAATGATATACTACTAAAGGCGAAAGAGCTCTTAAATTGTTTCAGAAAACATTACTGAAATTAGAGACAAAGAATCATCTGTCATGCTAAAAACAACAACCCGAGAACAGTTTATGGGGTGGTTATACGTCTGTCATCCAGCCCTTAAAAATGGCTATGACTTGAGTTCAAACTTCAAATCTCTTTTTTTTTGAAATGTTTGACAGATGGAAAGAGAATTCAAACTAAAGGCATTGTGTTGTGCACACATTACTAACCAGTCTGTGGAAATTTTAGTAGTGTGTCTTCCTGAAACTGGATAGTAGTATTGTAAAGCTGCTAGACAATATGATTGGTTGCAAGCCTGTGCTTCATTACACACATCCAAGGCTAGGCACAACAAAATTGATACATCTCATACAGCCATCTTGAAAGTGGATTGGGTTGCCACTGGGTTGGCTTTTTTGCAGTGGTCACATGGAGGTGTTGGGTGGCTACTAGTAAAAAGGAAAAGGCCTCAATCCAATTGATTTTTACTAGAGTTACCCAAGACCTTCTACTTATTAGGTTACAGCTAGTGGTGTCAATGCTACTATTTCCATGATATTGCTCTGTTTTGTCTTGATTTTTACTTACAGGAAAATTTCTCATGAAATAAGTTTTCATGAACTGTAATCCTTTTGATGTTTCAGACACCAGGAAAATGTGAGTGAAAGATTATTTTACAATATACTTCTCAGATTTGAGGAACAACATGGCTCTTCATTGTGTATAGCCTCATAACACAGTGCTTCATGGCGCAGTGGTTAAATGCCTACAGCTAAAACTGTGCTCACAACCTGGGTTTCAATCCCAGGTAACAGGCCCGTGGTTGACTCAGCCTTCCATCCTCCCAAGGTTGGTAAAATGAGTACCCAGCTTGCTGGGGGGCAATGTGTAACCTGCATACTGCAATTCAACTGTAAACCACCCAGAGACTACTTGAAATTCCGTGATGCATTGTATACACATGAACCTGAAGGAGGGGAAATAATAAGCATTAATATTTATTTTCACTAGGTAACTTGTGTTTGTGCTTTTATTGTCATTGTGCATGTAGTCCCTATAAAGCTTCAGCATACTCTAAAACACAATAAACTGTAATTAAATATTTTTGTTCCTTGTGGGATTTATTTTCCCTCACTATTCTCTTCAAAAAGGTAATGTAAATTCCTTTATATTTTACAGTTTTAAGATTAGGAGCGCTGGTTCCACATATTGGGTATATATATTTTGCCATAAGGAAACACGTTTGTTTCCTTGCAATAAATAAACCTACAGCACTTTCATTAGAATAGTAATAAAATTGCTTAGGAAATAAATGGAAATGGAAGACATACAGGACTAGCTTACCACAGTCCTTTTTATCATTTTCAGCCACCTGTGATGCAGCTGTTTAGCAGGAACAGAAGATGGGAATATAATGTTCTAGGTTGCAGGGTGCAAAATGCACCATTTATGTGCCTTTCGTAATGATGATGCATTGAGGCAGACGGGAAATGCTACCATTGAAAAACTTGCCTAGAATTATTATGAGATTACAAAGAAATCATTTCATGGAGTTTTTCCTTCACCAATTATTGTGTGCATTTCTGAAAGGCTGTGCTATGAACAACTTTTCATTTCAGGCCATAGGGACACCTTGCTTGATATATGTTTTGTTCAGTTTTCATTCTTTGCATTCAGTTTTTAAAACATGTACACTTGAATGCCATTGAAATTAATAGGATAGAAAATAGATTATCTCTGACATTTCCCAGTGGGTGAAATCCTCTTCACGTTGGCATACTGTAAAGTTATACCAGTGTAAAGGTGCCAGATGTTATGCCCAGCAGCAAGGACCTGGACAATTTGATTGCACATTGCTTTGGGGATAGCAATTCTGCCTTGGTGTTTTTGGAGCTACTCTGGGCATAACATCAAGTTACACTTGTGTAGCTAAGCAAAAAGATTCTTCCCCACCACCCTAGTGTCACAGATTGAGTTTGACTTGACCACCAGCCTGGAAAACTGGATGTGTATCTCAGAGATGTGAAGAAACTCTGTTTCTTGCAGAGATGCACTGACTTGAAGTGACAAGACAGCCCACTGAGAAATCCATAAACCTCATAAGCATTCTTGTGTTTTATGAAATGAAAAAAAAGTGCTTTTCCCATTGTACTTTTCGCATTCTGCACAAACAATGATGGGAGAAAACAAAAATTCTTAGAAAAAGCACTAAACGAGTGAGCTGATTGATCAAAAAGATACAAACAAACTATCCAGTACAGTGGACCCTTGTATAAGAAACAGCTTGTATAACATAAAATTTGTACAACAAAAAATTCCGGAGATAGAGGAAATTTGCTTAACACAATCGCCTACGGGGAAAATCCATACAACATAAAAATGGGATCACTCTGTTTTCAATGCATTCATATGGGAATTTGTATAAAGGAAAATTGCTTAACATAATTTCATTTGGAATGAATTAATTCCTTTATACAAGGTACCACTGTACTATACTTGGTTTGGTAGTTAATGCAAGACTTAAAACATATTCTGATAATGCCCTTTTTTCAGAAATAAAAAAAATGCCTTGCAAATGTACAAAATCTCCCCCAAATAAATAAACAAATAAACACAACCATCTTGTGGTGGTGCAGAGGGGGAGATGTGCTTTGTCATTCTGTTCATTGAGAGACATTTTTAAATGGTTTAATATCCTAGCGTCCAGCACAAGGCATGTATATCTTTGGTTATTTCATTGTTGGAGGTTTGAAAGGAACATTTTGAAGTTTTTTTTCTCTCCACTGGATGAGTCTCTCTCTCTCTCTCTCTCTCTCTCTCTCTCTCTCTCTCTCTCTCTCTCTGTGTGTGTGTGTGTGTGTGTGTGTGTGTGTCTGTCTGTCTGTCTGTCTGTCTGTCTGTCTGTGTGCGTGTGCACGCGCACACACATGTTTGCTTACAAGTCAGGCCTTTTAAAAATATAAATAATTTTTTGTACACCAGCACAAAACCTTTTTTGTATAGTGATTTGTTTTGACTTGAAAATACAAGGTACTGTAAGACAAAATATTGGACTTTTAGTGAAAAAATATAATAGCTATTAGTCATGCCACTACTGACAAGAAAAGAACTTGGTCAGCTTTCTTCTTCTTCTTCTTCTTCTTCTTCTTCTTCTTCTTCTTCTTCTTCTTCTTCTTCTTCTTCTTCTTCTTCTTCTTCTTCTTCTTCTTCTTCTTCTTCTTCTTCTTCATCGAGTCATATTAACTGCTGAGACACTCTTTTTTACCATGGACAAGAACAGTTGTGAACATTCTTTTCATTATCACCCAGCACAAATTCCAGTTCTTCATAACCCCTAAACCAAAGCAGGAGCCTCTTCCATACACCATTCTGTATCTACCTGATGAAAGTCAATAAAACTGGAGGGCACAGGAGTTTCCATCACAGCATAAAACATAAGCCAAGGATGCAAACACAAAGTTAAAAAATGAGAGAGAGAGCTCAGAAATGTTGCTATTAAAAAAAACATTTCAGGAGCTATGCTGTTTTATTTTTATTTTTTTTCAAAAAATCATGTCAGCGCAATCTCCTTCAAGGGGCGGAGATGAGGAAAGGAAAAGTGCAAGCCATTTCAAGTCTGTTTAGCCTTTGTGTTCTGATGTTAAAATTACAGACCTTGTCCTGTTTAAGGGTCAATATTGAGCTGTGAAAGCTGCAAAGGAAAATTACTAACCATTTCCTACGGGAAATGGTTTCCTGTTAAACACAAGAAATGAATGAGTACCCAATAGGAACAGTTGAGGGCAAAGCCATCATTTAGTTACAGGCAATTAGCAACAGGCTTTGGGAAGGACAAGCCTGGGTCTCCTCTTAGAGAAACGCTAATTGATTCCTAGTGTTATTCTAGATTGAAATGAAATAAATAAATGGCTTTTGTTTGTTTTGCTACAATCATTTTTAGCCATGGCTTTACCTGTTCTCTTATCAGGACTGTTTGACCAAGAAAACCAGTGAAAACTAATTAAAACTATGCATTGGCATTCTGTAGGCATACTGAATGATATCATGGGGACTAAATGCATTCATTTCCTACTAATCTTACAATTATCTGATACACTTCTGGCTATGTATCTTTGAACTGCACCTGGATGTAGCTTTTGATAAACTTTGCCACCAATGTCACCAAAGCAATTTACTTATCATTAACTGCACTTCCCGAGAAGTAAATAAATGAAAGTGTACCCTGAAAACTTTCCAGCAACACTACTTTGGAGTCCCTCCCCCTTTTCTTGGAGAGGTTTTACAACTAATGGAATGAAACCATGTGTGTCACTTTTAGTACATGCTATACCGCTTTTTAAATTGGAGATAAATGTACATATACATGTGATTCCTATTTGCATTTCTATTGTGCGCAACTGGATTCTGAAATTTTCAAATGTCTGCCACTGCTTTGAATGTGGGATCTCACTCCAGAAACACATGGATGTGTTCCTTGGAATGTCAGCTGTGTTTTTTTGTATTTCTTTCATATTTGATTCTACAACTGAAGGGGCATGGATATTTTGCATTCGTTTTAATATATTTTTTTAAAAAATAAAGGGCACATTTATTTATACACAATATCTAATTTAAAGGTGTTTGTGCATGGGTTTTATTTTTCATTTCTGTTCATGACTAACATTTTTAAATGTGTGGACAGATTTATGATCCCTTAATCCCCCCCCCCCCTAGAATCCTAATGTCCTAGTTCTTGAGGTGAGGTGCATCTTTATTTACAATGAGTCTCATGTGGTACAACAATGATTCCCTTCTTGATGCTGTCAATGCAATTTTTCTCATCATCAGTTGTTGGTTTCTCCCACTTCTTTTCAGGAAAATGTAATTTAGACCATAGGCCTATATAAGCCATTTCACACAGTGGAGGACATCACTACATCTTGTGGCAATGAATTCCATAGTTTAATTATAAACTGAATACAGAGCCACTTCATGTACTGTATCTGTTTTGTACCTTCCATCATTCAAGTTCATTAGATAACTAAAGATTCCACTATTATGAAATGGGGAGAATAACCCTTTTCCCTATATCATGCACAATTTGTAATTTGTATTCATACAAATTGATACTCCCAATGAATACAAATTGATGAATTTTAATTACCTTTGATCCATCGATTCATTGGCCCATAAAATTGCAAGGTACCTACAGATGCCAAACTTGCAGGGATGTTTCTCCTGACTTCTCTACAATACCACCATGTTGAGGAATATGTTATTTCTGGTATCTAAGTCACATACCCCAAAATAGGCTCCCTGTTACTTAGAGACACCAAACATGCATAGAAGCTTCCACTTACTCTCCTCTACAATTCCTCCAGGTTTGGTGATGGTTGGGTTTCTCCAAGCTAATTGCTAAAGGGCACTATCTTGCATGGGGGACATTTTGTGGGTTTATAACTCAAATGTTGGAAACCCAATCCTTATCAGACTTGGAGGGAGTGTAGAGGAGAGTAATGGGAAACCTTCTTGCAAATCTGGTTCTCTAGGTCCCTGGGGGGCACTTTTCTGAGAGGGGCATCTTTGGCAGTGCATCACTGCCATCCAGAATCTAAACGTTACCAAACTTACGGGGCATGTAGGCATGAGAAGCTTTCCTTTCTCTAGTTTCATGGGGGCATTTTATATAGTTTTAAAGTAAAAATGAATTTATGAATTGATTCATCAATTCATCAGAAAAAAAATCATACATTCATTTTTATGATTCACCCTCATCTCTAATTGAAACACATGGCCAGTTTCAGAGATAGCTGGTCATTACGAACTTTCCTTTGTTGTCTTGTGATTCAGCACCCTATGTCTCCATGTGGCTGAAGTATCTTAAATCTAAGTAATCTCAAAACATAATCTCTTTCAACTAGCAGAGAAAACTTTCAGTTTAACATTATGGCCAAAATCCTATTGTGCCACAGTGTTTGTGCAGCTCACAAATGTGCATGTGGTAGTTCCTCTGTGGCTAAGGTGGAAGTGCTATCTTCAAAGCACTTCCATTGGCATGTTGTTCAACTGGTTGGCTTGTGGATGCAATTGCACAATTCTATAGTGTCATTCCCTTTTTATGTTAAACTAGCATGAACATGACATTGGCTTTCCCTCAACCTGCAATGTGATGGAAAATGGGAATCTATTTATGTATTTATTTATTCAATTTCTGTACTACAAAATAATCTGGCCTAAGGGCCACTCTGGACCACTCTGGGCAAGGACATTTAAGGACTACTACATTAAATAGACAATATGAGTATGATATGGTACCTGTCAGAACTTTTTGTAATAATGTTATATAAGCGAGTTTTTCAACTTGCAATTAGAAATATGGAGTCCAGCTGTGTACAGGAACTAGCTCAGTAAAGTGTTTCTGACAAGAAGGCTAGTCCAAGGATATGGATGGAAATAAGCAATGTGTCATGTGCTGTAAAAGTAAAGAGATGATTGGGAATTGAATCTATATATACCATGTGTATTGCAATGTGTTCTTGCTGCTTAGCCAGGGCTGTTTAGCCAGTATGCTGTAAGCCTGATGTGTTGGCTTAATGAAGAAGAGTAGCTGAAGTATTTGTGCTACTGAATGTGAGTCTCTGGAAAATCATGGAACCTGTAAATATTTTGTAAATAGACTGCAATACAAAACCAGCAACAGAGTCTGTCATATTTTTGCCTCTGATCCTTGACACTGCTGCAACTCTGCTGATTGAGATTAACCCCTCAAAAATTCCTGAGAGTACCAATATGTTGCAATCATCCATTTGAGATGGATAACTTTCAGTCACTGTCTTTGACTTAAATCTGAAATTTATTTGTTGTTTGGAATAGACATATGGAGTCTAAGGTAGCACAAACTATAATGCATTACATGCTATATTTAATAGAGTCAACCCATGACACCTTTACAGATGACAGAAGGAATTTTTCACAGATTCCATTTCTATTACAGTAGTTTTTGTAACGATAAAGCATAACACAGCAGTAAAATAATTGTGGTGAATGTCCAAAAACTCACTTTGATTATAAAGAAGCATTTCTTTTAAAAACATGACTAGGGAGAGACATTAAAAGAAGTGAGGTTGAGATTTATGTTAGAAATCATGGGGGAATAAGTCTATGCATGTGAATGCCTAGAACAGGGTTGGTGAATCTATGGCAAGGCGGCACTTGGAGCCCTTTCTGTGGGCACCTGACACCGCCCCTTCACAGCCACCCATATTCAGGTTAAATGACTATATTGGCACTTTGCAAAAAAAAAGTTTTGAATTTTTGAATCACAGTTTGGGCACTCAGTCTCTAAAAGGTCCGCCATCACTGATCTAGGAGTATATATTTCAGAAAGAATTAAGGTAAGATGGTATATTTTTGCATATTGTAAGTAACTGCCAAGCATGAGATTGGCATGAGTGCTGAATGAGTAGGATGCTGAACTACATCATGGAAAGGTCACTACATGTTTGTGAAGTTTTATGTGTTAAAAGAGAGAGAGAAGCTGTTAAAATTTCTAGAAGTAATTATGCTTTTAAAGGCTACTTTGTAGCTTCAACTTGCTGTGTAATTAAATAAGACTGCAGGAGGTAAAAGCTCCATGATGAGCAAAAGTCTCATATTTCAAAAGTGTGCCACTGAATGAGTATGTCCTCTCTCTGTTTATTATTACATTACATTTCATTATTAAGATTGATTATAATAAATGAATTAATCCCCCCAACTGTTTTTGTAAAGGAATGGAGTCAACATTCCATCTACTTAGTAACTGCATTAAATCCTTGCAGCAACGGGTGCACTTCTGACACTGAGAAAGAGACTAGGAAAATGTCACTCATGCAAGTGACACCAAAAATGGATCGGTGTTACACTCTCAAACTCATGTTCCTTTCCCTGAGTCTGCATATTTACAGAAATGTTCTCTGTTGACCTTAATCTAGATTTTTATGAGGCCATTGGCAAGGCTTACTGTGAAAAACTCAATGAGCTGAAGAGAAGAACCACAACATCCATAAGGGAACATATGTAGCAGGCCACAGCTTGGATCACTTTATTTCTGGTTTTCTTCTTGTTAGTTCTTCCCCTTTCCCCCTTTCATTTCCCCCTTCTTTACTTTTCATCTTCCACTTTTCCTTTCCACTGATATCTATTGTGGAATTTTAAGTGGGACCAGAGATGTTTGGAGCCAGCCTTCCAAAATGGGCTTACCCACTGTTAGAGCATTATGGGTTGGCATTTACAGCCATTTTCCACCAGCAGAAACACTCCCAAACCTACTCACAGCAATAGATTCATGCCTGTGGAGGTTGATGATGATACATCTTACAGTGAAGCTGAGGAGGTACAAAAAAGCTTTAATAAGACAATGCAATTCCTGACTATCCCCACCTGTTCTATTTCATATTAAGTGCAAATTATCTGGAAGGAACACTAGTTAGTTAGAAGGCGAGTCATACCAAAGTGGGCACTGATAAGTTAAAAAGAAAACTATCCAAAAGCAATGTACTGTACCTATAAGCTTTGAACAATAAAGCGGCGACCGCGGACATGAATTTCCATTGTGACTTGCTTGTGAGCTTGCCAGGCATTGATAGTCTTTCTTGACAGGCTAGGTAACCAGACATTGGTCTGATTCACCAATGCACTGTTATTGTTCAATTGGTGATCTGGCAAAGCCAAGCATGAAACTGTAGAACAGATACTGAACAGTTATACAGAAGCACATCCTCCTTTCATTTGGTTGTGCCGGCTCATACTTTCTGATAAGGTGAGACACATGTTTTGACCAAGTACAGTCACCTCCACATTTCATCTATCCCAAAGGAAAGAAAGTTCTGTAGGAACCATGCCAACTACATTCTGAATTTCAGATAAATATAAACAGCCTGACCAGGGTAGACAGTTTTTTTGTTTTGTTTTTAAGAAGTGTTTGGTTAATGTCCAAATGTCTGTAATGCAAATGAACATGCATAAAGCACATACCAGTAACAGCAGTTGCTTAAGTACTCTCATGCAATATTCCACTAGGAGAACTGCATCACATCCATTTCTAAATGTGCTAGGCTGCAACAGGTTGGACTAGGTGTAAACAATTCATTCCTGCTGTGAAATTAATCCTGTTGACACCTGAGATCAGCTTGGCAGCCACCAGGTATTGGCCTTTCTAGGGAGTCCTGCCCTCTACTTGGAACTTTCTCACCACAGAGACCTGGCAATCTCGTTAGATCACTTGAAGCATTTAAGTGGGCTTTAGAAAAGGCACCTTTTAAAATCATTATTTTGTGTGCCTTTGTGTGGGACTGTTGAACTGCCTTTTCAGCTTGTTTCTATTTACTTAGAAGTTGTTTAATTTTTGTTGCTGTATATCTTCATACAGTGAAGATGGGCATGGAGTAATTAGTTTAAAATGTAAAAATAAATGAATATAAAAACCGTAGTTTAAAATCCAACATCTTCACTGATTATTAAATGAATATAACTGTCCAAAACATTTACTTTAATAGCATAATTCCTATGCATGTCTGCTCACAAATAATTCCCATTGTTTATTGCAGGACTTACTGCACTTACTTTCATAAATCTCTATAAGCTTGCTGTATATTGTCTATATAGTGTATGTCAATATCATAGTGTTATCAAATAACAATGGTTACAAAACTGATGAAGTCATAATTGTACTGTTTACTGTATAACTATGTGATCCAACATTTCTATATAAGAATATACATTGCAGGTCTGGCCAAGATGTAAGTCGGGGGGGATCAGAATGTTGCCATGGTGAGAAATTCTTTAGGTAGGAAGTCTGAGATACTTGGTTTTATTATTTTTTAAAATCTGTCATGGCTAATTTCTCATGTTATGAAAAAAGTTGTCAAAATGCAATGTATGCTGAATACATCCTTCAGGTATAGTTCACATTTCATAGACACTATCATGTAGCTCTCAAACATTTCAAATCTTCAGCTATGATGTGAGCTCTGAAAAACCTCTCTCCTATTAGCTGTATTCTTCACAGACCATTTGCTGTACCTCTTAAATTACTATTACAGTGGTGCCCTGCCCTTTCACGGTTCATATACTGCGGTCTCGTTATATCACAGGACCACAGTATATGAAAAAAGGCTCCCTGGTAAGGGGGAAAGGCCAATTTCAGGCCTCCCATACGTACTCCAGGACTGGCACTGCCCTGAACGGGCCTGCAAGGGCCTTCCTGGGCCTTCTGGAGGCCCCAAAATGGCTTCCCTGTGAACCCGAAGTCACTTCCAGTTCGCCGAAGATCATTTCTCAGCAGTTAAACTGCTGAGTGGTGAATGGTAGTGATCGTGGGCCATACAATGAACTCATAATCCACTATGATTGAAGAGGAGCGATGAAATCTTGTTGCACTTTAAAGCCTAAAAAGATGTATTTGGCATAAGTTCTCATGGATTTCAGCCCACGTTTTTATTTGCATGAACTCTTCCCGCTTGGAAATTTCATCACCCGTCAGTCACTATGGAAGTAGTGTAAGCCATTCCTTCCTGGAATTTCTAGCTAATATCAGGCAGTAACTTAAAGCTTATCAGTAGAAGGTGCACTGCTGCATCAAACCATTAGACTAGTCTGTCTTTCCAATGGTATCCAGTCAATGAAATATACTATTAAAAGACTAAAGAGGAACACCTCCCTGCACTCACAAACACAATAACTGGTGCTCCAAATATATTCTTAGGTAGAGGTTACTGCCAGCACACACTGTTTTCTAGCCACCAAATTTGATTAAGTATTGAATGAGATATTCTTCCCCTGATAGTGCTAAAAGTTTTAAACATAGGGTTTAGAACAGCAACAAAGTTGTCTCCAAGCTGGAATTCATCATGATGCAAACAGAGTCCTTCTGCCCTGCATTTATCCTTCTGTATCTATTTGGAACCTATTGCTTTTTTGTATTATTTAGACTTCAAGAAAATGATTAAAATTCTATTACCAACAGCTGCCTGGCAGACTACTGCTAGTACATTTTCATTAGTTCAAATACTCATGAGCTCTTTAATGCATTTTCTATGAAAGCATCATTAAATTATTATCTGTATCCAACTGTATTTCTTTGACAGACAACTATATTTAATTGTGGCTTTATTTAAAATGTCTTTCCCAGATAGACTTAAAGAGGGATTAGTATTTTGCTCTCAGTGTACCAAAGACATGGCAGGCAAGGCAATAAATGGCTATGGAAAAAAAACATATACTGCTTAGAGTTAAAACCATCCTTTAAAAAAGAAGATATTCACCCCTTTTAAGTAGAATAACAGTAGCATGTCTGCGGCCGTATCCATTTTCAACATAACATGAGTAATTCCCAAGGTCTCCTTCTTCCACTGAATCAAGAATTAATGAAATGGAAACTTCTTGTTCTCCAAGGTGTTCCTTAAGGACTCTGGTGAAAGAAAAGAAAATATTTTTCATACATATACCATTGTTTATACAGTGCCACAGGGAAAGATAATCCTGACATCATGTTTTTCACAAACCAAAGCACTCTGGTTTCAGCTTTGGCTATGCTTTGACACAGTCTTAATTAAATTATGTGATGTCCTTTTCTTCTTCACCGTTAATGAGGATGTTTGGTTTTGTAGCTGCTAATAAGAGCAGCAATTAATCTGACATCCTTAGACACATGCAGATGAGTTGTTGTGTTCCAAAAAAAAAAAAAACTCAACCCTGAGAAAGATGGTTACATCATCTTTTTTTAAAAAAAAATTAACAGATTTTTTAAAAAACATTACAGCATACAATGGGGATGTGTATTCCTGCTGAATTCATTCTTGCACCTGAGAAAAATAATTTCCTAATTTCTCACTGTTGGGTGAAATTACACGAGTTCTATGCTTTTTCCCATTTCAATTCATGAAAAGAATTTCTGTCTACAAAAAGCAATGTATTTTCCACAAAATACTTTAACTTTTAGAACTTTAACTTCCCTGTGTTTCTTTTATTCTGACCACAATCTTTTTGTACAGCCTTTTAGCTCACTGCCCTGACTCCTCGACTCCTCTTCTACATACAATATCTTTTTTGGTTTCAATATGCCACATTCTCAATCAGACCATGGTTTCTTCTTTTTTCCACACCTACTTCTCCATAGGGGCTGAGCCGTTCAATAGTAGCTACTCTTAGGATAGAAGCAATAATGTCAATATGTGAAATTTTGAATGTTCTAAAAACAACTAGGGGGTGGTGGCAAAATGCAGTCCTGAAAATGTATGCTGTATTTTAAACACGACGTTTGAATAGCAGTACATTAATAGTTACTGCAAAACAATCAGCTCTAGCAAAGTCTGAAAGCAAGGTGACTGTTTGAAACAATTGCCTTGCAAAATGATTTCTTTTATAGCTGACAGTTCAGCATGGCAAGAATGGAAAGTGTACTAAAATATTTGGTTTGTAATATGTAGAATGTTGTGATGTGTTAACATGGCTTGTAAGTGGCATTTGCAAATCTTGGGACTAGAGCCTATATTTTATACCCAGTGTAACTCACAGGCTGAGCAAATGTTAGTCAGAATTATAACACTTATTGTAATTGTGGCAACTTGCCAGAGGTTGATTTACAAGAATAATATTTAGAGAGAGAGAGAGAGAGAGAGAGAGAGAGAGAGAGAGAGAGAGAGAGAGAGAGAGAGAGAGAGAGAGAGAGAGAGAGAGAGAGAGAGAGAGAGAGAGACTTTATGTAGAGGAGGCATGCGCAACCCTCGACCACGGGTGACTGGTCACCCACAGGGCCCTCAGAGGACTCCTGCCAGGTCCCCGCCTACCTCCCAACCCACCACTATTTTCGGGGGGGGGGGATTATTTTTTGCTCAGGGGATGTAGTGAGTGGGTGGGTGAGTGGCAGAGGCTCCACTGCCTCTGTCACCAGTGCACGGGACTAGATGTACGGGTGGGCAGGCGGGTGGGCAGGGCTGCCACTGCCGCCAGTGCCATGGACCTTGGGGGTGAGGGGAGGGGTGAGGAGAGTGCAGCCCAGCATGGGGGACCTTGGTCAGTGGGCAGGCTCAAATCTCCTTTTAAAAAATGTGTGCCTTCCCCCCAATTGGGCAGGTTGGGGATGAAAGTGCACCTTTTTTTTGAAGAGGAGACTCAAGCAGCCCAGGAATTTACCAAGGTAAGCAGTGGTGATGGATCGGATCCACCACTGCTGTTTGCCTCAGTAACCTCCCAGGCTGCTCAAATCTCCTTCTTCAAACCTCCCCATCCTCCCATTCATGTCCAAGGGGAGGAGGGGAAAGGCTCGGTCCATTTGAATATGGCACCTCACCAGAGAGGCTGCTTGTTCCACACCAAAATTAAATGGACCCAGCGTTCCCCCTCCTTCCTTTCGCCACAAAGGGGAGGAGGGGGAAGGCTCAACCCATTTGAATTTGGTGCTGCACCAGCGAGGGTGCTTGTGCAGTGCCAAATTCAAACATGGGGGGGGATGATGGGGAGATAGTTTATAGTTTATAGAATTTTTACAGTAGTACTTGATGATAAACAGTGTCATAGGCAGCCAAGAAGGCAACAAAAGGAGGCCTATGACCACTTTGTAGAAGAAGTGAAAGGTCATCCCAACTCCTATACCCAATTGCCTATACAACCTCCAAGGACTGACATCAGAAATATCCTGATGAATATTTGTTTTTCAGTTGATTGCAAAGAACATTCTGGTTAGGCAGAATTAATTTTGTCAGGCTCAGAAACCATGGAAATAATTGGATAAGACTTATGAAAGAATGAAACATGTCAAGAAAAAGTCAAAATGTCTAGAGATTATTGAAGCAGCTTAATAGTGACCCAACAAAGGACCTACTAAAGCAAACATTTGAGCAAACATTATCTATCTATCTATCTATCTATCTATCTATCTATCTATCTATCTATCTATCTATCTATCTATCTATCTATCTATCTATCTATCTATCTATCATTCACTCACTCACTCACTCACTCACTCACTCACTCACTCACTCACTTACTTACTTAATAACTTACTTACTCTTCTACTCCCAACAGTGCTAAAACATCACTCTAAGGTGAAACACGTATATGTTTCACCAACTTTTCATCTACTCCTCAGTAATGGTAAATATGAAAATTGCCACAAGAAATCAGATCTTAAACTTAAAAGAATCAAGTTTAACTGAGGGTAGTAATTATGAAAAGCAGGCCTATGGTGATTTAATACACTCTATTAAAGTTGATTGCTTAGACAAAGAAGAGAGGTGGTTTGAAAGAGGAGTAAGGGAGGCCATTCATGTGAGCATTGAAAACCCCTCCCTCAACAGAGGTGGTGGGCTCCAGCATAGTCTATCTGCTACTTATCAGGCTGTGCTTTCCAAAGTCCCCAGGCAAATCAAAAAGCCTTCACCACCAAGGCCATAGCTAACGACCCATTCTTGATAGGTTTCAGCACCTTAGGCCATTGTTCACCTTAAGGCTAAGGATACTATTGTCTCCCTAACGAGCCTATTTAGGCCACTGTTCATTTTATGAGCCTAATTCAGGCCAGGGTGACAAGAGGTCAAAGCTGCCTATAAGATGGAGGATTTGCCCTAGCTGTATTCAGACCGATGAAGCTGTTTGGATGAACAGCGAAACGTTTCTATCTTTCAAAAAAGAAGTCCAGTAGCCATGACTCAACTTCCAGATAAACTCACCTGGATGACTGAGAATCTTCACAGACATCATAACAAAATAAATAATACAATATAAAAATAACATAAAAATAAACCAAACCAACTGAAACAGCAATAAAATCATTAATATATTTACTTATTAAAGATCTGCCTCTGAGATAAGCAGATATTAAAGATCTGCCTCAGAGATAAGCTGTCTAAAGTGGACTCATTTATATTTATATTGAAAGGAAACATATCTGGAAACAAAATATTTTCACATTCATTTGTCCCTTCATCCATGGAAATCTCTGCAGTCAAGCTCACGCCAATGCTTACTTCCCGAGTTGTTCCAAATACTCTCCACCATTATTAGGTTCTTGAAAACCTAGATTTCTCATATGTGCCCTTGGGATATCAGGAAATGCACTCTTAATAGTGGTTGGCAGGGAGGTTTAAAAGAAATAAGTATGGGTGGGTGGAGGGAAGAATGAGTGGAAGGTCTTTGAACTAATTGTAGAATTGTAGAATGAACTAATTGTATCATTGTTCAGTGCCTGGTGTTGCCTACTCATAGGTTTTATACCAGGATTGGGAAATGACTACATTATCTCAGTAATTTGCAGAAAACACTTTGTAATTTTGGCTGGTATTTTAATTATTTGAGTAGTTCCCTTTGCTCAAAATCCATTTCTTTCATTAAAAAGCAAATTATCGAACCAGTAGTTTGAGAAATAATTGTGCACATGTCACAGAATACATTTCTGAACCCAATCTCATTGCTCACCCCTCAGAAAAGCAGGCCTATGGTGATTTAATACACTCTATTAAAGTTGATTGCTTCCTCTACATAGTGTTGTATTCATTATAGTGAATGAGAGATTAGACTTGACAAAATATATACAATGTCCTCCTTTTACCTGATATCACTTTCCCAAACCCGACTTTCATCCAAATCCTCAATAAACTTCTCGCCTTTCATCCAATACATTAAAGGGCTGACTTCTCCGCTGTATCCAAAGAACGCTCGGCAGGTTAGATTAACAGAATGGCCTGTTGAAGTGAATTAATAAGGAAAATATGTTATTCCAGAACTGGCAAAAATGCTTCTTTATCGACAGCTAAGTCTCTCTCATTTTAAAAAATTTAACTCTCTCATTTTAAAAAACCAACAAAGTGTTACTTAACCTTATCATTCACCACAATTTAGAAGCAATTTATGACCCAGTGAATTTCAAACTGCTACCAGAAACATTTTCAGGGAATACGCAGAAGCGACCAATTTGTTACAAACAATATTCTGTCTAAGCTGCACAGCCCTGCAGCCCTGCATCGTTGAAGTCCACCTACAGCCAATGTTGCTGCCCATTTGGTTCTAGTTGTGGTGAGAGCACCCCCCACCCCCACACAGGGCAGGGCCCCTGCCCAGTGCTGCCAAAAATATGGAGAGAACATTGTGAGCCTATAATTCTCTCTCAGTCTGTTCTTGCAGAGTCAGTGTTCCCACTAATTATCCACCAGCACTGGGCTGTGATCAGAAATAAATTGGAGGCAACACTGGCTGAAGACACATGGCACTGATGCAGTGCTGTGCAGCCATGCTACTTAGAGGAAACATTGGTTATAAGAGAAAAGAGTAGTCTTATTTCTTTCATAATTGAATATAGGTTCTTTGTTTAAAACATCATTTATGCATATTTGTGCCCCCCATTTAAACAGTCTGTTATACAGAAAACTAAAATCGTGTGCTGATCATTGACCTTTACACAATAATTTTAAATACCATTGTTTGGCATCCATTATTGCTAGACTTCAGCTTATCTGCCACCAGTAATTATGCATTGTTGCAATAACAGCTGACATTCCACACTGCTAATATGCTGAATATGCCCTACAAGGCAGAGTCACTAGTCCTGAAAATAGGTTGCCTCTATAAAGAACATCTGCAGAGAGAGCAGATCCAGAAGGGTAGCTTGTGGACCACCTTTGGTGATGAGTGTACATCAGCCACATCAGGTATCACATGTTGATTATGTAACATGACCCCCTGGGGGGGAAACCAGTGTTTTGGCATGGAGGATACTGACAAACAGTATAAATCAGAGGTAGGCAAAACATAGACTACAATCCACACTGGTCCCAGGAAATTATCTGCCTCCACAATGCAGCCTCTCGCTTTCATACCACAACCACCCCTTTTGAAAGAAAAATGCAATGATTCTTAGGATCCCAGGGATAGGTTATTTTGGTTTGGGCCCCAATCAGTACAGAGTGTGCAAGGGCTTTTTAAAGGACTTATTTTTTTCTAAAAATTTAAGGGATGACATAGTACGGGCTGGTTGTAAAGAATGGTTCATTGTTAATAACTTTTTTTTTCATGAGGCAGTATGCATCAAGACCTAAACAGACTACACTTTGAAGCACACGTGGAGAAATGGTGGGGATCTTAATGCTGCACATACAAAAATATTTGGCTTCGCTGGGCTTTTTGTAAAACTTGGAGACAATGCTATCCAACGATGATGCATTTCCCTGCACATCTCTTGATTGGCAGCATCAGGGAGAAGGAAATATGACATTGGAGGCTTCTTTCTCATTGGAGTTTAGCCCCATGCGAGCCCAGCGCAAGATAAGGGATCAGTTGATTGCGTTCCTCTGGTTCCGAATGCCAGCTGGGCTCCCATGGTTCATTTCGGAAGCTGATTCGGTGCCCACCCCTAGTTGTTCTTCTCTCTTTGAACATTTCACATGCCTTGTGAAACATATTATGGTTGACATAAGTGGGATGCAACTTGAGAACACAAAACAGCAACATCTTTCACAGAAAACCAAGTTAAAAGCTTTTTAAAAAATGTCCCTCTCCATGTGTATTAATCCTTTCTGGAATGCCTCACTTGGGCCCTTTTCACACGACCCCTAAGATCTGCTGGCCATTTAAATTCGGACCAGAGATCTTAGGGGTTCATTGCTCTTCCTTCCTCCCCACCACTCTGCACCTGTCTGCTGAGGGGAGGGAGGAAGAAAGTGGGAGGAAATGCAGACTCACCTCGGACAAGCTGCCGGAGCTCCGTCGTGCTGATTCCTTCTCTTTTGTTTGCTTTTTTTCCTCCCTCCCCTTCTCTTAAAGGGGCGGGAGGCCAAAAAAAAAAAAAAAACAGAAGCCAGGAGAGCCCCGCACTGACCAGATTAAATCCGGACCTGGCGATTTTCACCCTCCTCAAGCAGGTACAAGAAAAGTGCACTGGGACGCACTTAGGTGGGCGTGGTCGCACTTAATTTCCTGCAAACTCCGGAGCTGGTGGGGAAACCATTGTAAGCTCCGGAGCTTGCAGCCATTTGCTGCAGCGTTTAGGGGTCATGTACAAAGGCTCTTTATCTCCAAAATCAGCGTAATGTTCATGGGGTGTAGAACTGTAATCGCTTGAGTTTCTCTGGCCAGCATGAAAACACCTAGTAAGATGGCCCTTACACTTAGTGGATCCCCACCAGGTGTTCTAAAATTTCAGGGTCAGTAGGAAAAAGAGAGGGGAAATGCTCAAAAGAAAAACCTCTAAAACAATATAACAATTCAAGCACACAAACAGGATTCTTCTCATTAAATGCTTAGGGATTCCCTTCCGTTGAATGAAATATTTAGCATATTTTAAACACACGATTCAAAGTTTCTGTTGAACATGAAATATTTACCCACGGAAGATAAATTAGAGAAGTGCCACCTCGGAGCAATACTGTATAGATTACTGCTGAGCAAGGACCATTAATATGCCAGGTGTTCTGCTATAAATTTATACCAAGGCTGTGACTGCTGTATAATCTATACCTTCTAGCCTGGCTGAGTTTAACAATAAACTATTGGGAAGGTCAGTGATGGGTCATAGAAGCAGGATTTTTCTGACTACTCACTTCTGCTGTTACTGATGACCTTGATGACCTAAAGGGTGTGGGCTTAGCTCTAGAGATGGGCACAAAAAAATGTTTTCGGGTGGGTGCCTTCCTCTGGCCCGTTTTTAAAAATTTGCAAAAATTAGGGTTTGTTTTTTCGTTTTTTCATTGTCATTAGTACTGGGTTTTTTGGGGAGCTCCTCCTGGAGGCACCTCTGTGGGTGCCTCCTCTGGCCTCACCCACTAGGAAGGGGACCCAGGCTCCTATCCTCACCCACTCAAGGGGAAGCAGGCTGGGGGTCTCCCCTCCTCACCTGCTGCTGCAAAATGCATGCATAGCCATATGGATATGCATACCAATTGCAGACAGTGAGACTAGTGATGGCAGTGAACCCAGAGCCATAGGTTGATGCCTAAGGCTCTCACACCACCATGTCTCACAAAGAAGGGAATTGTACTTGCGTGTAGTGCAATGCAAGTAGATCTGGCATAGGGTTAAGGTGGGTTAGTGCAAGGGCTAGGGTTAGGCTAGTGACGGGTAAAGTTACAGTGGGCTAGTGGGTTGCACCTCTGGGTGCCTCTCTGACCCACTAAGAAGACAATCTGTGACGTATGGGTAAGTAAGGAGTCAAGGATTAGGGTTAGGGTTAGGGGGCTAGGGCAGGTTTTAGGGGGCTTTTTGGCACATCCCAGAAGTCTCCATGGCCAAGTGGCCATGTGATTGGTGGGATGGCTCCAAAAATTTGCATGGTCGTCCACTCCCACATGGCTGGCCACTTGGCCAGCCCATCATTGCGCAGGTGTAAATAAAATAAAATAAAATAAAATCAATGGAGGACAGAGGAGGAGAGGAGAGACATTTTGTTGCAAGAAAAAACCCACTGCTACTGTGAAAAATCTGGCAGTTTATAATTTTTCACGTGTTTCTGTTGTGCTTGTGTGTTTTTGGACCACGATTTCAAAAACAATATTGCGTCCGCCGCCCCATTTTGGATCCCCCGCCCGCACCGCATGGCATGGCGAGTCTGGCTGCCCAGGACGGGGAGGCGGGACCCCCCTCCAGAAACCACCCCTCTGGTAGGTGCCCTGCACCCTTAGTCAAGCAGGCATTTTTCCGCCTGCTTTTTTGGCCCAGGAATGGGTGGGGGGGAGAGTTTAAAAGTTTTTTCCTGTGCCATCCGTGCCGCTTGCTTGCACTTTAATTGCGGCGGCCAGCGGCGAGACTGGGCTTTTTGCTGGCTGCGAGCCTGTGGCGAGTCCCACCAGAGCAGCCCAGGACGGGGGATGGGGGGGAGGCCGGGGACCTCCAGAAACAACCCCTCTGGTAGGTGCCCTGAGGCACGGCAGGCATTTTTCCGCCTGCTTTTTGGCGGGAACCGGTTTTTTTAACTTTTAAAAAAACTTTTCTGTGCTGCGTGGCATCGCACGATCGCGCGATGCAAGGAACGAGCACGACAAATCAGACCAAAATTGTTTGTTCGTCGGTTCGAGCTCGAAGTCTGGCAGAGTAATTCCCGTTACCGTTTCCATAGAGTAACGGATACCGAGTAACGGAAATGGAAATGGGGATACCGCTAAGTCGTGCCCATCTCTAATTAGCTCATCTCATTTAGGAAGACTGGTTGATTTTAATCCCTTGATCTAATTCAATGTTTGGGTGCCAACCTGGTTGAAATTTCACATACGAAATGAAAATGGGCAAAAACATTATCTCCTTTCCAAGATAGAGGACTTTCCAAGGGGGAGGCTGTCTCTGAGAGAGTCTGTCCATTTGCTGAATAAAATTTTATGCATCTCTGTAAATGTACAATATTAAAACTACAATAAAGGCTATCATGTTAAATGGGATATTTTTGTATTTATTTACATACAACAATGGTAACAATATTAAACAAACATAACAATCTGACAAACTCATAAAAAGATAAAAATGGACTTAGAAGTGAAGGCAAAAACAAAACCTTCTGTAGTCACATACAGTCCACTTATCCACATGTTATACAAAAGTACTAAGGCCATTGTCCAACCATCTATGTATCTTCCATGGGTTCTAGTATATACTCTATATACATCCTTATGTCTGTTTCTTCCCTTACTCATTTGTCTACCTCTGGGCCCAGTTATATAGCATCTTCCAGCTCTCATTTACAGAGTGTCTCAGTTGATCCGCAGCGCCTCCGAGAACATATCTAGTTCTGCCATATCCAGTTGCCTTTTCAACAGTTCATCCATGGTTGGTATTTCTCCCTTCTTCCTTTTCTGGGCCCAGAGCAGCCTGGCTGCCATGTATATATAAAGAAGAATATATTTTATTTTATTTTTTTGCCAGTAATCTCTGGCATTATATTTAGTAACAGCATTTCTGGTTTAAAGTTCAGTCTGGCTTGCACAATTTCTTGTGCCACTTCCCAAATCTGCCATCAGCATTTTTGAGCTTTGTCACATGACCACCATATATGGTAATGAGTCCCTGGGTTCTTTCTTCATTTCCAACAGATATTATTTAACCCTTTAGACATTTTGGCTAATTTTACTGGGGTGAGGTTGCTGCCATCTATGAAACATTGTAAGTATATTTTCTCTAAGATTAAATAGGCTATTAAAAGTAGTAGTACTAGATGGCCTGTCTGAGTCTTTCTTAATGATTTATCTATTCATTTGCTCTCTCTCTCTCTCTCTCTCTCTCTCTCTCTCTCTCTCTCTCTCTCTGTGTGTGTGTGTGTGTGTGTGTGTGTGTGTGTGTGTGTGTGTGTGTGTGTGTGTGTGTGTGTGTGTGTGTGTGTGTGTGTGTGTGAGAGAGGGGGGGGAGGAGAGAGAGAGAGATGCATGTTAGCTTCACAAAAGAAGATACGTTGTGCAAATTGCAAGTCACAAATTATATTCTGACTTGTACACTTTCCATTGGTTAGGTAATACAAGGAGTATTGAGAATCCTCAGCAGGCTATTTGAACAGATGAAATTTCCTTATGCCTTTCCCCGTTGCCTGCTGAGACCAACTAGGAATATTTCAGTCATAACTTTTAGCTTAAGTTGTATTGTGCATGTTTTGGGGGAAATAGTTTTAAAACTGCTTTTGGTTTAGGGTAGCCATATTGTCAAAAACATGCCCACTCTTTGCCCTGCCTCTTTCTGAATAAAGAGGTGGACACAGGTGATGGGTTTAACTAAGGTCACATTTTATTAATTCTTACTTTCAACCTCCCTCATCCTGCAGAGGGGCCTGAACATAGTGTGGATACCTGGGTCAGGTACTGGGGTATCCCTCCCTCTCCCCAAATAGGCAAGCCCCAAACCCCTGGACAGCTCATATTGCCAGTAGAGATGGGCACAAAATTTTTTGTTTCTGTTTTCATTTTGTTTCGTTATGTAACAAAACGACAAATGAATTTTTTCTCCAAAATGAAACAAAACAAACAGAAACACCAGAAATTTTGTCGTCTGTTTCATTTCCGTTACTGCAATACAGTGAACTGCTTTAAATGCTAAAAAAAAAAAATGAAATAAATGGTAATGAAATGGTAACAAAACAAACGAAAATGAAAATGAATTTTTTTGCAAAAAAATCATGAAAAATGGAAACAAACCGAAATGGACCCTCCAAACGAAAAACGAAAAACAAAACTCCATTTTTTCTATTCGTGCCCATCTCTAATTGCCAGCTAAACTAGGAGAAACTTCCCAAAATACCACCATCAAATTCTCTTCAACTTAGGTGGACAGAGTCCAGGGCTGGGGGCCCCATTTACCACTCCCCCCAGCAAGCTAATATTGGTATCCTAGTTGCTGAGATGTTGGGTGCAATAACACCCTTTTGCCTTTGGAATGTAGCATCACTCACTTCCCATTCCACACTACTCGCCACTGAAAGTCTCCCACTGGAAGAGGAGTCCCCATAGAATCCCCACCAGAGCATTATCTGGTGGAGAGAACACTAAGTTTATCCAAAGAAAATGCAATTGCACTGAAAAGCTAAATAAAATGAAAAACTCCTAATCTCTGTTGATCTCCTGTGGGTCTTGGGAAGCATCCACTGGAAATATCTGTGTATGGTGGTTCACATGTCTATGCCAGACATTCTGCTAGACAACCTTTGGGTTCCTTCATGCACTGTAGCTCTTGAAACTTGAGCACATTCACTCCTACATCCCTTAGCCAATTTTTGAGGAAACCTCATATTGGTAAATGGCAGAAAATGCATGGAAATCCTTAAATAGTTACTGCTTTTTGCAAAGTGCATTTCTGAGCGAATCTTTTGCATCTGATGCCATTTAGACAAAGATTGGGCACATTATATCCTCTGTGAAGAACTTCATATTTCATTTCATTTAGACACAATGTCATTCCCGCTATCCATTTACATTCTTGTAAAGAGCTTAACTTTCTATTTGTGACAAGGATGCTCTCAATCTCTCTCTCTCTTGTATAATTCGCTGCCTCTCTACATCAAATCTTAATTTTCTCCAGTACTCCGCAGTAGGTGTTTCCAAATCCATTTCCTGACCAACACCTTCAGAGAAGATCAGAAAACATTCAAGCAAGCCTGTTTATCTTAAAGCATGTTCAAGTTCTGCTCCCCCCTACCCCCCCCCCCAAAAAAAAGCTGAAAGGAGATGAATAGTTAATGTCAGGTATTCCATAGATTTTAAGATAAGGAAATCTATATATTTTATCATCTCACTTAGTGGTAGGTATTCTGAGTACATCACTGAGGAAATGAATTTTGAAGCTAACTGTGATGTATTTATTTATATGCTTATTGTGGGGTTAATTGTTTGAACAGAATAATCCTACAGGCCTGTATGGCAAAAAAAAAAAAAAGCTACTTTGGGTTGAAGCTAATTGGAGTCCGTCAGATGAATGAATTAAAAGCCCTCTCTCCTATCTCCTTCCTTGTTGCATAGTCTGGTTTCAAACTGAACAGAATGTGAGGAGGGACTTTGAACATCAGAGTGTACTCCCTTGAAGCCAGCCAGCAGCATCAGCACTGACAACATTTGCTTTCAGTGCTGCCTTCATCTAATTAGTGAAGTGCTGGGCATTTTAAACAGCTTGTACAGTAGCAACTTTCTTCCACTAGAGGACAGTGCTTCTCTTTCTAAGGACCGAACTGTTTATTTTTAAATCCAATGAAATAGCCCAAGCTAGGAGCTCTAATAATAAAAAAAAAAACCCTGCATTTGAATAACCTGCTAGTTGAAATTAGCAAACAGTGAAATTTTTGTGCTTCAGTCAAATAAAATTTTCCATGTGCAGGTTAAATTAAATTTCCATCATTAGTCATACATGTCCGAACATCCTGTAGTGACATCCATGTTTATATTTTCATTGTGAAGATCCATTCCCAGAATGACATCAATTTCTCTTGGCAGCAGCGATAATTAGCAGTATATATCCTGACAAAACTGCAGTTTAAATAAATCCTCGAAGGGATCCCCCCGCCGCCAAGGTTTGGTGCATTGGGGCTGTCTCATTGAGGTCTAACCTATATAGCCCATTTTGAATGAGGACAAAAAAGCAGAAAAATATCTAAAACAGTATAGAAAAATATAATGTTGTAATTCAAATGGATGAGTCACACTATACAGATATTAAGACAAGGTGGATATTAAGTTCTAATGGCAAGACTACATTGTGTAAAGGGGCCCTGTCAAATCTTGACAGTCTCCCTCCCACACACTTCATATTCTCAGCAGTTTTTTTTTCTTTTGAGGCTTAAGGAAATTGGAAATTATTTTTTTAAAAAAACTAGCCTGCAAAAACAGGGGCTGCAGGCATGTTTCACCTGTCAGAAACTAAGTGAAGGGCAAAACTTCAGGTTGCCTTAGCAAAAAAGTGTTATCCAAAAATGTGTTTGTCAGTTAACAGTAATGGTGGTGGGGGACTTAGCTGCTTCCCACCTGCAAATTATATTCTGCAGTCTCTCCCACTGCCAGCTGGATGTATTCCCTGGCTCTTTGCCACACTGCAATTAGGGGAAGAACCGGAAAGATACCAGTGGAAAGAAGTCACAAGAAAATGTATGAGCAGCAGAGAAGGGACGTGAACTCAGCAGTTCACTCTGGCAAATCCTGTTCACCTAAGTGTTTGAGGAAAACACCAACCATTACAGATCCTATCTAATCTCCCATTCCTATCCTTCAGCACTGTCTTTGTTGTTTACCTTGAGATCGCATAGGGTGATTCTGACTTGATATTCAACTAGCTAGTCTCTTTCACCTACTGAGCAGTGAATGAATACTAATTGTTAAAATTGAGGAAGTCTTGGGCAGGTTGACTTGGTTCATTTTCTCAAGTTAATTTGTTGGCATTTGGAAAATAGTTGTGTGTGTTGTGTGCAAGTAAATTTAAAAATTAGTGAATGCCCTAAGGCATCTCTATATTGGACAACATTCCCCTAGAGGTCTTCCCCAGGGCTATAAGATCCATGGGTTTGATAACAATCCCCATTGTGACTAGACTTGCTTGCATGTTTTGAATTCTGAAGCCTGGGAGGGGATAATACAGGAAGAGCTATTTATATCTAAACTGATGGGAGGTTCTTGGAAGGTGTGATAACCTATTTGTGTCTAGCCACACTAGGAATCAGGACCCAAGTTTATAGAAGCAAATGATTATTTTCCTTAAATCTAGACTTCACTTATTTATATCAAAATTCTTATGTGCTATGTCCTACATTCCAAATAAGAATGAAATAACGACTAGCTGGATAAAAATAAGAGATAGAGCTTAAGAGGGTCTCTGTTAGAAAGGCATTCTGTAATGTTGGCACTATAACAGAGATTGATTCAACTACATTTCTACTAGTGGCCACAGGAGCTACAATATAGAGACGGGAACAGAATGAAAAATGAAATGCTATTTTGTGGTATTGTTAAGTTATGAAACAGTAGGAGATGTTTCATTATGAAATGAAACAAAAACCATCTTCCCCTCTAAGAATGAAATGATTTGTCCTAGAGAAACCAAAATGGCAGGGGGGCTTCTTTGGACTCTTCCCTGTAAGCCCCTGAAATTTGGAGAAGTTTGGGGTTCAGGGGCTGAGTTGTTAAACTCCAAAGGATTTTCTCCTAAGGGGGAAAATCATTTCTAATTGAGTAGGAAGCCAGTAATAGCCTCTCCATGGGCAAGCAATTAGCAGCTTCCCAACTCAATTAGAATGATTTTATCCTTGGGGGACCTCATTTTGGAGTTTAATAACCCAGCCCCCTGAACCCCGAACCACTCCAGATTTCAGGTGCTTAGATTTCAGTCCAAAGAGTCCATGAGAGTCTCATCTCTATTTCCCCTCCCTTCCCCTCCTACCAGTGCCTCCTGCATTAACTGGGAGCGCTGGCACCCTACCCATCTCAGGCCATCCACTTTGCTCGGTCTTGTCCTTTTGGCCCCCAGCACCTGCCTAGCTCTCACTCGCTTGGTCTTGACTATGGGCTCTCTCCTGCCTGGGCAAAAACCCTACCATGCTCCTCTCTTTTGGTTGCTGCATATTGCCAAACCCAGCTTTAGACTATCTTGGATAGACACTTCCACCAGTCAAATGTTAGACAATGGATATGGAAAATACAGCTGCTTACAGAATTCTGTGGTAAGACTTGGAGAAAGAAAGTCAAGCCTGTGGTAAGATTTGGAGAAAGAAAGCCAACCCACATTGGGGGGTCTCTGCTGCAAACATTTCATTTATTTTGCTTTAGGACCCATCTGGACATCAAACATTTCATCTGGGGAAATAAACCATTGTAAAAAACAAACAAACAAAAAGCAAATGGGAGAACGAGAGAGTGTGCTTTGTAGACAAGGCATTGGTGTGACAATTTACAACTGCATGTAGACTGTGGTGAATTTTTTGGGGGATTTGCCAACATTGGCAGCTCAAATTTGATAATGCAGAAGGACAAGATTTAAGGCAGCTGCACAGATGGATCATCTATGTATAGTAAAGACCAAATAACTCCTTTGGAGAAGGTGCCACTAAAATAAGATGAACACAAGGAGTAGAATATACATTTTTGTTTGTCTTTTTGAGGTCCTTTTTCTTTTTTCTTCTTCACTGGGAAGTGTCTGCCAGGGTATTTGTGAAACTGGAAAATCATGTTTAAAATAAATCCCTGTTCTGCTGACAATCAGGAGCCGCCAAGGTTCCAACCTCAAGATGCACCTCCTTTCCTTCTGTCAAGTTAAGAAATCTTCCTGTGGTGATTTGACAGAAAAAGGTGGAGAGGGATGCATTGTCTTATCTCTCCACCCCCATATCCTGGAAACAGGGGCTGCTATCTTTAATTAACAGTGATATAGCTGGTTAGATTCACCAGCAAGAGCTGGAGAGGCTGGTCCCACCTGCTTTTACCTCAAGTTCTCTCTCTGCATGATAAAAGCATGCCAATGATTGTGATGCTAATCCTGTTTTGACAAAAGTAACAGTTTTGTTGAGGACTATTGGAAGGAGGTTAATCTCATGTCTAATATAGACATGTTGGATTCATTTGTCATTTTGCAATCAGCATTATCCAATTATGGTGTTGTATCTTAGTGTTATTTTTAAATAACAATATATTGTACCTGAATTGTATTCAATGTGTAAAGTATTTTATATGTCAACTAGAGATGGGCACGAAATGGAAAAATAGTGTTTCATTTCGTTTTGTGGCTCATTGCATTTCATTTTGTTTAATAATTAATGATTCTTAATATATTTTTGTAAGGAAATGAAGTGAAATGAAACAAAACAAAACAATAGGGAAACTGCTGCCACCCAGCTTTTTTTTTTAACAGCTTGGGGGGGGGGCACAGCTTTAGGACTGCAGGCTCCCTTTCCCATACTCCAACCTGTCAAAAAGAACCAGCTGGGTGCCAGTGGCAACAAGGGGAAAGCAAGCAGGCGGTGCCAAATTCAAAAGGCTGCTTCACTCTCCAGTTCTTGCCCCTGCCTCCGCCATCCAGCTGGTGTTTTTCGACAGGTTTGGGCTATGGGGGAGGGGCTGCCTGGGAGGCGGGGGTGGTAAGGTGAATGAGTTGTTTCATTTCCCCAGTAAAAAAATGGCATTTTGTTTTGTTTTGCAACAAAACACTGTCTGCCATTTTGTTACATTACAAAATGTTTTGTGACATTAGGACACACCACAACAGTTTGTTGTTTCTCATTTTGTGCCCATCTGTATTTTCAACTACTGACAAAATTTTACTACCAAAGGAGTTGTTCGTTTTCAAGGACTGCAGCAGCCAAGTACCTTAAGGGAGAAGAAAACTTTGTAATCTTCAGCCTCCACTTGGTTACGCTCATAAACTTGACCCATATAGGGTTTTTATGGCAGCTTCCAATATCACACTAACATTCTAATCTGGCAGGATAAATAACACATAGACAACTCTGTCCTAAATTAACCGCATATATTTAATGCTGACCAGGGTTACACAAAATTCACAGGCATAATTTCATTTCCCATTTTATTTTGATTGTCTCAGAGGTGTATTTTCCAAGTGGCATGTTTAATTGAGAAATCTATATGGGATTCAAATGTTGGTAGGGTCTGTTAGCCCAGCCATTATTTAATAATGCCAATTCAAATAAAATAAGAATTTTTAAATTTATGCCTCTTTCACTTATGTTTATGCTACGTTATACATTTTGTGGGTGGAAGGTTGCAAAAACAGTACTTGCATGCATGCATGTTGCACACATTCAAATGAAGGTGGTTTGGTTTGAAATGGTTAGGTACCAAGAGAATTCATCTGAAATGGAGCAAAAAATATCAAGGTTATATAGATGTCATGTATTGAATCCACAGACGTGCTACTCATAAGCAGGTTCATCAAAAGAATGACAGATAACTGATGAAATGTTTTTAGGAAAATGCAAGTGGTATAAAAGTTTGTTCTTATCTTAGTATTTTATATTTTAGCAGCTGCTCTAATATTACTAGTATTAAAATAAAAACTATGGGAACTGTAGCACAAAGTAGATTGAGAGACAACATTTTAATAATGCTTGTTTTGGCAAGGGGTTTCCCCATTCACAGTTATATTAAGATTGTCTGGGCGTGTTTATCTGTTCCATGGTATAGGTACTTTCTGGCCCCACTCATCAGTGTTTCCAACAGGAAAGATAAGGAAGTTCTTTTTCTTGGCTGCCTTGTGCAGAGGCTCCAGGAAGGGAAGTAATCTGGTTCAGGGTATAGCAAGGCCAGATGTACAGTACATTCTAGATAACTTTTGTATCTCAGTTCAAGGTGGTATGCTAGTTTGTGTCCTTGCATAACTGTCTTAAGTACAGATCTGTAAAAAAAGTTTAACTTCCATTGGTGTCATTCATTAGGAATTGAAGAATAAACAAAAGGTAGCTCATTGAAACAAAGGCCCATTATGTAGTAGAAACCACATCTTGAATGGCAATGAATTTTAGAGTTCAATTCCCCATTATGCCTCCTACAAGTAGAATTAATCTGTGTGGTCTTGGGCAAACTGCACATTTCCAGGACACCTCAAGAAGAAGGGAATGGTAAGCCACTCCTGAGTATTGGCTACTTAGTCAACCTGAAAAGTGTTGCCATAGGCCAGCTCAGAAGTTTTAAGTATCTGATTGCAGAGACGGAAGTTGTCAGTTCATTCCCCACTGTGCCTTCTACAGGTCGAGTCACTCTGTGTGGCCTAGGGCAAGCTGCATTGTCCCAGGACACCCCAAGAAGAAAGGAATGATAAAGCTCTTTTGAGCATTGTCCCCTTGAAAACCCCGAAAAGAGTCAGCATAAGCCAGAACTGTCTTGATAGTACCTGATTCTTGATTCTAATCAGACACAAACAACAGTAGATTTTACAACACTGTTGATACTGGTGACGGCTACAGGAGTTAATTGTGAAGTTAAGTTAAATCTATGGTGTAAATACCTCCCCCCACCTGAAAATTAGAAAATAAAAGCCCCTGTCCCTTTAAGGAATTATTAAGTGTTGACTGCAGAATATTGGAGCGTGCTCACACAAGTCAGAATGCAACAGAGTCCTTTTGCTGGATCACACTGCTTTTGCTGTAAGTGACAGTCCTCCCTTTTCCTTGAAAGGTCCCATGTGTCACACAATATGCTGACATTGAGGACTAGGGAATTTCATTTATTTATTTAAAACATGATTACTCCACCTTTCTCCTTAAAAAGATCTGAGGCAATTTGCATCATTAAAAGACAATATAAAAGTACAGCATACAACTGTGAGTATACATATACTAGAAAGAATCCTCTGGGGATTCTAGAATAGCCTTGCACTTCATGTATATCATATTACATAGTATTATACCTTGTACTTTGCAAAGGCCTTGTGCTAAGCAATAACCTTTGTGTGTGTGTGTGTGTGTGTGTGTGTGTGTGTGTGTGTCTGTGTGTGTGTGTGTGTGTGTGAGAGAGAGAGAGAGAGAGAGAGAATAGGGTGGCAAAATTGCCATATTATTCAATATTCTCAAAAACCTCTACTGAATTGTTTTGCTTTAAATACCAAATTGGAGGCAACCCTAAAAAAAAATAAATATTTTTCTTCCATTGCTCATGGTTGTCTTTGACTCCCAAGTAATTTATTCACTGCAGACATACCTTCTACATCATATTCAGAGGATATCATTAAAATGTCAACATTTACTAACAGATTCCACCCAGAAACTGCAGTTGCCACAGTTTTCTTTACAGTAAAAATAAGCATGTCAGAAACCATTGTGAGATCAATGCTGGAAAATGCTCCTTGCTCTGTCAGTGCTGCAACCCTTTCTCAGGTATACCAGCTCACTGGGAAAAAGAAGGTACAGCTGGACACCTTAGTTCATCTTTTGGCCAGGGCAAATGATACTTCCTGTTAATGGCTACAGTCAAAAGCATACAAGAAATTGAACTTATGATGACTCCTGAGTTCCCTTTTGGCTTTCTCCCCCCCAATTTGTTTTTGTAAACAGTATAATAAATAAGAAAAGGGTACATAATTTACACTGTACATTACCCTTCAGGAAGGAAGGAAGGAAGGAAATACATAAAAAGAAAAGAAAAGAAAAAGGCAAAATATTGTGGCAGCATAACGGCTAACAGATTTCTATACATATAAACGTTCATAAATACAGATTTGGAAGTTTTAAGGTACCAGAATATTTCACTCTCCCTGTTGTTCCCACAAACTTTTTGTTTTGCCAACATAATGGAACAGACAAAGAGGGGTTACCTCTTTGGAAACTGCATGCTGAGTGCATTTAGATCATCTACAGATGGTGGGTTACTGAATTTGAATTGCTGCAGGGGTTTGTTTTGTATATGACATACAATGTATTAAAACAATTATCACTATGGAAATGGAAATGATACCATCTAATGACACTTCTAGTGCTAATTATCCCATTTAATAGTGATATGGGTGCAATAAAAGGACATTTGGTCTAATCTATAGAAACTTAACATTGCATTTTATTTATATTAGCCTCATCCCCATTCCTCTCTCAGGAATACACATAATAGCTTCTAACAGCCTGCACTGGTTGCCCGTTGTGTCCCGAATATGATTCAAGGTTCTGGTTTTGATTTATAAAACTCTCCATGGCTTGGGACCTGACTACCTGGTGGAGCAGATCTCCCAGAGATCAACTGAGGCCTGACCTACTAGAATGTCGCAGATGCTCTCACTCTGGGTGGCCACACCCAAGGAGGCTAGGAAAGTGATAACTCACAACAAAGCCTTCTCTGTGGCTGGCACCTCGCTTTGGAATAATCTCCCAAGTGAGCACACACACACACACACACACATTTGTCAGTTTGTTTTTTGTATTAGTATAGCTAATCCATTTATCTACTCCTTTGTTTTATTCCTCTGCTGTTCGATTGGTGTTGTTAACCACCAGGAGTTCCTCCAGAAGATGGGCGGTATAAATATAAATAATAAATAAATAAATAAATAAATAAATAAATAAATAAATAAATAAATAAATAAATAAATAAATAAATGCTACACATACAAAGCCTTGGGATTTGACTTCTCTAAATAAGCATCATCTGCAGCACTTATGGAATGGTAGCTGTCCGCAGCTGGACTCCATCACTGAGCTTGGGAGCTCTGTTTTTTAGACTTCTGTCAACTCTTTTTGAAAACAGAGTTAGAGCCCAATTGGAAATCAGTCAGCCTTAGTTCAGTGCTGCTCGAGCTCGTAAGTGTGGATGTAGCTGTAGCACTGAAAATGCACGTGACGTGAATTGCCAGATGATGCCTTGTAAAAAACAACAACAACTTGTCTGCCTTTTGCCGCCTTCCTTAACTGCAGCAATGAGTAAGCACAGTAGAAAGGGCTTTGTGTATGTGGTGGATAAATAGGCTTCTGATTTTGGTCATCCATTTCTCATTATGTCTTTTCTGGGCTTCAACATAAGGCATATTGCAAACACACATGTATAGAAATTCCCTGCTTGTTACATATCCAGCTCCACCCAACCCAACAGTCTTTTGGTCTTTGCCACTCATTCCACTACAAGCAGAACTAAGAGATTATTTTACAGGCAACCACAAGAAAATGTTTCCACCAATGCCAGCTTTGGGAGCAAACACTGTACTTCATTCTGATACCTTTGGAAGTAGCATTTTAAATGCTTACCTGCCATGTGTTTCTTCAGGGGTTACAAGCACCAATAGTGTTAAGTTTTAGCAGTGACATGACAATAGTAATGTTGCTACATTTTTGACATAATGCCTGAAATCCAGTTCCTTAGCATAGTAATTTGCATATAGGGTTGACCCACTGTATCAATAGGGATTTGGTGAGCAAAGGTTCAATTGAGTCAATAAACCTGTTCCAGTTGCTGCTGATTATGCTAAATAGGATTTCAGCCTATGTGTAACATCCACTACATCTTACAAATAGAATACAGTGGTACCTTGTATAAAGGAATTAATTTGTTCCAAATGAAATTATGTTAAGCAAATTTTCCTTTATAGGAATGCATTGAAAACAGTAATCCCTAATTATGACCATTTTTATGTTACACAGATTCACCCCATAGGCCATTCTTTTAAGCGAATTTCCCTGGAATTTTTTATATTGTACAGATTTTATGTTATACAGACCGTTTGTTATGCAAGGATCCACTGTATTGTGGAGGCATTTGAATCTTGGGTCTTCCACTGTAACGTCACCCTTTGACACAATGCAACCAACAAGGTAGAAGTGCAATGCCTTTTTTTAAAATCAGTAATTATTCCCTTGTCCTTTAAAAGTAATTAACATTCCAAGATCTGATAAAATATTGGTGGGGAATACTGAAGTTATAAAGCCTCCAAGAAAGGACAATGGACTGCACAATGGAATTAATTCATGGAACAGAACTCCTCATCCACCTGTAGGTACAGATTCACTTGCATGACAGAGTGAATCAGCAGCTCAATCACTAGCCCCATCCTTAACTAAATCAACTGCAGGAATGTCCAGTCCCATGTTTTCTATCAAAGAAACAAATGAGACACTTTCCCCCAAGATGCTGAGGATAGTGGTGGAATCCAAAATGTGTATGTCCTCAACCCTCTGTGCTGGAGTCCTTCAAATCTCTGATGAGTGCTATGATAACATCTGCATTAGAGATGGGCATGACTCAAAAAAAAATGGTGTTTTGTTTGTCGTTTGGTCATTTAGGGGTCCGTTTCAGTTCATTTTCATGACTTTTTTGCAAAAAAAATTGTTTTCATTTCATTAGGTAATGAAACGAAAAAACAAAAATGAAAATGAAAAATTGCTGTTTCGTTAGCATTCTTTTTAGTTCAATGCATCCGCTGCAACGAAAATGAAAAACACAGCAAATTTGGTCGTTTCATTTTCATTTTCATTTTGTTTTTTTTTTAAATTTGTTTTGTTTTCATTGTGTAATGAAATGAAAAAATGAAAACGAAAATGAAAAATCGCTCACATTTCGTGCCCATCTCTAATCTGCATTAATCTGCCCAGTTATAGCAGCTTGCTACCAGTGTAGAGGTTGCAGTCCAACAGAACCCGAAGGCTTTGTAGACAGGCAAAGTGCATAGAATTCTGCAATAGGGAGCTTTAGTGTAGTCCCCTGAATGACAATGATAACCTCTATAGCACAGAATTCTGTGGAGCTCACCATGGATTCTGTAGAATGGTGGTTATATTGGGATCAGACACCTACAACTATGTATGTAGATACTGCATAGGTATGCTAGAACCTACAGGTATACAAACTAGAGCAACTGCTGTAGCAGTAGAAGAATTACTTTATGATGCATCACTTTGGTATGCAGCTATTTGAATCTCATGGACAAAGACAAATTCAAACTTTGCACTGTAATATAAACATTATACTATACTACAGCCAGGGCCGGCACATCCATTAAGGCGAACTAGGCAGTTGCCTAGGGCACCAAAATGAGAGGGGGCACTGGCCAGCCTGCTGCCCCCCCGCGCCCCCCGCCGCTGGCCACCCCCTGCCACCCCCCGTGCCCATCACTGTCCCCTGCCATCCGCCGCCCCCTGCTGCCCCACCCCCACTGCCCCGCTGCCCTGCCCCCGCCCCCTGCCCCACCCCTGCCCCTCACCTAGGGCGCAAAAAATCCTAGCGCCAGCCCTGACTACAGCATATATATTGCAGGTAACAAATCCTTCACTTCCAGAAGCTTTGCACTGCTAACGTGATGATGATCAAAATGATCCAATTATTCTTTTAGGATCACAAATAGTAATATTTTATAACATTTTAATTTGTTTTTATTTTATTCTTTTTGTCGTATAAGTTCATGATTCTAAATTCTGCAATACACTGAGATGAATAAAAAAAGATTGTGAGAGATGATAAATGTGATACTTTAAATGCAAAATGGTTCTGCTAAAGATGCCAAGATTCTGTAAGAATTTGTGTGACCCATTATTTCACATGGAGTTTATCAGACAGAGAGCAAAAACACCTGTGGCTAAAACCCAACCCAATATATTACTGCATAAATAGAATAGAATAGAATAGAATAGAATAGAATAGAATAGAATAGAGTTTTATTGTCATAATGCATATGCAAGATATGCACAACAAAATTAGAGTGCTGATCCACTACACACTCAAAAGAACAAGGCACCATACAAAACACATAAAACACCAATCAAAATATTAAAAAATCTTAAATCCAAGAGAAGTCAAGTCCCTCCAGCATGTTGGGAACCAAACTGTTTTTATCACTGGTCCCAGGGAAGTCCTTTCATAATACAGTCTGGCTGTACCTTCCCAGCCTTGGCTAGCAGCGCAACCCACTGAAGAGTATTGCCAATGTCCTCTTTGATTCCCAGATCCTGCACAGCTGTGCAAACAGTAATGTCAAACTAGGTTTTTCCTTATGCCATGACTGCATGCATTTGGACACACTTTATGGATTATGATCATGGCAATATCCCTTTTTTATATTGATGTATGACAGATATATCTTAATATCCCTTTAGGTATATACTATGTTTGTGAGTAACAAATTTCAGCAATGATGAATTGTATTAGTGAGGTTATAATATTTTTAATTTTGTCACAAAGCTGGTAGCATTATTATATATATACCTATACATGTTAGCTTGACATGATAAACCACTCTTTTTCTTCGCTTTTAAAGAAGGGGTGTTTATCCTCAATTTGAATTATCCTCAAGCTTGGATACAGAGATGAGCACCGCCCCTTGAGTCAGACACAACTAGCAGGCATGTGGGGGGGGGACCTTTACCTTTAAAGAGACAAACAAATGCCAGGAATCCACTGTCAGACATAGATAGAAATCTACTTAATTTTTGAAAAAGTGAAGGTCCAATATTTTTAGTCCATTTGCTTCTATTTATACAAAATATAATAAGCTAAATGTTTTATTTGTAGAACAGTTGGTGTAGAATGGAACGTTTTTTGAAGCTGTTGCCATAAATTATTTACACCTTCAATTACTCTTTTTGTTCATAGTCAACAAGGAGAGATAATTAATTTGTAAACTTTACAGGTGAAATAGCTGCTAGATACAAAGACAGAATAAAAATCAGTACTCTTCATGAGAGCAATGAAAGGGAAAGGCCTGCCATAAATTGGAATTGACCTGATATAATATCCTTAGTCCCCATCTGCCCAAGCACATGACAACTTTTATTGAAGAACAAAACAAAAGCAAAACAAAGTATTCTGCTTATATATCACCTCAGAGTGCTTAGAGCCTTAGGCGGTTTACAGTTTATCTATCAGGCTTCACATCTCCCCGTGAGATGGATACTCATAACTTTGGGATAGAAGGCTAAGTTAGCCATGAGCCGGCCACCTGAGATTGAACCTCAGGTCTTGAGCTCATTTCTAGCTGCGATAAAGCCATTTAACCACTGTGCCAGGAGACTCTAGCCTAAAAAATAGTTAAAAACTCATAAATGTTCCTCTCTATGGAAATCTTTAGTAAATGGAGAAAGAGTTATATGATCTGAAGAGAAACTAGAGTTGTAGTGTGTCAGGTTACTTAGTGGTCCTCAGATTTTTATCCAATGAGTGTTAAAGCCAGGTTGCATATTTTCACCTTTGGCAAATTCTTCTTAGTAACTACTTCCTTTTCTCAAAAGAAATGTATCATTCCTTAAACCAAAGAGTGTATTTTGACTTGCAGGGGGTCTGTGACAGTGAAAGAAAAATGGTGGTCCACAAAATGTAAATGGGGTTCCATGTGAGCGGACCTCATTTAGGCAGATCATCATCAACATTTAGGCATTCTGTAAATGACTTACACCTAACACAAATTGTTTTGGTGCCATTTTTGAAAGTTTTTGCAGCATTTTTTGGAATTTTTCAAACTTTTTTGGTGCATTTCTCAAGTGGTGCAAAGGTACGGACCTGATCCTTGTGGTGTGCATAACTTTAAAGTTCATTTTTCATTGTGTATGCGGGGTGGGGTATTGCATCATTTTTCAGAACTTGATCATCGCCATGTGCATGTATTTAAAGTCTGTTTTGCAAAGGTTGGGGACTCCTGTTTTGCAACCACATGACAGATAGTTGTACCCAAATCATGGTTGTTTGAAATTCAAATCAACTATAATTACAGTCGCGCCTTGGTTAACAATTAACTTGCTTTATGAGCATTTTTGCCATATTAAAGAGCACTGTGTTGATATACCATGTGTGTCACATAATCAAAAGTTCTCAAAGCCAATGGCATGTCCCCCTCTCTCCCGCCTTCTTCTGAAAGTGGGTGATTGTCTGTTTCAGTTTCTGTTTCAGGCAACAGCAGTAGAGTTGAAGGAAGGGTGGCAGGGTCAGTAAAGGTATTTATTTTATTTATTTTTATTTATTTATTCAACATATACCGCCCACTACCCAAAGGTCTCTGGGCGGCTTACAATCAAAGAATTAAAACAATTTAAAATAGTTATAAATAAAATATCAATAAATCATCAAACAGTAATAAAAACCTTCTTTAAAATCATCATCCTAAAATTGTCATCAGCGGACCCACAATCTATATTGTATCAATTAAAAACCTGGAACAGGAAGGTTTTTACCTGGCGCCGAAATGTAATCAGTGTTGGCGCCAGGCGGATCTCAATAGGGAGGGCATTCCATAACTTGGGAGCAGCTGCCAAGAAGGCCCTATGTCTGCCATCCCCCTCACCTCCTTGAGGGATGGCTCTTTTTAAAGGCTGTCTTAATCGCCGGGTAAATGGAAGGAGGCGGTCCTTCAGGTATCTAGGTCCTAAGTATGAACAGTTGCCACCCCCATCAACCCCTGTCCCCAAATAAGCCACCTCTGTGAGGCCTCTTCACATCATCCCTGCCATCAACACTGCAACCAGGATACACCCACCCCATCACCCCATTTTAAAAACAACCTCCTTCACAGAGGCACAACTTCTCTAGCTTGGATTCCTCCCACTGCTCAGTTTTTAAAACAGTCCCCTCCACATAGGCTTCCCCCCTCCTCTGCTCTTGCTGGGATTCCCCACATTGCTCCATTTTTAATACAGCTCCCTCCATAAAGGTTTTTTTCCACCATGCTCTGCTCTCACTGGGATTCCTCCCATTGCCCAATTTTTAAAACAGACCCCTCCATTGAGGCTTCCCCCTCCTCTGCACCTGCCACAAAGGTTTTCAAATGCAGGTTTTGTTCTTTGTACTGTACTGTATTTTGTATTTAGTACTTTGTACTGTACTGTACTGTATTTTGTATTTTATTTAGTACCTTGGTATTCTATTACAGTATTGTAATCAAATATTTTGGGCTGTGGAATGAATCATCTGATGATTCCATTATTTTCAATGGGAAAATTTGCTTTAATATGCAAACATTTTGGTTTCAAGCATGCTTCCAGAATGCATTATTCTCTTCAACCAAGGTACTACTGTTCACGTGTTTTCCCTACTGGGGTTCTATTCACTGTTTTAGCAATCAGTATTATGTACTTAAATCTTTATAGAAAAGACTCATTGGCACATGGCATGGCCAGGATTGAACCAGGGACCCAGTCATCTCAGTCCACACCCTTCAAAATTGCACTACTGATGCTTACAAAGTACCACAACAAAAGCAACATTTTCTTAATCCTGATTCCTCTCTAGATCTACTTAACTAAATATTTAAATAAGGATCTACTCCACCCAAACAGCACACTACTTTTCAAAATATTTTTTTCAGAAATATTTCTGTAAGCTATTTTTGCAGACATTTCAACACTTTTAGAAATATTTTAAAAATATTTCCAATGTTACCAGAAATGATTTAAAAATATTTTTAAAATATTTGTATGCTGTCTGGGCAGGAATCATTTTTGAATTGAGATGTCTTATCATATTTAAATAACTTTATTTTTTGTCAACAGATAACTTCTCAACTTGTTTGAGGCTAAAAAGACATGTAGGCAGTATAGCTTCGATTATTTGAAGTTTGGCTTCATTCCATCCCTGTCGGACAAACATCTGCCCATGTGTCTTTTGTGCAACAGAGTTTTAAACAATGATGCTATGAAACCATCCAAGCTGGAGGATCATCTGAGAATGTGTCACCCTGATAAAACAGATAAAGATTTGACATACTTTAAAACACTGAAAGGAAAACTTCAGAAGACAACAACGGTGGACAGTATGTTTGCTTTAACATCAAAAAGAAACTATTATAGTTTTCGGACATCTTACAATATCTCATGACACATCGCAAAATCAGGAAAACCTCATACTATCTGGGAACAGCCGTTTAAGAGGTTTTAAAAACTGTTCTACACAAGCCTGCATATGATATACACAAAATAATTCCTTTGAGCAATAACACAGTTCAAAGACGTATTGATGAAATGAGTCATGATGTTGAAAGCTTCTTGTCTTATTATCTGAAAATGAACCATTTCTCTGTTCAACTGGATGAGTCAACTTTACCTGGTAATGAAGCACTATTATTGGCATATGTTCATTGTTATGGACCAATAAATCCATTTGTGAGAACTTTGACAACAGAACTAAAGGTGAATCAATATTCAATGTTTTGAAATATTATTTCATGGAAAAAGCAATCTCTTTATCAAATATAATAACAGCAGCAGATGGAGCACTGGACATGTTTGGGCACTATTGTGGTTTTATAAGCCATTTAAAACAAAATGTACCCAGGATGTTTGCAATTAACTGTGTCATTCATTGACAACATTTAGTAGCTAAAAATCTGAGTGCCAGATTGCATCAATCTCTTTAATTTGTCAGAGATGCAGTAAACAAGATCCATATCAACACGTTGAATTCTAGGTTTTTTACACAGTTGTGTGAAGAAAATGAGGATTTTCATGGATTACTCCTTCACACTGAAGTATGCTGGCACTCAAAAGGCTTATGGTTGACAAGATTGTTTTCACATTTTGAGATGGTTTTAGAGTTGCTGGATGCTAAATATCCCATTTTGAAAGAAAATTCAATCAAATGGAAACCAGACATTGCTTATTTAACAGATTTGTTTACTAAATTTAATGAAGTTAACTTGCAGTTACAAGGTGACAGTCTGAATTTAATAAAAACAAAGTCTTTGTTTTTCTTTCCAGAATTAATCTAAAGAACCAACACATTGGACAGCGTGAATTTTCCCAGTTCCCTAAGTTGTCATTGACAAATATCCAGGATGAGGACATTGTGGTCTACGTTCAACATTTAGATGTTCTTCACACAGATTTTAAAGACAGGTTTAAGGATGTTTGGACTATGAAAATATCACAGTGGATTAGCAATCCATATGGTGACATGTCACATTACAAGAAGAACTGATTGGAATAACTAAGAACTTAAGGTGCAGTTCAGAATGGGGTATCAGCAGTTCTGGCTTCAGAAAGATATTGTAGCTTATCCTGCATTATTAACTATTGCAAGACATTTTTTGATAGCTTTTCCATCTTCATACCTTGTGGAAAGGGGGTTTAGCGTGGTTGCCAATCTTCTTATAAAAATAAGAAATTGATTGCAAATAACTGAATGTGGAGATTTAAGACTATACCTCACTACTTTGAAGCCAAATCTTGAACAGTTGCTATCAGGCTCATCCCTCCAATTAACAGCATTATTTGTGTATTAATTTTATGTAATAATTTTATTAGGTTCTTATTTGTTTCATTCCAAATCCAAATATTTACTTGCATTTTGTGTCTTTTCAATAAAGGTATGAATAAAAATTATACATGTTTTTCTTTTTTACAATTGTCCATGCTACAAAAGCCCCTATCACATTTGCAGTTAATAAGTTTAGGAAAATCCAATATTAGGCAGGCAGGGGGTCTGCAGAAAACAAAAAAAAATTGTCAAGTGCTCTACAGAATGAAAAAGTTTGGGAACCTTTGCCTTAAAGAGAACCAAGGGTGCTTCATATAGTAAACAGATGCTACACAACTCAGTCTGAGACTGGGGTTTACATTTGAAAAGAATGCTGCCAGAAAAGGCAGAAGAAAAAGATTGATGTGGAATTTGGAGATAAGGCCTTCAAGAACTATAAACCTGTATCTCTGTAGCATGGATGAAGACATCATGCACTGAAATGGGGAGAAAAAATTCCATAGATAATACAGAATGTGTTATTGGTTGTAGAATATGTAAAAAGCCAAGTAATTCTTCATGGGGTAAAAGGCACCCTGTTTAGACAAGGCAAAATGTGTGATAATTGCAGTAAAGTGCCAAATAAATGATTATTAGTTCATGTCTATTATGTAGGCTTTCAGTGGGGGATTTCATAAAACAGATCATAAAAACCTGCTGCAAATAATATGTATGCTTTTAGTGCTGAAATATTTGTTGTGTTAGCAAAACTGGCCAATGGGTCAGCAAAGCAAGAATAAGAATAAATTGGCCAACTTTCACCATAGCAAAAGGTTAACAGTGGGATTATTCCCAAGGTTTATTAATAAACCCTGGACTATTATTTTCTTTTAGAATTGAGACTACTGCCCACAAAGTACATCTTTGCTATTTCTGGTCTTACTGAAATAAATTGAGCTTTTGGTGCTGAAACACTTTGATGATCTGGGGGAGTGGGGAAGCTGTTGTCAGATATGACACATGATTTGCTTAAAGTTAGCTAAATGAAGAAATGATTATGTTCAGAGGCAGCTAACTGAGTCAAGTGAGCGAGCAACAGTATGTGACATGAATATTGACAGATGTGTAGGCGGAAGACATATGAACTTATAACTGTATAGTGTAGGAGGGAGACATATGAACTCATGCTCTGCTGAACACCAAACTAACAGAACCATCTTGGAGGGCTCTAATATTCAGCTCCAGTTTTCTTTTTTCTAAAAAAGCAGTCGAGTAGAAGAGATGAACAATGTTGTAATGGAGAAATTTGTCATTCTGTCTAGTGTTCTGACCTTGTGCAAGCCTCCTCCAAAGCATCACACCCTATTTAGAATCAGAAATCGTACAAGAGCTCATAATAGTGTTGTTTATCTAATAAGGTACACCGTTTTCAGCCATCAGAACAGATTATTTTTGACTTTTGTATGTGGATGTAAGAAAAATGAATATTAGTAAAGGACTAGTGGCTGTTCCAGAGTTAAGGAAAGTATCATGGGATGGTGGAAGTACCATCTAGTCATTGAACCAAAACCAAAAGAACACTTCCGGTTTCTTTACCTGTCTTTATTTTTCAGTTCTTGTATCTGTGCATCTGAAAACCTCCCAGGTTCCTCATTCCTCTCTAGGTGGGCAAATTCCTTTGTTTCTCTTGACTGCAAGGCAATACCATTTTGCAGTCCATGTTGCTTTTCAAAACTGTGCTCTCTGTTATTTTTCTTACTTAAGTGAGGTGGAAGGGATGTTTAGGAGATTGCATATGGAGTCTGGAAGTCATGAAGCAGCTGGAGCGTGCAGTGTCCTTAGAGGTAGAAATATAAGTTGGTCAAGTGCCCTCTTTCATTTTCCTTATCCTGATCTTTCAGATGAATCTAATCTCTTTTCTACTTTTGTAGAGCTGAAATGGGTGGTCATGCTCGTTTACATAATCTGTTCATCTAAACTGTCTGGCAGCTGGTTTCCTGCTCTGCCAGCTGTTGTGCATCAGAACAAATTAAACAGAAACATTGGCAGAAGCAGAAAGGGATGTATCACCTGTGGTGCACAGAAGGAATAGCTGATCTCTTTAGTTTCCTTTCCCTCAATTTACTCAATTTCTTCCAAAAAAAGGGGGGGGACTGACACAGACGAACACTCTGTCTTAAAAAGGAGAGAACATCACTCGGATATGGGAAACACGGGCTGTAAGCAGGGGTCTCGAGCACACCCACCTCTGTTTCTTAGAATCCTCCTTGAACATTTTACCATTTTAGTTATTTGGTATTTGTCTTATTGAGAAAGTGAGGATAGTGAGGAACTGCTGCTGCTACTGCTGCTTCTACTACTACAAGTAGTACTACTACAAGTAGTAGTAGTAGCAGATCAATTCTGACATATGACAAGTTTTTCCAGGATTTTCTGGGTGAATTATCAGAAGTGGTTTGCCATTCCTTTCTTTTCGGGTTGCTTTCACCTACACAGGCTGGCTCTTACTAGAATGCAATAGTGTAGAATCACACCCCCAGTTTCTGGCTCTGCAGGTACATCCCTAACTCACTGCCACAGTAACTAACTGAATTGGAATTTATGTAAATTTGAGTAAGATCTACATGACTTACCATGAGAAGTGGAATTGATATAAGATTTTTTAAAACCCGACAGATTTATTATAGCATGAGCGTTGACAATCTGCAGTATATTTCCTCAAAGGTGTGGAGTCTTTTCCAGATATATGATCATATGTTGCATATAGTAGGGGTTGGGATGTCAACACTGACATTAGATCCAGTTTAAATGCATACAGTACATGCAGTGGGACCTCACGAACAACATGCAAGGTGTTTTGAAGGGGTGGCAAGAGAAGGGTCCTTGTTTCCAGAAGACTGCAGAGCCATGTGCTCCTGGGAGGAGATCCAGCTCATTATATTATGAGTGTCAAAATATTTAAGAACAAATATCCCTTGACCCTTATCATGGCACAGACAACTTATCAGTCTTTAATATGAAAAGCACATCTGATTGGAGAGGGGTAACTTTGATATATATTGGTCTCAATTTGGGCATGGGACCAACAATTTTTCCCTACAGAATGTTGTTTGGTTTAAGGGGATAAATATTTTGTTCATCTGCTGCCTTTCTTGCACTGAAAACTAGAGATGGGCTTTTTCATTTTGGAAGTGGTCAGCTTCTAAAACAAAATGCGGGAGCCCAGCTGGCGTTTGGAACTGGAGGAACGCAATCAACCAGTCCTTTACCTTGCCCTGGGCTCACATGGGGGTATACTCTAACGAGGAAGAAGCCTTCATCATCTTTCCTTCTCCTTGGTGCTGGCCAATCAGGAGCTGTGCAGGGAAAGGCACCATCCCCCCCCCTGTCTGATTGGCTAGTGCCAGGGAGAAGGAAAGCTGATGCCGGAGGCTTCTTCCTTAGAGTTTAGCCTTGTGAGAGCCCAGCACAAGGTAAGAGATTGGTTTATTGTGTTCCTCTGGCTCCAAACGCCAGCTGGGCTCCTGCGTTTTGTTTCGGAAGCTGACCACTTCCAAAATGAAAAGCCCATCTCGACTGAAAACATTTCCAAGTGTATACAGTTCTTACATGCTAGATGTTCCAGAATTCCCCGCCCCCCATCCTGCTGTTGTGAGGAAGGTCATTCATCTTGAACTTGGGTTGTTTAGGTTTTGTTCTTTCACAATCACAGGAAGAAAAACTCTGAATTCAGCTCTTTACACCATCTGTCTGCATGCAAAGTCGTCTTTTTTCTTTTTAAAGTTTTTTTTATTTAAAGTATACAATTCTCTTCAGATAGACCAAATATTACTTTTCCCTTCATATTCTTTTCTTTGACAAATCCAGTTATAACTTTCCAGTCATCCCACCATGATACAAAGAAAATAAAGGATGTGATTTTTATCAGTTTGTTGTATTGCGCCAGTTACTACCAGGTCGATTGCAGCACCTTTTCTAAACCTTTCCCAATTCTCTGCAGTGTTTGTCCCTTGATAGATACAGGCTTGATGGGATTGGAAACATGCCCATGTTTGCAAAAGTCTCTCCAGCTTAATAGCACTTGCATCAATCTTCTTGTTTTCTCCAAAAATGCTTAGCATTATTGTATATCTTCTGTTTATACTGCCAAAAAAGTGTGGCCACAAATTTCACTGAACTCTTCATTTCCCCCTTTCTGACACCATGGGTCTATGAATGTGACTACACAAAGGAGGGATAGGCCAAAGGAAAGATTATCCTACAAGTTTTCAGAACATTACCATAGAAGCACACTCATAGGCCACTCAAAACCTGGCAAAAATCTTAACACTGGCCCAAATCCTATTGCTTGGCTTAGTAAATTGCACTCAAATTGCTGCTTGAATAAATGGGGATTGGCTGAAGCAACCCCCTTGTATCTTTCATTGATCCAATGGGGCATACTCAGTTGGTAGCTCTGGTTTGCAATTAAGAGCAGGCCCATTTGCACCCATATAACTTGCAGAGCCATGGACTCACTTGGTCCCATTTGATTCAGTAGGTCCTCTGTGGGAGCGCTATTAAAATGTCATAACCATATCAGACTATTTAAAACCGTATGTTTTGAAACACATTGCAGACAAAGTATTTTTGGCTTGCACAAGAAGCTGCTTATACAGATAGAAGGTTTAGAAAGAAGTCCAGTTTTGGTAAGGCATATCACGAAATGGTCAAATTTTGTTCCTATATAGATTTTGTTCACGTGTAAGTTTTCATTGACATCCATTGACATAGGTTCTTTGACATCAATTAAATGATTATATAATCTACTTGAAACAGCAAATAATATGTGATTAGTTTTCAAATCCATGTGTTGCAACTGTTGAAAATGTTTCCTTATCAGGTGGCAACGAAAAAAACTACTTCACAGAGTTAAGAAGATATGATATGGATCCTTAGAAATGCTTTCATTTGGGACAGTATATTGGTTATCTAAAGTAATGTACAAGGATTGAAAAGTCCAGCTGTCACAAAAATATAATATAAAGAGAAAGAGCGAGAAATACAATCATATTAATATTGAAAGAATTTATGATTTATATCCTAGGGAGGAAGAGGAATAGCAGCAAAAAGATGCTTATAAAATCATAAATACTATGCAATGGAACATAGGAATTATTTTCTACTTATATCAGTTGAAGGGAAACATTCAACAAATTGTGAGATTTTTCCCATCTATAAGCAATTATTTTCACATATAGTGTATAATTTGATTTCTAGCAGGATTGCTGTTTATGTAGAGTAACAATCATTCAAGCTGATGATGAGCCATGGTATTAAAAAAACCTCCAGTCTCTGAATATGGAATATTCTGTATCATCAATTAAGATTAAGAATGCTAGGAAATAGCCTGATATTTCTCTATAATATCATGCTCATGTTGCCAGCAGGAAAAGAATATAGACAGTAACTTACACTTGAATGTTGACAATAGAGATGGGCACGACTCAAAAAAATGGTGTTTTGTTTGTCGTTTGGTCGTTTAGGGGTCCGTTTCGGTTTGTTTTCATTTTCGTGACGTTTTTTGCAAAAAAATTCATTTTCATTTCATTTGGTAACGAAATGAAAAAACGAAAATGAAAATGAAAAATTGCTGTTTCGTTAGCATTCTTTTTAGTTCAATGCATCTGCTGCAACAAAAACAAAAAACACGGCAAATTTGGTCGTTTCGTTTTCATTTTCGTTTTGTTTTTTAAAAAATTGTTTTGTTTTTGTTGTGTAACAAAATGAAAAAATAAAAATGAAAATGAAAAATCGCTCGTTTCGTGCCCATCTCTAGTTGACAACACTGATGGCAGTAATCAAAATGGTCTACACAATATACTGCATTGTGCTTACTACCATTCACAATGTGACACCAAGCAAAAGAAAATCGCAGAAGCTAACACCTTTGCTAGTCAGTTAGCCACTTTTCAAACACAAAGCAATTATAAAGGTTTCTTTTTTGACAAATTAGACAGGTGGCTACATCTGTGCCAACTTTGGTGCTGCTCTGAGGTCAAGTTTCCAACTTATAAATTATATATATATGATATAAGAGCAAATAAAAATTCTACAAGGAAATTCTGTAAATGGTTACAGTAAAAGCATATATTCCTTTGTTCCTTTGTTCTTTTGTGATCTGCTGTGTGGCTGAGGCGATCGTTAAGGGATTAACTGCTGGTGGCTGTTTAGATGGCTGTTTAGATGCTGGTGGGTTAGATGGCTGGTGGGTTCTGGCAGTATCCTGGGCTTTGGTGGAGTGGGGTCCTGTGTCTTGTGAATTCATTTTGGTCTGGCTACGTGTCTGTGGTCTCCCAATGTTTTTTTGGGGTGTGTGAGTGTGCTCCATGTGGTGACTGGAGTGGGGTGCCGCAGTAGATGGTGCAGTCGTGGTTTTGTTATTGGATGGTGGTTTCGTTTCATCTGTGGGAAGGGTCTGGGTTTGTGTTTGGTGTGGATGGAAGGTGGTGGCATCTTGTGTCCTTTTGGACCTGGTGTCAGTCTTTGTGACAGAGGCTCGTCTGTTGACCAGGGCTAGTTTCAGATGTCAGGCAAGCGGGAGGTGTCATCACGTTTATTCATGTTGTTTGGGTGTTTCTCTATTTCAATGGCTTCCATGATTATTCGACTGTTGAAGTGTTCAGTTTTGGAGATGAGTTTGGTTCTTTCAAAGTCAATTTCATGACCTGTTGTTTTTATGTGCTGGAAGAGAGAGGAAGATTTTTCTTCTTTTTTGACTGCGTTCTTGTGTTCTGCGATGCGTGCGCTTATTCTCCTGTTTGTCTGTCCGATGTATGTGGCTGGACAGACTTTGCATGGTATTTCGTAGACTCCTTGGTTTTCTAGCTCAATCTTGTCTTTGGGGTTTCTTAAAATGTTGGCTATTTTTTGGTCGGTGCAAAAGGCTGTCTTGATATTGTGTTTGTGGAGAATTTTGCTGATTTTGTCTGTGGTGCCTTTGATGTAAGGGAGGAGGGCGGTGCCGTTGTTCTCTTCTGTTTCTTGGTTCTTTGGGGGTGTTTCCTTTTGGATTAGTTTGGTGATGGTGTTTTTTTGGAATCCGTTCGCAATTAAAACATTCGAGAGAGTGTGTAATTCAGTTTTTAGGTGGTCTTTGTCAGCGAGGCGTTTGGTTCTGGAGATGAGGGTTTTTGCTACGGAGTTGATCTGTGCAGGGTGGTGGTGTGATTGTGCATTTAAGTAGCGGTTTGTATGTGTTTTTTTCTGGTAGATGGTATGTCCTAAGGAGCCGTCGGGTTTTTTGTAGATATATATGTTTTTGTAGATATATATATATGTTTTCGTAGATTTTCACGGGTATAGGTATACATGTTAGGGTGGATTCGGGTTTCTTCCCGTGTAGAAATCTGGTTGTTTTGGCGACGTTTCGACGAGGTCTCACTCGTCATCTTCAGGCTGGTGTTCTGGCTTCTTTCTTCTTGAAGCAAAGTGTGATCTCAGTTGAAGTCCTTCTATAAATACTGCTGGGGGGGTGTGGTTTGCTTGCTCTGTTGCTGACTGTAGGTTCCTTTGTTCTTTTGTGATCTGCTGTGTGGTTGAGGCGATCGTTAAGGGATTAACTGCTGGTGGGTTAGATGGCTGTTTAGAGACAACCTGTGTGGGTGAGGTGGTGGATGTGTGTCTATCAGCCTTTTGTTTCTTAACGACCTTGGTGATGGGCGTTCTGGTAGCATCCTGGGCTTTGGTGGAGTGGGGTCCTGTGTCTTGTGAGTTCATTTTGGTCTGGCTACGTGTCTGTGGTCTCCCAGTGTTTTTTTGGCGTGTGTGAGTGTGCTCCATGTGGTGACTGGAGTGGGGTGCAGCAGTAGGTGGTGCAGTCGTGGTTTTGTTATTGGATGGTGGTTTCGTTTCATCTGTGGGAAGGGTCTGGGTTTGTGTTTGGTGTGGATGGAAGGTGGTGGCATCTTGTGTCCTTTTGGACCTGGTGTCAGTCTTTGTGACAGAGGCTCGTCTGTTGACCAGGGCTAGTTTCCAGATGTCAGGCAAGCAGGAGGTGTCATCACGTTTATTCATGTTGTTTGGGTGTTTCTCTATTTCAATGGCTTCCATGATTATTCGACTGTTGAAGTGTTCAGTTTTGGAGATGAGTTTGGTTCTTTCAAAATCAATTTCATGACCTGTTGTTTTTATGTGCTGGAAGAGAGAGGAAGATTTTTCTTCTTTTTTGACTGCGTTCTTGTGTTCTGCGATGCGTGCGCTTATTCTCCTGTTTGTCTGTCCGATGTATGTGGCTGGACAGACTTTGCATGGTATTTCGTAGACTCCTTGGTTTTCTAGCTCAATCTTGTCTTTGGGGTTTCTTAAAATGTTGGCTATTTTTTGGTCGGTGCAAAAGGCTGTCTTGATATTGTGTTTGTGGAGAATTTTGCTGATTTTGTCTGTGGTGCCTTTGATGTAAGGGAGGAGGGCGGTGCCGTTGTTCTCTTCTGTTTCTTGGTTCTTGGGGGGTGTTTCCTTTTGGATTAGTTTGGTGATGGTGTTTTTTTGGAATCCGTTCGCAATTAAAACATTCGAGAGAGTGTGTAATTCAGTTTTTAGGTGGTCTTTGTCAGCGAGGCGTTTGGTTCTGGAGATGAGGGTTTTTGCTACGGAGTTGATCTGTGCAGGGTGGTGGTGTGATTGTGCATTTAAGTAGCGGTTTGTATGTGTTTTTTTCTGGTAGATGGTATGTCCTAAGGAGCTGTCGGGTTTTTGTAGATTAGGACGTCTAGGAAGGGAAGTTGGTTGTTGGCTTCTATTTCCATAGTGAATTGTATTTTGGGGTGTAGGCTGTTGAGATGTGTGAGGAAGTTGTTCAGTTTATCTTTCCCGTGTGGCCAGATAACAAAGGTGTCGTCAACATATCTGAGCCAGAGTTTGGGTTTATGTTCGGACTTCTGTAACGCGTTGGTTTCAAAGTGTTCCATATATAGGTTTGCGATGACCGGTGAGAGGGGTGATCCCATGGGTGCTCCTTCTATCTGTTTGTATCTTTGTCCATTGTGGATGAAGTATGTGTTGGTTAGGCAGTGGTTGGTCAGATCTAGGATGTGCTTGGGGGTTGTATTTGTTGTGGATAGCTGTCAAGGCTTCTTGAATGGGCACTTGTGTGAAGAGCGAAACAACATCGAAGCTCACGAGTAGGTCATTGGGTTGTAGGTCTTGTTTCTTTATAATTTCTATGAAGTGGAACGAGTTTTGTACGTATGAAGTGATGGATTCTGCATAGGGCTGGAGTTGTTTGGCAAGAAATTTGGCGAGGTTTTGTAGAGGTGAGCCTATGGAGCTGACTATGGGTCTGAGAGGTGTTCCTTCTTTGTGAATCTTGGGGAGGCCGTAGAGCTTGGGGCATCTGGATGATTTCTCTCTGGGGATGATGCTGCCTAACCAACACATACTTCATCCACAATGGACAAAGATACAAACAGATAGAAGGAGCACCCATGGGATCACCCCTCTCACCGGTCATCGGAAACTTTTTTGACTGCGTTCTTGTGTTCTGCGATGCGTGCACTTATTCTCCTGTTTGTCTGTCCGATGTATGTGGCCGGGCAGACTTTGCATGGTATTTCGTAGACTCCTTGGTTTTCTAGCTCTATCTTCCTGGACGTCCTAATCTACAAAAAACCCGACGGCTCCTTAGGACATACCATCTACCAGAAAAAAAACACATACAAACCGCTACTTAAATGCACAATCACACCACCACCCTGCACAGATCAACTCCCTAGCAAAAACCCTCATCTCCAGAACCAAACGCCTCGCTGACAAAGACCACCTAAAAACTGAATTACACTCTCTCTCGAATGTTTTAATTGCGAACGGATTCCAAAAAAACACCATCACCAAACTAATCCAAAAGGAAACACCCCCCAAGAACCAAGAAACAGAAGAGAACAACGGCACCGCCCTCCTCCCTTACATCAAAGGCACCACAGACAAAATCAGCAAAATTCTCCACAAACACAATATCAAGACAGCCTTTTGCACCGACCAAAAAATAGCCAACATTTTAAGAAACCCCAAAGACAAGATTGAGCTAGAAAACCAAGGAGTCTACGAAATACCATGCAAAGTCTGCCCAGCCACATACATCGGACAGACAAACAGGAGAATAAGCGCACGCATCGCAGAACACAAGAACGCAGTCAAAAAGAAGAAAAAATCTTCCTCTCTCTTCCAGCACATAAAAACAACAGGTCATGAAATTGATTTTGAAAGAACCAAACTCATCTCCAAAACTGAACACTTCAACAGTCGAATAATCATGGAAGCCATTGAAATAGAGAAACACCCAAACAACATGAATAAACGTGATGACACCTTCGCTTGCCTGACATCTGAAACTAGCCCTGGTCAACAGACGAGCCTCTGTCACAAAGACTGACACCAGGTCCAAAAGGACACAAGATGCCACCACCTTCCATCCACACCAAACACAAACCCAGACCCTTCCCACAGATGAAACGAAACCACCATCCAATAACAAAACCACGACTGCACCATCTACTGCGGCACCCCACTCCAGTCACCACATGGAGCACACTCACACACCCCAAAAAAACATTGGGAGACCACAGACACGTAGCCAGACCAAAATGAATTCACAAGACACAGGACCCCACTCCACCAAAGCCCAGGATACTGCCAGAACCCACCAGCCATCTAACCCACCAGCATCTAAACAGCCATCTAAACAGCCACCAGCAGTTAATCCCTTAACGATCGCCTCAGCCACACAGCAGATCACAAAAGAACAAAGGAACAAAGGAACCTACAATCAGCAACAGAGCAAGCAAACCACACCCCCCCAGCAGTATTTATAGAAGGACTTCAACTGAGATCACGCTTTGCTTCAAGAAGAAAGAAGCCAGAACACCAGCCTGAAGATGACGAGTGAGACCTCGTCGAAACGTCGCCAAAACAACCAGATTTCTACACGGGAAGAAACCCGAATCCACCCTAACATGCATATATATATATATATATATTCTGAAAATACATATTTGCAGTCACCATTTTCAGAATTTCCTTGTAGAAGGTGGGTTTACTCTACTGCACAATATAATTCCACTGCTATTTTTAACAGGTGAGTATACAGTCTGAATCAATTGCTAAATGGTAGTACAACTTTTAGATAAATCTCATTGAGCCAATGGCCCTATACTCCTTGGGAATGGCAGTAGGTTTACTGGCAAACATTGTAGTATTTTCTGCAATCTTAACAATGACGCATTATTACTATATTATCACTACTACTGTAGTGCTGTTCGTTAACTAACTTGGTGGTAGATAATTCCATTTTACTACTACCTCTGGAGTTAACCCAGATAAAACAAAATTAACCTCAGTCAGAGCCCAACTATGTATCTGACACACACAAGTTTATTGGCTGCTATTCCTAGGGAAAAGTAGCTTTGGAAAACGTTACTGTTGTCACCCTGGATGTGAGTGTAGCTTTTTTGTATTCTTGAAGACTTTCTTGGCCGGGATCTGATCGTTGTTGTGAATTTTTCAGGCTGTTTGGCCGTGTTCTGGACGCTTTTCTTCCTGATGTTTTGCCAGACTCCTTGCCCCCCGAAGATGCCAGCCACAGACTCTGGCGAAACATCAGAGGGGAAAAAAAAGTTCCCGAACACGGCCAAATAGCCTGAAAAACTCACAACTAGAGGTGGGCACGAACCAGAAAACCCATGGTTCAGGTTCATCTGGTTTGGGCCCATCCTTGGTTCGGTTCGGTGGTGGCGGTGGATTCTGGCACCTGTGGCAGGGGTTTTTGAGGTGCTGGCATGGGGCCAGTGCCTTTTTATTTTCAAGCACCCACTGCACGGCCCCTGGGGCCCAGTGGGCACTTTTAATTGTTTTATTTTTTTCTTTATTTTAGAGCACCGACCCAGCCACCCCTGGGGCTGGGTCGGTGATCCTTTATTTTATTTTATTTTATTTTATTTTATTACTTTATTTTATTTCTGGCCATGCTACAGTTGTAGCACTGGCCTTTTCTTATTTTTATTTTTATTTTTCAAGCACTGACCCCACCCCCCACCCCCTGGGGCCCGGTCGGCACTCCTTTTTATAATTTTATTTTTATTTTTATTTTTATTGTTTTACTTCTGTCCATGTTGCCTGTGCTACAGATGTAGTGCAGGCCAGTCAGCTTTTCCCGCCTGCAGCCAGGAAGACTGAAGATGTCCAGCACCAGCCACAATTAATGAAATGAACTTAACCGAACCAATTTTATTTTGGTTTGGTTCGTTTGATTCTAAAATCACTTTGGGATTCGTTATTTGTTTTGTTAGTAACAAAATGAATAATGAATAATGAAATTCATTTCATGCCCATCTCTACTCACAACAACTTTATAGCTTTTTTAACTCAACCAACTGCTTTTTAGCACCAAAGTGTCTCCAATTATTTTTATCTCCCTGGGATCTCAGAGATGTTTTGCTGTTAAAATACTTCTTCAGAACCTCCAAGGACGGTTTTTTTGGTAGATAGCTGGGTGGGCATAAATTGGAGCAAGTAAAAAGAAAATGGAATATCACAATATCTGACTTCTTGCTTTCCTTCTGCCTTACTTTCCATCTCCCTTTTCTTCAGAGGGACTGTATAACTTGCCCAAAGGTACATAGGCTGTCTTTTCTCAGAGGAAGTGGGGTGTATGTTTCAAATTCCCATCCCTTGGGTCTACTGAGCTATCCAGTCAGCTGTGCTGGATTCTATATAGAAATCATTTCAAATGATATGTATGACTTGTTTCTTTAAAAAAAAAAAAACAAATAAGGGGAAGCTTTTCCTTATGTATAACCCTTGACAGCATGTTGCTTTAATCTCTGTGACATAAACTCGCTCACATGCAGCTTAGCAGTATGGGGCCCCATGAAAGGAAAACAGGTTGCTTTTTATATGAAAGGGACCTTAGATTGTTTCATTTTTCTTAGGCACAACGGGAAGATATGCACAATGAATTACATCGGTACATCATTTTTATCATCTCCTCCTAAAGAACAACAGCAACATCTCCTGCCACAACTGGGAAGCCACTTTCAAAAATCAAAAGGAATTAAAATTAAAAGGAAAAATAGAAGTGAGCCAGGAGGGCAGTACTGTTCAGTATACACATCAGAAAACCGACTCAGCATTCTTAATTTTGGTTTGGGCTTTAAATATAAAAGAAAAACTTATTCTATATATATCCCCCTGTGCTGACCATCCAGGTGAAGTATCACAGCTGTTTACCAAGTTTTAAGTAGGCCAAAATTGAGAGAGTATTCAGGGAGAATGTTTATCCCTTTAGGAGCATGGAGACCTCTACATTGGAGAAACTAAATAAACAACCATTAAACAGATGGATGTTCCATCACAGGAGGGGCAACAGCTCAGGACCAGAACCAGCAGTACACCTCCATTTGAAGGGCAAAGGGCACTCATTCAAAGATGAGGATGTACACATATTAGACAGAGAAAATAGGTGGTGTGAGAGAGGGGTCAGGGTAGCCATTCATGTATTGAAAACCCCTCTCTCAACAGAGGTGGGGGGCTCTGGTACAGTCTATCTGCTACTTATCAGGCAGTGATTTCAAAAATCCCCAGACAAATAAAAATACTTCACACCTCCACCAGTGCTGAAACTTTATGGTGCTGAAACTTTAAAGTGCTGAAACTTTACAGGTTTCAGCACTTTAGACTATTGTTCACCTTAAGGCTATTGAGACTGTTGACTACCCAACGAGCCTATTCAGGCCATTGTTCATCTTATGAGCCTATTTCAGACCAGGGTGACAAGAGATCAAGTCAAATATAAAATGGAGGACTTGCAAATAGCTTTCCACAGACTGATGAAGCTGTTTGGATGAGCAGTAAATGTTTCAGTCTCTCAAAAAAAGAAGTCCAGTTGCCATGAATGACTCAACTTCCAGATCCCTTTAGGTATCAAATGAACACCAAACTCTTTAGGAGAGCTTGTAGGCCAGCATATTTTTGTTATCTTGTCTTAGAAGTTTACTTTTATTGTTAGTGTCTTGTATGGCTTCCTTCTATTTTTTTAAATAATGCTTTGAATAGATTAAATAAATAACAAAAGCTGTCTCAGCTTTATAGTCAGTTTTGATTACTATTAAGCTATCTGATATATTAGTTGCACCCAATTAACCAGTAGCTTTTCCTGTCATTCCTCTAACTATACTCCATTCTCTGATTACTCCAGAATGTTCTGAAGATGCTCTATTTTCTACAAACTTATTTTCTGAGTTTGAGGCACTCCAAATTCTTATTACTTGGGTGAAATAGAAGGGGTCAATTCAACTTTCCTCTTCATTTGTACTACGTATCACATTTTTCTTAGGGTCACTCATCGTAGGTTAAGCAATTTGTGTAGAACTACAATGTATGTGCACTGAATTGCTGAGTTACCATGAAATCTATATTGATAAGGCAGTGGAGCATCTTTGAAGTTCCTCTTCATTTTTAAAACAACTCATGCACATTGTCAAAGTGAGCTCTTACTGAAATATAAGATAAAATATTGTTTGTGAATTAGCATGGGGATACCTATAACATCTTAAACTTGATTATTAAAAGAAAATGAAAATAACAGCTAAAGAGACAAACAGCTATTTCTAGCATATGCTGCCATAAATATTCTTCCAACGTTCTTCCTTAATATGGTCAAAACTAAGTAAACAATTGTTTCTGTCCAATTCCTACAGCCATAAGAACAATTTCAATATTTGCTATCATCAGTGAACTCTTTCCAAAATGATATTTGTACTAAAGAACCCATCTGCTATGCAGGAATTCGGAGGCACATTTTAGGCAGCACGCCACATTTAACATTAGCTAGCCATGTTAAGATTTGCCAGTGTGTGGCGCTATGGATGTCATTATTGGGAGTTCTAGATGGGCTTCTTACAAACTCTAAAGGTCTTCCATTGATTGGTTTGGACTTTGAGGAGTGGCAGCAACTGCTGACTAGTTCAGAGAGCAAGGTCATTAAGGATGAAGCAATGCATGGGAAGCAGACAACAACTGCTATCACACCAAGGGACATGGAACCATAGGAACTTTAAGGCTATGCCTACAAAACTGAAGTTGGAGGTGTGTTGTGTCGTTACAGTTGTGACTGACTCTACGTGACTCCATGTCCAGAGGGGAGGATAATTCACATATATTTGAAAGAACCACAGGGGTTGGAGAAGAAGAAAATCAGCCAAAATTATCTCCCTCTTCCACCAAAAGAAGAATCCAACATGGTCTATTAATTGGAGCTTGGGATTCAAATTCCTAACTATAATTGAGCTATAACTCAATTATTGAGCTACAACTCAATTATTAGATAGAATCCAATTATTTTGTCAAAGAAGCCTTATTGCTGTTGTTACTAGATATTACTTGGACTTTCCTGATAAGAAAAGAACACAAAAAGTTTTTTGTGCAAGCAAGCTTTTACGTAGGCAATGCAGTTATCTCACTCCCCCCTTCCCTTTTCCTCTTTCACTCACTAAGTTGTTCTCATGTGCAGGTGTATATTAGTACTTTGAGTTGTTGTGAACTGTTTTCCGTCTCATGAGCACTTTCTGGATCATCTTATATCGATAGTGATGAGTGAGAACTCATCTTCATTTACACCTTGGTAGCACGAAATATATTCCTCTTCCAGTTATGCTTCCAGCCTCTGTGGTCTATCTGTAACCTCCATATGGTCTGGGACAAGACCCAGATGGAGATTATCTTGAAGGATGCAGATAAGCAAATATGTAGTGGGGTTGACACTATGAATCAGCTTGACTAGCTTATTTAGCTGTGTAAGTTTCTGGGACGTGTTAGCACAAATAGTGGTTTCTCTTTGCCTTACACAGAAGGGCAGCTCCAAGCCCAGAGGTGCCAGACACCCCTTGATTAAAATTCAAGTTTTAGGAGTTAAACAATGGCAGGAAGTTAACATTAGGCAGATACAAGGGCTGTGAAGGGATAGTAGATTCACCCTAATTGGCACGATGCTGAACAGGTGGGCAGCATCTTTCCAAGGGTGAATCTCCCTGAATACATACTGGTTGGTAAGGGATTAATCCCTGATATTACCCCTTGCACTACGGTTCAGGTCCTCTTAACAGGTTAAAATGTTAGTTGGTTGAAGTTAAATATGTTAGAAATAAAATTGTGGCCCAGTTTTGCCCCAAATGCAGTTGTCTTGCCTCTTTATTTCCGGGGCTTGGGGGTGGGCAAACAAAAACGGCATTCAGTTAGAGGTAGAGTCTATATTGTTAGTTGTACTGCAAGTTTAGGGCAGGATAAATGTCCCACATTATCATCTCGCTCTTTTCTGCTATCTTGTTGAGTTACAAACTTCTTCCAAATTTAATCAAAAACTCTTTCTAGAAATATTTCAGCCATGCTAAACAAAGAAAGCTGGAGATCTCTACTTGCTTTATAATCTTGATGGAAGGATAAAAGCTGTTTCTTCTCTCATCCAAACAAGGGAGGGGGTGTTTCACACAAAATTGTTCCTTTGTTGTCTATGACTAGAATTTATTTTCATGTAGAGGCAGAAGCTCTGTTTATCTGCTAGTTGCATTATGTCAGTATTGTGACTATACTAAAAAGAATTTTTAAAGCTGCTTCTTGTAAGACTCCTTTCTATTAAGAAAAGAAAAGGAATATGGTGCTAATCCATTCTTAACGCAAAAGCTGATCCTGAGGAAACCAAGGAAGCGGCCTAAGTAAGAAACCTAAGAATTACAGGGCAGTCCATGATGTGAAGTGCTAAGGTTAGCTTTAAAGTAGCACCCAAGCTTGAAATGTTTAACTGCAGTGCAGTCAGTTATGGGGAGTCATTATCTCTCACTGAACAACCTCCAGTTCCAGAAGCTCAGCTCTGGTCAAGTAAGAAAATTCACTACTATTGCAAGGAAACAGTAACTTTCATTATTTGGCTTACGGATACAGACATTCATGAAGGAAGCAGTGAACTCAAGTAGATGGTGAAAATTAAGAACAGACTTCAAATGACAAGCCATTCTTGCAAGACTATTAAACACTCATTTGTGGCAAATTGCCTAGAACTCATTAGAAAATAAGTGGCATATCCATGTTTTACAACAATATATAAAGTGTGCCTTTCAAGAAGCATGACACCTATGTTTCTGTTGTCACACAGAGCAATTAATCATGGCTTAGATGTTTATGAAGACTGCAACCAACTCTGTCTGGTCACTATACGTCCTTGAAGAGGAACAGTTGTATTATTCAGGTGGTCCACATGAGTGAAAATCTTTGATTTCCAGGTCCCCAAGTTATAAGGAGAACCCCTACTGCACTGGAGGTTCCCTGTCTTCCACTCTGAGACACTCCACACATAGGAAGTCAACAGAAGTGAGGGTGGAAAGGCAGGTCTAGAATTATCTTTTCCAGAAGTGAGGGTGGAAAGGCAGGTCTAGAATTATTTTTTCTATTCTATACATTTCCTACCATGCGTATATAGGCTGTGATGAAATATTCCATGTGAGACATGTCAATCAAGGACATTATCGCTGAAGAAGCCATGTTAGTGGGTGCAATAGATATTTCCATAAAAGCTCACATGGAAATATAACAGCCAGTCCTTGTAATGCTATAGGTGCAAAAATATTTATTTAAAAAAGGGGGAGACAAGAACATGGTGGCACCTTAAATAAAAAGTTTTTTTTAAAAAAGTCAAGAATGTGGTAGAACTTTACATATATATAAAATAAATGTGGCACATTTGAATCTCCCCCTCCGTGTGTGCGCGTTTGTTTGAACATACTGGATTACACTGCATTTGCCTGGCTGTGCCAATGTGCCTCTATCACTTATTCCCATGTAAATGTTTTGTACAGAGGAAATGCTTAAATAACAAGGAGTCTATATGTGCTCATTTACTTGTGTTTCACTGGCTTCAGATTTTTGGCAACTACAAATAAATGAATTCTCTTCATTTGAGAAGCCTATAAACTCTCTTTAGCTTCTGTAATGCCTTTGGTCTATTGGGGTCACTAAAAAAACTTAAGAAAATGTATGTGGCTGAAGATAAACAAACACATTTAACATACTGGACAATGTGATGTGAGCATTTGGGATTGTCTGATATTGTTTTGATGGAGAACCATGGGGAGGGGGTTTCCAGAAACCTTAATGGAGATCTTTTCACAGTATTGAGGCACATCAAGATAAATCACCTTTTGTTAAGCTACTGCTTAAGACCCTTCTCCACCTCCTCTCCATTTTTTTCACTGGGTCGAGCTAAGGTTTGGGTGGGTTAGGCTAAAAGATAGAAGCTAGCTGAAGGATAGTGATTAGCCCAGTGAGATCTGTGGTTAAGTGGGGATTTGAGCCTGGATTTATCTAGCCCTAGCCTAACATTTTCTCTGTAGTATCCACTGGCTCAGCAGCATAACATATAAAATGGACACGCCTGCTCATATAGGTCTCTCCCATGGGATTCATCCCATGGTAATGTGTAAAAACATCAGAAATGACACAAAAAGTGTGCACAATAGATATTTTATTAACTTGCATATTGTTATTTCAGGAAAGCTTTCAACATAGTGGGCTTTTATAGTTTACAGCATTACACTGAAAATATATGTGCTATTTTCCACCAAAATGAACAGCGGAGAAGTGATGGGCCTGTGGGCCTCATGCATTACAAATCTCATGTGCTTTAAATTGCTAGTAAATCACTTGCATTTTACCTTTAGTTGTTTTTGCTGAGCTCAGCACTTATTGCTTACCGAAGAATAAAGGCACCTAAATCATCCATTGCATTTTTATAACCTGCTGTAGCTTTTCTTTTCCTACACCAAAGAACTGGCACATTTTCAGATAGTGTAGGGGTGAACGTTTTATTCACTCAGTGAATAATTCTTTTCTTCTCTCTCTCTCTCTCCCTCTCTCTCTCCTCTCCCTCTCCCTCTCTCTCTCTCTCTCTCTCTCTCTCTCTCTCTCTCTCTCTCTGTGTGTGTGTGTGTGTGTGTGTGTGTGTGTGTGTGTGTGTGTGTGTGTGTGTGTGTGTGTGTGTGTGTGTGTGTGTGTATACTTACGTGCATACAATAGTTGCATGATTTTACAGCACCTTGGAAGGTTGAAATCTATTAGCATGTCACAACGTGAGTAAGGGCATTAAATCAGTGGGACTGAGTGAGTCAACTCATCTGTTTGTTCCAATGATTCAATGGATCTCCTCTAATTACAACTTACTTTGGGATTCCAGCCATTCTGTATTCCCAATTACATCCTAAAGGGGAATATGAAATAAACGTCACAATACTTATATTAATTATTAGTTTTTTTCAGAATATTTATTATAATATTCTTATAAAGTACTGCTGCTATTTGTATTACTGTTGCTGCTGTCATATGTATGACTTTGTTTAGTTGCAAGAACCTCTTTTTACATAGTCTTACTCTAGGTTAGCACCCATGACCCCATATACTGGGACAGCAATAATAATAATAATAATAATAATAATAATAATAATAATAATAATAATAATAATAATAATAATAATAATAATAATAATAATAATAATAAGTTATTACTCCATATAAAGATAAGGAATTTTAAGTATAATGAGATTCCTCACCTTCATTAAACTGCAGGACAAAGAGTTTCCTGCAATCAAGTCTTCTGCTATTTGTAAAAAAAGTCAATAGTATTCCTTCCCTCAAAGAAGCAAATGCACACACACACAAGCAAACAAGACTCCCAATTGTTAGGAAATATGTCAACAACCCATCTTGTGCTTCAAATTCTTAAATGGGGCAGCAGCCATCCTAATTTGGGGCAATTTGTGAATTGCACATTTTTACACTTTCCTGTAATTCGTGTAAGGGAAAATTAGATGGAACAGACTAATGGTTTAATGCATCTGATACTGACCTGAGCTAGAAATACTGTAGAATCAAAGTAGTTCTTAGTTTCCAGAATTTTTCTGAGACAGAGAGTAGAATTTAACTCAAGTGAAGACCCCTTGGTTCATCTATCATTTCATTCATTTTTAGAAAATGCACTTCTCTTTCATCTATTCACATGATGCTAATGCAGGTATCAGTGGTTCATGGAAACCTCCAAAATCATGTACAGTAGAAGGAATCTGCCTTAATGAATGAGATTACAGAACTGCTAAATGCTGATCTATCAGTTTTTTAGCTTTCAAATCTTTCTGCCACTCAGGATTTTAGAACAAAGAAGCAGATATGCCTCTTTGATATCACAGGTCAAGATACATCAATTTGGGATAAAACGTTAGCCTTCAATCAAATAATAAATGCCTAGTGGGACAATTTATAAAGAATTGCTTCAACCTAGAAAAGGTTATCAGTGTCAGAAAATGCAACAGATTTAAATTTGCTGAGTGGGTGCTCAGCATTCCTATCCCTATAACCAGTCTCCACTCATACAGCGAATCTAATAATACCGAAAGATGAAATGAGTAATACCAACATGAGTTCTAACCAGTTTTGTTTCCATTAGGAGCCCGTCCTTACCACAATTTGGACATTTCAGGGATTGTGAGTGCACAAGATCATGTAAGTAAAAGCAGAAGAAAACAATTAGTGACTTTGCTCTACTGATAATGTAGCAGAGATGTTGGCAAGTGTTGGAGTCTGAGTCCCTAGTCCAAGTCTAAGTCTGAATCACGGTCCTTGATATCAAATCCTGAGTCCCAAGCCCTTTCCTTAGGAAAAAAAAGATGGGTGGGTGAGATCTGAGTTCTGAGTTAAGACTGAATCATTGGTGAGGGGGAAATGAAGTCAAGTCTAAGTCAAGTCTCCAGTGTAACTTAGGCCTGACTTGACAGCAAGTGTCATGATTTCCCCATCCCTGTAATGTAACATTGTCTATTTCTGAGTTATTTCTGATATACAGTATGTTTATTCAATCTATGTCATTTCAACCAACAGGCCTAGTATGTGAAATCTCATGTGGGAACAACTAGGCACATGTTGAGTCCCTGCTGAACTATAATTCCATGTTTTCTAAAGGAGAGTAACAACTTTAACTGCAAACTATTGATCATAAGAGGCAAAAACCTGAATCTGATTCTGATAAGGCAGACAAACAAATATTTGTAGCCTGCTGTATCAAGAGAGGTTGATGCACATTGAAGAAGAGGGTTATGTAAAGTTTCCCTTTGCATTTTTTTTATTTCCAAGGAGTCTGTGACAACATTTGAGTGAAAGAGAGAAGAACAGAGAAAGGCTGTTTCACTCTTTATGGTAGAGATGGTCACATGTGGTTCTCTCAAGGCCAGTCTTACAATAAGGGCTGAGTACAGTGTGGGTCAAAATAAACTGGACTTGGACTTTACATTTGATCGAAGTTAGTCTTTCCAGCTACAGAAGCAAGGAGACAGCAGGGAATCAGAGTTTAAGATAAGATAAGATAAATCTTTGATCCCACATCTGGGGAAATTTACTTGTTACACAGCTCCCAATATAAAAAACAAGTATAGATAGCTAGGTGCACAAAAAAGTGTAAAGTGTGTGTGAGAGAAAACAAAATAGCTAATAGAGATTAAATAAAATAAGAAACCCAATATACAAATATTACACTAAAAATTTGTATATACAAATAAATATAAAGAGAAGCTACAGTATGTATACCCCATATGAATATGTTAAACTGTAGAGTTGAAGAGTCTCACAGCAGTGGGAATAAAGGACCTGCGATAGCGCTCCTTCCCACACCGGGGATGTCTTAGTCTGCCACTGAAGGAGCTACGCAGAGCCTCCACTGTCTGGTGCAGTGGGTGAGAAGTATTGTTCATAATGGATGTCAGCTTGGCCAACATCCTCCTCTTACCCATCTCCTCCACAGAATCCAGAGGGCATTCCAAGGCAGAACTAGCCCTCCTGACCAGCTTGTTCAGTCTGTTCTTATCCCGTTCAGTACTACCTGAACTCCAGCAGACTACAGCATAGAAAAGAGCTGAAGCTACCACAGAGTCATAAAAAATCCGTAACATAGGCCTACACACTCCGAGCAAGCAACAAGTTCTCAAAGCAACAAGTTCTCAGTATATTTGGAGATAGGGTAGTACAGTATCTATAATTATCAGACAGTTGAATAAAATTATTTGGGAATATATTTGAGCTTCACATTTTTTTTAATTTATGAAAAATATAATATGTTCAGAAAGAAATATGATGAGTAGAAGGTGTGATAAAAAACAATACATATTGCAGATTGAATATGGTGTAGAATTACTGTGGCTAAAATGTTCAGATCACCAAGACCTGTTGACTAGTACAGTTAATAAAAATAATACTTATAGCTCGTATATATTTCAATATATCTACCTTTTCTTCCAGTACTGGATAAGTGTTGTAATTCTAGGTCAATATTTGTCAGACCTAAAAATACCGTTGAGTGTTATTGGGAGTTGGTTTCTGTCATAATTCTCCAGTTATACTTTCAGGATAACAGTTCTCAAGTTTGCCAAAGGGGGCATGTTCTTCATATGCCTGAATGAATTCTGAGGAAAATATTTTAGGCGACTTAGCTCACATAATCTAGCTATCCAAGGCATCTATGTTACTGAAGAAGCTCAGAAATTATAGAACCACCATATTCAATCTCAAAGTGAGATAACTTGACTATTAAATGAAATGAAAATGATGTCTAACAGATTTGACTAAAGCTCCCACAATTGTTTGGAATTTCAGTTTAGAGTGACTTCCTAGATAATTGTTACCTAAACACATGGCAACAGCATTGCTTTTGGGGTACTGGGCAGTTGCTGCCCCAAGATTAAAGTCAACTATGACTGCAGTGTCTGTGAAATATTGTTCATTATTTATTCCTCATAACTCTACCCTATCATTTTGCCAAGAAGGTGATTAGTATACAAATACACCTTCCTTTTCATTCCCTCAACTACTGTATGAGGTAGGTTAGGTTGAATGGTTGTGTGGTTTCCAGAAAGGCATCATATTAAATTACATCTTAGCAGGAATTTTAACTTTTGTAGCATTCCATCACAATAGCAAGCTGAATCAGATGAAGAGAGCTGATGAAGAAGGTTGACAGAATCATCCTCCACAGAATAATTTGTCATGGTCCATGCAAACCTTGTTTTGTGGAGAAAGTCACAACTGTAGGTGAAATCACAGAATCTAGGCCAGGTGTAGAAAAAAGCAGCACTCCCCACATAGTGTAAGTACAACTTTCAATAGGCTAAGCCACCATGGCCCATTTTGAGAAACTGCAACTCCAATAGCACCTAGATATACTTTGTCAATGCTACCTGTAGAAGCTCACACCACCACAAACATCAGCTATTATTTCTCAGCATAGGAAGTTCCTGAACTAGACAGTCTTGCACCATATAAGGCATATAACCGAACTTGATGCTGTACTGATTTCTATAGATAAATGCTTCTTTCAAACAGATCAGTCATATTCCATGTAAAAATTACTACAGATCTAGGCACAATAAAACATTAATACTGGTCCCTGGTGATTAGCCAGCAACATACAGTGGTACCTCAGTTTATGAGTAACTTGGCTTACAAGTGTTTTGATCAACAAGCAAAAATCTCTGATGATTTTTGCTTGATCAATGAACAATGTCTTGATATACGAGCATCGGGGCTACTGGCAGCTGGCTGCTAGGTTGGGAAGCCAGCTTCTGGCTGCTGCAGCCCAAGGATTGGAGTGGCAGCTCCACTGCTCTAGGACCCACTGCATGCGCCCTTGCTGGGTCGAGGCCACCAGCTTTTCACCTGCCAAACCCCAATACCGGCTTTCCCTCTGTGGAGCTGGGCATCCTGGAGGAGCTGGACTTAGATGGCAAAAAGCCACCACTGTCAAAGCAGGGTGAAAGCTTTTTGCTACCTAACTCCAGTTCCCACGGGGTGTCCAGTGAGGGAAAGGAGGCGTTGAAGCAGATGCCACAAAGCTGAGGAGGGTGGCAAAATGTTGAACCCACCAAAGTGGGGAAAAGCTTTGGTGGGTTTGGCTTTCAGGTGATGGCTCCAACACCGCCTTTCCCCCTGGGCAACCTGCAGGAGCTGGAAGTGGATGCCAAAAAGCCTCTGACCCTTGCCACGGGTCATGGCTGCTGTGGACCCTAGGACTCCCAGCCAAAGCAAATTTCTCCATAGGGAATAATGGAAACTGCCCCCCCCCCGAATGAATCATCTGAGTTTCCATTATTTCCCATGGGAAAATTTGCTTTTATTTATGAGTGTTTTGGTTTACAAGCATGGAACAGATTATGCTCGTAATCCAAGGTACCACAGTATAAGGGATCCTCAGTGAATTTAGTGATTATCCTGAAGGGCTTTGTGAAAGGTTTCTCTTTTTCTTGTAGAGTTTCTGGGTGCTTTTTTACTCTTCTGTGTGGTGTGTGCTTGAATTCATGCCTGGTTCTCTCAAGATATCTAATTCTGCCCTCACCTGAGCTTCACTGCAACCTGCCAACACTCAAGTCAATGAATTTTCCTGTGGTTCTTCCTCAGTCTCTTGTTGCTATTACAATTTCTTCAGTTTTTTCACCCAGCTTTCTTTGAGCTATTTCTCGAGTCCTTTTGGAAGTCTTTTCAACCACTTCCATCTTGTTCCTGTCAGCACATTTCATCTCACTTGCCTTTCCTTCAGCACTTGCCTTCTAACTGTCCAGCCAGATTACTCCAGCCAGTTTATTAGTAGGGAAATTGAACTTCCTCATTTGTTTTAGGTAAGGAACCAACTGATTTGTGCAGTAGGAAGTAATTATCATTAGATAAGTTTGGGATTTGTAGTCATAACTAACCATATTTGTTTCCATCTGTCTGCATTTAAGGAAGGGAGCTTTGTTCCTATATCTAATTCCTTGGGTGTTGTTTTTTAATGCAGTTTATGTCAGCCTGCCAATTAAACATTTTCACTGTTTTCTGGTCAAATAATAAGATCTCTCTCTCTCTCTCTCTCTCTCTCTCTCTCTGTGTGTGTGTGTGTGTGTGTGTGTGTGTGTGTGTGTGTGTGTGTGTGTGTGTGTGTGTGTGTGCGTGCGTGCGTGCGTGCGTGCGCGCACACATGTGCTCTTTCTCATTTCTTTTTGCTTTATTGATTAGTATTTGAGAACATAATAAACTAACACATTTAACGTTTCCCTTAGGTAACAATATTTCTTTTTATATTCCCTTTGAAGGCAAGCATACAGGTGGGAGGTTAAACAGAAAGAGGAGAAAATAGTATTTTTCTTTCTCAGACCTCATTCCTTCTAGCCTCTGCAAATTGCTGAGATTTCCACAGTATTCATTTGCAACTTGATCCAGAATCCCGCACATACATAACTCATGCCCCTTGGGTAATATACTATACTTGAACAATTGTAGAGCCTCAAACAAACAGTCTCATAGTTTGTTTGTACTCACTACTCCTATCTTACAAAGCCACTTCAGCTAGACATCATAATCAGTTAGTGAAATTAGCCTGAAATGAGATTGGAAAACAGGTCTTCCTGGTGATTGCACCCATTTGTGATAGGTTTTTTCAACAAAGGTGTGATAACATTTATAGTGTTATAAAGGTCTTATGGAATGAACATACATTGTTTACTTATTATAATCGAACACTATGAACTGTTTGGGATATCTTACTTGTACCAATGGCTCGATCTAAGTTCCTTATTACTTCTTCCCGTTTATGGGCTGCTTTGGGTTCGTGTTTGTGAAAATCAGCATACAAATAAGAAAACACTGATTATGTATTGTCTTGAGCAGATCAACTTAAAGCCTTTCTATTTTTCATTTGTGAAGGGAGTGATTTAGATTATACTGTAGGCTATTCATATTGAATGGCAGTATATAGACTAATAAAAATAAATTGGGTAGATGCATAAATAGCAAGCTGGAAATCCTTTTCCTTCATATAAATATAAAGCTTTAAACTGCTACTTTTTTAAAAAAGCAAGCAACTTTTTTGTAGTTCAAACAGTATACTGCTTGATTACTTGTGCAGTGGAGCCAGGGAATATAATTCAATGTCTCCATGATAGGGGTACAAAGAATACTTGGCAAAAATATTTTATTTATTTATTTATTCACTACTACATTTAAACATTTCACCTGATCAGAGAAACTCTTCAGGACCCCACAGAGACTCAGATATATCATGGAGCAGCAGCAGGACTGCTGCTTCCCCTCTCTCCTTCCACGTGTGTCCATTTCCTGTTCCTAAATAATTATTCTTTGGAAGATTTGTGTAATTTTGTTCTTTTGCTCTTTTCAGACTCATATATGGGTCAGTTTCAAATGGCTCTTAGCTGGTTTTATCCAGGATGTAGCTCTTATCACTTTCAGGCTACCTACACTGGCTAGTCTTAAGCAGGGGCATATCTGGGGTGCAGAAGGGTACCTCTGCCCTGGGCACAGAAGTCTAGGGATGCCTGGAGGGGAAGGAGGATGAGGAAGCCCTGTGCCCTCCCACCACCGCACCCCTGGTGAGCGGCAAAGCAAGCGCCTTCCTCCATCTCCTCCAACTCTTTGTCGCCACTGCGGGAGAGGTAAGGCGCACACATGCCCACCTGCATGCCTGCGCGCCCCACACCCACCTCACAACTTTATCCCCAGGTGCCCCAAAACCTTGCTACACTGCTGGTTTCAAGGGGTTGTATTTGTCAGTGCTAAGAACCTGAAAGGGAAAAGAGGTGCTGAGAAGGAATCCTGTGCAGGATTGCATCGATTCTAAGAACATCATCTAAATAAGGACTTTAAAAGTAATCTCCTGGTGAAGAACATCTCTCACCATGTCTGAACTTCTGGGACCTGCTTTGAAGAAGGTGAAGATTGACTGCACTCGAAAGCTTGCAATGCTCCTTTTTTAATTTTTAACAGTGGCCGATGAAGGTATCGCCTGTAACATATTTTTGCAATTGTTTTTGTGATGGCCACGTGGCTCAACTCCTTTTTGCCCTGATCAATTCCTGTGGTCTCTCTAAGGAACTATGCACAAGATATCATGGAAAGAAGCAGAGGGAATTTTGCTGGCTGGAAGATTATGGAGAGGAAAGACAAAAAGGAAGAAATTTAGTAGAAATCTATGGCACTGAGAAGTACCCCGATTTACAACCCAGCTTCTTAAGAATCAAACCCTACCACCCAAAGACAACGAGATCAGTTTTCTCTTGTCCAATAATGTGGGAATGGCTGAATGTTCTTCCTTTTAAAAAGATGTTAGATACAAGCTAAGTTACCTTTCAGCTTTTCCCATCACAAAATGTAAGACCACAGAGAGCTAGAAATATTTACTGAAAATGTTGCAGTGATTTATAACATTCACTCCTACATGCATGGTTGGTTACATACACTGGGTATGGGGGTGGGAATCAATTTCAGTGCATCCCCATGGTTTTGAGTTATGCCCTGGGATAAAAAATGAAATGAACAAATGATATAATGAACATACAAAAGATTCATAGATCCTTGCTGTGGAGATGTATGTTATCCACACATGCCTTTGAAATCTGCTATCAAGGTTAAATGTTGCATATGAAATAAAATGAAACATTACTTTACAAAGATATACCAATATACTATTCATTACAGTCATAACTATAAGTTTTACAAAAATGAAGCTGATTGTTTTCAATTATAGCTGTTCTTATTTACTGCCCCCCCAAGCAAACTTAATGTGAAGATATTCCTGGTATTTTTATCCATATAAAGTTGACAATATGAATGCACATTAGTCACATTGTTGATGAAATCTGTCACTGGGGTTATAGATTTATGTATTGGCCATTGGAAAAGACATATTATTTTGTCATCAATAATACAGTCAGAAAAGTTGCACACAATCTAATTAAACAAATTATAAAATAATACCTAATACATGATGGAATTGTAATAGCTGTGATGTGGAACTGCAAATCCAGAGGATGCCAAGATAATATGTGTAAAAATTTTACTACACACAAATCATTAGCAAAATATGAACATATGAGAAGCTCTATTCCTTTATTAAAACTTTGTAAGAGGGAATGAAATTCATCTCAGTTATTACACTTCATTGGCTCCCTAATCACTTTCAGGCCTAATTCAAGTTGCAGGTATTTCACTTTAAAACTTTTAATTGCTTAGGGGACTCTAAACTCCTGAAAGAACACTTATTTCCATGTCAACCTACCCATACTTTAAGATCTGCTGCTAAGAACTGTTTCCAGGTGGTTTCTTTATTGGAGGCACATCAGGTAAGAATAGAGAAGTGTTTCTTGACAGAGATGCCCCAGTTAACACACATTCTTTCTAAATTAGCTTGCTTGTTACCTAAGTCACCATCTTTTGAGCAGAAGACAAAATGACATTCCATTTTGTTGTTCATGTTTTGTTATGGGTTTTATCTGTTGTTTCCATGGCATCTTAATTTGACAATCACCACCACTCTTTAGAATTATTACCAGGAAGCCAAAATGTCATCTGGCTGTAACAGAAGTGAGTCTTTCTTCTGTTCATGGAGTTTGAGTGTGCAATGCTGAAAATTTAAAGTTCAAACTGGTGATATTAGGAGTATGTTTCAAGGATGTGTTTCTCCACTTATAAGGGGTGAAGTGTGAGAGTATTAATGCCTTCTTTATATGAACACAACAGATAAGATTTGCATCCTACAGGTGCAATTCTTGCTAGTATAAAAAGTAAACAATTAAAAAAATTAAGAGAGAAATAACAAATCTTCAAATTAAATAAATGACATTTTGTCTCTTTAGGAAAAAAACTGCATAGGCCTATTTTACTGTGATAAAGATGATAATTTTTAAATTGTCAATTCTATTAAAATAACAAAGGCTTGTTAAAAGTCACAGTTCATTACTGTTACATGAAATATGTGCTTTACTGTTTTTATGACATCAGAACAAAGGGTTGGGACACTTTAAGTAGTCAATCTGAGAATGGTATGCAATTATTACCTTCTTCCTTCTGTATGACAATCTGAAATCTGCACAAGTCAGTTGTCATGTTACTTTTTTATCTTTCATTTTCTTTTGTGATTGAAAGAGAAGGCATGCTGTCTCCCTGCTACTTTTAATGAATCCATGATGGAAGATAAGAATCAAAGGAATCCTCTGGAACACTGAATTGCATACAGTTTTAATTGCACATGATGGTACACATCATATATAGGGAAGAGGGAAATCTGTCAGTCTTGCTTTCTTCTGTAGTTGATTTTGAACAAGCCCAAAAGCAAAGAGAATGACAAGTTTTGGTAAAGACAGATTTCCTGAATGGAAGAGACAAGAGGTCCTCTGTGTCTTGGACCAGGTTAAGAATTTGTTTAGGGTCAGAAGGACATCTGCTGCTGTGGCCCTCTACTCCCCATGCAGAACTTCAGCCTGTTGGTCTTCTCAGTCTCCACAGGACTAAGTACTCTCTGTTGCTGGATTAGGAAACAGCTGCTTTGCTCTTTTCTCCCTTTCTCTATCCCCTGCTCCTAACTTTTCTTTGTCTTGATATTTATCATTTTTTAAAAGATGAGGTATATAGCAGGCAAGGGAAGATATGAATTGGGATATATTAGTTACATCATGGGGAAGAGGTTAGAACATTGAGTGCTAGCTGTCTGCACCAAACTATCTCCCAAGTCAAATAGCCTAGAGAGTTTTGATAACTTGTGAGGTGAATACCTTCCTTTTCCAGGTAGGCTTTTAAACATTAAGTGGGGGTCTACTTAATTCTCCATTTATGAAATTTAGATATTTTAAAATGATTTTTAAAATGATTCTGAACTTTGTTTATGTTTGATTTTAATATAGTTTGGTATTATTTTAAACTCATTATTGTATAAATTTAATTGCTGTGAGTTACCTTGGATCCCCTTAGGGACAAAGGTGGCGTTCAAATAATGAATGTAAATAAATAAATAAATAAATAAATAAATAAATAAATAAATAAATAAATAAATAAACACACCCTTTGAAACCAAAATGAATTTAAATTCTTCTGTATCCACATTCACTAGGATACCTCTGTGTTTCAGATTGGAGAATACCATGCTGTACCTCTTTGCTATGTAATACTAAAAAGAAGAAAATCCTCTCAAAAGGAAAAGAGGAAGATCTATATTGTATATCACAAATAGCTGAATAGATAAGGTATTAAACCTGGACTTCCAAGAATGAAACATTCTCATACTCTAGACTGAGATGGATTAGTGGATGTGTCATTTTAGTAGTGTCCACATTCAGATTTGTTTGGCCCCATGTTTTTTTCTGGAATATGACGAAATCTGCAAGTGCTGGTCCATTTTAATAAACAAACTTAAAATGTTCATTTTATCATTTTATCATGAATTGCTTGTTGCAAAGGACAGTGAGATTATTAATGGAAAACATTTAAGAACCTCAATACTCACCAACTAATGGCACCTGCACTTTCATGTTGAGAAATGCCCTTGGGGAGAAGGACATGACCCCAGCTGCCTGCATGGTTAAGGCCTTTGGGAACCATTAACCTCCCTATCTGAGTGGGAAGGCCCTGGATGGAGGGTAATGGATTCCATAGCTAAGCCCATATACTCAGGAATCCAGCTCGATCTGTATCTCCCTTCAGATTAGCCAGGAAACCTGTGAGAGGAGGTTGCAGGACAAACAGCTGCCTGCGACCCTCAGATAAGCTCTTCCCCTACCAATGGAATTCATGTCTACATGACCAACAGCAGGTAAAGCAAAAAAGCAAAGCAAAGTGTTCTGCTTATATACTGCCCCATACCACTACAAGTAGTCTCTGGGCGGTTTACAATTTTAATTACCGTGTGCAGGCTACACATTCCCCCCCCCAGCAAGCTGGGTACTTATTTTACCGACCTCGGAAGGATGGAAGGCTGAGTGAACCTTGAGCCTGCTACCAGGGATTGAACCCAGGTCGTGAGCACAGTTTTACCTGCAGTACAGGCATTTAACCACTGCGCTTCTATGTCAATGCTTCTCACTCCACCCCTTATGATGCTTGCTTACTATAACCAATAAAAACCTTGATCCCAGGCAAGAGACAAGACACAGAACACTCCTGGAACTCAGGCATGTTTGCACCCAACCCATGTCTTGTGTAAATAGATGTCAAAAGCAAGCACAGGTTATTTTCCCAAACCAGAATAGCAGTTATTCCCACTGACCCTTTCCATAAGGAGCATTCTCCGTTGGTTCAAACCAGATCAATGGTTGACCCACAAATGTTGACAAAATTTGTACAGTGCTTCAGGTTTTGGAAATTTGATTTTCTCTGCTCTCTTCCTAGGAGCAAGAACAAACTGCTGTGGATGTTAAATGTTGGAAAAGAATAGATCTGCTGGATAGCTCAGTGGTTTCAGGATCTAGGTTGCAAGTTTGATTCCCCACGGTGCTTTCTTGACAGGAATTGGATTCAGTGATCCATAGGGTCCCTTCCAGCTCTGCAGTGCTAAGATAATGATGATGAATACTACTGTAGTTCTTCTGCATATTTATATAAATGCATGCTCATGCCCTGTAAGGCCCAGTTCAGTGGAAAATTGAATATTTGACATATAGCTGAGGGTCTATTCTAAAGTAGAGATAGCAGACTGAAGAAGACTTAAACTATGGCTTCCTGCTTTTAGCTTTGTTTTGGTCCCCCCCTTTGGGGCGGGGTGTCAGGTTATCTTTAATCTAAAGGACATCTTCCTGCATTTAGAAAGAGATGACAAGCTACAGCAGAATACATAAGAATAGCAGATCAGGCAACACATTCAGCAATGCAGATGAGAGATATATAGTCTTGGTTAGTGAAGAGAGATGAACTGAATTTGCCTTAGTTCAGGGTCCTATGGTAGGACACATTTCAACATGAAACACAATCCACCCCCCCAGAACAAAACAATTCATCCTAGAGAAATTAATGGCAGGGATGCTCAAGCTCTTCCTTGAAAGCCCCTGAAATTTGGAAAAGTTTAGGTGATCAGGGAGCTGAGTTATGAAGATCCAAAGGAGGTGCCCCTAGGAAAAAAATCTTTGTAATCAGAACTTCTGGAGCCAAGCTGCGAGTGAGCCACACAGCTTCGCTTCTGATTCCAAAAGTAAGATTTTTTCCTAGGGGCACCCCCTTTGGAGCTTCATAACTCAGCTCCCTCACCACCAAACCTTTCCAAATTTCAGAGGGTTAACTAGAATCACTTGAGGAAGTTCCTCTGCCATTTTGGACCCAGGGGAGCATAGTGTTTCATTTCATTTTTTTCATTTTGTAACAAAACTACTTTAAAATTTGTTACAAATGAAACAAAACTACTACAGAAACAAAACAAAACACTATTTTTCCATTTCATGCCCATCTTAAACGAGCACCCTTCTTGGCATGTCCATGAGCAGGGTCAAGAGGAACATGGAAGTAGTCATATCGTATTTTTAAAGCATGTTTTGCTTTCCTGGCTCTAGAAACTGCTAATTCTTCTTGCCCTGCCTCAGGTGGACAGAATAATATATCATCATACTCATCTCCTAATATAGTGTGTTTTCCACAGGAATAAAATTTATACTTTATTTGTGCCAGAAGCACCAACAAATTATATACTACTAAGCAGAATATAAATAAGTAATAAAATTATTATGCTCAAAAAGATGTGTAAATTTATTAAAATTGAAAAATAACAAACAAAGCAAAACAAAATAACTAGATGACATTCACCCAATACCAGGCCACATCAACAGCATTGCCTCTTGCCAACGTAAGATCTTCCTTTATGCACACCAAAGGGCATTGTATGCATCGTGACATGTGTGAGATGGTTTGTTCTACTCTATGGTCGCACAAGGTGTCTTCTATAGGGAAGCTCCATTTTCTCAGATTATCCTTTGATCTTCCCAACCTGGTGCACCATCTGTTTAATGCTTTTCATGTACGCCAAGTTTGTTCTTGGACAAGTGGTAGAGAGTCATGTGGTTCTGCTCAGTTACCTCAGAAAGGTGCTCCTAGCAAAAATGTTCTGTTTGGTATTAAAACAGTGATTCAGCCAGAGTTGAGATTGGCTTCAACTGGGGTCATTTCTGTAATATATAGTCATTAGATTCAGAGCCTCAATCAGGTGTTCTCTTTTTCTTGACTGCCTCAAAGGTTGCACTCTGTACAGCAGTTCTCAGGTTGTCAGCAAGCAGAAAACTATATTGATCATGTTAATAATAAAATAATAAAATTGTTTCTGTTCCAGGAGCTCAGTGAACATCATTTCTCCTTGTGGGAAAGGACTTACTGCTGTATATAGGCTCACAGACATTTGTTGGAATCCTATTGTTGATAGTTTGTGTAACATGTTCAGGCTAACTGTGGCTAAACGAACACATGCCACAGTTATGCAAACAGACATGTGACAACACATGAAATGAGGCATGTCCAGACACCTTGTCAGTTAGCCACAACTAACTGGTATATTATGCAAACCTTATGCAAATATCAACCAGATTCTGGTCACTGACCATCTTACTCATATATTTTGAAGGACATTATACAGCTGTAAGATTATGCTCCTTAACATCTATATGAGGCCACTGGCTGAGGTCATTCAGAGTTATGGAGTCTGCTGTCATCAGTTCGCTGACATGCAGCTCTATCTCTCCTTCTCTACCTCTGCAACGGACGCTGTGCAGACCCTAGACCACTGCTTGGCCACAGTCATGGAATGGACCAGGACTAAGAGGTTCAAACACAACCCCAGAAGATTGAGGTTCTGATCTTTGGGGAGTCCCCAGATGGGTACAGTTTGGGGGATTGACCCTCCAGCTGGTAGAGAGTGTGAGGAGTCTGGGCTTTGTCCCTGGAAGCCCAGATGGCAGCTATTTCCAGAGCAGCCTTCTACCAATGTTGACTTATCACCCAGATCTGCCCTTACCTGGATGTGGATTCCCTTAGGATGGTTGTACAGGCATTGGTAATCTTCAGGATAGACTACTGTAGCACTCTTTACATGGTGCTTCCCTTGACCCTTGTTCAGTGACTGCAAGGGGTGCAAAATGTGGCAGCCAGACTGGTGGTTGATGTGGGCAGGTTTGACTGCATTGCCCTCATCCTGGCTCACCTGCATTGGCTACCCATTGCCTCATGAATAAATTCAAGGTTTTGGTTTTGGTTTACAAAACCCTCTATGGCCTGGGACCTGACTATCTGGCAGAGCTGATATCTTAGCAGTCAGCTTCATCCCGACTGACCAGAGCCTTGCTCTCCCTTTCGATCCGGATGGCCACTCTGAGGGAGGCCTGAAGGGTCTCTACCCAGAATTAGGCCTTCTCAGTGGCCGGCCCAGCACTTTGGAATAAACTGCAGAAGGAGATTAAGCTGACGGAGTCCCTGACGGTCTTCAGGAGAGTGTTAAAGACCTGGCTCTTTAGGGAAAACTTTGCTGATCGCTGAGTGCATGATGGTATGTCATCAATCGTTTTGTATTATTTGTCCCAGCCCTTTCTTGAACGATTCTGTGTTTGTTGTATGGCTGTTGTTGTTCGTTTTTATCTTTTGTTTTAATTTGATTTACTTTGTTGTGGTTTGGTGGGAGTTTTTTGATCAGTTGTTTACTTTGCAATTTGTTGTACACCACCCAGAATTCTCAAGGGAAAGTTGGGCAGTCAACCAGTATTAAAATAAATAAGTAAATAAGTAAATTTTTACCACATCACTACCGATTCATATAATGTTTATGCTAGAATTCAACTTTGTCATCTAACATTTTCATTAAAATACAATAATTCAATAAGCAGGTAACAACACTCACTTGTAGAGCATAACTTTGCACAAGAGTAAGAGAGATTAAGAAGCACAAGTCACATACATTTCCATCCTCATCATTACTTTGGGTGACCACTGACTTGATTTCACTCAGCACCATTATTATAAGCATCAGATTATTCTCTTTTTGTTCATTTAGTAATTATTATAGACTACAAAATTATCCTAAAAGTACCCATTCCAAGCAAGGTTTTTTTAAAAAATAATTCAATGAAGCTAATTGGATGAAATTACACAGAAGGAAATTGATACTGAGCATATGGCAAAAATATAAAAAGGTGAACTATTCATTGTCACAGAAGACTAGACAAAATCTTATCACTACACTAATTTAAAACGATTCTGAGAAAAGAAGAATTGAAAGTTCTCTAGAGACAAATCATGTATTGTAGTTGTACCCCATTATTTCTGCAAGAACCTTCTCTTGTATTAACCTCTAAATTAACCTCTACATAAGTATTAAGAAAATACAACTGAAAGTCTCAATGGAACCTGATCTTCCTTGTGAGAATAGCCAGACGTGTTAAATTATTTTTGAGGTACTTTGTACCAACTAATCTATATATTGAATTTGCAGTTTGTTAGGAAACAAGAAACTGTGGAAGATGTAAAGCCTAAAATGTGCCAAAGACTTCATGAATATTCAGATTAAATTATCTTTCCCTCCAGCTTTTCTCTGTACTCCCGTCCACCCACATCTGTACACTACCGTGTTTGTTGCTCAAGAGGTTGCCCAGAAACAAGATTTAGGAGTACTTTCTCCCTTGAGAAATGTAATTAATTACCATTGTTCCCCAATGAAGGATTTAACTTTCAGATCATTTATTTTCTAGTGTCACTGATGAGCTGGCTGGGAAAATGAAACACTTGAGTTTAATTACCAGTTAATATTGCAGCTTTGTGAGCAGGTATTCATCTTCTGCTTTTTCTGTAATTGTCCCTTCTTATGATGTAATGCACAGTTCTATCTACTACATTTCAGAATATTAACCATGGTTTCCCACCACCATCCTGATCAACCTAATATAATATAATATAATATAATATAATATAATATAATATAATATAATATAATATAATATAATTAGGCACAAGCTTTCTGTGTGTAACAGATTGGAGGCTTTCACATGTGTTTCACAGAGGACCATGACTGGAAGCAAATTAACTCTTCCCTTGCAATAATGTTAAACATTTATATTATAATTACAATTTTTATGGGCATGTCTAAGAGTGGATAATCAATTTTAAGTTGTAAAATAAATGAAATATTACTTGGTGAGCATGTGTTGCAATATGAAGGGTGGTACAGTATGTCAGGGACTTGTTTAATGGCCACTGGTTACAGTAGTTTCATGTTTGTTCCATAGCCAAAGACCTTGCATATGCTTTACAACTAGTTTAAAAAGTCTGAAAGGAAATGAGGTCTGCATTAGAGACCACTGTAAAAAAGAAAAAAAAGTTTCATTCAGAAGAAGTGTCTGTTACCCTTCGTATATTTCTTTTTTGTCTCTGTGTTGCTAGTTCAGTCTGTATGTGTGGAGATGCTAGCTATCTCCCAAACTGAAATTGTATTTGGTGAGAAACAAAAAAAATGAATTGATGGATGCACATATCAAGATATTATTAATTAGCAGAAGACAGTTCACCCAAACTTACTGTATATACTTGAATATAAGCCTAGTTTTTCAGCCCTAATTTTGGGCTGAAAAAAAGGGGCCCTCGACTTATATGCGGGTCAATACTTTTAGCCACTGAGGCAAGTGCTTGAGTCGGTGTCTAAAAGTCATTTTAAACATTGCATGCCACTTCTCATGACCCCCCTCTGCATCACAGGGGAGCAGCGTGCAATGTTTGAAATGACTTTTAGCCACTGACGCAAGCACTTGAATCAGTGGCTAAAAGTCACTTTAAACATCACACACCACTCCCTCAGCTCACAAAGGAGGAACTGCCAGGCCCTGCTGCATTTCCCACCCTAGACTTATACTCAAATCAATATGTTTCCCCAGTTTTGGGGGGTTAAATTAGGGGCCTCGACTTTTATTCAGGTCGACTTATACTCGAGTATATACGGGTATATTTATATTTAGGTTGTTAGACAGGGCTGTAAAGCTGCCAAGTCCAAAATAAAATGGACCCTCGTATAACAACTGATTTGTTTAGCAGAAAATCCACTTAAATGAAAAAAATTCTGGAGATAAGGGAAGTCACTTAACAGAATCACCTATGGGGCGAATCCATACAACAGAAAAATGGTCACGATTAGGGTTTAATCCCTTTTCAATGCATTCATCTGGGAAATTTGTTCAAAGGAAATTTTGCTTAAGAGAATTTCATTTGGAACGAATTAATTCCTTTATACAAGGTACCACTGTACTGAACAAATGCCAGTACTACTGTCCTAAGAACCAAATCAAATATATTTGGTGTTGTTCCTCCTAACCAGCAAGATTTCCTGTTGAAAGCAAGGACATTATTTGCCTTAGTTTGTATACCCTGTAACTTGTTTACTACTGCCAGCTCTGTTCCAGTGAGCTGCCATGGCTGAGAGAAATAACATGATGAAGCCAGCTTTTCTGAGTCCATTATCAGACAGTGCATCCACCACACTTCCTAAATATTTTTGACTATACTTAGGATCAAGTGGACCACCAGGGTGCTGGCCCTGGTTGTTCACTTGATCCTAAGTATAATCAACAATATTTAGGTGAGGTAGTCCAACCTTTGTGACCATCCTACTATAGCTAATATTATTAGTTATTATTCGAAGACATTTTGATTCTTAAATCAGTTCTTATTCCCTTACTATTATCACACATCATTCAGGCACCAATTCCTGCCTGAAGTAGTTCCCTTTACTATGCTTTATGGAAGATTAAGGCCTGATCACCTAATCTGTGTAAATGTGCATTATGTTTTTCAGATTTAAATATGGGAATGTTCCTAATATATGCAAGTCCTTGCCTAGCCGTTCTGATTTTTTAAAAGGTATATCTCCATTAAACACTGTGGCTAGATACTCCATTTCAGAATGAGCTGATCAGCAAACTACCCTTGCTTAGAAAATGATTTCTTCCTGGGTGGTACAAGAATGAGCTTTTAGTGTTTTCAGAAATAGAAAATTATTTATCACAAAAAATATAGCAGTAACAGCTCTGTTTATGGAAACTATCAGCTGTAGAATCAGACAGAGTATTCTGCCTGAATTTCAAAGGAACATCAGAACTATTTTCCACATTCAACCATTTCTTTTAAACCTGCATTACAAGCTTACTCTTGCTCTTATCTTCAGAATATGATTTGATCCCCAGACAGTATTTATTATTTCATTTGAAAACATGAACCCTCATTTGAACTCAAGAGGGTAATGATTATAAAACCAATAAAACAATCACCTAAGCAGTGAGCCCCAAAGACAAAAAAAAAAACCCCACCACCAACAACAAAACAAAAAAAGACAAAAACCAGCAAGAACAAATTAAGCATTTCCAAAGCAGTGGTAAGAAATAACTGCAGTTCTAACTAGCATACTCTTCAGTTTCACTGAGCATAACTGGAGGGTGACTACAGGTTTTAGGTCCACATATATAGTCTTAAGAGGACTGGATTTATTTATTTATTTATTTATTTATTTATTTATTTATTTATTTATTTATTTATTGTAGGGTATTCCCCCCCCCCACCTTTCTCTTTGAAAAGGACCCAAGGCAGCTTGCAGTAATATACAGTCCAGTACAATTAAGACGTATTCAAGTATTGAGATCTACAGCATCCTACAATATCAAAAGACAACATTACATTAAAGTTACCAGAAAACACGCAGTTAAAAAGAGAGGAAAAATCCATGTAAAGTTATGAGTGAGGGAAACTAACATTGAGAATATAAGTGTTGATGCATATACAAAGTCTACAGGTATAAACACAAAGTTTATGTGTTCTTGTATGATAGATTCATATAAAAGCCACATAATAGGTAGCCCATCATTCAGGAACAGCTTGCCTGAAGAGAAAGGTCTTTGCCTGTTTCTGGAAACACATCCAGAATTATTGGTCAAGAAATTTGGATAGAATGAAAGGGCATAAACATTGGGGCTGGTATGGATATGGTGGACCCGTATCAACCTGAACTGAACTGACACCAGAGATAACACCATCCATTGCTACCCCTGCCCCCAAATAAAATCAAAACCTGATTTACTGTTATGAGGCGCAAGTCTTGATATTTATATGTATACTGGTGTTTGTTTCATTATTTGCACTTCATAGGCATACCTCTCTATAACAATATGGAACCTGCCATGTTGCAAAATATTTTGTTTGTCATCAAGGTGGCAAAATAAAATAAGGCTTTATTCATGTAGTCCTGATAATGCTATGTTTTTGGTACATTTTAAAAAGAAGGCTAAATATGTACTGGATTTTTTAAAAAATTAAAATAATGTTGGCATATAGGTTTGTCTCCTATAACATATCAGGAATGTAGGATTAGCCCTACATTATGGGATATTAGTGTTCCCTGTGAGTTTTAGAAGTGAAGTAATATTTATGGCTGTAATTCTAAGCCCAGATGGCCATGATTGAGGATTCTGAGGTTTGTCATTCTTCCCAAACTACAAGTTTTCATTGGGTTCTTAAAGTTGTGATTACTTCTTTAATCAGCATGTGGCACCATGTCATCAGAATTGGCCTTATCCACCAGAAGTACTTTCATCTTTTTCATTCCAAGCTTTCCTTCATTCTTCATCATCCATTACACCAGTTATGCTAGTCATTCAGGAGCAAAACTGTCAAGTCTGGATCAAACAGTAAATGAAAGTAGTACCAGAGGTCATCAGTATTTGTTCCAAGTCCCCAGGTGATGTCCCCCAACAATGCCATGTAGACATTGAAAACCAAAAGGATACAGAATATAATCTTCAGACCTACAGAACAAGTGTCCAATAGCACTTTTCAAAATTTCCCTGAAAGACAGGAGTACAATACGTGCAAAATAGGTCCTTGCTGCATATTTGGAAAGGATAAAAAGTAAATCAAAAGACAGTTCCATATAATGAGAAGCAAGTTAGATACATTTTTGGCCACCATGAATTTTGCTTTCTCTCACATTTAAATTTTGCCAGTCTGGCTAAGTTCCGAATAAAAGCAAACAGAAATGAAATGATTACCTATTTCTAATTCCATGCAATACTTTAGACTGCAAGCCATAGCTTAGCTGTAGACTGTGCAATGGTTCTTGCAATTAAATGTCCCCTTATGTGTGATACCTGAGAGGAAATACAGTAACAGCAAAAGAAGCTTCAGTCTACATGGAATCTCCTTCCCCCTGGTATGGAGCCAGAGGTCATCCCTCCCCCATTCCTACATTAAAATTAATGATAGTTTAAATAGATTATGTTAATCATGCTGTGCTGGATATATTCGGGGGTAGTAGGATGATCTAATGACATCACAGAAGGAAATGGAAAAATAAACTATAGGTGGCATCTTATATTATCTTTGTAGTTTGAAGTAAACAGCTTTAGTGTGATATGACTAGGACAGAATGTCAATAAAAGGATTCTAAAGGATAGTGACATGATGCTAGGAGAGAGGAAAGAGCAGTCGTTTAACAGTGGCATTTTAGACAGATTAGGGAGAGAAGTGACAGGCGGTGAGGCCAAATGAATGATCATGACAAAAGCCAGAGAAGCATAGCACAGAGAAAAAAAAGAATTTAAAGCATAGGCTCTTTCAAGATTGATTTATGTAGAACTTTTTTGAAGTGGTGCCTACCGTGGGGCACAAGGGGAACACTTGTTTGCCTACTTGTTCCTATCAGGCCACCAGCCAGGAACAGAAGTGTTGACATGATGTGCTAACTTCATTCGAATATAGAAGTATGAACAGTTTCATAACAATAATCAAAGGAAGCAATTAAGCAATTAATTAATTGCAATTAAATGTAGCATTGGCTGCATAAATTTTGCCATACAACAACTCAATCTTCTGAAATTAAAATTTTCATTCAAGTTTTTTAGGTAGATGCTGTGCATGCAAGGCAATCCCTATGCAGAAGCGCCTCATGTGACTCAGAAGTTAGATTTTTCAGGATTTATTTCAGAATGAAAAATATTCAGCAATGGCCACTACTATACTGGAGAAATTGCACATTTAAGACCAACCATGCAAGTAATTCATCCATCTGATTTGCTGCCTGCCTCACTGGTGGGCTAATAATTATTTATGTTATTTATGTGACTGTGTAAGGCAACAGGATGTATTAAATTTGTAAAAGGAAGTGTTCTATTTTGTTCAAAACAGTAAAGTGTGTACCCTTCCTGCAAGATTTGATAATGTGTCCATGGAATAAATAAAAATAATTGAGTTAATTTATAGCAGGTTAGCTTAGCAACAACACCTATTGTTTATTTATTTATTTATTTATTTATTTATTTATTTATTTATTTATTTATTTATTTATTTAATATACAGCTCCATCTAGTTACAGGGCTACTCTTGGCTGCTTACAACAGTTAAACAATTATCAAAATACAAAACCAAAACAACAAGCAATACAATAAACAAACAATCTAATATAAAAGCATAATATCAATTAACACATCAGTAAACTTCTAACCATCAAACCAAGAAGAAGATGGGCTGAAGACGGCACAAAAATAAAAGGAAAAAACAGTGGATCAATAACAAAATAAATTAATGCCCACATTTTAGCCTTTCTAAATAGCCAGGTTTTAAAAGGTTTCTTGAAAACTGGGGGTGAAGGAGCCAGACAAATCTCGGGGGAAAGTTGATTCCAAAGATGAGGGGCCACTGCTGAGAAAGCCCAGTTCCTCATCAAAGATGTTTGGGCCTCCTTTAGTGACATCACCCTCAGATGCCCTGCCTTTTTATTTTTATTTTTATTGGAAACTAGGCTGCCTATTTTTTTAAATTTCTTCCGTTTAATCATTTAGCACCTGAAATTCTCCAGAGTGCATTGGATATTGCTGGAGCAGGTAACCCATTCCACATCAGTGCAATGCCCAAATCAATTTGTGTTGGTCCAATACCAGCCAGATTCTGCAGTGTGTGTGTGTGGGGGGGGGCTGCATTTCATGTATTAAAGAGGTTCTTTGGTTTGCCCCAACTTCTGTTGTGGTGGGCACACACATACTTGATGTCCACCTATATTCCATTTCAGAGGCTAGTGGGTTAAGGTTTTTAATTGTGTTTTCTTTGGGGGTATTTTTGGTTCAGGAGGTGGAATCAGCCCCAGCCTGTTTGATTATTGGGATTGAACCAAAGTGTCCAGTTGTTCCTTTCCTGAAGCTGTTCTCCAATCTTGAGAAATGGGGTGGTTCCTGGCCACTCATCTGTAGTGGGAAAGGAAGTGTAACTTTTCACATTCTTTTTAATTGTTGCTAATTAATTCATCAGCAACACTTTGAAAGAGCTTTTTTAAAAATCTGCAATGTTGGTCAGCTGTAATGAAAAAGCAATGGAAAACATCCTCTCCCTTCCCCTCCACAGACAAGAGAAAAGGGAGCTTCCAGTTTCTCTAGAATTTTAAGCCATTTAGACAAAGCACAGAGGAGGAGGAGGCAGGAAAGGAATCTTTGTTGTAGTAGTTTTTTTCCCTTTAAAAGGAAAGAAGATTGGTCTAAACTGGGTCACTTCAGGTTCAGTGTGGCTGATGCTGGGGACACCTGAAATGATATGCCACAACTCAAAGTGACCCAATTTAGTATGGTCTTGACATATACAAGTCAAGATAATTATGCGTCTTAGTCACCCTGAACTTACTTTGTTGTTTTATCTGCAGCATATTTTAGTAGCAACTTCCATTTGACATAAATGTAGGGGTAGTGGGCCTTCAGTTTAAAAGTCCTTAGAAAGCCCTTCTGACAAGTTCACAAACACACAAACTTATCTGAAGCACAGGAGGAAATTAGAATCCATTGAATTACATTGTCTGCTTCATCCAAACTCATGTCAGCTTTCAAGGTTACCTCCATATTTTTGTTTTCAGTTTTTCCTTCTCATAATTGGTAAGGTTATATCTATGAATATTATAGTATCTAATCTGAAAAATTTCAAATAGGTTAAAAGGCAATCCATCATCTCCTTTAAAATGTGATATTAACAGCTTTATAGTTAAATTAGGCTTTGAAAAATGGCTAAAGATGGTCTATGAAAAAGCTCTTTTTTATGACAAAGATAATTGAACCCATGGAGAGGAAAGTATAACCTGGAAATGATTTAGAAAATTCATCATGAAAGTGTGTCATTATATTAATTTAGAGAGAAAATCACTTTTTTATTTACCCATCTCTAATGAATTCATCTCCCTTGGTTCAGGAAAGGGAAAGGAATAACAAATTTATAATAATGAATATATCAAACAAAAAGTAACCTTGTCTACTCCACCTAAAACTTAGGGCGTTTATACATGACCCCTAAGCTCCGCTGCAAATGGCTGCAAGCTCCGGAGCTTAAAAAGGTTTCCCCACCAGCTCCGGAGTTTGCAGACAATTAAGTGCGACCCCGCCCACCTAAGCGCAACCCAGCACACTTTTCTTTTACCTGCTCGAGGAGGGTGAAAATCGCCAGGTCCGGATTTAATCTGGTCAGTGCGGGGCTCTCCTGGCTTCTGTTTTTTTCCTCCCGCCCCTTTAAGAGAAGGGGCGGGAGGAGAAAAAAGCAAACAAAGAGAAGGAATCAGCACAATGGAGCTCCTCCGGCAGCTTCTCCGAGGTGAGTCTGCATTTCCCCCCACACTTTTTTCCTCCCTCCCCTCACGCAGACAGGAGCCAGGAAGTGTAGAGTGGTGGGGAGGAAGGAAGAGCAGTGAACCCCTAAGATCTCTGGTCCGAATTTAAGTGGCCAGCCAATCTTAGGGGTCATGTGAAAAAGGCCCTTAGTCATTCAAAACTGTCTGTGACTTTTTAAACTGGCTTAACAATTGATGACAGGTTTTTTTATATAAATATTATGAACATTTTTTCTTTCTAACATAATTTAAAATGGCTTAGGGGAAGTAATATCTAATAAAATGATTAGGAATGCTTTCATTTTAAAGAACAGTGTATGTATATTAAGCAGAAAGAAGGCAGTGAAAGTTCAGTTCCAGAGTGAATGGGAAATAAATCAATTTGGATTAAGTAACTATTTATCAGCACAAAATGATTACCAAAAAGGAGAACTAAAATTTGAAGGTGGCCATGTGGATACCTATTTTTATTTCATCTCTGAGGTTTAGCTAAAGTTTTAGGAGATGAAAAGGGTTGAAAATGAATATCAGCTGTATCGATATTTCAGTGTCTGGGTCAATAAAATCATAACAGCAAAATAATAAACTACAGTACCGTATGTGCAACTAAATGCTCCTCTATTTCTGGTTAATAAGATGTTGCAAAGTTTTGAAAGGAATGCTAATCATTATATGTGAATATGATGGTAGCAGAGACAAGACAGCTGCAGCAATGAGACTGCAGGGTAGAGCAAATCAAGATTCTCCAAGTCAGTCCTAGAAATGGGGGTTAGTCTGAATGAAAAACTGTGACTTTTAAAATGGGCATCGGGTCAGCAGCACCCAATTTAAAACAACTGAAGCAGAGTCTGATTTTGCTTTGTGCCAAATTTGGGGAAGTATGGACAACAGGTTTTCAAGTTATGATTCTTTAAAAAGTAAAATGGTTTTATCTCTTGTTCAGAAACAGGTCCCCCAACATACTTCACCAGTTCCAATTACAAATGATTTTTCCCCTGGGAAAATCCACTTTGGAGTTGAAGAATTCAGGCCCTGAACCCCAAACCTATCAAAATTTGGAGGGCTTAAAGGGAAGAATCCAAGGAAGCTACCCACCAAATTTGGAGAGGTTTGGAGTTCAGGGGTTGAATTAATCAACTCCAAAGTGGGTGCCCCCCAGGAAAGAAATCATTTGTAATTAGGCAGTTATCTACTCTCTCTGCTCCCTTCCCCTCCAGAGCCCCCCATCCATGCCACCCATATCCCCATGGCTGCCATATCTATGAATTTAAAAACAAAACAAAAAACACAACTGTTTCAAATCCTCCATGAGGTTTGCTTTGCAATCTGCCAATAATCCTTCATCTACTGTATTATAGTTAGACAATTTAAAAATAAGTATATGCCTACATTATTGGATAAATAAAATAACTTAGCTGTGCTTATATGACTAAAATGAGAGTTTATGTTAAAATATTTTCTAATATCCTTAAAGTGATAATATGGACGGAATGGATTAGACCTGGAGTCTAATGTATTAAGGACATCCAGAATGAATGTCTTTTGTGGATTTTGAGTTGTACTGAAGCCAACACCAGAAGGTTATGCATTTGTGAGAGGCAGAATTAGGGCCAAGCATTCATCTTGCCTCAGAGAAATCACTTATACAGTGTTCTAAAATATCCCAACTTTAAAATACTTGTTCCAGTATCCAAAACCAAATGTGAGTAGTTTATGCAACCACTGAAGTGGAGAGGCAGGTACATATATTCTTTTCTGGACTATGGGAAATAGCTCTTTGGTCAATTTTATTCTGCTGCTTAGATTTGTGGTTCTGTTTATTTTCAACAAACCGTAAATCTACCAGGCTCCTGAATTATTTGGTTAAATGCTAGTAAATAAGCAAGAATATTGCCTGCCAGATATGCAATATGACAAAACACTAAAGATAGATAAGATAAAGATAAATCTTTATTGTCATTGTCCTATACAGAACAATGAAATTGAAAGAATCTACATCAGCTGAAAAAGGTCCATACAAAACACACACCACAACATACCCCACCCCACATTCAACCCACCTAACCACTCCCTCAGAACCTGCATTCCTCTGCATTCAAAGCCACGACCGCTTTGGGATAAATATTGTTTCTGAAGTGGTTGGTTCTGCTCTTTATAACCCTATACCTCCTTCTAGAAGGAAGAAGCTTAAAAAGATCATTACCAGGGTGTGTGGTGTCCTGTGCAATCTCTAAGGCAATCTGAAATAATGTAGGAAGAGTACACTCAATTATCCTCTCCACAGTAGACATGGGCACGACTTGGCAAAATTCTCGTTTCCGTTTCCATTTCTTGTTTCCGTTACGGAACGGAAACGGTAACGACAATTACTCTGGCAGAACTCGAACTCGAACCGACTAAAGAAAAAATGGGTCTGATTTTTCGTGTTGTCGTTCCTGGCATTGCAGCGATCGCGCGATGCCAAGCGGCACAGGAAAAAAGTTTTAAAAATTAAAAAAAACCCCGATTCCCGGCCAAAAAAGCAGGCGAAAATATGCCTGCCTCAGTGAGGGCACCTACCAGAGGGGTGGTTTCTGGAGGGGGGGTCCCCGGCCTCCCTCCCCTCCTCTCCTGGGTTGCGCAAAGTGCGCATCCTCGTCGTCGAGTCGCACTCGCCCAAAAAAGTTTCTAAAAATAAAAATAAAAAACCCCCGATTCCCGGCCAAAAAAGCAGGCGAAAATATGCCTGCCTCAGTGAGGGCACCTACCAGAGGGGTGGTTTCTGGTGGGGGGTCCCCGGCCTCACTCCCCTCCTCTCCTGGGCTGCGCAAAGTGCGCATCCTCGTCGTCGAGTCGCACTCGCCCACGCCAACTCGCCAAGCGGCGCGGCACAGGAAAAAAAGAAAAAAAAAAAACCCGATTCCCGGCCAAAAAAGCAGGCGAAAATATGCCTGCCTCAGTGAGGGCACCTACCAGAGGGGTGGTTTCTGGGGGGGTTCCCCGGCCTCCCTCCCCTCCTCTCCTGGGCTGCACAAAGTGCGCATCCTCGTGGCACTCGCCCACTCCAACTCGCCAAGCGGCGCGGCACAGGAAAAAAGTTCTAAAAACAAAACAAAACAAAACCCCGACTCCCGGCCAAAAAAGCAGGCGAAAATATGCTTGCCTCAGTGAGGGCACCTACCAGAGGGTTGGTTTCTGGTGGGGGGTTCCCGGCCTCACTCCCCTCCTCTCCTGGGCTGCGCAAAGTGCGCATCCTCGTCGTCGAGTCGCACTCGCCCACGCCAACTCGCCAAGCGGCGCGGCACAGGAAAAAGTTTAAAAAAACCCCGATTCCCGGCCAAAAAAGCAGGCGAAAATATGCCTGCCTCAGTGAGGGCACCTACCAGAGGGGTGGTTTCTGGGGGGGGGGTTCCCCGGCCTCCCTCCCCTCCTCTCCTGGGCTGCACAAAGTGCGCATCCTCGTCGTCGAGTCGCACTCGCCCACTCCAACTCGCCAAGCGGCGCGGCATAGGAAAAAAGTTCTAAAAACAAAACAAAACAAAACCCCGACTCCCGGCCAAAAAAGCAGGCGAAAATATGCTTGCCTCAGTGAGGGCACCTACCAGAGGGGTGGTTTCTGGGGGGGGGGTCCCCGGCCTTACGCCCCTCCTCTCCCGGGCTGCGCAAAGTGCGCATCCTCGTCGTCGAGTCGCACTCGCCCACGCCAACTCGCCAAGCGGCGCGGCACAGGAAAAAAGTTTTAAAAAAATTTAAAAAACAAAACCCCGATTCCCGGCCAAAAAAGCAGGCGAAAATATGCCTGCCTCAGTGAGGGCACCTACCAGAGTGGTGGTTTCTGGGGGGAGGTCTCCGGCCTCCCCCCCTCTCCTGTCTTGGGCTGCTCTGGTGGGGGGCATCCTCGTCGTCTCGCCAACTCGCTCGCCATGCCATGCGGTGCGGGCGGGGGATCCAAAATGGGGCGACCGCAATATTGATTTTGAAATCTTGGTCCAAAAACACACCAAAGCACCACAGAAACATGCGAAAATAGCTATTTTAAAACTGCCTGAATTTTTACAGTAGCAGCAGTGGGTTTTTCTTGCAACAAAACGTCTCCATTGATTTTATTTTATTTTATTTTTATTTTTATTTTTTTACACCTGCACAATGATGGGCTGTCCATGGGAGTGGACCATGCAAATTTTTGGAGCCATTCCACCAATTGCATGGCCACTTGGCCAGGTTTTGACCGAGACTTCTGGGATGTGCCTGTCTGGCATAAAAAGCCACTAACCCTAGCCCGAACCCTAACCCTAGCCCTAACCCTAACCCATACGCCAGTACACTGTCCTTCTTAGTGGGTCAGAGAGGCACCCAGAGGTACACCCCAGTAACTCATCCTAACCTTACCAGTAACCCTAATCCTAGCCCTTGCACTAACCCCTAACCCCAAGCCAGATCTGTGTACTCGCATTGCACTACAGCCGGTACACTTCCCTCCTTAGTGAGTCACAGCGGGCGCCCTTAGGGGTCCAGTGACTCACTCCAATCCTCTGTCACTTCGCTCTCCAGCAGGCAGTGAGGCACCCGAAAGAGGTGCCTCTGCCTGCTACTGCTGCTGCAACTTAATGGTATGCATTTCCAATTGGCTATGTATGCCATTTTGTAGCGGGTGAGGAGAGGAGGCACCCACGATGTGCCTCCAGGAGCCCGCTTTCCCTTCATAGTGGGCCAGAGGAGGCACCCACCCAGAGGTGCCTCCAGGAGCCCGCCCCCCCAAACCAGTACTAATGACAGACGAAAAACCAACAAACAAAATGACAAATTTTGAAAAATTTCATAAAAAACGGAAACGAGCCGAAACAGGCCGGCTCTGATCAATTCCAACTCAGTCGAAACTCGACAACTCAAAACGTAATTTTTCCTGGTCGTGCCCATCTCTACTCTGCAGTCTTAACAACTTTGGACAGCATTACTATTTCCCTGGCATTACCCTTTTCCCTAGTGACACATATTTATGCATCTGATATTTGGGAAAGTTTTTGGAATTGATCATACAGAAATTTCACTACATCTTTATAGTACTGAAGACACTACCTTACTGATATCCCCATTGTGGCGGTGTAAACTGAGTATTTTTATTCCCATATTTCTGCCACCAGGTTGACCTAGAGAGAGAGATTTACCTAAGACCAGCTGATCACTTAATGGTAATGGAAAACATAAACATTGGGGCAAGGGAGCTCTTGACTGTAGGTCACTTTTAAGACACTATTCTATGTAATTCATATTCAGCTATTAGCTTTTTTTTCCTGCACCGTCTTCCCGTTGACTTATCTACTCCTTGTTGATTTTTAAATATTATACATTTTAACTCTTTTATTCTTTGTTTTTTATTTTTGTCTCTTTGATGTATTGTTCCTTTTGGGTTTGTTTGCCCTTTTTGTTCACCGCCCGTAGTTCCTTCGGGAAGACGGGCGGTATAAAAATGAATGAATGAATGAATGAATGAATGAATGAATGAATGAATGTCTCAGTTGTTAGCCTGTTAAATGGAACAAATTACACATTTAGGTTGCATTCTGGAGAACTGGAAATCCTAGGAGAGTTCACATTTAAATGCTGCACAGTGACTATGCTAATAATATAAAATGAACTAAATGTGTAGGTCTCACTTTCCAAAATGGCAGACAATGCTGCCCCAGCAACACTCATATTTCAAAATTGTTCTTACAACAGCATGGTCCTTTAAGATAAAATATCAAATGGTTGTTTAAAATACCTTATTGATGTCTGTTTTGCCCTAAGAGCCACTGGTGCATGTTTGAAGTATTTGAAGTATTTAAGGTGAAGAGGCAATAGGAGTTGAGGTGATTTACCTTTTATATTTCACCACTCAATGGTTAAAACTGTTTCCAAGCTGAATATCTGTCCTTTGTAACATTTAAAAAACTGATAATATTTAGCAGGATTTATTTTGAGCAACCTCACACTGCCATGCTGTGTCATTTCTAAATGTCAAGGATTTTATGACTACTTCATGAAAATAGATCCCATCCACAGGGACAGTATTTGGGCAGCATATCTTTTAAAAGTCTTCCAAAAACCATTTCTTAATCCTGTGACCTTTGTTCTTCTCCAAATGCTGGGCCGTCAGGCAACTTTAAAGAATCAGTGTAATCTTTATTTTAAGACTCTAAAAATCACCTTATGTGTACAAATTTTTACTTATGTGAAGACAACAAGAGTTTAGGATATAAATTATGGACATCACCCTGGCATATATGAGGCATACTTTCTACAGTTGTTTTTTAAGTAGTAAGGACATTGCAATTTCTTATGTCTGGAAACTAGTACATATTCAGAAAATATCATTATTAGAGATGGGCACGACTAGGGAAAATGACGTTTTCGAGTTGTTGTGTGTCGGAGGCGGCCTGTGTCGGTTCGTTTCCGTTTTTCATTTTTTTGTCTGTCGTTAAATTGGTTTGGGGGGGTAGCGGGCTCCTGGAGGCACCTCTTTTTTGGGGGGTGGGTGCCTCTTATCCTCACCCGCTAGGGAAAGCAGGCTCCTGGAGACCCCTCATACATGGGGGTCTCCTCTCCTCACCTGCTGCAAAAGGGCATGCATGCATAGCCATATGGCTATGATTGCATACCCAGTTGCACGCAGAGACACAGCAGACTGGCAGAGGCACCCCTCTTTTTGGGGTGCATACTGCCTTCCCTGCATCAGTCAGGCCTCGGGGGCATGGTTTGCATGATGTCACACATGCTGCCGGCCGAGCCAAGCCTGTGCAGGAGTCACCCAGAGCCACAAGTGGCGGACTGTCAGACTCTCTCTGCACCGGCTGTGTCTCACTAAGAAGGGAATTGTACTTGCTAATAGTGCAATGCAAGTACAGATCTGGCTTAGGGTTAGGGTTAGCACAAGGGCTAGGGTTAGGCTAGTTACGGGTGAGGTTAGGGTGAGTATTGGGGTACACCTCTGGGGGCCTCTCTGACCCACTTAGAAGGACAGTGTACTGGCATATGGGTTAGGGTTAGGGTTAGGGTTCGGGTTCGGGTTCGGGCTACGGTTAGTGGGCTTTTTATGCCCGGTTGGCACATCCCAGAAGTCTCTGTGGTCAACCTGGCCAAGTGGCCATGTGATTGGTGGAATGGCTCCAAAAATTTGCATGGTCACTCCCATGGCCAGCCCAACATTGCGCAGGTGTAAATAAAATAAAATAAAATAAAATCCCTGTTTGTCCCACCCTCCCATTGTCCTCTAGTGGGCATTTCCAATGACTCCCGGGCAGATATTTCTCTCTGGCCCATCCGCCCAGCCCCAGACTGTTTTCTCCTCCTTTCCGACACACAGACGAGAGCTGTTTCCAGTTAAATAAACAGGAATAAAATAAAATAAATCCCCACCCCCACCCCCACACACCCTGTGACGGAGGACTTTGCGAGATTTTATTATTATTGCCATTTTATTTACAATTTTGTGGACTATTTTGTGTTTTTATGTGAACTAGGGAAAGAGGAGATAAATTTTTTTGTTGCAAGAAAAACCCACTGCTGCTACAGTAAAAATTCTGGCAGTTTTAAAATAGCAATTTTTGCATGTTTCTGTGTGGTGCTTGTGTGTTTTTGGACCAAGATTTCAAAAAAAAATTGCAGTCGCCGCCCCATTTTGGATCCCCCGCCCGCACCGCATGGCATGGCGACTCGAGTCCCGCTGCCCAGGACAGGAGAGGGGGGGAGGCCGGGAAACCCCCCCCCAGAAACCACCCCTCTGGTAGGTGCACTCTGCACTGCAGGCATATTTTCACCTGCTTTTTGGCCCGGGAATGGGGGGGAGTTTAAAACTTTTTTTCTGTGCCGCTTCCGCTTGAATTGCGGCGGCCGGCGGCAAGTCTGGTGCTTGTTGCGAGCAACTACGACAAGGATTTTCCCCACCCCCAGCACCAGAGCAGCCCAGGACAGGAGGGGGGGTCAACCACCTCTCTTGTAGGTGCCCTGACCCTGAACCCTCACTCAGGCAGGCATATTTCCGCCTGCTTTTTGGCCGGGAATCGGTTTTTTTTTTAACTTTTAAAAACTTTTTTTCTGTGCCGCTTGGCATCACGGGATCGCCGCGATGCCAGGAACGACCACGACAAATCAGACCCAATTATTCTTTAGTCAGTTCAAGTTCGAGTTCTGGCGGAGTAATTCCCGTTACTGTTTCCGTTCTGTAACGGAAACGAGGAACGGAAACGGAAACGGGAATTCCGCCAAGTCGTGCCCATCTCTAATCATTATCAATGTTATTATCTGCAGGAATATAAAGCTTGTATGCTTGGATTCTGCCATACGTAACAACCATCTGAATTAAATCTTCATGTATAAAAGTCTTCATGTATAAAGGTCATACGTTGTCAATTTGCCTTGATATGGCACACATTGTGATTTCAAATGAACATAATACACTTAGTCATGTGTTTCAACCAATCACCATACCACTGTGACATGTCCTCAAAAGACCATTGCCATTATCCATTCCATGTGTCTTTTGAAGGCATGAGGAATGAAATAATGGCACTCTTTTGGAGGCTTTGGAAATAATCTCCTAAATTTTGATGCCATACAGAATATGATGGGGCAAAAGAGTTTACAAACAGAAAGAAGCTATGCCAACTTTATTTTCCTTTGGTGTAGCACTCATTTCCCAATCATTTTTTGGGCTTCTTCTCTGAACGAGCTGGTAAAATGGCTAGGATAAGGAGCTAGCAAGGATATGATTTTCATCTAGATGTCTTTTGACAAGCTTCTGTAAAGAAATATTGGGTATGGCTCCAAATTTCTATATGTCTCTAATGTCAGGAATCCACATTTTTCCTAATTATACCAGTTTAGATAACTCCTCTTATTTATGCCAAATAAGAGGGGAGTATTATATGCACCATATTTTGTTTGGTTTTGTACTGAATCCAGTTAGGTTTTAAAATTGACTGAGTTATGTTACTTTGTTCTCATATACCGAAAAAGTAGTCTCTGGGCGGTTTACCTTGCCCCCAGCCTGGGTACCATTTTACTGTCTGAGTGAACCCCTGCTAAAACCCAGGTCGTGAGCACAGTTTTACCTGACATTATTTTTCTCCCCCAAAAGAAGGACATTATTTTTCCTAGAAGTGTATACTTAATTTTATATTTAAGAGTAGAACTAGATGGTCAAATACAGTGGGATTTACTTCACTTATGAAATAGGTGAAATCAAAGTATTCTTATTTTTAAATAACTGTGTGACACAATGGCTGATTTGAATTGGCCCAACCTTTTTTTGTTCCCTAACTGGCTTTTGCTGCCTTTGCTGCTACTTTTTCAAGTCAGAATGAATCAAATGGGCATTTTCCCATGTAGTTAGTTCTGTTATTGTAAAGATAATGACATAATAATTTTATTGTGGGGGATGCTAGTCCCAAATCCTATCATATTGTGTGGAAATGCCCTTTTATTGAGAAACAAAAGCTTAGTGTTGTCAGTTGTTTAGCTGATAGGTCTGAAAGGGTTATTAAAATCACCACACCCTTCCCATTCATTACTCTTTCCCCTTATTTTAAGAAATACATGCAGGAATTACCTCCTCTTTCTTTCTTTCTTTCTTTCTTTCTTTCTTTCTTTCTTTCTTTCTTTCTTTCTTTCTTTCTTTCTTTCTTTCTTCATTTGTTTATTCATTTGTTTGTTTTTGTTTGTTTGTTTGTTATATTTTCAGACCACCCATCTTCCAAATGGAACTCTGGGTGGTTTACAATTAAAATGATACAACAAAGACAACAGAGAAAAAATATGAAGGGGAAAGGTACTAATAAAAAAAGAAAATAATAAGGAGGGACAATTTTCTCCACAAAGTATGGCCACAGTGGGAAAAAAATTAAATAAAATTAAATAAAAAGGTCACCATATGCCTCTTTAAAAAGGTAGGTTTTCAGGGCCTTTTTAAAGGTGGGCAGGGACTGTTTTCAGTGCATTTTTAAAGGTGGGCAGGGACTGTGCTAGGCTAGCTCACTAGGGAGATGATTCCAAAGCGTAGGGCCCACCACAGAGAAGGTGCGGTTACGCATGAGAAATTTCCACGCCTCCCTGGGTGTGGCCACCCTGCGCCATTCTCATGGGCCTGACCCCAGTTGACCTTTGGGAGATACGCTCCGACAGGTACTGTGGTCCCAAGCCGTGGAGGTTTTGAAAATCAAAACCAGGACCTTGAACCTTATCCAGAGGACAACGGGTCACCAATGCAGGCAAAGAACTGGGGTGATGTGCTCGAACTACAAGCACCCACCACCAGTCTGGATGCCACATTCTGCACCTCCTGGAGCCTCCAGACAAGGGTCAAGGGCAACCCCACTTAGAGGGCATTGCAGTAGTCGATCCTCGATATCACAAGGGCCTGCATGACTGTCCTCAGGGAGGACTCATCAAGGTACTGGCGGATCTGGGCGATCCTGAAGAGATGGATAAAAGCGGCCCTGGAGACCTCCATCACCTGGACTTCTAGGGAAAGGGCTGAATCCAGGACCATGCCCAGATTCCTGGCCCTGTCCGTAGGTGGGAGGGAACCCCCCCAGTCTAGGGAGGGGGCATTGTACCCAGATGAGGACACCCCAAAGAACAGAACCTCTGTCTTCTCCAGGTTCAGCTTGAGCTGGTTGGTCCTGGTCCATTCCAAAACTGCCTCCAGGCACAGGTTGAGGGAGCGTACTGCCTCCTCTGCAGAGGAAGAAAAGGAGAGATAGAGTTGCGTGTCATCAACGTACTGATGGCAACAAACTCCAAATCTTCTGATGACCTCCACCAGTGGCCTCATGTAAACATTGAACAGCATGGGGGAGATTGCCGACCCCTGAGGCACCCCACAAGGGAGTGTCCAAGAAGCTGACAAATCATCCCCCAGCTGAACCTGCTAAGACCGGCCGCCGAGAAACGAACGGAGCCAGCGGAGAGCAGAGCCCCCAATTCCAGCCTCAGCTAGCCAGTCCAGCAGGTTACCGTGGTCGATGGTATGAAAGGCCGCTGACAGATCAAGGAAGACCAACAGGGAGGAACACCCCCTGCCAGCCTCCCTGAGGAGGTCATCCTGCACAGCGACCAGGGCAGTCTCGGTCCCCCGAAGTGGCCTGAACCCGGACTGGAAGGGATCCAGGATACGATTATCCTCCAGGTACGACTGTTCATATATGGTTTTAAATTATTGGCATGGTAAACTCTTTAACTTCACCGTGGCTACAATTACCAATGTGTCATCCATGTATCAGAACCAGACGGTGAGTGCAAAGGGTGCTGCATCCAGAGCTTGTTTTTCAAAATGTTCCATGTCAAAGTTTGCTAACATTGCCTATTGACCAGCTACTTCCAGTGGGAGAATGACATCTATGAACAGACAGATGGAGTTACCATGGGGAGCCCACTCAGCCCGGTAATAGCACACTTTTACATGGAACATTTTGAAAAACAAGCTCTGGATGTGGCACCCTTTGCACCCACAGTCTGGTCCCAATATGTGGATGACAAATGTGTAATTTGGAGCCACAGTGAAGATAAGGTGGAAGAATTTCTAAACTACCTCAACAATATCCACCCATATATACAATTCACCATGGAAAAAGAAATAGGGGGAAACTCATATTCATGGATGCCATGGTCATATGCAAACTGGACCTCCAATTGGGACACAAGGTCTACAGAAAACACAGACACAGAGAGAGATTGGTACCTACATAGAAATTCTAACCACCACCCACGACAAAAAAGAGGCATAATCAGAACTCTTGTACACCGTGCAAATTGAAACTGTGAAGCTGAATTCCCCAACACTGAACTGAGCCACCTGAATTGGGCCCTACAGGCAAATGGCTATTCCAAGAATGAAATCAAAAGAGCCACCCCCCAAAAATACACCCACCAAACTGAAGTAAAACAGCCTCCAACAAAAAAAGTATTTCTGCCACACATAAAAGGAGTCACGGTCCCCATGGACAAAGTGTTGAAAAAACAGAACCTACAAACAGCATTTAGACCCACCACAAAAATACAACAGATGCTACAGTCAGCAAAATACAAAATGAACCCACTCACTACTGCAGGAATATATCAGACTGAATACATCCAGACCAGAATCAAAGAACATGAAAGACACTGCAGACTAAAACAACCTGAAAAAAATCAGCAGTAGCTGAACACACCCAGAAACAAACTGGACACAGAGGTACTGGATAACAGTACCAACCACTATGTCAGACTGCACAGGCAAGCCATTGAATTCCACAAACATGGGCACAGTTTCAACAAAAAAGAAGAAAGTCTAAAAATCAACAAAGCCTGGCTTCTAGTACTAAAAGTTGCAGAGTGCAAAAGGTCAAAGCTCAATGATTCCCACCCAGTCACAAGCAAAAGTGATCAGTTCACACAATAGAACAGCTAACAACACCCTTCAAGGATTGTTGCTACCCCTGATTGCATTGAAAGTTCTTAATGTCTTCATCACAATACAATGACTAATACCTATTTTCCTGCATAGGACACATTTCTTCTTTCCCACAACTTAAAAACCCCATTCTCACTCACTCTGTACCCCAGAGCACATAGAGAACTCCTAGTTCCCTGAGTTCCTTGCCGTCTGAAGATGCTAGCCACAGAGTCTGGTGAAACACCAGGAAGAAAAACTTCCAGAACATGTCCAAAAATCTCACGACAATTATCAATATTATAAGTCAAATTAAGTTCCTTGTTTAATTTATGAGTAACTGAAATAGTTAAAGATAATATATTGTTATGATGAGATGCAAACTTTGTTTGAGAAGACAAGAATCGTTCCAATTTTTTCTTTTTTTTATTTACAATCTTTTTGTTTGAAAACTATAAATAAATTGCAAAAAAAAAACCTGAAAAAAAACTATCAGATCCCAGCCATGAAAGCCTTTGAGAATACATTGTTGGCAGAAACATAAGGACTATGTAGTGTCAAGGTGATGGAAGGAAGATTATTGCAACAGTTTCATTGAAGAAACTGTTACAAAGTCATAGGAAGTTAAATCTCTTCTTAATTATTTTGTTTTTCGTATTAAGAAGTAGAATAATCTTATTTTAAACATGCTTTCTCTTCTTGTCATATTAGTGTGCTCAATGAGATACAGCTACCTCAGTCTGTGGGTGAATAATGGAACTCATTTCAGCAATGAGGATTGTCACCCAAGAAAATAGTTTTGAGAGTTTGTTGTCTCATTTTTAGTCTGTGTTTAATTAGGGCATTTGGATGTTCTGATAATATCTAATAAATATAATTAATTTCAAAAAGTGAGCTGTCATAAGAAAACTGCTGATGCAAAGATCTCTCTCAACTGGATAGAAAGATTGCTCACTAGATATACCATGTCTGTTTCCTTGTGTGATTACATAAGTAAATGTGTAAGCAGATGTTATTAGTATCATAGCCTGAGGATGCGAAGAACAGAATGAAGATGTATTTCGTAGCTACAGATTTGTTTTATTTGATTGCTTGGAAGCGATAGTTCATACATTTTAAAAGGTATTTAATGCTCAGTTCTTTTCAATAGTCCAGTTTGCTGCTAATGCTGTTACAATTTGTTGCACTGCATGTTAGTAGTAACAACACTTTGGTCTTCCCCACAGTGTAGAAATATACAGGGAAATGCTCTCTGGAACTCTCTCATAGCTAAGTCTGGCATTTTGACTTGGAACATATAAATAAAATGTATATTGACTTATGCTAACCCTTGTAAGGTTTTGTAGATGTCAAGTATTCAAAACCCTAACCCCAAGGCTACATATGGGGTAGGGCATGTAACCTCATCAGCCATACATATTGCAGATAATGATGGCTGGCTCCTTTCCTGGTAAAGTATAGTGGGGATGTGACCTCCTGGCCCTTGGTTCTGCAGCCAGCCACTCCAATCTGCTGAGCTATGTCACTACTACTTTATTTGTAGAAACTACAAGAGACAACACCAAAGAATATTTTCCTTGCAATTTAGGGCTGATGAGACAATGCTATAAACTCATGGTCTGTGTGGGGAGGGGGGTAAGGAGGAGATAATCTTGTCCATATGTATTCAAAAATCCCTTAAAATTATCTTCTGCTAAAAAGCAGAAAAAAGCCATGTGGTCCCACGAAACAATACATATACAAGAGCAGGTGATACTGCCCTGGTTGCCAGCACAGTGGTCACAGTGGCGCAGCAGCAGGACAACTGCAGTACAGTGGCACAACAGAAGCAGGTACCCCTCCATGGGACAAACCAAAAACTGAACTGTGAATGGGTTTGTTTTTCTGGTTGTTCGTGGTTTGTAGCTAAACACAAATCACCATGAACCACAATTTTTCAGGTTCCTGCCCATCTCTATTCTCAATCCAAGATGTATTTAATAATGTGTACTATAGAATGCCTCCAAAAATATTTAAATGTGGTAACATCTTTTTATATTGCTTTAATGTTAATTGGAAGCAGAATTAGTGTATTGTTTTTCACCATGACAACTTTCCTATCTCCTAATGTAAATTCAATAGTCGGTGTCCTTTTCTACCTGTGGAAGTCCCTGTCATATTTGAGAACCCCAAATTACTCCATGATTAGACAAGGGTCCCCACTATAGAAGTTGCACAATAAGGGGGTTGAAAATTTCACTATCTTGATTTTGTTGTGATTCTTTCAATCCTACTTGAATTTTCCTCCCATCCATGCTCTATATTATGTTATCAGACTTTTTCATTTAGAATTTGTCCACATTTTTTGCCAAAATGTGTTCCAAAATCAATGTATTTTGCCTAATGCATGTATTTTACAAAACCTAAGGTGTGACTGTATTGCAAAATATTGCTTTGTTTGTGTTAGCATTTTTTAAAAGTGTCAGGGACCACTAAGGATGGTTCAGCTGCTAAAAGTTTTGTAGTAGTGCACACAAATACGTTTAATTGTCCAGGTTCAGGAGTCTATACTGCACTTTTATAACTGGTAAAGTTTTCAAGGATCACAATCTGATGCCTATTAATGCCACCCTCCATCCATCCCATCTATGGCCAAGCATATGTTCATTTCCCCACCCTTTGTTTGCAATGACAAGACCCTGGTTCTGAGATGGGCTCTGAGTACTTTTGGAGCCACATCACCACAATTTGTAAAGTCTAATACCTCCTCTCTGTGTCTGCTGTGAAGCTGCTACATGTATGCGCATGTATGCGTGTGTGTGTGTGTGTGTGTGTGTGTGTGTGTGTGTGTGTGTGTGTGTGTGTGTGTGTGTGTGTGTGTGTGTGTGTGTGAGAGAGAGAGAGAGAGAGAGAGAGAGAGAGAGAGAGAGAGAGAGAGAGAGAGAGAGAGAGAGAGTTGTTTATCAACTCCCCACCTGACTCTTTGTTTAAATATGGGTGAGGGAAGGGGAACCATGAAAATGAACAAAAAAACACCCTTTCATGTAAACTCTCTCTTTTGTTTCAGCTGATTCTGATACGACAGTGCCGAATTGATTTAATCATTTGTCTGGATCAGGTTAATGGAATGGGCTAGCTGTTACAATTTCAGGGTTCATGGTTTTCCATAAAGCTTTAGTATCACCACAAGAGAGCAGGGGGAAGGGAGGGAAACAATGTTCTTCAGAACATTTATCAATTTCCTCTGAGTCCTGAGCATTCTGATGATAGCTAGAAGATGGGTTGGTGTTGGGACAGTTCTCTGACACAGCACTGCCGTGATGAGACATTTTTTTAAAAAATTTTGGAGGAAACACAACAGGTGCACACTTGAGGGGAATTAACCCACCTTATCTGCATATCACACCACACGAGACATCACTCTTAATGTCACTGCCCCAAACACCTCCTCTGGTGAAAGACAGGTGCTCAGAGATGTTAAAAATAAGCAGGGTGGAGGAAAGCAATGCCAACCGGATCAGTATAAAATAAACAAATTCCTGATGGCTGAATAAAAAGACATGAATGCCACAGAAAAATGTGTGGTCTTTAGTTAGATTTACATCATGCAGTTGCTGAAGAATGGATCAATTTTGATCATTCTGGTTCCAACACAAACCGAGTGGTGTTCTGCAGTGTCATCACACCTTTAGACAATTTTTTTTACCATTTAGTAATGTGGGGCTGTATTTTGTCAAGTGTATTCATTTTAGCCAAATGTGTGCACAGTTTGGTGTGCGTTTTTATTTCTGCAAAAGCCCCTGCAAGCAACTGTCAAGAATTGTTTACTTCACAACAACTCCCGAGAGGTGCAAAAGCACTGCTTGTGTCAAGACTGCTGAATCCAATGAACCCCTTTTCTATCCCTAACTGGAACATGAAGAAATAGCAGAAGTGACACAGCAGTGAGGATGGTGTTAAAGACATGTCCCTGCGGCCCTTTTTATATTCACACAACAACTTTACCACTGCAAATCTTGAGCATGATTGCTCAAGAATTCAATGATTTATTTCTAATGGCACGAATGATCATTTTTAATCTCTCATACACACTTTCTCATGGTGTGCTCAAAGTGGGACTACCTCAGTTTCACCATTTTGGCCTCCAGAGACAATTCAGGATTGATTTGATCTACGACTCATTATTCTTTCTAGCAGTCCAGGGTACCTACAAAGCTATCATCTAGCACCACATTTCAAATGAATCAGTTTTAGGGCTTAAGTTTACAAGAAACTTATTTCTCTTTCTCTGAATGCTTTCATTTATAATTTCAAAACCATACTGAGCCTACATTCTTTAGTGGCCATTTACTCTGTTTCTTATGGATTGCTCCTGTCCCTTCCCCATCCCCCATTTTGGTGTAGTGGGCCTGTATGCACTTCTTTCTGTTCTGCCTAGATCCACTTTGTGGTATGGAACAGCAATTTACCACAACGTATCTGGCATTTACAGTTCTGGTTTAAATAATTTTGCCTTGTGCTGTTGTTTAAAGATGAGTAAAATTAGTGATCGATGTGGTCTATTTCTAAGTCATGGTCACAAAGGGCCTTTTCACATGACCCCCAAGATCTGCTGGCCACTTAAATTCAGACCAGAGATCTTAGGGGTATGGCGCTGTTCCTGTGTTCCCACCCCCTCCGCATTCCTGGCTGCTGGCTGCGTGAGGGGAGAGAGAAAAAAAGGAAGAAAAGAATGCCGCTCACCTCCGTTCTGCCATCCCGGCACTGCATTCAGATCTCTTAAAGGGGCGGGGGGCAAAAAAAGAACAAACAGAAGCAACGAGAGCTGGGCAGTCACTACGTTATATCTGCATCAGGAATTTTCACCTCCAGAGAGCAGGTACCTGGAAAGTGCGCTAGGACACGATTAGGTGGGCGTGGCCGCACTTAATTATCTGTAAAATCTGGAGCTGGTGGGGAAACAATTTTAAGCTCCGGAGCTGGGAGCCATTTGCGGCGGAGTTTAGGGGTCATGTACAAAGGGCCAAAGTGTTATTAGCTATTACTGCAATGTATTATGCAATTCAAAAAGTTGCTCCTTCTTGGTTGTATAAATTAAAAATTGTGGAATACATTATTAGACTTTTTTTTAAAAAAAATCATTCTCCAGATAGCATTGGTTTGTTTCCTTAGAGCATTTTCTTGAATCATGTTTATTATTTTTTAAATTTAGTCTGAAGTTAAAACCCCTGAGTTGTAACAGTGTTGCCTCCTTTTTTAACATATATAATAGTAGTTCACTAATCTACTGTACCACATGCCTCTCAATATCCCTTCCCTTTCCAAGTTATATTTGCATTTTGAACATTTAATTCATTTAAAAATGCATCCTGCAGGTTTTACAGAAATGTAATAGGTTTCACTAAAGTACATTTTACAAAACAAAACCTTTATAATTTTAAAAAAGTTTTAGTTTTTTAACTAAAATTTTAACTCAGTTTTTTATTTTAATACTTCTTTGTTATTTTCTCTCTTATGCCAAAATAAAAATACATCATTTGAATTATGGGCTGTTTCATGACCGTCAGTAAAAAATTCAGTGTTTTTCATAGTATTACAGCCCCATGTCCATTCACTTCTGTGTGAATTCAGCAACAAAAAGTGAATGTGGAGAACTAATATTCCCATTGTACTGTAAAAGATTTAAAATGTTTCTTTTCTTTCTTTCTTTTTTAGTGATCTTATTATGCTGCTTTATCATCATTTTCTTGTGCAATTTTAGTTTTTATGCCAGTAGAACTGTGGAAAATACATCAATGCTTATGTACGTTGCAACAGAAGCAAAATAGCTTCTCACGTCATTATTAGTAAAGTACTTTTTGTGATGTCTAGTTTTTTTCTGATTAGAAAATACATTCTTGGGTCTACAGGTCCACAAACACACTTGACACTTCACATTGGGTAAAAAAAAATCAGACAGGTGTACTTTTTCCAAACAAATGTGAAAAAGCAGGGAATGCAATTGTTCGGAAGGCAATTATGGACTTAAGTGAGAAGCCACACTCCATCCCTGTACTACAGCAACACTACAGTGGACCCTTTGCATCTTATTTTGCATTTATTGGGTTAAAAAGATAAACTACTTGAACTGAAGAAAGGGGCAACTGCATTGCCCCCTAGGTAGAAATGAATAGGTGAGATGACATTTGGGTTGAAAACTTGGGATATGCTTTTTAGTACATTACATATCAGTATCTCTTGCTGAGAAGGAGCTGTCATAATGTCTGTGAAGATTCTCAGTCATCCAGGTGAGTTTATCTGGAAGTTGAGTCCAGTAGCCATGACGCAACTTCCAGAGCTGTCATAATGTGGGGAACCATTGGCCCTGAGGTCTCCTATAGACCTCACCCAAGGGCATTGTCAAGGTGGATGTATCCCATGTCCCCTTGGGGGTGCTGTCCCAGGGTGGCACCCCCTTGGTCAGCCAAAGTTTTGCCATTCACCCTCCTAGTGATAGAGATGCCATCATCTGGCTGGTTCTGGGCCTGATTGGGTGTTGAAAGCCTCTTTGCCCAGGATCTGTGATCTTGGGATCCACAGAGCCCTGGGGTTGGAGGGGCATAACTGGCAACCATTTGAGGACTCACCAAATGATTTTGCTCCCTGCACTACCCACCTGCATGGCCAATACCACATCATCCGTGCCAGTGTGGGATAGGTGAAAAATCCCTGCCCACCCTCAGCCAATCTGGGGGGGCATGGCAAAAATTCCTATTTAGCCCCCCAAGGGCAACCACATTATGCCACACTAGCACTCAATATTTGAATGAACAGGTCACAGAATTAGCTTGCACTGTAGCTTGTCAGGTCATAGTTATATGTATTTCCCCTATTTGTGAGACTTTTAAAAGGCAGTGGTGGTGGTTCAGAAATTCACAAATATCATCATGGGCCTAGGGACAGAGAACATGAGAATGTCATAACAGACGTGCCCTTCATTTGGATGAAGGGAGGGGGGAGAGTTCTGTAGACCCAAATAGAAATTCAGGGTAAACCCAGTGATGAGAAATGTATTTTGGAGAAGGAGATATATTTGAAACATAAATCATATTTCCATGTGAAAGGCTGAATTGATTTCACATTTAAGATGTTTCCAGACAGAGGGTACCTATGCTTGCCAATGAAAAGGCTTTGTGCACCTATTCCATCTTTTCCTCCATAATATTTTTTCTCTTCAGATAGGAAAAAAGAAGAGGAAATATAGAAGGTCCAAAAATTGAAGGTATTTTAATCCCCCCCCCTTGTAAAATTTAAAGTAGGGTACTTGCAAGGCAAAAGCCTCTTCCTTAACTAGAAGTACATTTTCCCAGAACTATTTATTTATTTATTTATTTATTTATTTATTTATTTATTTATTTATTTATTTATTTACCAGATTTTTTTAGCCACCCCACTACCAAGAGGTCTCTGGGCAGCAATCCTGGCTTTAATTATACTGTGCTAAATTCTATTCAAGACAGGAAAAAAAATAAAATATGAATCAGACAGAGAGGAGGGATGATACATGTCCCTGGACAGCTCTTGATTGGCCAGCACCAGGGAGAAGAAACAATGATGCTTCAGAGGCTGCTTCCTTATTGGAGTTAAGCCCCGCGCCACCCAAAACAAAGTAAGAGACTGGAAGGTTGATTCCTGTACCGAACAGCAGCTGTACTGCTGTGTTTTGTTTTGGAGCAGGACCCCTAACAACAAGCCTGCATACACAGAGGGAGTCTTTTATATCTGTAACCAGGTAGATACTCTGTCCATTTACACACAGGACTGTCTGGTTCCAGTTATTGTATAGGTATGCTCAACTCAAATCTGGAGTAAGTAAGAAGGGTAGAGTTCTTAATATAAACAGTTTTATGTCTACAGCCAAGGATGAAGAAATTGAAAGTTCATTTTTCTACCTTCAATTTTGTTTGTGCAGACTGCCTTCTCTAAAAGAACTTCTACATTTGTCAAGATAACAAACCTCACGTTCATGAAAGAAGGCAATTCTTATAATCTAATAGTCTGAAATGGCTCTAAATCACACCAAGCATGTATTATTAACATAACAATGAGCCTGATTGTATATATCACCACTCATGTCATTCATGAATGAGAAAGAGATTGAGACAGAGGTATAAAAAGGTTAAAGTTACACTAAATGGGCCTGTGTGCACATGTTCATACAAGATCAGTGTAGTGGTAAGGCTTGTTTTATTGACTTTTTAAAAATTTGCATTGTCTTTACCAACTCATTACTTGGTAAGGCAAAAGATAAAGCAATGTGTGCTGCTATATACTACCCCATAGCATTTAAAGCACTCTCTGGATGGTTTACAAGTTAATTATTCAGGCCACCCATTGCCCTCCCCCACACACAAAGCTGGGTACTCAACGTACTGACCTTGGAAGGATGGAAGGTTGAGTGAACCTTGAAATGGCTACCTGGGATGAAACCCTAAGTCATGAGTACAGTAAAAACAGACACCAGCAGACAAACATAAAATAGAGGCAGACTTCCAGTAGATGTAGGGTGGTGCAATACCCCCTCACAAAGGATGGCATGGGCGGCAAGGAAAAAAAAAACAAATTAAGTAAAAAGGTCACCAAATGCCTCCTTGAAAAGATGGGTTTTCAAGGCTTTTTTAAAGGCAGGCAGGGACGCTGCAAGGCGCAACTCACTTGGCAGCTGATTCCACAGCATAGGGCCCACCACAGAGAAGGCGTGGTTACGCATAAGCGATTTCCACACCTCTCTGGGTGTGGCCACCCTAAGTGAGCGTGCCTGAGCCATCATCGTCGGCCTGGTCCCAGTTGATCTCTGGGAGATACGCTCCGACAGGTACTCTGGTCCCAAGCCGTGGAGGGCTTTGAAAATCAAAACCAAGACCTTGAACCTTATCCAGAGGGCAACGGGTAGCCAATGCAGGCGAGCCAGAACTGGGGTGATGTGCTCAAATCTACGAGCACCCACCATCAGTCTGGCTGCCGCATTCTGCACCCGTTGCAGCCAGGCAGCTTATAGTAATGAGGGAAATATACAGTCCAGTACAAATAAGGCATATTCAATTTTGAGAACAGGGAATTGAGGGACATCTGACAGCACTAAAAGATAACATTACAGCTACAAGAGAATGTGAGCAGTTAAAGAGAGAATAAAAATTCCATGTATTCATGCACAGTAGAGCACCCAAAAGTTATGAGGGATGGAGATTAACATTGAAAACATAGTGTCAATGCAATCACACAAGGGAAATATAAACTCAAAGTTAAAAGTGGTTATAAGCACAAAGTTGAGGTAATCATGTATGGTAGAGTCATATAAAGACATATAACAAGTAGGCACAATGTGATGCATACAGTGTCAGCTCATTCTATGGAGGCATTTGTAGTCATTCTGTTTCTGTGTATTTCATCTGTCTCCAGCAGAAGTGAGGGATGGAAATGGGCCCAATCAGGTGAGACACTGGCTGCTGATTGAATTCTCACTTCCCAAAACCTGCTGCCTGAGTCAGCTTGTTTTCTTTCCTCTTCCTACCTCAATTTCTGCCTTTCTTTTTAAATGCTTGCTAGTGTGCTAAGGGCATCTAAGAAACCACAGGGTGCATGTGGCAGGGAAAGAGTGAGGTTATCAGCAGATTTTCCCCTTCACCTTCCACTGTAGCCAGCTCCTCAAAATTTAATCTACCATCTTGGGAAGTGCTCTGAAGCAGACTTGAAAGATGTGGACAGCAGCCAAAAAGGAAGGAAGGAGTTACTGTCCCCACAGCACAGATGTTGAAAGCTTGTTTTAGCAGGGATTCAATCTTCACTGCTGCAAATACGGAATTTTATGAAGCACTCTTAATGTGCGGAAGCCCTTTTAGCCTCTTTTGTGTCCACTATTTCTCCTTAGCCATTACCACTTTTGTCAGGCTACTCACGGTATCTAAACAACTGATGTAGCTAGACAGAACACACAGCATGTCCAGAGAGAGTGGCCTGATGGCAAGCAGGCAAGGAGTGATGTAAGCATACAGTAAGGCTGATACTTCATGTCCATCTCTTCACTGTTTGCGGTCCCACTTGGGACTGGTAGGAAATAATCTAACCGCACATCCATTGTGGGGTGACGGAAGTTTGTCCCGATCACGCCCCTGAACTGCGATTTAAGCGGGATGAGAGATTTCCCCTCCCTGGCCTCAGGAATCTTCTTATCATGCTTCTTGTTCCAAGACGAGTGGCCGTGAGGTAAGGCTCGTCATGCAACGTGCCATTCTCCATCTAGTGGCAGGAGTGCAAAGTGCCATTCACCACTACATTCCCTATGGAGTCAGCAACGCAGTGCAGAGAGATTAAAAGACAAATGCCTCAAACTTAGCTCCATAACACATTGAAGGCAAGGCTTCAGAGAATTGAAACATTGAAAAATGGAAGGTCAGGCCGGAAAAAAGTGGAGAACAAAGGCATGGAATTTCACATCTCATCACAGAACGAGGACATGTGTAACAGTCATGCCGGTATCATCAATCATGCCTGTGCGTACATGGGAACAGGGACATAACCGCAAGAAGACCACGTGACCATGACCAACATCAACACACAATGAACTTTCCTCCCGGGACTAGAATGGATGTGAAGTAACCATCCAAGTCCCCAGTTTTAGCAAATGGATGTCTTCTTGTTCTTCTAGAGAAGAATAGAGCATTCAGTGGAAAGAAACAAATTAACAAAGACATAACAGAAGCAAGTCCCTGTAGTTTAGCATGATGTGAAAGTCCTGGTGAACATGTGGACTCTCACAAGGTATTGTTCTTCTAATGAAGTTCATCAGTTTCAGTCTTTTTGAAAGAGTAAAATAGAAAGCAAAATGTACTGCAAGTGGAGTGGAGAAAACACATTCCATGTCTAAATGTTTTTGCTGTGACTATGAGGATGGTTTCACACTAGACACAGTTGCACTTTTATTTTTTTATGCATGTGCCAATTCTACACTTTGTGACCAATCCATATTAGGAATCAGCAGCCAAAGCCTTGTCAGATACTGCAGCATAACTTTAAACTGTGCAAGACACTGCAAAATGTGTACCAAGTCATATACAGAAAACAGTTCTATGCATGCAGTTGCATGCTCAGTGTGTTTTCCATGCACAATTAGTTGCACAAACTAGGTGTGTAATCAGATACACAGATTGCTTGGCCATAACTCATCAAAAACCTCTACCAGCATAACTTAATGCTATGCCAAGTGTACTAGAATTTCCATCAGTACTATCTGTACAAACTACAGTTGATCCTGTGTGGATTTCACTTGGTAGCAACCTTTCCAGGGATTGATTATGCATATGTGCCTCCACTGAAATAATTTCCAGGCTAATGGCTTTCTTAAAACAAAAAGAAAACAAAACATCTCTGCCGATTGGATTTTCTACTTTGTCCTGAAGTAATGACAGAAATATCTGGCTCTCTCAAGTGGTCTGACTTTCCAATTTTGGCCTATTTTCCAACTTTTTCTTACATTTAATTTTAATGTATAATCAAGATTAGAAAATAGTATTCCCACAGAGAGAAGTGTAATCTGAAATTGGCACAGCTAGTGTTTGCTGGGAATGCGGGAAGAGAGAGGTGCCTCATTGGCTTTTAAAATTGATACATTGAATGCAGCACATGTGGAGAAGAATTAACTAACTGTAGCAAAATGTTTTCTCAACTGCTTCTCTCTGTTGGAAATCCCACTATCAGATGTAAGAAAAAAACAACAAAGATAATTAGAAAGGGCCGCAAAGCTGCAAAAAGGCACAGCCTCGTTTTCTTCATTTCAATCCTAGTTTAATGCAAAATATTGTCAGAAGAATGGACTTCCTCATCCCAACTTCATAGGTAAAATATATTATTTTTGCACTTCTAATTCATGATTATTATTTTTATGTCGCAAGCTTTTGTCCCCCACAGCTGCATCTGAATTGCACAAACAAAGTGCTGTCAAACCCTTTGAAGATGAAAGTGAATGTAAGTATTCCCAGTAGCACAATGAAAAATGAGGAGGAGGTAAGACAAGAGGTACGTGCCAGTGTTTTAAAACAGTATGCATACAAGTTAGGAGATTCCAAAATTGAGCAGATGAGCACATCAGGAACAGGACTTGGAGACACAACTTGAGTTGTAAAGAGGCTGTTTCAAAGTGACCAGAACACCCCAGTAGCCATATCTCTCCACACTGTCCATGCCCCTTTTACATCTGAACTGCATGGTGGGGGATGGAGAGGGGGCACACTGGGATTGGTCTGACTCTTGGTTGTGATTATGCCTCAAATCTGTCTGGAAGTTGGGCCTTGGCTACTGGACTTCTCTTTCTTGACTCTTAAACTCACCTAGATGACTCAAGAAAAAGAAGTTTAGTAGCCATGACTCAACTTCCAGATAAACTCACCTGGATGACTGAGAATCTTCACAGACGCCTTGAATCTGTATAAGAGTGATTTGGTTTTGAATCCGAAGCACAAAGCATCACAAAACAGATTCAGCTGTGCCAAATTTACAAAAGGTTCTGCATTTATGCAAATCAACCACACTATATCCCTTGTCAATTCCAACATATGGAGGGTTTCCCAGGTTTGTCTAGTAGAAAGTACCAAAAAGTTTACCCATCTTCCATAAATTGTCTGAGAACAGAATCCCCTTTCCAGCTCCTTTCCCCACACTCCTCTTTATTTTGTGGTATCTGTTCTTTGATGAACATTTAGGCAAATGGCACACAAAATGGTTGCCCCATTTAAAAACCTCTACAGTCTACTGCTTGTAAAATGGATACTATTCTAGTTAAATTCAGCAGCCGTGACAATCTAAAAATGTACCAGATTTCAAAGAAAGCTATAACAAGCTCAAAAGTGCTAAAAACTGAAGCCCCTTTCACTATTTTTTTTGAAAAGGTATATCATAGAATTCTGTCACATTGTGCTGAAAAGTACTGGTGTACCTTGTACAAGCTTCCTGTGGACATTGCTCCTTAACCAATTTGGTGAAGTTCTGAGCAGCAGCTAAAAATCTATTAAGACTGTTATGCCCTATTTAATCCTATGAAAAAAATTATTGGCAAAATTATGCTATGTGGACTCAGTTTCATTAGTTTAATGTTTCAAACAGCACAAAAACAGAATACTTCTTTTTTCTTTGATTTTTTATACTCTGTTCTTGAAATATTACATTTAGTGTATCATCTATTCTACCACATAGTGATACAAGTTTTCCAAGGAGAAAGGCAGGATAAAAAAAAATCAAAATAAATAAATAAATAAATAAATAAATAAATAAATAAATAATAGTTTAAATGTTTCATGATGTCAAACAATGCCTGCAATTTCTTCATGTTGCTGGGGAAAAGAGTAAAACATGTTATTCACCCACAAAACCCAGCACTCCTTACTCTGACTGGCCATGCTAGGTGTTTATTTCCCTGCTAGCTTTTTTTTGGGGGGGGGGCATCCCCATGTATTTTTATATTGTTGTAACCAATATCATTAGGGCAAGATTGCCATTTAAGCAGTATTAGCACTGGTACTGCAACCCTTCTACCATTAGGTACAAATCCTGATATGTTGGTGTTAATTTGATATTAGCATTTCTTACTTTTATGCCACCATCTTGTTTTCATTGTAGTGATTTGTGTTCTCATTTCTATTATATGTAACCCAAAATTCTGATTCTTAAATTTATTTTGTTAACATCCATTGTATCTTATGGAGAGTACCAATAAAAATACTCCAACCAATAATTAAACTACTATTACCCATAGTTTCATACAGCTGGACAGAGAAGAATGTAAAATGTGATATGCATGCTGATGGATATGTGAATGTAACTCATATTCAAATGTGTGAATATATTACCTCTACATTTGGAAGTGCATCACAGTCATGAACATCACAATTGTAATTTTAAGATGTCTGTGAGAAGCCAACAAACAAGATATGGTACAACAGAACTTACCTTGGATAGTAGCAATAACAGATAGACAAAAACTAGAGATATTTATCCTCCATAACTTTGTCTAGTCATTATGTAAAGCCATTGAAATTAGAGAGAAAAACCTAGTCTCATTCTCATTCTGCCCTGTAATATTAGTTGAAGTATGGAATATACATCTGAAAAATAAAATGAATCTGCACCAATACCTGTTGATTTCTCATCTGTATCTCGTGAACAATTTCACACTTTTTTGCAAAGGGGCACATATGAGTCAAATAAAAAGGTGTCATGTTCTAAAAAGGAGCTCTCTCTTTTGTCCCAATACTACTAATATAAATACATACACACAGAGAGACAGAACTTCATCAGTATTTGATAGCGGGGAATTCCAAAAGAAACAATAATGAATGTTTAATTGAAAACAAACCAGGATTTTATTTTTGCTTATTCTGAATATTATTTATATACTCGTTTTAAAGCAATATGTCTCAGATCCAGTATCAGTATAATGAAGAAGATGTTAAAATATATTCAGCTAAGTTAATAAAATATGCTAAAGAGCTTTTTTTCTAAAACAGAAAGAAAATGTGCAATTTCGGCTCCTGAGGCCTCCTTTAATACTTAAGATAGCTATTGTTTAGGGAAATTGTCCATAAATATAAAAAAAAACTCTCTAAGTTACAATGCAATTTTCTTCTGTGAGTGGGGAGTTAATACTAGAACTATAATTGTGTTAATCAAGAATATAGAGTAGTTCATTTTTCAAGGATTCCCATTTATAGGGATTCCCTCCACCTTAACAACTTCCATTTGCAACAACATTTAAATAATATGAAGGAACAGATCAAGATGCCATTTGGTGATTTCATTTTACAAAATACTTTTTATTTTCAAGAATAAATCTGTATGTGAATATGCACCAGCACCAGCAAACAACAGCAAATGAACACAGCGAAGCTCTCTGTCTATGAGGAGGTTTCCTTTTCTCATTCAACAACAAATACAAAAAACTAGGGGGGGGAGTCTTGGGGTATCTTTGAGACTTACAAAAAAGTATTTTGTGAGAGTTTTCATGGCTCACAATCCAGTACCCTTTAAAGATTTTGTTTTGTTTTGTTTTGTTTTGTTCTAACAATTTGATGAGATTATTTTCCAATGCGTTTGGAGAACATTGCCTTTCTCAGGCAACAATGTGGAATTTTTCTGTGCATAGTGCTCATTAACCTTGATGACATTTGTTCAAGAATCTTGCTGCAAAAGTATAATCCTCTCAATGCACAATATAATGATCACTCCTAGATCATGCACTGACAGTTCTGCTAAAAGGATGACGATGATGTTGATGATGATCATGATGTCACTAGATACTTCACTGATACATCACTATTTTGTTGTTTTCCTAATTTCTAATGTATAACTGATTACTTTTTATACCATACATTTTAAGTTTGGTTCTTCAGGACTGGAAAAAGCATTTGAATACTTCATATATGTTTCATCAATCAATCAATAAGCTTGAAACCTAGCAGAATATATGGGACTCAGTAAGGTCCTAAGAAGATAACCCTAAGGAACCACATTCAGCTTATGGGACACACTTTGTCTAGCCAAGTCTTAAAATGTCTACCATTTTAATATATAGTAGGATCCTGGAGATGTTTCAGGATGCTGAACAACATATATTATACATAATGAAGGCAACTTCTGCTTGCCTCAAAGACATTTTGTAAAACATACTCCTCTCTCCCCATCAGGTGGGTTGCAGGGGAAGGAGCAGGTCATTTAAAAATGTCTTTGAGCAACCAAAGCAAGCAGTGGTCATAGCCACCACTGCTTGCCTTGGTTCCTCAAAGACAGTGAGATAGGGTTACTTCGTAAGTCGAAGGAACCCTATCTTTTGCTCATAATGCACCAAGGAAAACCACCAGTGGATTTCCGTTTGTAAGTTGGTTTTCTCATATGACGGGCACATCATAAGTCAGGGTACCACTGTATACTTGATGTATTCTACACATGTACTGTTTTTAACAAAGTCATTGCATTACCCCTTTGAACAGCCTTTTCTGAGGATCATATTTTAGACTTTGCAGCCTGGACTTCTTTCAAATATAAAAAGCAGGAGGGGTGACTATTGTCTTACAAGATAAGCAAGATTAGCCTTTTCAATTTATTTGATCTGTTTTAAATCTGGGACATTTAAGGTTGCTTGTTTCTGGATGAGAGTAAATCAGTTTTAGCTTAAAAACTCATAACCCCAAACCCCTTTGCACAAACTTCCACACATTTGGCACTGTGCAAGTGTAGACTATCTCATATACATGTGCCAAATGTGGGTCTGATCTGAAATCCAGGTTCAAGGTTATAATTTTTGTTGGAGATTCCTCCATTTTTAGAATTGTCTTGAGATTGTTGCTTTTCTTTGTTGCACAGTAACATTCCTGCACTCTTGGGAAGTGATAATACACAAAGGAAACATCTGCATGCTTGGGAAAAATTTTGAAAGTAAGAGATGATTACTGCCAACAGTACAATTTAGAAAGATATGATCTAATTATCTTTTGAGTATCTTCATTAACAAGCAATCTTTGCCTACGCTTAAAAGCTTTGCAAGTACAATTATCTAAAAGGTTTGTTATGTTAATTTATTTCTGTGCATTTCGCAATGTGCAACAGAGCACTCAAAAAGCTGTGCAGAATGTAATAGATGTTTAAAGGACGAGTCACCAACTGCCTCACAAGCTACTGTATTAAATCTATTTATCTTTTTGCCTCCCTTCAATTCACCCTGCTCTCTTCCAGTTTTATGGTTCTGTATCATTCTTTCAACTAACCTGACAGAGACACTTTTTGATCCTAGGAGCACAACCTCAGAAGTTACTATTTCCCCTTTCTGTTTTTTTTCTGCCTACAATACCAGAATTAATTTTGATTGTGTGTGTTGTGTCATTACAGTCGTGGGCGACTCTTTGTGGCTCCATGTCCATGGAGTTTTCTTGGGAGGAATACTGGAGTGGCTTGCCAGTTCCTACTCCAGACGCCTACAGCACCTGGTATTCCCTGGTGGTCTCCCGTCCAAGTACTAACCAGGGCTGACCCTGCTTAGCTTCTGAAATCAGGTGAAATCGGATGTGCTTAGGGCATCTAGTTTTGATTAGATCTTGGCAAAACTCTAAAGTCTGGGCAATCAGAACCCTGTTGTTAAAGTAAAACAAACTAGGTGCACTGCTGACTTACAAAAGAAAAGGCTGGGGAACATTTTAAACCAATCATGGGGAATTCAATAATAGGTTTTTAAGGCATACTACAAGGACAGCTTTGATTGATCATCAGCCTTGTGTCTACAAAAATATAACAGAAGGGTTGCTAGTTATTATTTTGATAGTTCATCACAAACCTAAGCTTCAAATGTATTTCAGGCAAGGAATGATAATGCTGGGATTCATGAACATGAAAAGTAATCAGATTCCTCACTCCCAGTAACTTTTCATGCCAGACTCTTCTGCATGATTATACTCACAAAGCTATTTATGTGTCAATATAGCCAGCTACATTTTCCTTTTTTCTACCCTGAAACTCTGAGGAAGAGGTTACATGAAAGTTTGCCTACATATTTTTAAGCAATCTGTAACTTCATTAACACAATATGATGGGAATCTTCACTTCATTTGGTTCTTCATAGACTGTGTTGTCAACTTTTGGTGAGAAAGTAATTTTCACTAGAACCAAAGTATGAGAGGAAAGGACTAAATTTTCTTCTCATGAAGGAAAGTAGGGATGGGCTCACGCGAGTTGTGTTTACAAATCAGTAGTATTTCTATTTTAAGCAAATATTGTCAATCACAGCTCTGTGTTAAGCAGAGGACAATATCTATATAGAAAGTTAGTAAAATCATAAATTTTTGTGGCCCAGAATACTGCACTTGTTAAAATGGATTCTGAGGGAGCAGCTGTAGTTACCTGCAACATGTTTGTCATCTTGCCAAAGCACATGGAGGACTACACTTGCAGTAAGTGCAAGCTGGTTGCACTACTAGAAGGTCCAGCAGCTGGAGGCCTGCATATCTAACCAGCAACAAATTAAGGAGCTTGAACTGTTCTTGGATAGAGCCCAGCAGACTATCCTGAACAAAGAAGAGACAAGGCACAGTTCTGAGGAAGAAATCACTTCACCAACTCAGGAGGTAGATGCTTGGAGGAATGTGACTCAAAGTAGAAAGCCAAGGGATCACTCTGAGGGTCTGAAATTACAAAAATAATTTGAGACTCTTTCCCTCATCACACCTCATGAGGAATGCACAGAGGAACAACTGGTTCCACCTGAGGATCCCTACCTCATCACACTTGATGAGATACAGGAAGACAAATAACAGAAACAGACTGGAGACCTCTCTCTTAATATAGGTGAGGAACAGGCAGATGAACAGGCTGCAGGAGAGAGGCTCCTTGTACTAGGTGATTCAATTATTAGAAATACAGAGGGATGGATTTGTGATGCACATTATAACTGTATGGTGACTTGCCTCCCAGGTGCAAAGGTTGCAGACATAACCAGACATCTAGATAGTTTGTTAGAAATATCTGGGAGGGAGCCAGTTGTCATGTATATGTTGGTACTAATGATGTTGGGAAGTCAAAGCAGTCAGTCCTGGAAGCCAAATTCAGGTTGTTAGGAAGAAGATTGAAGTCCCGGACTCCCAAGGTAGCATTTTCAGAAGTGCTGCCTGTTCTACATGCAGGACCCACCAGGCAGGAAGATCTCAGAACACTCAATGCACAGATAACTTACATATTAAATCTCTGTGTTGTCAGTGTTCTGTCCAGATCCAGGGAAAATGTGAAACTAGGACTGTGCCCTGGTTTCTCACCATTTATTTTTTATCTTTCATTTCGAAGGACTTCAGATATTCTCCCTAATGTTTTAGGCTTAATTGATAAATTGAAGATCAATAAGTCACCAGGCCATCCACCCAAGGGTTATTAAGGAACTGAGAAATGAAATTGCAGATATCTTAACAGTAATATGCAACTTGTCTCCTAAAACGGACACAGTGCCAGAGGACTGGAGGATAGCGGATGTCACACCAATTTCTAAAAGAATGAAGGAGGGGGGACCCAGGAAACTACAGGCTGGTTAGCTTTACATCTGTTCCTGGAAAGATAGTGGAAAGCCTCATCCAAGAGAATCTTAAAACACATGGAAGAACAAACCTTACTGAGGGAAAATCATCATGGCTTATGTAAAGGTAAGTTTTGCCTGACTAAACTTTTAGAACTCTTTGAAAAGGTCAACAGGCATGTGGATTTGGGTGAACCAGTGGATATTGTCTATCTTGATTTTCAGAAGGCTTTGGACACAGTCCCTCAACAAAAGCTGCTGAGAAAATTACACCATCAGGGGATAAGAGGGCAGGTCCTCTTATGGATTGAGAACTGGTTGAGATCCAGGAAACAAAGAGTAGGTGTCAATGGGCAATTTTCACAATGGAGAGATGTGAAAAGCAGTGTGCCCCAGGCATCTGTCCTGGGACCAGTGCTTTTCAATCTGTTCATAAATGACCTGGAGACAGGGATAAGCAGTGAGGTGGCCATGTTTGCGGATGACACAAAACTTTTCCATGTGGTAAAAACCAGAGAAGATTGTGAACTGCTCCAGAAGGATCTCTCCAAACTGGGGAAATGGGCTGTGAAATGGCAAATGTGTTTCAATGTAGCCAAATGTAAAGTAATGCATATAGGGGCAAAAAAAAATTCAAAACTTTATCTGTCATCTCATGGGTTCTGAGCTATCCGTGAGGGATCAGGAAAGAGATCTTGGTGGACAGCTCAATGAAGATGTCTACCCGATTTGTGGCAGAGCTGAAGAAGGCCAATTCCATGCTAGGGATTATCAAAAAGTGGATTGAAAATAAAACAGCCAACATTATAAAGCCATTGTACAAAACAATAGTAAGGCCCCACCTGGAGTATTATGTACAATTTTGGTCACCACATCTCAAAAAAAGACATAGTAGAACTGGAAAAGATACAAAGGAGAGCAACTAAAATGATTACTGGGCTGGGGCACCTCCTTTATGAGGAAAGGCTAAAACATTTGGGGCTCTTTAATCTGGAAAAAAAGGTGCCTGAGGGGGGGATATGATTGAGATGTACAAAATAATGCAGGGCATGAGTAAAGTGGATAAAGGGAAGCTCTTCTCCCTCTCACAAAATACCAGAACATCCACTCAAACTGAGGGTTGGGGTAGTGAGAACAGACAAAAGAATTTTTTTTTACCCAACATGTTGTTAATCTGTGGAACCCCCTGCCACAGGATGTGGTGATGGCATCTGGCTTGGATGCCTTCAAAAGGGGATTGGACAAATTCCTGGAGGAAAAGCCCATCACAGGTTACAAACCAAGATGGAGGTGTGTAATCTCCAGGCTTTAAACCAGGGTAGTTCAAGGGCCAGGTGCAGGGGAGTAGTATCAGGAGACAGATATCCAAAATGCATTTGGCGGGGCCACTGTGAGATACAGGAAGCTGGACTAGATGGGGCTTTGGCCTGATCCAGCATGGCTCTTCTTATGTTCTTATCTCTTCATATGAACTTGTCTATGTCTTAAATTTTCAGGACAGACCCTTTGTCTCACCACATTTAGTGGAAAAAGATACGCTGTTTCCAGGCCATAAAATTCCATGTAAATGAAAGATGACTACAATAACAACAAAGTGAATTTTTGATCAATAGTGAAAAATTGTATACATTAAAACTAGAATAGATGAGCTCTTCTAGCTGATCTCTGCTAGATGGATTTAAGTACTTTTGGGCCCTTGACTTCATGATCTGATGTGTGTGTGTGTGTGTGTGTGTGTGTGTGTGTGTGTGTGTGTGTGTGTGTGCATGTGTGTGTGTGTGTGTGCTGTTTTAAAATATCTATTTATATTTCTTCATGGATGAGGCACAGAATTAATAATTTTCTTTCCTCCTCAGTGCCAACAATTCATGCTTTATGACTGCTTCTGTATTTTTTATTAGTTTTATTTATATTGGTGAATCAGATGATATATGGTACATGCTTTACAATTACATAATTTTACGACATACCATTATCATGTAATATAGATGTTAAAATAAATACTGGTAGACAGAGAAGATCTGAAGAATCAAAAAAGAAGAAAGTGAGAGAAAAAGAAGAAGAAAAAAGAAAAAGAAAAGAAAAGAAAAGAAACCCAGACAAAAAAAAAAAAAAAAAAACAGGTCACATAATTATATGAATCATTGGAGGGTAGTTCTTTCTTTACTTTCACCCATGGTTACTACAACTTGGTTTTATACCTATAGTTCAGATCCTTCTTTGTATTTAAATTTTACCCATTCATAAAATAAGTCCCAGGTTTTGGCAAATTTACTTTCATCATTATGTTTTAAAATCAAAGTCAACTTGTTCATTTCAGCACATTCTAAGATCTTTGCGATTATCTCTTTATCAGTTGGTATTGCTTTTCCTTTCCATTTCTGCGCCCATACTAATCTGGCTGCAGTAGTTATGTACATCACTAAATAATGTTGTTCCTTTTTTAAATTGCTGGACATCATACCCAACAAATAAAATTCTGGTGTAAATTCCACATTCTGATTTAGGATTTGAGTTAGCCATTTATGGATTTTAATCCAGAATTTCTTAGCTTTATCACAAGTCCACCAGCAGTGATAGAACGTACCTCTATGCTTTTGACATTTCCAGCATTTCCCTGAACTTTGAGGGAACATTTTGTTTATTTTATCCGGAGTTATGTACCATCTGTAAAACATTTTTAATAAATTCTCCTTATACGCCGTAGCAATTGTCAATTTGTAATTAACTTTCCATAGTTGTTCCCATTTTTCCAAATAAATCGCATGGCCTATATTTCTAGCCTATTCAATCATAGTGCTCTTCACTTCTTCATCTTTTAATTCCCAGTCTAACATGATTCTATATAATGTCTGAATCATTTTACCTTCTGGGTTTAAAAGTACCTTATCAATAACTAAATCCTGTTCTGCAAATGCGTATTCTTTTTTATCCTGCTTATATCTATCATGTAATTGATAATAGGGCCACCATGATTTCAGTATACCGCACTGTTCCAGTTGGGCTTGAGATTTTAGTTGTCCTCCATTTTTAAATAATGTCTTGTATGTAACTATATTTTCTGGGTTCACAGTGTTGGGGTGGAGTACAGCTTCTAGAGGAGAAATCCACTGAGGTATTTTTCTATAGAATTTACTTCTAATCTCATCCCACACATGTATTAAAGCTCTTCGAATGTGGTGATTACAAAATGTAGCTCTTTTGTTCCTGAAATACCATAAATATGCATGCCAGCCCTTTTGTAAATCAGCTCCTTCTATATTTAATAGTCTTTTATTCCTTAACGTAATCCAAACCATGGAGCAAGATTGATAGTATAAATACCAATTAGGAACTCCCCAGCCACCTTTTTCTTTAATGTCTTGTAAAAGCTTCATTCTAATCCTGGGTTTTTTCCTGGACCAAATAAATTTAGAAGTTATTTTATTTAATTCTTGAAAGAGGTTTTTCCCAGTAATAATAGGTATATTTTGGAACAAAAATAAGTTTAGGAAGAATAATCATTTTTACAGTTGCTATTCTTCCTAGAATTGAGAGATGCATTTTGCTCCACTTCTCTAAATCTCGCTGTATTTGCTTTTTTAAACTCCAATAATTATCTTCTTTCACGGATGTGCATCTTGATGTTAACTGAATACCCAGATATTTTATCTTTTTCTGCGTGTGTAAACCTGTTAATTCTGTAAGTTGTTTTTCTTCCTGTTTCTGCATATTTTAATTAAGAATTTTGTTTTGTTTTTATTAATTATTAGTCCAGCTACCTCGCCAAATTCCTCAATTTCTTTAAGTAGTATGGGTGCTGATTTTTTCGGATCATCTAGCATAAAAGCTAAATCATCCGCATAAGCTTGTAATTTGTATTCTTCACTTTTAATTTTAAAACCTGTAATCTCCTGATTTTTCCTAACCTCTCTGTTCAGCACCTCTAAAACTAAGATAAATAATAAATGCGATAGTGGGCAACCTTGTCTGGTGCCTTGATTTATTTTTATGCTTGATGATAGTTCCCCGTTTATCAGCACTTTTGCTCTTTGTTTGGAATAGATAGCTGTGATTAAATTAATAAAGTTCTCTCCAAATCTTCAATAGTTGGATCATAAATGCCCAATTTACCTTGTCGAAAGCTTTCTCTGCATCTAAAAACAAAATTGCCATTTCCTTTTCTGGGTGGTATTCATAGTACTCTAATACATCTAGAATAATCCTAATATTATTTCTTAATTGTCTTCCAGGTAAAAAACCATTCTGGTCCACATGGATATATTCTTTTAAAAAATTTAGTCTCCCTGCCATGATTGTAGCCAAGATTTTATAATCTGCGTTTAATAATGAAATAGACCTATAATTTGAAATTTCCTTTAAATCTGATTTTTCTTTGGGGATTAAAGTAATAATTGCTTCTTCCCACAATGTTGGAATAATTCCAATTTTCAGTGCTTCATTGAATATCTCAGTCATAGGTTCTATCAGAATTTCTTATATACATTCATAAATCCCAACTGGCAGACCATCTGGACCTGATGCTTTACCTCTTTTTTGTTTTTATAGCTTCACTTATTTCCTCTTTTCTTATTTTTGCATTTAACAAAGTCTTAAATTCATCTGGGAGTTTAGGTATTTCCACTCTATTTAAGTAATCTTCTAGTTTTATTGGGTCTATCCTTTGTAATTTATATAATTCTTCATAAAACTTAATCACTATATCATGTATTAACTCCTTTTTTACATGTATATTACCCGACTTGTCCTTAAGACTTCTAAAATATCTTTCTTTTTCCGTATTTTGTGTGCTAACCACCTTCCTGGTTTATTTGCACTTTCAAAGTAGATCTGTTTATTTGCCTTTATCTGTTTTGCTAGTTCTTCAGATTCTAAGTTATTTATTTGATGTTTCACTAGTAATAATTCTTTTCTCAGTTTGGCCCTCTCTTTAGGTTTCTCCATTATGCATTTTTCTAACGTCTTAAGTTTTTGCTTCAGGTCATTTATTTATTTATTTATTTATTTATTTATTTATTTATTTATTTATTTATTTATTTATTGCTGTATAGGCAATTATATTCCCTCTTATTACTGCCTTGGCTGTGTCCCAGATCATTTGAGGTTTAATTTCAACTGTTCTATTTTCTTTAAAAAACCAAGTCATATTTTCTTTTAATTTTTGTTGGAACTCTATGTCCATTAAAATTTCTGTATTAAACGACCATCTTAGGGATTTCGCCTTGCTTCTTTTCCATCTCATCATAATTGGATTATGATCTGCCCAAGTGCTGGGGTTAATTTCTATCTTCTCAATTTCCTTTCTTAAGTCAGTGGTCACCCAGAACATATCAATTCTTGACCAACTCTTATGTCTGGCTGAGTAGAATATATATTCTTTTATCTATGTTTTTCTCTCTTCAAATATCGTCTAAGCAGATCTCTTCCCTCCATTGAAAAAAGATCTGCGGTAATATTTTCCTGTACCCCTTCCCCCACCAGAGTGGTCTTTACTTCTATCCACTATTGCATTAAAGTCCCCTAATAGAAAAATATGTTGATATTTCCTAATTACTTGATCTTTGTATAAACTTTGAAAGAACTTTGTTTGACTCCCGTTTGGTGCATATATTGCAATTAATAGAATCTTTTTGTCTTCTACTACTATCTCTGTCATTAATAGTCTACCCTCGGCATCTGCTTTGATGAACTTAGATTCTAGAGTTGGTTTCACATACATCGCTATTCCACATTTTTTCTTATTTTTATCTGACAAAAAAAAGAGCTTACCCAATTTGGTGTTTTCCAACAACTTAGAATCTTTATTTTTTTATGTGTGTTTCCTGAAGACAAATTATATCTGCCTTTTCCTTCTGTAATTTATTAAAGATCTTTTTTCTCTTTTTGGTTATATTTAAACCATTAATATTTAAAGATAATAAGTATAGTTTCATCTTGGCTCTTTAATCCCCCTTTGTCTGATTTTTATTCCCTCTCTTTTTTTCTCTTTTTATATTTTGTATATTGCTTTAGTTGCTCTTGTCTTTCTCCGAGTCCCTGCTATTATTTCAAATTCTTGGGGATCTTCCTGGTACTCTATATCAATTAAAGGGTTATGCTCTTGACTATTCCTAATACTTTCACTGTTATTCTCTTCTGATGGGTTTTCACACTCTTTTTGCCCTTTTTAAAAGTTCTCTCTATCAAAGTTCTCAGCCTCTTCTACCATCTCTAGTTTAATATTTTTTAGTTTCCAGTTTACTAGAACTACTAAGTTTACTAAGTTTACTGGAATAAGCCATTTGAATCTTATATTACATTGATTTAATTTGTCAGTTAAGAAGCGATATTGTTTTCCAATATCTCTTATGTTTTTGGGAATTTATTTTAATGTTGCCACTTCTTTATCCAGTATCACCAATGGATTGTCCTTCGTTAGTTTCAAAATATTATCCTTTGTACTTATTCTTGCAAAGTTTATTCTAATATCTCTCGGTATTCTATGCTTCCTAGCAAAATTTGAGTTGACTCTATATATGCTTTCTATGTCCTTTTCTAATTCTCGAGCTTCTAGGCCTAATTTTCCTGCAAGAGGTGTAATAATTATTTCCCTTAAGTCTTGGTCTTTTTTCTTCTTCCACGTGTCTTAATTTTAACACATGTGTGGCCTTGTGCATTTCCATCTTTGTGGTTACTTCCCGACAATTCAGGATTCAGATGGAGGGTCTAACCTTAGATACACAATTGTCTCCACTTCAGAAACTATTCTAGTCCTGGATGAGTCTTTATTTCAATGTCATTATGTTTGTTTGTTTTCATAACGTAGTATAAATAAATATTAATTGCTCCACCATTCAAAGTGACCTGCAAATACTTTCAGCATAATAACCCAATTACATTAATTTAGGACTATTTTAGTCCTACCATACCTTTTTATCTACTTGGGAGAACACAGCATAAATATGATAGTTTAGGAGCTTTGCTACAATTTAACCCTCTAAACAATTAAGCATCTTTATAAAAACCCTTAAACCAGCTTTTTCCAATGTGGTCTCCTCCTAATAATTGTATCATAAACCTCTACATATCAAGAGGGCAATGGGTTAAATTAACTAATTGCTTCCATCCTCTAGTAAATCTTCTCATAAATAGCTGCTATATGAAAATGTCTTATTTAAACATCAAGAAAGAATTTATTTAGCTTGCTTTATTTTTAAAAAAGGTATCTCTTACTTTTTCTTTTCTTCCTCATCACAACATATCACAGCTAGAGATGGCCATGAATTAAAAAATCAATTCTAAATGCATTCAGAAATGCAAATTTGTCAATTTGTATTAATACGGATGGATACCTCCAACAAATACAAATAGACAATTTTTCTGACTTTTCATTTGTCAGTCTGGTGGGCTATAAAATGTACCTTGAGACACAAAAATTGCAAGAATATTTCCCTCAACACTTCTCTAAAAATTCCTGAGGAACCACATTCAGCTTATGGGACACACTTTGTCTAGCCAAGTCTTAAAATGTCTACTATTTTAATATACAGTAGGATCCTGGAGATATTTCAGGATGTTTCAGGATGCTGAACAACACATATATATATAGTGAAGGCCGTTGCAGAAGTCACTTCTGGTTCTCATGGAGGCCCTTTTGGGGCCTCCAGAAGTCCTGGGAAGGCCCTTGCAGGCCCATTCAGGGTAGTGCCAGTCCTGGGATAAGTAAAAAGACCCCAGTTTGGCCCTCCCAGGCCCAAACCAACCTGCATCTGCATATTGCGGATTCTGAGGGTTCCTCAGTATTTCTAATGTCTGAGTAACACACCCCCAAAGTTACCTCCCCAAGAAATTCCCTTCAGGTATTCAGAACAACCATAGTTGGAGAGATTGTATAGAGGAGAGTCATGGGAGGCTTCATGTCAAATTTGGTGCCTTTAGATGCCTGGAGGGGGCACTTTCCTAGGGAGTGGCTCCTTTGGAGTGCATAACACAGCCATCAGAAAGCCTGCCTGCAAATGTGGTGTCTCTAGGTGGCTTATAGGCCATTTTATAGGGCTTTAATTTTTTAAAAAATAAATAAAGTTACAAGTTGATTCAGAATTGTGAATTCGTTTTTATGATTCAATGACCTTGATGAATCATAAATCAAAATGAATAACCACTTTTCTGATTTGTCTCCATCTCTAATTACAGCCTTTCCATTTTCACAATTGCTATATAGGTGCCATGTACCTTACTGTTCATTTATAAGCAGTACTTGAAACAGGATTCAGAAGCAGTGAATTAATTGAGAAAATAGCAATTAATTAATTAGGAAATGAAGTCAATCTACAACTTCTGAAAGTGGGACAAGTGAGAGCACTGGATTAAAACTCAAAAGCCACAACAGACAGTAGGTACTTCAAGAACTGAATAAGAGGCATGTCTCAGTAGTGGATCTCCAAATTGTTCACTTAGATATCTTTGAATACTGGCATGCCACTTGAGTCAAGAGATCTAAAAGCACTTTCCACTTCTCACATCATCTTGTGGTAAGAAAGATCAGACAGTACAATATGCCAGGGGGGATTCCAGGTAAAGTGGTTCCCATCATGCTATTCTTTGTTGGCATACTGCCAGTAAATATTATATTTCACGTTTCATAAATCTATCATGCACGGTCTCTCCTGTTTCCTATCTTATAATGCACATCATTTCACAGAAGAAGAAGAAGAAGAAGAAGAAGAAGAAGAAGAAGAAGAAGAAGAAGAAGAAGAAGAAGAAGAAGAAGAAGAAGAAGAAGAAGAAGAAGATTTTATGTAAAACAATAGCAGGCTAAATCCATTTATTAGTTTCTACTAGATATAGGCCCATTTATGTTAAAGGAATGTTGATCAACTTGATTGTCACCTATTCAACTGAGCTACTCCAGTTGATACTTGAATTTAGATCACTGACTTCTGAGTGAATGGATATATATATTCTTGACCAAAATGGTATGGGAGTGGAGGACAGTGGGAACAAAAAAAGATCATGACAGTAGGACCAGTGGTCATAGGTATGCTAAAGTCAGGAGGAGCTATCAGACACAATGATCCAATAGTTAGGTGGCTCCTACATAGATCCAGTCCGTAAAAAAAGGAAGGAAAGGCAGGTCTTTGCAATAATCTTGAACAAGGAAATAGCTAGTTTTGGTTGCTGCTGAACTACTGCCTGCTGCTACCTGGAGCCCAGTATAAAGGAAATTTCCTATTCCAATGTCGTGCTGCCTACCATATATATATTTGAGACAAGTGAATTTTATTTTAACATGTGTTTAGGGAGCTAGAATCCACACACAACCTTGTTTAAGCCATTTATTTAAAAAGGTTGAAGCCAACTGTTTCAATCTCATTGACTCACAGATTCTGTGAATGCTTGGCAAATATGACAAAACACGCTGAGAAATAGCTCATCCTTTGTATCTGCACAGTGTCTTCAGACACAATATCTTTGGTTTTTTCTTCTCATCTCCGGGCAGGGGTGATGGGTCTGGCAGATGGAAGATATAAGAAAAAGGGGACAGGGGTAGAGGGTGGTGGTGGTGGCAGAATGCCACTGCTCTTCTGTCTCCTGAATGATGTTATATTTGTGGAATTTTGAAATCAGTAAGTTAAAACTATTAATATGCAGAGCACAGAAGAAACTGCACACAGCAATGCCTATTGCTAGCAGCACTTTTCCCTAGATGCTTTTCCACAAAGCTCACAGGGAAGATTTTGTCTTTCTTAATATAGCTCTGCAGACATAGCAATAGCTGCATTTGTCTCAGGAATCTTAGGCCTCAGTTGTTTCCCTGGGTGCTTTTTCAGATAGGAATTGTTTCAATGAAAGGACAGAGGGGAATAAAAGCTATGACTCACCCTCACCCTCAATTCCTGGTTTTAATTTTAATTTCTCTGTGTAAAAGGCACTAGGGAAATGTCATGATTCAAAAATCCTCCATCAAAATTAATAAATCATAAAGAGGTGCATATTCTTCTTTTTGCCCCTACTGCAATGCAAAAAGTAAGCATCAGTCGGTCCTCTGCTACCAAATACAAATTCAGAAATTTAGCCTACATTTTAAAGTAGTCCTGTAGCTGAAGTCATCTGATGGGAGATGAAGAGACAAACTTACAGACACAAATATATAAGATTCATAAAAGGACAAAGAGAATCTGAACAACTTGATGACTATAAAGGAAAGGAATATTTTGATTTAGGACTTTCGCATGAGCTAAATATAGTATACAGAATTTATTAAAATGATTAATAATGACATGCAACTGATATTGTAATTGCCTTACTAATCATAGGGGCATTATGCAAAGTTCTTAAAAAGGAACAGCATCATTTGCATCTCTGATGTTGCTAATTAGTTTGGTGCTTCGTAGGACCAAAAATGATCACACAGCAGCAGGGTATATTTGCAGGATCTGAATCAAGAGGCACTTATTAAAATGCAACTTTCCAGGACGGAGGGTGATGGTAACTCCTGCCATCCACTTTGAACCCTCTGCCCACCCAGCCCAATTCACTGACTGTGACAAAAGAAGGCACTGCATTCACCATGGTGAATGATTCATACGCCACACTGACAGAAATCATTATAAGCCTACCCAAAATAACCCACAGCTCCTCACGAAAGAGGCGTTTAAAAATCATGTTGGAACACATGGTAAATGGTGACATCTACAAGGTTGTCTGTGCTGTGCAGCTGATATTAATAACTTCCTCGTTACTGAGTAGTAACCAAGGCAACAACAAGTGATATCAGGACAACGTATTCATAGGCACGGATATGGGTTTACTTTTAGGCTTAGAAGTTGAGTGGGCAACTAATCCTTAACTGAGGCCAGTTTTGAATTAAGTAAGAACAGGGAGGGTGTGTCAGCAGCAGCATTGCCAACTCACTCACTCCCATGGGTGCTGCTGAGCCACAGGGAAAAGATTCTTTAACCACTTCCTCAGTGTGAATTCCTTACACTACAGAACTGCCCTTTCATGACATATCTGAACAATCCCAGATGGATGGAAAAGGCTTTTGAAGGCTTCCCTCTAGTTGTGAAAGAGGTGACAGAATGTGTCCCAATTGCCCCCTTTTGCTGCCAAACTCCTTGGTCAATTTGCAGTGCCCTGAGTCACACAGGAGATCATGGAAGGGAAATGAGGAATGATAATAGCTATGAAGGAGATGCTATTGGGTGGGATCCCTTGTCTATATCTCACTATATTCAGGCATGTCCAAACTTCGGCCCTCCAGATGTTTTGGAACACAACTCCCATAGTCCTTTGCCATTGGAAATACAGGCTTGGAATTCTGGGAGTTGTGGTCCAAAACATCAGGAGGGCCGAAGTTTGGACATGCCTGCCATATGTGAATGTGGAGCAGAAGCTAAAGAACATAAGAGGAAACAGAGTCAGGATTAGGAGTTATCCTTACAGCTGTAAAGAGTGCCAGCTGAATGTTTGAGGAATTGCTGTGCTTCTCTGAATCTCTGGATGAGGAAACAAAATCTCAGGGCAAGCAGTGCTACAACAAAGAGACAGGGTGGGTTTTTTTCCTCAGCAAGTTGGTTTCGAAGCCTGGAATCTATCTCTACTTGTACGTATCTGGTGCCAGACCTCACTGGCTCAGCACAAAGGGTGGTTGTAGGTATGTATGTCTAGGATAAGGCACTGCACCCAAAAGCCACAAGTGATGTTAGAGGATGGAGAACCAGTAGATGCATGCCAGAGCTGCAACTCATGAACACCCCCCCCAATTGCATTCAGCAGCTGAAGTGGAGAGTTTGTGGTTTAAAAAAAACCAACCACAAGTACTATGGAGTGATAAAGAGCTTTCTACAGGTCTCAGCAACAGGATAGGAGAGGATTTGGCAATGTGTAGCCTGAAAAGATGTCCAGCTGGAACTTCTGTTATCTTCTCACCTTTGGTTTTGCTGGCCAGAGCTGATGGGAACTGAAGTTGAAGATCATACATATAGCCATACACATCCCACACCTGGAGTAGGCTTAGATAAAACTATCCATATGCCATTGTTGTCTACAGCTGAGCTCCCTTAGCAGCATGATGTAAAATGAAGAAGCATGAACATCATAGCTTTTTGGATATAACTAGGCCACAACTTTATGTAATTTAAACAATGCTCTGGCTAGGCCATTGGGTTGGATCCCACACATCAAAGGGGCACCCACCTCTTTGATGATCCTGGCTGCTATGGACACCCCAGGGTGGCCACCCCATCAGTGTCCTGTCCCTCCACTCCCATTACACGTTCCAGGGGTGTAGACCCCCACTGGAGGCTGAGTATAAATCATTGTCACCAAGTCATAAATCATTGTCACCCAGTCACCAATCATGGTCAATCGGTCATAAATAATTTAAAATCTCAAGCATCCGCTGCCACTCTGGTTCCCATGGAATGCGATGCTCGCTGGCCTGAAAAGTTCCTAGGATTGAATAGTGTCCCACAAGAGCTGGCAGTGACCAGGACATAATAAACTCCAAAATGCAGCTGTAAAAGGTAAAGGGAGGTAAGAACAAAAGAACAATTCTTCCTCCTAGAATGGCCAACAAAATGTGTAAGAGATTCCACAGCCTGACCATCCTTTCCTACCACTCATTCCCAGCAACACGGTGTCCATCAATAGTAGCCATTGCATGTACTTGAATGGCTTGAAGTCATTCTTCAGTGGGCAGCAACCTGTATTTAAGTTCTTTCTTGACAAAGCCATGGCAGAGTTCACTTCAACCTGCACACCATCTTAAGTATCCTGGAGCAATGAAACTATCACAATCAAATAACATCATCCTGATAGGAAGGATGGGGCAAGGAAATGGCACTTGATTATTTACATTTGTGAGGTAACCCAGTTAACCTAACTTGGGCATAATAGGAATGGGTTGGTACAACTTGCAGCTCCATCTGGCCACTTATAATGAGGCATCTTCTCTTAAACCAACCTTCTTGTACTGCTACTCTAATAAACTACCATAGGAATGGCTTTGTTGTTGTTGTTGTTGTTGTTGTTGTTGTTGTTAAAGTGAGCAATGACTCCCAACCTTGCAGCTCCTGGTGGCTATAGAGACTGCAATTCCCATAAGGCCAGTGAAATAAAGCAGATTTTTAAAAACAACAACTGTACTAACAGTTGTCTAATTCCTTTTACATTCTGAAGGTTGCAGTATCACTTATAAAACTGGCTTTCCCCCTTTAGGTTGTCATGTGACTAAGGTCATTAAACTAAGGTTTAAATTAACATGTAAATGGATCCAATTTAAAGAGTTAAAGGGTTGTAGTGTTAAATGTCAACATCAATGAGTTAATTTCCCAATTTCTAGTAGGTCACACACTCTCTTGTACATGTGTTTGTGTGTGCAAGAGGGAGACAGAAAGAGATTGTCTCACCAGATCCCTTAGGAAAAGTTCATATAGCCTTGTGCTTAATTCTCCATTATCTAGAACTGTATTTTCTTATTGTTATTCTTGCCACTCTTTCACTTTGTTTCTGGCATGCAAATAAACATGCAGTTTCTCTCAACTCTCTTTTTGTTTAAGTAATAATGTTTTATTCTTCTGACATCAGATGTTGCTCAAGTGATGTTTACCTCAGCATCTATAGAAGGTAATATAAAACAGCGCTTAGCAGCATAGCATCGCATATTGCAAGAGCAAAAAAATCTCTGAGGACAAGCCACCGTGTTTTCAGTTGTTATCAATAATGGAACAGGGGAAAAAAACATCCTTGATTTCATGGGACCAAATCAGCATGTGGGGAGGAAATCCAGGTCACATAAGTGCTAGCTCAATTTCAACAACCAAGAGCCCGAGGTGCTCATAAAATGTCATAGGTTCCTTATTAACGTTTTATAACACATGATGCAAAGACCTGAGATATAGTGCTGACATTAAGCACTTTCTAAAACAACTTCAACTTTGGCAGGAAGCAAATTAACACAAAATTAAATATGCAGAGTTATTAATACATTGCATATGGAGTTTATTGTTGCTGTACTGAATATTTTAATAACCTTCATACACAAGTACTGCTGAGGACATTATACCAAGCTCATTCATTTTAATTAGTCATCTTATAAATTATGCGAATGACATGCCTCAGCTGCCTGGCAGCTAGGAGAGTGCTGTTTCTGTATTCACATGTAAATAATGGTGGGTGACAATTAAGAAAATGTTGATAAAGGACCATGTAATTACTGCTATTAACACTACACCTTAAGAACAATTGAAGAATGTGTTATACCTGCATAAAAGGAAATCTGCTTTGAAGCTAAAGAACAAAAGCTTCATTTCATACATTTATTTTATATATTTTACTTTGCAGCTACTCATTTAAATGTATCACAAGAAACAATAAGGAGGAACTAACAGGCAATAGTAGAATGTTATGGTTTTAGAAATTACATGAAAAGAAGATTTAGCCCATTAGAAAAAAACCCACTTGTACTTAATTCTAAATTTATTTGCTTGTTAAGAAGTCCATGAATCTGAAAAGAGTTTATTCCCATACAGCCAATCTAATATAATTGTTGGGTCAGAACAGAGAAGATATCACCTTCGACTAAATATTGGAAAGAAATTCAGCTGGATGGAATATTTCATTGGGAAAACCCATTTTGTACCACCTGAGACTTTAAATAAATACTCATGATTGTTTGAAATGCATTTTGTAGAAGAAACTAGTCCCTCCTTGTATATTAAAAATATATACATATCTAAATGGTGTACTTAAAATGCACATAAAATGTGAACTTTTTCAAAATTACACTGAACTATATTTTCCATATGTTTAAAAAAGTTAATTTGTTATAGTTATGCTGCAAAGCTGCTAAACAAAAATGCTTAAAAGACATTAGCAAACACAGGAGGAACAGGAATTAAAAGACATTAGCAAACACAGGAGGAACAGGACTGATGAATTTACTCTTCCTAGTTAAAATCATTGGTCAACTAACAAGTTTACAGGGTCATCTGGGCAACCCATGGTCCCGATTCTTCACATCTTCGGCACCATTAATTACCCAATAGGATTTAGTTAGGGCAAATAATAATAATAACCCAAAACCCTAGGAGGGCTGCCAACCTTTAATCAAGCGGCTCATCGGCATCCTCACTGCCCAGTTCAACGGGCCGCAGGAAATTGGTGGAGTAGCGGGACCTAATCAATTTGTTGTTACCATTTTGATGATGCTCATTGATAAGTAATTTAAAATCCGTTACTGTACTTTAATTTTAAAAATGGAGATCCATGCATCTTTTACTTTAAGCACCAAGGCATGGACTTGGCTGGGACCACCTTATGCTCCAAATGTCTCTGGGCCATAAGATGAAAGACATATAGGGAATTATGGGCCTCCAACGCAGAGCTATACAGTTCATTATATCTTTCAGTGCATGTTGTTGAAAGAAAGAAACATTTTGTCCTTGTTTGACAAAAAAAATGAAGGAAGAGTCACATCAGAGAATTATGCAGTGGCTTCCTGCAGATACCTCCTACTTGTTCTGTAAACTAGTAAGCTGCAATTAGTGGAGATGTTAGACCAGCAGCTAGAGGTGTGGGATGTTATTGCTTCACATGCTATCTCGAGCTCCTGAGATAAAACTGCAGTATAAATGGAATGCCAACAATCCATAAGGTTGCAACCTTCATTTGCAATAGCTTTGAGCCCATTATCTCGGGGGGGGAAGATCCATACATTCAAGGCTCAGAAGGCCCACCCTCCCTGGCCAATGTTCTGTGACCAGTTTAGCAGCACTGGCATGAAGGAAAGTTTTCCCCATCTTAGAAAAGAATTATGGGGCCTTGGCCTCACTTGCCAGTTGGCACAGCTTGTCCATCTATCTTTTGCACTGTCAACACTGCCTTTGGGTTGTAGTGCAATAACTCAGCAGGTTCACTGGTCATTGATCCTGGCTTCCCTGGCTATTATGTCAGAGGGCTAATTAGCTCCAGCATGAAAAGCTTCCTTCACTGGCTCCAACTGGGGCTACTCTAGAGCCTCTACCCACCTCTCATTTTCTTCCCTGCCATTGTCACCCATTGGTACCCACAGGTTAGGTTTTGCCAATGCATCAGTCCCTCATCCTTTTACCTCCTTCTCCCAAAAACTCTCTCACTCAGTCAAATGCTGCTCATTACCTATTGACCACCTGCCTTCACCTCCTACAATGTGTCCAGGTAACTTCCACCACTGCTGGTTGGTCTGTCTTCTGGAACGTCTTCTAGCTGATCTGGGATGGAGTGAGGGACAGGTTAGTGTTGGGAAAGGGTGTAGGAGACAGACTCCTTTTATTTGGGCAACAGCCCTGAGTTTCAAAAAGGGAAAGTTAGGCTGAGACACTGTTGAAGGTGCAGGGATTGAGAGACAGGTACAGAGAGAAATGTAGTATTCATCTTAGGACATGCATTGGGGTGAGTAACTGTACATGAAGGAGGAGAGAACCACAGGGCCTGATCCTGCCTCTGGTATGCAACAGGCTGATTGGGGATAACATGAGATGGGGGTGGGGTGCAATGCTCTTACTCTAATCAGTGAGGCAACATTACATCTTGATGATGAATGTTTAAACCTTCACAAGAGTCCTTGCCTTCATGTGACAGTGAGCCAAATTACTATTCCCCCCTCCCCCTTGGTATTGTTTCTCCAATTTGCACAAGGTGTTTCTGTGAAAAAATGGTGTCATTTCACTGTGAGTGGTAAAGCACACATAAAGCAAACACAAAAGATTAGCTAACTGATTTTCTAAAAAGAGGAAAATAAACCTATTTCTTATCTATTTCTTATCAATCCATGCAAGAGATCAGCAGGCATTTTCATTTTGTGAAATTTGCATTATTGTGTGTTAATTATGAAGCTTTGCTTAAATTGCACAATAACTGTATACATTCTCCATCTCTTCTCTCAACAAGAATATCTTGCTAATTTCCCTTCTTACAAGATGATAAGATTAATTTTGCAGTTCTTCATGCTTACACATGAAGACAACACAAGTGAAGCTTTATCTTTACATTTTAATGTAAGGATATAAATTATTGCTTGTCTTGTACTTGCACAGTAGGTTTAATTTATTTTATTTATCAATTTACTTTATTTATATCCCACTTTTCTCTCACCGAAGGGACTTAAGCCAGTGTACAACATCTCAAGGGTATATATATTTAAAACCACAATGAACTAAGATATTTCTGTTGAAATACATGAAACCTTTGTGGATGAAGAACTACAAATTTATTCACCTTGCACAGTGAGGTATTCTGTGGTATTCTTTGTACGAAAATGAGAACAAATTAACATATTTGGTAAACCCATACAAGATAGAGATGTAAAATGATATCTTTTTTGCAGAGACTTAAGGATTAGCAGCACTGTAGGAATTTGCATCTTTTAAAAAAATGAGCTAGTCATTCTGCCCTTGCTATGTATGTGTGTATGAGTGAGCACACAAGTACACACACACACACACACAGAGGGGTGGGTTGGTTCTCTAAGGAAAAGGATACTGAGACACTTTTCTTTTTTCTTTTTTTAAATTTTCTTTTTAATTTTTTTATTAATTTTTCTAAACCTAGCAGGTTAAAACAAATACATTGCTTATGCATTGCTATGTCACATAGCTCAAATACAAATATTTTCGCAATATTTCAGCCCAAGTGTTTGATATTTCCAAGTTTACATGTTTTCTTTTCCATCATTATATTCATCCTTACTTATCTCTATCTTCATCTAGTACAAAGAATGAAGATAACAAAGTACAATATTAAACTAGCCTATTTAATCTTAACCATGTTGATAATTCTTCATTTAAGCAGCTTAAAGTCTATTTCCCAGCTCAATACTGAGACACTTTTCCATATTTCAAGGACCTTGATGCTGCAGATGTAACATACGTAGACCCTTTTTTCTCCTGAAGGTGAATAATCTTTTGGGCTTGAAAATTGTTTGTTGACATGTCTTGTCAAGTTAAAATAGCCCACATCAACCAAAGAATTTAGCAAGTATTCTTTCTACTTTTCCGCTGGTGATAATTGGCTATTATTTCTTTTTACCATTCCAAATATTGCCCTGAGAAAAAAAATCAAGACATATTTAGGTACTTGTTCATATAACTCTACCAGTCCTGGTCAGTAAGTGAAATATTCAGTGGTGATAGCCAGTAATAAATGCCTGAGAACTGACAGCTCATAACTGAAGTAGGGATATGAAAATTTAAAGTGTAGAAAATGAGATGCCAGAGCTGAGAATTTTAAAGAAAGAAGAATGCAGACTAGTTACTACATAAGGAATTTAGTAGATACAGGAAATACAAAACAAAACACAAAAAAATGTTCTTTGATATTTAGTCTTGCAAATGCCACCCATACAATCACTTCTTCATTGCATTTATATAAAAAATGCATGCAGTATGATTTCAGATACAAACACAAAATATTAGGAAACAAATGCATTGCCACTTGGTATTCTTTTTTCTTTTCTTTTCTTTTCTTTTCTTTTCTTTTCTTTTCTTTTTTAAGCTGTGAGCGACCCCCGCCGTCCCCTCCATAATGAGGTGCTTAAAAATTATGTAAGATAGGCTTTTATTATGTTCACTGGAGTTCAACACAGACAGAAAACACCTCAGCACAGTTCAGTGGTGCTTTGCCCCCTCTGGGAATTAATAAGGCTTTTTCTTCTTTGGATCAGGCCCTGTCAGAAGTCTCTCCATCTGGTAGTAGTGCCTGGCTAGACTGTTTTTTGGCTTCAGAGCACAAATAACTTGTGTTTCTCCCAAAGTCCCAAGACACAGCCTCTCAGTTCTCACTCTTCCTTACAGGTTTTACTCTGTGCCTGTGTAATTCCCATAGAGTGGGGAGTTACCTCACTCCCTCACTCCAGAAGCCAGCGAATGTCCTGGTCAGTTAAACAACACCGTCTTCATCAGGCCGGCCCGCGTTGTCTCCCTTTATTCTTAGTTCTCAAACATTGGGCTGCTTCAGGGAGGGGCCGAGCCCATGAGCTGTCTTCCTTCGCTCTGCTCCTGGGTTGCACAGAGGAGACTTTATCCCTTATACTCCTTGGCCCCGGCCTTTAATGCTCACCTCCTCCAGGTTGTCCGACTGGCCAGGCTTCCTCCTTATCCAGGGTGTCCCTTGCATCCTCCCAAACATCCGTCTCTCCTTCCTCCTCTCCCACGATGATGTTTTCTCCCCTTATCTCTAGGCCCGCCAGAGCTCTCTCCTCCCCCCAGACAGGTGTTACATTTCTCTCTAATTGCCTTGCTGCCTCGGGAGGCTGACCACTCTCCCAGCTGCTTTCAGCTGTCTCACACATCCCCTTCCAAGTGGGCAGCCTCCTCAGCAGGGTCTTCTGTCCAAGGGCCCTGGCGAGAGAAATAGTCCACATTAGCATGCTGGCGACCCTTGCGGTACCGCACCCCAAACGCAAAAGGCTGAAGGGCCAGATACCAGCGGGTTAGCCGAGGTTGGTATCCTTCATGCGTTGGAGCCATTGCAGGGGTGCATGGTCCGTGACGAGCAGGAAAGGGGCCCCTAACAGGTAGTAGCTCAACGCCTCCACTGCCCATTTGATGGCCAAAGCCTCCCGTTCAATCACTGCATATTTTTGTTCTCGGGGATAGTTTCCGACTTAGAAACAGGACAGGATGCTCTCCATCCTCATAATGTTGGGCTAAGATGGCTCCTAATCCCTGCTCTGATGCGTCAGTTAGGAGAATGAAGGGCCGTGAAAAATCAGGGGCTCGCCGGACAGGGGCTTCACAGAGCCGCTGCTTTAGCCTTTCAAAGGCCTGTTGCTCCCTGGGTCCCCACCGCACCATCCTTGGAGCCTTCCGGCGTGTAAGGTCTCTTAAGGGTGGCGCAATGTCCGAGAAGTTCGCTATGAACTGGCGATAATAACCGGCAAGCCCCAAAAACTGCTGCACTTCCTTCTTAGTACGGGGTGGACACCACTTTGACACTTTAGTCACTTTGTCCGCCATTGTCCGGATTTCTCCCCCACCTACCAGGAATCCCAGATAAGGCACGTGCGCCTGCGCCAGCTTACATTTTCGAGGGTTCACGGTTAACCTCGCCTTCCTTAATTCCCTTAATACTGCTCTTAGGTGCTCCAGGTGTTCTCCCCAAGACTGACTAAAGATGATGATATCATCTATGTATGCGGCCGCAAAATCTTGCACTGGTGCCAATACCCTATCCATCAGCCGCTGAAATGTTGCTGCAGCCCCATGCAGGCCAAAGGGCATATAGGTGAATTGATAGAGCCCTACTGGGGTGGTAAACGCTGTTTTCTCCCTATCTGCCTTCCGGAGTGGGATCTGCCAATAACCTTTGGTTAGATCCAAGGAGGACAGGTAGGTGGCTTTCCCTAATCTCTCTATCAACTCATCCACCCTTGGCATAGGGTAGGCATCAAATTTTGATACCTCATTAACCCGCGAAAATCAATGCAAAACCGGGTACTACCGTCTGGTTTGGGTACCAGGACCGGATGGCTCCGCCATGGACTGCTAGACGGTTCAATGACTCCCAGGTCTAGCATAGACCTGACTTCATCTATTATGATCTGTTTGAGGTGCTGAGGCCAGGTTCGGGCTGCCGATCTTACCACCACTCCTGGCTCAGTCTCAATTGGGTGTTCAACCAGGGTTGTGCGCCCGGCCGGCTGACTATGACATCTGGAAACTCCTGTTCCAGGATCCTCAACTCCTGCTGCTTTTGAGGTTCAAGGCCCTCATCTAGTTTCCACCTATCCTCTAGGTCGGTGGAGGACCCTTTAGTCTCTGGTCCCAATTCTACCTCTTCTACTTCTCCCAAGAGGGCTTCCTATCCTTCCATTCCTTCAAGAGATTGACATGAAAGATTTGGGTTGGCCTCCTCCGGTCTGGCATCCTAACTTCGACGTGAAGGTCCCTGCCATTGTGCAAACAGCTTAGTTGGTTCGGAGGGTAAAAGCAGGAACACTTTCTGTCCAGGGGTGAACTCCCGCAGTTGAACTCGGGCATTGTACCGACGCCTTTGAGCCATCTGTGCTTCCCTCAAATGTCCCTGGGCTAATTCGGTGGCCGTACACAATCGTTCTCGCATCTCCAGGACCTGCTGTACTGTACTCTGGGCCTGGTCTTCCCTGATTCCCACTGCTCTCGCACCAAATCAAGAACTCCCGAGGTTGCCTTCCATAGAGTAACTCAAAGGGAAAATCCTAAGGATGCCTGGGGCACCTCACGGATAGCAAACATCAATGGTGCCAACATTTGGTGCCACTGAGTGGGCCTATCTTGTGCTATCCTGCGTAACATAGTTTTAAGGGTTTTGTTGAACCTTTCTACCAGACCATTAGTCTGTGGGTGGTAAACTGAGGTTCTCAAAGGCCTTATGCCCAAGAGCTTCCACATTTGCTTTAAGGTTTGACTAAGGAAGTTGGTGCCCTGATCTGTGAGGATAGTACTGGGGAAACCCACTCGAGAAAATATGCCCAGAAGTTCCCTAGCCAAAACCTTGGCTGTAGTGGACCGAGAGCCACTGCCTCCGGATAACGGGTGGCATAGTCAATCACTACCAGAATGTAAGAGTGTCCTCCAGCTGATTTAGGGAGGGGTCCTACCAGATCCATGGCTACTCGGTCAAAGGGTTTGTCCACTAGGGCAAGGACACAAGTTCCCCTCCAGGATGAGGCCGGATCTGTGTTCTCTGGCACACTGGACACGACCTGCAATACTGTTCTACCTCTGTATACAGACCGGGCCAAAAGAACCGTTGGCGTATGCGGGCGTTCATCTTGTCTGCGGCTAAATGCCCAGCAAGGGGTGGGTCATGGGCTAACTTTAACACAAAGCCCCGAAGTCGTTGAGGAACTACCAGTTGAGCCCCTGGAAAGGGTGGGTTTGGGTCAATCCGGTAAAGAAGACCATCCCGCATCTCGAAACCCACTTGCCCTGCCGGCGTTTCCCCTTCCGGCCTAGCCCCTGCAAGAGCGTGGGTTAAAGCAGGGTCTTCCTGCTGCCATGCCCTCACCTGAGCTCGGGAGACCTTCCCTAACTCCAGCTCCCCTTCTGACTCCCCTGCAGCTCCTACTGCTAGCTGTGGGGATGTCACCAATTTTTCCACCCCTGCCAATTCCTCCCCAACAGCATGGGCCATGCCAAGTTTGGTACCAATCCCACCCTCAACCGTCTTCTCTCGGCCCCTATGGTGACCCATACCTGTGTAGTGGCATATGGCTTCACATCCCCATGAATACAACGAATTTTTACCAAGCCTTCCTGTGACCCCCCTGCTTGAGATCGGAGCAAGGTAGTACTACAACCTGTATCTATTAAGGCCCTGACTGGTTTCCCATTTACAAAACATCCACCTGCCACTCAGGGCCGGTGACCTCGCCTACCTGCATCGCTGCAACATAGGCATTAGCCCACGAACAGTCCATGAGTGGGCAGTCCCGTTCAGATGGCCTTCCTTCCCACAGGTAAAACAGGCCATACTTTTGGGGGTCCGGCTTTGGGTTCCTGAGATCCCCTCCTTTGCTAGCCTGGGCCGGATCTGACGGGCTTGGGTTTGATTGAGTCCTCTGGGAGGCCACCAAACCAGGTGAGTTGCCTCTGTTAGGAACCGCACGATGAACTAACAACCGTGTCTCCCTAAAGATGATTCCTTCGGAGGGGATCCAGCATTCCTTGGCATCTGTTCCTTAGAAGAATTCTCCTAGAATCCCAGGTTTCCTCAGCACACAATAGGCTTCTAATGCAGAGACTGCTTCTTCAATGGAAACCGGACGTGTCGTGTCACCCAGTTCCGGGGCCTGGGGGCAAGGTGGTTACCAACTGCTCTACCACCAACAGCTCAATTATCTTCTCCCTGAGTTACTATCAGGCTTGAGCCAACGGGTAGCATAAGCCCGCATCTTCTGGGCCACCGCCCTGGGATGACCATTACTCTTAAGACGTAACTCCCGAAAACGCCTGCGAGGCCTTTGACAAATTCAACGTTCAGGATGGCTTGCCTCACCTTACCGTAATTGGCAGCGTCCCGGGCATCTAAGGCATCAACTACTTGGGACACCCCTGTGAGGCAAGGTGTGAGGATTAGGGCCCACTGCTCCTTTGGCCATGTGGCCACTCTCTCAAAGGTGTTGAGGAAAAATGGTGCTTAAAAATTATGTAAGATAGGCTTTTATTATGTTCACTGGAGTTCAACACAGACAGAAAACACCTCAGCACAGTTCAGTGGTGCTTTGCCCCCTCTGGGAATTAATAAGGCTTTTTCTTCTTTGGATCAGGCCCTGTCAGAAGTCTCTCCATCTGGTAGTAGTGCCTGGCTAGACTGTTTTTTGGCTTCAGAGCACAAATAACTTGTGTTTCTCCCAAAGTCCCAAGACACAGCCTCTCAGTTCTCACTCTTCCTTACAGGTTTTACTCTGTGCCTGTGTAATTCCCATAGAGTGGGGAGTTACCTCACTCCCTCACTCCAGAAGCCAGCGAATGTCCTGGTCAGTTAAACAACACCGTCTTCATCAGGCCGGCCCGCGTTGTCTCCCTTTATTCTTAGTTCTCAAACATTGGGCTGCTTCAGGGAGGCCGAGCCCATGAGCTGTCTTCCTTCGCTCTGCTCCTGGGTTGCACAGAGGAGACTTTATCCCTTATACTCCTTGGCCCCGGCCTTTAATGCTCACCTCCTCCAGGTTGTCCGACTGGCCAGGCTTCCTCCTTATCCAGGGTGTCCCTTGCATCCTCCCAAACATCCGTCTCTCCTTCCTCCTCTCCCACGATGATGTTTTCTCCCCTTATCTCTAGGCCCGCCAGAGCTCTCTCTCCCCCCCCAGACAGGTGTTACATTTCTCTCTAATTGCCTTGCTGCCTCGGGAGGCTGACCACTCTCCCAGCTGCTTTCAGCTGTCTCACACATCCCCCTTCCAAGTGGGCAGCCTCCTCAGCAGGGTCTTCTGTCCAAGGGCCCTGGCGAGAGAAATAGTCCACATTAGCATGCTGGCGACCCTTGCGGTACCGCACCCGAAACGCAAAAAGGCTGAAGGGCCAGATACCAGCGGGTTAGCCGAGGGTTGGTATCCTTCATGCGTTGGAGCCATTGCAGGGGTGCATGGTCCGTGAAGGAAAGGGGCCCCTAACAGGTAGTAGCTCAACGCCTCCACTGCCCATTTGATGGCCAAAGCCTCCCGTTCAATCACTGCATATTTTTGTTCTCGGGGGGATAGTTTCCGACTTAGAAACAGGACAGGATGCTCTCCATCCTCATAATGTTGGGCTAAGATGGCTCCTAATCCCTGCTCTGATGCGTCAGTTAGGAGAATGAAGGGCCGTGAAAAATCAGGGGCTCGCCGGACAGGGGCTTCACAGAGCCGCTGCTTTAGCCTTTCAAAGGCCTGTTGCTCCCTGGGTCCCCACCGCACCATCCTTGGAGCCTTCCGGCGTGTAAGGTCTCTTAAGGGTGGCGCAATGTCCGAGAAGTTCGCTATGAACTGGCGATAATAACTGCAAGCCCCAAAAACTGCTGCACTTCCTTCTTAGTACGGGTGGACACCACTTTGACACTTTAGTCACTTTGTCCGCCATTGTCCGGATTTCTCCCCCACCTACCAGGAATCCCAGATAAGGCACGTGCGCCTGCGCCAGCTTACATTTTCGAGGGTTCACGGTTAACCTCGCCTTCCTTAATTCCCTTAATACTGCTCTTAGGTGCTCCAGGTGTTCTCCCAAGACTGACTAAAGATGATGATATCATCTATGTATGCGGCCGCAAAATCTTGCACTGGTGCCAATACCCTATCCATCAGCCGCTGAAATGTTGCTGCAGCCCCATGCAGGCCAAAGGGCATATAGGTGAATTGATAGAGCCCTACTGGGGTGGTAAACGCTGTTTTCTCCCTATCTGCCTTCCGGAGTGGATCTGCCAATAACCTTTGGTTAGATCCAAGGAGGACAGGTAGGTGGCTTTCCCTAATCTCTCTATCAACTCATCCACCCTTGGCATAGGGTAGGCATCAAATTTTGATACCTCATTAACCCGGCGAAAATCAATGCAAAACCGGGTACTACCGTCTGGTTTGGGTACCAGGACCGGATGGCTCCGCCATGGACTGCTAGACGGTTCAATGACTCCCAGGTCTAGCATAGACCTGACTTCATCTATTATGATCTGTTTGAGGTGCTGAGGCCAGGTTCGGGCTGCCGATCTTACCACCACTCCTGGCTCAGTCTCAATTGGGTGTTCAACCAGGGTTGTGCGCCCCGGCCGGCTGACTATGACATCTGGAAACTCCTGTTCCAGGATCCTCAACTCCTGCTGCTTTTGAGGTTCAAGGCCCTCATCTAGTTTCCACCTATCCTCTAGGTCGGTGGAGGACCCTTTAGTCTCTGGTCCCAATTCTACCTCTTCTACTTCTCCCAAGAGGGCTTCCCTATCCTTCCATTCCTTCAAGAGATTGACATGAAAGATTTGGGTTGGCCTCCTCCGGTCTGGCATCCTAACTTCGACGTATTACTTCATAAGGTCCCTGCCATTGTGCAAACAGCTTAGTTGGTTCGGAGGGTAAAAGCAGGAACACTTTCTGTCCAGGGGTGAACTCCCGCAGTTGAACTCGGGCATTGTACCGACGCCTTTGAGCCATCTGTGCTTCCCTCAAATGTCCCTGGGCTAATTCGGTGGCCGTACACAATCGTTCTCGCATCTCCAGGACCTGCTGTACTGTACTCTGGGCCTGGTCTTCCCTGATTCCCACTGCTCTCGCACCAAATCAAGAACTCCCGAGGTTGCCTTCCATAGAGTAACTCAAAAGGGAAAATCCTAAGGATGCCTGGGGCACCTCACGGATAGCAAACATCAATGGTGCCAACATTTGGTGCCACTGAGTGGGCCTATCTTGTGCTATCCTGCGTAACATAGTTTTAAGGGTTTTGTTGAACCTTTCTACCAGACCATTAGTCTGTGGGTGGTAAACTGAGGTTCTCAAAGGCCTTATGCCCAAGAGCTTCCACATTTGCTTTAAGGTTTGACTAAGGAAGTTGGTGCCCTGATCTGTGAGGATAGTACTGGGGAAACCCACTCGAGAAAATATGCCCAGAAGTTCCCTAGCCAAAACCTTGGCTGTAGTGGACCGGAGAGCCACTGCCTCCGGATAACGGGTGGCATAGTCAATCACTACCAGAATGTAAGAGTGTCCTCCAGCTGATTTAGGGAGGGGTCCTACCAGATCCATGGCTACTCGGTCAAAGGGTTTGTCCACTAGGGGCAAGGACACAAGTTCCCCTCCAGGATGAGGCCGGATCTGTGTTCTCTGGCACACTGGACACGACCTGCAATACTGTTCTACCTCTGTATACAGACCGGGCCAAAAGAACCGTTGGCGTATGCGGGCGTTCATCTTGTCTGCGGCTAAATGCCCAGCAAGGGGTGGGTCATGGGCTAACTTTAACACAAAGCCCCGAAGTCGTTGAGGAACTACCAGTTGAGCCCTGGAAAGGGTGGGTTTGGGTCAATCCGGTAAAGAAGACCATCCCGCATCTCGAAACCCACTTGCCCTGCCGGCGTTTCCCCTTCCGGCCTAGCCCCTGCAAGAGCGTGGGTTAAAGCAGGGTCTTCCTGCTGCCATGCCCTCACCTGAGCTCGGGAGACCTTCCCTAACTCCAGCTCCCCTTCTGACTCCCCTGCAGCTCCTACTGCTAGCTGTGGGGATGTCACCAATTTTTCCACCCCCTGCCAATTCCTCCCCAACAGCATGGGCCATGCCAAGTTTGGTACCAATCCCACCCTCAACCGTCTTCTCTCGGCCCCTATGGTGACCCATACCTGTGTAGTGGCATATGGCTTCACATCCCCATGAATACAACGAATTTTTACCAAGCCTTCCTGTGACCCCCCTGCTTGAGATCGGAGCAAGGTAGTACTACAACCTGTATCTATTAAGGCCCTGACTGGTTTCCCATTTACCAAAACATCCACCTGCCACTCAGGGCCGGTGACCTCGCCTACCTGCATCGCTGCAACATAGGCATTAGCCCACGAACAGTCCATGAGTGGGCAGTCCCGTTCAGATGGCCTTCCTTCCCACAGGTAAAACAGGCCATACTTTTGGGGGTCCGGCTTTGGGTTCCCTGAGATCCCCCTCCTTTGCTAGCCTGGGCCGGATCTGACGGGCTTGGGTTTGATTGAGTCCTCTGGGAGGCCACCAAACCAGGTGAGTTGCCTCTGTTAGGAACCGCACGATGAACTAACAACCGGTGTCTCCCTAAAGATGATTCCTTCGGAGGGATCCAGCATTCCTTGGCATCTGTTCCTTAGAAGAATTCCGGTCCTTCGGCGACAGGCTCCTAGAATCCCAGGTTTCCTCAGCACACCAATAGGCTTCTAATGCAGAGACTGCTTCTTCAATGGAAACCGGACGTAATCGTGTCACCCAGTTCCGGGGCCTGGGGGCAAGGTGGTTACCAACTGCTCTACCACCAACAGCTCAATTATCTTCTCCCTGAGTTACTATCAGGCTTGAGCCAACGGGTAGCATAAGCCCGCATCTTCTGGGCCACCGCCCTGGGATGACCATTACTCTTAAGACGTAACTCCCGAAAACGCCTGCGATAGGCCTCGTCTGACAAATTCAACGTACTCAGGATGGCTTGCCTCACCTTACCGTAATTGGCAGCGTCCCGGGCATCTAAGGCATCAACTACTTCTTGGGACACCCCTGTGAGGCAAGGTGTGAGGATTAGGGCCCACTGCTCCTTTGGCCAAGCCGCAGCTGTGGCCACTCTCTCAAAGGTGTTGAGGAAAGCTTCTGGGTCATCCTCAGGTGTCATTTTTGCATGCGAATGGGTGGAGGACCAGCCACCCAGGTACCCGAAGCCGTTGGGGTGGCTCTCAAGACTTCAGCCATTTGTTGTTGCCCCACCAACATTTGCTCCATCAAAACGCGCTGGTTTTCTGCCATCTGCCGTAACAGGTGTTCTTGCCTCTCGGTGGCCCAGGCCAACAACTGGGCGGTGGTCGCTGGGGCATCTGGAAGAGCCCCACGTTGGGCGCCAATGTGAGCGACCCCCGCCGCCCCCTCCATAATGAGGTGCTTAAAAATTATGTAAGATAGGCTTTTATTATGTTCACTGGAGTTCAACACAGACAGAAAACACCTCAGCACAGTTCAGTGGTGCTTTGCCCCCTCTGGGAATTAATAAGGCTTTTTCTTCTTTGGATCAGGCCCTGTCAGAAGTCTCTCCATCTGGTAGTAGTGCCTGGCTAGACTGTCTTTTAGCTTCAGAACACAAATAACTTGTGTTTCTCCCAAAGTCCCAAGACACAGCCTCTCAGTTCTCACTCTTCCTTACAGGTTTTACTCTGTGCCTGTGTAATTCCCATAGAGTGGGAGTTACCTCACTCCCTCACTCCAGAAGCCAGCGAATGTCCTGGTCAGTTAAACAACACCGTCTTCATCAGGCCGGCCCGCGTTGTCTCCCTTTATTCTTAGTTCTCAAACATTGGGCTGCCTCAGGGAGGGGCCGAGCCCATGAGCTGTCTTCCTTCGCTCTGCTCCTGGGTTGCACAGAGGAGACTTTATCCCTTATACTCCTTGGCCCCGGCCTTTAATGCTCACCTCCTCCAGGTTGTCCGACTGGCCAGGCTTCCTCCTTATCCAGGGTGTCCCTTGCATCCTCCCAAACATCCGTCTCTCCTTCCTCCTCTCCCACGATGATGTTTTCTCCCCTTATCTCTAGGCCCGCCAGAGCTCTCTCCTCCCCCCAGACAGGTGTTACATTTCTCTCTAATTGCCTTGCTGCCTCGGGAGGCTGACCACTCTCCCAGCTGCTTTCAGCTGTCTCACATAAGCTAACTGGCATTATAAATCCATAGTAGCCCATTCTAAATTGGGAGGGGAGAAAGGCTCCTTGCATCAACAGATTTTCCTTGTCATTTTGACAATTGGAATTTAGACTGAAACTAACAGCGCATAAGCTACTTTTCTTCTGCCTTTTTTGTGACAACATACACAAAGATAACAAGGTACACAGGATTGACAGCCAGGGATGGTACCACACCAAGGATCGCCTTTTTCGTCATTACCTGATCGCAGTGAAGCAGCCCAGGTCAAGAATGTCTGAAGAGACATGTCAAAAACAGAGTGCACTGTTCACGTCTCAGACACTAAAGCTGACAGAGTATTTCAGGGAAAATCAAATTAAAAAGAAACTGCATTTGCTTGAGATATGCCCAGATTCTTCCATGTATTTGTTTTCAAGGAGGAAGCAAACCCAGTTATGACCTTCAACTTTAAATGTTTTTCTTTAATGTAATTTATGTTTATAGTATTATGTTAAATTTTCAAAAAATCAAAAATCAAAAGTTTAAAAAAACCTCAAAATTGGGTCAAATCTCTGTCCTCTTGTCTTTCAAACTGGACCTGAAACACTTTAGTTTTGACCTCATATCCCTGTACCTTCAATTAGAATTCTGACAAGAAGACTTATAATGCCTGCTAGATTGTCTGATTCATCAAGTATTTCATATGTAAATTAGAGTACAGAAGGACCCCCATATCCACAATTTCATTTATCCACGTTCTGCAAATATTATAAATAGCATAGTATCTGGCACCCTCTAATGACCAGTTCTGGTGATGCACGTTAAAATATTTTCTGGTCTTTTACTGTACTATATATTTAGTGTTCACTAGTATCCACAGGTTCCTACTATATTCAAGAATCATGGGTCACCTACATATCTAACCCATTCACATAAACAGTGTTTTGTGTTCTGGAATCTGAAAAGCACACTTTTTTCTTGACAAGATAATAAAAGTAGCTTGAAAGATAACACATTGGTAGACTGTCTCCGCCACAAATGACAGATCACTTGGTAATATTGCTTTTGTAGAACTAGATATGACTGACTTATATAACATTTCGAAGATTACTATGGTTGAATACTTATAATACTGTCTTGTGATTCTATACTTAACTAGGTTACTTTAGGATAAATTAAGATCAAGTCTCCAGCCATGGAGAATGCAGAATGAAAGCCTGGGTGCTCCAAACATTTTTCTAGTCTTACACATCAGAAGGTGTCTTCAAACAGCTATTGGCCATGACTATTGAGCTTATTCTTCTTACACATATATTTGTTTCCTGTTGAAAATATATATTTCCTATTTTTCATTAAGGTATGCTTACCACCCCAATTGCCATATTTTCACATCTATAAGACGCTGCCATATATTAGACACCTTCAAGTTTTAAGACCCCAAATTAATACAATTGATAAATCCTCCTTGAGTTTTCCTCCACCCCACCCCACCTCACCTCACCTCATACTGTTCTGAAGACTCCTCTCTGCTTTGTTCTTCCAGGAACAGACCTTTCTTCTCTCTCTCTCTCTCTCTCTCTCTCTCTCTCTCTCTCTCTCTCTCTCTCTCTCTCTCTCTCTCTGTGTGTGTGTGTGTGTGTGTGTGTGTGTGTGTGTGTGTGTGTGTGTAGGCTTAGGGTGGATCAGCCCATTAAGAAGTGCCTTTCCACGCTGAAAAGAAGGGTCCAATCCTGCAAGAACAAAGCAGAGAGGAGGGAAATCAAGTGCTCCAAGAAAGACAAGAAAACAGCAAGGGGTGGGAAATAGTAGAGGGTGGGGTGGAGGATAATCCAAACTGATCACACTTTCACTTCTTCTCCAGGAGTGCTTGATTGCCATCCTCTCTGCTTTATTCTTGCAAGATCAGAGCCTTGTGGCACAGTGGTTAAATGCCTGTACTGCAGGTAAAACTGTGCTCACAACCCTGGGGTCCAATCCCAGGTAGCAGACTCATGGTTGACTCAGCCTTCCAGCCTTCCGAGGTTGGTAAATTGAGTACCCAGCTTGCTGGGGGCGGCGGCAATGTTTAGCTTGCATAATTAAACTGTAAACCAGCCAGAGACTACTTGAAGTGGTATGGGGCAGTATATAAGCAGAACACTTACCTTTCTTTTCAGCTTGGAAAGGCACTTCTTAATGGGCTGCTCCACCCACAAGCCTTTCCATGCTGAAAAGAAGGCTTGCAAAAATAAAGTGCAGAGGAGTCTTCAGGACATACAGAGTAAACAAGGGCTGCTGGAAAAGAAGGAAAACAGCCAGGTCAGTTCTCCTCCACCCCAGCCCCACCCCTCAGGAAAGGCTTGCTTCTATGTATACAAAGCCTTTTAATTTTTTAGTGCCATGATTTTAGAGAAATTAGCATCATATATATACATGGGAAAATATGTTATAGCCTGGCCAATAAAAAATGTTTTCCTTTTGAGTACCGATGTGTAATAAGACAGCTGATGGCATCTGAATTTATGCTCTCATTTTTTGATCAGGTAACCTCCCTGGTAGACAGAAGGAATGCTGCAGATGTAATATATATAGACTTCAGCAAAACTTTTGACAAAGTCCCCTATGATATCCAGATTAGCAAGCAAACTAGGTGTGGTCTGGGTAGATCAGGTGTAAGATGGATACACAATTGGCTACAGAATCATACTCAGAGGGTGAAAATTAATGTCTCCTTCTCTAAGTACGAGGAGGTAACAAGTGGGGAACCACAACCCCAGTCCTGGGTCTGGTGCTCTTCAACATTCTTAATAATGACTTGGAAAAATAAGTGTATGGAATGCTTGTCAAATTCATGGATGATGCAAAATTGGGTGGAACAGCTAACAGCCAAGAAGATAGAAACAAAATTCCAAATGATCTTGACAGGCTGGAGCTCTGGGCTGAAACCATTAGAATGAAATTTAACAGGGATAAGTGCTAATTACTGCACCTGCGAAAAATAAATTAAATGAACAGTTACAAAATGGGTGACACCTGGTTCAGCAATACTGTAAGTAAGAAGGATTGTGGAATTTTTATATATCATAAGCTGAATATATGGCCACAAAAAAGCAAGTGCTAATTTAAAGTGAATTAAGAGCAGTATAATTTCCAAATCCAGTGAGGTGCTTGTCCCCCTGTGTTCAGCGGTAGTTAGGCCTCACCTTGAGCATAGTGTCCAGTTCTGGACACCACACTTCAAGAAGAATGTTGTCAAACTTGAACAAGTTTAGGGGAGGGTGACAAGGGTGATTAGGGGGCTGGAAACCAAGCCCTATGAGGAAAGACTGAAAGAATTAGGGTAGTTTAGCCTGGAGAAAAGAAGACTGACCTTTCCAAACATTTGAAAAGCAGAGGGGCAGAATCTGCTCTTGATCATTCTGGAGTGCAGAGCATGCAACAATGCTCTGAAGTTGTGAGAACCCAGCTTTCAGCTGAATTTTTTTTAAAAAAACTTCTTAATTATAAGAGTATTACAACATTGCAACCAATTTAGTCTAGATGTGGTGGTATTCAAGAAAAAAAAAGGACAACGATCTGTCAGATAACTGATTTGCATTCCTGCATTTAGCGGGGGGCTGGACTTGATTACCATGTAGGACCCTTCCTACTTTACTACTGTATGATTCTAAAAATCCAAAAGCAAATTTTTCTGCTTATATATTACCCCATACCACTTCAAGTAGTCTCTGGGCAGTTTACAGTTTAATTATAGTATGCAGGCTACACATAGCCCCCTGCAGCAAGCTGGGTACTCATTTTACCAACCTTGGAAGGATGGAAGGCTGAGTCAGCCATGAGCCAGCTACCTGGGACTGAACCCCAGGTCGTGAACACAGTTTTATCTGCAGTACAGGCATTTAACCACTGCACCACGAAACCCTATAATTTTTAGATGTTTTCATTCATTGTCTTGTACGTTAAGTATCTGGTTGAGGAAGCAGAGGTTAGAGGAATGTGATCCCCCTTGGGGGCGTGGTTTGCAAGATGGCCGAATAGGACAGAAAAGTTGATGGTCCAATAGCTGAAGCTGTTCCAGAGCAGAACAAAACAAGAATTCTGGCAGTATAAGCAAGCTGCATAGTTGTAGGATGCCTCAAGAAGATGTGAATGGATTTCTGTTTATTCTCTGCTTGGAAAATCATGAGAAGGGTCACCACAGGTCAGAACTGACTTGACAGTACACAGTTACTACGATTAGTATATTATTCACTGACTTCCAAATCCCTTTTCAAGAGTTTCAGTAGAAGGCCTAATATTTGTGCTACTTGGTTTAATAAGTTTTCAATCTTAACTTGATGCAGTGAAATACACCTTCTGATCATAATCAGGATGCAAGCAGCTCTCTGGGGTCAGATACACTTTGGTTAAAAAGAAATGCTTTGCCCAATTTGTCTCAGAAGAGTTTCTGCACTAGGATCCTAGAACAAATCTTTCAAAGAAACACATTTCACCATGCAGGCTTTTTGATTACTTTTTTCCTCCACAAAGTATATAGATTATTTGTCCTAAAAGGACTGCAACTGACAGTAAAGAGACTGTTTCATTTACTTTAAAGAAGAGGATTAGCATTCAAAATATCATGGGATCTTGAGCTGTCTCTTGCTTTTGCTTTTAAAGTGAGACAGCAAAGGCCTTGCATTTAAATATATGCAAAATTTTGCTGTAATTATTTTGATCAGTGAAAAATAACTAATTCAGATCTACAGAAAATGTAGGGCATGAAGGGGCAGTTAATTTGGTTTTTGTGTAATTAACTGTGCCTCCTATGGTTCTATTTTTCTCTTCCTTGCTGAACAAAATATTCCTGCATCTAGCATTAGTTATGCACTTCGTCATTCGAGCAGAAAAACAGGCCCTCCCAACAGCAATGCATGTGCCGTACAAATGTCAGAGAATGAGATGGCACCCAGCTATTTAGTAGCAGATTGGACTCTGCTCTCAGCAGGCATGCAGTGTCAAACTGGTCAAGGCCTGCAATTATTACTTCACTTAAGTAATATCCTGGTATAATTTGAATTTGAAATATCAAAGGCTCCTGCAGCCAGCTTTTATGTATCTAAGTGAACAACATTTACCTCCTTTAAGAAAAACACTGAACCGACAAGAGGAAAAGGACACGAAAATGATATTTACACACACACACACACACACACAAAAAGGAAGAAATAAATCCTAACGACCCCTTGGCTGACTCTTGCACCAAAATAATTATTAACAACATTTTCATAAAATAACATATGAGGCACTGCATCCATAAAAAAGAGCTGCCCCAACACATTTAGTCCTATGGTGTGATCTCAGGACAAAAAGACAAATTTGTTAATGCTTTTTCTTTCTGATCACAGTAGTGTAGCCAAATCCTGCATCTAAAGATCACTCAGGGAGTTTCTATTATGATGGTATAATGGATCTTCTACTTATTTATGCAGCTATAGGTCTGCCCTTCTGCTTAGTAAACCATATTCCAACTAGTATCCATAAGATACTAGCCAAGAAATCACTAGATCTCCAAAATAGAGGGAAAAAGTAACAACACCAGAAGCCTGAGCTTGCTGCACACCACACACCCCTTCTATTACGGTGGTTAATATGCCTTATCCTAATATGTCAGCACAGAACAAAGAAAGTGGTTAAAAATGCAAAACAAACCAAAACAAACCAAAACCATGCAAACAGACCTGGCACCAGATGGAGATGTATGCATAGGTAGAGGTGCCAGGTCAGCAGTATCCCATTCCTTGAGAATTCAGAGTTAAAATCTGAGTTTAGGGTAGCTCCTCATGATATCACATAGGCAGGAGAATAGGGATGGGCACAAAATGGAAAAATTGTGTTTTGTTTCATCTCATTTTGTTCCCCCATGATTCGTTTCATTTTGTTAGAAATGAATTTGGTTTTTTTAAAAACGTACAAAATGAAACCATAATGAACCAATTCATTACTCTACAAAATGGCTCCTCTGGGTCCCAGAGGCATGAAATTTGGTGTGGACCTTCCTTCGACTATCCCGTTTAAGCCATCCAAATTTGGAGAGATTTGGGTACTGGGAGCCAAGTTATTCAACTCCAAAGTCATGCCCCCAGGAAAAAAACATTTGTAATTTAAAAGTATTTGAAAATACTGATCCGAGGCATCTAGCAGCATGGAAATTGCACTGAAACTTCTTCAAGTTCTTCCCTTTAAGCCCACCAAGGCACATTGGGCTGTATTAGAAATGCACTCCACCAGGCAGGCAGGCAAGTAGGCAAGAATTAAAAATTGGGCTTGGGCCATATGACCCTCAGGTATGAAGAGAGAGTGTGAGTGAACTCTTTTGAATGTCCAAGGTATAAAGGTCACCTCTATGTCCAGGGCAGCTCTTACAATCACGGGCAATTTCAGACCCTCTGGTATGAAGGGAGAGTGTAGATCTCCTTGGCATTGTCAAGAAGACCAAGGCTGGTCTTAGAAATAAATGGATATTTCAGACTCATAACATGCAGGCAGGCTAGCCGGCCTGGGAGGAAGGCAGGAATTTGCCAGAATACTCCAGCTAGCAATAATGGAATAGGAAGACTCCAGTTCTATTTTGTTGGTTTTTTTGAAATGGGGCCATGATTAAGGGGATGGCCGGGTGCATTCGTACTGTGCCAGTTGAGAATTGGGAAACTCATACTGGTTGGTGGATTGGAAATAACAATGTGTGTGGGTGGGAAGGAATGTAGTTTCAAGGGGGCAGGAGGAGAAAAGATATATAAAATATAATAAAGAAAGCCTGCCAAAATCCATCCCCTAATAAAAACTTCCCAAAAAGAACAGAAAAGCAGTACCTTTTGGAGCACAGAGTGACACACACAGCACACACACTGAGAGGAAAAAAAAGCTCTCTCTTTTACACACAAGACATTCTTTCTTTGTCCACTCACACAACACACAAAGCACCTCTGAGCACACAGGAACAGCAGAAGTGAAGCTAGCCCAACAGTAAGACAGCAAGCTAGCAGCACTGCCAGAGCCAACTGTAATTCCCCTCACTCCCACAGATGACAAAGAAGATGAAACCAGCCAGCCTCTTATCTACCCTAGCCCCAACAGGCAGTTAGAAACCACACAAAACACCGCCTCCCCCCAAAAAGCACTTTAAAATTGCCCCCTGAACCCCAAAATTTTCCAAATTGGGGATGCTTAAAGGGAAGAACTTGAAGAAGCTCCACTGTAATTTCCACATTGCTAGCTGCCTGGGATCACTATTTTCAAGCACATAACATTGCAATTAGAATTTTTTTCCAGGGCAACCTCTTTTAAGTTGAATAACTCGGCCCCCTGAACCCCAGATCTCACCATATTTGGAGGGCTTAAAGGGGAGAGTCCAAGGATGTGCCCCATGACCCAGGGGAGCTGTTTTACAGAGAGAAATGAATCAGTTCATTTTAAATAAAAAAACCTTCAGTGCTAATTAGGAATGTATTTGTAATCAGGCAGAGCCGAGCATGAATTTTAATAAAATATGCCCAAGAGTGATAGATGAGGGCTGACCAGTCCACTGAATATGTGGGAGAGTGCTGAACATGTGGGCAGCACCCTGCTAATAATAATTATTAAAGGATCAAATTTCAGAGCCACTTGCACTTTTCCAGGCCTCCTTGCATGTAGGATATTAACAGTTTGAGTCAATTTATATCAATGTATTGTCATCCAGTTTTAACCCACAAACATGTCTTGTCTCTTTATTTCTGAGCTAGGTGGGCAGAGAGGGAGCAGAGAGATGCATGTTGCTACCCAGGCAGAAACACTGTCCACCGTAGTTTGCCTTAGGAGGGGCAGCTCCATTGGCTAAGTGGTGGAAACAGTGAGTTTGGAAGGTCACATCTTTACTATATTTATGCAAGGATTGTTTGTGTACTGATTGCAAGTCATTGTACCACTATCATGAAGAATCGACTCTCTATTGCAGTTTGAAATAGGAATCCACATGGCAAGCAAATACTGCTGCCAGCATAATAGTAATTTTGATGTCCTGCAGTAGATTTTTTGCCTCACTGTAACAGTGCCAGACACCTGTTAGACGTAAGCAGAATCTATACCACACTTTAGGATAGGAACACATAGGGCGTTTATACACGACCCCTAAACTCCGCGGCAAATGGCTCCCAGCTCCGGAGATTAAAATGTTTACCCACCAGCTCCGGAGTTAACAGGAAATTAAGTGTGACCACGCCCACTTTAGCGCATCCCAGCACAGCTTTCAGGTACCTGCTTTTTGGATTTGAAAAATATTTGATCTGGTGTAAGGATAGTGAGTGCGGGGCTCTCCTTGCTTCTGTTTGTTGTTTTTCTGCCCCCCACCCCTTTAAGAGATCTGAATGCTGCCGGGAACAGAACGGAGGTAAGCCGGCATTCTTTTTTTTCTTTTTTCTCCCTCCCTCACGCAGCGAGCAACCAGGAAGTGCGGAGGGGTGGGGACAGAGGAAGAGCGACGAACCCCTAAGATCTCTGGTCCGAATCTAAGTGGCCAGTGGATCTTAGGGATTGTGTAAAAAGGCCCATAGTCTTGTCTAGAAAGGGCTACAAATGTGCAATCTGCTGATTTGGACATTAATGGAGAGGTCCAAAAAACACACCAAAGTCATGGACCTGGATTTTAAGGGGGAGTGTTAGTCCATCCAGACCAGACAGGATACCAGCTAATCAGGTAGGCTTCCCTCCCATTGATAAGATTACCATCTTGTCAGGATTCATTTTCAAACTGTTAACCTTCCTCCAGTCAATAATTGAAGTCAAACAGCAATCCAGGATCTGCAAAATCTCTATTGCTGATGGTAAAAAGGAGAGACAGCTTACTGAAGACACTGAAGTCCAAACGTCTGGATGATCTCATCCAGTGGCATCATATAGATGTTGAAGAACATCCCTGTGATTTTCTCTCTGTGATAGTCTAATAGTCTGCAATCAGATATTACCACCACTAATTGTTTTACAATTTTTAATCCGAGTTGGAGATTATCCATAGGGACCTCACTCTGAAATAACGTGCATTGTGTTGGCATGTCTACTGCACCATTTGTCTGATATTTGTCTGATGATGAGGACAAGGCACATGGCATTGCAGAATCATGCCAATGTCCCTATTAGATCCTGAAATCAGCCAGGGATGTAATGGTTGAGCAGGCAACTCAGATCATAAATTTATTGCTACAATAGGGCTTTATGTCCTCTTGACTGAAAGAAACAATAATTCAGCCCATCTTGTTTGAAAGAAACAATAACTCAGCCCATTCTCAAAAAATCCATATTTGTAGCAGATGATGTAAATAATTACAATCCTGTCACTAATATTCCATTTATTAATTGCTTACCCTACAGCTGCATAAAGTCATTTTAAAATTATTGTTATTATAAACCTTTTTCTCTTTCTCTCTGAAACAGGCCATCTGTGTCATCATGCAGAGTCAATGAATAGAAAAATTCATATACTTAGTTTTAGACATGAGAATTATTCATATGCTTAATCTTTTTGGAATTTAAATAGGAAACATTGCCAATATGTTCTACACCAATTTGCATAACTAATCTTGCTTTAGAAACTATTTGTAGACTCCCCCACCTCCACCCTTTTCCAAGTTCCATTTTCTAAATGGCAAAACAAATTAATGCATTATCTTCCAATCTAGCACTGATGAGTTAAAAAGAGAAAAACAAACCATGTCCTGGTCCTGGATGAGGGCAATTGAAGAATAGCAGTATGAACATACTTATTGTGCAGTAAAGCTCATTTACCAAATTATGTCTATTTCCTTATGAAAACAGTTTATCCTTCCCTTCCTGAACAATCTGAAATTACAGTTGTTGTTTTTCTTTACACTGTAAACATCCTAAATGCTGTTTATATGGCATGAGCCTATACATTGGATAGATTCACAATGAAGTACCTGTACTTCTCTGTTTTAAAATGTTTTGCATTTTGTAAAATTGTAGCAAAGGTGTTTGGGTGTGTTTGTGTTAACCTTCTGGAAGTGTTTGTTCATATCTTGCACAGGGCATATTTTCTGTGTGTTTTTAAAACACTTTTGCAAGAACCTGTGTGAGCATGCCAAGAGCCAGAGTGCTTGGGATGTTTGTCATGCTGGTGATCATAAGACTACCACAATTTGTAGCTGGCACAAATTGACTCAAAAATATTGGAACCTATTTCAAAGTGAATAAGGTAGTTTTAGAGCACACCCTTTCTTTTCCTTGTTCAACCACCAGTTTGTTTCAAAAATCCCCCTCTCTCTCTCTCTCTCTCTCTCTCTCTCTCTCTCTCTGTGTGTGTGTGTGTGTGTGTGTGTGTGTGTGTGTGTGTGTGTGTGTGTGTGTGTGTGTGTGTGTGTGTGTGTGTTGACGATTGGGAAATCTAACCTGCCATAAATCTGTCATAGTTAAACTCTAAATGTCCATACCAAATAAAAGACCTTGTGCATTATAGCTCTCAGTACAGCACTCATGTCATGACTTATTACCTAACTGCTCAGCCACCCTTGTTTAGGTGCTAAAAATTAAACAGTGTTTATTTAGAGCCTTTTGTTTTGGCACTTTGCCCAAAGCAGCCCCAGAAGAGGTGGTCTTATATACTCAATACAGAATTCTTGTCCATCTCTCTTTTCTATTCGTATGGGGTGTGTGTGAGTGTTCCCTCTGTCCTTGCTTCTTTTTCCTTCAAGTGTGCATCATGGCACAACTGCATTCAACTCGCACATCAGATGGCTCTCGTTGATGAAGGTCCTCAGGGAAATCTGCCTTCAATATTTTGGCTCCACAACTGTACTGAAACAAAGCAGATGTGGGCTGACAGAAGGAGAAGGGCAAATAGGCAGAAGAGGTAGAGTCTCTGTTTGTCGCTACACTTGCTTCCAACAGCTTGTCTCCAAGGGTGCAGATGTCCAATGTATTCCTGGGCATCTCAAGACAGAATCTCATCACTTGCTTTCTTGCCACATCTGCTTATATCTGGGGGTTTCAATGCTTTTTTTCATGCCATGTAATTAAAGTCAATGTGTTTTTGAAAGAGACAAAGCAGCTGAATATTCAGTGAAGATTGAGCATTCATTTACCACTGGTTTACACTAGAGATGGGCACGACTTAGTGGAATTCCCATTTCCGTTTCCGTTACTCGTTTCCGTTAAGCAACGGAAACGGTAACGGGAATTACTCCGCCAGAACTTGAACTCGAACCGACTAAAGAATAATTGGGTCTGATTTGTCGTGGTCATTCCTGGCATCGCGGCGATCCCGCGATGCCAAGCGGCACAGAAAAAAAGTTGTTAAAAGTAAAAAAAAAACCCGATTCCCGGCCCTAAAAGCAGGCGAAAACTGTCTGAGGGCAGGCCATAAGGGTGTTTTATTTGGGGGGGGTTTCCCCGCCCCCCTCTCCTTGGCTAGTGCTACTGCTGCGCTGCTGGTACCAGGCGGGGGGCATCATCTAATCTGCCTTTGCCATGCGGTGTGCGGGCGGGGGGATCCAAAATGGCGACCACAATATTTTTTTTGAAATCGTGGTCCAAAAACCCACCAAAGAACCACAGAAACATGCGAAAATTAGCTATTTTAAATGCTTGAATTTTTACAGTAGCAGCAGTGGGTTTTTCTTGCAAAAAAGTCTCCGTTGATTTTATTTTATTTTATTTTATTTTATTTTATTTTTTTACAACTGCGCATTCGCAATGATGGGCTCGCCCATGGGAGTGGACCATGCAAATTTTCCACCAATCGCATGGCCACTTGGCCAGGTTGACCACAGAGACTTTTGGGATGTGCCAATCAGGCATAAACTTCCCACTAACCGTAGCCCAAACCCGAACCCTAACCCTAAGCCTAACCCATACGCCAGTACACTGTCCTTCTAAGTGGGTCAGAGAGGCACCCAGAGGTGCACCCCAATACTCACCCTAACCTCACCCGTAACTAGCCTAACCCTAGCCCTTGCGCTAACCCATCTTAACCCTAAGCCAGATCTACTTGCATTGCACTACACGCAAGTACATTTCCCTTGGAGCGGGTGCAAAGAGTCTGCCAGTCCGTCACTTGTGGCTCTGGCTGACTCCTGCAGCAGCATTTGTGTGCCATGCAAACCATGCCTGCAAGTGCTGCCTGACTGTGTCTCACCGACTGTTGCAGGGAAGGCACCCCAAAAAGAGGGGTGCCTCTGCCAGTCTGCTGCGTCTACAATATTCATATCCATAGCATATGGCTATGCATGCCCTTTTGTAGCAGCGCTGGCGGGTGAGGATAGGAGGCACCCACCACAGAGAGGTGCCTCCAGGAGCCCGCTACCCCCCCAAAACCAGTACTAACGACAAATGAAAAAACGAAAAACGAAATGACAAATTTTTGCGAAATTTCATGAAAAACGGAAACGAGCCGAAACGGGCTGCCTCCGACACACGTCAACTCGAAAACGTCATTTTCCCTAGTCGTGCCCATCTCTAGTTTACACCCTTCCCCAAAATCCTAGCTTTTGCGCTATGGAATTATTAGGTAATAATCATATAATTTGCAAGCCAATGTTGCCTAGAGTCATTAACTGCAATAAAATATGTTTAGAGAAAAATATCATTTTGTGCCTATTGGACCTTTACATGAAACTGAAGTAGAGCATTAAGTAATTTAATAAGAGAAATGGGTTGTTTTATCCCCCCCCCACAAAGAATTTTCTTTAATTTAAGAATATCGTTGAAGCAGGCAAAACAATGACTGTTTTAGGAAGTTCTTCAGATGAACCCCAGAAGGAAATTTGAGCCAAAGGGCACTTAGGAGAGCTGTGACATAGACTTAGTACTCATAAAGCCTTAACCCAGTAGTTCTCAACCTTCCTAATGCCACATCTCTTTAATACAGTTCTTCATGTTGTGGTGACGCCTTGCCCTGCTTGGAAGAGGCCACAAGCCAGCTTTGGCAGGCCACTGCCACAGATGCCACAGAGAAATTTCCTCCTCAGGCACCCTCAGCCAATCACAGCCTCCGGTGCCATTGATAGACATTCCATCCAACCTATCAAGCTGTAACTCACTCTTTTCCCCCTTTCTCCCCCTCCTCTTCCAGACCCAAGTTGTTTGTGCCCCTTTCTTCACTGCCTCATGGCGACTCCTGTGGAATGGACGTTCGACCCCCAAAGGGGTCCTGACCCCCAGGTTGAGAACCACTGCCTTAAACCAAGTGCCAAATGGGCTACCATACATTGGCTAGAAGGAGCTCATAAAATGAAAAGAGACATGGTGAGAGGGAAATGCATAATCTTTTTGTCATTTTTAATCAATTTGTATAGAATCAAGGTGCCATTGGCAGCTCCTAGTTTTGAGGGAGCTGGACCTTGCCACAAAATTTCAGGGTGATTTCTCTCCTTTATGGCTTAGGACACAGACTGCCTACAAAGATTGCTGCCCATGTATTATCATCACATGATCCATTCAGAGACAGTGTTGTGTATAATTTACACTAACAGCAAATATCTGCCAAAAAGGAATGCCCAGTAACGTGATACATACACCCCTGGTGCAATCTGGGGTGTGTGTGTGACATCATTGATTGTAGGGAGGCATACTCAATATTTATTTTATTTATTTTAGAGTATTTTTACCCCACCTTTCTTCTTAGAAAAGGACCCAAGGTGGCTTACAGTAATGAGGGACAATATACAGTCCAGTACAATTAAGACATATTCTAGTATTGAGAACAGGGAATTGAGGGACATCTTACAGCATTAAAAGACAACATTACATTAAAGCTACAAGATAATGTGAGCAGTTAAAGAGAGAGTAAAAATTCCATGTAAAAATTATGAGTGATGGAAAGTAATATTGCAAACATAGTGACAATGCAATCACACAAGGTTATAAGTGGTTATAAACACAAAGTCTAAGTGATCATGCATGGTAGATTCATATAAAAGACACAACAGGTAGTTCACCATTCAGGGAAAGCTTGCCTAAAAAAAGTCTTTGTTTCCAGAAAAACAGCAGAGATGAGGCAGCCCTGCTCTCTAGTGGGAGTGGGTTCCAGAGTCTGGGTGCAGCAGCTGAGAAGGCCCTTTCATGCGTTCCCACAAGACATACCTCTGAAGGTAGCAGGATGAAAAGAAAGTCTTCTCCTGATGACCTTAGCACCCAAGTTGGTTCATACTGTGAGATTTGATCTTTGAGGTAGCTAGGACCCAGGCTGCATACTGCTTTGTAGAATAAGGTCAGCACTTTGGATTGTGCCTGATAGCTGATTGGTAGCTAGTGTAGCTGCTTTAATAGGCATATAATGTGATCCCTGTAACCTGCCTTAGTAAGCAATTTGGCTACTGCATTTTGGACCCATTGAAGTTTACTGAGACTTTTCATTGGTTTCCCCACATAAAGCACACTACAGTAGTCTAGTTGGGATGGCACTAAGGCATGTACAGTATCACCGTGGTCAGAGCTGGTTTCTCAAGAAATGGGTGTAACTTACGTACAAGCCTTAATTGTGCAAATGTGCTCCTCAGCCATGACCTGAGCATCCAGGCTCAAGGTAGAGTCCAAAAGCTCCCCCCCCCAAGCTGCACACTTCTTTTTTTTTCTATTGGAGGGTAGCCTTATCCTGTACAGGTCACAGTTGGTTCAGTTTCAGATTAACTGTTACTCACAGAAAGATTCACACAACTTGAAAAAAAGCAAGTGAATCCATTAATCGCAGACTGACAGCGCTCTCACTGCTTTGGCAGGATCACACAACATGATTTTTGTGTTATAATTTGCAGATTTGAGAATTACCTGGATGCCATGAGTTACATCACATCAGTCTAGAATCCAGCAGTCAGTAACAACAAAAGATAAGCTGAATTAATAATGATAACTTAGAGCGGAAGGCCATGTTCTGACCTTTTTTGCCAGTATATTTTATTTATTTTTAAAGCTTTAAAAGAGATAGACTCTATGATGTTATCCATCTCCCCAACTATAGCAGGCTCTAAGTCTGTGAACTTAGCTGTATTATTCACTTTGAAATATGGTGAAGTGGAAAAGCTTCAGACCTCCTTCTATGGAAGAAAAGTCCAATTTCAAGCAACAAGATTGATTTTTTTAATATTTAAAATTACAGTATATATAAAATAAGTTATAATGTTTAGAAAAATGTTAGAAACCCATTCTTGTCTTGCATACATCTTAGAACCAGATTTACATTACTGAACATGAAAAATTTCCTATGCATTTATGGGTCAAATGAGCTTATGGTTCATGATCATAGTATCAGTGAAGTATCTACCATGCAAATGTTTTTAATATAGAAAATTGCTGTCATTGCCATTTTGATGACTGTGATTTTCTCTGAGAAAATTTCCTCAGAGAGACTTTGGTGAGTTAACTGCATAACCATCTTTTTTTAATTCAGTGTGACTGGCTTCCTGATATTTCTCACATTTCTTTCTGTAAATGTATCAGTGTGTCTATTTTGCAAAGTATTTTATCAGAATATTACCCTGACACCTGTAAACAATAGCCAGTATAGCAGATACAATATACAATTAATATCCAAAGCTTGCTGGAAAGGACAGTGATGCTAAAAGGAGTTGAAGACAGTAGGAAGACTAAAAAGTTGAAGAACAAATATAAGATGGATTGACACCATAAAAGGAACCCACAAGCTTATAAGAGCTTAGCAGGGCTGTTAAGGACATAATATTTTGGAAGTCATTCATTCATAGTTGTTGTAAATCAGAGGCAACCTGACAGCATGTAATAACAACATTCAAAACAAGATTATTCTTAATCCTATTACGTTTACAATAGACCTTATGATGAAATCATAATGATTAACTGCACGATATGTTAGGCCAGAATACTGACTATACTTGAAACATCTTAAGCAATAACGTTCAAGTTATTTTTCTTCTATGCAATTTTTCCTGCAAATAGAATACTATTCTGCTGATTTTATACAGATCCTATTAACTACAGACATATTAATGTACTCATCACTAGTAATTAGTATGCTGGAATTCTTCCAAAGCAACACAGTCATTAGCTTAAAAAAATTTAGACTTCTAAATGGCTTCATTACCTATGATAATCATATGATACAGCATTATATGAAGTGAATTACAAGATAATTTATAAATATGTTTTCATATCTCAGGTAAGTCACTCGGAGGGCTCTCCAAGACTAAATGACACATGCAGATTTATCTTTTAGACTGAGGGCCTTTTTACACGACCCCTAAGATCCGCTGGCCACTTAAATTCGGACCAGAGATCTTAGGGGTTCGTTGCTCTTCCTCTGTCCCCACCCCCCTCCGCACTTCCTGGTTGCTGGCTGCGTGAGGGAGGGAGAAAAAGAGAAAGAAAAGCATGCCGCTCACCTCGTTCTGCCTCTTGTCTCTGTAAGGCCATCAAGTCCAACCCCCTCGTCTCTGTAAAAGTAGCTCTTAAAGGGGCGGGAGCCAAAAAGCAGCAAACGGAAACGAGGAGAGCCCCGCACTCACTATCCTTGCACCGCATCAAATGTTTTTCACCTCCAAAAAGAAGGTACAAGAAAAGTGCGCTGGGTTGCGCTAAAGTGGGCGGGGTCGCACTTAATAGTCTGTAAACTCCGGAACTGGTGGGGAAACATTTTAAAGCTCCGGAGCTTGCAGCCATTTGCAGCGGAGCTTAGGGTTCGTGTATAAACGCCCTGAGATTCCTGTAAATGTACCCATGCTTACTCAGTTTTGCTGTGCTTCTTCAAATCTACTTGTATTTTATTTTTATGAAGCTGCAAAACTTGCTTTTTAATTCTGGCCCTGCAATACATACTCCCCCCATGCACATTTTCTACAGTTGATTTATCCATTTACCTAACATACACATGTCCCCGACAAACACATGCTTGCAGATGCTTTTCTTCTATAGTAGGCCCTCTTTTACCTCAGATGCCTTAAACCACAGATAGCAGTGAACCCATATACAACATACAAGGAAATGGACAAAGGCCACAATAAAGTGGGATGAAGACCATGAGGGGGGAGGAAAGTCCACAGAGCCTTACCCCCTGTACGTTAATTATGGGCTGCAGTACATGGCAGATAACAGGAACTGCATATAACAATCCCACAGATACATGGGGTATGCATTTTAGCCATACAGTAGGACCACATAACCAATGAGGATTGGTTCTGGGACCCCCTGTGGATACAGAAATCCACAGATAAGAGTGAGCACTCTTTCCCCTCTCATTTCTACGATTGCTTCCCAGTCACCTGGCTCTCTGTCTTGCAGGGACTGAAAGACTCAAGCACACCTCTTCCTCCCAGATATGGAGGAGGAGGAGGAGGACAGTGTCCAGGTGCTGCCAGGGGGTGGGAGTCAGCGCTTGCACAAATGCCATGCCAGCTCCCTTCCTGTGCAGGCCCAAGGGCTCTGTGGTGATGCCTCCAGCTTCTTGACTCAGGGGAATGGAGGAGTGGGGTTCATCGAGGCCTTCAGGCGCACAAAAGCGGAAGATTGCACACACCAAGAAGACGCCTGGTGAAAGGGAGCGGGGCTGGTGCAGGTAGGTGGGGAGCTGCTATAGTCGTGGCTTCCAACAAGGACAGCCGTCCTTTCCCATGATCCCACATTGATCTTGGCATCCCTTCTCCATGAGCATCTGCCAGGTCACCGTAACTCCCCGTTCCCATAGCCTTAACCCCCACCCCATCCGTCCCACTCCCTCTTATCAGGTGACCTATCGGTATGGCAGCATCTGCCGCTTTGTGCACTTGAAGCCCTTAATGAGCCTCAATCCTGCATTGTCCTGAGTCAAGAGGTTGGGGACATTGCCACAGAGCCTTTGGATCTGTGTAGGGAAGGAGGCAGCATTGTATTTGTGCATGTTCCGACTCCCCCCCCCAGCACCTGGATGCTGCCCTCCTCCTCCATATCCAAGAGGAAGAGGTGGGCTTGACTATTTCAGTCCCTGCCAGACAGAGAGCCAGGCGACTTGGAAGCGGTAGAATCCAGGGAAGTGTTTTTCTGTCCCAAAACTAGGCATTTTGCTCAAATAATCATTATATTTCATGCAAAATACCCTTCTATTTTTTCCAGTTAAATGCAGATTTTGCTTTCACCACATACATTGTGTGTGTTTATGAAAAATGCTTTCCCCTCCCTACCCAACACACACTTTCTTTTCTTCAAGGCAAGTACTGGTCATTATTTTAAAAAGGATTAATTATTTTGTTCTTGAACAGGAGGGGAAAATCACCCAAGATAGGATGCCCTTATGTGTTGAGACACTTTCTCACTGAGGAAAAGAAAACTTTTGAGTGTTCCTTACATTGGTAGTCAAGAGGGCAAAATGTATGAACAAGAAACTGAATGCAATGGTATACTAGGCAATAACTGTTGCCCAAATAACATATTTTTTTAAAGCAGGAAAACAGTATATTAAAGTGACTGATAAATGAGCTATTGATTTTAAGAGTGAATTTAAAATCAGTGGTGGTAACAAACATAAAGTTCATTGCTACTGTGTTTTCAGGGGCTGCCCGCAATTACATACACTTGGAGTTCTGGATGAGGTCAATTGAATGAGGTTATTTATTTATTTATTTATTTATTTATTTATTTATTTATTTATTTATTTATTTATTGGATTTTAATATACATAATATGCATAATATGCAATATTCATTATTCATTTATTGGATTTTAATATGCATAATTCCTTTTAGGACATATGATAACAATTGCTCCCTGACACTTTTCAGAAACTGATACAAACAATACTTTCTATGTGTCTTTATAGAAAAGAGATACCCACCTAAAAAGTCTTCCGAAACTTGTGTATAGCACAGGTGTATTTACATTACTTTAGGGAGCAAGGAATGGCAGTAAGGCTCACAACAGCAAAGACAGATTTGCTACTGTATAACAAGCACAACATTTTTAAGCAGCCTGACTATATGGTACAGAAACAATGTGTTTATATTACAGAATGGTGATTCAGGTGGACTTTCATGATTGAGCAATCATACTTGCCAGTGAAACCTCTGATGACTCCTAATAACCAATCACGAAACCAAGCAAACTACTTTGCACACAATGGGAGATGTCAAAAGCTCCTGCTCTGGCAATCAGACACTCTCACCACTGGACAAATTCTGTGTTCTAATGACAGGTTGTTGGTGATGTATAGTTTGTCCCTTAAAGAGACTTGGACTCTACACAATATTCTTCTTCTTTGTATTTGAATTATTTTAGAAGCCATGAAGTGTTTAAAGTACTCTGAACAGATACTGAATAATGAGAGGCCCTATCTTCAACCCCTATTGTGTCAAAACCAGACAAACACAATATGAATGAAAACGAAAGGAAAGATGAAAAGCAAGCACTGTAGTACTTTCTAAGGATGGGCATGAAATGGAAAAATTGTGTTTCATGGTTTGTTTGTTTTTCATTTTGTTCCCCTGTGATTTGTTTCATTTTGTAAAAAATTTTTTTAAAAAATCATATAAAATGAAACAGTAATGAACTGATTCATTACTCTATAAAACAGGTCCCCTGGGTCGTAGAGGCAGACCATGGACACTTCCATTTAAGCCCTCCAAATTTGGAGAGATTTGGTGTTCAGGGGGTCAAGTTATTCAACTTCAAATGGAGTATCCTCAGGAAAAAAAATCTAATTGCAATGTTATGTACTTGAAAATAGAGATCCCAGGTATCTAGCAGTGTGAAAATTACAGTGGAGCTTCCGCATGCTCTCCCCTTTAAGCACTTCCAATTTTGAGAGGTTTGGGGTACAGGGGGCAAAGTTATTCTACTCCAAAGGGGGTATCCCCAGGAAAAAGTTTATAACTTAAAAGTATTTGAAATTATTGATCCCAGGCATGCAATGGAGCTTCCTCGAGTTTTTCCCTTTAAGCCTACTAAAGCACATTGGGCTGTATCAGAACTGCACAACACCAGGCAGGCAGGCAGGCAAGACTTAAACATCAGGCTCGGGCCATATGACCCCAGGCATAAAGAGAGAATGTGAGTGGATTCCCCTTGAATGTCCAAGGTGTAAAAGGCACCTCTATGTCCACCTCTATGTCTTCAAACATTATGGGCCATTTCAGACCCTCAATATGAAGGGAGAGTGTGGATCTCCCTGGCATCATCAAGAAGACCAAGGTAGGTCTTAGAAATAAATGGATCTTTCAGACCCATAACATGCAGGCAGGCTAGCAGGCCTGGGAGGAAGGCTTAATTAACCGCCTCTCAAATGACATTTGGGTGTGTGATTCAGCAGAACAGAAGAAAGTCCAGTGCCCACATATGCCCTATTCCTCTCACCCAATTCCCTTCTTGGCAAGCTCCTTTAAAAGCAGAATCAGGAGGGTCTGTATGGCTCCTTTTAAAAGCTATTTTAAAAACTCTTTGGACAGTTAAAATGTTCAGATTGTTCCAAAACACTTGTTAAGTACTCAACATAAAGTGGACACACAAGTCCATCTCAGGATCACAGGTCTTCATTTTCTGCCTGTTTCCCCATCCTCCAGCAACAGGGCTTTTAGGGAGCACTGGGCATAATGCCTGCAAGCTGCATATTATTTCTCACTCTTGATTCAGAGTACATATTACATTATAATTCCATCACCACTTATAAAATGAAACACATCCATACGAAATCTCCAGTTTATATCTAGTAACTTAAGAACATGAATCTTAGACCCACGTGGGAGCACTTGAAATAAAAGAGTTGAGAGAATAGAAGTATTAATTTATGGAAGAAAAACATAGGTTTTTTTGCATATCAGTATAACAACACCCAAAAGAGAGAGAAAGAGATGGGGTGGAAAGAAAGAGGAAAGAATGAAGATTTTTGGCAAAGTTCCTTTTTAATAAATAAGACTGGAATATGAACACTTCATATTCAAGACTGGTCTCAAGATATCAACTAAGACATCATTTTATCAAAGGCAATTACCTAATTAGGCTTCTTCCAGTGTGACAACAAATGAAACATTCATTTCAGCTTTTAGACATGGGAAACCATGGCTGATACATAACAATATATTTCAGTTTATAAACTACTGGTATATTAAACCAAAGAGACAAAGGCTGCAGTCACACCAGCGTTCTCTGTGTATATGAATTTCATGCATATATTTTTTTCAGGCAGTCACATGGTTTTTAATGTGCAGTTAGTGTCCTCTCTTCTGCATCGTATTTTCCTATTCTGGTTCCGTCTCTACCTGTCTACTTCACATTTTTCCACTGGACGCTGTCAAAAAAGGGGTACAACTGTTTTTACTGCATATTTTCTGTGTCCTGTTGTGGTTACAGAAGCAAATAAGTAAGCATTTTGAGTGAAGATTCTAAATCCAGCCCCTGGTGGTGGTTATTGAAACTTCACTGAAACTGCTGTTCAAGGGGCGTGGTCGGCTGGGACTGGAATTTACTTCTCTTCGCGGTTAGGACACAATCTTTTTATGCGCAGTTAGCTGAAGGGAAACTATGGAGAAAATGCAGGTATGACCATGGTGAAAGAAACTTCTCAACATTTCATGCAGGCAGCATGCTTACTGACAAAGAAGGGTTGGGAAGAAGGGGGAGTGTTACCAAGATCCAAAGCTTTACCAGAACATTTGTCTATTATATGTGAAATGCCAAACCCTGATAGGACAACAAAGGAAATGGGTGTAGGAAGGATGTTGTTATGGGCCATCAAGTCATCTCCGACTTATGCTGTGAGAGATTTCATGGGATTTGGAGACTTTACTTTGGTTAATGCAACTTAAAATTCCATTTGCTTTTTAAAAACAGTTACATTGTACTGTGCGCTCATGCTCAATTTGTGATATATAATTCCAAGATTCTTCTCACTCACGGTATTACCTCCATCTTGTAACTGTGCATATGCTTTTCTTCCCCAGGTATAGAACATTGCACTTAGCTCTGCTAAATGTCTTCCTTTTTTTCAGCCCTGTGTTCAAAGCTATATAGTTCATGATTTTCCCTGTTTTCTAAAGTGTTTGCAATTCCACAAAATGCTGTGTTATTTGCAAATTTAATAAGCATTGCCCACAAGCCTTCATTCAAGTCATTAATAACAGTTGAAGATCAGTAGACCCAGGACAGAACCTTGTGGTACCCCACTTGATACCAACTGAGAATGAGTCATTGACAAACAATCTCTGAGAAAGAGATTCTGTAATCAACTGTGTATTCACCTGACAGCTGTTCTATAAAATCCATGTCTAGCTAGTTTACTAATCAGAACATCATGAGACAATTTGTTAAAGGCTCTACTGAAGGCAAGATATATTATGTTTTCTACATTCCTATTGTCTTCTAGATTGGTTATCTCATAAAAATGATAAAAATTAATCTGGCTGGATTTGTTCTTGACTTCTAGTTTTTACTGCATTGTGTTCATTGTACTTGCAGAATGATAACCTGCTCCAGAATTTTTCCTAAGACTGTTGTCAGACTGACTGGTCTGTAGTTCCCAGGTTCTTCCTTTTGAACCCTTTTGAAAATAGATAAATTGTTAGCCTTCCTCCATAATTTTGACAAAATAATATACAATAGTTCTTTGATCTCTTTAGCTAGTCCCTTCAATATTATTGGATATAGTTAACCCTGCCCTGGGGATTAGAATTTATTAAAAGTGTATAGTATTCCCTGACTATTTGTTTATCAGTGTCATGCATTAGTCTTGTCTCCACCCTTTGTGTACTTGTATCTGTACATATACTTAAAAGAGAAGACTTAGAGAGAATACTTGCATACTTATACTAAAAGAGAAAATTATAGCTTTTAAAAAAGGCACAATGAAACATTTATTTTAGAAACAAATTGTACGATTTGTAATTTGTTTTAAGAACTTGTGGGAATGTTCAGTAACTCTGCTCCCGATGTTATTTCGCCTCAGTCAATAGTTAGTAATCTTAGTTTGGAAAATTATACATAGTGGGCAACAGGCAGATCATTCTGATGTATTACATAGTACTAGAGATGGGCACGACCAGGAAAAATGACATTTTGAGTTGTCGTGTGTCGGAGCCGGCCCATTTCAGCTCGTTTCCCTTTGTCGTGAAATTTCTCAAAAATTTGTCATTTCGTTTGTCATTTTTCGTCTGTCATTAGTACTGGTTTTGGGGGGGTAGCGGGCTGCTGGAGGCACCTCTCTGGGGTGGGTGCCTCTTCTGGCCCGCTATGAAGGGAAAGCGAGCTCCTGGAGGCACCTCTCTGGGGTGGGTGCCTCCTCTGGCCTGCGATGAAGGGAAAGTGGGCTCCTGGAGGCACCTCTCTGGGGTGGGTGCCTCCTCTGGCCTGCTATGAAGAGAAAGCGGGCTCCTGGAGGCACCTCTCTGGGGTGGGTGCCTCCTCTGGCCCGCTACAAAAGGGTGCGCATAGCCAATTGGATATGCATACCAAGTTGCAGTGGCAGGCAGAGGCACCTCTCTTTCTTTTGGGTGCCTCTACTGTGACTCACTGACATACGGTGCACTTGGGCTGGGGATGGGGAGGAACAAATTGAGAGAGGACCCCTATGGGTGCCCTCTGGCTCACTAAGAAGGGAAGTGTACTTGCTGTAGTGCAATGCGAGTACACAGATCTGGCTTAGGGTTAGGGTTAGCGCAAGGGCTAGGCTTAGGGTTACGGGTAAGGTTAGGGTGAGTTAGTGGGGTGCACCTCTGGGTGCCTCTCTGACCCACTAAGAAGGACAGTGTACTGGCGTATGGGTTAGGGTTAGGGTTCAGGTTCGGGCTCGGGCTAGGGTTAGTGGGCTTTTTATGCCCGACTGGCACATCCCAGAAGTCTCGGTCAAAACCTGGCCAAGTGGCCATGCAATTGGTAGAATGGCTCCAACAATTTGCATGGTCCACTCCCATGGCCAGCCCATCATTGCACAGGTGTAAAAAATAAAAATAAAATAAAATAAAATAAAATAAATGGAGAGGTTTTTCAAGAAAAACCCACTGCTGCTACTGTAAAAATTCAGGCAGTTTTAAAATAGCTATTTTCGCATGTTTCTGTGGTGCTTTGGTGTGTTTTTGGACCACGATTTCAAAATAAATATTGTGGTCGCCCCATTTTGGATCCCCCTCCCGCACCGCATGGCATGGCGAGTTGGTGAGACGACGAGGATGCCCCCTACCAGAGTAGCCCAGGACAGGAGAGGGGGGGAGGACTGGGACCCCCCCCCAGAAACCACCCCTCTGGTAGGTGCCCTCACTCAGGCAGGCATATTTTCGCCTGCTTTTTTGGCCAGGAATCGGGATTTTTTTAAAATTTTAAAACTTTTTTTTCTGTGCCGCTTGGCATCATGCGATCGCTGTGATGCCAGGAACGACAACGACAAATCAGACCCAATTTTTCTTTTTTCAGTTCGAGTTCGAGTTCTGGCGGAGTAATTGTCGTTACCGTTTCCGTTGCATAACGGAAACGAGGAACGGAAATGGAAACGAGAATTTTGCCAAGTCGTGCCCATGTCTACATAGTACCACTATTCACATCTAAATACAGCTGCACTTTTCCAGGGCTCAACTCACCATTATATTCTCACATTGTAAAAATAATTCCTACTTCATATACATTCCAATATGCTGATGCTAATCATATTAATGAAGAACAAAGTCAGGTTCCATTTGAATCAAGGGCAACTAGTGTGGTGACTGAAAAAGTACATGGCAGCTGAGAGTACAGAGGGAGAGAAGCCGGTAACCAGATAATGACAGGTTCCAGAATGTAGTGCAGGGAACATGAGATCTGAATGGCTCTTCTAGGATGATTACATAAAAGTGGAGAGGTATGCCTAAGGGAGTTTTATACAAAAGTGACTATTGGTTTCCTCCATCAGCTATTCCTTCTCGACTAATAAGCTCAAGTCCCTTTTTTATGCCAAAGTCAAGCTCAACTTGAAAAGGTAGGTACAGAAATAGTTTTGACCCCCCCCCCCAGTACTTGCTTTTCATTATAGTTGCAGGTTTTTAATAAAATGAATGAATTGTTTCCCTACTTCTCTGTAGTCTATGTAGTCACACATCTGAATGCTGCAAACAGCCACTGCTTCATGGTACAAAACACTGTCTCCTCCTCTCCACTAACCCACTGTTGTGGTATACTGCTCCTTCATGTAAGAGTTCCAATGACCTCAGTCCTAGCAAATCATGCTAGCTTTCAAATGTTTTTGTCTGAGAGTCGAACCAAGTTAAGAAACCAAGCAAATTCCCATTCAAGAGGTTGACTGTTGGATACCAAAAAGCTCTAAGGAGATAATCTGTCAGAATGGCCTAAACACATTTTTCTGCTTGTCACTGCTACATAAAGTGTTCTGTTTATATGTTGCCCCACAATGCTAACACTTTCTAGGTGGTTTATAAGTTTATGCAGGGTACACATTGCCCCTCTCCCCCAACAAGCTGGGTACTCTTTTTACCAACCTCAAAAGGATAGAAGGCTGAGTGAACCTTGAGTCAGTTACCTGGGACTGAACTCCAGGTTGTGAGCACAGTTTTGGCTGGAGTACAGCAGTTTAACTGATGCCACATAAGCTTTCTGGTTGCCCTGAACCTTGTAGACTTAAAGATTATATTGGAAAAACAGCTGGGGAAAGGGAAATTATTCTACCCAAGGTGGTGGAACTCTATTGCTTCTTTAGTTTGCTTTGTTTAAAAACCTATGAGAGAACTGAGCTTAAATTACATTTAAATTGTAATGAGAGAGTTAAATTTTCCATATGAGAAGGTTTTTTTTTAAAAAAAAAACAAGGTCATCTCAAGGCAATTAGGACAAATGTGGCCCAACAAGGCTGGGGAAGGACAAAAGTGGACCATGAGATGCTGTTCACTCCTACTCTAGCCACTCTCAGGAAGTATTAGCGAGGGCCCATGCATTCCATATTACCTAATTGTTGGTCTATACAGGAATCAAATAAGGACCCTTGTATAAAAGTTGAAACAAACTTTCATACAAACTTTTATACATGAGAAAGAAAATGGCTTCTAGCTATCTTGTATAAAATCCAAAGGAAAACTGTCAGTGTCACAAGTCACTAAAGCAATGAAATATCCATGAATAATGTAATGCATAGCTGCCTAGATGCCCTAAGCACATCCGCTTTCACCTGATTTCAGAAGCTAAGCAGGGTCGGCCCTGGTTAGTACTTGGATGGGAGACCTCCAAGGAATACCAGGTGCTGTAGGCACCTGGAGTAGGAACTGGCAAACCACTCCAGTATTCCTGCCAAGAAAACTCCATGGATATGGAGTCACGAAGAGTCGGTAACAATGCATTGCTTTTTTCCTTCTCCAACATACTCAATGTTGTTGTTATTTTAATTTTGCTTATTTGCTTTGTTATGCAGTCACTGACACATTAAGTTTTAGATTGTTGCTTAAGGTTTAGTTGAATTTGACTACCCAAAGAAATTGAGGTGGGCAGTGAGAGGAGAAAGTGGGAAGTTGGAAGAGAACAATTGTATCTTTTACGCAGAATCTCAAAGTTACAAATGTGGTGCTAATTTTATGATTGGCAAGCTCCAGTGGCACAACTACCACACTAAACAATGGCTGGATGGGAAATTCTGCAGCAACTAATGTGAGCACCAAATAACAGGAGAAACATTACAGGAACTGGGTTGTTTCCTTCTTTAACTGTACATGCTAAGTTCCTGCCCATTTACACTTGGAAGGCTCTAGGATTCTGTCAGTCAAGCATTCAAAAGTGTAGTACACAAGTAAGCACATGTAGAAGGAAGAGAAATAAACTGTATGTGTTCATGGCATATGCTTTAAAATGGAATCAACTAACTAAGACGAAAAGCTTTTTGTGGCTGTCTTTTAATTAGAAGACCATGTGTAATGAAAGGATAAAGACCATAAGACTGTGAGGGGAGGGAGTCTTAATGAGGAAAACATCTGAATGAATATGATGTTTAGAAGGCTTTTATTATTCATTCCTTCAAAAGATTGCTTAAAAAATAGGAATGTGCCTAATTGTTCTGCAGCTTTTCTCTTTAACAATGAGCTCTCATGACTCAGAATGCAGAACATGCATGCAAAAGCACCAGTATAACAGAGATAGATGAGCTGTAACTACAAAGGTTATTCATTTCCTGAAGTTTAATTTATCAAAACAATTTTGAGAGACTCACCGCCCTCTACAAAAATTTCCACTTGATAAGTGGCATATAACTAGGATTTCAAGAAGATAAACCAACAATTGAACTGTTTTGCTACTCATCCAACCACCAGGTGAACAATATTTAGTTAAATATCAACATGATTCTGGTTCTACATGCCATGGCTTTTGAGCACATATCTATAAAAAGTTAATGGAAACCTTCCTAATTTGACATGCTCTCTCTCTCCCCCCCTCTCTCTTCTGCTTTATGTTCCCCTCTTTCCCCACCCTCAAGGATTATCCAGACTGGGCTGCTTATTGCATCATTAGAAACTGCAGAAATCTAGCTTCTTTCACTGAGACATCTGGCCATCGCCTGTGTACTATGGAGAGAATGAAATATTTGATGGGCCAACAACATTGTGTCATAGAGCAACTTCAATAATTCATACTATTGCTACAACCTGCTGATCCCTGAGCAAACTGTCTGAAGCAGCTTGGAAAATTCTTGGAACACCATATGTAAAAAATGAAAAGAAAAAGAAAAAAGAAGAGAGGAGAAGAGAAGAGAAAGAAAGAAAGGAAGGAAGAAAGAAAGAAAGAAAGAAAGAAAGAAAGAAAGAAAGAAAGAAAAGAAAAGAAAAGAAAAGAAAAGAAAAGAAAAGAAAAGAAAAGAAAAGAAAAGAAAAGAAAAAGAAAATATTTGCTAGATTGTGGTCCATAATAGTTAACTATGAACAAATATAATATTTATTATATCATGAAAAGATAGGATACAATGGTTTATAAGTGGGAGATAATGCCATTCCTGTGAGCTATCAAGTTACTTCTGACTTGCGATCCTATGAACTATAGTATTAAAAAGGACCTCCCATGAACTGTCATCCTGCCGGTCTAAGACCAGTGGCTTCCTTTAGTTTTTAAAATTATTTATGGGCTCACAATTGCCACTTTGTAACTATAAGAGAAGTGCTACTAGTGTTTCTGAATAGTTTTTAAACCATGAAGAAGGAATGGCTCTTTCAAACACAGCATACAGAAATGTGATCACCCTTTATATGTTTCTTTGGCTGGAATCCTATTGCTATTTGCATAAGGGTTGCATAACTTGTTGTAGCCAATTGCAAGCAATGGATCAATTTTCAAAGTGCATCTTGGTTATGCAATAAGGTACCTATTTTTGCCCCTGACTGAGACCAACTCAAAGACCTTGTCTATTAGTCTGTGAAGATTCTTAGTAATCCTGGTGAGGTTATCCAGAAGATGAATCATAGCAACTGGACTTCTTTTCTTGTGAGATCAAAACATTTATTTCCTCATCCCAGTAGCTTTGTCAGTCTAAGGAAAGTTGGTGTGAGGCCTCCAATGTAGTTTATTTATTTATTGCATTTTTAGACCACACAGATTTCCCAGGAGGGACTCTGGGTGGTTTACAAGAATGTAGATAAATAGTCTACATTTCCTTGGAAGGAAAGGAGCCAGCTCAAAACTGAATCCCCAGTCCCCACCTCCAAGAGCCTGCCCAGAAGGATACCATGATCGATGGTATCAAAGGCCACTGACAAGTCGAGGAGGACCAACAAGGTAGCACAGCCCCTGTCAGCCCCCCTCAGGAGGTCATCATGCAATGCGACCAGGACAGTCTCACTCCCATGAAGCTGTCTAAACCCATATTGGAAGGGATACAAGACATGATTTTCCTCCTGGTACAACTGGAGCCGCTAAGCGGCAACCTGCTCCACCACCTTACCCATGAAGGGAACTTTGGCAATTGGGCAATAATTGGACATATCATCCATTTCCAGGCCAGATTTCTTGACAATGGGCTTGACCACCATCTCCTTAAGCTGACCAGAAAAAAAAATCCCATCCCTGAAGGAGGCAGTGGCAATCATAGCAGTCCATTCAAGCATGTTCCCACCAGTGGTCTTAGTAAGTCATGATGGGCAAGGGTTGAACAGGGAAAACACTACCCTGCAGTGAACCAGTGCCCTGGAAGCCTCAGCTGATGTGACAGGCCCAAAAATCAACAAAATGAAGAGACCGAGGGGGTGCAACACCAGCTATAATCAGGGACAGATCAGTGCAACTGGAGTCCAGATCGGCACAGATGGCCTCTATTTTAGACTTTTAAAAAGCTGTCAATGACTCACTAGTGAAATCACTAGGAGGAAGCCCCAGTGGACCAGGATTGGTGAGGTCTCAAACCACCTGGAAAAGCTCCACCTGATGGTATGAGGCCCCACCAATTATCAGGGAGGCAAATGACTGCTTAGCACCCCTGATCGCTCTAACGTAGCGTCTGGTCATTGCACAAACTGCAACCCAATTAAATTCTGTCTGATCGTTCCTCCATCTGCTCTCAAGCCTCCTCCATTCCTGGTTCATTAACCACAACTCCACCATAAACCACGGCGAAAACCATGAGGCACTTGGGGGCAATCTGGTCCACAGCCCTGGTGGCAGCAGTATACCACCTCTCAAGCAGGGAGTTGACTGGATAGTCATCCAGTCTGTCTGAAAGACCCCTGAGGGCCTCTGAAAACTAATCGGGATCCAGAAGCCTATGGGGTAGCCCCAGATGGACGGGTCAGGCTCCCCATGGGGTGGGACAGCGATTGCCATGGAAAAGGTCAGCAAATTGTGATCTGACCATGACACAGGCTGGGAATGGAGATTCCCAACCCTCAGATTATACATCAAGCCCAGCATGCACATTAAAATCACCCACCACCACCAGCGGGGTGACCTCAACAATGCCACTGAGATGAAGTCAGAGAGCTCTACAAGGGACAGTGCAGGGTCGCAGGGAGCACAACACACGAACACTATCCCAAACCTATCCTGTTGTCCCAACAATAGATGCAGGCATTCCAGCCCTGGACGCACTAGTGCCACAGATTTGCTGACATAAATAGATTCCCTGTACACAATGGCCACCCCACCCCCTGACCCTCCGAACTGCCAAGGTGCTCAACACAAAACCCAGGGGGCACAGCTGGAAGAGGGACGCTCCCACCTCTGCTCCCACCCAGGTCTCAGTAAGAAAAGTCAAGTTGGCCCACTCATCCAAGATCAAGTCATGGATGATGGGTGTCTTGTTATGGACCGACCTGGCATTAACCAGAAGACAGGGCAGGTCAGAAGCATGGATGCAGTGGCTACCTGGTATGTGGCAGTGAGCCGGAGGATCAGAAGTTGCCTGTCCCTAGTTCTTTTTACCCAATCGATCCCCTGACTCAAAGCGTATATCCCGCAGTCTACCACCACCAGAATAGGAGCCCCAACTAGCACCGTCGATTGTAGTAAAAAAACACAAGGGGAAAAAGGACACAATACAACAATCAAACAAACAGATAGACCAATCCCACCCCACTCCCAACAAACAAAACTATAGGACCCCACCAAGACCCCTAAAAATTAAATAAATAAATAGAATACAACACAAAGTAAAAACAGTATAAAATAGCAAATTAATAAGCAAACACTAAATAATCAAACAAAAGTAAACAATAAACAAATAAAAACTAGCAAGCAAGCATGCAGCAGCAGAACAGCAGTGATCAGGGAGAACGAACAGTAGACTCCAGCCAGGTGGAACTCTATGGAACCAGTGAGACATGTCAGTTTAAGCATCCCAATCACAAAGCACAAAATCAACAATGCCAGCAGGAATAGGAAAGATGTAAACTGCCAGTGAGCCAGGACCTTTCCTAGCGCTGGAGAGAGGACCACCATCCACCAATCCAGATGAAAACATGGCCTCCAGCAAAGAAGGAGTGTATAGCCCCCTGCAGAAGTGGGTATACCGGGCACTAGATGAGCTGCTCCAAAAAGTCCAAGTATGGAACCAAACATCCTCAGTGACACACCGGCCAGAATGCAGGACAGAATAGATGAGAGGATCAGAGGAACATCCTCCCCCTCCAACAATGACTACTGCCACCAGCCAGAAAGGGGGGGTGCACACACCTTACCACCCTCAGCTGTCCTATGGATGTTAGACAAGCATTCCAATCACCATGATTTTATTCCACCTTGGTCTGAGTAGGCTCCTTAGGTGGCCTGTGAACTGAATAGACTCATTAGGTGGACAATGGCCTGAAGAGTGACAGGGACCTTGACATGGACCTCAACAATTAGGCACAATTAGGCAAATTGTGCAAACTTTACACAAACATTAACAGCATCCTGCCCAGAGTGTTAAGCATCTAAACAGCATCAGAGCAGACACGCTACACAAAAGATGTTGAAAGGAAGCTGAAATATAGTTCAATTAAAATAAAAAGGATCATACAGCAAAAGAGAAGGGAAAGAGAAAGATAACCCATTAACTATATGGTAATCCAACCTGGCAAAGGATGTGTGATATCCAATTTACTCAAAATATATTTTGTCAGGTACATATCACCAAGATATATATCCTGCCTCATATCTCCAAGATATATATCTGAATCACCTAAAGGGAGCATGAATCCTCTGTTGTGGGGGCTTTACAAAAGCAGCAAACAGACCTGCTGAAGCAAATGATACATCAGTTCAAGAGTTAACATGACATTTCCAGGAAGTGCATCTGTCATAAAGCACATTGTTGAAATGGCCACTGCAGCATTGATCTGAGCATCCCACCGGTCATTGCACTGAGAATGTGCAATTGGAGATGCATGGAAACAGAGATAATTTCGCAATCTAGTATGGATGGAAAAGTTATCCAGTTATTGTGTGGACTTCTAATGGCATCTCAAGATGTGAATTAACCACTTGGAATTAAACAGCTTATCTATATTTGATATATGTCATATTCCTTGCATAGGGTGTAAAGCATGCCCTGGCATACCATCATGTGTAGATCTAGAAATAGCCTTTCGTTTGAGATGGAAACAGATTTTTTCACTGTCAGCTTGTGAGAAAATGTGTATATTTATGAGATGGATTTTTACACATTTCTGGATGTGTTCAAATTATAAAACTTTGGTAACTGCTGCCTTTTGCATAGATTATTACAAGTAAGCATTGAATGTGTTGTTGTTGTTGTTGTTGTTGTTTTATATGCTTTGAAGAGCCAAGCCTTGTCTGATTGGGGTGTGTGCATCCTTAAATGCACATGCATGCCTCAATCAAAGGTAATTGAGAACTTATGTACAAATTATGCAACACATGTAAGGGTGTAACACTTGGTGACTCGGGGTGATTTTTCCTTTTCTTCTTGAGGGGTGAGAATTATTGACAATCTGACTCAATATAAATGAGGCTTGGGTGAAATTTCTTCACATGCCTGGCCTCAGGTAATGGTCAGAAACCCTTCAGTAAGTACAGTTATCCTCCTCTTCATATTTGACTAAGGAGTGCTAACACAGGAACAGTTGACATTTGGAAAGGCATCAGGACACAACTTTAAAAACAACTTTTAAACTTTAAAAAGTGGGCTCTCCACTCCTGGCTTCTCTTTGACAAGGACATCTGACAGCAACCTTGTGTGACAAGGGTCAAGCTCTGCACAGGCAGACAATTATTGTCATTTTTAGATTAGTCTGATCTCACCAACAGTTCTTACTTGCCTCCATCTGATGGAAATCTGAGAACTGGCATATAGTATGGACAATTACTTTACATGAACTCAATCTTCCATTTTGTTTCCTTCTTAAAATATAACTGGATTAGAATTTGTTTGAGTGTATTGCCATGAAAGCACTTGCTGATTTATTTTTATTTTTTAAACATAGGAATTTCAGTTGAAGGTGATGGTTGGAAAATGACAGCTAATAAATTCAATCACCCCTATTGTGGGGAAGAGGCAAGCAGATGCTGAGAATCCTTGTAAATAGTAACAGAGACAAGGCAACTTATCAAAACTGCATGGAAATTTATAAAAGAAGCAATCAGATTAGCACAAAAATATAACCCAGGGATAATTGGCCTACTTAAATTCTTTAACTCCTTGTATTTTACCAATAAAGCATGTTTCTAGAGAGGCTTGGCTTTTGAACTTACATCCATTTGCCAACACAAAGAAGCATATGGGAATACATATGTGCAAAGCACTTGCTGTCTAGAATTATGGAAATGAGTTTGCCATGCGACACAACTTTTGTTGTTGGTGCTGACCCTGAGGAAATTAAATACTCACTGCATAATTACTGTTTTTACAGTAGCATTTGGCTAATTTATTCAATCCAAACCTTTTCATTTATTTTGCAGAATAGGGTGAAGAGATTGGGTTCATCTTCACGGTGCACAGAGTCCAACAGATTTCAGACATGTACGAGCAGACCTTCATGTTGAGAATGTTGAGGGTTTAAAAAAAGAAACAACTTTGTTTCACTTCAAGAGATATACAGTAGCTTGTTAGACTTTATTTATCCAGCAACATTTCTTTTATGATGTGGGCAGGAAGTGTCATGGGGACATTCCGAAGGACTTCATATGGGGGAAATTGTTTCCCATGTTGGACATCTCATACTTAAGATTAGAGATGGGCACAAAATGAATTTTTAATTCATTTCATTCATTATTTGTTTTGTAACATTATGAAATGAATAACGAACCCCACTCTGGAGGAGAAACAAAATGAAAGGAAACAGAAATTTCTGTTCCATTCCATTTCGTTTCGTTTCCCCATAGGAATGCATTAGCAATGCATTCCTATGGGGAAAAACCCACAGTTCCCCCCAACTGCCCATTGGGGCAAGGGAAACCGTGGGCTTTGGGCCTTTCCCAGTGGCAATCAGCTGGTGCGCGGGCTGGGGAGGCAAAAAAAAGGTTTAAAGCTCCCACCTTTTCCCCTGCAGAAAAGGCAGGAGGTTTAAAGTTGTTTTTTCCCCTTCCCCAGCCCACCAGCCAGCTGATCACCACTGGGGAGGCAAAAACAAAACAAAACAAAACAAAACAAACTTTAGCCTTTTCCCTGCCCGCTGGGGCGGGAAAAGGCAGGACTTTTTTTCCTCCATTGAAATGCATTGGCTCAATGCATTTCAATGGAGAAATTTTCCCCATTGGAATGCATTGGTTCAATGCATTCCAATGAGGAATCGCTGGGGCATTGTTGTTGTTGTTGTTGTTGCTGCTGCTGCTGCTGCTGCTGCTGCTGCTGCTGCCGCCTACCCCAATGCGCGAGACAGCAGATGGGCACTGGGGGAGGCAAAAAGATAAATAAAAAACCTCCTGCCTTTTCCCTGCTCGATCAGGCACTGGAAATGGTGGGACGTTTTTTCTCCCTTCTTTTTATCCATTGTAATGCATTGAAATTTTTCCTCACTGGAATGCATTGGGTCAATGCATTCTAATGAGGAATCGCTGGGGCAGTTTTTTCCCTCCCCCAGCCAGCTGATGGGCGCTTTCTTTATAACATTTATCAAAGTTATAGGGCATACAGTATTCAGATGCAGAGTTAGGCTATATAATTGGTATAAGTATAAATAGTTATAAATAAATGACTTGACTTTCCGGATTTCCAAGGGGCCTGAAATATACAAAGGAATACCATGGGCAATGCCAGGCTGCATTTTGAGTTCTGTGTCATGTGGTTGCTCAAAAATCACCTCAAGAACTACTCTTTGCTGCAAAGAGGCATAAAGGTGATTGCATTCTACTCACATTAAGGGATGGGCACAAAATGAAAAATGAAATGCTGTTTTGTTGTTTCAATAGCTAACAAAACAAAACAAAATGGGGAAGCAGCATTTCATTAGTAACCAACGAAATGAAACTGGGTTTTTTGTTTAAAACAAACCCATTTGTTTATCTGTAAAACAGCTCCCCTGGGTCCTAGAGGAACCAAATTTGGTGTAAACCTTCCTTGGACTCTCTCTTTAAGCCCCCCAAATTTACCTCATGATCTGCAGCACAGACAGAGCAGGAAACACACATTTCTGGGATATGCAAATTTGATTTGCTTAGATGCAGAGATCAGAGGGATGGGGCAATTTACTTGGTCATGGCTGCGGTCAGTGTGGCAAGCATTTCTTTCCCATCTGTAGGCTTATAAGAACCTCTTTGACCTGGGACAAGATAATGTGAGTAGGAATGGGCATGAAACAGAAAAATGGGTTTTCTTTCATTTCATTTTGTTCCCTCCCATGATTAGTTTTGTTTTGTTAGAAATGGATTTTTAAAAAAGTTTGGTACAAAATGAAACAGTAATGAACTGATGTTTTACTCTATAAAATGAGTCCACTGGGTCGTAGAGGCACTAAATTTTTTGGGTACCTTCCTTGGACTCTCTCCTTTAAGCCCTCCAAATTAAGAGAGATTTGGGGTTCAGGGGGCTGAGTTATTCAAATGGGGTATACCCCAAACCTCTCCAAATTGGGGGGGTGCTTAAAGGAATTCTGAGACATGTGAGATGCTCAAACAGAGCTTGAGGAAGCTCCACTGTAATTTCCATGCTGCTAACTGCCTGGGATCAGTATTTTCAAGCATATAACATTGCAATTAGAAATGTTTTTTTTCTGGGGGCACCCCTTTTAAGAGTTTATAGAGTTTGAAGAACTGTGATTCTTCAGATCTGTGGATAGCAATTTGCTATCATTTTTGACTGATTTCCATCCGGAGTAGACTGATAGAATTTCAATATCATATGGTTGGATGTCTGAACTAAAAGATGAGAACTGAGTCCCTCTTAGTCCTTATGTTTCTATTACTCTAAATAGCCTATCTGGAAATATATTTGTGATTGCCTCATATACCGGTGTGGTGCTTCAACATCCATGTAATACTAGCTGTGAGGCAGAGTCCTATTTTAACTGTAAGCAAGGAAGGGAAGTATTCCAGTTGGGTATGTTCCAGCCTGCATGATTCCCGTTGTTTGTACAGCATTTAACAGGAATGAGACTTGCTAGAAACCAGCCAGTTCTGGGCTAACTCTGGAAATGGCTTCCAACCCAATCACAGCAGGGCAATGTGTTCACTGAAAACTTTTTGTTCATTTCCTTCTGGACCTTTGCTTAGGTGAAATAATAGGGGGTAGGACCACCGGTAAGTAGCAGCAGTGAATTATAATCCCTTCACAGATTTGTGTGCATTACTGCTAATAGAGATGGGCACGACCAGGAGAAATGACGTTTCGAGTTGTCTTTTGTCGGGACGGGTCCGTTTCGGGTCGTTTCCGTTTATCGCGGAAATTTTCAAAAATTTGTCGTTTCCATTTGTCGTTTGTCATTTGTGTTGGGGTTGGGGTTGGGGTTGGGGTTGGGTTGGGGATGGGGTTGGGGTAGGTGGGCTCTGGGAAACACCTCTCTGGGTGCCTCTGACGTCTGACCCACTAAGAAGGGAAGGGAAGGGAAGGGAAGGGAAGCGTTTCACGTAGCCGCTGCGTAGCCAGCCATAATACTCTGTCCACCCCAGGACATGATCTGAAAGTATATAATGTATGGTGCAGGAACCACAGTGAAACTTTCTCAGTGACAAGACAGCCATCTTTTAGAAAAGTGTCTCCCAGAAATCTACGCTTATATCTGAGATTAAATCTTCATTCTAGTCCTTTTAGTACATTCCACTACATAAAGTCTCTAGCAGGCTGCCGAAGAGCTCTGCATATACTGACTAAAACCATTATGTTAGGGTTGGGGGGTAAGTGGTAGAGGCACCTCTCTGGGTGCCTCTGACTCACTAAGAAGGAAAGCATACTGGCGTACTGGCGTACAGGTTAGGGGTAGGGGTAGTGGGCTCTGGCTGGGAGGCACCTCTCTGGGTGCCTCTACTGTGACCCACTAAGAAGAGAAGCGTACTTGCGTACGGATCTGGGTTACGGTTGGGGTTAGGGTAAGGGCTAGGCTTAGGGTTACAGTTAAGGTTAGGGTGGGCTGCACCTCTGGGTGCCTCTGACTCACTAAGAAGGACAGTGTACTGGCGTATGGGTTAGGGTTAGGGTTAGGGTTAGGGTTAGGGTTAGGGTTAGGGTTAGGGTTAGGGGGCTTTTTATGCCCTCTGGCACATCCAGAAGTCTCAGTCAAAACCTGGCCATGCGATTGGTGGAATGGGTCCAAAAATTTGCATGGTCCCATCCCATGGCCAGCCCATCATTGTGCAGGTGTAAAAAAATAAAAATAAAATAAAATAAAATAAAATCAATGGAGACGTTTTATTGCAAGAAAAACCCACTGCTGCAACTATAAAAATCAGGCATTTAAAATACCTAATTTTCAAATGTTTCTGTGGTGCTTTGGTGGGTTTTTGAACCACAATTTAAAAATAAATATTGCGGTCGCCATTTTGGATCCCCCCCACCGCATGGCAAATGGAGACGACGAGGATGCCCCCCCAGCCTGGTACCAGCAGCCCAGGACAGGAGGGGGGGAAGGCCAGGGACCCCCCCACAGAAACCACCCCTCTCTGGTAGGTGCCCTCACTGAGGCAGGCATATTTTCGCCAGCTTTTTTGGCCAGGAATCGTTTTTTTTTATTTTTAAAACTTTTTTTCTGTGCTGCTTGGCATCAAGCGCAATCGCCGTGGTGCCATGAACGACAACGAAAAATCAGACCCAATTTTTCTTTTTTTGGGTCAGGTTCGAGCTGGAGCGGAGAAATTCTCATTACTGTTACCCGTTATGTAACGATAACGAGAACCGAAAATGGAAACGAGAATTTCGCCACTCCTTGCCCATGTCTAATTGCTAACAACAGAGACAATTGTTGTTCTTATTCAAGGTCAAAAAGAACTAAGATTTCCAAAAATAGTACTTGAACAGGATTTCCAATTCTTTTTTTCCTCAGCCATAATACTCTGTCCACCCCAGGACATGATCTGAAAGTATATAATGTATGGTGCAGGAACCACAGTGAAACTTTCTCAGTGACAAGACAGCCATCTTTTAGAAAAGTGTCTCCCAGAAATCTACGCTTATATCTGAGATTAAATCTTCATTCTAGTCCTTTTAGTACATTCCACTACATAAAACCTCTAGCAGGCTGCCGAAGAGCTCTGCATATACTGACTAAAACCATACTCTGTGAGAAAAAAATGCAATATAAAAGTAATACTATTTTATTGATCACCATAACTTCAGGTTTGTGGCTGTGTATTTGAATTAAGCATGTCCATCACATTTCGTGAAGAAAGATACAAAATTTGTACTTTCTTTGGATCGTAAAGATCTGCTCTGTTCTTCAAAAGCAACAGAAATCCTTAACAGATCATTTGTCTAACCCAGGGGTCCTCAACCTAAGGCCCCGGGGCCGGATGCGCCCCCCCAAGGTCCTGAATCCGGCCTCTGGGACCAATTGCAAACCCCCACCTACCCCCTGGTTTGTGAGCAAGCCAACCTCTGCAGCTGCTTTTGGACTGTGATCCGGCCCCCAGTGGTGTCTGGGTGGTGGTGGACCGACCCGCTGTTTGAAAACTTTGAGGACCCCTGGTCTAAACTTTACTTAAACACACATACTTCAATTACCAAATTTCAGGCTCTGAATAAAAAATACCCAAATGAAATATTTCACAGTTGTGTTCATATATTTAGACTTAGATTAGTAGTGTTTCCTGTAAAAATAAGGATATGCTTTATTACTAAACGAGTGGCATGGAATGACATGGCATTATTGCTATACTATATTACATAGGTACTAAGTTTGGTGTAGTGGATAGAGTGATGAACTGAGAGCCAAGATGCCTTGTTTGGCCATAAAAACTCATGAGGGGAGTGAAACTGGTGAAGCCATTCCCGAAATACAGTATCTCACTTCACTTGGAACCCCTATAAGGGAAACTATAAGTCTATACCAGTGATGGCAAACCTTTTAGAGTCCGAGTGCCCAAACTGCAATTTAAAACCCACTATTATTATTTTTTTGCAAAGTGCCAATACAGTAATTGAACCTGTATACAGGTGGCTATGAAGGGGCGATGCTGAGTGCCCACAGAAAGGGCTCTGAGTGCCACCTTTGGCACCCGTGCCATAGCTTCACCATCACTGGTCTATACCAACTTGATGGCATATAGAAGGCAACAATGTATTATTTGCATTTTGTAAAGAGAAGTATTTTGCAAGAACTGTACTTCAAAAGATAAACTGGGATTGTAAGGAGGTTGTGTGAATGTGTTTTTGTTTTTTAGAATGTGTTTCTCTTCGTAATGCTAATAGCAAATAACTATACCAATATCTATACATACTGTATGTTATGTATGTATGTATGTATGTATGTATGTGATGGGTGCCTGTATCCTGTCCAGCACAGTCTCATTATGAAGTATAACAGTAAACATCACCATTGGCAGCTTCCTACCTTCCCCATTCTGCTGCTTTCCAACATCTGGCCTTGGATGCTAACTAGTTTCATAACAGGAGTAAGATCATCAATATTGCATTCAGCTTTATGGAGTTTAAATTATTTTTTCATTTATTTTTATGTACAGAGCACACGAAAGGATTTATAAAAAGGAAGATGCTTCAGGACAATAATATTGCATAACTGAGGAATATAGTACATCAAATTTATTTTTATTTATGGTTGTGGGACTCCCATCTATTTCTTCTAAAACAGCTTTTAAAATGTCCTTTATACACCAGGAGATTGGTTGTCCTGGCATAATGTGATAATTACAAGCCCATTTTCGTCTGAACAAATGAACATTTAACAGATGTTAATAGCATCAGGAAAGTATTTTCTGGCAGTGTTAGATATTGTTAGTTTCGTGATAGTCCTATAAAAGTACTTAACACAGAGATCAATGCACTTAGGCAAGTTTGGGTATAGCCACAAGTGGGGTGTATGTAGAATATAGTGTTGCTTTTAAGTTGAAAACTCATTACTACCACCAAATAGTTTAATTTGTTAGGTGTGTCGGTTATTGGGCTTTACTAAAAACAAAACTCTCCTACTTGTAAACATGGATTGCTTTTTTTTTGCTTTGCTTTATTTATTTTATAGATAGTTATCTATAAAATAAATAAAGCAAAGCAAAAAATTAGCAAAATGTTCTGCTTATATATTGCCCCATAGCAGTTCAAGCACTCTCTGGGCAGTTTGCAATTTAATTATGCAGGCTACACACAAAGGGTGTTTTCAGTCCAATTATATGAATTCCTGCTTGTAAATTATTAGAAACTTTGGACTGCACTAACAAAAGCAAACAAGCAAAGCAAAAGCAGCAGACCCATGTTTGGTGGTCCAGAAGAAAGAGATAGAGTGCACACAGTTCAGGCTGTGAATTGGTTAGCCAGATTTAATCATAACAGAAGGGTAGATTTTCCATGGCACATGCTGTAGAAAATAGAGAAACAAGAACTACGTAGCAGGGAAGTTGGAAGATCTTTGGGTATGGGTCCCAAGTTTGAGTCCCTATTAAAGACAAGCTTTCTCTCCTCAAAAAAGAGGAAGGGTGAATGTGTTCTGAGTCACGAGGTGAGTCTGAGCCATTGAAAAAGAACAACAACCTGAGTCAAGTCTGAACTGAGTCGTTGGCGCAACTTAAGTTCAACTTGACAGGGAGTCCCATGAATTGAGTCCCCATCCCTGCTATGTAGTGATTGAAAAACTATTGCTTCTTCAATGTAGTACTATCTTTAATGATCCCTCACAGAGAATATTAAATTAAAAAAGAAAAAACATACTTGCAATTTTCCCTTCTTGTATGGTTCTGCTGCATGTTATCATGGTGCCCCCTGGAAACTGCGCTTATTTGAGGAGTGCATGGCAATAAGATGAGATGGCGGCAGTTAGAATTCACCAAGGCCACATCTATTCATGCTTAAAAGCATCTGCAGTTGGCCCAAATGTAGGTTCCCCTAAACATAGCAGGCATTCAGTATGCTATAGGGAACCATTCTTTATCGTATCCTATTTGTCACCCTCTTCAAAATCAGAAATCACTGGTTAATGGTAGTCTCAGATGGGGTGGTTTTGTCCCAAAGGTGATATCACTCTCTTACCCTATGGAAGTCTCACAGCACTAAGCAACAAGCCTTGAGAAACGCACGCATGCACGCACACACACACGTGCACACACGTACGCACACGTATAAAGCTGTACATTCTTTGTCGTATTGCATCTGATCAAGTTAATTGCTGAGCAAAAATTATACCAAATTCTTATTATTATTCTACTACATCCTTTTTTGTATTTAGCCAATTATAAAACATGTTCCAAGACTAAAAAAAATTGCATTCATCTTTCTCCCTCAATCTATATGTTAGTCTGTCCATCTCTGCACATTCCATTATTTTATTTAACAGCATTTCTTCGGTTGGTATTGCTTTGCTTTTCCACAACTGTGCCCATGCCATTCCTGCCATGTTAGGACATGCAATATTAAATTACTACAATCTTTGTTCACAAAGTTTGGTGAGATACCTAATAGACATGTTTCTGTTTTGTCACTTGTTTGAACCATGTATAATTTTTTACCCAAAAAAAGGCTCTGCTCAATCACATGTCCACCAAAGATGGACTGGGAAACATTCTAACTAATTTATATGGTGGGAGGTGCCATCTATAAAACATTTTAAGTAGATTTTTCTATAGGAGGCAACTATTGTCAATTGATAGTTATTGGCCCATAATCTGTGTTATTTTTTCTAGGGGTACCTCCAAAGTGTGTGCCCTAGAAAAAAATCTTTCTAATTGATTGATTCAGGATTCGAAAGCCAAGCTGCAGTGGCACTAAATCCCTTGCCCGCAGAGGGGCTATTGCAGTTTTAGGATTCAATTAGAATGACTTTTTCCTACAGTCATCTCCTTTGGAGCTTAATAACAAAGAACCCTGATTCCCCAAACCTTTCCAAATTTCAGGGGCTTGCAGGGAAGAGCTTAAGGAAGTTCCCTTGCCATTGTGGTGTCTCTAGGACCCAGGGGAGCATAGCATTTTATTTCATTTTCTTTCATAATGAAACTACTTTAAAATTTTGTTAGTAACGAAAGGAAACAAAAACTATGAAAGAAACAAAATGAAATGAAACAAAACACTATATTTCCATTTCATGCACATTTCTAGAAGCTACCATACAGAAGGGTGATTGATACCCTGGGCCATAACTATTAACAAGACTTTCACTTTACAAAAAAGTTGCAAATACATATTCTTAGCAAGGTCCTCTTAAATGTCGGTGACATTTGTAATCATTTTCTAACCAAGGCTGTATTTTACAAGATCATTGCAAATTGCCAACGGAAACATTAAAAAAATTACTTTCAGATATCAGCTTTAAAACTGCCTTTGACAAATACAAATGATGATGAAATTCATTATGTCACTTCTACTTTCCCTTGGAATTGGACTAGCAATCGTGGCTGATTATGAACAAAGATGTGTTGCTCTCCCCCACCCCAGCCCCCACCCCACACCCCACCTTCTGGCTGTGAAAAATGCAGTGATTTCAAAAAGGAGCTTCTCAAGAGAGGTACCTTAAAGGAACTTGGCTGAGCTAGAAAAGCATGATTCTGCAGGGCTAATCAAAAGCAATACATTCAGCCAGCTCCTTGGGATTTAGCCTCTTTGGTTGTGAATTGCAAGGCCTCACTTGAACACATCAATGAATTGCAACTGGGGCATTGCAGAATGATGCACAACTAGGGGAGAAGACTAGATTCCCACTAAGACCTACCCTCTGCACTCAATTTATTATGAGTTAAGGGATTTGTAGAGTTCTGCGGTGTGAACCCGTGGTAATGAATAGGGTGAGATAAAAAGCTACAGGACCAAAGATGACAGCATGTAGAAGCAGCAAACACTTGTTATTAGCATTTTTAGCACTCTCCAGACCCATCCCTCTGCTGTGCCAGCTTTGATATATTACCGCACTACTGTTGCTCCTTTTTCCTGGTAAACGACACATCATCTTCCCTTTGGAAACACGAGTGAAATTAAGCTTTATTTATGTCACTTGCACAGTTATTTAAATAAATGTGACCTGGGAGGATAAGGAAGTGACACCACCTGGCTGAGTGTCTAGATGACTTACTCACTATGTTTAGGGATACTTTAGGAGGAAACAGAATTGCCACCTGCCTGCTGTAATTTCCTGACATGTAAAATAAATTTAGCTCCTGTATTTGGATTTACATGAATTAGTATGTGTAAACAGTTAGCATTTCCTGCCAGATTCCCTGAGGGAAATGTCCTGTGATGAATGGATATGCAGTAGACTTTTGGCATGAAGGTCCAATTGGCAGGAAGGAAAGATGGGCATCTGACCATACACAATTAACATTATTCACACGGAAAAAAACCCCAAGACTCTGGGCATCAGCTGGGAAAAGCATGATCCAGATATTCCCTTTTGAGGGCAAATGGTGCCATGAGGCAATGTATTTAAAGTTTAAAAACAAAAGATGTGGCAATTTAGCAGCTATCAGTTTCAAGATCGGCATAGGTTTTCATGGATTAGATTGCATGACAGTCAAATTGTGTGACATTAAAAATGTTTTGAAAGAATTATGTTGAAGGACAATAAATAAATAAATTCCCTGATGCTTGGATTCTTACTGTCCAGAAAACCCTGGTGTCTCCCACTGCAAATCAGCACCATACCTCTCTGATGTTAAGTCATTTATCTCTGTAACACTTTTTTTCCTTGGCAGAATAGTGATTAATGGGAAAGAAGTAGGCAGTTAAATATTCTGCTTTCACATCGCTACAGACACCTGTTAACAATTACACTGACTACAAAGTCCTTTTTTTTTGTTGGAAATACTGGCCTTTTGCCATGAATTTCAAAAAGGTCTGGAAATTCAAACGTGTAAGGAATAGAGATGGGCACGAAATGATTTTTTGTTTCCATTATTGTTATTCATTTCATTACGTAATAAAACGAATAACAAAAATTGTGATGAAATTGGAACGAACCGAACAGAACCACAAAAATTAGGTTTGTTAATGTTTCGTTTTCATTAATGGCGATGCGCAATGAAATGAGCTGTTTTTAAATATTAAAAAATGTCCTGAATATCTGTAAAAACCCAGCGATAATTATATATTTTGCCTGATAATACCTAACAGGGGGTTGGGGTCCTTAAAATGTGCATTTATGTCTTTTCTCAGATCGCTGTATTTTTTTCCTTTAAGGGGAGTTAGGGGACATCGACCCAAAATGGCTCCCAGATGCCTAATATTGATTTATTGGGTATTAAAATGCCCTGGACATCTGTAAAAACACAGTGATAATTATTTGAAATTATTACCTACCAGGGGGTTGGGGTCCTTAAAACTTTTGTTTTTGTCTTTCTCCCATCGCGATGTATTTTTTCTTTTCCCTTTGACACAAAATGGATTCCAGCCATAAAATGGATGCAAGCCATGTGATGGGATCATGTAAATTCTTGGACAATGTCAACCAATAGCATGTCCAGGTTGCAGACTGGGCAGGTCTGGCAGCCACAGAGGGCATAAAAAGCTCTGGCAGGCCCCGTCCTCCTTGCAGTCTCCGTTGGGAGTTAAGGTGGGATTGCTGTCTCTGCGACTCGTTATTTTCACTTTAGGCCAGCCAGGCAGGTGTGTGTCTCTGTGTTCCTGCTGGCTGCAGCCTGGCTCTTAGGGGAGAGAAAGAAGAGATTTCTCTCTAGCTTCAGTCTTGCAGCCTCCCTGTGTTCATGTGTGTGTACCTCTCGGTGAGTACTCCTCCTCTCTGCCAGCATCATTTTTTTAGTGTCTTCCCTCTGGTCTGGGGCATTGGGGGATGCCCACGCACAGAAATGCTTTAAAAATCACGCCAAAAGCGGGTAAAAATGAAAAACAAAAAATGAATAAGCAAAAATGATTTTTTCCAAAAATTCACAAAAAATGAAAATGAACCAAAACGGACCCCTCAACAAAAAGCAAAAAACCAAAATGTCATTTTTTCGATTTGTGCCCATCTCTAGTAAGGAATCAATTGGCCCATGCATAAGTGAAAGGGGTGGCATGTTTGAGGAAGTGTGTGCTAATGATCACGAATTTGGACACTGGATACAAGAACCCTAAGTTTGTAATTGTTTATTGCTCTTTTGCCATATTATTCAAATATAAAACCAATATTCATTTATTTCCTCCAAATGTTATTTATCCCCAGAGTGAAACTGTAACATTTCTAATCTATTCAGACAATGGAAGCAGCAAGAGTCCAGTTAATTGTATTCAAAATTTTGAAAGCATCACACATATATGCTCTGCAGCATTTGCCAAGATGGATACAGATTGTGGTTATAGTTCTCATATTTAGGAGCTAATTTAGTTGAAAATGCTATTGTTCATTGTCACTCAGGGCTGAAATTACAGCAAAGACCTCATATTTCACTAATACTCTCCTCAACAACTCAGCATGCTCAGTCAAGCTATTAATAAATAGAGAACACTTGAGAATGCCATGGTTTCATGCTAATATGGATTTGCAGAGGTAAGGATTAGCATGGAGATTTGATTTTATGATTTAAAAATATTTCTTCTGGGTATAACACCCTTCACTAGATATGAGATGGGAAAATGATTTTGCATCAAAAGTTAATGTAAATGTACAGTATTTATATTACGTTGTTTTAGTCTGCACTGAACCAATACTGTTGTTGTTGTTACATGCGGTGAGGTTGCCTCTGCCTTATGGTGTCCCTGTGAATGAGAGATCTGCAACATGTCCTGTCCTCAACAGCCTTGTTCATCTCTTGTAAATGCAAGGGTGTGCCTTCCTTTAGGGAATAAATCCTTCATATATTTTGTCTTCCTCTTTTCCTACCACCTTCATCCTTTCCCAGTGTTATAGTCTTTTCTGGACAGTTTGCCTTCTTATGATATTCCCCCAAGTATGACAGCCTCAATTTCATCATTTTTTCCATCTGGCATGAAGAAGAAAAAACTGTCATGAGAACATAAGAATGTAAGAAGAGCCATGCTGGATCAGGCCAAAGGCCCATCTAATCTAGCTTCCTGTATCTGGCCCTTGAAGTACCCTGGTTTTAAGCCTGGAGATTACAGATCTCCATCATGGTTGGTTACCTCTGATGGACTTTTCCTCCAGGAATCTGTCCAGGCCAGATGCCATCACCACATCTTGTGGCAGGGAGTTCCACAGACTAACAACATGCTGGGTTAAAAAAAAATATTTTGTCTGTTCTCACTCTCCCAATCCTCAATTTGAGTAGATGCCCCCTAGTTGTGGTATTTTGTGAGAGGGAGAAGAGCATCCCTCTATCCACTTTAATCACGCACTGCATATTTTTTATGTTTCATATCCCCCCTCAGGTGCTTTTTTTCCAGACTAAAGAGTCCCAGCCGTTTTAGCCTTTCCTCATAAAGGAGCACTACATTTCAAATGAATCATTTTTCCTCTGTCACCTTTTTTACTGCCCAGCTTTCACAATCATACATAGTGACAGATGATACAAGAGTGTGGGTGACCTTGGTCTTCACCTCCAGTAACATACCCTTACATTTGATATTCTCTAGTTCCTTCATTGCTGCCCTTTCAAGACTCAGTCTTCTGATTTCTTGGCTGCTCTCTCTATTTTCATTGATGACTTCACCAATGTTAGTCATTTCTTATTTGGAAATGAATACGACCATATAGAAAACTCAGTGCAGCAAAGCCCAGTGACTACAATGCATAGAACCAGGAGGCATGCAAAAGTCCTCTGAGAAATATCTATCTTACCGAAACTCTTTTGATTTCTTTTGGATATTTTGCCTGAACACAAATCTCAACGTTCACCACTGGTTGTTTCACTTCAGCAAAAGCCACTGGGAACTCTAGAAGTCATTAGTGTCAGATATGAAATCTGATGCCTATATTTACAATATATGTGAACACACTATTGATATAACCTTTGAAAGCTACCTGGGGAAAATAAACCTAACTTAGTTTAAATTGTGGAAATCAGAAATCAGGGGTCTGAGGGGCAATCCATTTGCTAGCAATTGATACAAGTCTGGAGGTGAACAGTAGAATAGACATCTACAATTATTACTTGTGAACTAAGCAAATACTTGCAATTACAGAAAATACTGATGAAAAACATAAGAGTTTGAGTCCTTGAACTGAAGCCAAGCAAACTATCCTTTCCTTATCCATTTAAAGTCATCTCATACATAAAAACATAAAATATATGCTTCTTTATGGAGACAATTTCCAGCACACTTTTTGACACAAACCAGTTAGAACAGATTCAGGGAGCGTCACACCTTCCTTATTGTTGGTGGTTCTTGGACAAAAATATCTGTAGAGACATCTATTTGCCATGTATTTTCCAATCTCTGGGTGGGCTTCCTAGAGTCATCCAGTTTCCTACTTGGAAATTGAGTGCAGCTGGCTTACATAGACCAGTATGCTTTTTAGCTGCTTGCATTATTAAAATATACTTGTGTTCTTGTGTGAATTTCCCCCCATGGGGTTCATTTTAAGTCCTGTAGAGGTTTCTGCAGCAAGAAATTACCCATTTGTGTTGACTTTTGGAACTATGAAATGCAGATTGCTTGTATTGTATTGTATTTGTTGCTAGGAGTTTCAAATTTTACATATTTCTGTCCTATCTCTAACTTTGGTTTGATTCACCGAAGCTGTGGAACTTCAAAGACTTATTTCTGTAACCTGGGGGACATGCAAATATCTGACAAATGGATAAAATCATCAACATGGAACTTTAAAACCAATGTTTGTGTTATATTCTGCGCAAGCTGAAGTCTCTGACTATATGCTGACTTGTGTGTTCTCATTAAAGAGAAATTCCAATAAATCCAGTGGTTTGAAAAGCTTCTGCTAAATTACAAACCATTCATGAAAGGGATTGAAACGTATACCACAAATCACATAACAACCAAAGTCCCATGTTAGCTTGCAATAAATAAGAATTTAAGCCTTCCCTGGTTGTGAAACAGATACTGACTTTAAACAACCAACGATAGGAGTGAACAGATCGCTAGAAATGTATTATAGGCATATTTGCAAGGTTCCCATAGTCTGGGTTTTGTTTTGTTTCTCCTTTTGTAATCACTGCATTACACAAGGGCCTGGTGCAAATTACAATTTTGCAACACAGGCTGCTAAGTTTCAGAGAGGAAGTATTAATCATGTTCAATGGTATACTTTAGTCATGAGATGCCATGCTCATAAATCCTACATGACAGTAACAAGCTTAAATCTGACAATGGGTAGTTAAGCTGAAAGGATATAGAAATGCCAGAGATGATAAGGTCAAACAAAAAGCCCCCTATCAAAGTGCAGAGCACTTGCTGCCTATTATTTTTATCTGGAGCTTGAGTTTGCTAAGGAAAGAAGCCCTCCTCATTTTTATTTACCCATGCCACAGCTTATTTTGCAGAGATTAGGATTGCTATACAAGAATCCAAGCTAAGGTTATACTCTTACGGATTTTTTTTTCAAATAGAATAGCAATAATCAAATGAGATGTTCATATTTTTGGAAAGTTATACGGACAGTCACTTAACATCTATATACAATACAGGCTTTATGAAGGATAAATCTTTTATTAAAATGGACTAGGAATAATCTTGATCTGGCAGCTGGGTGAGGTAAGAACAGAATTCAAGTTCCTCTTCAATGGTGGAGCAGCACCTACACTTTAGCAGTCCTTTACCTCATGGAATGCTTTGCAGCATTATACTCCAAACAAGGTTCTAAAATCCCCATGCTTTCTTTAAACCCCACCCCCCAGGGTGAAATAAGCAGGCAAGATGCTGTTTGGGTTTGAAAACTAGGCCCACACAGAGAAGAGGCTATGTGGGGAACTGTTGGTCCTGAGGTCTCCATGAGACCTCAGCCAAGGCAAAGTCATGGGGGTGAGTTCTGCAGCCCCGTGAGAGTGCCTTTGCTGAGCAGCACCACTCAGCTGGCCAAAGTCATACCTTTAACCACCACTGGCTTCTGGAGTGCCATCATGTGGCCAGTCCCAACCAGATAGGTTTATGAAGGGCTCCTAGCCCCAGCACCATGATCTCTAAATCTGTGAGGCCACAGGGTTGTAGGAGTATAACTTGTAATAGATTTGGAACTCCCCAGATGCTTCGATTCCCTGCCCTAACCATCAGTGTGGCCAGTGCCACACTACCTTAGCCAGTGTGCAATATCCTTGCTCTCCCTTGGCCAATCTGTCAAACATTCTTATCTGGCTGCATACGGCAACCACAGAGTGCCACACTAATTTGCAAAAATGAGTCGGTTGGGTGGGTTGCTGCCAGCTGAAGAGAAAGAGGCTGTGTGTGCCTGGAGGGGCAACGGGGCAAAGCGGTCCCGATATCGGACAAGCCGGCTGCGAAACAGACCCAAAGAGCTGAACACTTGTCTGTATAATTGTTGGGGATATTTTAGTCTGTTTGGCCCAATTAAACCACACAGAGCAACTTAAGTATACAGTCAGATTTAGAATTAATTTATAATAACTTCAGGAAAGGTTTTATTATTACAGACTTTGTTATTTCAGCAGTAATAAGTCAAAACTATAACATCAGAGTGAAAAAGAAAATAATTGATCTTACATATTCCATATTAATCTAATTTATCTTGAAGAATCTACCTAAACTAAGTAAAATGTCCCCTAGATCTGGATGGCATGAATGCAAGTATGAGTCTCCATTTAAGAAGATATCAGGAGAGGAAAACTGACTCACTAGCTAGAGAGGCAGGACAGAAAAGTGCAAAGTACAGAAAGACCAGTAGCAATCCAGTACAGGTTGAATGACAGATAATCCCACTGCATACTGGGACACTATTGCTCTGCATATTCTAACAATAAAAACATTAGTTATACAGGGTGAGATCCCAGCATGCATAAAGGAGGCAATAGTGAGACCACTGTTAAAAAGGCCCTCTATGGATCCCACAATACTGAATAATTACCAACAACTATCTAATATTCCATTATTGGGGAAAATGTTAGTGTGTAGGTCATGGCCTTTCAGCTCCAGCGGTTTCTGGATCAGAAAAATTGTCTAGATCCATTTTAATCTGTCTTTAGGCCTGGTAACGGGACAGAGACAACTTTGTGGTTGTCTTAGTACAAGACTTAGAAGATCCATGTCCCTGTTGATTTTACTGGACCATTCAGCAGTTTTTGATACTATTGACCATAGTATCTTCCTCCATCTCTCTGGAATGGGACTCAGAGCACTGTTTTACAGGTTGTCCTGGAAGACTGAAGGTGGAAGGTGGTGCTAGGAGATACATGTTCAACAATCAGAATGCTGACATGTGGGGTCCCTCTGGGTCTTCTTTTTTTTATAAGATGTGCACCAAACTGCTGGGAGAAATTATCCAGAGTTTGGGGGTTCAGTGTCACTAGTATGTGGATGTTACCCAACTTTACCTCTCCTTGCCATCTAATCCTGAAGAACCTCTTTCAGCTTTAGATCAGTGTTTGCTATCAGTAATTGACTGGTTGAGGGTGAACAAATTGAAACTTAATCCAAATAAGACAGAAATGCTTCTGGTCAGCTGAAAGGGAGATAAAGGAATAGAGATGCATCCTGCACTGAATGGGATTACTCACCCATTAGAAAAAAATGGGATGTGCCAGAGTAACTGTCAGTACCATCGGATACTTAAAGGATTATGAAGCCATCAGATTCAGCTACCTACACCAGAACTTCTTAATGATACTTTAGGCCATCAGGAAGCTGTAGCTCTCTCTCTCTCTCTCTCTCTCATTTAAAGTGTGTGTGTGTGTGTGTGTGTATATATATATATATATATATGTTTTCATAGATTTTCAATAGGTATGCATGTTAGGTGGATTCGGGTTTCTTCCCGTGTAGAAATCTGGTTGTTCTGGCACGTTTCCGAGGTCTCACTTCATCTTCAGGCTGGTGTTCTGGCTTCTTTCTTCTTGAAGCAAAGTGTGGTCTCAGTTGAAGTCCTTCTATAAATACTGCTGGGGGTGTGGTTTGCTTGCTCTGTTGCTGATTGCAGGTTGCTTTGTTCCTTTGTTCTTTTGTGATCTGCTGTGTGGCTGAGGCGAAAAACTGCTGATGGCTGTTTAGATGGCTGTTTACATGCTGGTGGGTTAGATGGCTGGTAGGTTCTGGCAGTATCCTGGGCTTTGGTGGAGTGGGGTCCTGTGTCTTGTGAATTCATTTTGGTCTGGCTACGTGTCTGTGGTCTCCCAATGTTTTTTTGGGGTGTGTGAGTGTGCTCCATGTGGTGACTGGAGTGGGGTGCCGCAGTAGATGGTGCAGTCGTGGTTTTGTTATTGGATGGTGGTTTCGTTTCATCTGTGGGAAGGGTCTGGGTTTGTGTTTGGTGTGGATGGAAGGTGGTGGCATCTTGTGTCCTTTTGGACCTGGTGTCAGTCTTTGTGACAGAGGCTCGTCTGTTGACCAGGGCTAGTTTCCAGATGTCAGGCAAGCGACACACCAACAAACTCCACAAACTGGAAAAACGCCAGAAGCCCAACCCCCCCACACAACAACCCATGAAACAAACAGTTCACAACATATCAGACAGGACACTCACCATCGCAGAGACCAAAGTCCTTTCCAAAGGATTCAACTTTGCAGTCGCCCCCAGACACATCCCCACCGAAAACATCATATGCGGAGTGGAAGCCAGCCTAACCAAAATCAACCCAGATGAAGCCAACAAAATCAGACTCTTAAGAAGTCACCAATGTCCTCTGCTCCAGCAAACCACCCAGAAGCAATTTACACAAAGAAGAACAAAAGCCCTCACCAACCTGAGGAAAGACCACAACATAATCATTCTCCCAGCAGACAAAGGCAATGCCACAGTGGTGATGAACACATCCGACTACCAAGCCAAATTATCCAACCTACTACAAGACCCTGCTTACATACCTTTGAACACAGACCCCACCACCTACCTGGAAAAAATGCAAAAGCCTCTCCTTAAGTGAAGAAATCATTGTGCATCATCCCCAGAGAGAAATCATCCAGATGCCCCAAGCTCTAAAACCCCCAAGATTCACAAAGAAGGAACACCTCTCAGACCCATAGTCAGCTCCATAGGCTCACCTCTACAAAACCTGAAATTTCTTGCCAAACAACTCCAGCCCTATGCAGAATCCATCACTTCATACGTAAAAACTCGCCAGACTTCATAGAAATTATAAAGAAACAAGACCTACAACCCAATGACCTACTCGTGAGCTTCGATGTTGTTTCGCTCTTCACACAAGTGCCCATTCAAGAAGCCTTGACAGCTATCCACAACAAATACAACCCCCAAGCACATCCTAGATCTGACCAACCACTGCCTAACCAACACATACTTCATCCACAATGGACAAAGATACAAACAGATAGAAGGAGCACCCATGGGATCACCCCTCTCACCGGTCATCGCAAACCTATATATGGAACACTTTGAAACCAACGCGTTACAGAAGTCCGAACATAAACCCAAACTCTGGCTCAGATATGTTGACGACACCTTTGTTATCTGGCCACACGGGAAAGATAAACTGAACAACTTCCTCACACATCTCAACAGCCTACACCCCAAAATACAATTCACTATGGAAATAGAAGCCAACAACCAACTTCCTTCCTGGACGTCCTAATCTACAAAAACCCGACGGCTCCTTAGGACATACCATCTACCAGAAAAAAACACATACTAACCGCTACTTAAATGCACAATCACACCACCACCCTGCACAGATCAACTCCGTAGCAAAACCCTCATCTCCAGAACCAAACGCCTCGCTGACAAAGACCACCTAAAAACTGAATTACACACTCTCTCGAATGTTTTAATTGCGAACGGATTCCAAAAACACCATCACCAAACTAATCCAAAAGGAAACACCCCCAAGAACCAAGAAACAGAAGAGAACAACGGCACCGCCCTCCTCCCTTACATCAAAGGCACCACAGACAAAATCAGCAAAATTCTCCACAAACACAATATCAAGACAGCCTTTTGCACCGACCAAAAAATAGCCAACATTTTAAGAAACCCCAAAGACAAGATTGAGCTAGAAAACCAAGGAGTCTACGAAATACCATGCAAAGTCTGTCCAGCCACATACATCGGACAGACAAACAGGAGAATAAGCGCACGATCGCAGAACACAAGAACGCAGTCAAAAAGAAGAAAAATCTTCCTCTCTCTTCCAGCACATAAAAACAACAGGTCATGAAATTGACTTTGAAAGAACCAAACTCATCTCCAAAACTGAACACTTCAACAGTCGAATAATCATGGAAGCCATTGAAATAGAGAAACACCCAAACAACATGAATAAACGTGATGACACCTCCCGCTTGCCTGACATCTGGAAACTAGCCCTGGTCAACAGACGAGCCTCTGTCACAAAGACTGACACCAGGTCCAAAAGGACACAAGATGCCACCACCTTCCATCCACACCAAACACAAACCCAGACCCTTCCCACAGATGAAACGAAACCACCATCCAATAACAAAACCACGACTGCACCATCTACTGCGGCACCCCACTCCAGTCACCACATGAGCACACTCACACACCCCAAAAACATTGGGAGACCACAGACACGTAGCCAGACCAAAATGAATTCACAAGACACAGGACCCCACTCCACCAAAGCCCAGGATACTGCCAGAACCTACCAGCCATCTAACCCACCAGCATGTAAACAGCCATCTAAACAGCCATCAGCAGTTAATCCCTTAACGATCGCCTCAGCCACACAGCAGATCACAAAAAGAACAAAGGAACAAAGGAACCTGCAATCAGCAACAGAGCAAGCAAACCACACCCCCCAGCAGTATTTATAGAAGGACTTCAACTGAGACCACACTTTGCTTCAAGAAGAAAGAAGCCAGAACACCAGCCTGAAGATGACGAGTGAGACCTCGATGTTCATAAAACAACCAGATTTCTACACGGGAAGAAACCCGAATCCACCCTAACATGCATACCTATACCCTATGAAAATATACTACAATACAAATATATATATATATATATATATATATAAATATTTTATATAGCTTAAAATGGACTATATATATATATATATTATTTGTAGAATATTTTCCGTAAGAGTATGCATGTTAGGTGGATTCGGCTTCCTGCATGAGGTTGTTTTTTGAATCAAGAACTAAGCATCTTCAGGCTGGTGTTCTGGCTTCTTTCTTCTTGAAGCAAAGCTGGTCTCAGCAAGTCCTTCTTTAAATACTGCTGGGGGTGTGTGGTTTGCTTGCTCTGTTGCTGATTGCAGGTTCCTTTGTTCCTTTGTTCTTTTGTGATCTGAAAGGGATTAACTGCTGATGGCTGTTTAGATGCTGGTGGGTTAGATGGCTGGTAGGTTCTGGCAGTATCCTGGGCTTTGGTGGAGTGGGGAGACCTCTTGTGAATTCATTTTGGTCTGGCTACGTGTCTGTGGTCTCCCAATGTTTTTTGGGGTGTGTGAGTGTGCTCCATGCTTGGAGTGGGGTGCCCTAGTAGATGGTGCAGTCAGGTTTTGTTATTGGATGGTGGTTTCAGCTTTCATCTGTGGAAGGGTCTGGGTTTGTGTTTGGTGTGGATGGAAGGTGGTGGCATCTTGTGTCCTTTTGGAGAGCTTTGACAGAGGCTCTGTCTGTTGACCAGGCAAGACAGACAAGCACACACCAACAAACTCCACAAACTGGAAAACGCTGAAGCCCAACCCCCACACAACAACCCATGAAACAAACAGTTCACAACATATCAGACAGGACACTCACCATCGCAGAGACCAAAGTCCTTTCCAAAGGATTCAACTTTGCAGTCGCCCCCAGACACATCCCCACCGAAAACATCATATGCGGAGTGGAAGCCAGCCTAACCAAAATCAACCCAGATGAAGCCAACAAAATCAGACTCAAGTCACCAATGTCCTCTGCTCCAGCAAACCACCCAGAAGCAATTTACACAAAGAAGAACAAAAGCCCTCACCAACCTGAGGAAAGACCACAACATAATCATTCTCCCAGCAGACAAAGGCAATGCCACAGTGGTGATGAACACATCCGACTACCAAGCCAAATTATCCAACCTACTACAAGACCCTGCTTACATACCTTGAACACAGACCCCACCACCTACCTGGAAAACCACCAAAGCCAAAATAAAAGCCTCTCCTTAAGTGAAGAAATCAAGCCAAGCATCATCCCCAGAGAGAAATCATCCAGATGCCCCAAGCTCTACGGCCTCCCCAAGATTCACAAAGAAGGAACACCTCTCAGACCCATAGTCAGCTCCATAGGCTCACCTCTACAAAACCTCGCCAAATTTCTTGCCAAACAACTCCAGCCCTATGCAGAATCCATCACTTCATACGTACAAAACTCGCTCCACTTCATAGAAATTATAAAGAAACAAGACCTACAACCCAATGACCTACTCGTGAGCTTCGATGTTGTTTCGCTCTTCACACAAGTGCCCATTCAAGAAGCCTTGACAGCTATCCACAACAAATACAACCCCCCAAGCACATCCTAGATCTGACCAACCACTGCCTAACCAACACATACTTCATCCACAATGGACAAAGATACAAACAGATAGAAGGAGCACCCATGGGATCACCCCTCTCACCGGTCATCGCAAACCTATATATGGAACACTTTGAAACCAACGCGTTAGAAGAAGTCCGAACATAAACCCAAACTCTGGCTCAGATATGTTGACGACACCTTTGTTATCTGGCCACACGGGAAAGATAAACTGAACAACTTCCTCACACATCTCAACAGCCTACACCCCAAAATACAATTCACTATGGAAATAGAAGCCAACAACCAACTTCCTTCCTGGACGTCCTAATCTACAAAAACCCGACGGCTCCTTAGGACATACCATCTACCAGAAAAAAACACATACTAACCGCTACTTAAATGCACAATCACACCACCACCCTGCACAGATCAACTCCGTAGCAAAACCCTCATCTCCAGAACCAAACGCCTCGCTGACAAAGACCACCTAAAAACTGAATTACACACTCTCTCGAATGTTTTAATTGCGAACGGATTCCAAAAAAACACCATCACCAAACTAATCCAAAAGGAAACACCCCCAAGAACCAAGAAACAGAAGAGAACAACGGCACCGCCTCCTCCCTTACATCAAAGGCACCACAGACAAAATCAGCAAAATTCTCCACAAACACAATATCAAGACAGCCTTTTGCACCGACTCAAAAATAGCCAACATTTTAAGAAACCCCAAAGACAAGATTGAGCTAGAAAACCAAGGAGTCTACGAAATACCATGCAAAGTCTGTCCAGCCACATACATCGGACAGACAAACAGGAGAATAAGCGCACGCATCGCAGAACACAAGAACGCAGTCAAAAAAGAAGAAAAATCTTCCTCTCTTTCCAGCACATAAAAACAACAGGTCATGAAATTGACTTTGAAAGAACCAAACTCATCTCCAAAACTGAACACTTCAACAGTCGAATAATCATGGAAGCCATTGAAATAGAGAAACACCCAAACAACATGAATAAACGTGATGACACCTCCCGCTTGCCTGACATCTGGAAACTAGCCCTGGTCAACAGACGAGCCTCTGTCACAAAGACTGACACCAGGTCCAAAAGGACACAAGATGCCACCACCTTCCATCCACACCAAACACAAACCCAGACCCTTCCCACAGATGAAACGAAACCACCATCCAATAACAAAACCACGACTGCACCATCTACTGCGGCACCCCACTCCAGTCACCACATGGAGCACACTCACACACCCCAAAAAAACATTGGGAGACCACAGACACGTAGCCAGACCAAAATGAATTCACAAGACACAGGACCCCACTCCACCAAAGCCCAGGATACTGCCAGAACCTACCAGCCATCTAACCCACCAGCATGTAAACAGCCATCTAAACAGCCATCAGCAGTTAATCCCTTAACGATCGCCTCAGCCACACAGCAGATCACAAAAGAACAAAGGAACAAAGCAACCTGCAATCAGCAACAGAGCAAGCAAACCACACCCCCAGCAGTATTTATAGAAGGACTTCAACTGAGACCACACTTTGCTTCAAGAAGAAAGAAGCCAGAACACCAGCCTGAAGATGACGAGTGAGACCTCGTCAAACGTCGCCAGAACAACCAGATTTCTACACGGAAGAAACCCGAATCCACTAACATGCATATATATATATATATATATATATATATATATATATATATATATATATATATATATATATATATATATATATATATATATATATATATATATATATATATATATATATATATATATATATATATATATATATATATATATATATATTTGTTTTCGTAGATTTTCACGGGTATAGGTATGCATGTTAGGGTGGATTCCTTCCCGTGTAGAAATCTGGTTGTTTTGCTGACGGTTTCTGGTCTCACTCGTCATCTTCAGGCTGGTGTTCTGGCTTCTTTCTTCTTGAAGCAAAGTGTGGTCTCAGTTGAAGTCCTTCTATAAATACTGCTGGGGGTGTGGTTTGCTTGCTCTGTTGCTGATTGTAGGTTCCTTTGTTCCTTTGTTCTTTTGTGATCTGCTGTGTGGCTGAGGCGATCGTTAAGGGATTAACTGCTGATGGCTGTTTAGATGGCTGTTTACATGCTGGTGGGTTAGATGGCTGGTAGGTTCTGGCAGTATCCTGGGCTTTGGTGGAGTGGGGTCCTGTGTCTTGTGAATTCATTTTGGTCTGGCTACGTGTCTGTGGTCTCCCAATGTTTTTTTGGGGTGTGTGAGTGTGCTCCATGTGGTGACTGGAGTGGGGTGCCGCAGTAGATGGTGCAGTCGTGGTTTTGTTATTGGATGGTGGTTTCGTTTCATCTGTGGGAAGGGTCTGGGTTTGTGTTTGGTGTGGATGGAAGGTGGTGGCATCTTGTGTCCTTTTGGACCTGGTGTCAGTCTTTGTGACAGAGGCTCCAGGGCTAGTTTCCAGATGTCAGGCAAGCGGGAGGTGTCATCTCGTTTATTCATGTTGTTTGGGTGTTTCTCTATTTCAATGGCTTCCATGATTATTCGACTGTTGAAGTGTTCAGTTTTGGAGATGAGTTTGGTTCTTTCAAAGTCAATTTCATGACCTGTTGTTTTTATGTGCTGGAAGAGAGAGGAAGATTTTTCTTCTTTTTAATTGCGTTTTAATTGCGTTTTAATTGCGAACGGATTCCAAAAAAACACCATCACCAAACTAATCCAAAAGGAAACACCCCCCAAGAACCAAGAAACAGAAGAGAACAACGGCACCGCCCTCCTCCCTTACATCAAAGGCACCACAGACAAAATCAGCAAAATTCTCCACAAACACAATATCAAGACAGCCTTTTGCACCGACCAAAAAATAGCCAACATCTTAAGAAACCCCAAAGACAAGATTGAGCTAGAAAACCAAGGAGTCTACGAAATACCATGCAAAGTCTGTCCAGCCACATACATCGGACAAACAAACAGGAGAATAAGCGCACGCATCGCAGAACACAAGAACGCAGTCAAAAAGAAGAAAAATCTTCCTCTCTTTCCAGCACATAAAAACAACAGGTCATGAAATTGACTTTGAAAGAACCAAACTCATCTCCAAAACTGAACACTTCAACAGTCGAATAATCATGGAAGCCATTGAAATAGAGAAACACCCAAACAACATGAATAAACGAGATGACACCTCCCGCTTGCCTGACATCTGGAAACTAGCCCTGGTCAACAGACGAGCCTCTGTCACAAAGACTGACACCAGGTCCAAAAGGACACAAGATGCCACCACCTTCCATCCACACCAAACACAAACCCAGACCCTTCCCACAGATGAAACGAAACCACCATCCAATAACAAAACCACGACTGCACCATCTACTGCGGCACCCCACTCCAGTCACCACATGGAGCACACTCACACACCCCAAAAAAACATTGGGAGACCACAGACACGTAAATGAATTCACAAGACACAGGACCCCACTCCACCAAAGCCCAGGATACTGCCAGAACCTACCAGCCATCTAACCCACCAGCATGTAAACAGCCATCTAAACAGCCATCAGCAGTTAATCCCTTAACGATCGCCTCAGCCACACAGCAGATCACAAAAGAACAAAGGAACAAAGGAACCTACAATCAGCAACAGAGCAAGCAAACCACACCCCCCCAGCAGTATTTATAGAAGGACTTCAACTGAGACCACACTTTGCTTCAAGAAGAAAGAAGCCAGAACACCAGCCTGAAGATGACGAGTGAGACCTCGTCGAAACGTCGCCAAAACAACCAGATTTCTACACGGGAAGAAACCCGAATCCACCCTAACATGCATTTTCACAATATTATCCAATTGATCCAGGAATTATTTTAATTAGGGTCATGTTAATTTCTTTCAGTTCTTGTGAATGGATAAATAGGAAACAGAACAGCTAAAAGTGCAGCTGGAAGACAACAGCTGGGTCTCCTTAAACATACCTTACCTGTGCCATGCATTCTTGCTAACATTTGGATGGCATAATGAGGCGATGTAGCTGACCATGTAAACTATTTTGTGATTTATCTGCATTATACAGGCTTGGATAATCAACACATTTCACTAATATGAATCTTCATGCAAGACAGAATTGTACGTTTTAGGGTCCCAAATGTACTTTTGTCTAGAGGAATGTGCACAGGTGTAGGTCTACAATATAGGTCATTTTACAATGCTGTTAATATGTTGTAAACAATTGCTCCTGATTTAAGCTACTTACCATGTATGTGTTCCGCTATGAAAAATGGCATCCCTAAAACACTCACTCCCATCTAAATTGCTGTGGGGTAGATTTTTGCCCCATAAATTGTACTGTTTTGTTTTGCCACTGGAGTAAAGCAAAACGTGTTCTGCTTATATACTGCCCCATGCCACTTCAAGTAGTCTCTGGGTGGTTTACAGTTTTAATTACAGTAATGCAGGCTACACATTGCCCCATCCCCCAGCAAGCTAGGTACTCATTTTACTGACCTGGGAAGGATGGAAGGCTGAGTCAACCATGAGCCTGCTATTTGGGATTGAACCCCAGGTCGTGAGTAAAAATATTCATACAAAGTTTCAGTAATCCTTGATGCATCAGTGCAAAAGTGATATAATCTGGTTGTCAGGGGATTGTGCATTTGAGGGAAACTAAAACTATTCACACTTGTTGAAGAACAGTGCTAACAATTGGTTGGTGCTTGTGTGAGAAGTGGTCTGCTTCTGAGACTTCCCCTTGTTTGTCAATGGTATTGAGCACAGGAGAGTTTTTCCTGTAAACCAGTGGTTCCCAACCTTGGGTCCCCAGATGTTCTTGGAGTGCAACTCCTAGAACCACAGCTAGAGGTGAAAGCTTTTGCTGTAGACCATTTTGACTGCTGACATGAGTGTTGTCAACATGTAGGCTGTCCTTAGCCTATGTTTTAAATTTGACATTCAGTTCCTAAAATAAGTAATGAATGTGGAATACAAATATATCTATGTGCTATAGTAATGATGATTTGCCAGGTTCCTGGAATATTTCAAAAGCAAGTCCTGAAACAAAAGAAACACCCATTCATTCATTTCAAACAGGAAAGAAATATGAAAATGTCTATGTATCCTCAAGATTAGTTGGTATGCCCAAATTTTCCAAACTAATTAGAGTTCATGTCTCCCATGAAAGAGACAAAAATCTGTTCTTTGTGGCAATGAAAACAGTCCAGTCAAAGTAGAACCAGAATCAGAATCAGAACGCTTTTATTGGCCAAGTTTGGTTGGACACAGCCAGAATTTGTTTTGGTAAAAAATGCTCTCCATATATAAGAAGGAAATATAAGAATCATATATTCAACAATAAAAGCACAGTACAACAATGCAATATAACCTATTATTTAAAAGGAAGAAAATAAGAAAAAAAATTATTCAACTGTCAGTCAATCAGTCAGGTTTTTATTGCGGTATAAAACCATAAAAGTCATTAAAAGTCATTAAAACATGATTGCAAAATTGTAGAGTTACAAAAAGAGTGTAGATATAACAATATACATAGAAATATTAAAATGAAAAAAGAAACTAAACCAGTAAAAGAAAATAGAGAATTTTCTAGTTAAAACTAGCCCGCCTTCTTAGAATGGAATTTAATCAGGTATAAGCAGAATTTGGCTATTTGTTTGGTAATAAAAGAGTTTTCATCACTTAAAAGTCTTTCCAGGCCCATCTCGTTTGGGTCTACTGTAAGTCTATCTAAGCATGGGTGAATGAATCTCTCTCTCTCTATAAAGATTGAATTATTCAACTGTTTGATAGCACTTGGAAAGTGTCCTAGTATGCAATGTCCTAAAATGGAGGGTACTGGTAAGTTGATCCACTCTTTATTTGCCATCAGATAACATTTGAGCTGGGGATGTTAAGAAAATATATATATTTTAGACTGGAGGTTACATGCAGAGCAGGCTCAAAGCAGCTTGAAAAATGACCAACCTCTCTCTTATTTAGGGCAAGAGGTGAATGGAGGCAGGCTGTATTTCAAAGTGTCTCTTGAAATTTGTAGGAACATGAAAATAATTTTCTGTCTTCTGTGGTTTCAGGAAAGGTTTTCAGGTACCTTCCTCTAAAACAAAATCAGAAGTGTTCCGTAAAAGATGATGACATCTTAGAGCTGTCTTGTCTAGTGAACTGGACCAAAGCTTTTGCCAGGGGAAACTCAACTTCCATGTTTCTATAAACTGCATGGCCATTGGGGAGTTTTACGCAGCTTGACACAACTGTTTTATTTTTCTGCCCTCAATGAACAAAAAGAAAAAAGTGTTGTGAAAAGCTACAAGACAGATCTCGGCTATTCCAGTGCTCACTGAGCAACAACTTTATTTTTTGCACTTTATATTTGATAAAGATATTTTAGACTGTTTGATAAATATCTCACTTTTTGTATTTTTAACATATACCTTTAGTATTTTTAATACATATCCTTCCTGCATTTGCAACAGTACCACAGAATACTGAGAAAATGTTTCTCTTCTAAGCTTTGAGAAGTGTGTATTTATTAATGGGTTGTGTGTATTATTAAAAGATCCCAAGAAATAAATAAATAAAATCAAATTATAAATGTGTTATATAACCATGCAAACATCCATTACTGAAAATGAAGTACAGTACTTAGTAAACATTTGTCAGCTCTTGTATCATGAGATTCTTGGGTTCAAAGTAGATGTTTATTTTTAACACAATCTCCTTCCCTTCCCACAAAAGGACTTCTGAGGAGATATATATAGTTAGTATTTACCTTCCAATGACCAATGACAAGAAACATATAGGAGTGTCAACTACACTCCTTCCTAGAAGTATGTATGTGAGGCATGCACTCAGTTGCTGCAAAGAACTCTGTATGAGGTGCCCTTTGTAAAAAACCACCAGCTGCTCCAGAATGCTTGCAGGCTTTTAAAGGTAGCATGCAAACCATATGCTACTGGAAACCATTCAGTTTCTCAGCAGAATTCAAAGAATGTTCAATTTATATTTACAAAGTGGTACACCCCTCGGAGACAATTGAAGGACCATATGGTCCCATAAAAAGCCTAACTGGGCTCTAAATTCTCTCTACAGTAGGACCCTCCACTGATTCATTATCCACTGATTCAGTTATCCACTGATTCATTATCCAGAGGAAAAACAATTAAAAAATTCAGCATCTGTAAAGCAAGCTACTGTCACAAACAGCAGCCATAAAGCAAGCTACTGTCTCAAAACAGCAGCCATAAAGCAAGCTACTGTCTCAAAACAGCAGTCATAAAGCAAGCTACTGTCAGGAAACAGCAGTTTGGGAGTGGGTGGGCAGGTGTTTTCTCTTATCCATGGTTTTCATTATCCATGGGAAAGCCTGGAACCAATCCCCAGTGGATACTGGGGTCCTACTGTATATCATGACCCTCAGAGGAACATTAGGTGGGGCATGAAACAGAGTGCCTCTTGGTGACTACTCCCAGATGGTGGAAATCTCTACTGAGAAACAGTAGATTAGCTTTCTCCCTGTCATTCTCCTGACATTCTCCTGACACAAGGCAAAGCCTTTCTTTAAATCATCATCAGTCTAGCTTGTTTGCCATTAAATCTTGGTTACCATTAAGATGCTGCCTTAGGTTTTAGTTAATATGCATTATGTTTTTCACCTACTTATTATTCTCTTTTATTAGTCTACTTTTTGGGGCTGGAGGAGAAAGGATGGGTCATTAAAACATTACATACCAGATACTGTATTTCTATAAAACAAGCTGGAACTGATTTTCAGATCCCCCCCCCACAAACCCCATATAGAGGCTACCTAATATAACGTATAGCATGGCCTTGTTCTTGCAGGAACAAGACACTCATTGAATTATCTGCAAAATTATGTGGAATCAGAAATTAGTACAACCATATATAAAGAGTTGCATGCATGCATAACACTAGCAATACTAACTGAAAATGCCCCAGACAAAGACCAATAATTAAAATTAAAGAAAATAGATGGTATTCAAGTCTGAATAGCATCAGACAAGTACATACATCTGAACACCTGCAATTCTGATAAGAATCACTCAGGGAATTGTTTAGTGTTTCTTCACATTCAATTTACATGATCCCATAGAAGATTAATATATCCCATTCACCAACAATTTCAAGGCCAAGACATTGCATATTATGGTATAAATAATTTAATTATTGTCTTACAACGACATAGATGAGAACTTTTAAGCTAACGTTGAAGCCTTCTTCAAGCAATATTGAGATTTTAAGAACATCAGACTAATGCTATCTCTTATTTAGAAACTAATTTTCTAAATAATTTTTTTTTATTTAAGGTGGACTTCTTTTCACAAACGGTTCTATATGTGAAGATGGATGCTTCTGTGCAATAGTAAAGACCCCAATATAATCACTTTATGATGACAAAAAGAAACGTTAGAAAAGCCTTGAGAGTAATTGTTGTAGCCTTTAATATCCAAAGACAGAAAGGAAGACAACAATGAAACATGCCAAAAAAAAAAAAAACACCCACATAATCCCCTTTATTAAATGCCATAAAGAAATTCTAGATCTGCCATGACAGCAGAAGGTGGTGATAATTGGATGGCAAAGGTAATGAACCTCTATGCAGCAGGAACCAAATAGTCACAAAAAGTTGCAAAGACTACTGAACTTCATGTGTAATCTGCCAACACTACTGAAGTGCTCTTCAGGAAGTGTGAAAGTATGCCTTAATAAAATTTTAAATATCTAGGCATGTATAAAACATTAATTTCAGAATCATCAGGATTTTTGACTTCTGTACTTGTACGCCTCCCTCCTACAGATCCCTTAGCAAATAAGATTTTATTTATTTATTTATTTATTTTTATTTATTTATTTATCTATCTATTTATTTATTTATTTATTTATTATATTTGTATACCACACCATCTAGCTACAAGGCTACTCTGGGCAATTTACAGTATACATCATAATACAAACATAAACAATATATAATAAAAAGCTAAAATAGAAAACACAATAATAACTAAGTCAACAATGATATCAAAGAACCATATTCAGAGGAAGAGTAGGCAAGATGGAATAGAACAGACTAAAAGTCAGCGAATCAAGGAATAATTAATAACCAGGGAAATCAGATCTATATAGCATGGTCTTTCGTTGTTTTTTAAAGACCGGCAACATAGGGGCCAAGCAAATCTCCGGTGGCAGTTGTTTCCATAATTGAGGGCCCACAACTGAGAATTCCTTGTTCTGTGTTGTTACCTTACAGGCCTCTCTCAGAGTTGGGACCCTCAAATGGCCTGCCTGAGAGGATCGAGTAATGAGGGTAGAATTCCGTGGTAGGAGCCAATCTGACAAATACCAAGGTCTCAGACCATATAGGACTTTGTATGCCAATGTTAATACCTTGAAGTCAATGAGGTAATGGACCAACAGCTAGTGCAGTGCGGCCAGAGTAAAAAGCACTACAGTAGTCTAATCTTGAGACTACAAGTGCATTGGACCAATGTAGTGAGTGTGCCAGGACCCAGGAAGGTGTAAAGCTGTGTGATCCACTGAAGATGGTAATGAGCAAAGCGGACCACCAATACCACCTGGGCTTTGATGGTGAGCCCCGAGTCCAATATTATGCCCAGACTATGTACGTCATCCCACATGGCAAGAGGCACTCCCCAAAACTAATGGAGTTTCGCAAGCCACCAACACACAGCGCCCCCATCCGGAGGACTTCCATCTTGTCTGGTTTCAACCTCAGTTTATTCTCTCTTATCCACCCAGCATGGCATCCAGGCAGCAATCCAAAGAGCATCCACCTCACCCAGTGGCTTCATATAGATAGATGTTAAAGACCATGGGAGAGATGACCAACCCTGCGGCATCCCACAAATTGAGGAACCAAGGGGTGGAGGTCATATCCCCCACTGGAACTAGTTAGGGATGGTCCTCCAAGAAGGAGTGGAACCACTGCAAAGCAGTGCATCCAATCCCCAACTCAGGGAGCCTCCCCAGGAGGATACCGTGGTCAATGGTATCAAAGACCGCAGAGAGGTTGAAGAGAATCAACATGGACAATTTGCCCATCGGCTTCCCTCAAAAGGCCATCATACAGTGTGACCAGTGCCGTTTCCATACCATGGTGCGGCCTGAACCCTGAATGGAATGGTTCAAAGGCATTATTACAAAAAGAAGAAATGAAATAGTTGGAAACTTTTATTCTATTTATACATTGAGTTCTGTACTTTAATCCCCAGTTCATCTACTTCCCATTTACCTTCTCTGAACTCTAACAGTGCACAAAGAAAGGAAAAGTGTACATTACTTGGCAACTTATTTTTAAAAGGGTGAATTATCATGTTTAATTACACAACACCATCAAATCAGATATGCAATTATTATTAACTTCAATTATTTCTTCACGGAAAAACACTGTTGAATGTCATATCCCCACTCTTTTAGTTTTAAAAGTTAATGCCCTCATCAAACATTGAGACATATGCCACTTACCCAGCTGTGCTTCCTGAATTGTCAGTTTACTCTCCAAAGGGTACAAAAGCTTTGGTGGTTTTTCTGTTAATGGTGCTGCGGAGAAGGAGGGGGAAAGAAAAGAACCATTTCATTCCAAATACTGTTCACTGTAATGGTGACAAATGGATTATACTAGTAATATCAGTTGTATGGGGATTATTTTCTCAAAATATAAGAAGCCTATAGAGATGGTATCCCTCAACTTTTTCTGTTTTCTAAAGCAGCTTTAAGTTAAATGCAGTTATCACTGGGACACCCATATGTACTTCATGTATGAATTTCTCTTGCTCACTTGGCAGAAGCATATTTTGCAAGATTTTTCTTGTAATTTTTCTGTTTTTTGATCATTTTTGCTGGATCCAACCCTACAGGTTCGGGTCAGCCTAATTTTGATTTGTAAGGCTCTCATTTAAATACACTAATGTTTAATTTATAAATCAGTGCAAAGTTAAATTCTCATTGTCACTAGTTATGTCTGTTTCCTTGGCTTCTTCAGAGTGCATGAAGCCATTATGAGTCAAGTTAAATATATTTACTTAGCCGATTTACCTAGTCACATACTCCATCCACAAACTAACTTAATATACCAGTAATTGATTCTTTTTGTTGATTTTGAATAGTGGAAACATTTGTAAAATTTATTCTCCTTTCTAATTTCTGATGAGCACACAGCATGAGAAGGATGAAATAATACAATTGGTTATATTCAGTCACAGTGTTAGGATATAGATAAATATTCAAATTACAGAAAGCATTTATTCATGAAATTTATAGTCTGCTCATCTCATAGACAGGTTCATATAGAAGAAAATTTAAATTGTTTTCACCTGTGCACATAATATTTTTTTGTTATTTTTATCCTGTTAATGACCATTCATATGAAAAATATTCTGACAGGATTAAAGAATGGTATGTCTTTTCATTTGAAGTATTTCATTTTAAATAAGATCTTTGCTATATTCACATTTCCCAAATGCTTCTTACCAAGCTGCTTAAAGTGAAAACACTTTAGGTGAAGTATGAGAAGAGCTTCTTTCCAAATGTTAATTGCTTTGCTTCATTATTATCCTTTCTCTCTTTGCCTTAATTGAGTTCACTACAATTCAAATATGCTCATTTCAATCCCATGCAAGAAGAGAAGACTGTCTTCAGATATTCAAAGTGTTGATATCATAACACATACGACCTTTTCTTCAAAACAATAAAAAGGTAGGAAGTGAGGGAGCAAGCACTAAGCAACTAAAGAAAATCTCACTACCTGGAAGGAAGCTTGTTTTCAAGACTATAATTCCAAAACTAGATTGGTTATTTTCAAGGAAAAAAGAAGGGATTAAAGAGAACACAGGTGTCTGCCTTATGATTGCTTCAAGGAGAAGTACAAGCACAAAATAACAGAGGAATTGTAGTTTCTAATGGGAGAGTTGTCAAAAAGACTAGTTTGGATGAAACTGCAGGTTTCACTTCCTCCTACATTCAAGATGCTTACCTTAGTTAATTATGGTGAAGCCTCATTCAAACAAAAATCCTCAACATGTTCCATTGACCATATTAGAGATGGACACAAAACGAAGAACAACATGCTGTTTTATCATGTTATAAGGTTACAAAACATTTCATAACGAAATGAAGCAGCAGACAGTGGTTTCTTATGAAATGAAATTCCATTTTCCCCTCTAGAACAAAATGATTCATTCCCGAGGAAATGGCAAGGGAGTTTCCTCAAGCTCTTCCCTGTAAGCCCCCAAAATTCTGAAAGGTTTTGGGGTCAGGGAGCTGACTTATGATGCTCCAAAGGTGGTCTGGGTAGTTAATTGGAAGAGGTTTCATGAGTCCTAATCTGACAGTTTGTTCACTAGACTGCACTGGCTCTCCATCCAGTGGGGAGAGCTGTCTTGGAATGAAGATGACCATTCTTTATGTGTCTGTCATATCATTGTAGAAGTTGAGGAATGCATGAGAGAAAAGTGGTGGCAAACCTAATTCAGCTGAATATACAAGTATCCAAAGTAACTGCTCAAGCATGCAAAGTCATACTTTTAAGAATTAAAGTTCTCTGCCTGGATTGGTGAATCTCTCTCTCTCTCTCTCTCTCTCTCTCTCTCTCTCTCTCTCTCTCACACACACACACACACACACACACACACACACACACACACACACACACACACACACACACACACACACACACACACACACTTTTTTTTAACTCTGAATTCCTTTCTGTCCAATTTACATAGAATGAAAACTTAAAAAAAAAACCTAACAAGTACTAACAGTACTTTGCTAGTGGTGCCAGGGTTTCATGAATGGAGCCATCCTCTCCCCATCCAGGTTCAGGACCAGTTCCAAAGTTACCTTGGATTAACTGATCAGGATAATGGCTATCCAATGGGAAAAAAACATTGTGCTTATTGAAAGGAATAGAGATGGGCATGACCAGAAAATTTTTTTTTCTGAGTTGTCGTTTTTCGGATGGGTCCGTTTAGGGTCATTTCCATTTTTGGTGAAATTTTTTAAAAATTTGTCATTTCGTCATGTTGTTTGTCATTTGTCGTTACCGCCGCCGTGATTTCGCGCGATTTGATGTCCCAGCGAGTGGCGTCCCGCCGGCGCTAGGTATTTTTGCGCCCTAGGTGGCGGGCGGGGTGGCGGGGGGGATGGGCGGGCAGCGGCAGGGGGAGGGGTGGGCGCACGGGCGGCAGGCACAGGTCCCACAATGACCCAGAGCAGGCGGAAAACACTTTAAACTGACTTGCTGCACAAGACTGCATCGAATAAAGCAATTGCAATTTTTGCAAACAAAGTGGGCAGTGCCCCCACAGCAGAGCTGCAGGCAGGGTATGAAAGGACCTTGGCTTGCCACCAAGCAAATGAAATTTTTAAAATAAATCCACACCTCCCCTCCCACTCAAACCTCCCCCCCCCCTTTGAAGCACTATCAGAAAAGAAATCCTAACAAACTTCAGGAGAATAAAAAAGAATAAACTGCGTTGCTATTCCCCACAGCAGACAGAGAATGAAAGGAATTATTATTATTTCCTAAAAATTCAATTGAATCAATTCCCTCCCGGCCTGCCTAACTGAAATCTAAAGGCTCTGCGAAATTGAAACTAGTCTAGCACAGCAGCCAGCTACACACAGCCCTCTCCCACCCACATCCAAGCCCAGACTGTGACTCTTCTGGGAGTGCCTCAGCTTTTTATGCCCTCTTGCACATCCAGAAGTGTCAGTCAAAACCTGGCCATGCGATTGGTAGAATGGGTCCAAAAATTTGCATGGTCCCATCCCATGGCCAGCCCATCATTGCGCAGGTGTAAAAAAATAAAAATATAATAAAAATAAAATAAAATCAGTGCGAACTTTTACTGCTATAAAAATCCCACTGCTGCTACTGTAAAAATTCAAGCATTTAAAATAGTTAATTTTCACATGTTTCTGGGGTGCTTTGGTGGTTTTTTGGACCACGATTTCAAAAAAAATATTGCGGACTCCATTTTGGATCCCCCCGCACCACATGGCAAATGGAGATGCCGAAGATGCCCCCTCCCAGCCCAGTACCAGCAGCCCAGGACAGAGGGGGAAGGCTGGGGACCCCACCCCAGAAACCACCCCTCTGGTAGGTGCCCTCAGGCAGGCATATTTTTGCCTGCTTTTTTGGCCGGGAATCAGGTTTTTTTTAATTTTTAAAACTTTTTTCTGTGCCGCTTGGCATTGCGCGATCGCCGCGCGATGCCAGGAATGACAACGACAAATCAGACCCAATTTTTCTTTTTTCGGTTCGAGTTTGAGTTCTGACAGCTTAATTGTCATTACTGTTTCCGTTACATAACGGAAACGATATCCAAAAACGGAAACGACAATTTCGCCAAGTCGAGCCCATGTCTAGAAAGGAGTTTTCTCATTATTTATTAAATTTAGAGGCTATATTGGCTCACCATAACTTTTTAAAAACTTAACTACATGACCAAAAGGGCAACCTGGTTTGTCACTAACAAACATGTTGTTGGGGTTGGGGGAGGGATGGTTTGATGCAATTTTTGTCTCTTAAATATTTTGCATTTATTTAACTACTACCTTTTCTTTCTTCACAACTGCTTCTAAAAGACTGCTTATCAGTACCCAGTCATCTTTCAGAAAGTATCTACTATGCTATTTAAATGTAGATTTGCTGTTTATTGTGAAGCTCAGCTCAATTATTCCTTATCAGATAGAATTTCTTCAGCGCTGTTCTTTTAAATCTCTAAACTCCCTTCAAAGCAGAGGAAGTTCTGTCCTGGTCTCTAAGGTTTGGCAATCGCTAGAATAATCCTAGTACAAAGGAGACATGGAGGATAGGGAACAACCAATTCATTTATTTAACAAACCGATACATTACTTACCTGAGGCCTTGGCCCTCAGGTGGCAGTTTTCTGTGTCAAAAATAATAGCCTTTAAATCTGCACAAGGATTAGGGAGGTTAGTCTCACAACACGCTTTTGGTGTGTGTGTGTGTGTGTGTGTGTGTGTGTGTGTGTGTGTGTGTGTGTGTGTGTGTGTGTGTGTGTGTGTGTGTAGTGAAGCTTATCAGTAGCATCCATCAGCCTAGTCTATAGCATTCCAGTCATTGTAAGAGAAAGTGTAATATGAATCGTTGCTTCAGACCATGACTACGGAAACACAGAATAAAGGGCCGCATCCACAGTTGAACATCCATCATTCAAAATTCTCATCCTGATATTTCTTACAGTACTACTTTTCTAAATGGACACCCATTTCCCCCAGTTTCAGCACATATCTCCAAAAACATTTAACACAAGCTAGTATTAACTGGTCCCTTCCCTTTTATTCCACAATCTGCAGTCCTGCAAAAATGTACAGTACCTGTGGGTAAAACCCCACTGAATATTATGGATCTTACTTTTGGATGAACAGTGGAGACCCCCTGCCCACAGGCCAGGATTAGCCAGCCAGGATTCCCCATCCAGTTTACTGAGTCTCCAGCCCTAGGAAGCCCTACCCTATGTTATGATGGAGAAGCACACTGCATTCTACGACATGTACATGCCTGCATATATTCAGAATGCAAAACACATGTTGCTAAATTGCTTGTTATTGGCAAGACAGACTATCAAGACATGTAGAGACAGCTTGCTGAGAGCACGATTTCTTATTTCCAGTATGAAAATGAAACGAATGGATTTTTTTAAAATTGAGATTGCTGCAACTTGCCCAAAATATTTTTGAGAAAAACTATTGACTTCTTCCTATGTGGAAGTGTAGAAGTGGCTGGCTGATTTAAAAAAAAAAAGATGTAAACCAACCAACTGAACATCCAGGTTTTCAAAATACATGGAACAAAGCTGTTGGTGTGATAACAACCTTGCATGCACTAGCACCGGGGTTTTGTTGAGAAGAAAGAGGCTTCACAGTCTAACACGATTGGCCCCTGCCACTAAACAAAGCTCTCTTTCCTGCTCCTGGCTTGTCCGTCCTCTCTTCCCGTTGCTTGCTTCACTTGTGGCTGTTTGTTTGTCTCTTCTCTCTTTCACTGATCATTGCTGACAGTGGACCTATTTCTCAGCTCTTGACATCAGGACCATGTAGTTATAGGGATCTCTTTCTCCTTCCAGATGCTTGAGAGATCCAATCCCTCTCTTATCTTTTTTTCCGTTGCTCTTCCAGTTGTAACAAGATAAACTGTGAGTAAAGATTCCCCCCCCCCTTTTTTATTAAGCTATATTTATAGCAAAAAGAACATCATTTACATAGAAAAGGCCAATGAGAACCAAAGGCTTGGGTGGACGCTGGGATTATTTTTGTTCTCCTAACTTTTCCCCTGTGCTGAAGGAGGTGCTGTTTGTTTGATTGTTTTTCTGTTAATTATAAAATATGTTAATTACCAAATGTGCACAACAAAGGCAACAAGAGTCCTTCCTCAGATGTGGTAGAAAAAAATCATTGTCACAAATGGAAAACTCTTATTGAGACGATTAAAAAACTTATTACCATATGTTTAAGAATGAGGCAAGCAAGAATGTATGCACCTAGAATTTATACATGGCATCAACATGCAGAAATCATGGATGGCTGGTAAAACATGTCAGTTGTGGGGTGTTAGCATCTCTGACATATAGGTATATTTCATTAAAGCTTGTTCTGTAGAGGATGTAAGAACCTCTGGCTTAGAATAAACATGGTAGAATAACATGAATATTAATTATGATAAAGAGACCAGGTTTTTCCATTTGTTACTGACCTTTCCTTTATAGGAAGTTTTGGAAACATTTACAATGGTGTGTGAATTATCCCAGGGACAATATGGCAATGAGTTAAGAGTCTCTTGTTTGCCTTTGATGTTTTAAGGTAGATCTGTTAAGGAGAATATTATATCTGGAGATACAGTATGGTAAAATTATTGGAGTAATAATAATTAGTTATATAGTTTCCAATAATTGGTTATATAGTTATATAGTTACATTTGGTAATGCCTTAAAAGCCTTGGATTATATTGTATCCACTGAGATGGGTGCCTAACATGTGTATATATTTTATCTCAGTTCTCTCTCTCTCTCTGGATTCTTGTCTTGTAGATTCTTTTGCCCAGAATGGTCACTTTCAGATCCTGGTAAATTACATTAATGTGAAACAGTTTTCTTTGTGTGGCTATTCCTGATATCTGATTTGTGTCTGATTTGTGTCCATCAGTTCTTTTGCTAGCGATTGTCCTATTAGTCATATGCAGATAGGCACTGTTGGCAAAAGATGGCATAAATAATATTGGTAGAACAGGTTAGAGCACCTTAGATGTTGTGTGTGACATTGTTAGCTCCAGGAATTGTATTGTCTCAGTGTTGTGTAGTACATTGTGTGTCAGTGGTTGAGATTGTAGGACTGTCAATATAGGTCTGCCACCAAAGACTTGTAAGTGTGAAGACTTCTTGTTGAAGATGGGTTGGAGATCACCAGTGATGATGTATGGTGACCGGTCTCAGTCCACAACTGGTCTCAGCTGTGGACTGAAAGTGACAACGAGGGGAGTTATTTTCTCTTCTGGATATGTCCTACAGCAGGTTATTTGTGGTTATCCATCTTTTTTGTTAATTTGTTACTTAACCATAATGGATGGGTATTGTAGTTGAAGGAATGCCTTTTGTTTATCCTTCAGTTTGGAGTCTCTATGTTGTGGATGCAAGCAATTCTGACTGTATCTGATGGCTTGACCACAAAAATTTTGTTGTGTGTTCAGTATGGAAACTGGAAATATGCAAGTAGGCATCAATTGGTGGGTTTTCAGTATAGTATGGTGTTAAGTGGCTCATGTTGGAGTTTTACAGTTGTGTCTTCAAAATCCACCTGTTGTGTTGATAGTTCCAGAATGGGTTTGATGTCTGGATGAAAGTTATTGAAATCCAATATTCCATGTGATAATATCACCTTTGTATTATCTTGTAATATTCCATGTAACAATATCACATTTGTATTATCTTTTGAAGAAGTTGATCCTGGGCTCAAAAAGTACAACCATTGCATGGAATAAAACACTATTTGTCTGCATGTGGGGCCCCTACCCTGTTTCTACTACCTTCCTTCTGTAAAGTAATAATCCCTCTTGATGACATCACAATCAGGAAACTGGGATTGTGACATTTGAAATAGAACATTTTAGGTAGAAGATCAGCCATGGAAACAGGTAAATTGTTCAGAAACAAGGCTCCTTCTGTTATGTAAATATATTGGGCAGTAAAACTGGGAAAACAGGAAATCACAACGTGTCCGAAGCACGTAGGCAAAACTGTTTCCAAATGACTGTTTACAAAGTTTTGAAGCAATGTGGCCCCTAATGACTATGGACAGGATGGGAATATTTGGGGTGGAGAACACATGTGCAAACAGATGTTGAGATTCCTCATTATCAGTTCATCTCTAATTTAAGCTGACATGACATTTGAGCCAGCCTAGTTACTAAGGGAAACTGCACATATTGCTTCTTTTTTTACATTGGTGTTCTTCAACGTTCCCAGCAATTCCCAATGCTCTGCCAGGGGAAAGTGCGGTGAAGCTGCTTAAAAAGCTGCAGTAATCAAAACCAAACCTTACAGATCGGTGCATGGTCTCTCCTTCCCGCCCCGCCCGCTCTCCCAAAGCAACAACAAAGAAATAGAAAGGAAGGCAGGCAAGCTCTTTTCTGATATCAAATGTTTCATTGTAAAATAGATATTGTATTATGATACTTGCACAATGCATACATAAAAGGAAAATGATTTGGATTATGTTAGTTCTAACTAGAGATGGGCATGAAATGAACTTTTGGTTTGTTTCATTATTCATTATGTAATGAAACAAATAATGAACTGCCCCCTCTAAGAGAAACAAATGGAAACAAAATGGAAATTTCCATTTTGGTTCAGTTCGGTTCATTTGCCGGTGTCTCCTACCTGGGTCCTGGAGTGGTCCTCTCCCTGGTCCAGTCCTCATGGCTTCAGGTGGGGGGGCAGGGGGGGGAAAGCCGACCGGCCCATGCTACAGCTGTAGCGTGGTCCATGTGGTCGGCTGTACAAAAACCAAAAAACACTACCTCTAGAGTTGGACACGAGTAGCACGCATGAGTGGGGTGGGGGGATGGCATAAGAACATAAGAACATAATTAGAGCCAAGCTGGATCAGGCCAAAGACCCATCTAGTCCAGCTTCCTGTATCTCACAGTGGCCCCACCAAATGTGTCTGGGAGTGCATGAAACTAGATATCTGTCTCCTGATACCACTCCCCTGCATCTGGCCCTTGAAGTACCCTGGTTTTAAGCCTGGAGTTTACACATCTCCATCAAGGTTTGTAACCTGTGATGTACTTTTCCACCAGGAATCTGTGCAATCCCCTTTTGAAGGCATCCAGGACAAGTTAACATATTAATTTGTAAGATACAGTACCATATTATCTTATCTTATAGGAGCAGTAATTGTCAACTAGGGACTTGCATCAATCTTTCTAGTGGGGTTATACCCTTAATGTGAACCAAAGTGTTCCAAATTCTTTTAATAGAGCAGACATCTCTTGAATGTATATTTAGAAGAAGCAGAAGTAGCAAGCAAGAACTAAGGTACTGAAACATTTTATCCTTGTGGCCAAAGAGATATCCTATATGGTATGGATCCAGGCAATCTGAAGAGCCCTATTTTACTACATCCTTGCACTTGAAATCTTCAGTGGAGAGTCTTGTCATAGTTCCAACATTCTCACAGGCATATCTGGTATGGACACGGGAGAGCACATTTTCAGTAGCTGTTTCCTGGCTATCCCCTCCCTCTCAAACAAGCCTGTATTGGCCTCATCACAGGCTTATGGAAAGTGAGTGCTCTGGGGAGAAATGAATTTGACTGCAGGATGCACTAAACAATGCTATTTCATGGTGTATCTTAAACTTTTGTTTCAAAATCTGTTTTTAAATGTTTTAAGTACAGGTATGCAGTAGAGTATGTTTAGTCATATTTTAATGATGCAAGTAATAATAATGCAATGGGCATTTGAAAGAAAGAAATATTACACTGTCTAATAAGTTATTTTAGTCTTTACTTAGTATATAGTACTTGCACAGACAAGAAACCTGAATACTTTAACTACACCCATGCCCCATGTGCCCCACGACATTTTGTGGCTGGAAACACAGCAAACCACAACATTATTTTTCCAAGCCAAGGTACTTTGTCCCCAAGGCTGGCCATATTATTGAGCAAGTGAAGCAGAACTCTTCCAAATATATCCTTTGTTCCTTGGAAGCAAAATGGAACAATAAATTAAATGAATAATGGTGTTCTATGTTGCCATGACAGTAAAGATCAGGTCCCTGCAGTGACAATTTTATTTTGCAAATGGCACAGAGCAGTGGTTTCCCAAACTTTGGCTTTCTGAAACTACTATTCCCCAAATCCTTTACATTGGCCCTGGTATCTGGAGCTTCTGGGATATGATGTAAAACAAATGTGGAAAACCAAAGATCAGGAACTGCTGGCATAATGCCAGCCCATACTATCTGCTCACCTTCTTATTTACTTGACAAAAACAGGCATGGGGGTTGCAAACTGGAGTCAAAGATGGAAAACTGAGCCAGAGAAAGAATGTGGATAAACTGTGTGGTCCAAAATAGTTAACTATTTTGTGGTCCAAATGCTTCCCTGAAAGCATGGATCTGACAAGCAGCAAAGTGTGTGTATGGCGGGGGTGCAAAATAGACAGGTGCACAAATCAGAAAAATGGTGATTCATTTCAATTCATGATTTTCCAAGGTTGATGACTAGAGATGGAAATGAATCGAAAAAATGGCATTTTGGATTTTTGTTTTTCGTTGCGGGTCCGTTTTGGTCCATTTTCATTTTTCATGAATTTTTTGAAAAAATCGTTTCATTTTTTCATTTTTCATTTTTTGTTTTTACCCGCTTTTTGCACAATTTAAAATATTTCCGCACGCAGGCATCACCCAACAACCCAGAAAACACTAAAAAAATGATGCTGGCAGAGACACAGTATAGACTAGGTACGCAGGGAGGCTGCAAAGGCAGCAGCGGGTGTTGCCCAGGGCATAAGGCAGCCGCAGAGTGACTGCACTGCGGGGCAGGGGGGTACTCACCAAGAGGTACTCACACACACAGGGAGGCTGCAAGAGAAATATCTTCTTTCTCTCCCCTAAAAGCCAGGCTGCAGCCAGCAGGAACACAGATACACACGCCTGCCTGGCTGGCTTAAAGTAATGAGTTGCAGAGACAGCAATCCCACTCTAACTCCCACCGCAGACTGCAAGGAGGAAGGGGGCTGCCAGAGCTTTTTATGCCCTCTGTGGCTGTCACACCTACCCAGTCTGCAACCTGGGCATGCTATTGGTTGAAATTGTCCAAGAATTTACATGATCCCATCACATGGCTTGCCTCCATTTTGTGGATGGTGTGACATCCATTTTAAAGGGAAAAGAAAAATACATCGCGATGGGAGAAAGACAAAAACAAACGTTTTAAGGACCCCAACCCCCTGGTAGGTAATAATATCAAATAATTATTGCTGTGTTTTTACGGATGTCCAGGGCGTTTTAATATGCAAGAAATCAATATTAGGCATCTGGGAGCCATTTTGGGTCGATGCCCCCTAACTCCCCTTAAAGGGAAAAAAATACAGCGATCAGAGAAAAGACATAAATGCACGTTTTAAGGACTCCCACCCACCCTGGTAGGTATTATCAGGCAGAATAAATAATTATTGCTGGGTTTTTATGGCTATTCAGGACGTTTTTTAACATTTAAAAACAGCTAATTTCATTGTGCGTCACCATTAACAAAAATGAAACGTAACGAACCTAATTTTTGTGGTTCTGTTCGGTTTGTTCCAATTTCATCACAATTTTTGTTATTCGTTTTGTTACATAACAAAATGAATAACAAATAACGGAACTAATTTTTTTTCCGTTTCATGCCCATCTCTATTGATGACTCAAGAGTAATGAATTTACATTTTTTCTTGCATGTCAACAAATCAATCTGTCAATTCATTTTAATTTTAAAATTCTATAAAATGGTCCTCAAGGCATCTAAAGAACTAAAATTGCAGAAAATCCCAATTTCCTCTCCTATGTGGGCACTGCAAGTTTGGTGAAGTTTGGGTTCCAGATATCTGAGTTTTGCACACCTAAAGAGCATCCCCCCCCCAAGAAAGTATCCCCAGGGCACCTAGAGACATGAAAACTGAAGAAAATATTTTCTCAACTCCCCTCTACAATACCACCAAGTTTGATGAAGATTGGGTTTCCAACATCTGAGTTGTACACCTACAAAATACTTCACAACAGATGAACACAAAGGTAAAACATTTGGAGCTCTTTAGTCTGGAAAAAAGGCACCTGAGGTGGGATATGATTGAGACGTACAAAATAATGCAGGGCATGAGTAAAGTGGATAGAAGCACACTCTTCTCCCTCTCACAAAATACCAGAACAAGGGGAAATCCACTCAAATTGAGGGATGGTAGAGTGAGAACAGACAAAAGAAAGTATTTTTTACCCAGTGTGTTGTTAGTCTGTGGAACTCCCTGCCACAAGATGTGGTGATGTGATCTGGCCTGGATGCTTTCAAAAGGGGATTGGACAGATTCCTGGAGGAGACGTCCATCACATGTTACAAATCATGATGAAGATGTATAATCTCCAGGCTTAAAACTGGGGCACTTTGAGGACCAGATGCAGGAGAGTGGTATCAAGGACAGATATCTAGTGTCATGCGCTCCCGGACACATTTTGGTGGGCCACTGTGAGATACAGGAAGCTGGACTCGATGGGCCTTTGGCCTGATCCAGCATGGCTCTTCTTATGTTCTTGTTTCTTATGTCGTCACCCCACCGCTCATGCGTGCTAGTCATGTCCAACTCTAGAGGCGGTGCTCAGCTCCGTATTCAAGCCAAAGAGCCAGTGTTGTGCAAGTCCATGGCCATGTGGCTGGCATGGATGCAAAGAAACACTGTTTTACCTTTCCGCTTTTTGCGGCTGTACCTATTTATCTACTTGCCATTACATGCTTTCGAACTGTTAGGTTGGCAGGAGCTGGGGTTAACAGTGGGAGCTTACTCTGCTGTCTGGCAATTGGGATTTGAACTGCTGAGCTGCCAATTTTGTAGCCAATAGTTTTCAGTGCTCTAGCTCACTGATCCGCCACATCCTATAAGTTTACCTGGTATTTCTCTTCTAAAACCATTCAGCTGTCTCATCATTCTAATCACCTGACACTTCCCCTTCAGTCCCAACATTGGATTCTTGTTAGCTGCACTAGAATGTCAAGGTGCATTGGAATAATCAACATGAAAAGTCCTTAGTAACACACGTGTGTGTGCATGCTTCTGTGTATGCACATGCATGCATGCATACATGTTCTCATATGGAAACATTTATATAAACAATAGTTAATTAGATTTTCAGCTATGAAACACATTATAGAATTCAGAAATGAAATGAGCTAGCATAATTTTAGTCACGTAGTTACCATATGGCTAAAATGATAAACTACAGCAACACCAACCACTTTTTATCCATGTTTTTAAAAACAGAATGCAAACATTGATGTTCCTTATTTAGGACTCTCAAAATTGACTTACAGGAGTCAGTTTAAGTGTCAATGTTTAACTACCTCGCCATCTGAAGATAACATTCTTCTCAGAAAATCAGAGAAGCAGCTATTTATAAACTTATGAGAGAGAAATGGAAGATCTATTGTCAGTTTCTTCACTAAACCTTTCATTTGCTCAGTGTCACATTCTATTTCTCCTGAACTCTACTTTCTCTATACTGTGGACCCTCGTATAACAAACGGTTTGTATAACAAAATCTGTACAACATAAAAAATTCTGGAGATAGGGGAAATTTGCTTAACAGAATTGCCTATGGCGGGGGTCTGCAACCCGCAGCTCCGGAGCCGCATGCGGCTCTTTGGAACCTTTGCTGCGGCTCCGGGAGGTTCCCCTCATGGAAGGGGTCCCGCGGCATTTAAACTAGGACCGCAGGGGAAACTCCAGCTCGCCGCCGCCGCCACCGTCCTCGTCTTCATCCTCCTCCTCCTCCTCCTCCTCCTTCTGGTGCTGCTGCAGCCGCTGCCGCCGCCGCCGGTGCACCGCCGCCTCCTCGGCTCTGGCGAAGGCTCCTGGGCCGGCCAGGGCCAGGATGGCGGTGGCGGCGGCGTTGGAGGGGTGGTGGGGGTGGCATCGGTGGCCGCTGGGGTCTCCTCCCGCCACGGGGGTCAGGGGCCGCTCAGCAGCAGCAGCAGCAGGAAGCCACACATGTTGGTAATCCTCCTCCTCCTCCTCCTCCTCCCCCTCCTCCCACCACCGCCGGCAGTGGAGGAGGTGGAGGCGGAGGCGGTGAGGGGGAAGCGAGCACAATGGCCTCGCCCGGCCGGGAAAAAGGCGAGGAGAGGCGGCGGCGGCGGCCAGGCCCAAGCAGCCGGTTGGTTCGTGGTGGTGGTGGTGGCGGCGGCGGCGGCCTGGACGGACAAAAGGGGGGTCCGAAAGCAGAATGGAGGAGCGGACCGGGGAGATCCATGGTGGCCCAGCGCGCCACTCGCCCTCCCGCTTCTTTCAGCCTCACCCGCCCCTTCCCTCCGTCTCCTTCACAAGCCAAACTTTGCCCACACACGCACACACACCACGGCTGCAAGAAGGGTGTGTGTGTGTGTGTGTGTGTGTGTGTGTGTGTGTGTGTGTGTGTGTGTGTGTGTGGGCATCACCCGCCCCTTCCCTCCATCTCCTTCACAAGCCAAACTTTGCCCACACACGCACACACACCACGGCTGCAAGAAGGGTGTGTGTGTGGGGGGGGGGAGAGGTCGCCGCTCGCCCGCTTCCAAAAAAAGGGACCAGCCACGGGGTTGCAGGCCCGTCCTTTCAACCGCTGAGGCGGGCGCCGCTCCCTCGCCTCCGGCTGCGGGACCGTGACGGCGGCGGCAGCGGCGCTGGTAGGCCCGGAGCGCGGGTCATCGCCTCACGGAGCCTCGAATGGCAGCTGGCCCAGTGCCCGGTTGCTGAGGCGGAACAGCGAGAACGGCGGCGGCAGTTGTATATATTTGTTTTAAATGTCGCAATGGTTTTGCAGCTCCCAGTTTTTTTTTCCGTCGGAAATGGGTCCAAGTGGCTCTTTATGTCTTAAAGGTTGCAGACCCCTGGCCTATGGGGCAAATCTGTACAACATAAAAATGGTTGTGATTAGGGATTACTGTTTTCAATGCATTCCTATGTGAAATTTGTAGAAAGGAATATTTGCTTAACAAAATTTCATTTGGAACGAATTGGTCCAGGTGCTCGTGATCTCGAGGCTGGACTACTGTAATGCTCTCTACATGGGGTTGCCCTTGACTCTCCTCCGGCGATTGCAGCGGGTGCAAAATGCAGTGGCCAGACTGGTGGCGGGTGCACGTCATTACGACCGCATCACCCCGGTTCTGGCCCGGCTGCATTGGCTACCCGTTGCCTCCCGGATCAGATTCAAGGTCCTGGTTTTGGTTTATAAAACCCTCCATGGCCTGGGCCCGGACTACCTGGCGGAGCGGATCGCCCAGCGGTCAACATCGGCCCGACCGGTTCGGCAGTCGCGGGCGCACTCGCTGCAGGTTCCATCCCTCCGAGAAGCCAGGCGGTCCCGTACCCGGAACCGGGCTTTCTCGGTGGCTGCTCCATCTATATGGAACAGCCTCCCTAGCGAAGTGCGCTCTGCAGAGTCCCTGCTGGCCTTTCGTAAAGCGGTGAAGACCATTCTATTCCGCGAGGCCTTTGGTGACCTAGCTTAACCCTTTTTTTCCCGCCATCGATAATCAGGACGAATCTGATATAGCAGCGGTGAGGTTTGAATTAAAGGGTGCGCCCCTGCTGCAGTTCTTTTATTTGCTTCCTATTGATTCATGTTGATTTGTTGATTATGTCTCTTATTGTGTTTGTTGTATTAATTATGGGTACTATGATTTGTTTTGCCATGTTCGCCGCCCAGAGTTCCCGTTGGGATGATGGGCGGGATATAAATTCAATAATAAATAAATAAATAAATAATTCCTTTATAAAAGGTACCACTGTACTTTTTCAAATAATTCCAGAACAACAGCATGCACAATTCGCCTCCATTCTTTCCTTGCTTTACAAATATTTACACTTTCACCGATAAACCGCTATATAGACGAAGGCAATGTATTATTGTGCAAGGATTCAGCAATATTAATTGTTATAAACTTTAATCAGATGGGCCCAATTCAACATGCCGGATTTAACAATTATAGGGTCATAAGGCTCCTGGCCTCTGTACTTGACAGAAGACTTGACCTATTATGAACCTACAGATAGTAACAGTTCTTCTTCCTTGTACCTCCCTTAAAAGAGGATTACTGGGTGGAGATAAGGGGGATAATTTTTTTGACTAGTCCCTTGCCACCACCATCTGCTATGGTTCCTCACCTGTTGACGGCTGAGTAGCCCCAACATTTTCCTGCACAAGGTTAATGTATTAGTCTCTGGCCTAAAGCAATAATTTGTTCCAACTAGAGTAGACTCAGTAGATCCACTGTAGCTTGCTAAATGAACACTTGTTTAAGTATCATTGATATATATCTTTGTCTAGCTGGAACTTGATTTAGACCTTCATTGAGACACAGAAGACAATCATTAGATTTATTTTATTGGCCTTAGGCCAATGAACTCTGCCTATAATTTTAATTCAATTATTTTAGAAAAAGGATTCTAAGTAACATAAACAACAACAAAAAGATTATATTGAACAGTTTTAGCAATGTAATGAATTGCTAAAGGGGAGACACAATTTGTGTGAAGGATCTGCAGTCTATGGAAAGATATGCATTTGTATTACTCTAAAAAAGCTGAGTCGTTTAAAAGAGGGAATGGAGAATCATTGCATAATTATTTCAGTTCCACTGCAGAAGCAAAACCAGGCAAAATGGAACTCAAAGATACAATTAATAGTTTGAGAAATAATTTGAGAAAATATAGCTAAATCCTTCACTGAATCTACCTGTGAACCAAAATTAAGCCTTTCAGTTTTTAGGAGTTGGCGAGATACACCATTCAGCTCTTTTGAAGGGGAGATTCTACTCCTTTACAGAGGAAGAACATTCATACAGGCTTCCTGGCCCATTCCCAGCATCTAACAGCTTGCTCTAGAAACTGGCCAAGACAGTTTTGAAGTTTTAAAAATGGAGAGGGATATCTTTCTCTCAGTGTATTGTTAAATACGGTAAGCCAAATTAAGCTGTTTGCTGAATCAGGTTTCAGTTGGTGGGGCAATTTATTTTCTTTCTACTGATGTATTTGTTAACTGATCTGCTTTTACAGTTCAGTTGGACATTTGTATTTTTATTTCATTTTATATATTAATGATGTTAACTGCCCTGGGCCAGGACTGCCTCATCTCTGTTGATTTTCTGGAAATAGGCAAAGACCTTTCTCTTCAAGCTTTCCCTGAATGATGGACTACCTATTATGTGTCTTTTATATGAATCGATAGGATCACATATATGTTGTGTTTATAATTACTTATAACCTTATTTGTTTACATTGACACCATATTTTTGATGTTAGTTTCCATCACTCATAACTTTTACATGGAATTTTACTCTTTTTAACTGTTTGTGTTTTCTTGTAGCTTTAATGTAATGTTTCCTATTAATGTTGTAAGATGTCCCTCAATTCTCAATACTTGAACATGTCTTAATTGTACTGGACTATATATTATCCCTCATTACTGTAAGCCGCCTTGGGTCCTTTTCCAAGGAGAAAGGCGGGGTAAAAAGTACTTTTAAATAATAAATAAATATATGTCAATAAAGGGTTGAAATAAGCAAGCAAGAAAATATTCGTCATGAATATTTCCACACCCCTCTTTTTGAGAACTTGAACTTTTTGATCATTTACCAGCAGAAGTCCTATAAATGAGAAAAGATTTATTGGCTGAAATCCTCTTGCTTAGTTTAGTATGTTACACAAGAATAGACCCATTGCATCAGTGGGGATTTGGTGAGTCAAGTCCTCCAAAAGGTTCATTGATTACAATGAGCCTAGTCTAATATTGATTAATTAATACGATATCAAATAAATAAATAAATTTTTAAACTGTCCCACTTATCCCATTGCTACATAGCCTTTCTGATTATCAGCTGCTAAGTTGTGAAAACTCTCAGAAATGTGGAATACATTTTGAGTAAGGAATTCTTATTCTTATTCTTATTCTTATTCTAATTCTTATCATCATCATCATCATCATCATCATCATCATCATCATCATCATCATCATCATCATCATCAATCATGCAGCAGACAAGATAACTACTCTGGATATTGTATTACGAATCACTAGTTGAATGCTTCCCAAGTGTTTAGGATTATGTGACGTATTGGCAAATTATGCAAGCAGATCCCAGTAAGGTGGCTTTGTGCCACTGATGGTGACTTTGTCAACTCCAATTTCTTCTAAATACTTGCTTAGCTCTTTAGGCACCTCACCCAGCGTGCCGATTACCACTGGGACCATCTGTACCAGTTTATGCCAGAGTCTCTGAAGTTCAATTTTCAGATCCTGATATCGGGTAATTTTTTTCAAGTTGTTTCTACTATCACTTGGTATAGCAACATCAATGATCCACACTTTTTTTCTTCTCCACAATCACAATATCCGGGGTATTATGCTCCAAAACTCTGTCTGTCTGTATTTGGAAGTCCCAAAGTAATTTTGCATGCTCATTTTCAATCACTTTTACAGGCTTATGATCCCACCAGTTCTTTGCTATGGGCAGATGATAGTTCTGACACAAATTCCAGTGGATCATTTGAGCAACTACATTATGATGCTTTATCACCACCACCACCACCACCACCACCACCACCACCATCACCACCACCACCACCACCATTGAAGCTTTCAAAGGATTTACCCAATTATAATGAGACATTCTTCATAGATATATCCACATCTCCTTTAAAATCAGTCCTGATCTTTGCCCCTATGTCTAATCAGGTTCTTTTCCTGTAATGGAAACATGTTTTAAAAGCAAAGATCCAGCATCCCCAGTGCCTTCAAGCTGATGAAGAGAAAAAATAGTCCACAGTGGGCACAAAATACTTCCATCCATCATGGTTGAAAGGAAAGACCTTTTCACATACCTGATTTTCAACTGGAGCTTTGGGTTGCCTTTTCAGTTATCTGTCTGTTGTTAGTTCTTATCCGTGAAATGTTTGGAAGTGAAATACTACTGGGCGATTTCTGCTTTCTCTGTATTTATTGTGTATCTTGCTTTCTATCACTGGTAGGAACAACAAGATTAAATGGAAGCAGCAGAACCATGTGTCGAATTGCTTTACTAAAGCATGACGACTTTACAGAGGGAAACAGACAGATTTCGTTTCTTTTCCTTTTCTTTTTTCTTTGGTGCTGTATAATTTTGACAGCCCACTTAACAGAGGGTTGTAAAAATGTAGAGCTCTCCTAAGTGCTGCTGACATTGTCACCCACTGGTACAGATCAGAAAATACAGTTACCTGTAGAATGTACCTCCCTCAGTTTCATGATCCAATTCTTTCCTTCTTCCTTCCTTTCTTTCTTTCTGAAATGGTCCCTTAATAGCTCTGAACACAACATGTGATTGCAATCACTACAAAGCAGCTGAAGAAGTGGGAAACACAACCTCTAATAATTCCCCAAATTCCATATATATATATATGAATTATTCTTTAAATTATCATTAAAGCAAATAAGGGGGGTTGAGCCGCATGGCCATCACAAAACACAAATGCAAAACTAGGCTACAGGCTATATCTTTATAGGCCCCTATTAAAAATAAAAAAAACATTGCAAGCTTTCGAGTGTGACACACTCTTCTTCAAAGCAGGTCCCAAAAGTTCAAAAATGGCAAATGTTGTGGCCTGCCACGAGGTTATTCTTAAAGTTCTTGGCTAGATGATGTATACCATTCATCAAGCATTTATTTATTTATTTATTTATTTATTTATTTATTTATTTATTTATTTATTTATTTATTTATTTATTTAGCTATTTTTAGAAGTAGCTTGATATCTCCCCCCCCCCATAAAACAGCCCTAGGATGCTGCCACATAAGCCATCCTTGTACAAATTAGCAATATATACCAAAAGACAGACAGTGACTGAAATACTGTTGTTTAGCCTTCAAAATTCATAACTTCCATTCCATTCATAGCAGGCCAATAAGACGTTCCTCCATTATACTCGAGAGTACACATACATGGTGGCATGCTACACGCTTGCATGTGCTTTCCCCTCCCTTGAGAATCATGGCAGGGACTTTTTCTTTGTCAGTTGGTAAGGGACAGAAAGTTACATTTTTTATGCACTAAGCAACAGGATTTCAACAACTGATGTAGTGTTAGACTGGGACTTGGATGTAATGGTACAAAGTAGGATATAAAGTTACACTTGTTTCTTATTTATTTATTTATTTATTTATTTATTTATTTATTTATTTATTTATTTATTTATTTATTTATTGCTCCTCTATTTAAGAGTTGTTCAGCTTAAGAACATGCATTCGGAAGGGACTAAATTCGTAAGTAGTGGTACCACTGTACTTGTAGAGATGGAAAGAACATTTTCTAATCCATCATTCTATAGCTGAACAATATCTAAATGCCAGAATCCTTCTGGCATTTGAGTAACTTGCTGTGATTGACTATCCTACAATTGGGCACTTGACCAGGCACACAACTGAAAGGTACCCGAGCACCTTGAAAAGCCTCAGGATGTTACAAAATTTGACACCCTGGCACCCTTTGTATGCTATGAGCCATAAAAGTCTTCCTTCCACATAAAGGCATGCCCAAATGTGCATGAACAGTGTGTAAAGGAATACTATATCTGCCTCATTTCCTGCAAACCTTTCTTTTCTCCCTTTGGCTTCAATTGTGGATGAGATATCTGTTTTCACAAGGATTATATTGCTGGTTATATAGCTTTGTGATGTGGGTGACAGATCTGGCCTCTGGTCTGCCCGCCTCCCCCAGAAAAAGAGAGTGATGGAGATCAACAGCCTATGCATGCAACATCAGTCTGGCATCCTCAGTGCCAAGCAAAATTTTACAGAACATTATGTGGTGTAATGGAAAAGAAGAACATATTCCTTTAATCATGGACAAAATACCTTTCTCCAACCACTGTTAAGTGACTACAACCTTAACACTACAACCAAGTCAAATGAAGCAGATATTCTGAATGTTGCTCTCCTTTTAGGCCCTCTTCTAAACAATACGGATTAATCATCTGGAAATTGTCTCCTGTACCTTGAGAAAGTTATAACTACAACAAGAAGAAGAAGATAAAGCATTTCACCAGTATGAAGTTACAATAATGAGAATAGCCCTACCTGTTCAATTTCTGCCTTTTATGAAGCTAATTCAGTCACAGTTCCCCTTTAATGGGAACAGAAATGTAACCTCTCAAGAGCTGTATGGGGAACAAGAACCACTGTCCCTTTACATATTAAAGCACATGTCCTTTCAATCTTTAGAAACCACATGATCTTTGAGGCATGTGGCTTTGAATGAATATTAACTTGTTAGCATTACCTGCATTAAGAAGTAAATAATTTCCTCAAGTATAGGCTGACTGAGTTTTTAAACTGGTGTCAGGCAATTCTAGAAGATGACCAAGTGAGAAAGTTGTCATGGAAACTAAATATGGAATTAGCACCTTTGCTTGCAGACGTCTGCAGATTTTGTTAAGAATGCCAAGGAAATCAAAGAGAATTGATGGCCTCTTTCTCAAGAAGTTGAGAGGCTTTGAAATGTAAAATAATATCTCTAAAACAATACCAATAGAGAATGTTTATATCACCCAAAAATTACTTTGAACCTGACATCTCTAGCTGCAATTAGAGATGGGCACGAAATGAACTTTTGTTTTGTTTTGTTATTTGTTATTCATTTCGTTATGCAATGAAATGAATAACGAACTGCCCCCTCTAAGAGAAACGAAACAAAACGGGAATTTCCATTTCATTTCGGTTCATTTTGTTCGCCAGTGTCTCCTACCTGGTACTGTTGCTGGTCCTGGACTGTCCTTTCTGGTCCGGTGGGTCCTCCTGGCTGCAGGGAGGGGCATCCAGAAAAAAAGAGCTGATTTGCCATGCTACAGCTGGTAGGTGGCCATGTGGTTGGCAGTAAAAAAAAAAAAACCAACCCACCCCCAAAATACAATACAATAAAAAAAAAGATTCAGCGTGCGTGCCCTGGTACCAGCCCATGAGCACCGGCCCTGGCCCGTGGGTCACCAATCCAGCCCCAGGCCAAAAGTTAAAACAAATGATCTGGCGCATGGGCCTGGTACTGGCCCGTGAGAACTGGGCCTGGCCCACAGGTTGGCAAAAGTAAAAATGAAAATGAAAATAAACATAATAATAATAATAATAATAATAATAATAATAATAATAATAATAATAATAATAATAATAATAATAATAATAATAATAATGTGCCGACCCAGCCATCCCTGGGGCCAGGGCCGGCTCTTAAATAAAGAAGAAGAAAAGAAGAAGCATGGACCCGGCCCCAGGGGCTGTGTGGTTGGCGCTTAAAAAAAAAACGACACACTGGCCCCAAGTCAGCACCTCAAAAAGCCCCTGCCACAGGGGCCAGTGTCTGCCGCCACCACCATCACCAGCGCCACTGCCGCCACCACCGCTGCCACCAACCGGCGGATCAGTTCAGGTTCGTGCGGTTTTTAAAAATATTTGTACAACCCCGAACCTGAACTGAACCAAGGTTGGGCTAGAATGGACCAACCCGAACCATGGGTTTTCTGTTTCATGCCCACCTCTAGCTACAATCCTACACCACTGAGTTCCTTAAAACCAAGTATGGACAGATCGGTTTATGTCCCATGCCATGCTTGTGTAGGGTTACTAATATTTTTCTGCACCAAGAGTGATCAGCAGTTTGTTTGTTGTTTAAAAATTCAGTGGTTCCCATATGTTCCTGGACTGCAAATCCCAGAAACCACTTCCAGCACAGTGAGTGGTGGAGGCTTCTGGAAGCTGCTGTCCAGGAACATATGGGGACCCACAGGTTGAGAACCACTGGAATCATCTTCAGATGTATTTAAATAAATATTTTCATACAGGATTAGACATCATTTCTTGTCCTCATCTGTATTTCAATGCAGATAAGAACACCAGTTATTAGGACTTCCATTGCAACATTGGAAGCACAAAATCTGGTGAAATATTCAACAGTTTTAGGCCTATAGATTAGGGCACTTCCTACAGGAATCAAAATCTTCAATAGAGATGGGCACGACTTGAAAATTTTTTTTTCGAGTTGTCGTTAGTCGGGCCGGTCCCGTTTTGGGTTGTTTCCATTTTTCGTGAAAATTCGCAAAAATTAGTTGGTTTGTTTTTTTCGTTTTCGTTAGTACTGGTTTTTTTGGGGGGAGCAGGCTCCTGGAGGCACCTCTGTGGGGTGGGTGCCTCCTCTGGCCCACTATAAAGGGAAAGCGGGCTCCTGGAGGCACCCGTGGGTGCCTCCTATCCTCACCCACTAGGAAGGGGAAGCAGGCTCCAAGAGACCCCTCAACATGGGGGTCTCCCCTCCTCACCTGCTGCTGCAAAATGCATGCATAGCCATATGGATATGCATACCAGTTGCAGACAGTGAGACTAGTGATGGCAGTGAACCCAGAGCCATAGGTTGATGCCTAAGGCTCTCGCACCACCATATCTCACAAAGAAGGGAATTGTACACCAGTGCAAATGCAAGTAGATCTGGCTTAGGGTTAAGGTGGGTTAGTGCAAGGGCTAGGGTTAGGCTAGTGACGGGTAAGGATACGGTGGGCTAGTGGGTTGCACCTCTGGGTGCCTCTCTGACCCACTAAGAAGACAGTCTGTGATGTATGGGTAAGTAAGGAGTCAAGGATTAGGGTTAGGGTTAGGGGGCTAGGGCAGGTTTTAGGGGGCTTTTTGGCACATCCCAGAAGTCTCCATGGCCAAGTGGCCATGCGATTGGTGGGATGGCTCCAAAAATTTGCATGGTCGTCCACTCCCACATGGCTGGCCACTCGGCCAGCCCATCATTGCGCAGGTGTAAAAAATAAAATAAAATAAAATCAATGGAGGACAGAGGAGGAGAGGAGAGACATTTTGTTGCAAGAAAAAACCCACTGCTACTGTGAAAAATCTGGCAGTTTATAAATTTCCGCGTGTTTCTGTTGTGCTTGTGTGTTTTTGGACCATGATTTCAAAAACAATATTGCGTTCGCCGCCCCATTTTGGATCCCCTGCCCGCACCGCATGGCATGGCGAGTCCGGCTGCCCAGGATGGGGGGGAGGCAGGACCCCCCCCCCAGAAACCACCCCTCCGGTAGGTGCCCTGCACCCTTAGTCAAGCAGGCATTTTTCCGCCTGCTTTTTTGGCCCGGGAATGGGTGGGGGGAGAGTTTAAAAGTTTTTTCCTGTGCCGTCCGTGCCGCTTGCTTGCGCTTTAATTGCGGAGGCTGGCGGAGACTGGGCTTTTGCTGGCTGCGAGCCTGGTCCCACCAGAACAGCCCAGGACGGGGATGGGGGAGGACGGGGACCTCCAGAAACAACCTCTCTGGTAGGTGGCCTGAGGCACGGCAGGCATTTTTCCGCCTGCTTTTGGCCGAACTGGGTTTTTTTAACTTTTAAAAACTTTTTTCTGTATTTTCATGCAAGGAGAACGAGCACGACAAATCAGACCAAAATTGTTCATTTGTCGGTTCGAGCTCGAAGTCTGGCGGAGTAATTCCGTTTCCGTTTCCGTTTCAGTGCTCCCCAACCTTTTCATCCCTGCGGACCGGTAAATTTTTGATAATTTTTCCGTGGCCCGGGGTGGGGGGTGGGGGTGGGGAAGGGAAGGGGGAGATAAAGGAATGCGAATGGGGGTCGGGCGGGGGAGAGAGAGAGAGACGCACACACGCACAACCGCACCACCCCACCCCACCCCCTCCCTCTCACCTTTGCAAACCGGCCAGTTGGGACTCTTCCTTCCGGGAGGCCCGGCTTTGCTCAGGGACCGCCGCCACTGACGGGGCCGGATCCTTCCCGCGGAGGAGGAGGAGCAGGCGCTGCTTTCGGCGCCGGCGGAGACATCGGGAAGCGCAAAATCCTCGTGGGGCTGCCCCGCGGCGGCAAGGACCCGGTGGGCGGCTTTCTTTCTTTCTTTCTCCCTCCTTCCTTCCTTTCTTTCTTTTTCTTTCTCTCTCTCTCCCTTCCTCTTTCTCCCCCTTTCTTTCTTCCTTCCTTCCTTCCTTTCTTTTTCTTTCTCTCTCTCTCCCTTCCTCCTTCTCCCCTTTCTTTCTTTCTTTCTTCCTCCCTTCCTCCTTCCCCTTTCTTTCTTTCTTTCTTTCTCCCTCCCTCACTCCCTTCTTTCTTTCTTTCCCTTTTCTTTCCCCCCTCCCTTCTTTCTTTCTTTCTCCTCCCTGCCTCCCCCCTTCTCTCTCTCTCTCTTTCTTTCTTTCTTTTTTTTTCTTTCTTTCTTTCTCCCTCCCTCCTTCCTTTCTTCCTTCCTTCCTTCCTTTCTTTTTCTTTCTCTCTCTCTCCCTTCCTCCTTCTCCCCCTTTCTTTCTTTCTTTTTTCCTCCCTTCCTCCTTCCCCTTTCTCTTTCTTTCTTTCTTTCTTTCTCCCTCCCTCACTCCCTTCTTTCTTTCTTTCCCTTTTCTTTCCCCCTCCCTTCTTTCTTTCTTTCTCCTCCCTCCCTCCTTTCTTTCTTTCTTTCTTTCTTTCTTTCTTTCTTTCTTTCTTGCGGGGTGGGGCGATTGCATGGGGTCGCGACGGCGGCGGCATGGGGGACTGCGGTGGTGGCAGTGGCGGGTTTGGCGATCACTGGGGTCGCGGTGGCGACGGCTCCAAGGACGGCCCCGCGAGGCCGGTGACGGGGGTCGCGTCCGGCAGGGGCAGCAAGGCGGCGGCGGCAGCTCCCGGGACGAGGGCGATTGGGGGATTGCGGCGGCGGCGGGGAGATTACGGGGGTCGCGGCGCGGGGCGGGGAAGGGGGCGGGGAAAACATCCGGGCTGGCCCACGATGCCCCCGCCCGCCCCGCCCCGCCGCAGGCGCAAATCTTCCGAAACGGCAGCGGGGCTCCGCCCTGGGAGCGCGGCCGCAGGGAGGGGCCAAAGGGCGCGCGCCCCGGGGGAGGAGGAGGAGGAGGAGGAGGAGGAGGGGCACCCACCTGCTCTTCCGACCGAGGGGGCCCCCTCCTCCCTGCCGGCCCCCCGCGTGCCCGGCCCCCAGGGCAGGGGGTTGGGGCCGGGAGGAGGCGAGGAGGGGCAAGCGGGCCAAACGGGGTTCCTGCTGCTGCTGCTGCTGCTGGTGGTGGAGGAGGAGGGCGGAGGAGGAGGATGCGCCGCCGCCGCTGGCGTGCAGAGGGAGGCAAAGGCAAAGGCGGCGGCTCTTCCTGCGCTCCTCCAGCCTTCCTCCTCCACCAGCCGCCCGCGGGAGAGGAGGAGGAGGAGGAGGGCGGCAGAGGAAAAGGGGAGGAGCTTCCCCGGCCTCCCCAGGCGGCCCGGTGCCGACCGGTCCACGGACCGGCACCGGTCCGCGGCCCGGGGGTTGGGGACCACCGCCGTAGAGTAACGGAACCGAGTAACGGAAACGGAAACGGGAATACCGCTAAGTCGTGCCCATCTCTAATCTTCAATATAATGCAGAAGTAGGTGATACCTTTGTAACCTGCTTTAAAAAACTGTATAATCTGCTAGCCTTCATGGATCAATGCCTACTTCTTCAGGCATGAAACAGCGTCTTGTCATTAGTGCACAGAATTTAGAGTTCCAACAATTCATTGCAGATGGATTTGCAAGGCTGGATTCTTAAAGGTAAGTTAGGAAAGGTGTGGGCTCTTTGAAAGGTGCAGTTTTAAAGTTACAGTGCCACTTTGAAGGTATATGCATAATACCTGGGCTTCTTTGTTTTAAGAAATTGGATATTATACCTAATTAACTGCTTCAACTGCTTCCTCATCTATACATTTAAAGCCAGACCTCCAATTGGGAATATGTAAAAGCTGGAATGGAACGGAATGGAAGGGTAACATTTAAATAAGCATTCATGCCAAAAAACAGTGGGATATGCTAGACAAACATCCAAACCTCAACCATATGAAGATTGTTTTGCTCTTTCATTAACCCTTGATAAACCCAAATCCTACTGGAATTGAATATAATGGCCCAGAAAAAAAAGAGGAACCCAGAACAGGGACTTCTGAGGCAGACATTCCAACCAAGTGCACAAGACCCATCCAACTAAAAGGTATTGATGGAACCAGCCACAACACATGCACACAAACACACATAAACAGACCAAGATCCCTGTACCCATTTCAGGCAGAAAATCAATATCATGAAAAACTGTCCAAAACAATGACTTCCAAGTAGGCTGGCCGAATCAAAATTTATCCACCTATACCAGCTAGAGGGGATTGATGCCACCAGCCACAAAACATCCTCAGTATCCAGATTCCAGTATGTGTTCTAGGCAGAAAATCCGTGTTGTGAAAAATAGCCCAGAACAGCAACATCAAGTAGGACAGCCCAACCACATTCAGAGGACCCATACAGGTAGAAGAGAATGATGGAACCAGCCACAAAATGCACACCCCCAAGAAAACATTCCAGTACCCATTTCCAGTAGAAAATCAATAATGCAAAAATAAATAAACAAACAAATGAAAACCAAAGCCACTTCCAACTAGGACACCCCAACCAAATTCATCCACCCCATTGGGCCAGAAGAGAAAAATACAACCAGGCAAAAAAAGCACCCAGGAAAAAGCCTAGAATCATAGAATCATAGAGTTGGAAGAGACCTCAAGGGCCATCCAGTTCACCCCCCTGCCATGCAGGAACCCCCATCAACATACCCCTGTCAGATAGCCACCCAGCGCCTCCTTAAAAAATTCAAAAGAAGACGACTCCACCACCCTCTGTGGCAGCCTATTCCACAGCTGAACAGCTCTAACCACCAGGAAGTTCTTCCTAATGTTCAAATGGAATATTTTTTCATGTAGTTGAAAAACATTGCTCCGAATCCTAGTCTCTGAAGCCATGGAAAAAAAGCCAGCCCCCTCTTTGATACAACCTCCTTTCAGATATTTAAACAAGGGTATCACACATCCTCTCTCAGCCTTCTCTTTGTAAGACGAAACATTCCCAGCACCCTAAGCCACTCCTCATAAGACATATGTTCCAGACCTTTAACCATCCTGGTCACCATCCTCTGGACCCTTTCGAGGTTGTCAACATCCTTTTAAAATTGAGGTGCACAGAACTGGACAGAACCAGAGTGGTACTATCACCTCCATGGCTCTAGAAACTATGCTTTTGTTGATGCAACCATGAATCACATTGACTTTCTTGGCTGCCACATCAAACTGCTGACTAATGTTCAATTTGTGGTCAACCAAGACTCCCAGATCCCTTTCACAGGTACGATTCTCCAGCCAGGAGTCTCACATCCTATATCTATGTAATTCATTTTTTCTGCCTAGATGCAAGACCCTACATTTCTCTCTGATGAAACTCATTCCATTTGCTTTGGCCCAGCACTCTAATCTGTCAAGGTTCTTTTGGATTCTCATCCTATCCTCTAGGGAATTAGCCACCTCTTCCAATTTGGTATCATCTGTAAATGTAATCAGTCTACTCTCTATTTGTTCATCCAGGTCATTAATAAAGATGTTGAATAGCACTGGGCCTAGCATTTGTGCATCCAGTTTTAAAAACCCAACAACAACCAACTTCTTCTAAGTAGGGGAGGGGTGGCTAGCCCATAGTAATTCACTTGTTGCACCAGTCCAGAAATGAGTGGAATCAGTATCTATTATTTCTATAGTAGGCATGGTCTAATTCAGAAGTTCCTGTTCCATGATGATTTCTTGAACATATGACTTTGGCAAAAAAAAAAAAAAGTTACCAGAATGTGGCAACTTTTTCTGTTTTCTAGCTTGTTCATTAATTGCTATTGAACCCTTTATGGCAGGTAGATGAGGTGGTTTCTTTTGCTTAGAAGTTACTCCTCTAAGCTATTTTCTAGAACATAGATTTTGGGACACAATGGGTACCAGAATCAAGTTTCTGGAGATGGCATAGGCCCTGGAACATCAATTCCCTCTAGTCCCATAAACTAGCAGATGGTTCTTCTTGTGTTTGTTTGTTACAACTATTCACTTAATTCAAATGAATTTGTTCCCTTTATCTGGAAAGCCCCCTCTATCTGGATGGAGCAGGTCATTTTGGCTTATTGGAAGTCTACACAGAAGTCTCCGTCCAGGCTGGGTTTTTTTTTTTTTTTTTTGCCTTTCCAGGCCATTGGGAGGTTTGGGGATAATGAAGGATTAAGAAAAGAGTGATATTATTGGGTTTGAGGTCTAAAATATTATTTAGATGCTTGTCCAGCATATCTTGCAGTTTTTGGCTTGAATATGCTTGTTTCAAAATGTTCTGGCTTTACGTAATTCTTCTCCAAAACAGCGTTCACTATTATTTCATCTAAGGCAGTTACTTCATGTCCTGTTCATGCCTCCTTGCTGTCCCGCTTGGGACCGGTACAAAAACCCCCATACTTCGCATCCATAGCGTAAAAGCAAAAAGTTGTCTCGACCACGCCCCCAGAACCGGGAACAGAGCATGACAAGCCGTACCTGCCCCTGGGCTGGGGAATTCTCTTGTCATAGTTAGTTCCCAGTTCCTGTTCTAAGACAAGAGACCGTGTGGTAACAACTATCACGCAACAACCAGTGTCCACCTAGTGGTCAGTGGCTGAAGCAGCATTCAACATTAGTTTCCCTATGGGAAACACCATGCAGTGCAAATGTTTATTAAAGAAAGTACTGAAAATTCTGTAGCATTGACATGTAAATCCTGGAAGACCAGTAAATCAAAATATCGAAAAAGTTTTATTTATGATATTTTAAAAAAGGGTTAAGAAAGCAAGACAAATTCAGAATTTGTCACGGAACAAGACCAGGAAGTAACAGTTGTCACGAGGCAAGTAATTACACCCATGAGTAAATGGAAACAGGGACTGAACAGGGACAAAACCACGTGACCGCGAACAACGCTGTCACAGTACAAATGTAATTGTGGAACAAGGTAGGATGTGAAGTAACCGCCTAAGAAACCAGCCTGGCAAATATATCTTTGGGACTCTAAGTTCTCTGCATTAACAAGAAGACACTGGTATATGCCTGAGGAAGCAGCCATTGATTCACAAAAGCTATCAGATTTTATAGTGTGTGTGTGTGTGTGTGTGTGTGTGTGTGTGTGTGTGTGTGTGTGTGTGTGTGTGTGTGTGTGTGTGTGTGTGTGTGTGTGTGTGTGTGTGTGTGTGTGTGTGTGTGTTAGTGGCTGATAAAAGTATCACCTGTTCCTGCATGTATACATATTGTGTAAGAACCAGATGGCTCTGCTGGAGTTCAACAAAATCCTCAAGCATCCCTATGTAAATATCACTGACTAACAATGTATAGAACTGCTGACTGTGGATTTTCATTTGTATGTAATTCTGAGGCTTTTATGTGCTAAATTAATTTTGGAACCTTGGAGTGTGCAGTCTTTAGTAAGAAGGAAGGCAGACAGATAGGTAATCTTTCCCCTTTAACTTTCTAGTAGACAATGAAAAAACAAAAGACACTTTTTTGGCTGGTGCTGTGTTAATTTTCTTTAGGCAACCAAGCAAAAAGAAGGCAGATGTTTGCTGTAGTGAGTCCTGGAAGGAAGCATACATCCCAGGAGACATGGTTCAGCATCTCTAGTGCAGATCAGGCAGACCTAGGTAAATGACAAATTGCACCAGACATCCCTACAATTTATCATAAGGTGTCCTGTTGTTATGCTCCTTTATACACGTGCGCGTGCGCATGCACGTGCACACACACAGAGAGATTGCCAAGATGATCACCAAGTCATAGAAGACATTAACCCTACCTAATCCTTATCTAAATACTTTTTGAAGTCTAACTCCTTCAAGAACACTTTATGTTTTGAACTTTTGGCACTATTACAAGATTGCATGCCAAAATCATCCCTTTTTTTTAGGGAAAATCATCCCTCTCGTGCTATGAAATTGTAATTCCTCAAATACACTGGGAAACGATGTGACCCATAGTAACAAAATTGGTATCTTTTAAAAACAACCAAGGCAACAACAATCATTTCTGTAAGAATGAAATCAATACAGAAGATTCTCTTATTCTACTTTAATTGTTGTTGTGTGTATCTCCTCTGCAGTTACTTGGCAACAGAATGAAATTAAGAACCATAGTCACTTGCTCTGTCAAAATGCTCCTGGAACTGGTGGTTTATACAGCCACCCATTTCTTCCCAGTTACACTGAAAAGAACTTATGGTTAGGAACAAAACAAGGTTTATATGGTAAAAGTCACCCACAAAAGATCAGGACCTAAACAGTGAAATTATTGCTAAAAGGCTTGAATTGATTCCCCCCACCAAATATATATATAGAAGGGGGAGGGACGAGAAGGGGGAGGGACCACCAATGCCCCAGACTTCATCTTTGCTACTGCTTCTTTGCCGCATGAGTGAGAGTCACCGGAGCAGTTGACCACCTGCTGCCTTCGGGGAGGAGCTGGGCCAAGGGCGTTCATCTTTCTGGGATTTCACCAGCCGTGGCTCCATGTGTGTGATATACACCAGAATCAGCTGGCTTTCACACTGCTGGAGAGGAGGCATCTGTTCTGTGGCCTCCCTAGGCACCCATAGCCAAGCACCCATAGCCAATCACCTGATCAGCATCCAGCTGACACTGGTTGAGGCTGTGGGAGAGGTGGGCTGATGGGGTTGAATTGGTGGGTGCTTCTCTTTTTGTTTTTTTGGTTTGTTAGTGTTTGTTTGTTTTTTCTTGCCATCAAGTATAGGAGGTAAGGACCCACAATGGAACTGAGGGAACAGGAAGGAAGGAGGGCAGCAGAGGAGGCAGCCAGTGAAATTGTGCTGATTTAGGGGGAGGTATGGTGGTAGGAGTGGAATGTGCCCTTGTAGGAGACAAGAGATTAGATATCTTACATCTATTCCCCTAGCCAGAAGGAATCAGGTGACCATATCAGTGAGCCCACAAGCCCCATGGTGCTGTTGTTGAATGCCAGGTCAGTACAAAATAAGACCGTCCTCATCCATGATGTTATTCTGAATGAGGGTGCCAACCTGGCATGTATCACTGGGGCCTGGGTGGGAGAGGAGTGTGGAGTCCCACTCTCCCAGCTATGTTCACCTGGGTACTCGGTCAAGCACCAGTGTCACCCAGAGGGTCAGGTAGGGGGAGTTGCTATAGTCTATAGGAGTTCTACCTACTTGACCAGGCTTCCTGTCTCTTTGGGAAAGGGTCTGGAGGGCCTGTATTGTGTATTGACCTCGAGACAGATCAGGGATTCTGTTGATGTACCGCCCACACTGCTGTGTACCAACAGTCTCCCTGCCTGTGGAGGGGTTGGCTTTGACGTCATTGTCATGGTCAGACCACTACCTGGTCAAGTTTAGGCTATTAGCTATTTCAACCCTCTGCAAGGGTGGGGGATCCATTTAGATGATCCATCCTTAGAGACCAATGGATCCAAATGGTTTCCTGAAAGTTCTGGGTGATTATCCATCTGATATGGTCAGCTCTCCTGTCGAAGCTCAGGTTGCCATATGGAATATGGAGATGAGCTGGGCAGTTGACATGATCACGCCTAAGCACCCTCTCCCTATAGACAGAGCCCGGATGTATCCTTGGTATACATCTGAGCAGTGGGCAATGAAGTGGGAGGGGAGACGGCTGGAGCACAGATGGAGAAAATATTGCTGTGAGTCAGATCAAACACAGCTTACACATATTATGCCTATTCCGTGGTGATACAGTTGGTGAAAGGGCAACATTTCACCAACCATATTGCTTCCCCAGAGTGCCGTGCAGCTGAGCTCTTTTGGGTGGTCCAGGAACTTCTTCAACCAGGAGATACGGTGGAGGTCCTGGACCATTCGACAGCTTGCTGTGATGAGTGTGCTGTCCACTTTGAGGGGGGAAATCACTCAGATTCACAGTGAACTGGACTCCACCATTGGTGAAGAATCACAGGATATGTCCAGTGCACCATGCTTATATCTGGTGTTATTGGATGAGTTTCAATTGTTGAGAGCCAAGGATGTGGAAAGGATGCTTGGATCTGTCCGTTCTACCACCATTCGACCCTACTCGACCCTTGTCCTTCTTGGCTAATTGAAAGATCTATAAAGGGGGTTTGCATCTGGGTCCAGGAGACTGTGAATGCCTCTTTAAGTGGAGTGGTCCCTGCTACATTGAAAGAGGCAGTAATCAGACCACTCCTTAAAAAAAACTAACCTGGATCCAGGGCTGGTGGTTAACTACTGACCAGTAGAGAACGTCCCTTATTTGGGAAAGGTGTGGAGCAGATGGTGGCCTGACAGTTCCAGGCACTGCTGGATGAAACAGATTTTCTGAATCCATTTCAATCTGGTTTTAGGCCGGGTTTTGGAACAGAGACCGCCTTGGACGCCCAGTAAGATGACCTTTGGTGGGAGAGAGACAGGGGGAGTACGATCCTGTTGATACTCCTGGACCTCTCAGTGGTTTCAACACCATCAATCATTGTGTTCTTCTGAATCAGCTGGCCAGGTTGGGAGTTGGAGGCACTGTTTTGCAGTGGTTCCACTCCTTCCTGGCTGACCATGTCCAGAAGATGGTACTGGAAGATAATAGCTCTACCCCATGGTAGGGGTAGGGTTCCAAAGAGATCGATACTATCTCCCATGCTATTTAAAATCTACATGGAACTGCTTGGAGAGTTCATCAGGAGGTTTGGGCTGAGGAGTCAGCAATATGCTGATGATACTCAGCTCTACCTCTCGTTCTCCACCAATCCAAGTTAGGTGGTTTCTGTGCTGAATTCATGTCTGGGCCAGATAATGGACTGGATGAGGGTTAATAAATTGAAACTCAATCCTGACAAGATGGAAGTGGAGTTAGTGGGTGCTTCGCTGGAGAGGCTAGAGGGCCATTATCCTGTTCTGGACAGGGTTGCACTTCTCTTAAGAGACAGGGTCCACAACTTGGGGGTGTTCCTGGAAGCCCAGGTGGACTCAGTGGTCAGGGGTGCCTTTCTTCAGCTGTGGAAACTATACAGCTGAATAGTAAAGCTTTGTGTCACACCTGGTCACCTCTACACAACTGATAACTTTGGAGTAAATCCCACTGTACTGTGTGGGTCTGACTAAATATACAGAGGACTATCTGTAATGTCACATTCTGGACTGAACATGCTGGAAAGCTTTTTGGGTGGTGATGCTATAAGATCTGTTTGGGATTTCTGGAGGGGTGGCAAGTGGGGCAGTAGAGATAATAAGCATAACTTTTAATTTTTATGTCCCCACCCACAAACACACTGAGGATCAAGACTGCCAATGAATACCTATAGAATCCCTACCAATTATCCTTACCTGTTTAGTCACTCTTCATATGTAAAATAAAAAATATATTACTCAAAAAAGACTGCCAATGAAGGAGGAAAGTCTGAGGGTGGTTTTTTTGCCCTCATGTCAAGATGATGTAAACCTTGCCTCTCCACCACCCAATCCCACTACAAGCAACATCACTGTTTCAGTGGGGAATTTTTTTTTAACACTGCCCCTCAGCAATCATGCCTGTATATTATGTGTGCTTGTTGGGCGGGGCAGGGGGAACGGGACATAACAGCACAGAAAGAAGGATGGCGAGGTTGCTCTGTTATCTATCCAGAAAACTGCAACTAGCAGTGAGGTAATACCTATCTTGGCAGGAATCACTGGCAGGGAACTTTTAGCTCTCTGTCCCCACCCCAAAAATTCCTGATAAACATTCCTGTTTCATATTCTATGGGGAGAACATGGATCTCTTCCCATATCCCAGCTGTTATTATTTTATTTATTTATTTATTTATTAGTTTAATTTCTATACCGCCCACCTGACAACAAGGTCACTGTCAGTGGTTTACAGCAATCAGCAATGTGTGTGTGTGTGTGTGTGTGTGTGTGTGTTGTATCATCATAGTTGTGACGACCCTTTGTGATTCCATGTCCATGTCCATGGAGTTTTCTTGGCAGGAATACTGGAGTGGTTTGCCAGTTCCTACTCCAGGCGCCTACAGCACCTGGTATTCCCTGGTGGTCTCCCATCCAAGTACTAACCAGGGCCGACCCTGCTTAGCTTCAGAAATGAGGCGAGATCGGATGTGCTTAGGGCCCTCAAGGAGACTCTCATTAGGCCCATTCAGAAAAAACCTAATGTGGCGGCAGACCAAATTGATAATTATAGGCCTGTCACCAATATTTCTTATATGATCAAGGTCTTGGAGAGGGTGGTGGCAGATCAGCTTCAGGGTCTTCTTGATGACACAAATGCCCTCAATCCTTTTCAGTCGGACTTCAGGCCGTGCCATAGTACGGGTCGCCCTGCATGATGACCTTTTGAGGGAGTCTGACAGGGGCAAAACATCCCTGTTGGTCCTCCTCGACCTCTCAGCGGCCTTTGATACCGTTGATCACGGTATCCTCCTGGGGAGGCTCTCCGAGTTGGGGATTGGAGGCACTGCTTTCCAGTGGTTCCATTCCTTCTTGGAGGACCACCCCCAGCGAGTGCAGCTGGCTGAGATGACCTCTACTCCTTGGTCCCTCAATTGTGGGGTGCCACAGGGGTCAGTCATCTCTCCCATGCTCTTCAACATTTATATGAGGCCACTGGGAGGGGTCATAAGGGGGTATGGAGCTTTGTTTCACCAATATTTGGATGACACCCAGCTCTATATCTCCTTTCCATCTTCTGCAGTGGATGCCGTTCCGTCCTTTGAGCGCTGCCTGGCGGCCGTCTCGGATTGGATGGGGGCTAACAGGCTGAGGTTGAACCCGGGCAAGACGGAGATCCTGCGTGGGGGCCCCCCTGGTGTCTCACTTTGGGGGGGTGACTCTCTCAGCGAAGGATGGGGTCCACAGTTTGGGTGTCCTACTGAACCAGGCACTAACCTTGGAAACCCAGGTGGCGTCAGTGGTCCGTTCCGCTCATTGCCAACTGTGGAGGATTGCCCAGCTGCGGGCCCTCCCTGACATCAGGGCGTTAAGTACGCTGGTTCATGCACTTGTAATCTTGAGAATAGACTACTGTAGTGCTCTCTACATGGGGCTGCCCTTGAGGTTAATGCGGAGATTGGAGCTAGTGCAGAATACAGCTGCCAGACTTCTAACGGGGCAAAAAAGACACCAACATATTACCCCCGTGCTGGCAGCCCTGCACTGGCTGCTGGTACACTACCACATTGACTTCAAGGTTTTGATGTTAACATACAAAGCCCTAAACTGTTTGGGACCTCAGTATCTGACAGAGCGGCTCTTCCCAAGAAGAACTGCCAGGATTACCTGTGCCAGCCAGGCCAGACACCTGGGAGTCCCAACCTCGAGGGAGGCCCGGAAAGCTGTAACAAGGAGTAGGGCCTTCTCAGTGGTTGCTCCCCAATTATGGAACCATCTACCCCCTGACATTCGGCTGGCACCCTCGCTTCAAACTTTTAAAAAACTATTGAAGACCTGGTTCTATAGAATGGCATTCCCTGATTCTTCAAACATTTAGTAAGGCACTATTTTTAAACAATTTTATCAAATCTCTTGCCATTTTTAGGTTCATTTCAGCTTCATTTTAGTTTTTGTTGTTGATTTATGTATATTTTATTTTATTATGAACCTTGTATCTTGGTTTTTAAAATGTATTCCTTTGTTTGTTGTTACATGTTGTAAACCGCCCAGAGTAGCCCTTGGTCTAGATGGGCGGTATAAAAGTCAAATAAATAAATAAAATAAATAAATATAAGTATATCTGTTAATTGATCAGATGGGCTGCAGAAATGGTGGGACCAACCAGACTTCACAATCACTATTCCTTGGGCTCATAACACATGGTTTAAACTGATATTTGGTTTAAACTGATATGATATGTTATATGCTGTCATGTTAGAACTGACAGTATCACCCCAACAGGGCTCTCAAGGTTGGGGAGATGTTTAAAGAGTGGTTTTTTACCTGTGTCAGGACCTCCCAATGAGCTTTCATAGCTGAGTGAAGATTTGAACCCACATCTCCTGAGTCCTAGTCTTAGGCATATTTCTAACAATTGCTTCACAGTGATTATCACATTAGTTGCACTCTATTTCACTTGTACTAACTTTCCACTGAATACCTGTGCACACTCTACATCTTAGGCAAATCTATTCAGAGGAGAAATTCAGCTCCCAGTTCCTTACTGATAAATCACTTATCTAATGTCTGTAGACTAATGGTATTTTTGTGGTCCAAGGAAGAGAACATGGCAAAGCAAGCTTTGAGCGATTCAAACATAACACTAGGTCTTCTCATCCTGCAATCATATTTATATTCAATCAGCAGATATCCAAATTTCAACAAACCCTTGTCTTTGAAATCCTGTTCACCACCAAGGACAACAACAAAAACAGTAATTGATATTTTTAAAGCCCCACGGATGCTCAAGTTTGCCTTGGCTTGAAAACTCCTGCCATTCTAAACACATAAGGAGAAATACCACCTACAGCTTGGCTTTCAGAATCAAATGCATCTGTAACAACAGAGAAAATTACTAAAAAGGAACAAGTGAGCTTAAAGGAAACCTTCTGCTGCGAGGATACTCGCAACATGCCTTTGACTATCACAGCCATGAGGCATCCAGGTTGCCTAGCAAAATCTTTCTCTTTGAGTATGAGAAGAACAACATATCCCACTGACAAGGGATTACTCTCCAGCAGGTTCTGTCACCTGGCATTTGGAAAAAGGTATTTTTAGCCAACTTTGAAAAGCTTACTAAAGGTATCAGCAAATGTCTTGTCACAGCATTCCACCAGCCTCCAGATCCATGCAGATTAACAGTGACAGCTGGACTAAAACCACCTGTCAGCAATCCTGGATCACATCCTTCTCAATTCTAGTGCTCCATCATCTCTGTTTATCTTAAAGGGACAGCTACCTTGGAAAAACACTGACTGCTAGAACCTTTTATATCAAAGAAATCATCATCAGCAGGTCCTGTGACATAATGCATGGATGTCATAGAATGCCAATGCTGATTATGTATATTCAATTGATTGACATACATCAACTTATCTAAATAGGTGTTTTTAAGAACCATATGTGGGTCCACGAAATGTGAAGCACTTCAGTTAAAATAATCTCTCTGATTTGTCTATTGCTGGCATAGCACAAATGGCATAACTTTGGAAAAAGTTTTGCTGCCAATTATGAGATCTGTGTAGACATTATATGTGGCATACTGAGTCACCAAACTCAGTATGCAACAAATAAAGCCTGTACTGACCAACTCACTGCCCAGAATTATGACATGTTCATTAGAACTACAAAATAATTTGAATCATCTCAACCTTCTAGGGGTTTTTGGATTTGATCTTGAAACAGTTCTAGATAACAGAGGATTGCAGGATTGTAGGAGTTGTTGTCTCAAGATATGCAATCATAATATGTAATGCTGCTCACTGTTACCTTTGGCATGCAGTGAAAATCAACATAATGCAACCTCTACATCAAGCTTCTCCAACACTCAGCCCCGAAATACTCCTTTTTGTGACATTAAAAATTCTATCATACAAAATTTTCCTGCATTATGTATCAACACCATAAGAACATAAGAAGACCCATGCTGGATCAGGCCAAAGGTCCATGTAGTCTAGCTTCCTATATCCCACCAAATGTGTCAGGAAGCACACAAGACTAGATATCTGTCTCCTGATACAACTCCCCTGCATCTGGCCCTTGAAGTACCCTGGTTTTAAACCTTGAGATTACATCATGGTTTGTAACCTGTGATGGACTTTTCCTCCAGAAATCTGCACAATCCCCTTTTGAAGGCATCCAGGCCAGATGACTGTCTATCATTTCAATGGTTTCTTCATGTGCTATACCTTTTATATACAATACCTTAGTGTACCTTATCTTTCCAATACATTTGCATATTGTTTACTCTCACTTTCCAGTGGAATTACTATGCAGAGAAATCAAGATTTGCTTTAGCTTTTTTGCTATGTGGTGATTCAAACCTGATTCTTCAAAACATTTCTATGTTATGACCATAACATATTGAAAACATCATGCAACAGCAGGAAGTGATCAGCTCTGCTCCTGTAGTGCAAGCTGCTGTTTGATGAATCCATCAGCTTTATTTGAATTCCTTCTGCATATTTCTATTATGGCCATTGTATTTCATTAACATTGGAGCCTTGTCAGTGCTGCTTTGTACCAGCTTTTTTCCCCTGTAATGTATTTGCTTCTTTGGAGGTAGATGCCACATTATTTGATAGAGCTCAATCCACCTGGTAGTTTCATGGTCCTCAGTGCAATTTTTATGGAACTCACAAGCAAAATCTCCATCACTCTATCTAGGGGTTTTGTGTGGGTTGGATTTTCATGTAAATCCCTAGTGAGACACTTGGCAAATTGGGGATAGGGATCCAGCGTGTACTGAATAAGGTTGCACTCCTAGAAATGTGAAGGACTGGAATAAAATGAAAAAATTCAGAAAAATGTGTCGTCCCCCCCCAGAAGCCTTTTGGGTTTTTTTTTTTTTTTTGAAAAAAGAAAAAATGATTATGGAATGTTTTGTTTTAACATGATGAATAGAGATGGGCACGGAACGAACATTTTTTGTTTGCGTTACCGTTTGTCGTTTCTGTTACGTAACGAAACGACAAACGAAAATTGTGATGAAAATGCAACGAAACAAACAGAACCACGAAAATTGTGGTCGTTACATTTCATTTTCATTAATGGCAACGCGCAATGAAATGAGCTGTTTTAAATGTTAAAAAATGCCCTGGACATCCATAAAAACGCAGCGATAATTATTTATATTGTCTGATAATACCTACCAGGGGGGTTGGGGTCCTTAAAATGTTTGTTTTTGTCTTCTCCCATCGCGATGTATTTTTCTTTTCCCTTTAAAATGGATGTCACACCATCCACAAAATGGAGGCAAGCCATGTGATGGGATCATGTTCAACCAATAGCATGCCCAGGTTTCAGACTGGGCGGGCAGGTCTGGCAGCCACAGAGGGCATAAAAAGGTCTGGCAGCCCCCGTCCTCCTTGCAGTCTCTGGTGGGAGTTAGGGTGGGATTGCTGTCTCTGCGACTCGTTATTTTCACTTTAGGCCAGTCAGGCAGGTGTGTGTCTCTGTGTTCCTGCTGGCTGCAGCCTGGCCCTTAGGGGAGAGAAAGAAGAGATTTCTCTCTAGCATCAGTCCTGCAGCCTCGCTGTGTGTGTGCATGCTGCGTACCTCTCAATGAGTACCCTCCCTTGCCCCGCAGTGCAGTCACTCTGCGGCTGCCTTGCACCCTGGGCAATGCCCGCCACTGCCTTTGCAGCCTCCCTGCATACCTAGTCTATACTGTGTCTCTGCCAGCATCCATTTTTTTTAGTGTTTTCCCTCTGGTCTGGGGCGATGGGGGATGCCTGTGCACGGAAATGCTTTAAAAATCACGCAAAAAGCGGGTAGAAACGACAAATGAAAAAACAAAAAAGGTAATGAAATTTTTCCAAACATTCACGACAAATGGAAACGAACCGAAACAGACCTCTCAACGACAAACGAAAAACTGAAACACATTTTTTTTTGTTTCGTGCCCATCTCTAATGATGAATAAAATATTTTAAGATGGGGTTTTCTAATACTTTATTTTCCAAATTATTTCTAAAACTATATGCATACATACATAAATAAAAGAAAATAAATAAAAATAAATAAATAAATAAAAATATTATTCTAATTTCTGTGCACTGAGGATAAGCAAGTTCTAGGTTAGAAACTGAATTATCCAATGCAAGAACAAGATACATTTTTTTCTTTAGGAGGTGCTGGTATTTAGGAGAGTGTTGGCTTTTTAAGGCTGTGTTTGTTGACAAGCAGGAGGAATGTTTTTAGAGTTTTTCTTGTTTGCTCGCCCATCCATCTTATTTCACCGCCATCTTATATTTCATATTTTTTTATTTTTTATGATATTTTATTGTCTTCTAGGTCTTTAATGATGAGGTTCTATTTTTTTCTTTGTCCCTAATATGGTTTCATTTTGTTTGCTTTATGTTCTATGTTGTTAACGCCCAGAGTTCCCTTGGGAAAGTTGGGCAGTCTACAAATATAAATATAAATATAATAATATAAACTTTTGTTTTTGCATGTGGGTGGGGGTGTTGGGCTCTGTTCTGTCCTCTTCACGAGGAAGAAAATACAGAGCAGCAAAAAAGATTCTTATTAAATTTTGTGCTCATTCATTGAAACTTAGTCCCACTTCCTTCTATCTATCTATCTATCTATCTATCTATCTATCTATCTATCTATCTATCTATCTATCTATCTATCTATCTATCTATCTATCTATCTATCTATCTATCTATCTATCTATCTAAGATATTTTCATCCCACATGTCCATACTTCAGCCCTCCTGATGTTTTAGACCACAACTCCCAGAATTCCAAGCCTGTATTTCCAATGACAAAGGACTGTGGGATTTGTGGTCCAAAACATCTGGAGGGTCAAAGTTTGGACCTGCCTGACTTAAGACATGTTCAGTTATTGAGAACAGGAAATTGAGGGACATCTTACAGCACGGATGGCGAACCTATGGCACGGGTGCCAAAGGTGGCAATTGGAGCCCTTTTTGTGGGCACCCGACATCACCCCTTCACAGCCACCTGTATGCAGGTTAAATTACTGTATTGGCAATTTGCAAAAAAATTAGTGGGCTTTGAATTGCAGTTTGGGTACTCAGTCTTTAAAAGGTTTGCCATCACTGTCTTACAGCATTAATAGAAAACATTACATTAAAGCTACAAGAAAACGTGCACAGTTAAAAAGAGAGTAATATTCCATGTAAAATTATGAGTGATGGAAGTGTCAATGTAAACACATAAGGTTATACGTAGTTATAAACACAATGTCTATGTGATCCTATCGACTCATATAAAAGACACATAATAGGTAGCAAAAGGTAGGGGGTAGATGACTAGTAATTTGCAGACATATATTGTATCTGTGTGGGAGAAGGTGAGAACTACATCTGTGTCGCCCCACTACCTTCCCTCACATCACTCCTGCTCTAGACAGCAGGACATATTACCAGGGCCGGCGCATCCATTAAGGTGAACTAGCCAGTTGCCTAGGGTTCCAAAATGGACAGGGGGCACTGCTCTGCCTGCTGCCCCCCGCCGCCCCCCTGCCCGTTGCCGCCCCCTGCCCCCCAGAGCTGCCCCACTCCCGCTGCCACCCTCGGCGCCGCCCGACCCCCGCCCGCTGCTGCCTGACACCCCTCCCCCACCGCCGCTGCCTCCCGACCCCCCTGCCACCGCCCGACCCCCCTGCCACCACCCTGCCCTCCCCCACCCCTCGCCTAGAGCACGAAAAACCCTAGCGCCGGCCCTGCATATTACAGTAGGATTAAATCGACCATACATCCAGCACATTTCCATATAGTTTTCTTAGCAGCCAACTCTAATATAAATGTGCAGAATTACTGTCAAGTGACATGGAATAATCTACATTGTAACAAACAATAGTGCCTCATCTAGCACAGCAAGGAAGCTTAATATAGCTCAGTACATTAAAGTAACTTTAAATAATAACTAAGCAGACCACCATTGTCTGACATGCTTCCAGTAGTGGAAGTGATAGCAGGATGCAAATAAAAGAAAGAAAAGGAGAAGAAAAGAGTGGGGGGAGGAGGGAAGGAATAAAGTTAGAGAATGTTCTGGATGCTAATAATTGCACCATTTTCAAAGGCCTCACTTGCTGGAGAAGGAAATAAAAGCTATGTTTTAGTTTACTCTAGCTAAGCAAAAGAAGAAAGAACATTTCAATAACATGTTTTCACTGAATTATTATCCGAATTTATTGGATAAAAATGCATGTTTCAAATGCAAATAGCATATTTGAACTTTTCCCCATCATCATTTCTTTTGATATTTATGGTAGCAGCACACAGGGAATTTGTTAAATCCATGTGGGAGCCAAAACTCTACAAGAGAGAGAGAAGAGGGGGCAAAGGCAGGGAGAGAATATTCAACAACATGATGTCATTTAATGAGGCTCCCTTCTTTAACTAACTGTGAAAAGGGTTTGGCTTCTTTGAAAAAGGTTTATTCATGATAATAAGCAAGCAGTGAAACAAAGACATAATAAAAATGCAGAAAGCAGTATAATTCCACAGTTTGCTTCAGGAGAGAGGCGTACCCCTCCCAAAGACATTCTTGTCGAGTCAAATCTGAAAGTACTACAACAACTTATTGAAGGATCAAAATAGCACACAAAAATCCCAAGAAGCCAGATATACGAGTATATACTACACTGTCACTCATGGAATCTGGTCCTAGAATAGAAATACTGAAGCGCTAAAATATCTTACTGTGGCGGGTATATTTTTCTGATCAGGCAGTAGCCATTTCTTTGGAAGTATGTGAGATGGTGCCATCCTGCCTGCAGGTGAACCCACACCTCATCAATTAGAGCTGCTCAAGAACTGGAAAAGCAAGGGCTGGTTAAGAAAGATTTGGTGCCTATCTCCGGTCATAATCTCTAGTTAACACCTCAACCATTTCACCCATCTCATCACTATTCCATTACTTGGTATTTTATTTTTAAACAATTATCCATAGATCTGGTGCGCCATCTTGTTACTTGTTGTGATGTGTGGTGGCTATATGAGTTAATGACCTCCCTCTGTCATGAACAGCTCTGCTTTGATCTTGCAAACCAACCACACCTCATGTTTATTTTATTTATTTATTTATTTATTGTTGTATTTATATCCCGCTTATCTTCTACATGTAGAACTCTAAGCGGCTACCAAGGGCAATCATGTACCAGACCAACAGACAATAAAATACAGCAAGAATATAATAGAATAGAACAGAATCAACATGCAACAATAAAGACAGACATAGCATATAAAATCTTCCTGCATCCCAGCCTGCGGAGGGCAATCCTGACAGGTTAAAATTGAACACACCTGAAATCGGCTGTCGAAAAATTAATAAAATCGATAACGATGGCGGGGGAAGAAAAAAAAACTAACTAAAACTCGCCAAAGGCCTCTCGGAATAAAAAAGTTTTCAAAGCTTTCCGAAAGGCCTGCAGGGACTCTGCAGAGTGCACTTCACTGGGGATGGAGTTCCATAAGGAAGGGGCTGCCACTGAGAAGGCCCGGTTCCGAGTGATCGTCTTCCGGGCCTTTCGTGGGGTGGCAACCCGCAGCGAGTGCGCTCGCGCCTGCCGAACAGGACGGGTCGAGGTGGATCGCTGGACGATACGCTCTGTCAAGTAGTCCGGTCCCAAGCCATCTCTCCTTACTACTTCCTCTTCCTAGCAATATTGTCTTTTCCAGCAAGTTCTGCTCATATCTTGCAAACTAACAGCTGTGGTGTCTTTTCCTGAGACAATGCCTCATATTAGGCATTTCTCTCTTCCTACTACCCCCCCAACTTTCCCCAGTAATATTGTCTTTTCTGTTCAGTTCTGTATTCTTATTTCATGTGCAAGGTAGGATAGACCCCAGGTGTTTTGAACTGCTAATGCAGAAGCAAAATACTCCACATCAATAAACTGGAGGTTTTCTGAAGAACTAAATCTTCTGGAAGTGTACTTTCCATCACCTTACTGCATTAGGTCACTAGCTTCCTGTTGCTGTACGGTCTCTGCATGCATAGATTTTCTAATAAAGGGCCTTTGGTCTCTCTGTCATCTGTCTTGAGTCCTTTTGAGAAGAAAGGTGGTGATGGAGAAATAGTTTAAATAAATAAATAAATAAATAAATGTATGTCCAGGCAGCAGGCACACCTTTGCTTTTGTGGTAAAGACCAACTGGATAATCTCTCAGCCTCACCAAAGGCATTCAGTAACTTTTCAGATACCCACTTGGATTGGATTGCACCATTTATGGTGAACTTTTTAAAAAGGCTGATTGGCCCATAGGGAAAAGGTTAGGCTTGGCTCTTTTTAAGACAACAGGAGGCTGGCCCAGAATCTTCATTTGAACACCAACTCCTTGTCACAGCACTTCATGTCAGTTTTGTGTTTTTCCCACCAGCTAAGAAAAAAGTGGATTTATTTGATACAAAATGTTAAGATTTTATAACCAAAACAAACCATCTACACACATTGACAAACTCCATTTAAAACATTTTAGAAGTAATCTCATTTTTTTGGTCTTGTCAATGAATGCAGAGATGAGATTATCAAAAGATAATCCCTTTCTGGAAACTTTATCCTGTGGGATAGATTCAAATTAACCTTGAAGATACCAAGAAAGAGATGGCATTCCCTCACAGATCTGGAATGAGGCACAGGGACTATCAACACCAAAGGGCAAGACTGCAACCACTAGGTAATATCACTTTAACTCAATTTGGTTCCAATTGGCAAACCTAGTGGATTTACAAAATTTTACCCCAATCCCAGATTGAAGCATGTGGGTCAACCCTTTTCTCCCCCCCACCATATCTGGCCAATAGGAATTTGTATGTCTCACAGAGCCATATGGAGATGGGTGTGGGAGAGGGAGAGGGGTTGGTGTATGACCCATGTTCCTTTGTTTGAAGAATGGGGGTATGAAACCCAATGTTTAAGCAGCTTTTACAACTGCTCTCCAACTTCCTGCCTCTAAGAGACCTCTTGGCAGTGGGGCAGCTAAAAAATATTGTAAATAAATAAATAAATAAATAAATAAATAAATAAATAAATAAATAAATAAATAAAAGAAGACTCCTGCCCTGGCTGCAACATCATCTAGCCATGGACTTTAAGAACATCATCTAACCAAGGACTTTAAAAGTAACCTCATGTTAAAACACATCTTTTACCATGTCTGAACTTCTTGGACATGCTTTGAAGAAGAGTGATTTACATTCAAAAGATTGCATTGTTCTTTCTTTTTTATTTTTATTAGTGACCTATAAAGGTATCACCTGTAACTTATTTTTGCGACTGTTCCATTGTGGGTAAAGAGATTCTAAAAGATTTGTCAGTCTACTGGTAGGGCAAGAAATCAGCCCAAGTCAAGAGATTGAACCAGAATAGAGGGTGGACCTTAACATGAACACACATGTGGCAGGAATGGTCCAGGCTCGGCCCTTGGATGTGCCAGGTCCATAGAATATGATGGGCACATCTGTCTTACTTGATGTGGGTGCCAAAAAGAGGGAAATTTGGGACTTTTTTCAGTGGCAGAGCGGCCATCAAGATTACTATCAAGATAATACACCAACCCATGAAGATGATGGATTTGGCAAGGGAGAAGTAAGCTGTGAGGATGGGGGGCTTGGCAGGAAAAGGGAAAATTGAAAAAAAGAACTTCTGGGTTAGTGAATTTATTACATAAAATGATTTCTTTAGTCTGATTGTCTAAGGCTACTGGTTAATTGCTATGATATGAGAAATGGAAAATGGAAATGTGAAGACAAATCTGATATATAAATAAATGTTAATCTGTTAGATTTTTAAAAGAATAGAGGCAGTTAGGTATAGGCAGGAATTTCTATGCATATAGTGAACTATATAGACCAGGAGGTAGCTCTCTTATAATAGCCCATAAAGTACTAACTTGAATTAGAGTTGATTGCTGAAATTAGGCACTTTTTAGAAGAATGGGTAAATATACTATGGATAATATATAGAATATATATAGTTAGCCCAATCTATCCTTAATTGCTTAGTATCAAAGAGCTAAATAGCGAGATTGAATAGATTGTTGAGATTAGATATATATATATATATTGTATTAAAAATAGTTAAAGAGAGTAGTTAAAGTTAAGGAGAGTAGGGATGAGATAGTAAGGAAACTGAGTATGAAAGTATGCTCATTTAATATGGGAAAGGAGATATAAATTATACTGGGCTCAAATGTTAGGAAAAACTGTGAGTGAATCGGAAACATGACAGGAGACAAGCAATATATTTGTAGAATAAATAAATATTTAGTGTAGAATAAATTAATAAATAAATAAATAGTGAGAGAGTCTGGGCACAGCAGCTGAGAAGGCCCTTTCATGTGTACCCACGAGACGTACCTGAGAGGGTGGCAGGATGGAGAGAAGGTCCTCTCCTGATGACCTTAACACCTGAGTTGGTTCATACTGAGAGATTCGATCTTAGAGGTAGCTAGGACCCAGGCCATACAGTGCTTTGTAATAAGAAACAACTTAATAAGCAACCAAGAGGTAAGAGAAGAAAAATGATATCAGAAGTAGGTCAGGGAAGTGAAAATAAGTGAAAATTTAAAGCACATCTAAAATGTAGGGCTGTTATGAAAATCTGAAAGCAAAGGATATAAAAAGTATCAGGTAGACAAAGAAAGCCCTGCAGAGGCATGAAAATAAATGAGAAATTTAAGGCTAATTAAATGTATTTAAACAATGAAGAAGCTAAGGAAGTGGGTGTAAGTGAACTTCGAAAGAGAAAGACAATTTATTCAAGGTTAAATGACAAAAATGTATGCTTCATTGCCAAATGTAGAATGTGTACTGCATTTTCTTTCAGTTGGAGACAATTTAGATATATTACACAATGTATACTAAGATTAGAGATGGACACAAAATGAAAAATTAATGTTTCATTTTTTTTGTTACTAAGCAACTTTTTATTGAATTTTAGTAACAAAACAAAATGAGTAACAAAACGATTTGGAAGCTGCCACCACTCAGGTGAGGTTTTTTGACAGGTCAAGCTGTTCCCAGTGAAGACAGCCCCACCTGTCAAAAAAAACAAACAAACAAACAAACAAACAAACAAACAAACAAACAAACAAACCCCACATGGGTGGCAGCAGCTTCCCAATCCTTCTGACCTGTCAAACCAGCAGGGAGGTGGGCAGCAGGGCAGAAGGGAGCAAGCAGTGCTCCATTTGAATTTCCCACTGCTCGCTCCATTCTCCCTTGCCACCCCAATTCACAGCTGGGGCTTTTTGACAGGTTGGGGGTGGGGTGGGGTGAGGCTGCCCTCCCTTCCCACTGCCACCTGTGAAAAAGCCCCAGCTGGGAGGTGGGGGGGCGAAAGGAAGAAACAAGCAGGCAGCAGGAAAAATTGCTTCTTTCTGCCTTTTGCCCCTCCCCCTGCCTCCCAGCTGGGGCTTTTTGACAGGTTGGGGTGTGGAAGGGAGGGTAATCTCCCCTCACCACACCCCGATCTGTGAAAAAGCCAGTTGAGAGGCAGGGAGAGGGGCAAAAGTCAGAAAGAAGCAGGCAGCAGGTGGAAAACTGCTTCTTTCTGTCTTTTGCCCCTCCCCTGGCCCCCAGCCAGGGCTGTCTGACAGTTTGGGGTGGGTGAGGAGGGTTCACCCCCCCTCTCCATACCCTGACCTGTCTCAATACCCTTCTTGCTTGGAAAATCCTTAAAGCACATGGGCTGTATCCTAGTATTGCCAGTGGTTTTTTCTTTAAAACAAAGGAAGTGAATACTCTTTCTTGCAGAATTTAAGGAGGCTACTTGGGGGAGGAATTTCCAGACTGCTTGGCTGAATCCAAACCATTAGAATAAAGCAAAGTGTTCTGCTTATATACCGCCCCAAACCACTTCAAGTAGTCTCTGGGCAGTTTTAATTACAGTATGCAGGCTACACATTGCCCCCCCCCCCGTAAGCTGGATACTCATTTTGTTGACCTCAGAAGGATGGAAGGCTGAGTCAACCTAGAGCCTGCTACCTAGGTCGTGAGCACAGTTTTACCTCCATTACAGGCATTTAACCACTGCACCACATGGCCCAAAGTAGTATTAGAACGAATCTCAGAAGTATTAACTAAATTCCATTGATTCATCAGGTCTCTGTTACTTAAGACTAACAATTGGATTTTTCTCTCATACATTGAAGTTCAGTTTGGAGTGAAAAAAAGCCTAAAAGATTGCTAGCATATATTTCAAAGAGTTACAATTTGTATTTAAATCCTTAACATTAAATACTTATTATTTGAATGCACTTTTCCATGTGCTTTAATTAGCTGTAATCATGCTGATCTATTTAAAGTGGATACCCATGATGCATGACATGTCCTTTCAAATGGGTGTACAATTATTGTGGAAATAAATGGATTCACTAGCCCAGGGCAATTACAATTACAAGAAATACTTGTTTAGTTAAAGGTCACAAACCAATGCCTTGCTTTTCCCTGTGATACTCTTGTCACTGTACAATTTCAGACAATTAAAGCACATTTTTAACAACCATGATTTAATAGTTAACTTCAGAACCCAGCTAAAAACAGGCTGGTAATTCCCACGTGTCTGTTTCTATGTACACAGTTTAGCACAGAAGCATTCTAATGGTTTACTAAATTAAATTGAAAATAGATTTTAAGACTAACAATTGAATTTTTCATTTCAGTTCATTTTTATAATACTTTCCTCTTTAGTCATGTTTCCTATAGAACGACTTTTATGAAACCAAAAAGAAAATAACAAAGGATTTCAAATGTGCATGTGTATCCGTTAGTGGCACTTCTCTGTTATCTAGACCAAACTATTAGGAAAGGCTTGCTACCTGAAGCACGACAAAGAGAATATGCCATTAGTGTTACAAAGGAACACATATGGTTAAAATAATATCAACATTTATTTCACTAACTGTGAAAGTATAAGCCACTATGACAAACAGGAATCTGGTTGCCCTGCGTCTTGATTGTAAGTTGGGCAGACTGTATGGCAAATGATATTTTTGGAATAATGTGTCAAAAACAAACAAACAACCCATTGTGATTTGATGAGAAATTAACAGGGGATGGACACCACCTCTTGTCATAAACAAGATATAGAGCCCAGCAGGGAGATGTGGTCATCAGTCCAGATGGCTGAATGAACATGTGAAGAAGTAAAACAATCATCATTAAACAAATTTAATGATATTGTAGTAGTAGTAGTAGTAGTAGTAGTAGTAGTAGTAGTAGTAGTAGTAGTAGTAATAATAATAATAATAATAATAATAATAATAATAATAATAATAATAATAATAATAATAATAATAATAATAATAATAATAATACACTATCACGTCAATTCTGATTTATGGTGAACCTTTCCATACACTCTGAAAGTAAGCCTACATTTTCACTATTGCTTCTTCATTGTGATTTTACTCTAAAATAACTAAAATTTACACTATATCTGTTAAAACAAATGAACTCAAAAATAAGCACACTGACTTTCCTTGAAACATTGTAAAATGAACAGCTAGCAGTGGAATAAACCTATGTGAATTTTTAAAAGAATCATTAGTAGGGACGGGCACGAAACGGAAAAAAATGTGTATTGTTTCATTTTGATTCGTTCCCCCTGTGATTCATTTTGTTTCAGTAGAAATGATTTTTTTAAAAAAACATATGAAATGAAACAGTAACACACCCATTTGTTACTGTACAAAACGGGTCTCCTCTAGGGCCCAGGGCAGCCATTTTACAGCAAAACGAATCAGTTCATTTTAAACAGGAAAAAATCTGCTTCATTTCATTTCTAATGAAATACTGCTTATCTGTTTTGTTTTGTTTTGTTTTGTTTTGTTAGCTAACAAACAATGAAACAGTGTTTCATTTTTTGTTTGGTGCCCATCCCTAATCATTAGCAATAGTTTGATTGATTTAAAACAAGGTGACATATTAGGCTTTTGAAAAGGTCTCCTTTAGCTGACAGACTCCAGCCAGCAGACTGTTTTGCCAATGAGGCCTGTCTGAATGGACCAGAAAAGATTCGGGTCTTGCTTACATTGAAAAACCAAGGGCCAGGGCATCTCGTTGCCAAAAACATCAAACTGGATTGAAGTGAGCTTCCACTGTTTGTAATTATATCTTGTAATGCAGTTGTTGCTGTGCAGACACAATAACTGAATAGTACCTTGATGACTACTGCATTAGACTGGAAGCTTGATGACTGATATGTTTTTAATACAGTAACCCCCCACCTATCGTGGGGTTTAGGGACCCACCCAACCCACGATGACTGAAAATATGTGATATGCGGATGCAGGTAGGGTGTGTGTGTGGGGGGTGAGCCACCGCTGATTCCCAGGCTACTGGAAGACTTTTGTCAGCTGTTTGGCGCTGGGAATTTTTCCCCATTGGAATGCATTGGCTCAATGCATTCCAATGGGGGAAAATTCTCGATTGAAATGCATTGAGCCAATGCATTTCAATGGAGATGGCCCGGGACCGGAAGGGATTTTAAAATGGATGCGCTGTTTCTCTGGAGCCCCCGCGGGGGGAGGGGGAAGCAGCGTGCCCATTTTAAAATCATTTCCAGTCATGAAGGGGGATCGCCCGGCTGCCGCCGCTGGCCCGGGCTGCAATGAGGCTTCTTGCAGCAGTCAGGGCGAGGGATGGAGGGGGATCGGCTCCGCTGCCACTGCTTGCCCGGGCTGCACCGAGGCTTGTTGCAGCAGTCCGAGCGAGCCATGGAGGGGGATTGGCTCCACCGCCGCTGCTCACCTGGGCTGCGCTGAGGCTTCTTGCAGCAGCCCGGGTAAGCCATGGAGGGGGATCAGTCCATCTTGGGAGAAGGAAAAAAGGTTTAAAAAATCCAGGCTTTTAAAACCTTCTCCCCCCTTTCCCACACCCCAGGCTCCAGCTCATTGTGGCTGGGGTGGGGAGATAAAGTTTTTTTCTCCCCCACCCCAGCACTAACCAGCTGGATCCCCAGCATGTACTGTAGTCCGTGGTATTGCGGGACTGCAGTACATGAACTGTGAAATGGAGGGGGCTTACTGTACAGTTATGAAAAACAATGTTTACCATTTAACTGTTCTGCTAACCTTCTTGTTTCTGGTTACACAATGTTTTACTTTTAGCAGTTTTAGTGTTTTTGTTTCATTCATTCTTTAGTGTTTTTGTTTCATTCTTTCTTTATTCCAGGGTCACAGACCCAAAGGGAAGGAATAAGGGAGTAAAAACAATTTAAAATAATTGTTAGACTTTGTCCGTCCATAAAAAAAATTGTACACTGAAAGTTATTTTGAAGAGAGCAGGAACGTAGCTACAGACTCTGTAAAAGTTTGGTTTTAACCTACTAGAAAATGCTCCCTATACCAAATAAGTGGCCTTCTCAGCCATTTCCTCATAATAGGACAGAGAAGTCTATTACACTCATCTCTGTATACTGTAGACTGCATTCAAACAGGACACGTGATACTGACTCAACTACTTCATCTCCAGAGGTACAGAGGCGATCATCAAAAGAATTATAGTATTTATTGTTCTTCCAGTATTGCAGATAGGAGGCAATTAAATCTGGCCCTGACAAATGCATGCTGGTATTGAGGGCAATAAGTTTCTCAAATACTGAATGCATCTGGGGTATTCAAAGGTTAAACCAAGATAAATTGGTGAGCAAGAACCAGGAGCCTTTGACAAGGAATATTGTGAGTCGATAGCTTTAATTTTTTTGTTCTAAGATGGATTTTATGCTTACTGTTTTTGTTTCTTTGCATACAATATGGGTAAATTATTTTTTAAAAAAACCATTCTATGTGCTTTATATCCAACAACCAAACACATTTATTAACTGATACATAAATATAAATGTTGTATGTTTATATACACATAAGAATGTTCTCCATATCCACCTGTTCTTTTTTTACAGCAGTTTTCATTGAGGACGATGAATATGCTATAGACTACAGCTGATATCATTCTCTTTTTTATTTCTTTTAAAAAAATCCAGGCAGCTTAGAAAATGTATTTGAATAAAGTTTAAGTTAAATCAATCACATTCTGTTGTTCTGTCTTTTCCATCCATCCACTGACTTTAATGACCTACTTGTGGAAGCCAAGGTTAATTGTTAGAAACTACTCCCCTAGTTTGCATTGTAACACATTTCTGCTGCACCAGATGTAATTGTATTAGTCAGTTTCTCATTTACTGCCAGCAAGCTGAAGTTGTCAAACTGCATTTGGTGCTGACAAAAGATGGCACACAATTCTACAGGCACTAAAATAAAGAGCAATACTTACATAGATAATTGTTTTAGTTGGCATGGATTTTTCTTGATGAAGTCTGAAGCTGAAAGCAATACTGTATGTGCCAGGACAGATAATCCTTAGATTATTATACTTCATTGACTATACATGGAAGCAGCAGATACTTCAGTATATAAAAATACGAGTATCTCACAATTACAGCAAATGCTTGCTTGCTTATGGAACTGTCTCATTTATTATAATCCGCATAACATCTGTACTTCATGCTACATATGTTTACTTTAACATATATGGTACAGATGCCAAGAAATGAAGGAATAATCACATCCATACTGATTCTTTTAGTGTATCATTCTGCTGTACAAGAAATAGCCTTGGAGCAGTCAGACCTGTTACTTTGAACAGAAAGGACCAACTATTTCCCACCCTCTGCTAGCATTATTATGCTGGCACAGCAAATCAATATTCTACAAAGCAATTCGAAAACTGGGGAAAGCCCACCCACCTCCAAAAAAATCACAATTTTGTAACACGGCTTCATATAAGCACCAAATGTGAGACAGATGTAGCTCTCATTTCTGACATTACACATTTGTGTATTGTACAAAATATTTACAAAAGTACTTTCAGTTGAGATAATAATTGGAAACTTGGAATGATCTTGAAGAGCTATTCAATTGTCACAAATTTCAAATTTTCAGATGTTAAAAAGTGACATAAGTTCCACAAATTTAAAGGGTAATGAAAAGGTGCCATAATTAATTCTTAAACTTCAACTTTATTTTTGAACTTTATTTAATTTTTGCTTAAAATATATCACATCTTGCTCTCATATTCCAGAGATGGTGCAAACAGAAGCCACCCATATAAGAGGTGAATCCCTCATATTACAGTACATTTCCCAATCCCAGTCACTGTTTGGGTAGAACTGTATCACAGTAATGGTATCAGAAATCACTGATAAGGGCATAATTGTTAAGAGATCAGACTTTGTCCACCCAGCCCGGAAATAAAGAGATGAGACACATTTGTGGGATTAAAATTGGGCCACAATTTATTGATATGAATTCACTCAATTCAACTGTTAAATGACTCTTATACAAGGGGGGCTGAACGTAGTGCAAGTGGATCAGTTAATGATTCCTAATATTATTAAAAGGGCCCTGCCTCCCTGTACAGAGCCCTCCCAAAACCTGTAGTCTGGGCAGCCCTCATTCCTAATCTTTGAACTATTTATACCTAACACCTAGGCCGTGGTCATACCTGGGTTTCCTTCGTATTTAAATTTCCTGCTTATTTTTTTCGGGAGCGTTCATGTGTTTTTAATGAGCAGTTGGTGTCCTCTCCTCTGCATCGTACCTTCCTATTCTGGTTCTGTCCTAGCCTGTGTACTACACATTTTGTCCTACTTTCCAGCTCCAGTTTCCAAGGCTCCATCTTTTAAGCTGGGTAGAAAAGGGAGAAACTGAATTTACTGCGTATTTTCAGTGTCCTGTCGTTGCAACAGAAGCAAACCAGTAAGCATTTTTGAGCGAATTTTCTAAATCCCGCCCCTGGCAGTCGTTTAGGAAACTTCGCTGAAACTGCTGTTCGAGGGACATGGTCAGCTGGGAGCAGAATTTGTTCTCTTCCTGGTTAGCACGCAATCTTTTATGTAGTTCACCAATGGGAAACTACACAGAAAATGCAGGTATGATCATGGTCCTAATGTTCCTAATTTACTAATCTATTTCCTAATTCATATTGAGGGCTACCGGCTCAATAACTTTCACTTGACTTAAATTTACCACGTGCACTACCCACCAATTGTGACCAGTTATAAACCTCTCCTTAGCCTTAAAGAGAATGGGATGGGCGAAAACACACAGCCACTCTGGCCCAATCTGAGTGGAATCCAAAAATTCCCATCCAGCCTGTACGCAACCAGCTAATCTCATTCCCTTATGGGGGGAGGGAGGGAAGATGGCTGGATTGAAAAAGAGGCCTCTCACCATGTGGCAAGGCCTTATCTAACCTACTGCCCCTGCAAGCAGCCCAATAGGCTGCACACACATGGCAGCACTGGTGATGTAGAGAAAGAGGCCCCTCCCAGCACTATGGCTGATAGAAGCCACCATTGCTTCTAATTTCCTAGCTTTGAGATGCTTCAGTCAACAATTAGACAACCTTAACTCTGGTTTTAAGAAGGAAAGTTTCTTTGATCACTGAACAAACTATACCCATTATCATTCATTTAACTCTGTGTAATAATGACTTGTGCTGTGCTTTAGAAATGTTGTAGTTAATGGATGGAAGCAGTTTTCTGGTATATGGAAAAATTATATCATAAGCCCTCCTGCTCGAATAAGATACACTTGCCAAAGTTAAATGACAATGTACTACCGTAGTTTGTTTTCTGATTTTTTCATGTAAATCCCCCACCCACATGTTACATGAAGATTATCAATATAAACATAACTGTCAAGTTTGCCATGGAAGACAGGGAAGGTAATGTCTGCCTATGGCCATGTTAACTCAGATTAAAATACCATTCTTACCTTTGATGCACACTGCCTGAGGACACTTAAAGACCATCTGAATACAAAAGCCTAAGGCATCTTGTTGAATGTCTTAAAATGTCAGAATCTGTCATGAGTCAGAAGATTGATTTTTTATCAACAGTCACAGTGTGTTAAACTTTTAAAAGGTTAAGCAAATGAGCTAAGTAGTTTTAACTACATGAGACATACTTCAGATCATTATGTCCTCATCAGAAAGCAAGAGAGCATTATACTGTCATTCATTCTTCAACAAGTTGCCAAGGAATACAACAGCAGATATTTTAAATACTATGTCCTTGATTGGAAGCAGATTCTTTGCCACAGGGCATAGACTATGTTCATATCACATTCATTATCTAGCAAAATTAAATGTGAGCCACCCTATACATTCTTAGAGGCAGGCAATATAGTGTTAGAACACTGCATTTAAATCCTGATGTTTTTAAAAGTCTTAAAAACCAGTTTTACCAAACAAAGCAGCTAGCTTAACAACCTCAGCATCTTTATTATGTCCCTACAGAGGGTATAGGTATGATATTTATGTTTTATAGGACTGGTTATTTTTTTGTTTTTGTGTTATGGTATCAAAAGCATAGATTTCTGAATTGTTCACTGAGTTAAGCTTATGACTATAGACCCCGTGTTTGGGAAGTTGATTCTCCATTGTGGAAAAGACCACCACCACCACCACCACCACTCCTGACCAAAGAGAGCGAATAGTAAACTGCTTTCCCATACTCATATTCTAGAAAATTCTGTAAAGAGTGGCCATAATCCATAATTGACTTGATGTGTCATGCAGTTAGTATTATGAACAAAAATATCTTCACAGCAGTCTAAAAAATGAACAATACAGATTTCTAATAGAAGCAGGCGATTTAGCCTGAACAAATTTAAAAGGATGCCGTAGTGTTTTCAGCAGAGTCTGCTTTTAGTTCTGTAGGTATTTCTTGTCAAATTTAAAAGACAAACAGTTTGCTTTTAAAAAAGGAAGTTTATGAATTAAAAAACGCATCATGGGAAGTAATAATGAGAGACTTTGTCTAGTGATCACTTCCAGAGGTCCAGCAGCTGCAGACCCCTGGAGCACCTGAAACATTTTTCCACTTCAGAAAGATTCCAGGTGCGCCCTAGTCACTCCAGGCCTTGGGAAATAAATATCACTTCCTGTGGCAGCTGGATAGTTTGGTTAGCTAGGTAGAGTGAGAACTCAGGAGGAGTCCAACTCCCAAGGTGCCTCTCAGGAATAAAGCCAGCCTTTGTAGCCAAAGCAAGCTCTCTGGTCCCAGAGTACCACCAGAAGGGAATGGTGAACCATCTTTGAGTACTCATACATAGAAAAACTTGATCAGAACCAACTTGACACCATGTTGTTGTTGTTGTTGTTGTTGTTGTTGTTGTTGTTGTTGTTGTTGTTGTTGTTGTTGTTATTTATTTATTTATTTATTTATTTATTTATTTATTTATTTATTTATTTATTTATTTATTTATTTGTTTGTTTGTTTGTTTGTTTGTTTGTTTATTTTCACATTTATATACCGCGCCTATTCCCACATAGGGGACTCAGGGCGGTACACAACAGACAAAATAAAACAGTTAAAAGACTAAGGCATCACCACTGCAGCGCACAAAGTCAATACAATCAATCAATCAATCAGCGGGCAAAAAAAAAAAATCCCTAATCAGTGCCAAAGGCGTCCCGAAAGAGTAGCGTCTTTAGATCTTTCCTAAACGACGCCAATGATGGAGGCTGCCGTAGCTCGCTCGGAAGTTTATTCCAGAGAGTTGGCGCCGCCACCGAGAAGGCCCGTCCACGTGTGCTGGTTTTATGGGCCTCCCTAGGGGTGACGGTCCGGAGCGAGAGGGCCAAAGATGATAGGGTGGGTCGGGCCGGATCTAATTGTTGGGGGAGATGCTCTACCAAATAAGCCGGGGCCAAGCCATGGAGGGTTTTGTAAACCAAAACCAACACCTTGAACCTATTATTATTATTATTATATCATAATGAACATGAACAGTGTACTAATGTGGCAAAATTGCTCCTTGGGCAAAGGGACTGAGGCCCTTTGTACACGACTCCTAAACTCCGCCGCAAATGGCTTTAAGCTCTGGATCTTAAAAATGTTTCCCCACCAGCTCCGGAGTTTGCAGGAAATTAAGTGTGACTATGCCCACTTTAGCGCGTCGCAGTGCACCTTTCAAGTACCTGCTCTCTGGAGGTGAAAATTCTTTGATGCAGTGTAACAATAGTGAGTGCGGGGCTCTCCTCGCTTCTGTTTGTTGTTTTTTGGCTCCCGCCCCTTTAAGAGCTACTTAAGAGACTGGAATGTTGCCACGGCAAGAGCGAGAGGCAGAACGGAGGTGAACCACGTCTCTTTTCTTCCTGTTTCTTCCTGTTCTCCCTCCCCTCACGCAGCCAGCAGCCAGGAGTGCGGAGGGGGTGGGAACGCAGGAACAGCGACAAACCCCCAAGATCTCTGATCCAAATGTAAGTGGCCAGCGGATCTTAGGGGTCATGTGAAAAGGCCCTAAGAGCCTTTTTAAAGTAGAAAACCAAAACCAAAAACCTGAGGTGGCCTGGGGACATAGATAGTCCAGAGTTTGCAACCAGGACCTGGTGGGGGAGACATCTTTGGCCATCCCTAGCTCTCTAAGATCTCTTGTCTAACTCGTTTTCCAAAACGTTTGGGACTTAAATGACAGTAACAGTTTGATTAACAGTTTAAAGCAATCCAGGCTGTAATTAACCTGGTCCTTTGAGTCTACACACCTTTTCTTTAATTATTTCCTCAGTGCCAGTCGGCTGTTTTTCCTACCTGATGAAGATGGCGACTGAACTGTGTAACACATAAAGCAACAATATGTTCTAAATATGGAACTAAATAATGACACACTGTAAAATAACAGATTTTTGTACAAAACCATTATGTATAAAAAGTTTATAATATCTAGAATTCATTGTGTTCTGCATGCACATGAATTACTGTGTGTAATTCAGAACACACAGTGAAATTTAGATCCTGCTTAACACCAGCCTTCAGTGTTAGAACATACCTGTCAAGTTTTGGATTTGAAAATAAGAGACATTTTCTGACACCTGCCATAAGCCATGGGGGGTGGAGTTACTTGCCTTCAGGATAAGACAGTATGACCCCCATATCCGCTGGTTAATTATCCACTAATTCACTTATCCACAGATTGAGGAGGAAAATATAAAAAATTACTCTAAAATTAATTACAATAATTACAAATAATCACAATTAGGTTAATAGAATCTGATAGGCCTATCAATAAGTTTTAGAATTATGAATCAAAACTAAGACATCAGGTACTTGAACTTGGTTAAACCCTACATCTCTCAATATGCAGCAAACACACTATAATTTTGCAGTTTACTCCAACTCTACTTCCTCCATTGTGATACAGGTGTGAGAGGTGAGGCTTTAAGTTTCTTTGGACAGGATCTCTCCAGAATTTTTGAATGAAGCATTTAAAAAAAGAAAGAAAAATTAAAAAATGTAGAAGAGAAATGACATTATGTAAGTGGAATTATTATTTATTTCTTATGATTTACTAATTAGAATTTAATAGAGGTAGCTTTTAAAAGGGAATTTTGAATACATATTCTGATTAGTTCCAAAATCAAGTCAATTTAAGAGCAATAATAAAATATAATTAAATCAAATTTAAACCAATGAATTAGCTACCTTCAAAAGGATTCTGATGCAAAAGAGAAAGATAGGGAAAAAGGCCCCAGTGGGGAATCGAACTCCCAGACTATGGCTCCCCAGTGGGAGACCTAAACCACTGAGCTATCCAGTCAGCTGCCTGGAGATGAAACAGGGAAGTAAGTAGAACAAGACAAATAGATGGCTAATCACTTAATATAAGAAACGGAAGGGAGAGAGTGAAATTAGGGCAGGGAGGGAAAAGGTAACAGTGAGAGAAAGGGGGTGAATGGAGCAGCTCCGGCAGCTGCAAGCAAGAGGAGAGACTTCAAAGTGGACACTGGGCAGCTGGGGACACAGCTACTGCAGACTGCAGTGAAAAGGAAGTGCTCACCCAGGAGATCGGAAGGGAGGTAAGAACTCCCATGTGTGCTAGAAAAGGCTTGACACTCTTAAAGAGCTAGTGCGAGCGACAATGCCTATGGCCATGCCCCCCAACTAGGGCTGGCAGAGCCCTATTGGCTTGCTGGCTGCTGGCCAGAGAGTGACTCGCCCCTCCCAGCACAATGGTCAAAGCCCATGCAGAATTTGGTAAATTTCCAGGATAATAGTAAATAAGGGATGACAGCAGGATAGATTACTAAATCCGTGAATGTCCCACCCAAAATGTGACACTTGACAGGTCTGGAGTTAGAATCACCTAAGTCCTAAGAAGTGAAACTGTCTATATTTAGATATGCAAACAAGTTAATAGCCTGCATTCTCTTTTACCTTTTTTGTCTTTTTGCCTTTCTTTCCTTCTTTCTTTTTGGTGGTACTCTGAAAGGAGCACAGCTTGAATACCTGGCATCACTGATAATAATGGTAATCTGTATTTTTTTCACTTTACAAATGAGCACACAGGAGAATGTCTGCAACTTGCCCTATGTGCACAGGAGATGCCAGAATCCTATTCCCAAATCCTCCCCATTTGTCTAATATACAATGTTTTATGACTTTCATGAGGATATTCCAACTTGCAGAAGAGTCTTTCTGGGGTGGCAAAAAGAGGGATTGGGAAAGCCACTTTGATTGAGTATCAATGTGTTGGTGCTGCATCACAATATCTCAGCAGAACAGCTGTGCTCTCCTGTTTCACACTGTTCTGGATGTGAGATTTTCAGACACAAAAACATGGCAGCTGGAGGCTGTGTGCTAGAAAAGGCAAGCTGGACAGCCTTCATTTTCTGTTTACACGGATCTCCACAGTTGAAAGTAACACATTTAAGCAATGATGAAGGTCAAACAGCAGTTAGGAACTTTTGCACTCTACAGCATGCTGAGCAAAATGGAGGTGAGTTTATAAGTCCTCAAGTCCAAATAGTCTATCTATCATCTGAATTATCAAGAAAGATCCACACTTGAGATGTGACAGTTCCATGCCATGATGATGAAGCTAAGTTTTTGCAAGTCCAGCAAAGGTGGCTGAAACATCTTCTCTGCCTTGTACTAAAAATTGAAGGGCTGAACCAATTCAGCAGGTTCAGATTATCATGAAACAATGCATCATGTTATTAAAAGCACAGAAGGGAAAGTTATTTGGAAATGAACCCCTTTCCCCTTCTTTCCAAGTCTGACCGTTTTTCATATTTCTAGGGAGATTTATTTGTTTTTTTAACATGATAATTTTCAATATTTAAGCAGCAAAGATAGGCTTAACTCAAAGCTTCAAAAACATCAGGGGAAAAAATCCATCAGAGCAGAATAGTCACAAAACATGCATGTTGCACTACCATCCCAATGTGAATCATGTGGTTCTGAAATGCACAACAAATGTGCATCCACAACACGTGCCCTGTGCCTTGGCAACCAGGATAATGATATTTGCTTGTCAGGATGAGTGAAGCATGGGGTGGGGGCACCCCTGGATGCTGTCCACCTAAGTTAAAGGATCAGACAGTGAGATGTTGGGGAGGGTCCCCCAGTTTAGATGAGCCTATGAGCTGGGGACATCTCTGACCCAGGGGGACAGGGAAGAGGTAACTGATACTCCTGGTACCTGCCCCTGGGATCCATGAGGTGTTTAGCTCTGTCTGCAGGATGAGAAAATAAACATGATAAATGGTGGCCGTAGTTAATCCCATCGCCTGTGTCCATCTCTTTATCCTGGGAGTGCAAGGGAAATGGGAAATCTGGAGAAACAATACCCCACCCACCCAGAGTGGAAAATTTCAAAAGGCCATGCTGCTCAGCTATCACTCAAATGACACAAATAAAGATGTGGCTGCCCTTCTACAATCTGTGTTTCAAAGCATCAGATCTACCATGTGAAGAACTGCTGGATAGCTCAGTGGTTTAGGTTCCTGGCTACAGAGCCAGAGCTTGGGAGTTCAATTCCCTACTAGGCCTCCTTGACAATGGTGTAGTACATGAGCCATAGGGTCCCTTTCAGCTTTGCCGTTCTAAAATGAGCAGAATATCCCAGAAGAAATGTCACAAATGCTAGCAACAATTGGATTAAATTTGTCTAAATGTTTATTGTTAGTTTCTTTGAGTGATCATTATTTGAACAAGGTGTGACAGGTGTATGGAGGAAGAGATAACAGGCTATTATCAAAAATCCAATGCCTTTTTAATGAGAACTATTCCACTTAGCTTTGTATTTGTTGTTTCTAACAGCAAGCAGTGGTGGCTACTTAGTCTGTTGCCTATAGCTAAGCCTTTGCTATCCAAATGTGTGCATAAAGACAACACATGACCACTGTATTCTCAGAATATATATAGGCCACAACTTTATTGATTACAACAAGCTGTAATCTGGCTAAGCCATTGGGTCAGATCCATTTCATCAAAGGAGCCCACCTGCCCTTTGATGCTCCTGTGTTCCTTCCATTATCTAAGAACACCCAATTCTTGCTAGCTACAGGATCCCTGCCCATGTCCAATTTCCAATTGAATGATCCCAAGTGTGTCCACCACTGCCACCCCATGATTCACCTGTGGCCCCATCCATCTGATTTGCCTTGTCAGGTGTTCTTTCATACCTGCAGGGTCTCACCTGCTACTTTAAAAACTTCGCTCTGTCCCAATGCCCATAAAACTGACACTCCCTTCAAAGTTGCGACATGCATGCATATGATTATATATAACTATAAATTCCACCCTAGCCCTCCATTACAAAAGGGGGAGGGCGGGCTGGGAATGCTCCATCTTTTGCTGGGAAAAGGGGGGTTGCTTCTTTGTTCCCCCTTTTAAATCTTTTGGGCCGGCCCCTTTTAAGCACAACACAGTCTCCAAGGGGCCACCTCAACCCCATTGGCCAGGCCTCTGCCCCAGCTCTGATGGCTTCCGGCTTCCCCTCCAGGTGGGGGTCGCCATTAAGATTTGTTTCAGCTGGCGCAGCACCGACAACAATCTCAGGACCGGGTAAGTCGGGTCCTGCCCTTTCTGGGGCTCACACTACAAACCATTGGGATTTGTGACCCAAGAAGTCTGTGTTCTGAATCACATCCCCTAGTAGTAGGATGACTGAAATATGATATGTCTTGCTTCTTAAATAGAACTGTCTATGGTATCACATACTTCCAATCTGATTTTTCTTTAATCCAACAGTATCAGATATAGCTCCCAAGAATGGCATCCTGGCGGGAAAATGTAGCACTTTCTCATTTGTATTCCTGTTTGATCAGTGGAAAGATCTAACAGATTGCCTACAGTTTTTCCTTATTAACTTCGATTGCCCCTTATTGACACTAGCTGTGAACGAAAAGAGATGAGAGATGTATAGTTAAGGGTTGAATGAACAGTTCAGTCTCAGTCCAGACACTTTTATGATACTCATGTCCTTCAGACAACACACTGATAATGATGGTCCTTAACCAAATACAGGTTTACAGGGTGATAGTAGTTTTTCCTTCTACTCATCCCCATTATTGAGTCAATAAGTTACTTCAAGAGGCATATGTTGCAGGATGTTACTTCAGAGAAACCATGGGAAGGATAATGAAGAGGTCAGAGGATGATAATGATGCTGGTGATTAATGCACAGAAGACACAAGGGATAGTGTTTAGTGGCTCTTGTAAGGAGGCAGGTGTCCCTACTCCGAGTAAAATGAAATCTTTTTCAAGTTCCAGTTTTCAGTACTGCTGCTCTGTCTCTTCCAACAGACACAAGTGGCTCAGAAACGCATTTCATTAACTCCATCTATTAGGTTGGAGGTAGGGAGGTGTGCTCTCACCCAGCCCACTCAGATGTTGAAACAAGGGCACACAGAGTGGTTCTCATCTAATTCTATGCTTTCCTACACTTGCTGTCCTTCATCTCTTTCCCAGTTGTGAAATTAGTGGTGCTAATTAATTACTTTCCAAGAAGAAAAGCAAAGAAGGTTCATCAAGATAAAGAGTATGCTCTCTTTCTCCTTTGTTGTCAAATCAGCATCTTACTGAAAAGAGTGAGACGGAAGTCAAAGGCAGATCTATGAAATCAAGAAAGGATATTTCATGATTTCATAGGATTTTTGTGGGAGATTCTTGCAAAACCACAAACAAATTATTGATCCCATTGATGTCCACAAACTACACCAGATAAATAAAAAAGAGAAGAGAAGAGAAGAGAAGAGAAGAGAAGAGAAGAGAAGAGAGCTTGAAACACCCAGCCGCACTGGTCCTGCATCAAGAGGGGCAGCACAATGGCTGGCTCCTGGCCATTGAAGGAAACATATCAGGAGAGAAGGATCAGGCACCTAAAGTCTGTGTTTGGACAATACTGATATTTTATTTGATATTGATTTATTTGATATTTTATTTATTTATTTATTTATTTTAATAATATTTGTTCATTTGATATTTTATTTGAAGTTAATAATTTGATATTAATATTGATAATTGGATAATCTTATAGGACACGTACCTGTAGAATTGTTAATACGGCACAAGTTGTTTCAGTTGTAAATATAGAACATATAGACAAATACTTTCTGCTTTTAGGGCGTTTATACACGACCCCTAAACTCCGGGGCAAATGGCTCCCAGCTCCGGAGATTAAAAATGTTTACCCACCAGCTCCAGAGTTAACAGGAAATTAAGTGTGACCCCGCCCACTTTAGCGCATCCCAGTGCAGCTTTCAGGTACCTGCTTTTTGGATGTGACAAATATTTGATCCGGTGTAAGGATAGTGAGTGCAGGGCTCTCCTGGCTTCTGTTTGTTCTTTTTTTGCGCCCCACCCCTTTAAGAGATCTGAATGCTGCCTGGAACAAAACGGAGGTAAACCCATCACATTGTGATGCTAGTGTGTATAATTTGAGGAGAAATGGAAACACTCCAGCCCTATTTAGAATGCCTCATGGTAACAAAGAAAGTAGTGCTTTAGTCTTGTCACTTTGCTCACAACTTCCTAGGCATGAAAGGCAACGGGTATGAAAAAAGGAAAGTTTTGCAATCTATGGAAAGAGGGATAGTCTATTGGAAACAAAATCCCAGGAAAACGAGGTCCCAGCTCATGTGGATAGCGCCCCAAGATAGTGGAAGATCTTCATATGAGGCTCATTGACTTCTGCATTTAGAAGAATGACATATCTGGGAACTTAGAGCGTTGGGCTAAAATGTTCTCTTCTTTATACAAGCTTTTTGCAGCAACTGAATGGGGCTTAGGTCCAATCTGGGATCTTGCCATGACTTCATCGAAAAGTAAGATGTTGCTATAATGCCCTTTCCAAATGGGTGCACTTATGGAACAGATCTTATTCTGATCACCTTACTATGTTAAAACCTTCCAGTTGCAATAGGAAGGACACCTTCATGTATCTGCTTTTGTGTGTGTGTGTGTGTGTGTGTGTGTGTGTGTGTGTGTGTGTGTGTGTGTGTGTGTGTGTGTGTGTGTGTGTGTGTGTGTGTGTATTACACTGAATACATATAAATGAAAGTAAACAGGGCCACTCTTTTCCTACAACTTACCTTCATTCATTCAGCCCTCTTTGAATGTCTGAATATGACTTCGGAAGAGTTGCTTTCACTCACTTTCTGTTTTTGTTTGTTTTTTAAAGAAGTTGATTCTATATATAATTTTGCATTTTTAAAGAAGTCTATACCTAAGGTCATACACATTCTTGTGTGCATTTTTCTCAAAATTTGGACATTTTTGGACAGAATTTTCATATTTCTGTATGCATTCAAAATTCAAAGAAATGTATGCAGGGCAAACACAAAGGTCTTTTGAGCCATATAATGCAGGAGTGAGCAAAATGCCACTTGCTGCTTGTATACTGTCCCTTGACAGGGCTTCCAGTGCATCCTTAGATTTCCCCAGTGTTCCCCAAATCCAAAAGAGAACCATCTTGTCACTTCCTATGGGGCAATGTTTGGATCTAAAAAATGTTCTGAAGAGGACAGAAAGCTATTTAGAGAGTGAAATGATATGAAGACAGCAGCAAACAATCTCTGCATCCCTAAATACTTATGGGGTACAATTTGACATTTGGAGCACTTAATTTTTTTTGAGTTGAAGAGACAGGAGTAAGGGTAGATGGGTTCATCCATGAATGACTAGGGAGTAGAAATGGCCTCTGTCTCTTCTCTCGTTCCCCACCTTCAGGCACTGGCTCAGGATATGTAATCTACGCTCTAAAGTGAAAATATTTCCCATGTTATACGTGTGTTCACCCTACATACATGAGGAGCACATATGCAGAGTATGTAGACCATATTTTGACACACATTGGCCAAAGTCCTCTCATGCAGTTACACAAAAAACATAACTTTTAGAGGCAAATTTCCAGAAGTTAAGAAATCTCTGTAGACATTGTTTGTTGCTTTCTTGCTGAGCTATGAAATTTGTGTGCAACAGATAATGTTTATGGATAGCTCTTAACCTTTGACAATTTTGCCTCTAAAAGTTAACACCCTTTGTGCAGCTAAGCAATAGGATTTCAGTCATTGCTGAGTATGCGCTGACACAGTGATGTTTACCTCCTGGAGAGAAAGATCCTACAAAAAAATCCCTTCCTTTTGCATCACTAACTAGAGTCTCTGTCACTTGCTACCTCTATTTTCCCCCCAGGTGAGCCAATTTCCTGTTAGAGAAACTTATATATACTTGAAGTTGAACCAGAGATTAAAAAAAAAAGTGAGAAAAACAGCCAAGAGCTTTGCCTAGCATGGGACTCATATAGTATCATATACAACGCTAGAAATGGGACTTTCTATATATGGCCCTGCAGGTCTTTGGGTATAATTACCCCCAGAGGAAACATTGACAAGCTGAAAGTGTAATACTACCGAAAGATATCTGGTATATACATTAAAATGCAGTTAAATTCCATTGATGCATAGGGGTTGAGAATCATGTTTCAAGGATAAGCAGATGCATGGAGGATTTATGTTCTTGGAAGCTGTTGATGTGGAAAATAGAGAGCTCTAACTTCAGTTTCAGTTACAATACTGATTTTAATTCATTGCCTCAGTGTTTCACAGTCTTCTTGTTAGACAATTGAGATGCCTTAGTGTGTCAAAAACTGTTTTACGACCTTTACTATTTAAACAAACCTATAAGCATACTTTCTGTTGTTGATGTCAGATAATTCTAGCAGTCAAGCTGTTATTAAATAAGATACATTGTGCTCATTTAGCTGTGGTGCTCCCATCAAGCCATTTCATAAGCAATTAGCTGGCAGAGGCAGGGAGCCATCACCAGTGACAGACTAGAAGGCAGGAAGTGTCACTATGATTGCAGGTGTGCAAAAATTAATCAGAATTTGTGAGGTAAAAAAGGGACAATGGAGCCAATTGCTAGGTAACAAAAATGCTGTGGAGGCAGTGATTCTTTTGCTATGAATGAAGGCTTCAAATGGCATACCTGTCACATATAGATCCCCATGAAATACTTCCATTCAGCATGCATAGGCTACCTTTGGAGACAAAACGGGGGGGGGGGGGATGAGCAAGGTCCTTTTTAGTCAGAAGATTGCAACACAGAATGGGTTTTCCAATGGGAATGCCAAGACTTGGAATACCAGTGCAAAAGGAGTGATATGAATGCCTGCAACCATTGCCAGAACACAGGAGTCTCCATTATAATATGTTGGACTTTTCTATCCATGCAGCCCAGTATTCTTTATTACTAAAGCATCAAGCAGAGGTTCTGCCTAAAACCTGCCTGCTATCTGATCCTTGAACAAATACAGAGGAGGTCAGAGATTATATATGGAATTTTCTCAATCTTAATATGTGGCCTTCTCCTTTGACTGTCTGAAGAGAACCATGCTCTTCCTCCATCATAGAAAGGTCAGGCAGAGGGGAAAGCTGAAGGCATTTTTCATGTGCTTCCCAAGTAAACTGAGGCCCAATTCCTCACCATTGTTATGTTGAATTCAAATCCATGGGTGCAACATGGGGCAGAGTTGCTGACTGTGACTGATATCCTGTAGTTCAGCACGTTAAATTAGATTAGAGAGGCGTATTGAATCAGTAGGAACTTGGTGAATCAACTCTTCTGCAGATTCCTTTGCTTCAATAGGCCTTATCTAATATTAGCAACAGGATTTAAGCCAATCTATTCCCTATTTCCAAACCCTCGCATAAAAGAAAGGGAGAAAATACTCTTAGATTTTACAAAAACAAAACTGGAAAGCTCTTCTTTAAAAAAGGACAAATCCAGGTTTGTTTACCATAACAGCAGTTAAATTTTGCTTACTTGGTTGAGCAATGAAAGTCTAGGGCAGAGTCCACATGCAACTTGGTTTTCATTGGAAGGAAGTCACTGTAGCTTTGGGACATTTTTAATACAAATATTTCAATTAACTTACAAACAATCAGGTTAAGCATAGGTGAAACAGCAGTTTAAACATTTAAAGAGGCAATAAAATCCACCTTCTCACATCAGCCTTGAAAAAACAGATGCTTCCTCAAGAAGGTTATTTTTATCAGGATGACTTCTGAGATGCACGGCTTTTTCCCTTTTATCATAGTTTAGCTCCCTCCTAATTCTGTTTATAGATAAATGGAATGGGATTAAAACCAGTTTTGTGAACTGGTGGGTTCGAAACAAGTTTATGCTCCTAGTCATGATAGTTTTTACAAGTACAGCTTCAGCTGTTCCAAATATCTGTCTGTCATTTGTGTGAGCAAGGGAGATATGTCATGGGGGTCATTCATTCATTGGCATCCTTCAGTCTCGAAATACTATGGTATCATGCCTGGAGTGGAGATCCTAAGAACAACACCTAGTGTGACTAAATAGACCAATTCAGGAATGGCAGTCTCTACCGCACTGGGGACAGATGTATTCTGTTTCTTGCTCAGTCCTCGAGTTTCGTTCTTTCCGTGCCTGCCTCTTTTCCTCTGCCTGTTGGACAAATGCCTCTTCAAATTTATGTAGACCATGCTGTATCTCTTGCCTCCAGACAGTGCGATCGGAGGTCAGGGTTTCCCATCTGTTGAGGTCCATTCCCAAGGCCTTCAGGTCCCTCTTACAGATATCCTTATACTGCAGCTCTGGTCTCCCTCTGGGGTGCTTTCCCTGCACTAGTTCTCCGTATAGAAGATCTTTTGGGATCTGGCCATCATCCATTCTAACAACGTGTCCAAGCCAGCGTAGGCGTCGCTGTTTCAATAAAGTGTACATGCTAGGGATTCCAGCTTGATTCAGGACTATGCTATTTGGAACTTTGTCGTGCCAGGTAATGTTGAATATTCACCAAAAACAGCACATATGGAAGGTATTAAGCTTTCTTTCCTGTCGGGCATGGATGGTCCAAGACTCGCTGCAATACAAAAGTGTGCTCAGTACACAAGCTTTATAGACCTGTATCTTTGTATGTTCTGTCAGCTTTTTATTGAGCCATACTTTCTTTGTTAGTCTGGAAAACATAGTAGCTGCTTTACCTACATGTTTATTCAGCTCAGACTCTAGTGAGGGTGTATCTGAGATAGTTGAGCCACGATACACAAAGTCATGAACAACTTCCAGTTCTTTTGCAGAAATTGTAATGTGAGGAGAAGAGTCCACGTTCTGGCCCATTATTTGTGTTTTTTTCAGGCTGATTTCTAGCCCAAAATCTTTGCAAGCTTTACTAAAATGATCCATGAGTTGTTGGAGATCTTCAGCAGAGTGAGCACTAATGGCAGCGTCATCAGCGAAGAGGAGATCCCGCAAACATTTCACCTGTACCTTAGACTTTGCTCTCAATCTAGAGAGATTGAAGAGTTTTCCATCTGATCTGGTCTGGAGATAGATACCCTCTGTTGAAGTTCCAAAAGCATACTTCAGCATGATAGCAAAGAAGATCCCAAACAAGGTTGGCGCAAGGACACAGCCCTGCTTCACTCTGCTTCGGATGTCAAAGGGATCTGACACTAGGCCATCAAAAACTACATTGCCCTTCATATCCTCATGAAAAGACCTAATGATGTTAAGGAGCTTGGGTGGGCATCCAACCCGGAGGAATAGTTTAAAGAGTCCGTCCCTACTAACCATATCAAATGCCTTCGTAAGATCTATGAAGGCTACAAAAAGTGGCTGTCCTTGTTCCCTGCACTTCTCCTGCAACTGCCTGAGGGAAAATACCATAGCAGTAGTGGACCTGTTGGTTCGAAAGCCACACTGTGATTCTGGGTAGACTCTCTCTGCAAGTATCTGGAGCCTCTTCAGTCTAACACGTGCAAACAGCTTCCCGACAACACTAAGAAGAGAGATACAACGATAGTTGTTACAGTCGCTCCTGTCACCTTTGTTCTTACAAAGCGTAACAATATTAGTGTCCTTCATATCCTGTGGTACTCCCCCTTCCCTTCAGCAAAGGCAGAGGATTTCTTACTGTTCAGTGGCAATGATCTGTTTGCAGCACTTCAGAACTTCAGCAGGGATGTTATCTTTCCCAGGTGCCTTGCCAGAGGCAAGTGAATCCAGAGCCACATTTAGTTCTTTTAGTGTTGGTTCATTGTCAAGCTCCTCCAAGACAGACAAGCACTCAATATTATTTAATACTTCTTCGGTTATTGTGTTTTCTCTGGAATATAGTTCAGAGTAGTGCTGCACCCAGCGTGCCATCTGCTGCTCACGATCCTGGATGATCTTACCTGAAACAGTCTTTAAGGGTGCAGTTTTCTTATGTTTCGGCCCTAAGGCCTGTTTAATCCCATCATACATCCCCTTGATGTTACCTGTATCAGCTGCCATCTGAATCCGAGGACAGTAATCGTTAGCACATTACCTGGCAGTCTGCTGGACTTTATTACGAACAGCTCGCAGGGCCTGTAGGTTGTGCTCCCTGGGACAAGATTTATATGCAGTCAAGGCTCTCCTCTTTTCCTCAATAGCTGGCATCAGCTCTACTGAGTGGGCTTCAAACCAATCTGCTGTCTTTCGAGTCTCCCTGCCGAATACTGATAAAGCAGTGTTATAAACAACATTCTTAAAATGTTCCCAACGTTTAGATGCATTATCTTCAGCAGGGCCAGTACATGGGAGAATTCCTCCACTTTTCCTTGGTTATAGGTCTTACTGGTATCAATTTTTCATCTTCTTTCCTTCTTCAGGTGGTGCAATCTCTTTGTTTTCAGTTTTGCTTTGCTATACACCAGGGAGTGGTCTGTGTCACAGTCGGCACTCTGATAACTGCGTGCGATTGTAACGCTAGAGATGCTGGAGTGCCTGACAAGAATCAGGTTGAGCTGATGCCAGTGCTTCGATCTTGGATGTCTCCAAGAGACTTTGTGCTGGGGCTTTTTGTTAAAGAATGTGTTGCTGACACAGAGACCATAATAGCAGCAAAACTCCAGCAGGCGTTGGCCATTTTTGTTCATCTTTCCAATGTCGAACCGACCTAGGCAGGTGGGCCAGGAGTTATAATCAGCTCCAACCCTGGCATTAAAGTCACCGATGATAGCTATTGGTCTTTTCTCAGGGGTTTTCTTGATAGTGGCAGCTAGATCATCATAGAATTTGTCTTTGAGTTCTGCTGGAGATGATAATGTTGGTGCGTATGCACTGATAAGTGTAACCAACCCTGCTGTAGTGTGTAGTTACATGGACAGGATTCTCTCACTTCCTACAGCAGGTGGGATTATGAGACCTAGTAAAGTATTTCTAACAGCAAAGCCAACCCCACATTCCCTGGTCTCGTTTGATGGTTTTCCCTGTAAAGTTCCTCTCCTTAACAGATCCAGATGCAGGTAGCCCTGTCTCTTGGAGAGCAACAATGTCCATCCGCAGTCTGCACAGTTCCCTGTCAATGACAGCTATCTTTCGTATAGTGTCCATTTCTTGGAGATAGTCTGAACAGCCAGGATTCATTGTCCTAACATTCCATGTGCCCAACTTTAGGCTTGAGATTTTTTTATATTTATTGCATGGTGCGGAGTCAATGATTCGTTTGCTGGTTTCGATCCTGATCCGCCTACACCCAGGTAGCTGCCGCTTCCTGTGTTGTTCCCCCACTATTTGCTGCAAATGGTCCTTTCCAGGGCACAAGGCCTGGGTAATTCAATATGGAGATTAGGCTGTTACCCAGGCAGCGAAACCCCCCTCTCCACGTAGCTGGAGTGGTCCAATGGAACGGCAAAGCCGATACAATTAGTTCCAGCTGCGTCACAGGAGTTCCCAGAACATGATTGTATACAGTCATGAACTGTCTCCGGGACTCCGGCTCCGGTTTTTTCCTCGAGGTTGACTCCTGAAGCCTTTTCCAATGAGGGATATAGCCACAAGGCAGTGGAGGTTTGAAAGAGTTTCCTTCTCCTAAGGGTGGTGGGCCTTATGAGGTACTACCAGCCGGGCCAGCTGGACCAAGGTTTTTTTTTAAGGAGGTATTACTCCTCCAGTTCTCTTCTTTCTCCTTGGAATCCTGCCCCAGGTTGCCCATTCCCCTAAGAGCAAGTTCTATAAAGTCCCCATAAACTTTAATGTAATTTCAAAATATGCCCTCCTATTTGCTTTTCCTATTTTCAAAGTTCTGCTTCTTGGTATAAAAATAGTAAAATTAGAGATTTCATCCTGGTGTCCCTCCTGGGAGCCTAGAGACTGTTTCCCCTCAGACCCTGTGCTAAAAGAGAGCAAAAGGGAGGAGCAAAGGCTTGCCCAGGGCAGAGAATGGCCAAATCATGCAGTCTCCAAGGACAAAGAAAGGCAGAAGCAAACTCTCACCCAAGGCTGAAAAGTTCACCTCAATTTAGGCTGTCTTCCCAAATATCCCTGCTTGTTTATTCCTTCTGTTTCCCCTGCAGGAAAAGCTCCTGGGGTCCCTCCTGGGAGCCTAGAGACTGTTTCCCCTCAGACCCTGTGCTAAAAATGTCATGGGGGTAAATGCTGCATAAATGCTAGGTCACACACAGCATAGCAGATCACCACTGCAGTTGCACTGAAAATAAGAGCAGTTTCCATTTGAAGAAAGCTGTCAGAAGCCAGACATAATCACAAAGAGAATGTGAATGAGAGAGTGAAGAACTTCTTAACCCATCCTTTTGTTTGTTTATATTTGGAGCCATGTCACACTATATTTAGTTGCCCAATTTCAGCCTTTTTCTCATTAATTCTTTTTTTGTTAAAACTTTGCATTATGTTTTCCTTCCAGTCAGGATTATGTGCCTTTTGCTTGGTTTTTGAAGTTGTAGGTTCCTCTTTCCCCCTTTTTTATTAGTGTGCTGATAGTCAAAACAAAATAAAAGCAACTAGAAAAAGAGAGGATTGTTTTAGACTACCCCACCACATTGTGAAAATTACCTCTATTTGCCTTAGACAGTAATATTGATACATGTTTCCTCATTTCCCAATGAGGAAAATGGCAAATTCAAGCCTTTCTAGAAAACCTTTTATATTCTTGAGATTTTTGAGTGTAATTAAGAACCATTTTGTTGACATAACTGAAAGGAAAAACCAGTTCTCTTTATATGTTTACCAATATGTTGATATGATCATAACTCAACAAAAGGTGTAGTGTGACAGAACCCTGTGGTGGAATTTATTTTCAGGCTCCCATTTATTTTGTTCCTATTTCTTCTAGTTTACCACAACAAAGATAAACCTGGAGAACATCAGCCAATGGAGTTTTCTGCCTATAACAGCTGTTCTACTGTATAAAGAAAATATACATAAATGAACTAGTTTAAGCATTTCAAACAGTCCAACTCACAACAGTCTAACTCAAAAAAAAAGACACATACTTTTTAATTGCCTTTTGAAAGAAAAAAAATCCCACAGTTCTTTATCTTGACCTAAATACACTTACCCATATATATATACTCAAGTATAAATTGACCCGAGTATAAGTCGGGGCCCCTAATTTAACCCTCCCCCAAACTGGGTAAATGTATTGACTCAAGTATAAGTCTAGGGTGGGAAATACAGCAGGGCCTGGCAACTCCTCCTTTGTGAGCTGGGGGGTGGCAGCAGTGTGTGATGTTTAAAATGACTTTTAGCCACCAAGGCAAGTGCTTGGGTTGGTGGCTAAAAGTCACTTTAAACATTGTAGGCCACTCCCCTGCAACATGGGGGGTCAGGAGAAGCAGCACACAATGTTTAAAATGACTCTGAGCCACTGACCCAAGCACTTGCCTCAGTGGCTAAAAGTATTGACCCGAATATAAGTCGAGGGCCCCCTTTTTCAGCCCAAAATTAGGGCTGAAAAACTAGGCTTATATTCAAGTATATACAGTAATATGTTTAGATACAAAATTGAACACGTGCTTCTTTAAAGGACAGTGTCTCACTATTTTAAAGGAACATTGAGTAATGTATTGAACCCTTATTAATATATAGGTTTAATGTCTAGTCACATTTGACTGGGCTTCATTAGGTACGGTTTGAAGGATGATTAAGCCTACACCCAGCTTGTGGCATTTAAATAATTTCTTGTCCCATGGCATAGATAACCGGATGCTATGACAGAAGTTTGCCTTTCACTGTTTACCACAATAAGTAAGACAGTTGAACTATATATGAATAAGCCAATGAACAGATACAATTGTAGCCCTACGTAGCAGCGTCACAGCTTATATTTTACATTGTACACTTCATGATGAAATATACAGTATATATAGTAGCACTTCATGATGAAATATACAGCATATATAGTAGCAGAAATGAGATTTGGTGGACGGTGAGCCTGAAGAACTATGGATGGAGGCATGTAACACTGTACAGGAGGCAGCAAAGGAAACCATCCCCAAAAAAAGAAAATGCAGGAAAGCAAAGTGGCTGCCCAACGAGGCCCTACAAATAGTGGAGGAGAGAAGGGATGCCAAATGCAAGGGAGAAAGGGAAAGATACAAAAAACTGAATGCAGACTTTCAAAGAATAGCGATGAAAGACAGGATGGTCTTCTTGAATGAACAGTGCAAAGAAATAGAGGAAAACAATAGAAAAAGGAAAAACAGATCTATTCAGGAAAATTGGATATATTAAATGGGGTTTCATGCAAAGATGGATATGATAAAGAACAAAAATGGCAAGGACCTAACAGAAGCAGAATATATCAAGGAAATATGGCAAGAATACACAGAGGAATTATATCAGAAAGATCTGGCTGTCCCAGATAACCAAGATAGTGTAGTTGCTGACTTCAAGTCAGACATTCTGGAAAGTGAAGTCAAGTGGGCCTTAGAAGGCATTGCAAACAAGAAGGCCAGTGGAGGTTATGGCATTCCAGTTGAACTCTTTAAAATCTTAAAAGAGGATGCTGTAAAGGTGCTACACGTGATATGCCAGCAAATTTGGAAAACTCAGCAGTAACCAGAGGACTGGAAAAGATTGGTCTACATCCCAATCCCAAAGAAGGGAATGCCAAAAATGCTCCAATTATTGTACAATTGCACTCATTTCATATGCTAGCAAGGTTATGCTCAAAATTCTACAAGGGAGGCTTCAGCAGTATGTGGACAGAGAACTCCCAGGAGTGCAAACTGGATTTCAAAGGGGCAGAGGAAGTTGAGATCAAATTACCAACATATACTGGATTCAGGGCCGACGCGTCCATTAAGGCGAACTAGGCAGTTGCCTAGGACACCAAAATGGAGATGGGGCGCTGGCCAGCCTGCTGATCCCCGCCACCCCTCCGCTGCTGGCCACCGCCATCTGTCCCCCCTCTGCCCGTCACCGTCCGCCCGCCACCCCCTGCGCCCATCGCCGCCCCTGTGCCCATCACCACCCCCTGCCATCCGCCGCCTCCTGCCGCCCCACACTGCCGCCGCCCACCCCCACCCTGCCCCCCTGCTGCCCGCCCCTGCCGCCCCCTGCCCTGCCTGCCGCCCCCTGCCCCGCCTGCTGCCACCGTCCCCACCCCCCACCCCTCGCCTAGGGTGCAAAAAAAACTAGCGCCGGCCCTGACTGGATTATGGAGAAAGCTAGAGAGTTCCAGAAAAACATCTACTTCTGCTTCATTGACTATGCCAAAGCCTTTGACTGTGCAGACCACAACAAACTATGGAAAGTTCTTAAAGAATTGGGAGTGCCTAACCACCTTACAGTATCTGTCTCCTAAGAAATCTATATGTGGGACAAGCAGCAAGAGTCAGAACTGGATATGGACCAACTGATTGCCAACAAAGGTCCAAATAGTCAAAGCTATGGGTTTTCCAGTAGTGATGTATGGAAGTGAGAGCTGGACTATAAAGAAGGCTGATCAGTGCAGAACTGATGCGTTTGAGCTGTGGTGCTGGAGGAAAGCCTTGAGAGTCCCCTGGACTGCAAGGAGATCAAACCTATCCATCCTGAAAGAAATCAACCCTGAATGTTCACTGGAAGGACAGATTTTGAAGCTGAGACTACAGTACTTTGGCCACCTCATGAGGAGAAGTCCTTGGAAAAGTCCCTGATGTTGGGAAAGATTGAAGGCAAAAGGAAAAGGGGGCAGCAGAGAATGAGATGGTTGGACGGTGTCATCGATGCAACCAACATGGATTTGATCAAACCCTGGGAGGCAGTGGAAGACAGAAGGGTCTGGCGTGCTCTGGACCATGGGGTCACAAAGAGTCGGAAATGGCTGAATGACTGAACCACAAAAAGTAGCAAAAAAGCAAAAAAGACAGGCCAAAAATGTGTAAAAATGCCAAAGCATAAAAACCTATTTGGTTTCTTTGGATTTTTGCTTTTTTAAAAAAGCTCCACATTCAAGTTGAATTTTTATTTCGGTTAGTTGTTGGTATCAGTCAACAAATGCAAAACTTTTCCTCATTCCCTTAGGAAGTTCTGTTCTTTTTTAAAAACTAAATGGGTTTTCGACACAATATTTCAGTGCAGTGGATGACTCCACTCCCAATTTTTCTTTAGACAATGTCTCATAATATTTCTATAAATCTGTAACATTTGTTTTCTACTCAGGCTATCAGTACCTATCTTCACTTTAGTATAGCTGTTTCAGAGAAGACAGATGTGACTGCCACTCTCCAGTGCCTCTTATGGCTATATCCATGGCTGCACAACCTGTGATATTTCTTTGATGTTCACAGATGTGGCAGATCACTCTTCTTTAGGATCACTCTTTACAATATTCAAGAGAGTTAGAACAGCAATAAATCCATGTTACCTAAGGATTGTGAAACTTTATTAGGTAGGTAATAGTTTATTGCTAAAAACCATTGGTCATCGCAATCTTGATTTAAAAAAAAACTTATAAAGTTACATCCGCTACAAATATAATTAAAACTATTATGTATTTAGTATATTTGCCAAATTGCTGTATATGCAATAGATTTGCTTGAGAAATATGCAATTTTTACTGCTATGGAAAATCTGCTACATAACAGAGTAATGTATTTATGGATGTAATTAGCTTGAAACTATTAAAACAGTTCTGAAAAATCCTTTGGTTTCCCAATTTTCTCTTTCCGTTAACTTCCATCTCACTGCAAAGCAGTCATATTGAAGTCAACTTGCTGAGACATGCTTCTCAATATGAAACGAAGTGTAAAACACTGAAATGAAAGACCTTACAGAAGTATTCTAAAACACCAGCTAAAGAAGGTAAATCAATATGAAGAATCTAAATGAAATTCCAGCTCTGAAAGAACTTTCAGAGGAACTGAAAGCAACAAAAGGAAGCAACAAAAAGTGATTTTTTTCTTTCATCTTGGGTGGTTTATATGGGATGCTCACTGGCAAGTTGAATCAAGGTATTGATTTCCATTTGTTCAGGATGAACTAAAGTAATATCTGACCCAAGCATCATAATCCCTACACCTTATCCATAGAGGAAAGTAAGAGAAACCAAAGACTCTTTCAAAAAGGCAATCATATATATTTTTGGTGCTTCAGATGGGATGATACACAAGGAGCTCATTTTGGTGGTGTCATACTTCCATGATAATTTTGTCATGTTTTCTTACTAGCCTATCATCAGTGGCAAGAATCTTATTGAGAAAAGCTATGTATACAAGGGAAATTGTGCAAGATTTTCCATCTCTTATGCTAAATGTGGCATACTGGATAGACTGATGGACTAGAGTTCTGGAGAACAGGGTTCAAATCCCCACCTGAGCATGGCATCTCACTAGATAAGTGGAACAGGTATAACTTAAAATATCTCACCCCAATAAGAGTGCTACAAGTCGGTTACGACGTGATGGCACATGAACAACTACAATATTATATCCTTAGTGTGTAACTGAGGGTCTTTTTACATGACCCCTAAGATCCGCTGGCCCCTTAAATTCGGACCAGAGATCTTAGGGGTTTGTCGCTCTTCGTGCATCTCCACCCCTCCATACTTCCTGGCTGCCGGCTGCATGAGGGGAGGGAGGAAAAAAAGAGACAGAAGAATAAAGCCTTACCTCCCGGTGTTGGTGGACGCTGCCGGGGGAGCACCGGTCACTTCCTGGTCCTCTTAAAGGGGCAGGAGGCAAAAAACAAAAACAAAAAGAAGCGAGGAGAGCCCAGCACATCCACATCAAATATTTTTCACCTCCCAAGAGCAGGTACAAGAAAAGTGCTCTGGGTCGCGCTTAGGTGGGCGGGGTTGCACTTAATTGTCTGCAAACTCCGGAGCTGGTTGGGAAACATTTTTAAGCTCCGGAGCTTGCAGCCATTTGCAGCGGAGCTTAGGGGTCGTGTATAAACGCCCTGAGTGCATGTGACTGGGATATATACTAGCAGAAAAGAAATAGTCAGAGTTATTCTGCATACCATTTAGGCTATTTGGGGTGTACATTGTACATACCCAGTAGGATCCTAGTCAGTGTGATTTTTCAAAGCAGAATTATCCTCTGCTAGACTTTATGACACTAGTCACTGATGCCACATAAAGCATCTGTCATGTGGTGTAGCCAAATATCAAGCATTAAAAAAAACACTGACAAAACTGCACACTTGAATCATTCATATGCAATAGTCAGAGTTGCATGTTCAAGTCTTTTTATTTCTTCATTTTTTTGCTGAACTAATATCAACTGAATCAGAAATGATTTTGCCTTGCATGGTTATGGATGACACTGAAAGACACTGTTTGTTCTACATGCAAAAATATTAATGGAATTTCTTTTCAGGTCAAACAAAATGGCATTTTTATATCAGCGTTTATACCTTTTATTAAAAAGGCATTTTGAAATAACTACTCAGCACAATATCTTGTTACCGTATTTATCGGCGTATAACACGCACAGGCGTATAACACGCACCCTCATTTTAAGAGGGAAATTTTAGGGGAAAAAATTAAATTTCACCCAGGGCGCGCTCTCCAAGCAAAGTTCGCCAACTCCGGACACTGCGAGGGGGAGACAGGAAGGGGGACAGAGGGGCAGCCGTGGGGCAGGACACGGGCACAGAAGAGACAGAGGCTGAGCGAGTCCGCGGAGAGGACGAGGGAGCCTCGGAGGAGGGGATGGGGGGGTCGAACCAGGTGTCCTCGCTCAGCTCCATCCATCCCTGGCCCGTTGGCAAGGCAAGGGAAGTGCGTGGGGGAGAATCTCCGCCATGAAACTTTTGTTCCCCTTCTTCCCCATCATGGGACTGGCTGGCTGGCTGTGCTTGGGGACAGCGGGTGGGGTGACCGCTGGTGGACATGACACGACATTCTCCACCGGGTCCGCTGCGCCGAGGAGGAGCATGACTGGCGAGTGGAGTCACTTTCGCACTGCAAAGCGAAGTGACCTCCCTCCTTCCTTTCTTCCCTCCCTCCCTCCCTCATCCGGCCTCCCGACCCAGAACAGCCCGAGCCCAACGCGAACCTCCCCACAAAACCCCACCCCCACCTCCCCGTAGGGAGCTCCCTCCAAGGCCCCAAGAAAGAAGAAAGGCGGGGATGCCCTTCACCTGGCCGAGCCTCCCGCGGTGCAGCCCCCCCAACACCAACACCAACACCGCCGCCGCGCCGGCCTGAGTTCCAAACAAGGAGTGGGCGAGTGGGCAGCGGTGATAACTGCGGAAAGTGGCGGCGGCGGTGGCAGCTCTCCGCCGCAGCCCCCTTGCATGCAGCAGCAGCAGCAGGAGCAAGAGGAATCAGCAGGAGCCACGCACGCACCCCACGGTCTCCCTTCCTTCTGGCTCAGCTCGGCTCTGCTCTGCTGCAGTTCCTGCCCGCCCGTGCCCCCCCTCCATCCCCGCCTTCCTCGATCGCTTTCCCTACCTTCTCCCTCAGCCGAGGAGGCATGGTGTGTGGAGGAGGCAAGTGCTCCTGGGAAGATGAAGAAGATGCGCCCGCCTGCCCGCCTTCCCTCCCTTCCTCGCTCTCTCTCTCACTCTTGCTCTCTCTCCCACTGGCGCGCGCACACCTGGAGCCTCTGCTCAGGCAACGGAGGAGGATCGGCGGCACACTGGGGAGCATGGGGAGCTTTTCTCCTCCTCCTCCTCCACCACCTCCTCCCTCCCCTCCCCAGCCCAGCCCAGCCCAGCCCGTGACGGTACTTGTTAATAATGTAAAAACATGGCTTCTTAACATTATATCGGCGTATAACACACATACATAATTTGCCCCCTATTTTCAGGGGGGCAAGTGCGTGTTATATGCCGATAAATACGGTGTATCTGCAAGTTGCTTACTCAGTATTACTCAAGGTCTCTATGTTAGAGTATAATAAAACTGTAGATTGACGTGATAGTTTACTACACAAGTCGTTAGTGACAAATTCTTTCATTCTGTTTATTCATGCAGAGATTCATATGTCAACACAGTTGAAGATAATAATAAGAACTTAATTTTGAAGGGGAAAATATGGGCGTTTATACACAACCCCTAAGCTCCGCCGCAAATGGCTGCAAGGTCCGGACCTTAAAAATGTTTACCCACCAGCTCCGGACTTTGCAGAAAATTAAGTGCAACCCCACCCACTTTAGTGCGACCAAACAGCAGTTTTCTTGTACCTGGTCTTTGATGGTGACAAATATTTGATCCGGTGTAAGGATAGTGAGTGCGGGGCTCTCCTGGCTTCCGTTTGTTCTTTTTTTGCACCCCGCCCCTTTAAGAGATCTGAATGCTGCCCGGAACAAAACGGAGGTAAACCAGCAGTCTTTTCTTTCTTTTTTCTCCCTCCCTCAGGCAGCCAGCAACCAGGAAGTGTGGAGGGGGTGGGGACAGAGGAAGAGCGAGGAACCCCTAAGATCTCTGGTCCGAATTTAAGTGGCCAGCGGATCTTAGGGGTCATGTAAAAAGGCCCTATGTCCAAATCAAAACAATTAAGCTAAGTCACATTTTCTCTTGTCCTTCTTAACTTGAAGACTATTCCTTACACGTTATTCGTCCACACAAACAAATTAGAAAGGAGACAATTAAAAAAAAAACAAAAAACAAACCAAACAAAAAATAAGTGCAGGTTATATCTGAATGCAAACCTATTTATATGGGGAAAACAGCTTGTGAATTTAATTAAACAAGCTTCTACCAAAAAAAAAAAATAGGCTGACAATTAAATATTCACACTGCATTTGTTTTCATTTCTATCCATGAAGACAGTGATTGGAAGCAATTATACACCACAGTTTATCTAAATGAAAGTCACAGTATGAAAGGACAAGATCAACTACTATCTTTGAATAAATACCTGAGGCATGATCTAATGAAAATTGAACATGTTTAAGTCATGCTGTTTTCAGTATGAGACACTGAAGCACATACTTATCTTTCTTATTGAAATCAGTAGTTTTAATACCTAGTTTTAATTTGTCCTTAAAGTACTTGAGTGTGTCTGAATGCCCTTGGTGAGATGCTGAACACTGTCTGGACTACTTGTAGCCCCTGCATTAAAAAAGAGAAAAAGAAAGATCATAAAAAGATTCCATTCTACTAAAGAGTATGGGGAAAAAATGAACTAACTGGAAGTGTACCTGCTGTACAGTGGAAAATTCCACATTTATTTTTAAGAAACTACAACAATACAGAGTCTATTATTTTAGTGAAGCTATTACAGAATACTTCAGGTATGCTAATATTAACTTGGAGAATAAGAGGTGGAGTATGAAAACATGTTTTTACTGCATCATATATAGAAACAAGTCATGGTGAGTGTTTAATTTGGCAAAATTTTATTATGGCTTTTACTCATGGATACTGTGCTCCTACCTCTCAATTTTTCATTTTTTAACAATTGAGCAGTCAGTATTTTTGACAAACAGAAAATCTACAGCATCAGTAATAGGTGTTAAGCTCCCCCTTCCTACGTGAGTAGAACTAGGTTTTGGTTTTTTGAACAGCACATCAGTTTTGCTCTTGGGAGCCAAAAGTGTGGGTAATACCTTGTAGTGTTCAAGACCTGTTTCTTTCAATGAAAATTTTAAATGAGAGCTCTATTTCCTTTGGAAGTGACTGCAATTCCTTAGGAAACCAACTTTTTGGAAGACAATGATGTGTCCAAGGAGCTTTTGCACTGTTGCCTGTATAAAATACACAGCATTTATGAGTATGCCAGCATTCAAAACATTAAACCAAATTGTAAACCAAATTTACTTTTGAAACAAAAAGTTGAAGTTTTAAAAAAGAAAGGCAAACTGCAAATTTCATCCCACCCTCAGAAAAAACAGGGCCATTAATGCATCCTTCTTATGCTTTGGCTAAAATCATGATTTTAGCATAGTAAATTACATTAGCATAGGCCTGTTGAATCAATGGGAATTTGGTGGGTAAAGTCTTCTGTAAGTTCCATTGATGCAAATGGGCCCATTCCAATTGCAACTCACTAAACAAAAGTAAGTCACAATTAGAGTTGGCCATTTGGATCAGTGGAACTTATGGAGGAGCTGATTCACCAAATTCCCATTGATTCAACTGCCTTCTATATTAAACAACAACATTTTGGCCATTATATGTCATCCAAGTTATCATTACAACATAAATACCACACTCCTTGAAGAGTCTAGGGTGATGAGTAATAACCTAAGAGAAATGGCAACAGTGTTCCCTGGTCCAGTGTAATTGGAGATCATACAAGTACTGAGGTAAAGTCACAGTACAGTCAAGATATGCAAAGGTTTAACAGTATAATAGTACAGTAAAAGATGTTGGCAGTGGCAGCCAAAGAGGCCACCCAACAACTGTGACATCTGAGAAAGAGTCAATTAAGTAGGAATTACTGATTCCACATGCAGAAACACTTCCAGTAACATCTTCTAGATGGAATTTGAAGCTTCTTAGCAGCCACCAGCTCACCCAAAGTTCACCTCTAGTTCATGAGAGAATGTGAAGTGCTGTGCTCATGAGGAATCTTTCTCCCATCCATCTGAAAATGTGTATCTCTCAAATTTGAAGATTCTGGCCTAAATCACCAGATACTGTATTTCCAAGGACTTGACAGGAGCTCCATTTCCGCCTTTGAAACGATGATGGACCCTCTGAGCACTACCTCAAGAATAAAAGCTTCTCCTTGGTTATTGACGTGGGGCACAGTTTGTTTATGTTGCACCAAATATGGCAATAGGCAAAAATTATTTCAGGATAAGCGCATTTCACATTTGATAGTTTACCCTAGCAAAAATTAAATGCATACACAATATGAGAACATCTGTTTATTAGAGGTGTTATGTGTAAACTGAGGGAGTCAGATTTTATTCATTGGTAGTTGCGCTGTTAAAAAAAGTGCAGATTTTTGTTTATTTTCAAAATGGATTGTCTCCACATCATATTAGGGACTGGATCCAACCTATTATGTGCCCTATGTTTGAACAAAAAGTATAATGCCTATATCAAATTATGTTCAGTTGTGAAGTTTAAAATAAATTGTATGTTAATATGCTTGGGTAAAATAGCCAAGATGTTAATATTAATTATTCTATTTTTTAATCAAGTAAATTTAGATCTGGTCTTTTTAATAATAATAATAATAATAATAATAATAATAATAATAATAATAATAATAATAATAATAATAATGAATGATAATAATAATGATGATGATGATGATGATGATGATGAAGGATAGTAAAGACTGAAGGAATTGATATGCCTAATAATTTTATAAAAACATTGGATGGAGAAGAATCATATAAGTATCTTGGAGTACTACAAGGAGATAACATCAGGCATAAAGAAGTGAAGAATAAAGTTAGCCAAGAATACATCAGAAGAGTTAGATAAATACTAAAATCAAAATTAAATGGAAAGAATACCATCCAAGCTATAAAAACATGGGCTATTCCTGTCTTGTGATATACAGCAGGTGTTATAAACTGGACCCAGGCAGAATTAGAAGTGTTAGATCAAAAGACAAGAAAAGCAATGGCATGAAACCATGCACTACACCCACAAAGTGATGTCAGAAGCCTCTACTTGCCAAGGAAAATAGGAGGCAGAGGCCTCTTGCAAGTTCATCAAACTGTCAAAGAAGAAAAATGAGGAATATGTGACTATCTCCACCATGGTGAAAATGCTGTGCTCAAGTCACGAGTTACTGAAGGCACAATAAAGGAATGTCCAGAAACTAAGCATGAATTTAAAAGTCAATAAATGCAAAGCCGAATAGAGAACTGGCATATTAAAGCACTGCATGGTCAGTTTATAAGAGACACCAATGATAAGATCAGCCAAGAACAAACTTGGCTTTGGCTCAGAAAAGCAACATTGAAGAAAGAAACCAAAGTACTAATCATGGCAGCTCAAGATCAGGCTTTAAGAACAAATGTCATGATGGTGATAATTAATAAATTGTCGAAAGATAGTAAATGTCAATTGTGCAAAGAAAAGGATGAAACAGTAGATCACATCATAAGCTGTTGTCCATTTTGCCCATCATAATAAAGTATCAGCAATGCTCAACTGGAACAAATGTAAACATTTCAACCTACCATCAAGCAAGAACTGGTGGGAACATCAGCCAGAAAAGGTGACCGAATATGAAATCATCAAGGTGCTCTGGGATTTCAGAATCCATTGAGACAGATACCTTGTCCACAATACTCCAGACATCACAATAGTATAAAATCAAGAAGATAAAATTCAAATTGTTCATGTGGCAATACCAGGAGACACAAGAGTCAGCGGCAAAGAGATAGGAAAGATAACCAAATATCGGGATTTAGAAACAGAAATCAAAAAGCTATGGAATAAGAAAGCAAGAACAATAATAATAGGCACCTTGGGTGCAATCCCAAAAGACCTGGATCAACATCTGAAAACTCTCAGCATGGACAAGATCAACATTGGTCAACTGCAAATGGTGACATTATTAGGAACAGCATATATTCTATGAAGATATCTCCAGTCATCCTAGGTTCTTGGAAAGAGCTCGATCATTGGAGAAGGCCAACTCCAGCTTAACATCTGGCAGCTGTGTTCAGAAGAAGAAGAAGAAGAAGAAGAAGAAGAAGAAGAAGAAGAAGAAGAAGAAGAAGAAGAAGAAGAAGAAGAAGAAGAAGAAGAAGAAGAAGAAGAAGAAGAAGAAGAAGAAGAAGAAAGATAATAATAATAATAATGATGATGATGCTTTTGGCCACTGTTTCCTGAACATGAAGTCATGACTCCCAAGTAGGTAGGTCATAGATCACCTTATATCTTTTATAGCCTTTGTTAAACCATTTCTTCCTGAGCTTTTGGAGCAGCACATTTAAGTTAACATGTAAGTGTATGTATGAGGAGCATTCCCTTTGGTGTCTGTGAAGATTCTCAGTCATCCAGGTGAGTTTATCTGGAAGTTGAGTCATGGCTACGGGACTTCTTTTTTGAGAGATAGAAACGTTTCGCTGTTCATCCGATGAAGCTGTTTGGATGAACAGCGAAACATTTCTATCTCTCAAAAAAGAAGTCCAGTAGCCATGACTCAACTTCCAGGTTCCCTTTGGTGGAGAAAGAAGCTTCCATTTTTTTTTTTGAGAAGGGGTAACTTTACACCATTAAAAAGGCCTTTCCATGCAAACATGGCAGGATGTTTACAGGTTTCTTGGCTAATATACTGTAAAAGGGAGTTGTGACTTGAAATCTCTGTGTGTGTTTATAATTTTTTTTATCCTGGCTTCTTATTAAAAGGGCCCAAGGCAGCTTACATAATTAAAATACAATATTAAAGTGAACAACAGTGAATATACAGATATGTAAAAAGAAAAAAAACCATACAAAAAAGCAACACCAAAACACATTTGCAGCAGAAATCCATTAAAAAGACCCTGCTCTGGTAGCCAGTCATAAAAGGAAAGTTTGCCAGAAGATAAAGGTCCTGATCTGTTTGTGGAATGGCAGCAAAGATGAATCTAGCTTGCTTTTCCATGGGAGAGAGTTCCAGTGTCTCGGAGCAACAGTAAAGAAGGCCCTCTCCAAATCCACCTGTAAATTGGAAGTATGGAGAGAAAGCCCCTTTCTTTACATCTCATATTAGGTGGCAGTGCTGTGTCGGGCTTCAAGAAAGAGGCAAAATTAGTGCTGTGCTAAATTTTGCCCTTCCATTTCTTATTGGCAGAGTCCTTGATAATTTCTCTGTTTTTGAGCTTACAGTAACCCTGAAAAAATTGCCAAGAATTATGCTTTCCCCCCCTTTTACACATGTATCTACAACTGTCTGCAGCCCCCCCGAATGCTCACAATTCTCAATCTAAAAAGCTGCTAGAATAATTACATAATGGCACCTTCTCCTGGTTTTAAGTGAAGTTTGGGGACTGCATAATGAAACATAGGACGTTCATGCACACTGTGGAGCCAACCCATTGGTAAGGCGAACTAAAGAATCGTGAACGTCATGCGTGAGAAAACCTCTTAATTGTTCTCATGCTTTGAAACTCTTTTTGAATTTAATCAAAGAAACTTAAATGGGTGGAAAAAGAATGCAGAGATTTTGCATCAGGGGAAATTCTGGCATAGTTAGGATAATATGTTTAGATGGTATTGGAGTAGATTTTAATGCATTTTTTTATAATTAGGCCCGCGATCTATTCCAGTCTGAGTTCAGGCTGCGGCATGGCATGGAAACAGCATTGGTCACCCTGCAAGATGACCTACTGAGGGAGGCCAATGGGGGCAAGATGTTCTTGTTGCTCCTCCTTGATCTTTCAGCCGCCTTTGATACCGTTGACCATGGTATCCTCCTGGGGAGGCTCCCTGAGTTGGGAGTCAGGGCCCCCACCTTGGCATGGTTCACCTCCTTCTTAGAGGACCATCTCCAGAGAGTGGAGATTGGTGAGATGCAATCCACCCCATGGACCCTCAGGTGTGGGGTTCCACTGGGGTCAATCATCTCACCAATGCTATTTAACATCTATTTGAGGCTGCTGGGAGGGGTCATCAGGAGTTTTGGAGCTTCGGGATGACACCCAGCTCTATCTCTCCTTTCCATCTTCTGCAGTGGATGCTGTTCCATCCCTTGAGCACTTCCTGGATGCCGTTCTGGGATGGATGAGGGTAAAAAGACTGAGGTTGAACCCGGGCTGTCAGTGGGTTGGAAACCTCCCTCTCATTTGGGGTTGTGACTCTCCCCGCTCAGAATGAGGTGTGCAGTTTCGGTGTTCTCTTGGATCCGGCGCTATCTATGGAATATTATGTAGTGTTGGTGGTCCATTCTGCCCATTACCATCTGTGGCAGATTGCTTAACTATGTTCCTTATGTACATGGGGCTCTTACCACACTTGTCCATGCATTGGTGGTCTCGAGGCTGGACTATTGCAACATTCTCTATGTGGGGCTGCCCTTGAAGTTGATGTGGAGACTCCAGCTGATCCAGAACATGGCAGACAGATTGCTGACTGGGACTAGAAAAATACAATCATATATCCCCAGTGCTGGCCACCCTGCACTGGTTTCCAGTTCAGTTCCGCATCAACTTCAAGGTTCTAATTATGACATACAAAGCCCTAAATGGGTTAGGACCTCGCTACTTGTCAGAGTGCCTTCTCCCATTGAAAACTCCCCATAATACCCAGTACTCCCAGGCCAGGTGTTTGAGGCAACTAACACCACAACAGGCCCAAAAGGAAAAAAAACCCTAGAAATAGGGCCTTTTCTGCCATTGCCCCTCACTTGTGGAATAACTTTGCACCAGATATCTCCCTGGCCCCCTCTTTAGTTGCCTTTAAAAAACCTATTAAAAACTTTGCTATTTAAGCAGGCATTCCCTCAACTATAATGCAATTTCAGTGTTCATCCATTAAATCATGATTACTGATTAGCCCGCCAATAATAATACATTATTTTATGTCACTTTAAGGTTAATTTTATTTTTCTTTCTATTTTTATTGTCACTGTATTTCATGTTTTTATTGTATGAATTATTTGAATGTATTAATTGTTGTTAATGGCCCAGAATGACCTCGGTCCCAGATGGGGAAGTATAAAAATCCAATAAATAATTACGTAAATGATAAATAAATAACTAAGTATTTACCTTTTTGCCTAAATGTGATATTTCTCTGTGTAGTATATGTTCTTCTTCATATATTTGTTTTAATCACATGGAAATTTAATTTGGATTGATACTGGAAACTGCGTTGGGGAATTTCAAGTAATTTTGTTAAACATGCACAAGCATTTTGCAGAACAATCCCCAGCACCCCTTCCAATTCAACAGTACTCATAAGGTGTGGCGTTTTTAAGATACCAAATAGTGGATGGAGGGTTGATCTGACATTCTTTTCTCCAGAATTGGTTCTGGCACTCATTTTCCTTTCCCTCAGTTGCAATTCAAAAATTCAGCAGATATAAATTCTCTCCTCCTATTTTTAGCCATGCCTTTTGTTGTTCTCTTTTGACTGAAGTCATTGAATTAAAGTATACCCTGGAGTTCAATGTTTTTTTGCTCTTTGTAGGCAACAGGCTAAATCACCACATTTGTGTGTGTTCTTCAGTACAATACATTTCTCAGTCTCTCCTCTCCAGAGAAATTTAAGGCTGAAGAGGCATGCAGATACAATTGCCTCTCTACAGTGGGTGCAGCATATGTGCATATCTTATCTGAGCTTCTGTTCACAGGAGTAAAGCTTAAAGAGGCAGACCCTTAACCAAACTTAAGGAAAATATAAAACAGCATGCTGTTTTTGTGTATGAGATACCTAAGCCACTACCTTTGGGTAGTGGGCGGCATATATGTTGAATAAATAAATAAATAAATAAATAAATAAATAATGTGGCACAGATGTCTTCATGGGGATGAAGCAGGTGCTGCTCTATAATTATGTTCAGTTTCCGTTCAAGAAAATAAATTGTATATGTTCAGACCAATGTTTGGAAAAAAAAATAGCCGATAGTAATAAGATGATCCAAACACATTGGCTTTAAAAAGAGAGCCAAGCCTTGTGTCAGACTGTTGTATCGACTAGAATCTGTTCTTCCAGTCTTGTTGGGAAGGATCTGGCTGTAAGGAAGTGTTAATGCTCCTTGCGTAAGTTTTCTGTATACACAGCATGACAAGAAAACCTGGTGTAGAGGACAAAACTTGAATGGGTAAAATACCTGCTGGGTTAGATGATAAACTGATACAGATAATTTAACAGGTGATGCTATCCGCAGGCCGCCACAGACGTAAGCATGAGGTTTGGTCTTGACAAACAAGTACCAGGAAATGAAAAGGGCAGGAAGCAGAGGTCAGAAATGACTTAAGAAATGGATTGAAACCTAAATAGAATTGTAGGCACAAGGCACATTGTGAGCTTCATAAGGCCATTGTTTTGCTTTGTTACTTTGCTGACATTCTATTACCATCTTGCTACTGCAGGATAGCACAGAAATATCAGATTGACTTTCCCAAGTTCTCATTTTGATGTACTGTACAGAGAATCTGGATTGCACACAGAGAGAGGGGCAATGATGGCCACCAAATAACCAAATGCCAGGGAACCCAAAGAGGGTTGATGTTCAATAAATAACTTGTTACTGCAAAGCATCTCAAGTGTTGCAAGGTAGATGGAAGGCCCTCTACCTACATAGGTAAGGGTGGGTGACTATCACATAGGACCTGATACATATATTTTATTCATGCTCCCTTTTACCACATTTTCCCAAAAAACTAGGAAGAGGTGTGCTGAATTTGACATAAATAATTGGTGACAGAAGATTGTCTCATGTTTCCCTCACATCACAATACTGGAGTCAACATTTTATGTGAGCAGTGAGTTAAGAAGTAGGAATTGTGTTTTCCTTTCAAGATATCTCTGTGTAACTTTTTATGTGAAATACAGCTCCTGAAGAAGGCTTTTTTGGCTGAAACGCATTGGGCATCTTTTCAAATAAAAACATCTCTCTGCAATAGCATCCTGAGACTCAGTCTCTTCTGACTTACTAACTTAATTGGATACTGCAGTTCTTTTGGTTTACTGTTTCATCTTCTCAGAGGATCAGAGCCAGGCTTAGGGCTCTATCACACATCCTTTAAAATGCTGATTAAATTTCAAGATAAAGCGTTTCCAAAAATATAGTCCTCACAGCCAATGGGCTTTAAAAAAAACCTGGTTATGCCCCCCTTTAGCGAGTTTTCCACGACTTACCAGAGAAGTTGGGAATTTTTTGCTCTGGTAAAAAATGTGAGCCAGAAGTCCGTGAGAGCTCACATATGATCAAGTTCTGTGCTTTCCCGCTACCCCCTGACCAGCTCATCCTGGGGCTGGTCGGTGCTTTTTCTATTTCATTTTTAAAATTTCTCCTCCCCCCAGTGCTGATCAGCTGGCCTTCGGGCTGTCAGAGCTGTTTTTTGTTCATTTGTTTTCATTTTTTTTCCTAGCCCCACCAGCTCCTGGGGCTGGTTGGTGGTTTTTAATTTTTTTAAAAATTCCCTCCCCCCCAGTGCTGATCAGCTGGCCTTCAGGCTGTCAGCGCTTTTTTTAATTATTATTTTTCTTTTTTTTTCCCTTAGCGGCACCTGCTGGCTGTGGGGCTGAATGGCACTTTAAAAAATTATTTGTAGATGGGAAGGGAGATCCCACATCTTCAGTCATGTGACCAAGGAAGAAGAAAAGCCAGACTTTCACAATATCAGGATCTTCCCCCAGGTGAGATAGCAGCCTAAGACACCTAGAAAGGAAAAACACCTGTGTAGCATCACTGTCTAGTGTCTAGCCTTTCTTTAGTTGTCTCTAACCAGCACTTTCTACACCATTTTAACAGCTTAACACCACACAGACATAGTGAACTTTGGGGAGATGAAAATTAAGCTCCAGGTCTGTAATTCTCAGATCTGGACTGGGAACGTGTCATACCTATGATCCTTCCTTTTCCCCAACAAGGTGATTTGCTGTAATGGTTCTGCTTTATGGGTCCCAGTAGATACAGCAGTGGAGATGACTGGATAGCAAGGCAAAATGGAAGAAGAGGAATTAGGCAACAAAGAAGTGCTGTATTATGTTGATTTCTTGGTGGGCAAAGGTTGTGCAATGGCTCAACACATCCCAGCTAAATGTCTGTTGAAATGCAGGTTATGAAGCAGCAGAAGCAACCCAAGGTCTCTGTTTGGGCAGAGATAGAGAAGCCACCACCATGCTTACTGCTTCAATCCTCACCATTACTCCTCTTGTTTCCTAATCACTGCCCCCTTGTCACTACCATCTTGCTTCCACCTCCTCTGCAGTTGTGTGGAGCCACATTATAGCTGTCCCTTTAATATGTACATCCCCTCCACATTTATCTTCCTCCCTGCTTTCCTAACTCTATTCCTTAACTACACATAAATGGAAACATTTCAAATCCCTGATTTCATTTTCTACCATTAAATTGGTAATTGTGGACTGGATGTATCTTGTCTCTAGTGGCTATGCAAACATACCAGTTGGTGTTTAAATGGAGACTGAAAGCTTCATTGTTATGAAAGAAATGAAGACAAGTTTGTGCTGACTGTACATGAGCGTCTCCCATCCCATTAACTAACATGTCTGCATTAGCTGACATGTTAGTTAATGGATATTTGTGGCCAGGAGCAAGGGAGCTCCAGAGAAGAAGAACAATCCAGGAACTTCACTGTTATTATAAAATTTGTCCTGAATCTTGCAATCCACGAAAGTATCTTTCATTTTTATGCTTTTATTGCCCCCAGCAAACAACTAGGACACAGAAAAGGAAAATGATTACTTAACCCACTGCCATTTAAACCACAATATGCATAGTGTTATAATATCTGCATGGCATCTGTGCATTTCTTTCACTTGAATCTTGTCAAGAGTACTGTGTTTTGTAAAAGTGTTCAATGCACTGCAACACAGCAGATAGAGTCCTGGAAACTGCTGCAAACAGATATAAGTTTTGGTGGCATCACCCTAGCCTTGTGCTGTTTGGTTTCATGCTTACATGGTTTAAATGCACCGTGATGTGAGAGGGAACTGGTAGAGGTTGCTAGAGATGCTGTGAACTTCTTGGCCAAAGTCAATTGAATAGCGGGTTGCAAAAGCATCACATCAGCAGTCACCAGGCACATGAAGATAATAGATTTCCTTGTGATGTAACAGAAAATTTCCCCTTTCTTTTACTTGTGATTAGGGATGGGTCGGCCCTGGTTAGTACTTGGATGGGAGACCACCAGGGAATACCAGATGCTGTAGGCGCCTGGAGTAGGAACTGGCAAACCACTCCAGTATTCCTGCCAAGAAAACTCCATGGACATGGGGTCACAAAGAGTCGGTCATGACTGTAACGACACAACACACACACACACAGGAATGGGCACCCTAATGAAAATGGAATGCTGTGTTGTCATTTCATTAGGTTACAAATCATTTCGTAAGCTAACGAAATGAGAGACCCCATTTTGTTTTGGATAGTAACAAATGGTTTTTGTGTTAAAAATGAACTGTTTTGCTACTATCTAAAATGCCCCCCCAGGGTCCAAGGTGTACCAAATATTTTTAGTAGTTCCCTTGGAGTCTTCCCTTTAAGACCTCCAAATTTGGAGAGGTTTGGGGGTAAGGGGTCTGAGATAATAATCTCCAAATGGGTGCCTCCCTAGCCCCCCCCACATCCTAGCTGGGATTTCTTGACAGTTCAAGCTGTCAGAATCAGCTGAGAGGCAGTGGGGAGGAGGCTAGAGAGCTGGTGCTGCAGGTGGATTCATTTCATTTCATTTTGTTTCCTAAGCAACAATTCGTTACTTACGATATGAAACAAATCGCGTGGGGGGGATGAAATGGAAAGAAACAAAACACTCTTTTTCCATTTTGTGTCCATCCCTACTTGTGATTCTTCTTTCAGTAAGCAGATGCTGCTCTTCTCATCAAACAAGTGATTTGAAAATAGTCTGGAATAACAATTTGTTACTATGTACCAACATGCAACATAAAATGAAACAACTTAACTGTCTGTTTCTGGATAATTCAAGGAAATAGGAATGGGTTGTGTTAATTCAAGGCAAACAAACTGTGCCAATGCATTTTTATTGCAAGTAAAAAAGAAACTTTTGAGACATAAATCTCATATGCTGTACTGGCTGCAATTTTCCTAATTTTCCTTGTGCTAATTATACATCCCCCTAGTAAAGTAAATAACAGCCATTTACTGTAAATTGTTCCACAAGGTAAGTGACGTTGCAGTGTCCTCAGTGCAAATTTACAATACCTTCCGGCATTTAGACCTGATGGATCTAGCTGAGAAGTTAGTCAAATTCCCACACATATCCATGGTAACAATGGAAACATATATCAAGCAAGCCAGTTTAAAATTAGAATTTCCTTCAGAGGGACTACACCTAATCCCCAAATTCTTCACCGGATGTATTTATAGCAATAATTAGGAAAAGCTAATATTTAAACATCAGAGGACATATTACACATATGCCATAAGTAGGCATTTCAGAATATAGAGAGAGAAACGGTTGCCTCATGTAGAGGCCATGTGACATATTCTGGGACAAAATGAAGAGTATCAGCTTAGAAAATTCTGCGATATGACAGTGAGCTGAAGGAGGGCAGAAATAATATGTGTCATTCTTCACGAGCACTTCTATTTTCAGCCAACTGACAGTGATCCACCAGGATACAAAAGAATAGAAAAAAAGAAGGAATTCTAAGTACACGTGCTATTTTCTTTCTTTTAAATAGGCCACCTTGTGATGAGGAGGTACAGAACTATGTTTATGCAGGGACTGGACAGCTTTAATGTTTCCATAGCAATTAATTTACATGAAACTATGGCTGTATATAATATAGGGTTTATCAATATTGTTTACAACTCAAGGTATCTTTAAAATGCTGAATTGACTTTGAGTTGGTTAGGGCTGTGGTGGTGGCAGATTTTCTCTCCTGCACCTTTGTCAGCAAAGCACTAATGAACTTTTCCCAGATCATTGATAACTCTTTCAGTTTAAAGGCCTTTACCTAGGTCTCAAGATACTGAGATGGAAGGCAGCACAGTGGGAGTGATTTAAAATCAAAATAAATGGAAACGTGCTAAAGCAAATGCCTGTTCCTCTTGGTTAAACTATGCTTTTGTGAAAATTTTGCAGAAACCATATCTTTCCTGAATCAAGAAACCATTCACTTATTCTTCTACTCATAGTCCTCTGTCAATGAAGTATAATACAAAGCACTCAGTTAACTGTCTTTGCACTATGAATATAATATGGTGCAAGGGAGAAGTCTTACCTAATCACTGTGTAATTAATTGTACTTCTCTATCTTTATTGATCATGTGTCAGAATAAATTTCTGCAACTAACTATACTATGGCAACATATTTACTCTGAAATACTTGTTGGAAATTATCTGCTAGAACTCAAATGCCAAAATACAATCCAAAAATTCAAGTCACATTACACATAACAATGATTATAAAAACAGTTCAACTGTTGGTGCAGAGCAATTTATGCTGGACTTGTGGTGCTAGTTGTCATTGAAGCAAAAATGATGACACAGCCTTAGTTCCTTTTCCTTTGCTATTTATAATGTGTACATCTGGATATACAACCCATACACTCTTCAGCCACACATCTGGAATACTTCTATCCATTATCCAAATAGCTTATCTTGAACTCCACATTAGAGATGGGCACGAATAGAAAAAATGGGGTTTCGTTTGTCATTTGTCATTTAGAGGTCCGTTTCGATTCATTTCCGTTGTTCGTGAAATTTTTGCAAAAAATTCATTTTTGTTTTGCTACCAGTTCATTACCGTTTCGTTACCATTTATTCCAATTTTAAGTGATTTTTTAAGCATTTAAAGCAGCTCACTTCATTGCTGTAACGGAAACGAAACACACGACAAAAATCCCTATGTTTCTGTTCGCTTCGCTTCATTTTAGGGACAAATTTCGTTTGTCATTTCGTTGTGTAATGGAACGAAAATGAAAAATTGTTCGTTCCATGCCCATCTCTACTCCACATATACGATTTACAGACAAATGATTAGTAGAGGAACAACATCCAATAGAGGAACATACACAGTCAGCAACGATAGCAGTGGCATCTTATCAGTCACTAGAAGAAAGAGAAATAAGGGAAGAAACTGCTGCCACATGGTAACTTATATAAGCTTGCCCTGTAATTCTGTCCAACCCTCACACAGGACTTATACCACTGGTTTCAGTCCAGGATGGGCACACTCAGACTCACTTTCTTGAATCTTTTTCATTAATTGCTGACACCTGAGCCTATTGTTACAGTATTTGCTGTGTACAAGACTATATTTTGTCTTAAATGTTTTAGACTAAAAATTGAGGGTTGTCTTATACACTGAGCTATGTCAACTGCGCAGTTGCAAAACTATAATTTTGGATTGGAAAAGTAGGGGTCATCTATACATGGGAGCATGGAAAAATATAGTTACCCACCTTGCCTCTGTCTATATATGAAATTTTGAACATTTCCCCCTCAATGCTCCAATATCAACCTGCACTGAAACAAAAATGGAAAACAATAAACAGGAAAGGGAGAAACTGTGAAAAATGAGGTCACTCTTTCCAGTGTTATTCTTCACATGCTTGTCTTCCCCAGCACACACATGGAGGGGAGCACTAAAAATATAGACATATCAAAAATTATTTCACCTTCACTATGCTAGAAGGTGAGATCTGCTAATTACCTTATGCCTAAGCAGTGTATGAAACTACTGCAAATGGAAGATGAGCTAAGAATAAGGACAGGAAAATTTATCCGGACCATTTCAGAAGACAACAAGCAGCTTCTGTGCAATATGACATTGTGACAATTTGCCTGGTTCCTCCACAGTTTTTATGGACAAGTTCATTCTGTCCTCTTTCAACATCATTTGGGGATTTTTTTAAAAAAAGTCCACAGGAAACATTCTATACATTTTGGTCCAATTTCATCTCATGAATTGAATTTATCTAGAGAATCATATTGCCATATATGATAAAAACAACAAAAAATGGATAATCCCACTCTGACTTGGATATTAGTTTAGAAACTGAGAGTTCAGTTTGCACTAAAATATGAGGCAAAAAGACATTACCCCAACCATTTGAAATTCTTTCCTAAATAGATTGGGAATGATTGCCTTATTTTATGTTAGCTGACACAATCTTTGTTGTACACACACACACTTACAGCCTATATCCAACAGTGGTAGTAGCTATACAAGATCTACTGAAATCAGTTGAACATAAACCAAGGTTTAGCCAGGCACATGAACAGCAGCACATTCTTTCACTGTTTTTATAATCATTGTTATGTGTAATGTGTGGAAAAGAATACTTCCCCAATCCACTCCTAAACTGTGTTTGGTGACAATGCTCCTTTCCAGAAGAGGAAGAACTAAAAGTGACATTGCTTATGATTCCGCCAAGTCTTCATTTCCTCTTCTCTGCACTTTTCACCCATACATTTTCACACACCACTCCCCAAATCTCCTATTTCTCAGTAAAACAAGTATGAGACTTTATTTATTTATTTATTTATTTATTTATTTATTTATTTATTTATTTATTTACCACCTGTCTCCCCGAAGGAACTCTGGGCGGTGTACAACAATCTCATATAATGATTAAAAACTTTTGAATTTTCTTCATGGGAGACTTGGAAGATCAAACGAGGCTTCTATAAGCACTCTAGGTAACTCATCTCAATTAGCCAAGTTTAGACAGAAAGGACTTCTTAGGCGACAATCTTTCAGGGTTATGCTTATCTGCTAACAAACAAACAAAAAGCAACTCCCACACAGAGAATCACAGGGGATCATTTTTAATGGATGCCCCCCATTTCCCCAAAGTGTTAGTTTCAAATACATGTGATTTCTAAGTGAATAAAGGAGCTTTCCTTGTCAAAAGCTGACTGGAATCTGTCAACAGTAGTGCTAACGTCAATGATAGCACTTTCCTGAAAGACAAGAAGCAAAATCCAGCAAGCAGATCCACTTTTTACTGGACATCCCTCAAGGGTTGTTCTTTTTGACAGAGTTAATGTCAAAGAAGCTGAATCCCAAAGGAAATTAAGATGAAGCCAGCCACCCCCTCAAGTGCTGAGATCTGAAGTTGTCAATGACAGGGTTGATATTCCATTTTTAAAAAAAAGAGGGGGGGGAGAAGAAGCAAGAAGAGGCAGACACTACTAGGTTATGCCTCCCTGGTGACATCATGAACTGTGATCAAGTATGGAAAGTATAAAATTCACTGACACTTTAATTATATCATCTGGTACTGGGACAAAGAAATCCAAAATGCACCCCAAGAACATAAAAACACATGCTAGTGGTTTTTATTGTGCTAGTGAAAAGGCTTGCAAAATATTAAAAGTAAGGATGTCATGTCGACATCAGAAAAAATAGTGATATCAACACTGGAACTGATCCTTACCATAAGACATATGCTACTGGGGACTAATTCTCAGTGGAATTAACAAGTCCCATTAATTTCATTGGGCCTGCTTTGAGTAAGGCTAACATATTTAGTCTTAAGGCTGCAATCTTATATACATTTTCTTGATTATAAGACCCACTAAATTAAATTAGGTTAAATTGAATTAAATTTGCAAATGTAGGTTCTGGCATACACATGCAATCTCCTTCACTTATTTGAAGGAGAAGGAGACACCTGTGTAAACATGCACAGTATGTGATCAGGCTGCAAGTCCCTTTCCTTGAAAGTACTTCTGCAAGGCAAGCTTTTTTCACATCTTTTTTTTTTTAAAGATAAGTCAGAAATCTTTATGTAAACCTAAATGCAATCATGATACAAATGCTTGCTTCCCAAATTATCTTGGATTATTATGCTTCCTATTTGAGTCACAACAACATGCAAAACCTGTTCTTTAAAAATGTGCAAATGTAATGTGGGGAACTTTGGCTACATAAAACCAGATAAAATGAGAAAACGAAATACAATGGAATATAAGCATTCTCCTTATGAACAGCTCACTAAGCTTAGCATACATACATATCTTAATTTATATTTATTATTCAGAAAGTATGATAACTATATTATAGGCATGAAGTTTAAAAGTACAAACCACCAGTTTCTGTTGATCTACGAAGACAAACTTATTAAAAATTGTAAAGTTCTGAACAATTGAGAACAATTCCTTTTCACTCCTTTTGTTAACCCATACTTGATAAATGAATAGAATAGTTCTACTTCCACATAGGGATTTTGAATAGAACAATCCACTGATAAACAACATAGCCTCTTCTTTGCTAACTCAGGCTTCCAATAGATATCTCCTAAGACTATTCATTTGAAAACGGGTTTCTTCTGTGAGGTGAATGAATGGAGATAAAAACTCTGAAAAAATTCTGAAAGGTTTTGAAAAAGAGAATGAGAGAGAAAGTGCGAGAGAGAAAGAGGGAGGGAGAGAGGGAGGGAGAATATTCTTCAGGAGCTAAATCAAAGTGATCCTTGCATTTGAAAGATGTACAAATTTTTGCTACATGTAACAATTTTTTTACAAAATAATCTTAATGGAAACCACATAAAAGGGCAATGTTGGACCCCAGATTAACTATACTGGGGAGAATGACATTTTTCATCATAAGAGATGGGGAGGGATATCTCTCCAGAAACTAGTCTGTAATTCAAGTTCTTTCTTTTCCTCTTTTCCAGGATTTCAGACATATTCAGGGGAAAAACTTGACCACAACAGACCAAATGCACAAAAAGCAAAAATATTATTATGTGGGGTCCTAGCTCTTGAAAAATTCTTGATGCTCAAGTGTAGGTGGGAATGAAATGTATCATTCTAGATGATAATGTGCAATATACTCTTTTAAAAGAAAACATTTCAGATACAAATTCTTCCCTGCCTCAGGTATTCCAAGTCCTTAGGATGTACTGGGTTTCTCAGAGAGTCCCAGACTTCCTGGGAGGAGGTCAGTCCAAAGCCTACTTTGGGAAGGCTCATAGCAGAACCTTTTGAGATGAGGCCAGCAAGAAGTTCATTAAGATGTCCTATTTATATGACTGGAATCACAGGAAAGGAGGAGAGCTAAAAGGAGACAGAAGGAGTACATGAGCAGATGCTTCTTCCTCTCCCTCCCTCTCATTCATTCACCAATTCCTCTAACATTTGCTTCTGCATGTGTGTGTGTGTGCTGTACTGTTCCCCATGGTGAGTAAAATTTCCTGTGTAGTATATATTGGCCACCACACAAATACAGGATATGACTCACCCTGCAAAAGTTACATTTTACTTCAAAGAGTTTTGTTGCACAAGACACAGGTACTGCTGTTGTTGTTTTGTTTTGTTTTGTTTTGTTTTGTTTGGAAACCATTGGTAGATAGTCTAAAAGTTGCAAAAGATTTCTCACCAAAGAGATCTTACAGGGGAAATTTCAGGACAGTAGGGATTTTTGCCTCTCCATTCCACCTTCTTGAAGAGATCTGTCCTAGTCTACCACCTGTTGCCCATGGCCTGGTAAGGCCCTGTTCAGATTTCTGGCAATGCGTTTTATATTCGGCTGACTTTGGAAATTGTCTAAGAACTTCATATAGGCCAAAAGAGAGGCTGACTGATATAATTATATTATGCTAACCTTATTTTATGCTGGCTATATTTTTTAAAGTTAGTCCCATGGCTTGGGACTACATCAGACGCATAAATCCTAAAGTCCCTTTCTGAGAGGCAATCTCTGAAATAAGATGTTATACATGGCTAAAAAAAGAGGGCCTTGACATACCATGTGTGGAAAAAAAAAAACCAAAGGAAAAGTACATTTGAACATCACAACACACTCTTGTTCTCCTGAGTATTTTAAAACTTGTTTGAGGACTTAAAGCACTTCATATTATTTTAATCTGGTTCTGTTTGTTATAATGTATTGACATGTTTATGACCAGTGATTAGTTTTATCCTATTTTTATCAGTGCTCTTTTACAACCATTGTTTGTTTGGTATTTGTTTTTTTTTAAGTCAATTTACCTCTGCACTGCTCTAAGAACTTCAGTTTTTGGGCACTGTAAAAGGGTTAGATAAATTTCCAACCCAAATTTCTCCCTTGAGAACTTTTAAATTGTTCTCATTAAAAAGAACTTCGAAGAAAAGCACTGGTGAGACCTGAGTCAGATTAAGTCTGAGACTGATAGTTCTTGAATTTCTCTCTCCCTCTAATTTTGTCCCGAGAGCTGATAAACAATTAAGCAATGTTCTTTAACTTCAGATCCCGTCAACGGTCAAAATAAAAATAAAAATCCACAACAGATTTTTTCTTCTTCTCCACTATCATCCTAGTGGAGAGGAGGATGAAGGGTTCAGATGGGAATGGCTCAGTGGACTAAGGTTCCAAAACCTGTTGGCTGCAAAGTCAGCAGCTCGGTGGTTCGAATCCCAGGTGCCACACAGCGGATTGAGCTCCCACTGTTAACCCCAGCTCCTGCCAACCTAGCAGTTTGAAAGCATGTAAAGGCAAGTAGATAAATAGGTACTGCCGTAAAAAGCAGGAAGGTAAAACAGTGTTTCCTTGCAACCATGGCAGCCATGTGGCCATGGACTTGCACAACATTGGCTCTTTGGCCTGACTAGGGAGATGACCACCACCCCTAGAGGCAAACATGACTAGCACACATGTGTGTGGGGATCCTTTACCTTTACCTTTTACCAGTGACATTTCAGTGACAAAAGGGTTTTGAATGGGACCATGATATGAGTAGCAGGCAGGAAATTACAGCTTGCCTAAGAGGCTGTTGCTGCAGAAGCAGAAGTGTGTGCTCCAACAGCTACAACTAGTGTTGGATCAAGCTATAAAGGAAATTGGCTAAATATCTGTACTGGTTGATAGACTTTTCAATTAGCATCCCCTCTTCTGGGAACAAAGGGAAGAGAAATAATGAGGCAAAATTTAAACTACAGCATATAGATTGGAGGCTTTATCTTAGTTTAACATTCTACCCTCATCTCAGCTCTTCATGGTTTTATGCCCTTATTGTTTGTGGCAAAACAATACCATATTGAGGAAGAAGATTACTGCTGTACAACAAGGCTTTTAATCATCTGGATGGCAGTGCATTGGAACAAAGTTGATTACAGAGATACAGGACATGAGAATGAGTGTAGAAAAACAGTAAAGAGAGAATTATGCAAACACAAATTCCTTGCACTGTCCTGGATTCTCTGATTGCTGCAAGGCAATTACAATGAGTAGTATTTTTCTGGTTTAATAACAATTCAAATTACTGTTCTGCTAGGAATTTAGAAAAGTCAAAATACTTTCAAAGGGCAGAGCTCTATGAGGTTGTTACCAAAACTAAAAATATAATTTGACATTCAGCACTCTCTGAACAGGAGGAAGGAGACAAAATAAATAGACGACAGATGAATGGGTAAGAGCCAAGGCAAATAAAGCAAGAGGCAAGAGAAGTCCAACAATGGGTGACAGAGGTAAGAATGTGAGAGGAAGAAAAGATGGATCAAGGAAAGGCAGAAGCATGGGATTTTAGGACAAGCTATAGCCCAGAGTGAAACAGATACAAAATGGAAGGCACAGCAGTAAGTGAGGGAGATGAAACTAAACTAACCAATCAGAGTGATAGGTGAGAGAACAATGATGGGGTTTAATGAATGGAAAACCCAGACATGCCATGCAGTCAAACATAAGGGTTAGCTGGATGGAACTATCATGTTCAGTTTCATGCATATTCTTAAGTTGTTGGAAGCTTAAGTTGTTTCTATCCCATTTACAACTGAATTTGTGAAACTGATAAATTCTTATCAGAAATGAAGTTGAATGAAATCATCCCCATAGCAAGAGACAGAACTGAAAAGAAGGATGCAAGCTCTTTAGTCAATTAGAATGTGACTGTTGGTTTTTTTTTTTTTTTGGTATGGCACATGCCCAAGCATTATTTTCTATTTGTCTCTTCTAGAGTGTGCAGCTACTTGTATGCTTTCTTGTCCACTATTTAGAGGTGGAAGAGAGAGAATGGGGAATGTTGAAGTGCCCACAATTGGGCATCAAAGCTGATGTGGAAGTTAATATTCACTGGGTCAAATCAAAAAGAGGCCATATAGTAGACAAATATTTCCTGATCACATTGTCCAAATAGCCTAACAGATAAAGTTGTATTTGTTATAATTGCTTTTCAGTAGTCATTTACAGTTATTACGCTGGAATCTTCCAATAAAAGCAATAAAAAGAATTTTTTTATCATTTTTCACTGTGTGTGTTAGTGACTCTCCACTTTCAAAAGTAATAAAGTTTTATATTAGGACAATTCACTCTCTCTTTTGTTTTACAATCCCCAGCCAGTGAACACAAGCTGGACTGTTTATAACCTTCCCCAACAATAGGAAACCAGGGTTCTATCATCAATGTACAGTACCATTAAGTTCCTATTTTCAAGCATCACAAGTGAAGATGGGCATGAACCGCTGGTTTGGCAGATTGGCTGAACTTTCTAGACATTTATAGACAACTGTCAGACATAAGTACTTATAAACCCTGTGCTCATGAAAAGAAATTATTAAGGAGATTAAAATATACTAGAGCAGGGGTCCTCAACCTAAGGCCTGGGGGCCGGATGCGGCCCCTCAGGGTCCTGAATCCGGCCCCCGGGACCAATTGCAGACCCCCACCTCCCCCTGAACAGCTGCTTCTATTGCTGAGGCAGTTCCCAGCCCTTTCCCTTACTTGTGGTGCATCAAGACAAGAGAGAAGGCAGCTTTCCCTCCTGGGCGCATATGGCCAGGGTGCACAGCTGGATCTGTGTGCAGTGGTGCCAGCCTTGCTGCGGCTGCTGCTCCTCATCCTGAGTGGCCGCCTAGAAGGTGATGAGGGGCCTCAGCTTGCCTGGGTTGCCACCTCCTTCCCGATGCAATGAAGGAAGGAAGGAAGGAAGGAAGGAAGGAAGGAAGGAAGGAAGGAAGGAAGGAAGGAAGGAAGGAAGGAAGGAAGGAAGGAGAGCTGCTCCAGCCGCTGCCACTGTATGAGAAGGAGGAGGAGGAGGCGCAGCAGAGGGATCCCAGCAGTGGCACAACCCAGAGCAGGAGGCATTTGCGGGGGCCCCGGAGATGCACTGATCATGGGCTGATCGATTAATCCCCTGTGGTCCGGCCCCCAGTGGTGTCTGAGGGGTGGTGGACCGGCCCGCTGTTTAAAAACTTTGAGGACCCCTGTACTAGAGGGTGGCCTTAGTTTAGGTTGCATTAGCAATACAGAATATAAATATTTACTAAATGACAGCAATCCTAGGTTTCCAGTTTTCTATACCTTACCCAAAATCCACAAAGCAGACAACCCAGTAAAAGGGAGACCCAAAGTTTCTGGATCTAATCCAATCCTTGAGCCCCTATCCAAATTTGTTGACCATTTTCTAAAACCACTTATACCTGAGATTTGCTCATATGTTCAAGATTCTAAGGATATGATCAATACATTAGAAGGAATCACAGTATTGGATAAGGATATACTGGTCACTGTAGATGTGAAATCTCTGTATACCAGCATACCACAGGAGGAATCTTTGAATATTCTCTGGACCACAGTAGATAGAAGAACAAAGAGACACCCCCTACCTCATTTCTACACTCCCTAGCAGAGCTAGCCATGAAAATGAATTATTTAAAATTCAACAACAAATTTTATTGGCACAAAAAGGAGTAGCTATGGGATGTGCAATAGCTCCAGAAGTAGCTAATCTATACATGGAGTCATTTGAAGATAAGATGTATTCTGGCATTCATCTTTATGAAGGCAGATGGATTAAATGGCACAGATATAGTGATGACATTTTTATGATTTGGAGAGGTTCAGGGAACTCATTGGTTAATTTTTTGGGGGATTAGATACTATGGATAGCAATACCAAATTTGACACCAAATACAACTATAATGAGCTACAATTTCTAGATCTCACTATTAAGAAAAAATCTGGGAAAATATACACTAGAATATATAGGGAACCCACAGACTGCAATACCTACCTAAGGTTTGATAGCTCCCATCCTGGACTTCTGTGACAACACCTCGCTTATGGCAGCAGGTGAAGTTAGGTAGAATTATATCAGATATTAGCAAGGTTAGCATAGGAGCTCCTCAGGTCTGTGTGCTTTCTCCATTTCTTTTTTCCTTATATACTAATGATTGTACCTCAAAGGATTCCTCTGTTAAAATAGTGAAGTTTGCAGATGACACTACCGTGATTGGCCTCATTCGAGACAATGATGAATCTGCCTATAGGCAAGAGATTGAACAATTAGTTTTATGGTGTACTCAAAATAATCTTGAATTAAACACATGCAAAACTGTTGAAATGGTGGTGGATTTTAGGAGGACTCGTTCTATAAAACCACCTCTTATGATAGCAAATAACTTAGTGTCAATAGTGTAGTCCTTTAAATTTTTAGGTACTATTATATCTCAAGATTTAAAATGGTCATCTAATATTGAAAGTATTATTAAGAAAGCACAACAAAGAATGTTTTTTCTGCGTCAACCTAGCAAGTTCAGACTGCCAAAAGAACTGTTGATTCAATTCTATAGAGGTGTTATTGAATCTATCATCTGTTCCTCTATAACTGTCTGGTTTAATTCTGCAACTAAGCATGACAGATATAGACTTCAAAGGATAACTGGAACTTCAGAAAAAATTATTGTTACTAATTTGCCATCTATTGTGGAATTGTATACCACACAAGCTATGAAAATATATACAGAAAATATATATGAAAATATATACAGATTCCACACATCCTGGACATAATCTGTTTCAATTATTACCCTCAGGGCGACGTTTTGGAGCATTGCATACTAGGACAACTAGATATAAAGAAAGTTTCTTTCCAAGTGCTATCAAACTGTTGAATAATTAAATTTTACTTCTCTTCTTCCTTTTTAAATAATAGGTTATATTGTATTGTTGTACTGTGTTTTTATTGTTGAATATATGTTTCTTATATTTCCTTTTATATATGGAGAACATATTTTACCAAAACAAATTCTGGGCATGTCCAACCACACTTGGCCAATAAATCAAAAGAAACTGCAACATGAAGGAAGACTTTGTACAGGAGTCCCAGATACTGAAACACCAGCTAAAAGAAGGGGGTCACCTGGATCAGGTCATAGACAACAGTCTAGATAAGGCTATTAGGACCAGACACAGTGATCTCCTTAACAAAAAGACAACGAAGCCTTCTAATAACATAAACTGTGCACTGACATACAATCATCATGTAACAAACCAACTGACAAAATCCATAAAAAGACATTGGCATATCTTAGAACAGGGATGGTGAACCTTTTTGACACCGAGTGCCCAAACTCGGTGATGGAGACAGTGGCAGTGCCTGGGTGGGGGTAGGTATCAGCGGCAGCAGGGGGGCAGGGGGCAAAGGCAGCAAAGGCTATAGGACAGCAGCGGGGTCAGGGTCATTGGTGGCAGCAAGGGGCGGCAGCGGCAGGGGGTGGGGATGATGGGGGCAATGGCGATGGGGATGGTGGCAGCAGGACCAGCCATGAGGAATTTGCAGAGGGGGAAGTGGGGGGGCAAGGAACATGTCATGTGCCAGGTGAAAGCTCTCCATGTGCCACCTTTGGCACTCATGCCATAGGTTCGCCATCCCTGTCTTAGAAGATCTTGAAGGGTTTAAAGAGGGAATGCAGATATCCTTTAAAAGGACTAAAATCTGAAATACATACTGCTTAAAAGTGAATTTAAAGAGAGAACACCCTCTCCCCGAGGACACAATCCATGCGGACATTGTGTCTACTGTACCAATACAAGACATATGTCAGAATTTGTAGACCCACAGAATGATAAGATATACAGTATACCTTGAAGTATTTCACTAACTGTAACACCAAGGGAGTAATCTATGCTATAAGGTGCCCAAGCAAAAAACTATATATATAGGACAAACCTCCAGAGCCCCGAAAATACAAATGGGTGAACATCTTAGCAATTTAAGAAACAAATGGGCAGTCTGTTGGTTAGCCATTTCATGGAAATGAACCACACAATTAAAGATATGGTGTTCTGGGCTGTTGATAGACCTCCTGGGAATTGTGAGATGTCTCTATTGAGAAGAGAGATAGACTGGATCCTGAAATTAAACATCCAAGTACCTCATGGGTTAAATGAAGAGATAGATTTCCTCCCTTTATTATAAGAACAATAATGTTATCTTGCTGCCGACACTGTACACAGCTTGCTTTTGAATGTTCCTTTCACCAGTGTCTTCACTCTAAATCAAGTCTGGAGCTGTTACAGACCATAGAAGAAAAAAGCTCAGTATGCATATGATTTTATGGTATTTTACAATATATTCTGCCATGTCTAATGTGCTTAGTACATGTACTGCAGTAAGTTTAAAATCCCAAGTTGTGTATCTCTTTTACAGAAGGATATTTAATATGTACTCTTATAATTATAATTATAATTTTATTTGCTTAGCTCCTGAAGAAGGCCTCTGCCGAAATGCATCAAGCCAGAGCTTTTTAAAATGATTTGAGAGAAAATAAAGGTCTTTTCTACTTTTATACATCCTGAGACTCTGTCTCCCATTCGTATTTGGACTTCTGTGGATGTACCAGTTCCTTTTGCTTTGCTCTAACCTTCCTCAACAATAGGAAATCCTGATTTAGATAAGAATCTGATAATTATAGTTCTGATTATCATCAATGTCCAGCGCCATTAAGCTTATATTTTCAAGCGTCACAAGTAAAGATGGGCATGAGCCACTGGTTTGGCAGATTGTACCAGCCTAATTTTGGCAGAACAGATATTTGCCAATTTCCATCCGTACCTCCTCTGGTGGTCACCCACTCAGAAGCAGAGTCTGGAGGAGGTGGGGCAGAAGCTGGGGCACTGCCTCTGAGTGGGTGACCACCAGAGGAGGCAGGGTTGGGAAGGTCAGAAGAACTGTTCATCTGAAAAGGAAACTGGCACAAACCACCAAACTGGTTTGTACCCATCTCTAGTCTCAAGATTTCAAAAAGAAGAAAAAGAAATTGATTGTTCATTGAATTTGACTGTCAGTGTGTCAACCACAAAGGCCAAGTTTTCAAAACAAAGGCTGCTATCCCACAGCTATAAAATCTGGATCAAAGTAAAATGTAGATTTCCCCCCAGAACAGTCACATGCTTGAAAACACACTTCCTATGTCCCCACAGGTGCAGTTTAAAGAATCACATATTTTGTGTCCCCACGAATGGGTACCGCAACACAGCAGAACAAAAAGGGTTTGATGCTGATTTTCCGAGCTCCTACGGACTCAAGTACTGGTTTAAAATCCGCATCGGAACTGAGACAACTAGAGAAAATATTCCCGTTTCCGTTTCCGTTACTGGTATCCGTTAAAACGGTAACGGGAATTACTCTGCCAGAATTCGAGCTCGAACCGATGAATGAACAATTTGGTCTGATTTGTCGTGCTCGTTACTTGCATCGCGGCGATCGCGCAATGCCAAGCGGCACAGAAAAAAAGTTTTTAAAAGTTAAAAAAACACGATTCCCAGCCCTAAAAGTAGGCAAAAACTGTCTGAGGGCACCTACCAGGCCAGAAGGGTGTTTTATTGGGGGGGGTTTCCCCGCCCCCTCTCCTTGTTGCTACTGCTGCGCTGCTGGTACCAGGCTGGGAGGCGCATCCATTTGCCATGCAGTGCGGGGGATCCAAAATGGCGACCGCAATATTTTTTTGAAATCGTTGCCCAAAACCCCACCAAAGCACCACAGAAACATGCGAAAATTAGCTATTTTAAATGCTTGAATTTTTACAGTAGCAGCAGTGGGTTTTTCTTGCAAAAAAAGAGTCTCCGTTGATTTTATTTTATTTTATTTTATTTTTTTACACCTGCACATTTGCAATGATGGGCTCGCCCATGGGAGTGGACCATGCAAATTTTCCACCAATCGCATGGCCACTTGGCCAGGTTGACCACAGAGACTTCTGGGATGTGCCAATCGGGCATAAACAGCCCATTAATCGTAGCCCAAACCCGAACCCTAAGCCTAACCCTAACCCATACGCCAGTACACTGTCCTTCTAAGTGGGTCAGAGAGGCACCCAGAGGTGCACCCCAATACTCACCCTAACCTCACCCATAACTAGCCTAACCCTAGCCCTTGTGCTAACCCGTCTTAACCCTAAGCCAGATCTACTTGCATTGCACTACATGCAAGTACGTGAGACACAGCGGGTGCAAAGAGTCTGCCAGTCCATCACTTGTGGCTCTGGCTGACTCCTGCAGCTCCCTCCAGGAGCCCGCTACCCCCCAAACCAGTACTAACGACAACAAAAAAACAAAAAAACGAACCGACTAATTTTTGTGAAATTTCGCGAAAAACGGAAACGAGCCGAAACGGACTGCCTCTGACACACGACAACTCGAAAACGTCATTTTCCCTAGTCGTGCCCATCTCTAGAGACAACCTTTGTACCACCTCAAGACCATGTACTTGTAAAACTCACTGGGTTGTGTGGTCACTGTTCCCCCCCCCCCTTTAAAGTCTGCTGGTCATGCGGACACTATTTTATTAACCACATCTTCAAGCAGTTTGAAGTGGTTTTTAGTAGTTGTGGGATATCAGCCAAAGTTGAGTAGTAGATGATGTCACACATACAGGTTAAACACTGTTGTTTAGACACTGGTCTAATTAACCAGAAACCATGAAGACCAGGAGTTCTTATTAGAGTCTACATGCCACTGCTAATAATTCTAAAGTTAGTTAGAATCCTTGACTGACTGCTCCAGCAATTCTACCAAGAGTTTCTATAACCTTCCATTAAGTATGGAGTACATGTGTGTATCTGAAGTTACTTAAATTTTAGCAGACAGTATCTTTATCATGCTCACCAATGACAGGATGAAAAATATAGTTTAATTACTTACTGCCATGCCACCACTGAGAAGCTGTATGTGATGAAGATTAGCAAGAGTAGTGTTTTGAAAAGGTCCTAAAAAGTCCACTGAAACATGTAATTCATCTGCTGTAATATGGACATTTTGCTGAATGAGCACAGTTTCTTATCTTTAGAGAATGATACAAATGGCAGAATCTACTTTTGATCACCACTTTGAAAGCTTCATTAGTACATTGCTGTTCAGGACTATAGCTGCTTCTCTTTAGCGGTTGGAAGTAATCAAAATGGAAAGTGATCCTTCAGGGATCCTCAGAGCAGCCGTATATGTATATGGATGCATTAGTGTGACTTAAAAAATAGTCCAACTCTAAGATTTTTCTTCAATCTATGTATATCTTAAATAATGGAAAGGAAAATTTGCTCTTTTGAATGTTAAAATAAAGCTACATAAGGCCAGTTAGAAAAATGAAACTGAACTCTAGTACGATATTCTAATTTTCCCATAAATGTCTATCCACCTTAATAGTAAAATATTGGCCAAACAAAACCCCCAAGAATAATGCTGCCAAATTTAAATTATTTCAGTGATTTTTAAAAAAATGTACATTTGAAATAATCAGCTGCTATACAATATAAAATATAACAATTATTGCACACACTTAAAAAGTTACTGTGGCATGTTTTAAAATATCAGGTATATTTTTATCATCTGGTATTGAACATATTACAGGAACAGCCCACCTATCGTGGTGGTTAGGGATCCGACCCAACCTGCAATAATTGAAAATCCCTGACATGCAGATGCTGGGTTGGGTCAGAACTGGGGATCCTGTCTGGGTCCCCCTATACTTATCTGAAGCCTGTCACTGCCCCAAACGGGCCTCCGATGGCCTTCCTGGGCCTGTCAGAGGCCCCAGAAGTGCTTTCTGGTGATCTGGAAGTCACTTTCAGTTTTCCGGAACCCATTTGTGGTTCACCTAAAAGTACTTCTGAGTCCTCCAACAGGCCTGGGAAAGCCATCAGAGGCCTCAGAAGTGGTTTTCAGTGAACTGGGAGTCACTTTCAGATTTCCGGAAGTCATCTCCAGTCCACTGGAAAGCAGTTTTGGTGCCTCCAAGAGGCCCAGGAAGGCCATTGGAGGCCTGTTGGGGGAAGCACCAGGCCTAAAGTAAGTACAGGAGGCCTGAAACAGGCCCATCCAGCTTATCCCAGGGGGGCTGTCTTTCATATACTGTGGTCCCGCGATATACCAGAACTGCAGTATATGAACCGTGAAAGGGAGGGGAAACAATGTAAAGATCTACCTTTTCCAAAGCCACAGGTGGTGTGATAAATGGGGGGGGGGAGGAATTGCCTTTCCTCTAGCTCATCTAAATGAATATACAAGAAAACACATTTCTTGCAACTTCCACTTGGCATAAAATTGTCTTGATGCTCCAATCATACACTGCTTCCAGGTACTGTCCAAAAACAAGCAGGATAATACGTTGATTATTCTGTTTCCCCAATCACACCCATACTCAGATTATCACTGGATTATTTTAGTTGAGGCATAGGCAGTATACAGGGAAGTGGAAAATCTTCATTGTTCTTGATTACCATATTGGTTGGTTTGGAATATGAACATACAAAATAGAAAAGTTCATATTCCAAACAAGTGAAACTAAGGTCAGTGGATGTGCTAATTTAACTGAACAGCAAGACATGCATATGACTTTGACCTCTTTACTGCTGTTCCTTTGAGAAAATTAAAAGAAATTGTTGGAGAGCTATTTAATTAAAAAACAATTCTTCATAGTTATACATGACTATATTCACAGAACAATAAAGATTAATATATAACATTTGCTTGTTCTAACAATGCTCCATGGGCTTCTTGAGCTGTAAAAGGACAACAGGTACTCCTGTGTGTAAGAGTTATTACTGTTAGAGTGATAAGTTTGTTTTCTATACAGCATTTTCTAGCTAGAGTAATGTACCACACTATCGGTTTTACAATATTCATAAATGCAAGATGTTTTCATATGTTACTAATACTGCTCAGAAAATGGTTTGACCTACTTTTATAGTTCCCTTTGATGGAAAAATAAGCAGACAAAACTGTTTTATGTTGAAATATGCTGTTTTAAATAATTCAAACACTGCTGAAAATGGACACTCCACTAAAGTGAGGCATATTGAACTGTTCTAAGCCATAGTGCAAATGCATTCATACCAATTCAGACAATGTGATCGCTTGAGCCATGGAGAAGGCGTTATAGTCATTCTATTTGAAGCCATGTCCCCTGACCATAGCAACAATGACAGAGGCAGGGCAGTTTAGAAGCTGGCTGCTATTTGAATCCTCTCCTCTCACAATCTGGAGCCCGGGTCTGCTTCTTTTCCTCTTCTCTTCCCTTTCTATTACTTTGTTTCTTTTTAAAGGTTGCTGCTCTAGCACTTGGACATCTAATAGAAAAAGGAGCAAGGAGACAGCAGAGAAGAGCAAATTATTAATCAGCCTTTTTTGTGTCTTGTTAAAGTAGCTGTGCTATAATGGTGGCACTTGCAAATCTGAATGGCTGGTGCAGAGCTACCTTAAAAGATGCATACAAGCCTTTCTTAACATTCATGTGATAAGCCACATGATTGTTGCATTCGGTGTCCACAGTCCACACCATTCTATTTCTTTTAAAATTTGCACAAATCTTCATTTGCTTTGTACACACTGCCTAGGCATTTCCCCCACTGCTTACATTTTATATGGAACATTGTATAATGTTCCACCACCACTGCTTCGCTTGATCCTTGCCACAAGCCACAAGCCACAAACCAGCGGTTCATGCCTATCTCTACTTGTGACACTTGAAAATATAACCTTAATGGCACTGGACATTGATGATAATCAGAACTATAATGATCAGATTCTTATCTAACTCAGGATTTCCTACTGTTTGGGAAGGTTACAGCAAAGCAAAAGGAACTGGTACATCCACAGGAGTCCAAATACGAATGTATAAAAGTAGAAAAGACCTTATTCTCTCTCAAATCAAGCCACAAAGAGGGTTATGAGCAATTACGTCATGAATATAGTTAATTCAGCATTGAGGGAGATAATTTTTACTTTCAGTTTGAATGAAACCATCGGCTAATCAAAACATGTCCCAGGTATGGATGGATAACATTAATGACTTCCGCCCGATCGTTAATATAACATTTATGGGTATGGTGGTCAAGAGAGTGATGGCAAATCAATTGGAGACATACCTGGAGGAGCAGGAGTGCCTTGACGCATTTCAGTCTGGATTTAGACCACACCAAGACACTGAGACAGCACTGGTCACACTGCAGGATGACCTTTAAAGGGAGGCTGTTGGGACAGATGTTCCCTGTTGGTACTCCTTGATCTCTCAGCATCTTTTGATCATGATATCCTCCTGGGCAGGTTGTGGGGACTGGACAACTAGCATTAAGCTGGCTCCTATTCTTCCTTGAGAACTGTGTCCAGAGATTCCAGCTCGGGGAAGATATGTTAGACTCTTGGACCTTAAGGGTTCCTCAGAGGTCTGCACTATCCCTGATGCTGTTCAACATTTATGTGAAGCTGTTGGGGGAGGTCATCAGGAAATGTATCTATTTCTATCTCTCTTTTACCACCTCTGCAGTGGAAGCTGTACAGACTTTTGTGTGTTGCCTGTGTTCAGTACTGGAATGGACCAGAGCTAACAGGATCAAACTGAAGCTTGATAAGGCAGAGATTTTGCTCCTGGGGGCCCCTCAGGAAGGTTAGTATTGCCCTCTCATTTAGGAACTAAATGGATAACCTGGGCATTCTGAGACCTAGTTCTTTCTTGGGAATCCCAGATTGCAGCTGTGCCTAGATAAGCCTTCAATCAGCTGAGATTGATAGCCCAACTCAATTCCTACTTACATGAGGGCTTCCTCAGGATTTTAATGCAGGCCTTAGCCATCCTCCAGATTGACCACTCAAATGCTGTCTATGTGGGGCTTCCCTTGGGCCTGATCGAAAGACTAGTGGTGTGTGAGAGTCCTAGATCAGGTTCAAAGTGTTGACATTTACATATAAAGCCTTCCATGGTTGAAATCCATGTTACTTGATGGAGCATCCCTCCTTAATGTCATCCACCCCACCTACAAGATATTCCCAGTCAGGGCTCCTCAGGGTGCCCACCCCAAGGGAAACCCATAAGTCTTCTGCAAGAGATAGGGCCTCCTTCATGGTGGCTCCTACTCAATGGAACCAGCTCCTGGAAGAGATCCAGCTGCCCCCTATCTGTTAACATTTCGGAGGTAGTTAAAAACCATGCCCAAAGGGAGGCATTTCACATAGACCATGGCAAAGTATTTATTTACCCCCATCCAATTGGTTTTTATGGGTTTTTTGTGTGTATCAGCTTGCACCATCACCTTTTTATTGTTACTGTAGTAGTTTTTAATGCTTTTAATATTTTATGCTATCTATTTTATATTTGTATGATTGTCCTGAGTAGTGCCTATGGCACAGTACTAATGGGAGCAGCACAGAAATCCAATCAATCAATCAATCCAATCAATCAATCAATCAATCAATCAATCAATCATTTACACATGTGCACATTTTGACCTAATGACTATGTTGGAAAATTATTGGTAATGTAAGAGCTAAAGGATAACCATGTTTCAATCCATATAATTACACAGAGGGAGATGAGTGTGTTTCACTTAAAAATGTAATGGTCTAACATTTTGGAATGAGAATATAATGTACCCTTATTTGACTACCAGTGCTCCACATAATCAGAAACATTGATTAACCTCCATCAGACAGTTTTAAATTCTAGCCAGATTCCTACAATCATGTAGCATAAAGTGAAAATTTGAATGTGATTGTTCCTTTCAAAATAATTGCAAAGGAGGTGAAACTTCAGAGAAATTATTTATGGGAGAGGTTAAGAATTCTTGTACTTATGAGATGGCTTAGAATGCAGGTTACTACAAGCTAATTAAAGTGCAAAGAATGCACTAACAGTAACTTCTCCCACCGTGGTTTTCAAGTCAGTAAGGGTGGACAGTCAAAGAATCTGATAGAAATAAAAGTCTATGCAATGTCCTCAGCTATCTTGCAATATTATGGTGAGCTCAAAAAACTCCCCAGCAAAATACATTCTGGCGGAAACTAAGAATTAGGCAGAACATCTGAAGTCCTTCTAACTGAAAGATAAAAACTATGGTGAGAAACCAGGGCACAGCCCTAGTTTCACATTTTCCCTGGATCTGGACAGAACACTGACAACACACACATTTAATATGTAAGTTAGAGGGATGGAGTGGCATTAAAGCATCTTCGGAAATAAAGATAATATTGCATTTTAAGTAATGATTTTAGAGATTAATGCATAGATACATAGTTTTAGAAGTTTCTCATAAGGGCCCCGTCCCAGGGTTACAGGAGAAGATGATCAATGGTTTTGAAGGGTTTATGCCCCAATAGCAGGTAAAAAGGAAGAACCGTCTTCTAGGAGCAGGAAAACTCTGATTTTAAACCTCCACTGACTTGTGGCTATATCCATTTCTGGAAAAGGTTTCAGTAGTTAACCTCAAAACAAAATCCGGAGCTGGAGTCCTGGAGGCAGTTCATGATTGTGTATGATCATGTTTTGGTAACTCTTGTGATGTAGCTGGAACTAATCATAATGGTTCTGCTGTTTCATTAGACTATTCCAGGGCTGTTCAGCTTTGAACAGGCCGAGGTCTACTTTTTCTGGCCCAAACACTATGGTAAAACCTCTACTTATGAATTTTATCAGTTCCAAGCACATGCTCCTAATTTAAAAAAAATTGTAAGTAGAGCAGTGGTTTCCCATAGGAATGCATTGAAAAACCAATTAATCTGTTCTGGACGGAACAGATTTTAATGCGCCATGGCCCTTGGACTGCCCCACTCACAGGAGACATTGGACTGGCAGACCCAAAACTTTGCTCGGGCAGTGGTGAACTTATCCCTTCACTTTTTTATTGATGCCTGGTGGACTACTTTTGAATCCTTCATGGACTACCGGTAGCCAATGGACTACCTGTTGTGCAGGCCTGGACTATTCCAGCAATCTGCAGAATTTTTTTTATTTTTATTTTTTTGCTGTTTGGTTAACAGTTTTAACCTCCATATTGATCTACCCAGGCTTTGTGTTCTGAAGAGGCCACTTCATCTTTGCATGCAGGGTTGAAACCACACAGCTTCTATACAGAGCACAATACCATAGTTTCTGAAAACTGAAAGATGCCTATAAGTTTTAGAAGAGGTACCCATGTTAGTCTATAAAAGTAACAAATGGCTTGTCCACAAAAGCTCACATTAAAAATATATATTATTTAAGGTGTCACATGTTTTTGTTTTGTTTTGTGTCTTTTGACTTGGCCTGATATAGATACATAGAGAATAAAGCAGTTTGATATTGTTGAAACATTATTACTTTTAATTTTCCATCTGACTAAGAAGTCAAAACATTTGGAGTGTTGCCTGTTGCCAAAGAATTCAGTTAACATAGTCTTCCTTCCAGTAAATGAGGAATATTTAATTATAATTCAGAACAATTCAGATTTCCTATCAACAGCTAAAAGGGCAATATTTCCACAATCTGATATAGAGATGGGCACGAAAAGCAAAAATGGCGTTCCGTTTCCGGTTTGGTTCGGGCCCTTTTCATTTCAGTTCAGTTCTGTTGAAATGGATTTTTCTAGAAAAACTTCGTTCCGTTTGTCGTTTTGGTTCGATTGTCATTTTCCCATAGGAATGCATTGAAGCAATGCATTCCTATGGGGAAAAGCAAGCACGGAAACCGCAGCATTTTTTTTTTTTGGAACAGCCCCAAGCGCCAATCAGCTGTAGCGCGGGCTTAAAATTCAGCAAAAAAAAAAAAGTTTTAAAAGCTCGTGCTTTTGGGGTGCATTGGGGCGGAAGTGCCCTGGCTTATTTTTAAATCTCCTTTGTTTTTAAAAGAACAAGAATAATTCTCGCTGTCTTCTGCCACCGCCACCACCTCCCAAACTCCAGAACAGGTGCTCGCTTTCTTAAATTCTCCCCCTCCCCCCACCGCCCTTTACCATACCATCACAAAAAAGCAAAATAGCAACATAGCGAGCTCAGCGAAATACACCCTCTTTTACCCCCACCTTGATTCGGGATCTCCTCCTGGGGTTGCTGCCTCCTCTGCCTCATGGTCCCTCACCCTCGTTGCCAAACGGATGCGGAAAGACAACCCGCCACTTTAAGGAGCACAGCATTGTTCCCAGAATCCCCACCAGCTTCCCCCTCTTCTCCATACACATGTGCGGCGCGCACATACACACACACACAGCACGGAGGGTATGACCATGAGGGCGGAGGAGGCAAGCCCGGGAGATCCGGAGGAAAGGTGAGGCCAAGGGGGTGTACTTTGGTGAGCTGGCTCATTAATATTTTCCTTTTTTACAATGACACAGCAAAGGGAGGGGGGAGAATGTAAGAAAGCGAGCACCCAAACCTTGGCTAGGAATAAATCACTTGATTTATTTAGGCATGCTTGACCCAGAGTTCCGGAGGTGGCAGTGGGAGGCGGAGAAAATTATCTTCTTGTTCTTTAAAAAGCAAAGGAGGTTTAAAAATATGTCAGGGAGCTTCCCTTCCCCAATGTGCCCAATCAGCGCCTGGAAAGCAGGGGCTTTTAAAACTATTTTTTGCCAAGCCCCAAGCCCCCCACACTACAGCTGATTGGTGCTTGGGGCTCTGCCAAAAAAAAGCTGCAGTTTCCGGTGCCGTTTTCCCACCACAGCTACAGTCCATTTTATCGCACGCCGCCACTAATGGAAACGAACAGCACTGAACAAATTTTTGTTGGTTCTGTTCGGTTCGAGCCTGACCCGTCCAAATTGTCGTTCTTCATTCCATTACATAACGGAAATAAAGAACGGTAACGGAAACGGAAATTTTGCCATTCCATGCCCATGTCTAATCTGACGTGATACGTCAAGAAATGCTAACAATAATAAGCCATCATGTTGGCAGAAGAAACTCACAAAGTTTACAAAATAGCAAATACAGTTTTGGAAGCCAGCAGAGACTTCATTTATCAGTCAGCAATCAAACAAGAAACATTTTCAAGATTGCGTATTTCCATAACTCAAGAGGTACAAAATGTGGCCTTTGACTATCCTTGAGTGATTATACTCTCTGGGGTGAACAGGTACTTCAGAGCTTTCTGCATAGCCTCTTAAGCTGCAGGTCAAGTCTTTGTTGTGAGACAATGAGTTAAAAGTTAATAGGGATTTCTAGGGTACTGCATTAGTTTGCTTCAAAAAGTATTCCATGTTGCTCATAGTGTATTTTGTGAATCCTTTCCTTAGTTGACTATTTCCTCATCTGGAACTGTTGGATAGCTCGGTGGTTTAGTTATCTAAGCCAGAGTTTTCAACTCCCCACTGTGCCTCCTTGATAAGGATCAGGAATTGATCATGCTTAGGGTCCCTTTCAGCTTTGCTGTTCTTAAGACGATGGTGGTGATGCTGATTCAAATAGACTGTTGACCTATTCAAACTGTCTTTTTTTGTGAAACAGTTTTCAACATTTTCCCCTTAACAATGGGGTGCAGTCTGGTTCAGGTCTGTTTGTGGAAGGCTGATGATGTCATAAATGGAATTCTTTTGGAATTTTATGTGTCAGTGGTTTGGAAGAGGGTAACATGGTGGGAAAAGATAACATGTTTATGTCTGGCACTGTGTGCTCACTCAGGAACCCTCTTTCACACTGTGTTAAAAATTTCTTATCTTTTGGTTGGGATTGGAAAGGTAAGCATAGATGTTTTAGGGTATGGTTGAATAGCCAACACTGCATGCACTCTAAAAGGTTGGAGAAGAATTTAGTTAATTTTTTCTTCTAATCAAAACTTACTATTCACACAGACATTTTCAAGAGTCCAGCAGAAATAACTTGAGGAAATACAAACATGCAAAAAGAAAGAATGTGGGAAAAAGTGAGACAGATTCACTCACAAAAGTTATTTGCCTGCTTGCAGAAAGACAGTAAAAATTGGGACAGTCTAGCCTTCTATGGGAAGGAGTTCAGATTCTGGGAATAGCAACAGAGAAAGTTTGTGTTTTCTCCTGCATTCTCACAGAGGCACCTATGAAGGTGGTGAGATGAAGATAAAGACTTCTGTCCCAACTGCTCTGTGTTCCTCCAAACACTGGCATAGCTAGAGTTTGGAGTGGCCAGGGACAAAGTTAGTTTTTGCACCCTTTCTCCCCCCCAACCATGTCTCAACAAGGGGAGCCAGATCCTGGGGGAGCAGTGGGGGAGGGGAAGAAGGGTCTCTCCTTCTGAAGACCTCTTTGTGGGTCTCCTTTCCAGTTAAGGCTCTCCTGTGAAAACCGCACAGTGTGAGGATAGCGCTAAGCAGACAATGTTTCTTTGCAAGCATCACCTCTGTAGCATGCTTCCCTCTCTTCCTTTCCTCCAGCTAAAGCTTGGGGATTGTTAGCCTGGGAAAAGGAGGAGAGGGAAGCAGGTGGTGGGATTTTTTCCCCAAGCAGCATCTCCATCACACACTTCTCTCTCCTCCTTTCCCTGGGCTAACAATCACCAAGCCTTAGCGTGGGTGGGGGAAAGAGGGGATCAATTGATGGAGGTGCTGCTTGGGGGGGGGAACTCCCCCACTTCTCTTTCTTCCTTTTTCCCAACTAATGATTGCCAAGTCTTAGAGGGGTGAAAGGAGGACTCCTGACAGGATGGTGCCTGGATTCCTTCTCCTGCTCCCCCTCTAGGCACCCCCAGACTGCTGTGTGCCCCAGGTCAAATGCACTTTTCTGCCCCTCCCTAGTTATGCCAGTGCCTCCAAATTCCACCTTTATTCTTGTGCTACCTTTTGTTCAGACCAGATTGTGAGACATTTTATTTCTTTATTTTTTACTATTGTTTCACTGCATAGAAATTTGCATGTATTTCTAAAATGGAAATGGGCAGTTTTCCAGGGATTTTCTATTCCTGTCTCCTGGCTGCCAAGACTCCTGTGTAGTCCCTTTCATTGGGGGAGGACATGGGAGCAACAGGACAGAAGGAGGAAGTCTCTATCAAAAAAACTAGCATGGATTTGTGCAAACAAGCTTTTAGATGAGAGGAGGAGGAGGAGGAGGAGGAGGAGGAGGAGGAGGAGGAGGAGGAGGAGGAGGAGGAGGAGGAGGATGATAATAATAATAATAATAATAATAATAATAATAATAATAATAATAATAATAATAATAATAATAATAATAATAATAATAATAATAATAATAATAATAATGGTTCAGTTGTCCAGCCAACATGGTTAATGGTTATACTGGCTAAGGGGTTTGATGCTAACTTCCTCAGTGAATATCAAAAAAGTAATATCCCATGGGGATTCCTTGTCATTGCTACTGTTGTACATTTCACTCATCCCCATCTCAATAATTTTAAATAAAACTGGATTGGGCTACCATATATCAGAATAAACAAGAAAAATCAATCATGGATGACTTAAAACTACTGTATATGTAAAAAGCTCCACTGAGATAGAATCACTGATCAACACTGCAAATATTTAGTGAAAAGATTGAAATGAAATTTGGAATTCACAAATGTAGCAGCTTTTTACTGTATGCACAACATGGGAAAAAGCAGATGGAGTAGAGTTTAAAATAGTGATATAAAATCACTATCAACTGATAAAACATGAATACCTTCAAAAATTAGAAGCAAACATATTGCACATAAAAGTTAAAGAACTGTCAGAAAGAGATTACATCAAAAGACTGAAGAAAATTTTAAGTTCAAAATTGAATAATGGAAATACAATCAAAAATATCAACATGTGGGCAATTCCAGTCATTAGATACCTAGCTAGAACAATAGAATTGAACCAAAATGAGTTAGAAAAATTGGATCAAAAACATGGAAACTAATGAACATACTCCATGCACTATACCCCAAAACTGATGTGGACAGATTATATTTACTACGAAAAACTGCAGGACATGGATTATTGCAAACACAGGAAGTAGAAAATGAGGGGAAAAAGAAGCTTAAATAATTATATTAGTAAAGGTAGAGGAAAAAATACACAAGGCAGTAAAAATGGAGAATACTTTGAAAACTAGAGAAACAAAGGTACAATATAATAACAATTTGAAAATGCATTAGACAGTTGGAAAAATACACCACTACATGGACAACACATGATAAATATTGACAGAAAGCATGATAAGAATTCAGCATGGGCATGGATAAAACTGGTGATCATTAAGAAAAAGAAAAAAACCCAAGAGCTTGATTTTAGCAGCACAAGAACAAGCACTCCAAACCTATGTCATGAAAGCTAAGATTCAAGGAATTATTTCCAAAAGCAAATATTGACTCTGTCAGGAAAAGATGAAACAATGTCATACCTCATCTGCAAGTATCCAAAGACTGCAGAAACAGATTATAGTGGTACCTCTAACTACAAAATTAATCCATTCCAAATGCATATTTGTATCTCAAAATTTTTGTAACTCAAAACAGTTTCCCATATAGATGCATTAGAAACTGATCAAACTGTTTCAAGTGGGAAATCCCCCCCCAAAAAAAGCAAAAAGGACAGTAACAGGAAAGCAAACAACAAGATGAGCAACCTACCTTATAACCACTTGAGAAATCCACCAAATATTCCCCAAATATCACCCAAACAGTGCCAAAATGGGCAGTTTGAAAGTGTCAATAAAAAGTAGCCCTGGTTCTCAGCTTTCCTTTTCAAAATGGCTCCTTTTTCTTCTTAACTGCAGCACTGGTGTCAGGTGGCCACAAGATGGTAGTATTTCTATTGTAAGCAAACAGGAGCCATTTTGAAAACAAATCTTTACTTTTTACTTTATCTTTACTGGATAAACATCAGTTAGATCCTTAAGGATCCATGCCGTGAATCCATGTTTTTGCACCACTGCGGAGCCATGCACTAACAGACCCATGATTCCTGGTGTACAATCTATGTGCAAAGATGGGGCCCATGATGTGAAAGTGGTTTTAGTATTATCCAATGTACTATAACATAACACTATAACATAACAAACACTGTGGCTCTGATGGCCAGGCACCGTGGGATGCTTACAGGCAGTGGCCAGGGAGCCCTCTGAGTGGTCCTGGGAAGTTGCAAGCGATGCGCTGTCCCGTAGCTCACCTGGGTGCGGAGCCATTGGGCTCCTCTAGATGCTACACCAGGGGCCAGATGCCCCCATTTGCCCCTCCCTGGTGGCAGCGGGGGTGCCCTTGACTTCCAGGAAGAGCCTCACTGCTGCCACTACTTCCACCATTGCCCACTAAATAGCTGGTGTGTTCTTTCCTATGGGGGAAGGGCATCCAGCAGTTCTCTTTTCACTGTATTAAGACCGCTATGAAAGATGCAGTTTCACTCCTGTTTGCAGATAACTTGTGATAAGCTTTTTTAAGGCAGTTTATCTGCCACGTGTACTTCCAGCCACAGAGATCTCACATATGAAAGGACAACAGCTTGTACAACTTGCACTCTTGTGCAAAACTAAAAGAAGGTATCCTATACTGCAAGGACCTTGAAATATCTGAAACATCAGATTGGTATTTTTGCTATATGAATATGTTGATAGCATAAAAGATATACGAGTCTCTGATAGGAAAGAAAAATGAATAAGCTATGAGAAATGCCTGCCAGTGCAGATAATAGCTTCCAGCAAGTAAAATACCTACCACTTCTTGTTGCTCAATAAAAAGTGTAATGGGTAAAGTCTTCTCTTTTTCCATTGTGTGTTATTGATCCTCATTGACTACTATCATTCACTATTTTAACACCAACTAAAACCATGGCTGCCAGTTTCAATAATCAGGGTCAAGAGTCTCACTGTTAGTTGAAAAACAATAAAGTCTCAGCACTGGATTTCTTGCCTCCAGAACTCATAACATCTAGTATTAGTTAGGCTGCTATCCCACGCCCACTAAAAAATGTACTGCAAAGTGCTGGAAGATGTGGTTGACAAAATTGTGTCCCCATGGCTAGTGGACTTTTTTTTTAAAAAACACACCTGTGAACACGCCCACTTAAGTGCGACCCAGTGCGTTTTACAAGTACCTGATTTTGAGGTGGTACAAAGCTTGTCTCAGTTCTGATGTGGATTTTTAACCAGTACTGGAGTCCATGGGGACTCGGAAAATCCACATCAAAACTAACACACCCAGAAACCACAGGCGTTCCTGGTCGTGGGGACACAAACAATGTGGTTCTTTAAACTGTGCCTGTGGGGACACAGGAACCACATTTTCAACCACGTGAACATCCCCAGGGAAAATCCACATCTTACTTTGGTCTGGATTTTCCAGCCGTGGGATAGTAGCCTTAGTGAGCCAAATTACTGGCAGTTTGACTTTCATTGTTGATTCAGCAGGATTAACACATGACGCTTGTACTATAACCGTAATAGACCAAAAGGTGCTGAAATAGATCCATACACCAATGGTGCCAATCTTTCAAATTATTTCCCAGTAGACTAGATGTTCAGTAAGTCTTATGCAGTGCTTCCTTATAGCATACTCGCTGCATACAAAACAAAAACATGATGCTAGCTAAATAAACTAAGATACAGCCAGAGTATATCTAATTTCAATGACTGTTTTGGCCTAACATGTCTAACATACAAAGACAAGAGGTGTTCTGTATGATTCAATACCACATACACCATTATCTATATGGCTATAGATAATAAAAAGGATATATAGTTTGGTGTGGTTGACAGAGAGATGGTCTAGGCCCCTGAACACCTGGATTTGAAACCTGATCAGCCACGAAACCTCACTGGGTTGGGGTGGAACTAATAAAATCACTCCTTCAATATTTCGCTTGCCTTAAAAGCCCTTTTAGGCACAGTAATGATGGCACATACAACACAGAGAAAATGCTTCCTTTTAAATTAAAACTATATTACTACATAGTTGAGTGTGTTAATATTTTTGATGGACATCTCACAGACCCTCTATCATCTGTGAAAGGGGTTAAGCCATCTTGCTTTTATGTCTAGCTTTTATGTTAATAATAACCATTGAGCATTTAACATCTCCCAATGTTCATTCCCCAAATTGACCTCAAAAGCCATTCCATTTTTATTATATGCAGACAATGGCATATTATTTGCTAGATCTAACAATCTTTAAATATAGAAGGAGTTTTTTCAAGTGCCATCAGCATCAATGGAGGGTCATTTTAGGAGAATTCCATTGCAAAACCAATACTAATGTGATAGAAATGTCAGAAGCATAATTTTTGTAGCTACTCTAAACGTAAAGAAGAATAAAAGAAGGTGGTGACCGTTATTGGAGTGGGCATGGAATGTGGACCCCCAACTTCTTAAACACTATTAAGTATTTCTAGTGTTTAACTTCAGGTGCTTGATTTCTCAAATGCAACCTGATTCTATCTTGTTGTTACTCACTATAAGTAACTTTTGATGCCCATCAGCTAGGCTAAAATACCAAAGCTATTTCCTCAGGACTATGGAAAAAGAAAAGCTTGCTACTGCTAGCAAGTGTGGATGAAGATCACCTGCAATGGCTAAGCTACTTCCCCTGTAGCTAATTCTATTTGTAGATTGCAAGAAATGTCAAGAACAATAGCTTTGATAGATCTGAAGTAACAAAATGTATCAGAGTTTTTGTTATGTTGTCTTTATGTTTAATGGGCCTTCCAGGTGCTCTGCTGAATGGTAAGCAATATAATACTTGAATGCTGCCTGATGGTGAAATAAGTAAAAGAAGAACAATTCATCATTAATCTGTGAAAATGGTCTCATATAGATCACACAAAACTATTTTCTTCTATGAACCCTGGACCTCATAGGCTAGTTAAGAAAAGACAAGTCCTGTATCCAGAACCAGCCATTTTTGAAGAAAAATTAGACCCCAGCACACAGAGAGGAGTATTTAAAAAATGAAAAGCATTTGTATTCAAATTTGTAAATGGGAAAGGGAAAATCCCATGCAAACAACTATGCATTGTCTAATAAACTGGGCATAGACTTAGGACCATGGAATTGTAAGACCTGGTTTTCAAAGATAGCAGTTAAGGTGTACTATGAGTGTACCATGTTGAACAAGCCAGGACATAGATTGCAGAACGTCAACCTTGTGATGGTAGGAGGGTTACATGTCCAGGTAAGTATCTTCCAACATTTAATTTTTGATATAACAGATAATTACCATTACACATCTCCAAGTGGAGGGAGGTAAAGAGTGGGGTCTCCCAAGGTTCAGTACTGGGACCCCTGCTTTTCAACCTCTTCATAAATGATCTAGAACTAGGAGTACATAGCAAGGTAGCCAAATTTGCCGACAACACAATTTTACTAACACAGGTTAGTAAAAACTGAGAGAGATTGTAAGGAGCTCCAGAGGGATCTCTTGACATGGGGGGGGGGCAAACCAGTGGCAAATGATTTTCAACATTACTAAGTGCAGAGTGATGCACATTGGGGCAAAAAAACCCCACCCAATTACATTTATAAACTGATGGGGTCTGAACTCTCTGCAACAAACCAGGAAAAGGACCTTGGTATCCTGGTGGACAGCTCAATGAAGGTGTCAACCCAGTGTGCAGCAGCAGTGAAATAAAGCAAACTCAGTGCTAGGGATCATTAGGAAGTGTATAGAAAATAAGTCAGCAAGTGTTATTTTGCCTCTTTATCAATCTATGGTGAGACCTCATCTGCGGTACTGTGTACAGTTCTGGTCACCATACCTCCAGAAGGATATTATGGAAACGGAAAAAGTGCAGAGGAGGGCAACCAGAATGATTAGGGGACTGGAACACCTTCCTTGCCATCTGATGCTGCAACGGCTGGGCCTTTTCACTCTTGAATGATGGCACCTAAGATGTGACCTGAATTGAAGTTTATAAAGTTATACATGGTATGGACAAAGTAGCTAAGGAAAATCTGTTTTCCCTATCACACAACACTAGAAATAGGGGGCGTCCCATTGAAACTTTTGGGTGCTAGATCTCAAACAAATAAGAGAAAGTACTTTTTTCACCCAGAGGATCACTGGTCTGTGGTACCCCCTAGCAGACGAAGTGGTGACAGTTGTCAGCCTTGACAGCTTTAAGAAAGGATTGGACAAGTTCATGGAGAACAAGGGTATCAATGGCTATCATTATGGATGCCTAAGGACAACCTCCGGGTTGGAGAGATAGACAGGATATCTCTCAATGCCATTTGCAGGGAATCATAAGCAGGTGAAGATATCTGCTTGGGAATACTCAGAGCCACTGTGTGAGAGAGAATGCTGCACTTCATGGGCTGTGGCCTGTTCCAACAAGGCTGTTCTTATGTTCTTATGTGTTTCTTTACCTATGGTGTAAAGTTCTACAAAACTTAGAAATGGGTCAAGGTCCATACCAATTGCCTTAGATTAATTTGGAAGTTCCACACACACACAAACTAGGTAGAAGTATCCAAGCCAATCAATTTCCTCAAAAATGCCCTATCACAATGAACTTCCAGTTTAAGCAAGGTAGAGATGAGTTAGAGAGATGGATGGGATCTGAGAATGTCAGTTTTATTGAAAGATATGGCACTTCTTTCAGTGTCCCAGAAGGGGCAAAATTCCAGGTTGGAGCTATTCTTTAAGAGCTATCAATGCTGCTTCAGAGTTGAGAACCATTTCACGAAAGGCAAACCAGAGAGGGTGACAGAACATGTAGCTTGGTAGAAAAACAAAATGCAGAGGTGGAAACATTATTTTCCCCATGCCCTTCTGATCTTTTAACTATGAAAATAAACTGCCAAGCTATTAATCTATTTCTGATTTTCTAAGATGAAAATTGTCCCTTGTTGTATTTTCAAGATATGCTTTCACATTCTATTAATCATATAAACAGAAGGGAATCAATAAAATGCAAGATGAGAGTACTTTGTCTAACTATATAGATCTGGATTTTTAAGGCACACTATTAAATGCTCAGTTTTACTCCCACTCAAATCACTGGTCTTTTCAATAAACAGGCAATTAAATACTGACTGGTTTGCTTTTTTATAAATTACAAAATTATTTATATCTGATAATGTAAGATGTTGCCTGGATAGCATGCCCTATAAACAGTACAACTCCATATATTTCTATTCATAAGTAAGCCCTGCTCAACTCAGATTTGTTCCAAAATACTTTGTACAGAGGTCCACTGACTGTGACCCCTTGATTATATGAATTAGGAAATAACTTGATAGTTCAAATACTGCCTGCTTCAGTTGTTTCAAAGATTCTAATAAAAAAACTTGGTTCTGTGCATTCTCCTAACACAAGGCTAAAAATTCTATGCAAATACAGCTGGAGAACATTATTGGTTTATTTGTTTGAGATTAATTCCCATAATAGCATTCAATATACTTAATAATAACCCATCAAATACACAAGATCCACAAATGTAAACCGCCAGAACAAACTCTGCAGCTGGATATTAGGACAATGCAATTATCACCAGTAATCAATTTCCATTTTCACTTGTTCTCAGATAAACAACAGAATTGCTAATGATACAATAGACAGAATGAGTTTTAAAGCCAAGGATTTTTTTTAAAACAAACATTAGGTAAAAAATAGTATCAAATACATTAAATGCAGAGTACTGTACAGCACTGTTAACAAATGTTTTGTGTATTTGGCCAAGATCTGCCAGGACCCTGCCTGTCACAGAACCTGACTCTGAGGGGTTAAATGGTGAAGAGCTGCTGGAGGAGCCTTGCAGCTCAAGTCAGCAGACAGCTGGATCTGATGACTCAGCTGAAAACATATCTTCTCCCCCTAGAAGGGCTATGAGCAGGATTCTGCAAAGATGTGCTACCAGGAGGGCTAGAGAAAGGGTCTTGGATACTAGATGGGGAATCAGGTCGGGAAGCCCTGAGTACTAGCAGAAGCCTTTCCAGAAGTAAGGGTGTGTGCCCTGTTTTGAGATAAAGCTAGTAAGCTCACCTTGAACTCTCTGTGGGAGTAGCGTCATTTGAACTTGCAACCACGTTCCTGTCTGTGACCTTGGCTCTGTTTCCTGATTTCAGACTGGCTTCCTGGACAACAGCTTGATCTGTTCCCTTGGGTTTGGCATCTAGTTTCCGTGAGACATTCTGGTTTTGACTTGGACTGTTAATTGCTGGGAGTTGGATTCTGTTATTTATCTGGCACTTGATTGTTGCAAAGGACTTGAACTTGCCTGACTTTCCACTAAAGATCTTGGCAAAGAACTGAACCCTGTTTGTGTGTGTGCTCTGTGTGCAGGGCTTGATGGTAAAGTGCCAGTTGGACAGAGCTTTCCCACAGTGAAGTAAGAAGCAGGACAAACTATATCCAGAACAAGTCAATCTAAATGGCAATGGATAGAAAACACAACTGATTCTGTGATTCTGTGAAACATTTTGTACATTGATAAACTGGATTATGAAGATATCAGTCTCATCATTCAAAATTAACTGCACCAAATAATACTATGTAAATGCTTTGATGGAAGAGGCTGTATGATCTTATCCACAATTTTAGAATGATGTTCTAACATTGCATCTTCCATTTCAACAGGGAACTGAGTGGGATTCTACCATCCGGAGCAATACTTATCAAATAAAATATTGTGACTAGGGATGGATCTTAACTTGCCAAAGTAATTTAAATAAAATTAAATAAAATAAAAACTAGAGGTAATCATGAAACGGAAAAATTGGGATTCGTTTCATTTCCTTCATTTGCCTGTGATTCGTTTTGTTTAGTTAGAAACGATTAATTGAATGAGTGTCTTTGGCACACTCTACCATAGAGAAGGGAAGCTGTAAATTAACCCTATAATTTTGTAAAAAAAGCATGCCGAAGACACTTGTTCAATTAAGTACCCCTCCACCTCCTTTGGAGTTTAATATCTCTGCCTCCAGAAACCCTAACTTTTCCAAAATTCAAAGGCCACCTAAAATTGATTGAGAAAGCTACCCATGTCATTTTGGGGAAAAAGATGAATGGGATCAGTATTTTCTACACCCATAGAAACATATGCTGTAGAAAATACCGATCTCAGCCATGTATCTGGGCTAGCCATGTGACAAGGCTAGCTTCCTCAAGCAATTTTAGGGAACCCTTTGAAATTTGGAAAAGTTAGGGTTTCAGAGAATGGAGTTATTAAGCTCCAAAGGGGCTGTGGGGGTACTTAATTGAAGGAGTGTGGATTGGCATGCTGAGGGGGAGCTGTAAATTAACCCTATAATTGGTAATGCACACTGGACACACACCTTCCATTAAGCACTCCCGCACCTCCTTTGGAGCTTAATAACTTCGTTCCCTGAAACCCAAAACTTTCCAAATTTCAAGGGGTTACAGGGGAGAGCTTGAGGAAGCCCCCCCTGCTACTTCCATGCTGCTAGATGCTGCTAGAAATTTTCAAATACTTTTAAATTACATTTTTTCTGAGGGGCGCCTGTTCAGAGTTGAATAACTTGGCCCCCTGTACCCCAAACATCTCCTAATTGGGAGAGCTTCAAGGGGAGAATCCAAGGAAGGACCCCCCCCCTCAAATTTGGTGCTTTTATGACCCAGGTGAGCTGTTTTACAAAAAACAAATCAGTTTGTTTTAAACAAAAAAGCCCATTTGTTTCATTACTAACACAATGCTGCTTCCCTGTTTCATTTCGCTTCATTTCATTTTTTTAACATAATGAACTGACAAATCAGTATTTCATTTTTCATTTGGTGCCCATCCCTAATTGTGACTCCTTGCAATTGCGTTTCTCTGGATGTTTTCAGAAACCTAAGTTATCCAAGTTGTTTTCTGTTTCACAGGTTAACATGGCTTATGATATGACAGCTAAACATGGCAAAAAAAAATCATGTGGAGCTGTTCAGTGTCTTATCAAAAATCATCATTCTTTATGGACTATTGCATAGAAGAACTGGAAATCTTAGTTCAGGAAGGTAAATATGACTTAAAAAGAATAATTGAACCCAGGTGGGATGACTCCCATGTCTGCAATACAGAAATTGAGGGAGTAAATTGTTCAAAAGGAACAGAAATAATAGAAAGGGAAGAGCAGTTAAAGTTTATATCAAAAATACACATAGCTGTATAGAAACACAGGAGAAGGAGATTGGTTGTCCCATTTAGAGCATTTGAATCAATGTAGTTGGGGTGAAAAATAAAAGGAACATGGACATTGGGGTGTATCACTAGCCACTCAATCAAGGAAACAGGGTGGGTGAAAGTTTTAAAAAACAAACTGGGATCCAAAGAACAACAATGTAGACATGATGAGTAATTTCAATTATCCTGGCATCTGCTGGGAAGCAAATTCTGCCAAGTATGTCCTCTCCAAGAATTCTCTGACTTGTGTGGCTGCTAGTTTTGTCCTACAAAAAAGTAGAGAAAGAAACCAGAGGGCTACATATACTGTACTTCACCTGATTCTAACCAATAGAGACAATTTCTTGGAGGGAGTTGTAGTAAGGGGAACTTTGAGTGAGAGTGAACATGTTCTACTAGAATTCTTGATTTCAAGGGAATATATGCTGAATTTTTAAAAAGCCAGTTTTAATAAAATGAGAACATCTATGTAAGGCCGCTGGTGAGGGTCATTCGGAGATTTGGAGTCTGCTGTCATCAGTACGCTGATGACACGCAGCTATATCTCTCCTTCTCCACCTCTGCAGTGGAAGCTGTCCGGACTCTCGACCAGTGCCTGGAGGCGGCCATGGCTTGGACCAGGGCCAACAGGCTCAAACTCAATCCCGAGAAGACTGAGGTGATGTTCTTTGGGAGTTCTCCGTCTGGATACGGAGGCCCTCTCCCCAGGTTGGAGGGTGTTTCCCTCCAGCTGGCGGACAGAGTTCGGAATCTGGGTGTGGTTCTGGATCCGGCGCTATCCTTGGATGCCCAGGTGGCTGCCGTGACCCGGACCGCCTTTTACCACCTACGTCAAATTGCCCAGATCCGCCCGTATCTAGACCGCAACTCTCAGAGAACAGTGGTTCAAGCGCAGGTGATCTCGAGGTTGGACTACTGCAACACTCTCTACATGGGGTTGCCCTTGAATCTCCTCCGGCGCCTGCAGCGGGTACAAAATGCGGTGGCCAGACTGGTGGTGGGTGCGCGTCGTTACGACCACATCACCCCAGTTCTGGCCCGCCTGCATTGGTTGCCCGTTGCGTCCCAGATCAGATTCAAGGTCCTGGTTTTAGTTTATAAAACCCTCCATGGCTTGGGCCCCAACTACCTGGCAGAGCGGATCGCCCAGTGATCAACTTCAGCTCGACCAGTTTGGCAGTTGCGAGCGCACACACTTCGGGTTGTTACCCCCCCCCCGAGAGGCCCGAAGATCTTCCACCTGTAATCGGGCCTTCTTGGTGGCTGCCCCTTCTTTGTGGAACAGCCTGCCCAGCGAAGTGCACTCTGCAGAGTTCCTGCTGGCCTTCCGCAGAGCGCTGAAAACCATTCTGTTCTGCGAGGCCTTTGGTGATCAGGTTTAATTTTTTTTCCCTCCACCATCTGCTGTAGCTAGTTAGCTGTATTAATGTGATGCTCCTATCTGAGCCACATATGTATAATAAGGGTGCTAATGTTTATTTTAATGTTGTTTAATTTATTTTGTCATATTGCTATCTGATATGTTGCTGATCTGATCAGCTTTTTGTAAGCCGACCAGAGTTCCCTCGGGAAGATGGGTGGGGTATAAATTCAATAATAAATAAAAATAAATAAATAACAAGGATTAAGGTCCCTTGGAGGAAGATCCTAACAAGATAAGGAGTTCAAGAAAGGGTGGACGTTTCTTTTTTTTTAAAGGTAATTCTAAAGGCATAAATATGAACAATTCCAAAAATAAAACAAAAGGTGGGAGTCACCAAAAAAGTCGATAATGGTTTCAAAAAAACCTCAGCAAGAAACTGGGGGATAAAAGACATGTATAGGTATAGGAAGGGGAAGGAAGTGCAGGCCCCAAAGGAAGAGTAGAGAGTAGCCATACAGAGTAGCCACCCAAAGTGGCCAGTTGGCTAGATGGATGAGATATAAATGCAATAAGTAATAATAATAAAGACAATGGCATTAGGAAGACAAAAGCATAGACTGAGCAGAAGTTAGCTAGAAACACTAAACACAATGAAAACCATTTTCAGGTATGTATGTAGCAAGAGACAGAGAAAAAAAGCAGGGCCTCAATTAATGAATGAAGATGTAAAAATAACAGATGATAAAGAAAAGTCAGAAGTACTCAATTCCTATTTTAGCTCAGTCGTCTTCCAAAAGAGAGAATATGACCCTCCAGACCAATGTGAAGGGCAAGTGGAAGAAATAGGATTGAAGCTGGAGACTGATAAACAAATAGTCTAGGAATATCTTATTACCTTGAATAAGTACAAATTTCTAGGTCCTATTGAAAAAACTGGCTGAAGAACTCTCAAACTACTTCCTTTTTTTTTTTTTTTTTGAGAAAAATAGGGTCCCCCTAGGAAAAAAATATTTTCTAATTGAGTCGGTAGCTGATAATAGTCCCCCACGGGCAAGCAATTAATGGCTTCCTGACTCATTTAGAATCATTTTTTCTTCTAGGGGAACTTCCTTTGGAGTTTAATAACTAGGCCCCCTGAAGCCCAAACCTCTCCAAATTGTGGGGGCTTATAGGAAAGAGCCTGAGTTAGCTCCTCTGCGGTTTTGGTGATGAATGCAAAATATATTTTTGAGTACATAAACATAACAAAACATTATCAAAAATACAGATCACAGCCATGTTTTTCCATGGAAATGGCGGGATAGCTTCCTCAAGCTTTTCTCTGTAACCCTCCAAAATTTGGAGAGGTTTGGTTTTCAGGGTGAAGAGTTATTAAGCTCCAAATGGGATCCCCATAGAAGGAGTGTGTACAGCATGCACCAACAATATAGGGGTAAGCTGCTTAAATTAACTCCCTCTGCCTTTATCATTAGCACAGAAGAGGCTGCCTTGTAGTGTGGAAATAAACAGCAGGCTCGCTTTTAGACTCAAGCATCTTCTGTGGCAATCCTGCAGTTCAGCAAACAGTAAAAATAATGAGACAAATGGGCAAAAATTAAAAAAAAATGAAATGACTTTCTTGGTGCTGGAGTACCTGCCCACCCAATGTCCTCAATCAGTATCTGTCTTGCCCAGGAGTGCTCACTACCTACCTAGCCCAGTTCAGAATGCTGTGCATTTGACAGTCATCCTGTCTGAAACTTAGAGCCTTTTCACACGACCCCTAAGATCCGCTGGTCCCTTAAATTCGGACCAGAGATCTTGGGGGTTCGTTTCTGTTCCTCTGTCCCCACCCCTCAGCACTTCCTGCTCCTGTCGGCGTGAGCGGGGGGAAGGAAAAAAAGGACAAAAGAAGCCTTTACTAACCTGCCGGTGCCCGTCGAACTTGCCACGAGCCCCGTTACTTCCTGGTTCCGGCTCAAGGAGCTCTTAAAGGGGCGGGAGGCAAAAAAACAACAGACAAGACAGGAGAGCCTGGCACTCTTATCCGCATCAAATTTTTTTCATCTGCAGAGAGCAGGTACATGAAAAATGTGCTGGGTCACGCTAAAGTGGGCGGGGTCGCACTTAATTGTCTCCAAACTCCGGAGCTGGTGGGAAAACATTTCTAAGCTCCGGAGCTGGGAGCCATTTGCAGCGCAGCTTAGGGGTCATGTATAAACGCCCTTAGACAAGCAACTAGAGCAAGCAAACAAACAAATGAACAAAAACAAAACTGTAAAGGCCAGTAACAATTGGAGAAACAGCTATATATAGAGAGAGGAAAATAGTGGGAGAAGGAGGAAGAATCTTTTACCTCTCAATTTAAAGTGCCTACAAGAATGTCAGTAAGACATCCACCCCATATTCACATAGATTGAAAGGTCAACACAGCTGTCGAAAATAAAAAGGAAGAATATTCTGGCATGTGGCCAGGCTAACAAGCTCCACAGTATCCTCCCCTTGCCAAGCCTGAATGAAAAATGGCTGTTGGCTGAATGCATATATCCATGTGTGGAGAAGAATTAGCTTTTGGTGAGGCCAATTTCAGCTGTCCCCAGGGCTCAGCAATTAGAATTTCCAGGATATGTTTTGGCTCTCACGACATGATCTATCTACCTCCATTTGCTTTGGTGCCTCCTTCTTTTACTACAGCAACTGGCACAAAGTACAACACTTTTATTCCCAAAAAAATCACAGCAAACTTCAATGATTTGTAGGACTGTCAAATCATGCCATAACGTCCCTGAGCATGACTTGGAGCTTCTTGATCTGCCCAGTACCTGCCTGGATAAAGCACCAATATCCCTGCTTTGCTTCATTTGTACACATTTTTCTCCCAAAGCTGATGCACACCGCTAAATAAAACTCAGTTTAAAAAGCTGCTCAGAACAGATCTCATCCTCTCTAGAATATTTATAATTGCCATATGAAAAAAAAAAATCAGCTTGGTACTAGCTGTAGTTCTTCATCTTGCCATATGGGTATGTCAGCTTTTCAGATACGGCAAAAAAGTATAATGCTAAAACATGCAATCTTAATTGAAAGAAGCACGATCGAGCCAAAGTTAAGCACATTCAAGTCCCACTGATTTTAACTGGAGTGGTTAAATACATTTATAAATCTCTGCAGTTGAATCAATTAAATTTAAAATCCCTAAATGTCCATCATGATATGTATTTTTTTCCTTTTAATCTCTTCTTATGCTTACTTAATTGTCAGGCTTTCTACTGCTTGGCTTCTTCTGAGCACAGGTGGATTTGCTATCATTTCTGTTCCTCCAGTAAATACTATATTATGTTTAAAAGTAGAAATGACAACACTTGGACTTGAGTTTCACTGATTACCAGAGGAGAATGTAGGGGGTCAGAAGTAGTGACAGTACTCACCCTCAAAACATGGCAACATTCTCAATGGTCTCCTAGGGCCTTTTCACACGACCCCTAAGATCCGCTGATCCCTTAAATTCGGACCAGAGATCTTGGGGGTTCGTTACTGTTCCTCCGTCCCCACCCCTCAGCACTTCCTGCTCCTGTCGGCGTGAGGGGGGAGGGAAAAAAAGAGGTTCGTTTCTGTTCCTCCGTCCCCACCCCTCAGCACTTCCTGCTCCTGTCGGCATGAGCGGGGGGAGGGGGAAAAAGGACAAAAGAAGCCTTTACTAACCTGCCGGTGCCCGTCGAATTTGCCACGAGCCCCGTTACTTCCTGGTTCCGGCTCAAGGAGCTCTTAAAGGGGCGGGAGGCAAAAAAACAATAGACAAGCCAGGAGAGCCCGACACTCTTATCTGCATCAAAAATTTTTCACCTCCAGAGAGCAGGTACATGAAAAATGCACTGGGTCACGCTAAAGTGGGCGGGGTCGCACTTAATTGTCTCCAAACTCCGGAACTGGTGGGAAAACATTTCTAAGCTCCGGAGCTGGGAGCCATTTGCAGCGCAGCTTAGGGGTCGTGTGAAACACCCCTAGAGAACACAAGGAGATTTCTGTGCATTCTCCTCCAAGCTTTTTGGGGAAAGGGTGTACTTTGGAGTAGGCAAGGGTGCTGGAAGATGCATTTGCCCCAGAGGGCTGCATATATCCCAGAGGCCTTAAGTTGCCCTCTCCTGTATGTGAGCAACAAGGCATCTGAAGAAGTATACTGTGGTGTGTAGGGTGGTGAAGAAAGCTGAACATTGTCGTCATTGTTGCCTTGGCCCAGAAGCCTCTTTTCCACCAAGGGATTGGAGGAGGATGCCTAGGCACTTAGTGGCACACACCCTCTCTGAATATTCTGGACATAAAATTGTTCAGATTCATGATCTTCAACATTGATAATGCAACATAACTTGGACAATTGCTTTTCTTTTCCTTATGTAGACTATGAGTAGGAATAGGAAAATGGTAAGAAGGAAATCACAAGCCAAGATCTTTCCTACATTGATAAACTGTGCCTGTAGCTGCAGATGTGTAGACAATGTGACTATTTTCTCACTCTCTACTAAACACCTGGAGGTTAAATTAGACCCATCCTGGGGTGCAGGAAAGGTGGTCATACTTTCATTTTCCCTAAAATGCATTAGGGATATATATGTGTAGATGAAGTTGGAGCCATATAAAATGCATATAAAATCTGGTCATTCCACTAAGATGCCACTGAAACCATGTTGCCATTTTATTCAGATATTTCCAAAACTATGCTGAGGTTTCAAAATGTGGGTTTTCCCCACCAAATGGAATCAAGTGCATTAGGAATTCACAATTTTTACTACCTCCTTTATTTAATATTTTTTTAAAAATTAAATAATGGTAAAATATCACAAAATGGGAAACTCTGTGTGATCAATTCACAAAACTGATCCAAAGTAAAAGGGAAAAACTCACAAGCAAGATGGAACTAGAGGGAATTTGGGGTAGAAGTGCCCACAGCCACTTGGAATTTGTTATACAGTTCTTAGCAAGGGACAGCTGGGAATTGTGTGCTGACTACTTTGGACTTCAGGAACACTCTTATCAATAAGTTTAAGGAAATAAGTCCTATCCCACAGTCAGAAATACTCAAAGTGAAAGGAATTAATGATGGATGGGAGTTTCCTAAAGATGGGATACTTCAGCCTTGTAGCACGGAGGTTAAACTTCAGCACTTCAGTCAAAATGCTGCTCACCACCCAGGCTTGAGGTTCACTCAGACTTATTTATTTATTTATTTTCAAATTTGTATACCGCACCTATTTCCCAAACAGGAAATCAGGGCGGTTTACACAGGATTCAGGATTACAAAGGTCTTCAAGGCTTTCTTGAAGTGTTGGCAGGGGGAGGGGGGAACCCTGCCGCATCTCGCCCTGAAAGCCATTCCACATACTTTCTTGAGGTCCAACAACCGAAAAGGCCCAATCTGGGTGGTAAAGCATTCCACATACCTCCAACAACATGGCAATCCTTCGGCGTGGCAATGAGTGGGCCAAGGAAGATCGGGTGGGTCGGGCCAGGTCTAATCATTGGGACTTGCATCCTTTCAAGGCTATAAACTGAATACTCAGTTCACTGGGGGAGGGTAGGGAGGCAATATATACCCTGCATAATTAAATTGTGAACCATACAAAGCAAAGTATTCTACTTATATACCGCCCTATAGCACTAGCTGTCCTAAGCACATCTGATCTCGCCTGATTTCGGAAGCTAAGCAGGGTCAGCCCTGGTTAGTACTTGGATGGGAGACCACCAGGGAATACCAGGCACTGTAGGTGCCTGGAGTAGGAACTGGCAAGCCACTCCAGTATTCCTGCCAAGAAAACTCCATGGACATGGGGTCACAAAGAGTTGGTCACAACTGTAATGACACAACACACATAGCACTTCAAGTACTCTCTCGGTGGTTTTTTTTACACTTTAATTATGCAGTCTACACATTGCCCCCCCCCCCCGCAGCAAGCTGAATACTCATTTTACCAGCCTTGGAAGGATGGAAGGCTGAGTCAACCATGAGCCTGCTACCTGTGACTGAACCCCAGGTCGTGAGGACAGTTTTAGCTGCAGTACAAGCATTTAACCACTGTGCCACGAGGCACAGAGTTCATTAAGCACCACGGGGTGGTATATAAGCAGCACAGTTTGTTTTTTTGTTTTTTAAGCACAATCACAAATAAAGAAACGTGAGAGAAATATAAAGAAGACGGGGTGGATGAATAAAGAGCTTTCAAATGAGCTAAGATTCAAAAAGGATGTGTGTAAGAAATCACCAAATCACAATTCAAATGAGTAACCAATAATTGTCAAGAGTTTGCCAGACAGCAAAATCTCAAAATGATTTTAGGCTTGCAAGAAAGGTTAAAAATAACAAAACAATACTATAGGAAATATGTGTTCCCATATTTCATATAGTATATTTTTTCAACATAATTTTGGGCATTGTACACCCATAATAACAGAAATACTGAATCACTATTTTTGGTATAAGACTCTCTTTTGAAAACATGGATTTTTGCAAAAAAATAGCCACATAATACAATTAATTCTTTTATGAATGCCTTCCTTAAAGCATATTGCACCTTAAATGCCTACCTGGAATTTTTTTAGGGGGGAATACAGAACAGGATACATCATTGCTAGCTCAAAAGGCATGATTTTTCTTTCTCCTTGTTCTCAGAAGTGTTGACAACGCTACAGACAAAAAAAATCAATTTTATTGGAAATAAAACTGGGGGCTTAGATTTGATTTATATAGTAATGATAACCTTACTTGCCAACACTGCTACTCTAGTTTTGCAAATAGTTGTTACTTTCTTTTCCACAACAAAAGTAAATTACCATTTTCAAACATTCTCTGATATTATCTTGTTCTCTCTCTGTGATACCTGCTGGTACACATCTCTCACACAATGTAAGGCTAAGTATAAATATTCTTAAATGCTGTGAGGAAAAAGTGAGCAACTTTTGTGCTTCTACCAAAGGATAAATTGAGGACCATTGGTTTAGCAGAAAATTGGTTTATAAAATAGTTATAAAAAGTACATTTTTTTAAAAAAAATCACATTAAAGTACTGTCAAGTCACAAGTTACCATAACAATTTATTTGTACATTGACACTAATGGGAAATACTGCATCAAAATGAAAATCATAATAATTCTGCTATAATCATAATTCTATTTTAGCACTTTTAGAGAAACATTATAATAATATATAAAATATATTAGTGTTGGCAAATTATGACATGGGTGCCAAAGGTGGCATTCCGAGCTCTTTCAGTGGACATGCGACCTTTCCCCCTGGCTGCCATGGCACTTCCCCCTCAGCTCGGAGCATGCCACTGTGCTCTGTGCTGAGATCTGGGCGAAGGGGATGTAGTGGCTTGAGGGCTCCTCCATAGCCCCAGTTTACTGTCCAGCTGCCCAGAGTGACCTTGCTGCCAGATGGGTGATATAAAAATCCAACAAACAAACAAACAAACAAACAAACAAACAAACAAACAAACACGTATTTTAAAGGAATGCAAGCAAAACAACAACAACCCAAACCCACCCAACTGTATGTGCCCAGTGATGATAATTCAGTTAGGATAATTCAGTTAAGAGGCAAGACTTATGCTGTGGTAAAGTAGCAGCAGCAAGCTCCACTGCTGTGGAGACCCTACTGTGCCAGGAGGGCACCCTCAAAGTCCTTCCCCTGATTCCCTGTGGAGGATCATGGGAAATGATTTTTAAAACATCACTTTTCTGTGTGTGTGTGTGTCAATGCTATTCTATTTTCTCCATTCCCCACTTCCCCGCTTCCCTTCCTTTGTTTTCTGCACCTAGAATGGCATTGGGAAGCGGAGGCTCCAGGAGTCTACTGTCCCTTGACTAAACAGGCTAAACAATGAGTGTGCCCCCTAGGCATTCCCTACCACTGTGCCAGAATGGTACGTGGCAGCTCTTAAAGGGGAAAGATAGATCATTTTAAGTAGAAACACTTATGGACTAGGTCTTAAGGGAAAGGCTTTGGATAGAGATGTTTTTTTTAAGGAAAATAATAACATAAGTCTACAGTTAATTACATACAGTACCAGAATTCCAGATTTCATTTAAATATACAGAGAACTGAGAAGTTCTAGAGTCCTATTGAATGAAAGAGGAACATGCATGTATTTGACGATCCACTTTATCAGACCGTCAAATAAAGAGCTCATCAAAGTTCATGTTATGTAAAGTGATGAAAATAAGTCACAGACATTTTTCACTCTAGAGGCTTTCATTAGGCTTGCCTTTTAAAAATATGTTCATGTACTGTGAAACAGCATCAACATTGGACTAAGATAGACGATATACAATAGTTTATGATTTAAAAGGTTCCAGTTCATAGAGAACATTAGTGGTATTATATTCATTTGTGCCTTCCCTATCATCTTTAAGCAGAAGGATTATGGTGAAAGAAATATTTTTACACCTTATCTGCAGGCTCACAGGGAGATGACTGTGGCAGACCTAATTACATTCACAATGGACTCATAGAAAAGTGGTGCAGAGGTGAAATTTTCATTAAAACAATTATTCATATCTTCAAGCACTAATTCATCAACAGATTCTAAATGCTAGTGTAGGGAGTTTGTAAAGTATGTATCAACTGCATTTGAACAGCAATGACTGTGCTGAGTGTTTGGTATGAGAGGGGAAGCACCCAGAGCTTTCTCAGAGAAATTAGTGAAAAATGCAAAGAGAAAGACATACATTCATTCTCCAAACTGAATGCAGGTCATAGCATTCAGTTTTTTATTATTTGTATTTAGTATTATTTGTATTACTCCTTATTTTAGATTGCATATGTAGTACTTTGGTCTAAGACCGTAAATAAAAATACTACTACTAGCACAAAACTGAGGAGTTCTTTCCAAATATTCATTAGCAAAAAGTAAGGGTAAAGTATACAACTTAATTCAGGAATCATTGCCTTATTTGTGTTTAGCATTAATGATCCATTATATGAAAGCAGAGGTCCCAGGAGAAGTACTGTATAAAATGTATATTGATGGCTGATAGCCTCAAGTCTTATGCATCTTTGCGAGGGATGGTGAATGCTGATTGTTCCACTTCCACATCTGAATGTTTTAAACCTTGCATTCTTGCTGTCCTGAATACCTGATTTGTGGCTTTTAGAGAATTAAAAAATGAGCTAAAATAGAACTGTCCTTCAATTGCATAGCTTTTCCCATAGCAGAGAGGACCACATTATACCTGCTAGGTATAACGTAAAGTATCTCGTGGGGGGGGGGAACTAAGATAGTCTGGCAAGACGAATTCAGCAGCCAATGTCATTGGAATCCAAACTTCCAAGTATTTTGTTCTGCCTGTATTGGAACATTTTGTAGTTCATATACTGCGGTCCTGGTATATTGCAGTACCGCAGTATATGAAAGGCATGGGCCCCTGGGGTAATCTACTTGGGTCTGTTTGAGGCCTACTGCACTTAACCCAGGCCTGACAGGCTGCCCCAAATGGCTGACAGGCTTCCTGGGCCTGTCAAATGCCCCAGAAGTGGTTTCCGACAAACCGGAATGACTTCCAAAAAATCAGAAGTGACTTCCGGATTGCAAGAAACCACTTCTGGGTCCTGGGAAGCGTGTTGGAGGCCTGTTCAGGGCAGTGCCATGCCCCCCAGTCCTGACCTGACTCAGCATCCCCATATCGTGGATTTTCAATTATTGCGGGTTGGGTCAGGACCCTAACCCCAGCGATAGGTGGGGGATTACTGTATCTTCTGGAACAACTAGAAGAAGTGGAGGTTAGCATTAGCATATTCAGACATGAATAAGAATCAATAGTAGTTTCCATTGAAGCTGATGCAGTAAATCATGGAGCCAACAAGTTGGCAGGTTTTTAACAATCATGTCTGAATCATTGATTACCATCTTCAAGTTAAGATAGTTTTAATGTTTATGTGCTTTGAATTATGTATTTTGATTAGCAGATAGCTTATTTTTTGTTAATCTTTGACTTTCTATGATTTAAATTCTATTGCTTTTACATCACAATTCCAGTTGTTTTTTATAACTACAGGATCTGGTGGACATAATGGCCCCTAACTCATTTAACAAAATTAATTAAATTTATGAGATCTAAAGCACTGTGAACAACTGAGGAGCATTTGAAAATATCAGTATCATGAAGCATGCAAAGAAAACAAAATCGAGATAACAACTCTTTTTTTCTTATATGTAAAAAATGAGCATTTTTAATTTGTTCTACATGGCCGGCTTTAAACAGATTTCCAGTAGCTGTGAAGCCATTAGGGAGTCCCGTATTTTGAGCCTAAGTCTGAACCACATGCCGGGACTTAAAGTAATATTTTATTTTTATTTTATTTTTATTTTATTTTGCCATCTGGACTATTTTACTTAGGAAATAGATTTGTAACATCTGAGAGTGCAACAGAGGTCAGAAACGCTCCACTATATAAATTATTGCACTTTAATACTGATAGCAGAAATTAATGTTGAAAGCTTACTGAGCTCCTAAACTGAACTGAATATTGTATGGACAATTCTTACAAATTCTGTTTGTAACTTCTGAGATCATTATAGCTGTGAGAGTCTGAAAATCCATTATGAGACATGCCTACCAGACAGACAAGTATTTTGCCAGACTATTTGCAAGCAGTGTTTCACCGAATGAGCACTGGAGGTGCAAGTGGATGATGGCTAAGATGGTGGGGAGAGGGTGATGGCAGCATAGGCAGGAGCATCCCTCCCTCCCTCACAGCCTAGCTCCCTTCCTCCTCTTCCTCCTCCTCCTCCTCCTCCTCCTCCTCTTCCTCCTCCTAACTGTTGCTGCCTCCATCTTGGGATGACACCCAGATGTCACCTGGCAGGCTCCCAAGATGGTGGTGGAGGAGGAGGAAGAGGTGAGCCTTGCTATGAAGAAGGGTGGAATGAGGTAGAAGCAGAGGCGCCCCCTCCATCCCTTACTGCCGTCCCAGTGGCAGCCTCTAGCCCTCGCTGCTGGCCTGGTGGTGGCTTCTGGCTCTCGCCACAGGCCTGCTCCCAGCCTACGGCCACCGGTTCTACTTGTTTCAATGTATAGACATCCTTCATGGGAATGCCTGAAGGGCTTTCCCTCACGCAAAGCTTAGCTTCTGCTGATGGCAGACAATGGTTACAACAAGGGCTTGTGCTAAGTGCCCCCCCCCAGCCAGAATAAGGATAAATTCATATTACTTCGAGCTACACTTATGCCTTATACTGCCAGCTAGCTCTCTTCCTTGCCAAAATGACTTTTTGCCGTAGGCTTTGCTTGAAAGCCTCCTCAAGCTTTTCATTTTGGAGTATTAGCCGAAACATTTTTCCCCAAGATGCTCTTTGCATAACAGCTTAAAGCCTTCTTCATAGCCTCTTCTTCACAGTACCAGAGGAGTTTTATGTGCTTCCTTCAGGAACAGGATACATATATGAACTAAATGTTGTGCCTTGAGCTAAATTCTAGGGGCCATTTCTATCTACGTGGTAGAATCCAGCTTTGACCTGCTGAGTCATGAGTGTCTAAACTGATTTTACTTTTTGTATTTCAATTCTATAAAATTAGTGTTACCTATCTATCTATGTTAGTGAACAAACAGAAATCATCCCATGGAGCTCCATTGTTAAGAATCAGATTTCCCCCCAGAACAGTCAAGTGGCTGAAAACACAGTTCCTGTGTCCTCATGGGTGCAGTTTAAAGAACCACATTTTGTGTCCCCACAAGCGGGAACTGCAACACAGCAGCATTAAAAGGTTTTGATGTAGATTTTCCAAGTTCCCATGGACTCAGGTACTGGTTCAAAATTCACATCGGAACTGATACAAGCTTTGTTCTACCTCGTGACCAGGTACTTGTAAAACTCGCTGGGTCACACTTAAGTGTGCGTGGTTGCATTTTTCCCCTTTAAAGCCTGCTGGCTATTTTCAAGTAGTTTGAAGCAATTTTTAGTCGTTGTGGGATTGCAGCCAAGACATAGTCACTTACCTGATATGCCTCATAGGGCTATTGTGAGGATAAAAGTGGGTAGGGAAGGGAAGCCTTGAGCACTGTTTTTAACTCACTAGAGGATAGATGTGATGTAAAATTAAGTAACATACATTAAAATAGACATGGTCTTTCTACCTCAGCCTTTCCATTCCTCCTATGCCCTCACATAGGCCTAAAAATCCCCAGCTGGCTCAAATTGCCACTAGAAGCCAGACCTCTCAAGCCCAAGCCACTCTTTGCAGTTGGAGCCAGTCTCTTAGCACAGCCACCCTAGACAGAGATATCATAGATTACCTCTCACACTGCAGTCCCAACAGTTAAATCTGGTATTTTTATGCCTCAATACATTTGCTTCACTCACCCATGAATGTTTCCTGTTTAATTGCTAATTGATTTACCGATCAAAATTCATTTTATAACTTTTCTGTGCTTTCTGAAATGCCAACTTTTCTGTCTTTTCTGAAACTCCAGTGAGCCTCGGTATATTCTGATTTTGGTATGTTTGACAGAGTAGCACTGCAGGAGCATAGATTACTGCCAAAGTTCCTTTATATATTTGTATTCCCAGAACATGACTTTGGGAAGCTCACATGGTAACCATATGTTATGGCTATGATGGAAAAGGCCCTTCAAATGGATTCCATGTGGCATATTGGTACATATCAGTGGACTAGGTATCTGGCTGTAGAACCAGTGGTTCAAATCCTCATTACACATATCCCAATTGTACAATTTACTATTGTACATTCCAGAAAGAGTCAGCCTGTCAGACTGCACAAGACATGACCCAAGAAAAAGGTAATAGTAAACCACTTCTGAAAAACCTGGAAAGGGTCTCCATCAAGTCAATTCTGACTTAATGGTAATCAATTATTATTATTATCATTGCAATACACTGTATTTTTGTACAATCTGGAAAGATTTATTTTGCCACCACAAGTCACCCTCATGCATTGCTGGAATGACTTCTCCTCATTAATTCTTGGTTTCAAGCCCATCTACTGGGAAATATTCTTATTGAAATGAAATGAAATTATTTGGGATTGCAGACTTCATTTCTTTATTGTGAAAGTGTCCCCTGGGTCAACAACCCCGCCCAACAATTATAAATTAACCATGCCACACTGATATCTAGGGGAATATGAGAGTCAATTTGGTGACAGGTTTAGAGCATATATTCATCTCCAAAATTAACTGTGAGGGGAAGTGATTTACCCTGCAGATGGGCTTTTGTGTCACATTTGTGTTAGTACTCATGGTATTATCCTGTTCTTTTGCTGCATGACTGACTTTTCTGTCACATGCATATTTATATTTGCATTTGTGATACATTCTATATTCTGAGAACTGGGCTATATTCTTTTATGCTTTCTGGTATGTAAGAGTACACTTGTGGCCTAATATAATGTAACAAGCAAACAAATGTACAAATTCTACTTTTTTCTGTATTCTTTCACTGGTAATCCTTATGAAGAAAAGTGTAAACTAATTCAGTTGTAACCATGCAACCTGACAAAGTCCAAAAGCAAATTTAATTAATGATATAGACTTGCTTTAACAGTTCAGGTGACATTTGCTCACAGCATTACCAGTAATAAGTTGGGTAGAGAATGCTGTATGAATAATAGCATGTGAAGAAGACAAAAATGAAATAATTTAATAATATTACTCAATAACATTACATTTTGAAAGCTGGAAGAGCTGTGTACACATGGGATACATCCTATAATTTTAATTAATCTTGTATTTATGGGTTTATAGCCCTCAGTTGGACAATGTATTTTGAGCATAAAACTAAAAGTTTTAGGATGGTATTCTACTATATTTTGAACTATACATCTGTGACTCATCCATAATCTGCAATGGCTAAAATGTTTACATTAGTCATCTGATCTTTATTTCTGTCATAAAAGCATATATTTGTCTATTTCTTTCCTTCCAAGAGATTTAGAAGTCTGAAGTGTTCTGTCAAGAAAAAAGCCCCCCCCCCAAAGAAATGAATATAAATATAAAAACATAAACCTATACTCAGTTCAAACCAATCCACATTCCCACTCGGTGTGAAGTGTGGTACAAATTGTTTGCTGAGTTGAGTTGTAAATTTCAGCAGTAAAAATAATCACATGGTCTGGAAATTAAAAATAATTCAGTAATCATTAAGGTCACCATAACCTGAGTTATTTCTTTCTTTATAATGTTCATCTATTGTCTGTTTACATTTTCCTGTGACAGAGGATGTATTTTGAACACAGCCACATATTATGTTGTAACACATTGCTGACATGTCCGGAATATAATTCTTTTTCTCCAAAGCTTCTATTTCTAAATGAGTCAGTACTTTTCTCTACTTGATGGTGCCACGTCCATTCCATGCAGAGCAACTGACTAAGGGCGTTTATACACGACCCCTAAGCTCCGCCGCAAATGGCTGCAAGCTCCGGAGCTTAAAAATGTTTACCCACCAGCTCCGGATTTTGCAGACAATTAAGTGCGACCCCGCCCACTTAGCGCGACCAAACAGCAGTTTTCTTGTACCTGGTCTTTGATGGTGACAAATATATGATCCGGTGTAAGGATAGTGAGTGCGGGGCTCTCCTGGCTTCTGTTTGTTCTTTTTTTGCGCCCCGCCCCTTTAAGAGATCTGAATGCTGCCCGGAACAAAATGGAGGTAACCGGCATGCTTTTCTTTCTTTTTTCTCCCTCCCTCGGGCAGCCAGAAACCAGGAAGTGCGGAGCGGGATGGGGACAGAGGAAGAGCGAGGAACCCCTAAGATCTCTGGTCTGAATTTAAGTGGCCAGCGGATCTTAGGGGTCATGTAAAAAGGCCCTAAGACTTGCAACTCAATCTTATGACACCACTGGTAACAGAATGAGCCTTGTGGCACAGTGGTTAAATGCCTGTAGTGCAGGTAAAACTGTGCTCACAACCTGGGGTTCAATACCAAGTAGCAGGCAAGGTTCACTCAGCCTTCCATGAAACTGTAAACCAGGCCTGCCCAAAGTCAAGCCCAGGGGCCAAATCCGGCCCATCAGGCCATTCTGAGTGGCGCGCGGTTGGCTGGCCCACCCCTCCCTCCCCCTCCTTCACCCCATTTTTTTTAAAAAAAAAATCTTCCGCCAACACTGACAATGCCAGGAAGCTTGAGGGGCTGAGTGGGCCGGCTGGCCGGTGAGCAGAAGGTTGTGGGGCTGGGTGGGCAGGTGAGGGGGTGGGCCACCACCACCAGCACCACCGGGAAGCTTGTGGGGCTGGGCGCGCGGGTGGGCCACCACCACTGGCATCACCGGGAACCTTGTGAAGCTAGGCACACATGTGCAGGGTGGCGCACGGGCGGGCCGCTGCCACCAGCATATCTGGGAACATTGTGAGGTTGGGAGCATGCGCGGGGCAGTGATCAGGCAGCCCGCGCCACTGGCACCACTGGGAAGTTTGGGCAGATGGGCAGTCTGCCACCACCGGCACCGCAGGGGAATGTGTGTGGGGGGGTGCGCAGGCCAGCAGGCCTCTGCCGCCACCAGGTAGCTTGGAGTGGGCTGGCAGGTGAGCCGTTTCCACCACTGGGGAGCTTGGGGGGGTGCAAGGTTGCACAGATCGCCTCTTCCAAGGGACAACCTGTGGCCATGGCTCCCTGTGCTTCCTTTGGTCCCCACCTTTGTTCTTTCCTCCCTTCCTTGGACCCCACCTTCCTTCCTTCCTTCCTCCCTCCATTGGTCCCCACCTCCCTCCCTCCCTCCCTCCCTCCCTTGGTCCCCGCCTTCCTTCCTGCGGGTGGGGTTGCAAGGGGTCAGTGGGTGGGGCTTGCAGTGGAGTGTCAGGTCGGGGAGCAACCAGCCCTGACACATTCTCAGCCACCAAATCTGGCCCTCCTTACAAAACGTTTGGGCACCCCTGCTGTAAACCACCCAGAGACTACTTGAAGTGGTATGAAGTGGTATATAAGCAGAACACTTTGCTTTTGCTTTGCTTTAGAATAGGATTCTCCATACACCTGAAGTCACTAGGGTAGTGTGGGGTTTTGAGACAGAAAGGCAAGCAGCCAGTATATGAGGAAAAGCCACTTCTCCAAAGAACTGCCACTGCTGTTTCCCAACATGTGTCAACTAAAAAGGTTGCCTCACTTGGGTTCATGGTGATATCAACCCTGCATCACAACAAATTGTAACACTGTGCAATATAAACCCATGCCAACATAATGCACTTGGTAGCAGTGGCTAGAGACATGACTTGAAAAAAAATTCAAGCCCAATTCTTTTTAGTTGCAGTTGTGCTTCAAAAATGAATACACAGATTGTGAGAAAACAAACATGAGCTGTATTGCTGAAACATAAGGAAAGAACATGGCCAAGATGGGTGGGTAGTTGGCCTCCATCTCTGCAAATCCCTTGCCTCCTTCCAGTAACAGATACAGCCATCTGCCTACCATCCAACTGTGCTGCTGGCGTATTTGCCACTTTTGCATTTTGGAGACAATCAGTCACAGGAGCTCCTTTATTCAGCCAGTCTGTGCTGAATTTGCGACACGTGAAAACATATTGCATCACCGGGCTTCGTTTGAATCTTTTCAAATCTCAGTCCAAATTCATGATACATTTCAGTTTCCATGATCTTCTACATTCACCAGTGTGAGTCGATTATAACCATATATACACTAATGTGAAAAATCTTTAGCAGTTGCATAAATTATTGAATTTCACCCTGTTTGGCAGAAACACAAGAATCCAGCAAGAAGTGACTGAATGTCATAGCCTTCCACATGTGCAGCAAAGCAACAAGATTTCACCAAATGTGTTGCAAGGGGGGAAAAAGTCAGAATATGATCTGTAAAAGTCTTAATGCCAATTTCCATGCACTATATGCTAATATTCTTGTTGACTTACAGTGATTGCTAATGTTTCTTTTCCAGAACTCCTTTGGCATGCCATGATGTAAAATTATTTCAATACCACAGGAAGGCTCACAAACAGAAAAATGAGACATCATCATATTTCTCAAACCCAGTGATTAATTTGCCCATTGTTTTAATGCAGCAAAGTAATGTGTTGTTCAAAATTAAAAAAAAAAGGACTAGGCAACACTGTAGGTATTCTCCAGGACTGCCCCCCCACCCCGAACTGTTTTAAGTATTTTCTCCATATAGTCATTGTTTTCTACATACTATAGATTAAACAAAACTCTCTTGGTGTTAAACACACACACACACACACACACACACACACACACACACACACTCAAACTACTGTTTTGTTAAGCACCAGTCTTCCTAACAATTTAATGTCCAGGAACCAAAACTATGATGCACTAAAGGAGAAGTGGCATCCTGTGGCTTATCAGTAGGCTGGTTGTATCCAAGCAAACTGGGTGGTTTCATTGGGATGAGAAAATAAAACCCAGTATAAGACATGAAACCCTAACATTGATCATTGCTGTAACATTATCCCCAACCATAACACAAATCCCAACTCTCAGCTAACTTGAACTCTCATTAGGGTCACTATACCTACTAGAGATGGGCACAGAACGAACATTTTTTCATTTCCGTTACCATCTGTCGTTTCCGTTACGTAATAAAACGACAAACGAAAATTGTGATAAAAATGAAACAAAACGAACAGAACCATGAAAATTGTGGTCGTTACGTTTCGTTTCCGTTAATGGTGACGCGCAATGAAATGAGCCGTTTTAAATGTTAAAAAACGCCCTGGACATCTGTAAAAACGCAGCGATAATTATTTATATTGTCTGATAATACCTACCAGGGGGGTTGGGGTCCTTAAAACGTTTGTTTTTGTCTTCTCCCATCGCGATGTATTTTTCTTTCCCCTTTAAAATGAATGTCGCACTAGCCACAAATTGGAGGCAAGCCATGTGATGTGGGATCATGTTCAACCAATAGCATGCCCAGGTTGCAGACTGGGCAGGCAGGTCTGGCAGCCACAGAGGGCATAAAAAGCTCTGGCAGCCCCCGTCCTCCTTGCAGTCTCTGGTGGGAGTTAGGGTGGGATTGCTGTCTCTGCTGCGACTCTAGCTTCAGTCCTGCATCCTCTCTGTGTGCATGCGTGCTGCGTACCTCTCAGTGAGTACTCTCCCCTGCCCCGCAGTGCAGTCACTCTGTGGCTGCCTTGCACCCTGGGCAACGCCCGCCGCTGCCTTTGCAGCCTCCCTGCATACCTAATCTATACTGTGTCTCTGCCAGCATCCATTTTTTTTAGTGTTTTCCCTCTGGTCTGGGGCATTGGGGGATGCCTGCGCACGGAAATGCTTTACAAATCGCGCAAAAAGTGGGTAGAAACAACAAACGAAAAAACAAAAAACGTCCCGACAAACGGAAATGAACCGAAACAGACCTCTCAATGACAAATGAAAAACCGAAACACCATTTTTCTGTTTCATGCCCATGTCTAATACCTACAATTCAAAGGCAACTTTAATTTAAGTTCACATAGTTCAAAGTGATGTCTGACAAACCAAAAAAGATCTTGCTGCAGTTCACGTTAACCCAGAGAAGCATTTCAATTAGTATGAATTGTAGTAGTCTTACACTGGGTTTGAAATTCCAAATCTTTGCACTTCTTATTATCCATAGAATGTTTTGAATATTTAACAATTCTTACGTTTGGATGAAATTTACAAGAAAAGAAAAAGAAAAAAACCTTAGTTGATTCAGAGAAACAGAGAATGAGAGTTTGAAGATACCTCAAGGGCCATCCTGAAGGAACCTCATCAAAGTACTCCCAACTAGAGATGGGCATGACCAGGAAAAATTACGTTTCGAGTTGTCGTGTGTCGGAGCCGGCCCGTTTCGGCTTGTTTCCGTTTTTCGTGAAATTTTCCAAAAAATTGTCATTTCGTTTGTCGGTTTTTCGTCTGTCGTTAGTACTGGTTTTGGGGGGGCGGGCTCCTGGAGGCACCTCTCTGGCTTGGGTGCCTCCTCTGGCCCACTACGAAGGGAAAGCGGGCTCCTGGAGGCACCTCTCTGGGGTGGGTGCCTCCTCTGGCCCGCTACAAAATGGCATGCATAGCCAATTGGATATGCATACCATTAAGTTGCAGTTGCAGCAGGCAGAGGCACCTCTCTTTCGGGTGCCTCTGTGACTCACTGCCTGCGGTGCACTTGGGCTGGGGAACGAAGTGAGAGAGGACCCCTACGGGTGCCCGCTGTGACTCACTAAGAAGGGAAGTGTACTTGCTGTAGTGCAATGCGAGTACACAGATCTGGCTTGGGGTTAGGGGTTAGTGCAAGGGCTAGGCTTAGGGTTACTGGTAAGGTTAGGGTGAGTTACTGGGGTGCACCTCTGGGTGCCTCTCTGACCCACTAAGAAGGACAGTGTACTGGTGTATGGGTTAGGGTTAGGGTTAGGGTTCGGGCTAGGGTTAGTGGCTTTTTATGCCCGACTGGCATATCCCAGAAGTCTCAGTCAAAACCTGGCCAAGTGGCCATGCAATTGGTGGAATGGCTCCAAAAATTTGCATGGTCCACTCCCATGGCCAGCCCATCATTGCGCAGGTGTAAAAAAATAAAAATAAAAATAAAAATAAAAATAAAAATAAAATAAAATCAATGGAGACGTTTGGTTGCAAGAAAAACCCACTGCTGCTACTGAAAAAATTCAGGCAGTTTTAAAATAGCTATTTTCGCATGCATCTATGGTGCTTTGGTGTGTTTTTGGACCACACAATTTCAAAATAAATATTGTGGTCGCCCCATTTTGGATCCCCCGCCCGCACCGCATGGCATGGCGAGTTGGCGAGATGACGAGGATGCGCAGCCCAGGAGAGGAGAGGGGGGGAGGCCAGGGACACCCCCTCCCCAGAAACCACCCTTCTGGTAGGTGCCCTCACTCAGGCAGGCATATTTTCGCCTGCTTTTTTGGCCGGGAATCGGGTTTTTTTAACTTTTTTTCTCTGCCGCGCCGCTTGGCGAGTTGGCGACTCGACGAGGATGCGCACTTTGCGCAGCCCAGGAGAGGAGGGGGGAGGCCGGGGACCCCCCCCCGAAACCACCTCTCTGATAGGTGCCCTCAGGTAGGCATATTTTCACCTGCTTTTTTGGCCGGGAATCGGGGATTTTTTATTTTTAAAACTTTTTTTCTCTGCCGCGCTGCTTGGCGAGTTGGCGACTCGACGAGGATGCGCACTTTGCGCAGCCCAGGAGAGGAGGGGGGAGGCCAGCCCCCCAGAAACCACCCCTCTGGTAGGTGCCCTCAGGCAGGCATATTTTCACCTGCTTTTTGGCCGGGAATCGGGTTTTTTATTTTTAAAACTTTTTTCCTGTGCCGCTTGGCATCGCGCGATCGCTGCGATGCCAGGAACGACAACGACAAATCAGACCCAATTTTTCTTTAGTCGGTTCGAGTTCGAGTTCTGGCAGAGTAATTGTTGTTCTTCATTCCGTTACGTAACGGAAACGAGAAACGGAAACGGAAACAAGAATTTCGCCAAGTCGTGCCCATGTCTGCTCCCAACAGATGGCCATCCAGCCTTTGCTTAAAAACCTCCAAAGAAGGAGACTCCACCACCCTCCGTGGCAACTTATTCCACTGCTGAACAGCTCTAACTGTTCTTCCTAATGTTCAAATGGAATCTCTTTTCCTGTAGTTTGAAACCATTGCCCAGTGTCCTGGTCTCTGAAGCCATGGAAAACAAACATGTCCCTTCTTCGATATGACATCCTTTCAAATATTTTTTGTAAGGCTAAACATTCCCAGCTCCCTAAGCTGCTTCTCATAAGACATTTCTTCCAGACCTTGAACCATCCTGATTGGTGGCATTTTGAGTTATGCATCCTTATATTTTAAGCATGTAAAAATAATTGACAGAATATATAACTTTTACTACTGACTAACTGGGAAAAAATGCAGGAACATACTGCAATATATTCTTTACCACAAATCCTCTTGCACAAATCACTGATGTTGGAGAAGCATTTTAAGAACATTGTTATTAACAGACACCAAAGTACAACTCCTCCTGTTCCCCCACCAAAGGCTTCTACTATCTCTCTTCAAATCCTTTTTCTATGAAAAATACATATTGTTTGTATCCTTGTGTACCTTCAAATCCAAAGCACTATCAAAGCTTCAGGAGTTTTTGGACTCATTAGACATCATCAAAATTAACTATAGAATTTGATAAAGTCTTCAGCACACCCCTAATTAAAATCAGTCTGAGCAAGTAAGAATAAAGAAAACTCATTGACCAAAAACATTATTTCAGTACAATCATGAAAGAAGTTGGCAGTTTAAACACATTCCAGAGTAAGATTAAATTTGAGTTTCATGTTGGTTCAAAATTCACAATGCTAGGAAAATAGAAGCTAACACTTATCCTAGTTTTTGAAAAGGAAATATATATCTACAGACAGATTTCTGAAACCCACAGAAGGCATGAATGAAAACCCATCATTAGCTGGGTAGTCATTAACCAAGTGGATATGTTATTAGACAAGTTGTTAGCTGGGTAGATACAGGAAAATGAATAGCTATGTCATTCTACTATAAGAATTGTACTTTGTTTGTAAGTCCACATAGGACTGCAGCATTTTTTTTAAATTTTCCTCTCTTTTCATCAGTAATATACTGCACAAAATTCCAGTTCTGAGATTTCATGCCTACTTTCCCTCCATTGCCAAAATATGGACAAAATTGCACTAGATACACTTGATTTATGGAGCCTGCTCAGTTGTTAGGATCCTCAGAAGAGTCCTTTCTCTCAGTCCCACTACCTGCATGAGTGCATTTGGTGGCAATACAGGAGAGGGCCTTCTCTGTCACTGAATTGTGGAATTCCCTTCCACTGAAGGCCAGCCTGGCTCCATTTTTTGCTGTCTTTCCACAAACAGATGAAGACCTTTCTCTTCATACATGCCTTTTCTTGGTGACTGGCTGTCCAAGAAGGGGTTTTTAAATGAAGTGTTTTGTTGTGTTGCTTTGAATCTGTTTGTTGGCATTGGTCTTATTTACCATTTTAGTGCACCATTTGTTTGATTATTTTAAAAAGTTTGTTCTTACTGTTTTTAGCTTTAAGTGTTGCCTTTTAATGATGGACCTTTTTAAAGCATGAAAGTGGGTTACTAATAATGGAACTGATTGTGTGTGTGTGTGTGTGTGTGTGTGTGTGTGTGTGTGTGTGTGTGTGTGTGTGTGAGAGAGAGAGAGAGAGAGAGAGAGAGAGAGAGAGAGAGAGAGAGAGAGAGAGAGAGAGAGAGAGGTCTTCCTTATTTTTGCAACAGACAATGGTTTAGGACAACGTTTGCTAATAGCAAGCATCTTTTTCAGGCTGGCTGGGGGAAGAAAAGAAAAAAGAGAATGAGAAGAAAATATGATATCTCCTATGGAACTACCAGCTCAGTAGGAGGCAGTTGAACCAAAGCAACTACACAAAAATAAATGTATTGAAAAATATATTTATGAAGAAGATGTAAATCCCATTTATCTGTGGACCAAAGATGGCAACAGAGTAAACTTCCCTGGATGGCCCCACTAATGTACTTCAGGGAGCATTGCTAAGCGCCTCCATTAACTATTCCATTTTCTTTTTCCCTGCAGAGATTGCCAGCAAGGGTGCCAATTAGCACAAACAGTAACTATGCTTTTTTTCTCTCTCTGCAAATTTTCTCACAGAAGAATTAGAAGAGACCAGAGACATGAATGCTAAAGAGCAAATTGCCTTTCCAGATTAGTATATTTTGGTTACTGCCAACCAAGAGGAGTTTTGAACTGATGACCTACTGTGGAAGATCTCTTTCTTCTATTTAATCAAAGTATTTTCTCCTGCTATGTTTCTAAGTTTGCAAGCCTTGCAGGAGGTGCAGCAAGCTATAAAACTAAAGGTTAAACACAACATAGAAACTAAGGCAGAAACAAATGAAGATTGACTTGGCAGTCCACTATGGGGTGCACTGTAATCCAACAACAGGGAAACCTTCAGATATTCAATGCATGTTTGTTCTTTCAGGTTCCACAGACCTACTGCATGTTGACCCTGCAATTTATCAAAATTTAGTATAATATTTTACATATGAAACAGATCCAAAGAATTTATGATGATGTGTCGGTGTTACACAAAAGTGAAAAGGTGCAGGAAATGTCTTATCCAGATTCTTACCAAGATCAACTTGTCTGGGGAAATGTTTGGGAGAGCTATGACAATTCTTCACATATTTAAGCAAAAGATTGTGATGACTCAAGGAGAATTATGCAGGCCAGCTCCAAGCCAAGTAGCCCAAAGAACTGGCTTAAGTGCTAGGTTGGGTACCTCAGTAGCCAACCTCTCAGAAGACAATGTCAGTATTGTTAGTCTTGTTTAGTGGTGGGTACTTCATGTTTTGTATGAAGTACGAAGCATAGTACTAGAAGTACCATTGTATTCTATCCCCTACCTCTCTAGAGGAGAGATGCTACCCAGGCTCTTCTTCAGCATGGCACCCCAATTTGGAATCAGGGCTGGCTGGGCTCCTGCCTGAGATGCAGTGCTGATTATGCATTGTTGAAAGACCCCCCAATGGCATGTGGATCCCTGTAAGCAGCCCAGCCAGTCCTGGGCTGTGGCAATGGCGGGGGGGGGGCAGCCTTTCTATATGTCAAGGAATGACCTCCCATTTCTCATTCCTGGCAACAAAGCCAATGGTGGAATGCAATGTGATGAAATGGACCTAAAACACTCTAGAAAAGCAACAAAAGTCCTGATGTCCTGCTAAGCTCCTTAGAAGCAGATTCCCCCTGGGATCACTGAAACCTGTTGCAGTAGACTGAGGGTTCCTTCTGCAGGATGAAGGAAACAAGTCTTCAGAGCACTAACCAAACACTGATTCCAATGAAATTAAAAAGAATAAGCTGAATGCCTGGTGAGTTGGAGCTTCAGTGAACACTGCAGTTGAAGTGGTCATAAATACATTGGATGCAATCCAGAAAAAGCTCACCATGCTTCACCCACATTAAATTGAGTAGGGTCTGAGCACTCTTAGATTCCACTGATTTCAAAGTCATATATAAAAGCATGACCAAGTCTCTGGATCATGTCTGTTGGCAACAATCCAACAGTTATGAAGTAGAAACAGAATTCTATCATGGCTGAAAGATGCAGAAGAGCTGCATGGTATCCTGCAAATACCTTAGGGCCTTTTTACATGACCCATAATATCCGTTGGCAACTTAAATTTGGACCAGAGATCTTAGGGGCTTGTCGCTCTTCCTGTGTCCCCACCCTGGCTGCTGGCTGCATTAGGGGAGGGAGAAAAAAAGGAAGAAAAGATCGTGGCTCACCCCCGTTCTGCCTCCGTTCTTGCTGGCAACATTCCTGTCTCTGTAAGAGCTACTGTAAAGTAGCTCTTAAAGGGGCAGGAGCCAAAACAACAACAAACAGAAGTGAGGAGAGCCCCGCACTCACTATCCTTACATCGCATCAAGCAATTTTCACTGCGGAAGAGCAGGTACTTGAAAGGTGCACTGGGATGCGCTAAAGTGGGCGTGGCCACACTTAATTTCCTGTAAACTCTGGAGCTGGTGGGGAAACATTTTTAAGCTCCGGAGCTGGGAGCAATTTGCCCCGGAGTTTAGGGGTCGTGTATAAATGCCCTTAGACTACAAGGCCTATTATCCCCAGCTAATATGGCAAGTGGTCTTGGTTGTGAGAGTGATATTCCAAAACATCAGATTGGTGCCTGGTCAATTAGCAAGCAGGTTGGCTGAGTTTCCAATTTGTCTATAAGTTTGGGCAGATAGAATGTGAAGTCTCACTGATTGATGTGGACTTTACTTCTGTATAATACATTCAAGTTTACTTTTAGCCTGCAAAATTAAAACAAACTTATTCCAGAAAAAAAAGACACTGAAATCTCTTGGACTTATTTCTGCTCCGTGTAATCTGGTTTAGGATCAGTGCTCCAAACTCTTAAAGCTGTGGCTCACACTTTGTCCCTTTTTCAAAAGGCATTTAGGAGCCTAATCCTTCCAGAAAATTGCAGGCTGCCAAACTCAAACCACGTAAACCACTGTACTTTCATACAAACTTGCTCCATCTAAGGGCACTTTTACACAACCTCTAAAACCCGCTGACAACTTAAAATTGGACCAGAGATCTTGGGGTTTGTTCCTCTTCCAGTGTTCCCACTCTTCTGCACTTCATTGCTCCTGTCAGCGGTGAGGGGAGAAAAAAATGGAGAAAAGAATGCAGGCTCACCTCCACTCACCTCCTTCTGCCATCCAGAGCAGCCCCGTATGGATTCCTGTCTCTTAAAGGGGCATCGGGGACAAAAAAAAAAAAAAAAAAAGAAAAAAGGAAAAGAAGAAGGCGAGGGGAGCCCAGCATCCACAGCTTTACAATCCACATCTGATTTTTTTTTTTACCTCCAGGTACTTCTAAAGTGTGCTGGGGCACACTTAGGTGGGCATGGTCGTACTTTATTTTGTTCAAAGTCCACAGCTGGTGGGAAAACAATTTTAAGCTCTGCATCTCGGAGCCCTTTGCCTTGGATTTTAGGGGTTGTGTAAAAGCAGCCTAAGTGCCTCCAGAGGAACAAAACTTGCTTAAGCAAAGGTACAGTAACTGGAAGATTTAGTGCCATCCGACCCACAACCTGAACACAAGCTCTCATGAGTCAACTGTCATGGTTTCAGTTATTCTACAAGCTTCAGGAAAACCTCCCGGAGTGCATGCTTCTGCTTTAAAATAAATAACCATATTAGTCAGAGATTTTAGATCACTTCTTACAGTCAACACAGCATTGCCATATGTTGGATTCAAATCAGGGAAGCCTCTGTGCCGTCACTTGTAGTGACCCTAACAGGGCTTTCAAGATAAATGAGATACAGTAAGAGAGTGGTTTTACCAGGTCCACTCCCCCAGTGAGTTTCTGTGGTCAAGTGAAGATTGGAGCCCTGATCTCCAGAGTCCTAATCCATCACTCTAACTACACCACGTGGCAATCCCTTGGGGAATCCTAGGCCCCATGCTGTTCCCCTCAAAAAATCAATGTGCCCTGCTGATGCTCTAGAGGCACTGACACCTACCTACCACGATCCCTGAGCATGCACAGAGCTGAGTGACCTTTTCCTCTGACAGCACTTGTCCTAGGGATTTCTGGTCATAAAGTTCCAAGTCACTATGGAGCAAGATCATCCTTGCCTGCTTTAATACTTACTAGGCAGTAGTAGACCAGCATAGAGCAAAGCCATGGCTGCTCATGTTTGAAACAGGGGATATGTTTTCAAACCTGTTCTACGCACAGTTCGGAAATGCATCCCCCTTTCAGACTAGAATTGCTAGAACTCTGGTTGTTCTGACTGGTCGATTAAAAAGACAACTATAGAATATTGAAGGTATGAAGTTCTATCTGCTGGAAAAGAAGCCCAACTGGAGGCAGTAACTTCCCAGAGAAAGATTTGTGCGGGAAAGAGGCACGCGTGAGGATGCTATCTCTTCTAGGCACGTGTGCATACAAAGGGGAAGAACTGGCCACAGAGTTCCAAAGCCTCCAGGCTTTTAGGGAAAAGATAGGGCATGGTTATGGCCACACGTACCCCTTGCCAGGCACTCCGGCCAGCACCTCCGGGGCTGGCAAAACCTCTGCAGGAGAGAGTGACCAGAATCTGTGGAGCAATCTGCTGCAACAGAGCGGGTTGTGCTCGCGCTATATAACACACCCATGCCAGCACCCCGATGCCTCAAGATCGGTGGGTGCCTGCCCCTCCCAGCTGGTGCCCCCCTTCTGGGCCCAGCAGCTTGCTGGAGCAGTCATGCCATCCCCCTCCTGGGCAGTAAGTGGTGGCTCGAGTGTGTGCAGAGCTGAACTGGGTTGGAGACTACTGTGTGTAGCCAAGTGGCGACAGGGCAGCTCGGCGGTGTCCCCCCCCCAGTGTTCAGCTGTCATCTGATGCTCATCTGGGGAGGCGGGAGGGAGGGCGGGCAGGCGGGGGAGGAGAGAGCAATCACAAAGTGCGGACAAGCAAAAGAACCTATAAAAACTGCACCGCTCTGGAGAAAGTGTTTGTGTGTGTGTCACGACATGATGCGGTTTGAGGCAGCAGCTGGACACAGAGATGGCGGGCAGGGGGCAGCAGCAGGAGGGAGGGAGGTGATTTGGCGCACCCTAATTACTGCACCTGGGGCACCCTGCCCCCTTGCCCTCCCCACACCACACCCCTGGGGGACGGGACATGAGGAGCCATGCCAGAATATTGTACCATGCTTTTTTGCTTCATATAAAGCATGGAATGGCCACCTTTAGCACACCCAACTTTGGCACACCCATCTTTGGATCCTGGAGGGCTGCATCCACTTCTGCAAACTCACTACCAATTTTCCTTACAACAATAAAGGCATGTTAACTAAAAACACTGCTTAGCACTTGCAAGTCATCACACCTACCCTACTTTTCAAACAGCTTATTTTTTTAAGAAAACAGGTTTGATAGCTGAGGGGCCTTTGAAAAATGGGAAAATTGCCCCAGAGCTCTTAAAAGACATAGACAGTGGGTCCATTTTAAAATATGAAATAAATGGGAGTCTGATTGCTCTAGGGTGCATAGTACTCTACTGTTGCCCACAAATAGCACTTTGTCCACCCCGCACCCCACACAAATCAAACAACCTTTGAACTGTAGAGCTCTGTGTGCATGCATTAATATGTCTATGTGTGTATATACATATACACACATCTAATTGATATAATTTAACATCTTATTGTATCATCTTTATGCAAACTAGTTTATTGTATCATATTTATGCAAGCTATTTATGTAAATAAAATAATATAATTGCATCTTATTTATATGTTATTTTAAAAACAGAAAGCTGCATTTGGCTTGTGTAGATCAAAAACAGTGGTGTAGTTCAATTTATGCTGTGTGTTTTAAAAAAACCCTAATGTTTGGGCTTATTACGAATAACTGCACCAAGTTTTTAAAGCCATGTTTTTCATTATAAAAATCAATGAACTAGTGACAGAACAGCTAAGATGTGATTTTTCATAAAATGAATGTATAATTGTATTATTCTGTGTAATGACTATTTATTTTTAGTTTACAAAGAATGATCTTTTCCTATAAAGCATAAACTACATTTTAGAGAATAATTCTACTGGCTTATTACAATCAAGGCTAGCAACATTTAGATTGATTTCTGGTAAGGTGCACATTAACAAGGAATAAATAATTCTGATTTAAAATAGATTTGCGTACAAAGGGTTTTTTCAAATTCTCCACCCTGATGTAGGCAGAGAAATAATCCCACTGAATTTCTCCAGGGCAACATGAAACTTTTCAAAACTAACTCCGAAAAGGGCTCAGGTCATTATGGGTGATCATACCAAACATTTTTATTCTCTTTTTTCCTCCAGAAAGGATTTTCCTTTCCACTACCTCTGCAAGCTGGAACAAATCTCATCTGTGCTGGCTACCTGACCACCTTGCATCTACCTCCACAGTGCTCTCTATGTACTGTCATTCTAGGGCAGTGGTGGTGAACCTTCGGCACTCCAGATGTTTTGGACCACAACTCCTACATTCCTTTGTGATTGGCAATACAGGCCTGGATTTTGGGAGCTGGGGTCCAAAATATCTGGAGTGCTGAAGTTTCACCACCACTGTCCTAAGGTATGGTGCTGATGTTTGTGGTGGTGTGGAGGCTGCTCCCTCCCCACCCCAACACAAAAAAGGTGGATAAATTCTGGAAATAATATGCAGTGGCCTTTGTTTCAAGGGGAATATGAACCAGAAAAACCTGTTCTTGCTCAGAAAAATGTATCCTAAAATAATTCAGCCTTCCTTGTGTCTATTCTTCATGGCTCAGCACCTTCCCAGGCCCTTAAAATTAGATATTTGGGAGGAGTTTATAAATATAGTGTCTCTTTTCTGTGTATCAACCTACTACTCATATTTGGGCCTCTGTCAAAGAGACACATTGGGGAACTGAACACCCAACGTAAAACAGTGAACTATCCAGCAGATGTGTTCAGTTAAGGAACACACTGAAGCTACTTCAGCAATTTAAGCTATTATTTAGGCTTCAATTTCCCCAAGATAGCGTTAGGAAGCCAAAAGTTGATAATGACGTGAGGTTATAAAGAGATGCTAAAATTAACCAAAAGAAAGAAATCTTTGTTTACATTTGTAGCAAAAGCCAGAGAAAAGAAATAGTGGCTCAGACACTCAATGGAGATGGAAAAATAATGAGCACAAAAATGCAGAAGTGCTCAATTGCTACGGTGTGGTCCCAAAAGACAGTCTATATGACCTTCCAGGCAAATGTGAAATACAAGCAGACAGAACAGGATTGTAGCATGACACTGATAAATAAATGGTCAAGGAATACCTTATTACTTTGAACAAGTCCAAATATCCAACTGCATCCAAAAGTACTGAAGGAACTGTTTGAGGAACTGTTGGAGATGCTGCATATTATTGCTTTTGAAGTCAGGGAGGATGGGTGAAGAGCTGGATGACTAAGGGAAGGCAAATGCTGTCATCTATTTTCCAGAATGGCAAAAAGGAAGAACATGGGAACTACAAACCAGTGAACCCCACAGTGATCCTGGGGAATATTTGAGAGCTGGATTGAAATTGAATCCAAAGGAATTGCTGATGTAAGTGTAAACAACTATAGTGAGATAAGAAACTACTGCAAAAGAAGAATAATCCTGCATATATACTTGTAGATAGACTGCACAAAACTGAGAACTGGACTCTGTCATTACTTTCTCTACTGTGGGCTAGTGCTGTGAATATGCAAAATCAGGAATTACGCTATCCTGACAATTGAAGAGTAGGGATGGGAGAGTTGGTGGGGTTTAACAGTCTTGCAATTTCCACTCAAAAGCCCCAGATTAAAGTGAAGAAAGTCCCTTGGGTTTAACGCTGCCACTGGCACTATTTCTACTGGCCAGAGACTCTGAAATGGATATACCAGGTACAAAGTGGAGAAATATTTGAATGGAATATAATTTTCCCTGACTGGAGATGGACCTAGATTTGGTACCTCAGTAATGAAATCCTGGGCTTGGCATGCCAAACTTTGCCTCATTAGTTTTAATACTGAGGCAATAAAATATGATGCTACACAGTAGACATGGGCACGAAACAGAAAAATGGTGTTTCGGTTTTTTGTTTGTCATTGAGAGGTCTGTTTCAGTTTGTTTCCGTTTGTCAGGAATTTTTTGAAAAAATTTGTTACCGTTTTTTGTTTTTTCGTTTGTTGTTTCTACCCGCTTTTTGCGCGATTTTTAAAGCATTTCAGTGTGCAGGCATCCTCCAACGCCGCAGACCAGAGGGAAAACACTAAAAAAATGGATGCTGGCAGAGACACAGTATAGACTAGGTATGCAGGGAGGCTGCAAAGGCAGTGGCGGGTGTTGCCCAGGGTGCAAGGCAGCCACAGAGTGACTGCACTGCAGGATAGGGGAGGGTACTCACCGAGAGGTACGCAGCACACACACACACAGGGAGGCTGCAGGACTGAAGCTAGAGTCGCAGAGACAGCAATCCCACCCTAACTCCCACCAGAGACTGTAAGGAGGACGGGGGCGGCCAGAGCTTTTTATGCCCTCTGTGGCTGCCAGACCTGCCCACCCAGTCTGCAACCTGGGCATGCTATTGGTTGAACATGATCACACATCACATGGCTTGCCTCCATTTTGTGGCTGGTGGCGACATCCATTTTAAAGGGAAAAGAAAAATACATCGCAATGGGAGAAGACAAAAACAAATGTTTTAAGGACCCCAACCCCCCTGGTAGGTATTATCAGACAATATAAATAATTATCACTGTGTTTTTAGAGATGCCCAGGGCGTTTTTTAACATTTAAAACAGCTCATTTCATTGTGCGTCGCCATTAACGGAAATGAAACGTAAGGACCACAATTTTCATGGTTCTGTTCATTTCGTTTCATTTTCATCACAATTTTTGTTTGTTGTTTCGTTACGTAACGGAAACAACAAACGGCAACAAAAACGAAAAAATGTTCGTTCCGTGCCCATCTCTACTACACAGTACAAAAAAGCGATCTAACCCTTTCATACAAGTTGGCTGGGCTTTTTAGCTTGTGAGCAGTTTCCCAGATAACTCCCTGCACTTTAAGCCTTTGTTAATTTCCAGTCCCCAAGATAGTCTTCATTCCCAGTCTAGAATGCAAATTCAAATCTATGCATTCATCTAGTAAATATATATTGGTTCAGAATGAGCCAAAATTAACAAAGAAGTCTAGAACGATGTGGGACTGGACCCCACAGTGGGATGGAGGTGGAAAGTCACCGTCTCACAGTCCATGGCCCACTTCTCAAATATTCAAATATTTTCATAGACACAATATAACAAAAAGAGAAAATAGAGATAAACTGCACCTCTACATTTGTAAATGTCAGTGAGAAGATTATTCTCCACAAAATTGTTTTTCTCTCTTAAAAGGCCGTCTCTACAAGCACTATAATGCAGTTGCAGTATCTTGTGAGCATATTTCAGACTGCAAAATAACATAGCCAAAGACTTTCTTTATTCCTAAGTAACCTCCAACCATTTATATACCAACCATTTAAGAAGCCATGTTATGCTGAGTCAGATCATTAATCCATCTAGCTTCCTGCTATCCGAATTCTCCAATCTGTCTGAAGGACTCTGCATTAAAGTATTACTTAGGCCTAACCCCACTTAGCTTCCAAATTCAGCTTAAACTGGGGTATTCAAGTGGCAGGCTGCTGTATGATTAAATGAATTATTTGAGACTGTGAAGATATCTCGGTTTTACTGCAGTATAAGCCAGGTTGCCCCCGCCCCCAAATTGTCTAGATTCATTATGTATTAGATCAGTGGTGGTATGCAGCATCCTGGCTGGTTTTATGGTGCTGGAATGTCCTGGAGCCCTCATCTCTTTTCCTGAGTTCAAAAAATTAAAAAATAAACATAAAAAATAAACCTCCTCATTGCCATATGTGCAAATAGGCCAGAGGGGGAAATGATGACATTGGATCTATTAATGTTCACCACTGCTGTAATAGATTATAATTATAAATGTCACCAATTTACAGTGTTCTTCTATCCATTTCCCCTCAGATGTACATCCTATTGCATCCAGTGAAACTTATTCCAAATTAAATATGCACAAGATAGCAACTTTAAATACAGCAGCAGCAGCAGCAGCAGCAACAACAACAACAACAGGGTTTTTGTTTTGTTATTAATTTTTTTAGTAGTCTAATAAAGGTATCATCTGTTCCTGTATTTGGATTGTTTTGGGGACCACACGTCCTTTTCCTGGCCCGGCCCCCTGAAATTCTAACATGTTTTCATGATGCAGAATTTGTAGATGTTTAGTGCATAATCCCTTCATTTACATATTTATTGACATTCAAAATGGGAAAGAAAGTAAAACTCAAGAAATATTGCCTGCAAGAGAAGACTCAGATTTGGCTCTGAATGTTTTACATACCTTGTTTATTACAACATCACCTCAAATTAATCTCTTAGGAGTATTCTGTACACTGTATAGGCCAATTATTTGAAAATTCTATGAGGAGGATGGGAAATAATAAACGTGACTGAAAGGACACTGTTGTTGAGTTTACCAAACTCCAGGGAAACATAAAATTCAAATTAAATCTTCTAATTTTGCAGCTATAATAAGAGACATTAACATCAAATGTCATTTAACTACATTTATGGAGGATAGCTAATAAGCATCTTGGGTGCCTTAAGATTGGATTTATTTAATTTTTGTGAAATTTTATTTCAACTAGATTATTAGCCAGATACATATTTTGCATTTTGCATAGTGAAGCTTTTGAAATATCCTCATGGAAATTCACCCCTCTCACCCACAATTTCCTAGTCATCTTTCTAAAACAGGTACACTGTATTATGATTCCTTTATTGTTTAATCCATCCACCATTTTATGCAAATAAATGTTGGACAGACAATCTGCCACAACTTTGAATTACAATTAGAAAGGGGAAAAACAGCATTTCTGTGACAGTTATAAATTACATTTTTCTCAGCTACATAGACTATTATAGTTGTCTAGTCTGTGCTTCAGTCAGGGTGGGAGAATACTTATAAGAGCATCCTTTTAGGCCAGATGGGTGGGGTATAAATATAAAAATAAATGAAATAAAATAAAGTACCAGCAGAATCAGGGCACCCATTCTCAAAGCTTGCAGGGAACAGCTGAAAGGCAATTATGTGGTGCCTTTTGTCACCCCAGTGCAAGTTGTCATGGTGACTCTTGCGCTTTGGCCTTTCACTTCTCTGCTCCTAAGAGCCTTGTTCCTGCCTTGCTCCTGAAGGTTCCTGTGTGCACCAATAGTACTTGTCTTGCTTCTGTGCATTCCTGTGTTATTGATTGATTGATTGATTGATTGATTGATTGATTGATTGATTGATTGATTGATTGATTGATTGATTGATTGATTGATTGATTGCATTTCTAGACCGCCCAATTTCCCAAACAGGGACTCTGGGAGGTTTACAAGAAACCAAGTGAATCAGAAATTAAGAGCAAGCAAAACAATAAGCAACAAATACAAAAACATAAACTAGACATACTATGGGATCCAGAACCCAGCAATAGGAAAACTAAGGGATGGCGAAAGAGAAGGAAAGGGAGGGGGAAAAAGACAGGGGGGGACAAACATGACATCACCGATCACTGAAAGCTTCCCTAAAAAGCCAGGTCTTTAAAGCTTTTTTAAAAGCTGTCAGGGACTCCATTTGGCACATTTCGCATGGCAATTTGTTCCACATTGTGGGACCAACTACCGAGAAGGCCCTATTACTGGTGATAACTAGAGATGGGCACGGAACGAACATTTTTTCGTTTCCGTTACTGTTTGTTGTTTCCGTTACGTAATGAAACAACAAATGAAAATTGTGATGAAAATGCAATGAAATGAACAGAACCGCGAAAATTCTGGTTGTTACGTTTTGTTTCTGTTAATGGCAACGCGCAATGAAATGAGCTGTTTTAAATGTTAATAAACGCCCTGGACATCTGTAAAAATGCAGCGATAATTATTTATATTGTCTGATAATACCTACCAAGGGGGTTGGGGTCCTTAAAAGGTTTGTTTTTGTCTTATCCCATCATGATGTATTTTTCTTTTCCCTTTAAAATGGATGTCGCACTAGCCACAAAATGGAGGCAAGCCATGTGATGGGATCATGTTCAACCAATAGCATGCCCAGGTTGCAGACTGGGCAGGCAGGTCTGGCAGCCACAGAGGGCATAAAAAGGTCTGGAAGCCCCCTGCCCTCCTTGCAGTCTCTGGTGGGAGTTAGGGTGAGATTGCTGTCTCTGCGACTCTAGCTTCAGTCCTGCAGCCTCCCTGCGTGCATGCGTGCTGTGTACCTCTTGGTGAGTACCCCCCTTGCCCCACAGTGCAGTCACTCTGCAGCTGCCTTGCACCCTGGGCAATGCCCACTGCTGCCTTTGCAGCCTCCCTGCGTACCTAGTCTATACTGTGTCTCTGCCAGCATCCATTTTTTTTTTTAGTGTTTTCCCTCTGGTCTGGGGCATTGGGGGATGTCTGTGCACGGAAATGCTTTAAAAATCACACAAAAAGCGGGTAGAAACTACAAACAAAAAAACAAAAAATGGTAACAAATTTTTCCAAAAATTCATGACAAATGGAAACGAACCGAAACAGACCTCTCAACGACAAATGAAAAACCAAAACACCATTTTTTTGTTTTGTGCCCATCTCTGTAGTGATAACCTTACGCCCGCCCGGAGGTGGCCATGTGGAGCAAAAGCACCAAGGATGATCTGGTGGAATGGGCTGACAATGACCTTTGGGAGACCTGCTCTGCCAGATACTCAGGGCCCAAGCCATGGAGGGTTTTTTAAATCAAAACTAATACTTTGAACCTTATCCGGAAGGCAACAGGTAGCCATTGCAGGCAGGCCAGAATTGGTGTGATGTGGTCAAAATGACCTGCACCAACCACCAATCTGGCTGCCGCATTCTGCACCCGCGGCAGTCGCCGGACGAGGGTCAGGGAAAGCCCCATGCAGAGAGTGTTGCAGTAATCAATCCTCGAGATGACCAATGCTTGCATAACTGTCTGCAGGGAGTCATCATAAAGGTACGGGCAAATCTGGGTGATAAGCCTAAACTGGTAAAATACTGACTTGGACACGGCAGCCACCTGGGACTCCAGGGACAATGCCGTGTCCAAGACAACACCTAGACTCCTCGCTCTATCAACCAGCTGGAGGGTAGATTCCCCCCCAGACTGGGAAGCAGGCCACCGTACCCATCCTCCCCCCCTCCAAGGAACAGAACCTCAGTCTTCTCGGAGTTGAGTTTGAGCCTGTTGGACCTTGTCCATTACAGCACGGCATCCAGGCAGCGATCAAGGTTCTCCACTGCCTCCATTGCAGGGGTGGAAAAGGAGATAAAGAGCTGTGTGTCATCATCATACTGATGACAGCAAGTCACATATCTCTGGATGACTTCAGCCAGTAGCCTCTGGAGGATCCTATGTACTCCAGTGGTGCCTGTCTTGCTTCTGTATGTTCCTGCTTGCTCCAGATGTCCCGGTTCTGCTTCAGTGTACTCCAGTTGCATCTGACTCATTCACCTCCAGTGTTACTGGGTTTTGAGTTCTTTCCTAGCTCCAACATTCTGGCCTAGGTGTTTTACCTATTCTGGCATGTCACCCACACCCTGGATCTGAAAGTGTGAAACAGGTCAGTTCAACTCAGATGAACCAGAAGGATTGTTATGTATTCATTTTTCCAGTTTAAGTATATCACCAAGAACATCATATGGTATGGCTGCTGGGGAAAAGAGGAGTAAGGGAGGATGTCCCTTATTTGCAGTTCTGGCTTCCAGAGACTTTGAAAGCCAGGAGATTGTGTGGTTCCTACAGCTGAGCTGGGTTGCAGGAGAAAGTGGATGAAGTCCCAGGAATGGCTGAGTAGCCACAGGTTCTGACCCATAGCCTACATAATTAAGTTGTAAACCACCCAGAGAATGCTTTAAGTGCTATCAGACAGTGTAAGAAGCAGCACACTTTGCTTTGCTTTAAATTATTCAGTTGTATCAAGATTGCTTTCCAACATGTTCACCAATGTGTATATTGTGAATGTAAAATGGTGTTGTTCCAGATCAGGCAGAGCTGTTTTTCTTAGCCAATAACAAAGGAAAACTCCAGAAGTGTCAAATACACAAATACACAGAGCATGTTAGAATTCTCCTTCTCTTTGATTGGCAGTAAGAAGTGACTAAGACAGCCACCTTGTGAAAAAGAGTTTATTTGATGAAAAATCAATTAAACAGTTACACTGGACTTTTCTTGCTTGGTGTAACTATCATATCACCTATTTGTTTGACACATTGTCAGGGAGGATATTACTGCCACTTCTGTTGCATCACATTATCAGTTCTCTGAGGTGGGACACAAATCTATTTTTTGCAGCTTTTAGAAATCCATTGGGATATTTAGACCAGTACAGAGAATGCCTTGATCAAGGGGAAACTTTGATATGTGATTGTATCACTTCAATTGGGACTGGTATGGGGAAATTTTTTACTGTTCCTCTGCTTTATCTGGACACAAAAGAAAAGTACTGGATAGTAGATGTTGGAATACAAAAAGGTCATGCTTAGCTGGCCAAATTATGGAAGCTGCATGGGGAACAAGTGAATCTCGGATTAAAAGAAAATATAGGGGAGATAAATGGAGGCATCAGTGCTATGCTTGTGTAGTCATTTAGAATGAGTCTCAAGCCACAATGAGGATACAGCACTTATATGAGTGCTGGCCTCTTGAATCCATTAATCACAGACTCCATGACACCTCTTTGATTATGAAGCAAAGTATATGATATCAAATAGATGTAGCATGGGATTCAAAGTGATTGTTCAGTGATAATTAAAGGTCAAATTAGACATTAAAGGGAGTACATGTTTCTTCCTATTAATCTATTGCCGTTCCTATCCATTCTTTCTCATCAGAAGAGTAAATTGTTTCCCTTGGCTAATGGGCAACTTTTAATGTTGAGTTATGCTGGGACTACACACCAAATGTATGAGGGCCAAACAAAGGGAATTGGCTAGCAGAGAAAGAGAAGAGTGTGGTCTTCTTCATGTTGTAACTTTTCCAGTTCCATATTAAACTCACTGAAATCTGGCTGCATAGCAGTTTCCAATTAACACGATGTTGTGCCAAGCATTGTGACATTTGTACCATGGCAGAGGTCTTACACAGGAAGCAGTTCCACAATGTGTGGTTAGTTGCCTAGTTTCTTGCTCAGTTAGTCATACAATCAGATGTGGACTACCTGAGCATAACTGCATGAAGTTAGATTTCAGCCAGCATTCCTTTACTGTAGGGATTTCCTGCTTAGGATGCTGTGAGAAATCATTCTCTAACAGAACTCAGATCATACCAGGGTCACCACCTTTTAACTCTTAGGCAAACCCTAGTCAGAGGCAGCGACCCTCAGGTAGAAGCTTAGAGTAAATAGGAATATCATAGATCCCTATTTCTCCCCTCAATAAGCGAAGATAAGCAATAAACCCTCAGGAAGGGGTGCGAGGCTGGGATAATGGGTCTGTCAACTTGACAATGCTCCCGGAAAGACAGCAGGTCTGCAGTGTATATGGGAGAAGCCGCTTGTCTTCTGTAACCCCTGTGATTGACTCACTGATTGTGTTTACCCCTAACCCTGAATAAAGCCAGGGCACCTCTCCCTTTGAGAGGGTGATTCCCACTCGGACCAACTCAAGTGCTGTCAGATTCCTTCATTGCCATACTTTATTTCTACACTTTACTGGTTTTTCCCTTTTTCCTTGTATTCGATTCCATTTTAAAATTATATTTTCATGTAGCTGAAATCATTAGATTCTAAATTACTTGTGAAATGAAATGTGAAGTAACTGAGATAAATTTCAGACAATGATCAAGCTGATTGACTTGAATGCTACAAATTATGGAGCACCTAACTACCTTAAAGGAAAAACCCATATAGCCCACGCTTACTTGGTAAAGTTCTTCAAAATATACTCCCAGTACATACTAATAATTAGAGATGGGCACGACTCAAAAAATGGTGTTTCATTTGTCATTTGGTCGTTTAGGGGTCCGTTTAGGTTCATTTTCGTTTTCATGACTTTTTTGCAAAAAAAATTGTTTTCGTTTCGTTAGGTAACAAAACGAAAAAATGAAAACGAAAATGAAAAATTGCTGCTTCGTTAGCATTCTTTTTAGTTCAATGCATCTGCTGCAACTAAAACGAAAAACACGGCAAATTTGGTCGTTTCGTTTTTGTTTTTGTTTTTAAAAAAAATCATTTCGTTTTCGTTGCGTAATGAAACAAAAAAATGAAAATGAAAACGAAAAATCGCTCGTTTCGTGCCCATCTCTACTAATAACACTATGAACTGTTCTTAAAGGAAATATTAGTCTTATTGAAGGGTCATGCTTCCAAAAATACAGTACGGCCACAAATGCATTGCATAATCTTGGTATTGTGCAGTCTTGGGATATCAGAACTATATTTCCCCCACTAATGAACTGGAATTAATTATTCCTTATCACAAAGTTGCTCTGTAGTAAAATGAAAATGATTCAGTAATATTCAGCAAGACTGGAATGCACAAACATATGTGCAATCATTTAGCAATCAGCAGAATTATTCATGCTATCTTTATATAAGTAATATATCAAGCAAATTGACATTTATTATTTATTTTATTTATTTTTATATTTATACCCCGCTTATCTTTCATTCGAAACTCTAAGCGGCTTACACGGGCGAGCAAGCACCAATAAACATAGAACAATAATATATAACACAGCAAGTAATAAAACAGTAAAACCGATTGCATCCAGAAACAACAGTGCAATAACTATGAGCCAAGCGCACACAAACGTAATACACATAAACATAGCCGCTTGGACATTAAAGATGGCGGGACCTCCAAAAAAAAAAATCAGGGTTCGCCAAAGGCCTCTCGAAATAAATAAGTTTTTACAGCTTTCCGAAAGGCCAGCACGGACTCTGCAGAGCGCACTTTGCTAGGGATGGAGTTCCATAAGGACGGGGCTGCCACCGAGAAAGCCCGGTTCCGGGTGACCGACTTCCGGGCTTCTCGTGGGGTGGCAACCCGCAGCGAGTGCACTCGCGCCTGCCGAACTGGTCAGGCCGAGATGGATCGCTGAGGTAGTCCGGTCCCAAGCCATGGAGGGTTTTATAAACTAAAACCAAGACCTTGAATCTAATCCGGGCCGCAACGGGCAGCCAGTGCAAGCGGGCCAGGACTGGGGTGATGTGATCATAACGACACACACCAGCCACCAGCCTGGCCGCCGCGTTCTGAACCCGCTGCAGACACCGGAGAAGAGTCAAGGGCAACCCCATGTAGAGGGTGTTGCAGTAGTCCAGCCTCGAGATCACCAGCGCCTGGACCACTGCTCTCAGAGAGTCACCATCCAGGTACGGGCGGATCTGGGCGATTTGGCGAAGATGATAATACGCGGCCCTGGTAACCGACGCCACCTGGGCCTCCATGGACAGCGCCGGGTCCAGGACCACGCCCAAATTCCGCGCCCTCTCCACAGGCCGGAGGGAAACTCCCCCCAGAGAGGGAAAAGGGCCACCGTACCCAGCCGTAATATACTACTTATATTAATGAAGAAACTTCAAACGAGCCTGTATCTTCCATTTTATCTCTAGTGTCAACTAACAGACATACAAACAGACGAATGACATAGGCAAAATAACCATGTTTGTTTTCTATGAATTGGTCATAGGTGACCAATGCAGATTCTGAATTGATACCTGTGGAGTGGATGAACATCTCTGCAGGAATTTTGGAAGATACTAGACAAATTTTGAAATGATGTGCCAATAATTTATTTAAAGCAGAGGCAAGAGGGACTGCTGTTACCAAGACAACATTCCCTGTCTAATTTGAAACTGTTTAAAGTCAGGTATGGCAAATTAAGTAAGTGCTTCAATTCAATATGTATTTGGATTCCAAAGTAAATTGGGAGCATTTGTCTATTTTAAGCAATTCAAAACAAAATAAAGAAATCCATACCTGCAGGGCTCTCTGAAATCCTGAATATTGCTTCAATGCTCTGGGTTAAAAAAAACACCAATAAACTTGCTGGAAAATTGAAAGTAATACTGTAACAGAATGAGAAAGTCTAAATCAAATAGAGTGCAAGTGCCAATGAAAATCCAGGAAGTCTGTTCACAGGTATAACCAAAGAGCTGTCCAATGAAAACTATGGTGATACCCGGAAAGCCTGTTTTACCCTTTCAAAGTTTCCCTTCATGACTCAGTGAGACTCGACTATGTTATGTCAAAGGCCTGTACAGCTACAAAGTGTTTGCAATTTTAGTGTTGTTCCACATGGGTTCACAAAGAAGGATATCTAGTCCCAAACCACCAGTATATCAAATAGTAATTGAATGCTATCCTTCCAATGCTGCACCTTTTATCCATTTCCTCTGCTGATTCTGGAAACGATTAGCTGTGGAAGACTCTTACATGTAATAGTAGCTTTCAACAGTTGCAATTCTTAATACGCTTACAGTTTATTAGCTCCTAAAATCTATATGCAAAATAGCCATGTAAATATCTTTCTATTACCCAAATTATTTAATCATTCCTGGAAATGCTTCTGCCACAAGAAAGAAGGAATTAATTTCTTTTCACATTGATGTGATATACAGCACTTCTGTTTCCTTTATGAAAGTGTGTAAACTTCTGTGACATTTAATGCAGCACATTTAGGCAACGTAATGTGTAATAAATGGAAAGTGATCTTTTAGAGCTCCTACAAGTTAAATACAATTGTATCCATTCTAAAGTCATATTGTTACAAGTCATCACACTTTATCTGTCTCATTTACAGTTATGACTGCTCTTTCTTTAGTGAGAAAGCAATATTCCTCTGTCCTAATAGTGTAATTTGTAACCAGCCAAGAAGATATTGAGACAATCTGAATGTTATTATACTTTCAATATATTTACATTAAAGATGCTTTGATAGCCTACTGCGATCACTAAAAGGGTGCCAGACCTCCATTCAAAATAATAAATTTGGCTAAAGATCCTGAAGAATACTATGTCATAACCATGATATCTAAAAATATCTGAATAAGATGGTTTCCCTCTACTGTGCTATCTAGCAGCTGGAATTCACAATTATGCTCACACTAAATATAGAGACTGCTAGTTTGCCACCATGACTGAGAACTGAGATAAACAAAGATACAGACTTAATTCTATTTCTACTCACTACCTGGTTGACTTGGATCTATTTGCTGTCTGCAAACTATCTCATCAGGATGACAGTATTGCAAAGAAGAATTGGTAGGTGGGGTAATAACAAATGAATATGTTATGAACTATTTAATTATCAGCAGGTCCTGTGTAGCTGGAATTTCAAAACAGTGGAACTGGTAAGTTCTAGTTATGTGTGCCTTTCATCTTATAATAGGCATTTCCAATACTATGAGAAAGATCTATGACATCATATCCAGCACATCTAGTAAGGTTATTTCACTGCAATACTCGTTTGAAATAGTCTTCACCCTAAGAGGTAGTTTATCATGGAAAAACAAAATCAATCCACTTAGGTGATAGAAGATCCAATAGGTTGTGTGTGAATTACAAAATAACTCAACAGTGCATTTTAAAACCCCACAAGAGATCTTGTTTTCAACTTAATGAACAAGTATTTTTAATTTCTGCAGATTTGCTGTTTTCTTTTGAGAAAGCCAACACATACAAAGCAAAAATATAAGATTTGATTGTGAAAAACAGCATAACCAAGCCACCCATCATTTCACATGCTTTAAAAAGCTGTTATCATCTTTGTTCTTAGAAATTCATGCAAATTGTGCAAATAGGCAATTTTTTAAACAAAAATAAATAAAAGGAGAATTTTTACTCTAAAAATCCTTCTTACTAAGAAATCAAGAAATCCTTCTTGGCAACACACTGGGAATTTTTTCACCATTGTTACTGAGCATAAGGAAAATGTTGCAGTTCCCCATACTCATGTATTCTTGGCAGCAACTTGTTCAAGGGATCCCTAGGTAGCCAGTTATCAGTGCTTTTGCTTGGAGCAGTTTGGAGAGTTACACAGAATCTGAGAAGACAGGTAATAGCCTACCGGTAGCATCTCATCAAACAAACAGAATCCAGGCCAAGGTCATTGGTAATTTCTTAACAGCAACAGTCCAAAGGGAAAAAACACAGAGCACAATGATGAATAGTCCGGGCCACTCTCGGAAAAGCAACGAGGAATCCAACAGTGTTTGGCATGTGTAGTTTTCCAACGGTTTTCTTTGCAGCAATGCACATGGGTTAAACAGGGGTTTGTACGGCAATGTTGCTGGGAATGTATGCAAAACTCAGGTGGAGACTGTGAAAGCTTATGTCGCCAAGTGAGCAACGACTGCTATCATAGAAGCTCTTTGTTCCTGAGAAGGTACCTACTTATAAGATTTCTCCTGGAGCCATGTACTTTGAGAACTTTGTGTTTAGTCTGGTCTTTTATTCTCCTGTGTTTTCAGGGATTGTGGAAATCCTTAGTTCCTCATCTGATTCATGGTTCCCCTTCTCAGGTGTACTGCACTACAGGTGGGAGCTATTGGGTGCACTGGGGGGGCTGCATATCATTCCCACCACAGAACTCCTTTAGTGAAGATATGACAAGAGCAAGGATATTTACCTATCTTATATCTAAGATATTTCCAGTTAACACATAGTTATCATAACTGCGTAACATTCTCTTTGAATATATGCGGTTCAAGAAAGACCACCTGGGATTCCAATTCAAGAAGCCTATCTTCTACTTTAACTCAGCCATGAGAATCCACTTAGGTTGTAAGACCAAATATAAAAAGGCCCTGTAGTCTTTAAACTACATACAATATTTAAATGTTATCACTATGACACATGATCCCAAGAAATATTTAAAATACATCTCTACCCAGAATAAATCACCACTGTGAGTTATTCAAAAAGATTAAGTCTTGGTCTTCTTACAGAACTTCATCCTCCAAATATTTTTACTGTAAAAATCTACAACACTTGACGTTTGAAACCAGATCTGTACTTTTCTCCACAGGGCAGGCCAATACATCAGTTGCACACTATTTTGAAGGATTCCAAAGGTATGCAGTAGATCAACAAAATTTCTCTTTGCCTTTACTCCCTTTTGTTCAGGTTGGAATTTGAAATAACAATAGTATACAATGAACAATGGGTATCTGTAAAAACTCAGTTGTCATATTTTGGTGGTGTTATTTTCCTTTGTCCTTCTCCCTTCCTTTGCCCCACTGTCTTTCGTGTATTTTCCAGAAAGCAGCTTTGGAGTATCTTCTATATTTGCCAGATACCCTTTGTTGAATAACCCTATGCATGTCACGTATGACAGGATTTCAGCCTCAATCTGTTATTATGTCATAAGAAATATTCTAGAAACACACGTGCCTTCATAATTAAAATAAGGTAAGGCTATCAGAATCATTGACCTCCACAGGTTAAGACTGCAAAAAAAATATTAAGAGCCATCATTTTGAAACCAAACTTATTAAAAACAGCTAATTTTCTGCTATTCTGCATGCCAGAATCGGCAACATATGTTGTAAACTACCCCCGTCCCCCACATTACCATAGTCCATTTCCTTGACAGATAAGTTATTTAAAACACACTGCATTATTAATACTCTTACAAAACTTGACTCCCCACTCTTACTAGAAATAAGGCCATAATGAAATACTGTATAACTTAATATATTTGCTCTATTCTTATATGTAAGCAAAAATATAATATGCAATGATGGGGAAGGGGGCGGACCAAATTGGTTGATACATTTACTCAGAATATTATTTTCAGTCTTTAGAGAGTTATCCTAAAATAATCCCATTATACAAATTGTTCTAGAAGGGATTTATTCATGCCACTGAAAGGTATTGGCACCCAGACCTTTAAACAGCATACTTCACATTAAAAAGACCACTCTTTCTGCAAGTCATGGGACAAGACTGAAGCCTAAATGTAAAGTAGATTAGAATATTATGCAGCCATGAAACCTATCCATTGTTCATGCACAGCAGTTCCTGCAGTTTAGACATGTCTTTGTGCATGGCTAAACTTCAGCAAAAAGCAGGAGTGATTCAAAATCAATCTTTCCTTTCTCAAAATAAAAAATGCATTGAAATCTTGGGTTACCTGTAACTGTCAATTCTGTAGTTCTTCTCACAGAAAACAATCCAAACTTTAATTCACAAGTGTAATTTCCAATGTCATCTTCTCTGACCTCCCGGATAACAAGAGTGTCCGTTTTGAACAGAATACTTGGTCTCCAGGTTGTGACTTGGCATTCCTATACAAAGATAATTACAGTCCCTCAGTGATTACAGTCTTGACATTTAAATTTGACACATCAGTTCTGAACCAGAATCCTAAGGACTTTTAAAGGTGACACAATATCAGTGCATTCATTACAGCACAAAACAAAGAAGCTACTTTGTATCGTATTCTGAGCTTTTGAAATATATTGTTGTGGAGTGTTTTGATATAAAAATATGCTGCTAATTGGCTCAACACTGAAGGAACTAGAAATGATTCGGAGGTATAATAAGGATGTGTTGCTGGAAACCAAGGCCTAGATCAGTGATGGCAAACCTTTTAGAGACTGAGTGCCCAAACTGCAATTCAAAACCCAGTAATTTTTTTTGCAAAGTGCCAGTGCAGTAATTTAACCTGTATACAGGTGGCTATGAAGGGATGATGTTGGGTGCCCACAGAAAGAGCTCTGAATGCCACCATTGGCACCTGTGCCATAGGTTCACCATCACTGGCCTAAATCATCCATACAATGGCATTCCTATTTATTATAAACAAATGAGGATAAAAATGTGATGCAGGAAAAGTTTTACAGATACCATGACCTGTGAGAAAAGGAATTGGTTCTAGATCAAATCAAGCTTGAACTCTCATTAGAAGCTAAAATATCTAAACTGAGGATAATGCATTTGGGCATATCATTAGAAAAAAAATGAGGAAGGCAGTGGAAAGGTAGAAGATCAAAGATTAAACAGATTGACTCAACAAATGAAGTCATAGCTTTTAGTTTGCATTGCAAGGTTTAGGCAGGTATATTAATGATAGGTTTTTTGGGGGGATAATTATTTCATAGAGTTAAAAGGGATGTGTTGACTTTACACATCAAAAAAGTTACTTCAGGAAGTACAAAAATACATGCATTCCCACAGTTATCAGAGGCCATGAAATGGCTGGTGGGTGATAACTGTGGGAAATGTATCACTACTAGAGATGGGCACGACCAGGAAAAATGATGTTTTGAGTTGTCAGGTGTCAGAGCCAGCCCGTTTCGGCTCATTTCCATTTGTCGTGAAATTTCTTAAAAATTTGTTGTTTCGTTTGTCATTTTTTCGTCTGTCATTAGTACTGGTTTGGGGGGGGTAGTGGGCTCCTGGAGGCACCTCTCTGGGGTGGGTGGGTGCCTCCTCTGGCCCGCTACAAAGGGAAAGCGGGCTCCTGGAGGCACCTGGGGGGTGGGTGCCTCCTCTGGCCCGCTATGAAGGGAAAGCGGGCTCCTGGAGGCACCTCTCTGGGGTGGGTGCCTCCTCTGGCCCGCTACAAAAGGGTATGCATAGCCAATTGGATATGCATTGCATACCAGTTGCAGTGGCAGGCAGAGGCACTTCTCTTTCTTTGGGGTGGGTGCCTCTACTCTGACTCACTAAGAAGGACAGCATACTGGCATACAGGTGTACGGTGCACTTGGGCTGGGGAACGAAGTGACAGAGGACCCCTATGGGCACCCTGTGACTCACTAAGGGAAGTGTACTTGCGTGTAGTGCAATGCGAGTACACAGATCTGGCTTAGGGTTAGGGTTAGCGCAAGGTCTAGGCTTAGGGTTATGGGTAAGGTTAGGGTGAGTTAGTGGGGTACACCTCTGTGTGCCTCTCTGACCCACTAAGAAAGACAGTGTACTGGCGTATGGGTTAGGGTTAGGGTTCAGGCTAGGGTTAGTGGGCTTTTTATGCCCAACTGGCACATCCCAGAAGTCTCGGTCAAAACCTGGCCAAGTGGCCATGCAATTGTGGAATGGCTCCAAAAATTTGCATGGTCCACTCCCATGGCCAGCCCATCATTGCGCAGGTGTAAAAAAAAAAATAAAAAAAAATAAAATAAAATAAATGGAGACGTTTGGTTGCAAGAAAAACCCACTGCTGCTACTGTAAAAATTGAAGGAGTTTTAAAATAGCTATTTTCGCATGTTTCTGTGGTGCTTTGGTGCATTTTTGGACCACGATTTCAAAAAAAATATTGCAGACGCCATTTTGGATCCCCCCCGCACCGCATGGCAAATGGAGACGCAGAGGATGCCCCCTCCCAGCCCAGTACTAGCAGCTCAGGACAGAAGGGGGGAAGGCTGGGGACCCCCCCCCAGAAACCACCCCTCTGGTAGGTGCCCTCACTCAAGCAGGCATATTTTCTCCTGATTTTTTGGCCGGGAATCGGGCTTTTTTTTAATTTTTAAAACTTTTTTTCTGTGCCGCTTGGCATCGCGCGATCGCTGCGTTGCCAGGAACGACAGCGACAAATCAGACCCAATTTTTCTTTTATTGGTTTGAATTCGAGTTCTGGTGGAGTAATTGTCTTTACCGTTTTCGTTACGTAACGGAAACGAGGAACGGAAACGGAAATGAGAATTTCGCCAAGTCATGCCCATGTCTAATCACTAACAGTTGCTCAGCAAACTTGCACCACACAGATATGATCTAGTTTTCTTTTAAGTGTATGGATGGAAGGAATGTGTGTGTGTTGTGTCGTTACAGTCGTGACCGACTCTTCGTGACTCCATATTCATGGAGTTTTCTTGGCAGGAATACTGGAGTGGTTTGCCCATTCCCACTTCAGGTGCCTATAGCACCTGGTACTCCTTGGAGGTCTCCCATCCAAGTACTAACCAGGGCCGACCCCGCTTAGCTTCCGAAATCATGCGAGATCTGATGTGCTTAGGGCATCTAGGCAGCTCTGGATTGAAGGAATAATAGACTGAATACTTTGTGTTCTCCCTAAATGAATTGTGAACCCAGGACCATTCAGCATGACACAGGTTTATGGTAGCTTCCTCTTTGGTCAACTAGAGCTCACTGGGTAATGTCCAGTTTCAAAAAGGTTTAAGAAATATTTTGAGATATTTTATGGTTTCTAAAACATGCTGTGGCATCATAATGTTAATTTGTGTCTATATTAGACAGAAAAGCTCATTTATTCTAGCCCTGCAACAAAAGTGTGGCTAGACATCATGACATAATTCCCCTACAATGTTGAAAAGGTCCTTGTACATTATCATCATGTTTGAAACTTCTGATTAAAAAGGGCAAAAGCATCACACTTAATTTTTCAAGTCAAAAATTAGATCTATTTTTCTAGGATTAAAAAAAAGACCCTTGAACAACAAACTGAAATTTAGCTGATGAAGAAATCATTGCTTCTCCATTCCATAGAAAGCTTCCCCTCATGAATTTCATTGAGCTATGTATCTATTCAAGACAAATAAGTGTCACAAGGTTTGTTTTTTTTTTAAATGCAACACTGTGGTTAAGCAGAGCAGAGGGAGGAGGTAAATAATGCCAGGAAGGAGCATAAATAGCCAATAGTAAAAATCCCTGCTCCTAAAATTCTCACTGAATTCAAATGAATGAAATGCAAAACACAAGGTGTCACAGATGCAATAGAAACAATGAAATTACGCGAACTATTTACATCATAGTTAGGGTCAGCATTTATTTTAAAATGTAAACATGAATGTTAAATAATTTTAATAATTTAATTTTTTAAATGTCCTGCAAAGAACATATTAGGAAATACAGTGGTACCTCTAGACATGAAATTAATTTGTTCTTTGAGACACTTCGTATCATGAAGAATTTTGTATCAAATATCTGAATTGAAGTCTTCTATGAAATTTTCGAATCTCAAGTTTTTGTGGAAGTTTTTCAGAAGATTCCATTCCCAGGGTGCACTGCACCCGGGATGGACTTCCCTTCACAACTCACATTTTTTTTGTATCTAGGGCCATTTATATCTAGAGCTACCACTGTAATGCAGTTTAAAAATGTGAACTACACTCACATTGCTCCAGTTTAAGGGTCTTGAAATAAAAGAGCAGGCAAGAGAGCTCAGTGAATTAAGTATTCAGCTGCAGAACCAGAAGTTTGGAGTTCAATTTCCCACTGTGCATCCTAGAAGTGCCAGCTTGTACAGCCACAGGCAAGCTACACAGCCCCAAGAGGCCACAAAACGAAAGGAAAAGTAAACCAATTCTGAGTACTCTCTACTGAGCAAACCCTGAAAAGGGTTGCCATAAGTCAGAATCAGCTTAACAGCATGCAATTTATTATTATTATTATTATTATTATTATTATTATTATTATTATTATTATTATTATTATTATTATTATTATTATTATTATTATTATTAATAATAATAATAATAATAATAATAATAATAATAATAATAATAATAATAATAATAATAATAATAATAATAATAATAATAATAATAAGTGAAACATAACATGACATAGAGGTATGAATCTGAATACATTTTTTTTCATTATTGTGGGAATCTCTGAAAATCATAATCTTTAAAACTACCATACCACAGGCTGTTTGTTTGTTTTTTTGATAAATACTCTTTGCTGGAAGAAAGCAGTATAGTCTATTTTACTTGGGATTTATTCTTGCCTAGGGTTAGCTTTATAAGATGTGATTAGACCTGCACATTGTTGGATAGGATACAATCATATTTTTATAGACACTGAGAAAAAAAAGAAGAAGCCAATACTCTCCTGTTTCCCTACAATTCAGACTTCTAAATTATCCTTGGGGGGGGGATCATCTTAAAAATCTTAACAGTCTAATTCTTTGATATTCCGTCATGATGGGCAAATTCATCATGGTTGAAATCTTCTTGGTTAGTGTCATAAGTCACACTAGAGTGGGCCCATTATATCAACAAGGATTTGGTAAGTCTATTCCTCAGTAATATCACTTATTTAAATAGGCCTAACTTATTAGTTACTTTAGCACAGTAAGTCACAACTAGTGTATGCACATTTGGATGAATGCATCTTATGAAGGGGCTGGTTTATGAAATACTTTCTGATTCAATGCCCCTACTCTAGTGCAATTTATTGCTCTAAGCAAGAGGACTTCAGCCATGGGTCGGCACAACATCTCCAGTTCAGGAGGCAGAAAAAGGGTCATTGTCTAGCCTTTGCCATGGAAGTGATTGGACCTTCTTTGGATCATCACCCCCCCACCAAGGATGGGCGTGGCAACTGTTTTCTCCCTGCTCACCCAAGGTGACTGAAAGGGAAGACTATGCATGTAGCTACAGCTTTCTCCTCCTTAAAAAGAAGACTTTAGAGACGTATCAGCAGTGCTTCCATCCAACTGCATGAAAGAGAAGAGGAAGAAGAGGTGCCCACTCACCAAGAAGAGTCACCCAGATCTTGGAATGTTAATGGTTAAACCTACACTCTAAACAGAAAACGAGTTGATGGCAGCACAAGGCAGCATTCTGTGACTGCATCATACACACATAACCTTGAAGGACAGTAAGAAGGACAGATCCTCTCTGCTTTTTAGATCTGGATCCTCCTGAATGCCTAGTTATGTGAGTCCTATGTGGGGAGTCCTCAGAGTTAAGCATCTAGGAAGACTCCAGACCTATAAACTAGAACTGAGCCATTCTGTACCCTCTGTTCTTGTCCTCACATTTCACAGGCTTGCATAGTACAGTCACACCCTTCTTACAGCCTTGATGTGCTGGCAGGTCTCAGTGTCTCTTCTATTTCAGGCTCAGAGAGGGTACGGCTGATGTCTTTGAGTCCTTCTGAGGGAGGATGTGTAAAAGAAGCTGCAAACACAGCCTCAGTTCTCCTAGTTTTTACTTAGGAAGTTGCTGCACTGAAAACTTGTGTTTAACAGTGGCAGGTTTCCAGAGAAGCAGGTCTTTCCTGTGAGGGGTTGATGGGAGACAACAAATTTGCCACCCTCCTCGCCAAGCCACCTGTGGCGACCATCACATTCAGCCTGATGATAGAGCTGGTGCCCTTCATCATGACAATCAAAAAGTGTTTTTTAAAATGGAAGAGTTGCATAGGATTTGCATCTGGCAGTTGCTTATACAGAGGTAGTGTACACTGCACCTTTATGAGGAAAGCCAGGATATGCAGTCAAATAAAAGAAAATGTCTTTTCCAGTTATTTCTGAAATTGGTTGATTTTTTTAAATTCTGTACTTCCAGGGTGACAAAAATTATCTAAGGGTCAAAAGAAAAATGTATACAAAGTGGGGATATAATTCTTCCAGCAGGTCATTTTATTTAAGGAATATTAAAATGCCCATCTAAGCAAAGAACAATGATTGAACCAGGCTTGTTAAAATACAAAGTCATATGTAGATAATATTTTAAAACTTGAAGTAGCAGCATTTTAAAAAATTCTTCATCTATTTGGAAAACACCAAAGAAACTTTTATTTTTTAAAAAATCCAGACACAATTTCTCTTCCAGTTACTGGGTTAATTTCACAATATCTTTCTTCAAATTACCCCTTCTCTTCCTTACTCTCATTTCTGGACTAAATCCTATTGTTAGTTCCAATAATCATTGACTTCTTTGGATCATGAAAAATTAAGAAAACTCGATATGCTCCGTAGGTCTACTACTCTAATGGGACTAAAAAGTGGATTTAGGGCAATTATTTTCTGATTGTCAGAATAGGTACTTAATACAACTCAATGAAGTTATTTTTAAAAAAATTGCAAATATTTTGTTTTATAAAATAAGTTTTAAATTCTGCTCTTGCTATTCCTCACCTACTAGAGATTAGACATCAGAACTAGCCTATACCACCTCTGGATGCAACTCTTTTAAACCACTGAACAGAATTCAGCCAAGCAAATCCCCAAGCTTCCTCAGTCCATAGCTGTGTATCTTTCTTGCACTAATTTTCCAAATAATTTTACCTTGCATGATCAGCTGCACCAATTTATACATTTTGTACATTCTCAAAGTCAAATATAAGTGTTTTGCCCAAAAAATGAAATAAAGTAAAATGTGAAGTTGGTGATAAAAGCATGGGTATAGAGTGTGTGTGTTGTGTCGTTACAGTCATGACCGACTCTTCGTGACTCCATGTCCATGGAATTTTCTTGGCAGGAGTACTGGAGTGGCTTGCCTGTTCCTACTCCAGGCGCCTACAGTACCTGGTATTCCCTGGTGGTCGCCCATCCAAGTACTAACCAGGGCCGACCCTGCTTAGCTTCCGAAATCAAGCAAGACCGGATGTGCTTAGGGCATCTAGGCAGACAGCTTGTCAATTTCACATATCTACTCATCAATCTTATCAACAATAATCTACATTGTTCTGAAGCAGAAAAAGATCCATTTAAATGATGGCCACATTAACACAAATAAAAGTGATTGGGGTATATGCATATTTCCTTCTATCAAACGATGCACTTTAAATTTAGTTTTTGAACTCACATCAGTGTTAAAATTGTAAGGATGGGGGAATCACTTGGATAATACAAGACAACAGTTCCTGGGCTGACTGGGAAGCGGTGAGGAAGATCTACCACAGCATTTGGTAGCTGTTAAGGATTTGGGAGATTACAAGAGATGCAGTTAGTAAGAGTTCAGTAGGGCTACTGACAGGATATATTGAAGTGTGTTCATTTATAGCGGCCATGAGTCAGAAGTGACTTGATAGCACATGTGACAACAACAACATGTATCCCGTATTATACATGTGTAATTATGAGACAAATTATAGGGGACGGGCAGCAGATCTTTTTAAGATTGGAAATGTGTGACTAAACCACATTTCCCCCCAGTTATTATTCAGCAAAGGAGTTAGCACTGAGACATTTCCCCAGCAAGTATCATGTGGCCTCTTTCTGTTTTGGTTTGCATTCCTTTTATTACAGCTTCCTAAATCTCTCCAAGCTGCTTGTAACATTCGAGCAAAAATGTCAGATTAATGAAAAGGCAGTAAAATGTGACATGTAATTTTTTTGAAGCAACCAAAGCTTTTCATACTTCTTACCTTATACCACAGTATTTCAGGCTCTCTATATGGTATTAAAAAATCCTGTATATCTGGGCATGAGATTTCTTTGCTTTTGCTAAGTTCAGCTTTTTCAAAGTATTTCATCTTTGAATTGTAGCAGAGGCCAGTATCATTTTCACCCACTGTCAGCGAAATGGATACTTTCATACAGTATGTAGAGTTTCTGCAACACAAAGTAATAATAATGAACAAACAAATAAACAAATGAATAACATATAATAGTCCAGTGAAAAGCTAAAACAAAACCAATCCCAAATAAGTGTAATACGCTTTTTATGTTTGTTTGTTTGTTTGTTTGATTGATTGATTGATTGCCATTGTTACAAGAATCTTCACAGGTACAATAAAAAGGTCTTCACTTAAATTACAGTATAGATTATTATTTACTTATTGACTAGAAATCTAATTGTTTTATTCTTGATCATAAACTAGCATTATTCTTTTTTTGATTTCCTTTATTCCCACATACAAGAGAATAGCTAGTTGCAAAGATACTACCAGCATTAAGAACTGCATGTAATGGCTGGCCAAGCCAATAACAATCCTGCTGACAAACACTATTACAACAGCACTCAGGGATTGAAAGAACCAGTTTAGAGAAAAGTATTCTAGCCTAAACAGGAATCTGAAGCATCTCACTAAGAACTGAAGTGTAAACCAAGCTATTTATCGGATTTAAACAGTTTCACAAGTGAAGCAATAACTGAAAATATCTCCTTCTATAAAATTTAATTCATGTCACCCTGAAGTGTTTAAAAGCACTTTGAACACAAATCAGTGTGGAGACCAAAAAAACAACAAACAAATAAAACAACAACATCAGCACCTACGTGTTTACTATATAGCATTATTCCATGCATACTGAACTTTGAAATGTTCTATCAGCTTCAGTGCGACTCACTGCTATGTGAGTCATGTGCCTGAGATGCATTAAAATAATTGCTAACATATTCTTCAGCTCTTATTACAAGCAATTAGACATGGGCACGACTCGGCGAAATTGTCGTTTCCGTTTTCAGTTATTGTTTCCATTACGTAATGGAAACGGTAACAATAATTAAGCCGTCAGAACTCGAACTTGAACCGAAAAAAAAATTGGTCGGGTTTTTCGTTTCCGTTTGTGGCATCACGGCGATCGTGCGATGCGAAGCAGAGAAAAAGTTTTTTAAAGTTTTTTTTAAAAAAACCCAACTCCCGGCCAAAAAAGCAGGCGAAAATATGCCTGCCTGAGGCTTTGCCACCTACTAGAAGGGTGGTTTCTGGGGGGTCCCCAGCCTTCCCCCCTCTTCTCCTGTCCTGGGCTGCTTGCACCAGGCTGGGGAGGGTCATCCTCGTCATCTCGCCAAGCCATGCGGTGGGGGGGGATCCAAAATGGCGACCGCAATTTTTCTTTTGAAATCGTGGTAAAAATCACACCAAATCACCACAGAAACATGTGCAATTTATTTATTTTAAATGCCTGAATTTTAATATTAGCAGCAGTGGGGTTTTTTATAGCAATAAAACGTCGTATTTATTTTATTTTATTTTATTTTATTTTATTTTTATTTTTTTAGACCTGCCCATTTGGGCTGGGCATGGGATGGGACCATGCAATTTTTTGAACCATTCCACCAAATGGCATCACCAGGTTTTTGACTGACACTTCTGGATGTCTCGGAGGGCATAAAAAGCCGAGGTACCTTCCAGAAATCGCAGTCGGGTGTATGGATGTGGTTGAGGGAGGAGGGCTGACTGCTGGTGCTGGTGTGATCTGATTGAGATTGAGGAGGGAGGCTGGAGGCTTTAGGATTTAAGTTAGTCAGGCAGGGAGGGAATTGAATTTAGAAAATAATTTCTTTGATTCCCTGCAGCTTTGTCTGCTGAAGGAAATAGCAGTTTATTCTTTATTTCTTCTCTGGCGGTTTGTGAGGATTTTTTTCTGATATTGGATAAAGGGGGAGGTTCGACTGGGAGTGGGAGGTGTGGATTTATTTTAAAAATATATTATATACTACCATTTATTTTCTATTTTCCCAACTTCAATTTGCTTGCACACACACACATTTGGGGTGCAAGCCAAGAACAGAACCTCTATCCTAAGTGATATCCTAACTGCCCACTCGCCCGTCCATCCATGCCGCCACCCACCTGCGGCCCATGCTCCCGCCCTCCCACTCGCCCGCCCGTGGCCACTGCCCGCCCGCTCACCCGCCTGTGCCTCCCCCCTGCCACTGTCGCTGCCAGCCCATGGCCCCCCGCCACTGCCGCCCACTCGCACCTCCCCCCACTGCCCGCCCACTGCCCCGCCCACCGCCTAGGGCGCAAAAACACCTAGCGCTGGTCCTGATTGCGGGACACCCCTATGCTCTGGGAAGTCAAATCGCATGGTAGAAACGACAAACGACAAACGAAATGACAAATTTTTGAAAAAATTCGTGACAAATGGAAATGACCCAAAACGGACCTGTTCTGACAAACGACAACTCGAAATGTCATTTTTTCTGGTCGTGCCCATGTCTAATATCCACAGCAACTTTTGTGTGAGTTTTTGTGTTTTTTAAAACAAATTTCCATCAGAAACAGTTGTTCTAGTGATTCAGGCAACATATTCAATAAGAAAATCTCTGGTTTAAATTCAAGACCCTAACCACCACATATGATAAAATGAGCCCTCCTTCTATTTACATTTCCAACATAAATAAACTAGAGCAAGGAAAAACATATGTGGCTATTCATATGATAACCACAGCAAGATTAGTCTTTGTCAGATACTGGAAAGAACCTGGAATACCATCTGAACAGCAATTAATGTTTAAAATTTTATAAACAATAGAGATGGATAAATTATCAGAATGCTTAGATGTTTCCAGGAAGAATAATCACCACAAAGTCTAGGAAAAATACTATGTATGGATGAAGAAGAGAGAAAATAATAACAAAAGCTAGAGAACTACGAAAAAGCATTATGGTACATACTTTATGATAAACATGAGTCAGTTTAGATGTGTAGAAATATTTAAACTAGTGGCAATTAGATATACGTGACTACCAACTCACACCTCTCTGTATTTTTTATCCCCCTTGTTTATGTTTCCCTATACCCTTTCCCCAATTCATCTGTATCACTAATAATAATAATAATAATAATAATAATAATAATAATAATAATAATAATAATAATAATAATAATAATAATAAAAAAAAAAAACAGTTGTTCCAAAATAATCTTCATATTTGAAGATGCAGGCAGCTAACACTGTGTGCAATTGTAAAAAAATGTTGTTTCAGTATATGGGGAAATGTGCAGGTTTGGTAAAATACATGCAACAAATTGTACTTGAGGAAAAATGCATATAAATGCACATAAATGTGCACACAGAATTCTCCACCCACAAAGTCCTGTGATGTGATATGAAAATAACAATAAGAAAACTTAACTCAAATTTGGAGAAATGCAACAAAACTGAGAGTTTCATATCCCTACGTTTTTCTCAAAGGGTGAGGAGAAAGAAGGGCATCACATTGTTATTACAATGATAGACTGAAATCAGTGATATTATTTAGCATTACCATCCTTTTCCCTTTCAGGTTTGACATTTCTCATTCCTAATGATACCTGTTGTTGTTGTTGTTGTTGTGGTGGTGGTGGTGGTGGTGGTGGTGGTGGTGGTGGTGGTGGTTAATTATTTGTAGTGTTATTAATTATGCATACACAAGAGTTTGGGGTACAACCATCTCTGGTCCCAGGCTGCATGTCTCTGTGAGTGAGTGTCTGTGTGTGTGCGTATGACTCTCTATGTCTCTGTGTGTCTTCATGAGCTGTGTGTGTGTGTCTGTCTGTCTGTCTGTCTGTCTGTCTGTCTGTCTGTCTGTCTGTCTGTCTGTCTGTCTGTGTGTGTGTGTGTCTGTGAGAGCTGCCTGGGACCCAAGCCTTTATTGATAAGAGTAAACAAGTACACACAATGGGACAGAGGAAATACGATAATGCATTCCATTGGCATGGGGAGAGAAATGCACCTTATCTAGAGGAACATACTTGGCTAGTGAGGGGTTATTGATAAGGATAGAGGAAGGGGAGCTTTGGGCTTGGTCATAGACCAGATGTGCCCTGATATCTTGCCATTGTTTTTCTGGCCTCTTGACCTATGCCAGGTCAGCGTCAGCTTAACCGCACTGGGTTCCCTGCTTGCACAAACAGTTGCCTCCATGCAGCCACAGTATTCTCCAGAGCAACTGTATAGACTGAGGGAGTGTGGTTATCCCTATTATTTATGTATTTATTTTAGAGTATTTTTACCCTGCCTTTATCCTTGGAAAAAGGACCTTTCAAGCCTCAACTGTTTGGAGTGGTGATAGCCCTGCAGGGTTATTTCTTTACCTTTGATTGGTTTTGTTTTTCCCCTCTTCTTACAACTAAACAATTTAGTCTTATAAGTTATTGCTCATAGTAAAGGGGAAAGGGGGAGAAGGTATTTTCCCCCTTATGGGAGGTGTAGCTGTTGTTTATTATTTAAACACTGTCTTTAATCTTTAATTTGATTAATTGATTTGGTTGGTATGTCATTAGGGCAGATTCTTTGCAGCTTTGTCCATTATTAATGATCAACATCCTGTGTTGTTTTTAATTTAATTTAGTGTTACAGGGGAGAATTTTTATTGCAGCATGTGTATAAGAGGTCTGCCCAGTTCTGCTTAATTTGTTTATTTATTGCTTATTGTTTTTATTTATATGCTTCTTTCTCTGCAACATGACCCTGAACAGCACACATTAAAGCAATTCATACTTAACATATGCAACAATAACATGCTTCATAAAAGTGATAAAATGCCATAAAACTCAGCAATAACTTAACATTTATCTTACATACATTACTATAAAAATGCTTGCCACAAGGATGACGGAATCACAGTTCCTAGTATCCAAAGGCCTTAGATTCCCTCCTGAATTCATGTAGGGATGTCATATTTCATGAGGATTAATAGGTATGTTGGTCTCATGCCATTATATGGCTTTGAAGTAATAACTAGCACCTTGAACTGAAACCAGAAAGCTACTTGGAACAAATGCAGTTGGTAGAAATAGGTGATATAGGATCATGACAGGAAGCACTCATTAATAGCCTAATTGTGTATTGTGCCAATTGTAGCTTCTGGGTTACACCAATGTAGAGTGAATTAGAGTGGTCTAATTTCAGGTTAAAATTGCATGGATCAGCATGGTCACATCAGCCTTCCCTAAATACGAAGGTAGTTTCTGGACCAAGGACAGATAATAAAAATTTGATCTGGGCAGTGGGCATAGTTCCAGCCTATTTGTCCAGAGGGAATATTGTGTTGGTAATACATCCAGATTCCTTACCTGGTTCACAAGGGAGATTTTAATCCCTCCATGAGTAATTACAGAAGCTACAGCTGGATTTGTCATCTGCCACAGTGGCAGTCCATACTTCCAAAGAATCTCTGAGATAAGCATGAACCCTTTCTCCCATGCTCAGAACACATTAACAAGCATTTTTTTATTTTTTATCTCTTTATTTTAATTCTTCTTAATATATTTGCATTTGTTGTGAAGATTTTTCTCTTACATTTTTATTTCTTTTAATCTGTATGCACGCACAATCCTTCATTGACAGGAAGGTTCATCTTACAGAAGGATGCAGCAAATATCTGCATCTGTGAGCAAACCATCTCCTTTTCTAACCAGACCAGGTACATAAAGGGTTTTCCTTTCCTTCCTGTGAAGGCCATCTCTGCCACTGACAATCTGCCAAAAATGCCCTTTCTAAATACAATTCATCAGATTGGGGTCTTGCCATAGATCCTCACAGTGCTGCCGTTAATTCGTGGCCTCGGTCAAGTCATGGATTTCTTATCTTGCCAAGTGGCTTTCTTAATTGTCATCACTGTGTTTTGAGGAGCAAAAGAGCTCTGTGTGCTGTCCCCTAACCACCTTACCTCTGCTGCCATCATGGCAGAATGATACTTTTATATTTCTTTCCTACTGAAAATTATGTCCGCCTTTCTCAATATGCTATTCTTCCCACTCTTGTCCCATCATCTACCAATGTCTTTGTAGCATCCTGTCATGCATATGATAAAAGCAAAGAGAGCTCTAATGGTCCCCTTCATAAAGTCAGTCACCTTTTCCTTGTTCCTAGCTTGCTAGGTTGATAGTTAGGACCATCAATTGGGGGAAAATTCTGTTACCATCTGTACCTACAAGCTGCTCCACTAGAGGAATTGGTACTTCCATGCTTTCCTTAAAAGGGTGCCCTTATCTTAATTGTGCCAATCTGCTAAATCATCACACAAACATCAACCTTCATTGCTACTAACTTTCTTCAGACTTGATGAAGCTTTTTGGATTAGTAGCAAAATGTTTTGATTTCTCAAGAAAAGAAGTCCAGTTGCCATGACTCAACTTCCAGATTAACTCACCCGGATGACTGAGAATCTTCACAGACATATTTTTTCATTTGACATTGTTAGCTTGATACTGGATCTAGGAAGGTCACTTCTTTCATGTAACATTTTCACTTTTCTCTGGTGAACCAAGTGTCTTCCCTCTTTTCTGTTTCTGAGAGTGTTTGCAGGTACATTCTCTAGCCTTTACCTGTACCATTATTACAGAGAAACTAAAAGGAACTCTTGCTTAACATTTGAGTGGTAATTAGGTGATCATTCATGTGATCTGCCCTTCCTTCCCCCTTCAGCACTGGCAACAGACAGCTACCCTGTCACTGTTTCACTCATATGTTGGATCAAAGGAATGACCTTTCACATATGTACTATAGGCAGGAAGGGCAAGCTGTCGCCAAAATTCTATCCATTTAGACAGTTCCAAACAGTGGCTCTGTGAATGTACAGATGAACTCTTGAAGAACAAATGTTATAGGTAGGCAACCTGTTTTTTTTTCTGTCTCTCTTCCTTCTTTCCTGTTCTAAATGTGACCGTACCAACATCAACAAGCTCTCTGTGAAAGTAGATTGGGCACTTTCTCTGCACACATTTATATAACAGGCAGTTATAAATCACACCTGCCTTGAACTCATCATATCTGTGACGGCAAGTATCAAAATCCTTTATATGTATTCACTTCTCTCAGATTAGAGGTCAAAAGGTATTGCCAGCACAGTAGGGGAAGGAGCCTTTCACTCTAACACTGTGCTACCAGAAATTGATCAGCCTTAACATGCTGTTGAGCTACCCCCGCAGAAAACTGAAATGAAAATAGGATTTTTCCAGAAACCTATTTTGCATGTTTGAGAATACACCACCACAGAATTGAAAGAAGCAAGAAAACTTTCCTGGTTTTCCACTGTTTTTTTGTGAATATACAGACTTGGTTATCTGGGCATCATGCATTGCTTGTAGACATGGGCACGACCAGAAAAAATGACGTTTCGAGTTTTTGTTTGTTGGAACGGGTCCGTTTCGGGTCGTTTCCGTTTGTCGTGAAATTTTTCAAAAATTTGTCATTTCATTTCAAAAATTTGTCATTTCATGTCGTTCAAGATCTCCTCCTCCTCCTCCTCCTCCTTCATTTCATGGTTCCTCAAGTAACATGAGTACTCTAAGCCTTGCAAGTAATTCATTTTGAAGGCAAGGTGCATTTCTTTTTGCTGCGAGTCTCAAGAGATGCAGAAAAGATTCTTTGGTCAAGACTTGAGTCCAGCAAAGTTATTTTCTATCCCCAAGAACAAGCAATACTACAGACACAGGAGAATGTTCACTGTTTTATATGAACCCTTATGCATGCCTTTACTTCTCAGCTGGGCATGCTCTACAACCTTCCTACACAAAAATGTGCACATGAGTTTATGTGCTGGAAACCAAGAGATATTGTTGCATTTTACTCAGCCTGGGTTCAAATGCAAAATGGGAAGAATATATTGCTGCTATGTTGAAGACCAGCAATAGGTCAGTACTCAGGCAGATGGATTACAGGTCTGTTTGATACCAGAAAGCTTGCTATAACCAAAATGTTGGACTACCTGAAATGTTACATCCATGCCTTAGTGCAAGGGAATCATTTGGGACATCTTACAGTTATTCTTTCAAATTCTTTCTTGTGCATAAAAATGAAATCTGAGATACACAGAACTCAATACCCACCCCTGAATTTTTTTTTTAAATTACAAATACATTTGGAAATAAAGAACAAAATTAGATTATCATTCTGATCATACAAATGAGAGTTTTGCTTTGAAGGTGCATTCTCTTCTCTTTCTTCCTTTCTTTTTGAAGAGAGACATAAAAGAACAACAGAGAAATGACTATCCAAATGTATATGCTATTGCACTTGCTTCATAGGGTAATAGGTCACATACACCTTCGTAATGTAGCTATGGAATATTATTCAGACCACTAAGTTCTTACATATGAAGGAAATGCAAAGTTACATACTTTAGTTTCCAGGACTTTTCTGAGCATAAAACTGCTGTGGCTTTTTCAGAATAGTGTACATATACATAGTTTTAGAAAATGTTTTATGTACGCTTAGTTTATTTTCTTTCATAAATAGTAAGCTCTTTTAAATCAATGCTGAAACCATAGTCTAAAGTAGAGCAGAGACACAAAATGACAAAGAACACCTGAGGCAATTTCACATATGAAAAAAGAATACAGCCCAGTAAATGCTCCTTTCAACAACTAATTTGACCAAAATAATATGTATGGTGAATAAAATAATGCCCTTTTATTATACAGAAATTGATTAATCTGCCAGTTCCATTACCTTCCACATCCAATTCCCCCCCCCCATTATTTCTCAGACGAAATGTCTAAACTCAATATTTAAATTCTCCCACACGTATCTGCTTGGGCTGAAGTCCACAGAATGAAGAGAACCAAGGAAGACACATGCATTCAAAGCAATACTTGGAAGAGCCACGAACCCATAGTACCGCAAAAGTGAATCCATCACCTTTCCAACATTTTTATTATTTATATCTATAAAGGTGTATCAAAAAAATCTGAAAAAGCCACTTATGGTCCTATTAACTTTGTCAATGCGTAGAATACTGATGTTAAGCCAATCCATTTCGTCCTTAATGATACTTTCCATGTCCCAGTTTTAAAAACTTTTGAGCAGCTTAGAGATGCTTTTTTTCACAAGGAGCTATCTCAGCTTTTGGGGATCTGTTTGGCTTTACCCTGACAGCATCACAACTGCTAAGATAATCTCTTTGCTCTTCCTCAGTAATTCTCTTGATACCTCATGGCCTGGTGGCCTGGCTGCTTGGCACCATCTCTGTTGAACTAATCCATATGGTTTTTTTTTGGGGGGTAAGGAGTACTGGAGTAGGTGACCAGGTATTTCTACAGGCAACAGCCATGTTGGCCATAACCCATGCTGTTCACCCTTCCACCAGTGAGGTATATTTTGACTATGGAGATGTTAAAAAGATGAAATTGGAACAGATTCGAATTACTTATCATCACAGAAAAACAACCAGCTGAACTATGTAAGGAAATAAAGGCAACAGCCAATGAAGGAACATATCAACAATTAAATTGGCTAAGTGAATCTCAGAAGCAACAATAAAAAAACTGCAGTAAAAAGAAAGGCAAAAACTATTGGTGATAAGGAGGAAGCATGAAGAGTGTAAAGTTCTAGAGAAAAGCAAGGAAATACAATGTGTCTGTGAAGATTCTCAGTCATTCATGTAAGGTTATCTGCAAGTTGAGTCATGGCAACTAGACTTCTTTTCCTGTGAGATTGTTTACAAAATATTAAAGAATGTGAAAAATAACATCAGGACTGCATTCCAAACTGTACATACAAATTGCTTTTGTAGAGCTCAAAGCACTTGAGATCACTTCATGTTCATGTTTCAAAAATCTTTCCTTGAACTACTTTTCAAATAGCAAAGGTTTAGGGCAAATACTTTACATGTCCCATAAAAGAGTAAAGTGAAAATAATGAAAAAACCCAAGAGGTACACAGGTGTTTGCTGTATACATACATTTTCAGAGACATAATTACATTTATATAGGACTGAATACAATGTTAATCTATCCAGAAGGCCAAATCCATTGGAACGACACTCATTATAGTCACAATAAAGTCCAATTGATTTCACAGAGTCTATTTTAGGTACAACTAGCACTGGATTTTGCCCATAAGATTATTTCAGTTCCCAATTCCTACATGCTTCTGTGTATCAAAATAATGAACAATAATATCTAGAATCAAATGTTCTTTGAGTGGATATCACACATTTGGACAGATATAATTTTGTGACAGAAATAATGGATTCTATTTGAAGACCACATTGCATATGAAAACTATTTGTCCTTGGTTTTAATGGTGTATTTAATTCCCCCATCTGTAGCTCCTCTCAGTTGTGCTCAGTTCCAGTATTAGGAAGTGTGGAGTGCTGCTGATGGCAACCCAAGTGAGATGTTGTTGTCCACCTGACTCTGTGAGTGGACATACCTTTCATTTGTACAGCTGGGTCTTTGGATTCAAATGTCTCAATTTGGCATCAACCTGAAATCTATCTAATTGGCAACATCCATGTCATGCCAAATACAACAAAAGGTTTCCAGAGGGAAGAATAAGAGATACATCTAATATTCGTCCAACTGTTTTGCTCAGTTTCGTGACTAATGTGATTACGACATGGAGTGCTTAACAAAATTAAGAATCATTATGAGCAATTTTCCTCTTGCTAATTGGAGGTTCTGATTCAAGTGGTTAAAATCCAAAAGGAATTTCCCTCTGAGACTTTCATTGTGTACCATAAAATTGGTACAAACCTCACAGTCAGTGCCCTTTTCAATATTTTACTATAACTAATATATCAGAGGCTGAACCAGACCATTAGAATTGGGGAGAGAGAAATTAATCTTGATGAACTTTAGTTCATTATGATACTGAGAGATAATGAAGACAAGTGTCTCAAAATGCTATCAGAAATGCTAGGCTATGTTCCAATATCTACCGTCCTCACTTACAAAATGAGGAATTATCTGAGAGGAATGTGGTTTTAAAATGTGCAATTTTTACATAGAAAAACTAGGAATTTAGAATCTAAGAGCTCTTCTTCCTGTTGAATGCTGTTTTGTTAGATGATGTTTAATGCAATGTGTGATGCTATGCACACTAACTGAAAGAGTATCTAGGTCAGGATGGGTTGGGGAGGGGAGGGAAAATGCCACGCTCTTTACTCTGTGTCACTTCACCTGTCATGTAAGCTAATGTTGCTAAGTTGCATGGCAGGATGCATACTAGAAAGCTCTCTTCCAATTTCCAAACCTTGGCTTTACAATCATGTATCCTGCATGGTTTTCAAAGAGATATCCCACATTTTTGAAATAATAAAAGGAGGGTTGGGAGTTAGCAAAGATTTTCAACTGAAACCAAGGTCAGAATGAGTATTTTCCATGTATCTGACACTATTTCCCCTCTTAAATAATGGCATGAAAAATTAAGGGGTGTTGTATACATGGAACTAAACCTTTCCGGGAGTGGGATGGGGTATGGGGGAATGCCAAACTGACCTTGCTGCTTCCTTTCCATGTTCTGAAGACTCGTCTCTGTTTTGTGTTTAAAAGGACAGGAGCATTGGTTTTTTCTGCAAGGAAATGCTTGGGGTGGAGCAACCCATTAAGAAGTTCATTTTCATGTGAAAAATAACAGTCCAATCCTACAAGAACAAAGCAGAGAGGAGGGCAATCAAGTGCTCATGGAAAGGAAACAAAACAAAACAGAAGGGGTAGGAAACAGCAGGGGGTGGGGTGGAGAAGAAATGAAACAGGAGAGTTCTCCTCCACAACCCCCCTGCTGTTTGCCACCACCCCCCCGATGTTTTGTTTTCTTTTCTTTCCAGGAGCACTTGATTGCCCTCCTCTCTGCTTTGTTCTTGTAAGATCGGACCCTTCTTTTTTGAGTGAAAATGAACTTCTTAATGGGTTTCTCCAACCCCAAGCATTTCCTTGCAAAAACAAAAACAAAGCAGAGACAAGTCTTCAGAACACAGAAAGGAAAGGAAACACTATGGAGGAGGGGGAGGGAGGAGGGGGGTCAAAGATGATTTATTTGTCCTAATTTGTCTTAATTTGGGGGTTTTAATAGTGGGGGTGTCAATATATAGCAGCATCTAATATACAGGAAAATATGGTATGTACAAGATAGATGGTGAAGAAAGACAGGGGAGGGGGAGTCCACTTACTTGAAATGTAGTGTTGGAGGCAGGCCTTCTGAGTACCATGGACCACCAATAAATCAGATAAGTGGGTGATAATTCAAGTCAGGTCTAAACTCTCACTGGAGGAAATAAAGGAACTCTCACTAGACCAAAAAAATGACACTATCCAGCTTGCACATATAATAAGAATACAAAATTGGCAAGAAAAGGGAATATTGCTGAAGGGAAAAGAGAAGTAGGAAAACAGGAAGACATAGCATGAGAAAGGTAGAGGTAACAAACGAATCCACAGCTGTTAGCTGAAGGAAGTGGGCATAATGAAGAACAACCTATTTGTTTCCAAGTTCTGAGAAGTGCTAATGATAGGATATTTAAACAATCATTAGCACATTTAATCAACTCACTCATTAACTCATATAGTGAGTTAATGGGTGAGTAGATTAAGTCACTTTTGAAATGCGACACAACATCCTTGGGAGTTTTTTTAAAAAATCCAGGAAATTATATAATGACAAGATGTTTTTTAATTGATATAATATAGATTGTGTGTCATCTGCATAGCTGTCAAGTGCTCCCCATGGCTGCCCAGGACTGGGAGCTCCAGGGAGGAGGAGTGCTGGCAGCCGGGCCCTTCATCTAGGGGGTGGAACCTCATTTGCATATAGGGTTCTCAGAATCCCTTGCGGTAGCTTGAAAATGCTCACTGTGACCTAGGTGCCGTAGCTTTCTTGGGATATATATACCAATGCAGACAGCTGGTGCTGTGTGGGTTAGGGGTTGCACAGGAAGTAGTGCTGTCTGGTGGGCCACCTAGCGGCCGGTTGTATGGCTGCCCAGCAGGAGCTGGAGCTCAGCCGACTGCCACCAGAAATATGCGACATTTCAGGGGGAAATAATATTTCGGGAAGATGACGGGAAAGAGTGATTGACCCATGAATGTTTTAATTCTTTTGAGACCTTTGGGTAGTGGGCAGCATATTTCTAAAAATAAAATAAAATAAAATAAAATAAAATAAAATAAATAATAAATGAGTGGAAAAGAAAGTATGACAGAAACTTATTACAAAATATAAGCATAAAAGCTTTGCTAAAAGTCCATCCTAACCCACAAGGCAAAAAAATGTTGATTTCAGAACTTTAAAAACTGAGTTTCTGAAAATCTGTTCTGTATTCTTTTTAAAATATGTTTCTGTCATGCTTTACTTTCAAATTGTATTTATTTATTTATTGTGGAATATGTGTCCCAGCATATTTTTGGGTTACCAAGCCCTTTCCTTCCAATTCAATAAGAGCCTAGACCTTCTTGTTGACACCATTTGACAGAAATTAGCTGATGCACTGACACAAATGCCAAGGAAAACTAAAAATAAAATTTAAAACAGTTTAAAAGGACATGCACAGTGACAGTAGTTCAAAAAAGTTGTGATAAGTCTGTTCACACATGCGGCAACACATTTTTTAAAAGATCTGCAACAACAAAAAGTAGAAGCCTTTGGCCAAACAAGAAATCATCAGCAGTTAGCATGCTCACTGGGAAATGATTTGCTAACAGCCATGTGCCATGTGATTGCAGATTTCCAGCATAAAATCAATCGGGAAGAGGAAGGTGACATTTGGTGTGTGTGATTGCCGCACAAGAGTCAGCTAATTTCATACAGATTAACAGAGTCAAAGGCTTAGCCAGAAAATGGCCTGATATTGCTGCACAGTATCATACCCACATTGCTAGGGGAAAAAAAAAGGATTTTCAAATTTTACATAGCAAAGGGCAGCTAGAATGTTGACAGTGATCTACAGGAAACCCACTTCTGATCATTGATGAGCAGAAATCTCCGGTTTGGCAGTTCATGCCAGTTCGACATTTTGTCAAACCAGTTTTCCTCTAGTGGGTGCCCATTCGTCTGGAGAAGCAAGGTAGGAAAGCCAAGGTGCTGCCTCTGAATGAGCACCTTGCCAGGAGAGGTGATGCTGGGAAGAGTTAAACACCTTGTTTCACCGAAGGACAAACCATCACAAACAACTGAACTGGTGGTTTTTGCTCATCTGTAATCACTTTAATTTACAAATTAATACTAAGCAAGGAAAAATCAGAATATAACTCAAAAATAAATAAATAAATAAATAAATAAATAAATAAATAAATAAATAAATAAATAAATGGAAACTCCCAGAAGTGGACTCCTTTTTTCATCAGTTAAACACTTCTTGCCCAAACACAAAAGAATTCTCAGAACTGTTTTTCAACACAATCACTGAATGTGGTCCTAACTAATAGGGTTAAAATTTCAATCCTTCCTGTGCTTTTAAACTTTATCCTTACCTTTAGAATTCTGGCAGTTTTGTCCAGAAACTCAGACTTTTTATCCTTTAAACGGTTATTTTTAAAGTCTGTCAAGGATGCCTGTACTCTTTCAAAATAAAAATGGGGGCTGGGACTAAATCATTCTCTTTCAAGGTCAGCAAGTTTGATCTTTTCAAAGTATTTGGTCTGTTGTAAAAATGCAAACACAGAAAGTCACCAGGCTAAACAGTGTTACTTTAAAAGAAAAAAAAACAGAAGTGGTATGGGGATAAAGCTTGTATATATGTACACATCGTCATTTTAAACTTGATGTGTGTTCAGATGAATGCTTGAAGAGGGCTACAATATGGACAGAATGAACCTCAATAATGCTTGTAACATAGAATGTGGAAGATGAGTAGTGGGGCAGTGGTGGAGACTCATATGGAGCGGTAGTCTGGATATAAGAGATTCTTCCTCTTCAGATAGCTGTATTTGTGTTCAACACGATGATGGATGGGTTTGGGCTATCACACTCCCTTCAATGCAGGTAATAGCTATGGACTTCCTTAGTGTCGAAATACACTTTGTTTTAGGAGGATAGGCTGAACAAAGAGGAAATAATGCCAGAAGGCCAAAAATAAATGTCTAATCTTATTAAATCTAGCATCTATTTATATTCGTTAGCTGAAGGCCATCTTTCCTTGCTGTAAACATATGAAGAAATATGTGGCTCTCAGCATGGGAAGAATTTATTTATTTTAAGACTCATATAAATAGATAACCAGGTGACTGTCAAGCCCCTGTTCTCACCTCTCCCAATACCTGAGATCAGGACTAAGGATTTAAGAAGATTAAAATTCAAGTCGATTTGATTTTAAGCCCTGGAAGCTCTCACTCCCAGGAAAAGTAGTACTGCCTTTTCCAGGACTTATAGGGCACCACATCCATATGTGGCAATATGCTAATATGTGGCAAAGGAGGCAATGGTAAAACCACTGTTTAAAAATCCCTCTTTAGATCCAACAATACGGAGCAATAACCGACCAGTACTGAATATCCAATTATTAGGGAAAATACTAGAGCGGGTTGTGGCCTTGCAGCTCCAGAGGTTTTTGATTGAGATAAACTCTAGCTCCATCTGCCTTCAGGCCTGGTTATGAGACTGAAATGGCACTGGTTGCCTTGGTAGATGACCTACGCTGGAAAATGGATAGGGCAGGTGTGCCCAAACTTTTTGTAAGGAGGGCCCGATTTGGTGGCTGAGAATGTGTCAAGGGCCGGTTGCTCCCTGACCCTGCCACCCCACTGCAAGCCCCACCCACTGACCCATAAGCCCCACCCACTGACCAGACATGCGCCTCACAATGTACCCAGTTATGCCGGTGGCATTCCGGATTCCAAGGAAGCTATTTCGACTTTAGAGCAATGCTTAGCTTCAGTAATGAACTGGATGAGGAAGAACAAACTGAAACTAAACCCAGACAAGACATAGGTGCTTCTGAGCAGTTGAAAGGGGGATCAAGGGATAGGGATACAACCTGTACTGGATGGCATTACCCTCCAATGGAAAAAAGATGTGCACAGCTTGGGAGTGCTCTTGGACTCATCCTTGAACCTAGATGCCCAGGTCACAGTGGTGGCCAGGAGCGCATTTTCGCAATTAAAGCTAGTACGCCATTTACTGAGAAACCTGATCTGAGAAACGTTTCTTAAGAAACCTAGTCTGGCCATGGTAATACATACCCTAGTGACTTATTGGCTAGACTACTGTTATGCGCTCTATGTGAGGCTACTGATGGAAAGTCTCAGGAAACTTCAACAGGTCCAAAATGCAGCAGCCAGATTGCTGACTGGGATGGGGTACAGAGATCACATTACACCCCTATAAAAGCAGGTCCACTGGCTACCAATCAGCTATTGGGCACAATACATAGTGCTGGCTTTTATTTATTATTTTGTTGTATTTACTGTATTCTGTTGCTTTTCCCAGACTTTGGAACTCCCTCCCACTGGAAGCCATTACTGCCCCATCTCTGGTTTCTTTCTGGAATCAGGCAAAGACCTTCTTCTTCAGGCAAGCTTTCCTTGAATGATGGAGTACCTGTTATGTAACTTTTTAGATGGGTTACCATATATGATTGCATTGACTGACTTCATAAGCACACCTGTGTTTTCCATGTTACTTTCCTTCCCTTATTATGGAATTGTTTTCTCTTTTTTAAATATTTGTGTGATCTTTTTAGTTTGAATGTTGCCTTTTGATGTTAATGCCTTTTCTAATTCCCTGTTCTTAAGTTTAAACATGTCTTAAATGTTCTGGACTGTATATTGTCCCTCTTTATTGTAAGCTGCCTTGGGTCCTTGTCCAAGGAGAAAGGTGGCATAAAATATTCAAAATAAATAAATAAATAAATATATATGTCAATCACCGCTCACTGAAAAAAAAAGTAAATTTCAATGACTGAAATAAATCTTAACCAAGGATAAGCCTGGCTTCCTTATCAAGTTGGTGATCCAATAAGAGTCTACATCTGTGCTCATGTTACTTTCCTGGTAGCTATAGACCAGGCCTGCCCAAACTTCGGCCCTCCAGATGTTTTGGACTGCAACTCCCACAGTCCTTTGCAATTGGCAATCTAAGCTTAGAATTCTGGGAGCTGTAGTCCAAAACATCAGGAGGGCCGAAGTTTGGGCAGGCCTGCTATAGACAGATTCAATTCATATAGAGACAGTACACTTAGAGACATCAGAGTTATATTTAGATTTTATTTTATTTTATTTTATTGTGCTATTTTACATAGTTCCTTATTATGCACTACCTGCAGTGCAGCATAACATTTTAGGCTGTAGGTCAGCCAACTCCCCCAGCAAATAAACTGGGGAAGAGATTACAAAGCTGTGTTTCATTTGGTCTCTCATTAAAAGCCAGAGTCAAATCCATTATTTCAAAGTATAGAAATTTATACTATATTGGCATGTTTCCACATTTAATCTAATGCAAACTTCTCAATAAAAAGAAATGGAATCCAAGAAGAGTGAGAGCTTCTAAAAAATGAAAGTCTAAAGGCACAAGTAAAAACAATTCTAAACAAAGAAAAAGGTGGGAAACAGCACAAAGGAAGAGTACTGGCAGGGAGGAAGGAACTAGAGGGATGGCATTAAGGAAGGCAAAAACAGAGAATGAGCTGCGGTTAGCAAGAGACACTAAAAGCAATAAAAGAGCATTCTTCAGGTATGTATGTAGCAAGAGATAAAATACTTTTTATTTTATTAAAAAGTATTTTTTTTTTCCCATGTATAAGACTATATTTTTATCTAAAATTATTAGACCAAAACTTGAGGGTTGTCTTATACACAGAAGTAAGTTAAGGAGAGAACTAATTATATATAGTGTTTTACTCATAAATTGTCATTTTACAAGCTCTGTATTTTCCAGTTATATATTTTATACTGTTTTATCATATTATTTTATACTGTTTTATCATTTTATTTTATATTGTTTTATCATGTTATATTTTTATTGTATTACAATTTTTGTATTTGGTTAATAACCGTAAATAAACAATCAATCATGTGCAATTAAGAAACTGAAATTTTGGGTTGAAAAATGGGGGGTTGTCTTATACATGGGGGAGTCTTAGAAAAATATGATAAAAGAAACAGTTCATCAGGTAATGAATGGAGATGGAAAAAGAAATATGTTCAATTCCTATTTTATCTCAGTCTTCTCCCAAAGAAAAGGCTATGATCCTCCAGGCCAATCAATGTGAAGGGCAAGTGGAGGGAAGAAGGTTGATGCTAGAAACTGATAAATAGTCAAGGAGTACCTCATTACCTTAAACATGTTCAAATATTGAGTTCAGTTCTCCAGTCTTACGGCCAGATATATTGCATCTAAGAGTATTGAAGGAACTATCTAAAGAACTTTCGCAGCCACTGTCCATTATTTTCTTGAAATCATGGGAAATGGGTGAGGGACCAAATGATTGGACAATGGCTAATGTCTCTATCATCAAAAAGGGGGAAAGGAAGAACTGACACCAATCCCAGGAAAATTTTTGGAATAGATTATAAAGCAGTCACTATGCAAGTACCTAAGGGCATGGTGGCTCAGCAGACTAGAATGCTGAAATGGTCAGCTGCAAAGTCAGGAGCTCAGCAGTTTGAATCCCAGGTGCCATGAAGCAGAGTGAGCCCCTCTGTTAACCCCAACTCCTGCCAACCTAGCAGTTCAAAAGCATGTAAATGCAAGTAGATAAATAGGTACCGCTGTAAGGTAAGCAGGAAGGTAAACAGTGTTCCATGCAGCCATGCTGGCCACGTGGCCATGGACTTGCACAACACTGGCTCTTTGGCTTGAAAATGGAGATGAGCACTGTCCCTAGAATCGGACATGACTAGTATGCATGTGCGCTGGGAACCTTTACCTTTGCCTTTATGCAAGAACCTAGAAAACAATGCAGTAATAACTCGAAGCCAACACGGATCAGTCAAATTCTGCCAGACTAATCTAATCTTTTTTTACCTCTCTGATAGGCAAAGGGAATGTTGTAGACATAGTATATCTTCACTTCAGCACAGCCCTTAACCAATTTACGACAACATACAACATACGATATCAGGAACCTACATTTGCTGGAGTGCAAAGATTAATAACATTAAGAAGAATTCCCCACTGCACATTAAAGCAGTAAGTAAAATTTATAATACAAACAAAGAACTGAATATCCCTGTCCCTTGAAGCTCACTGTTTCTTAATCCTGTAGCTACATTGGAGATCTGTATCTCCTGTTCAGTTCACCTAGGAGGAGAACAGATCTGTGTAGATGCCAGTATGCATCCTTCACATTGTCCTTGAAATTGACTGAGGGATTGTGAGCTACGGATGGACAGAATATCTGCTGAATTCCCCTTTTCTGATCCATTCAGGTTGCGAGCATCTCAAGATAGAACTTGAGACACACACCCTCCCACAAAGCTCCTGCTAACTGTCCCTGCTCCCTCTTTGCAGATGCTCTTAAGGATAAGTGTTAGGGTTAGATATATTATCGGCACAAACCATCTTCAATTCCAGAAGCAGTTAGTCAACACCTCATGTATCTTGGCAATGGGTATTAAGTAGAGATGGGCAAGAAACGGAAATATAGCTTTTCATTTAATTTTGTTTCGTTTGTCTTCATTGTGTTTTGCTTCTTTAGTAACAGATTTTTAAAACAATTTTCATCACGAAACAAAACAATTCGTAAGGCTATAAATAATAGGGATCCCACTGTCCTAAATCAAAGACTCTACTTAAACCTTCCAATAAATTTGCTTTCAAACAAAGAACCCTCTGTAAACAAGCAGGAAAACTAATGGCTAGCTGCTGCACCTCAGATCAAGAAGATCAGAGAGATAAGCTCAACAGCTGATTGGCGGTGGATGAAGAAAAATATTTTTTTAAAAAACTTCCACAATCCAATTTAATTAGGAAAGGAAAACAACCAGTTTAAACTTTAAATCAACTTGCAGACTCAGGCAGAGCCAGCAAGAAAGGGAAGGAAAGAGCTCAGATCCTGGCTAGCTGCAGACAGATCAAGATAACAACTGAGGCATGGGAGGGAAGGAAGGAAAAAAAATAAATCAGTTTAAAAATATACCTCCTGTTCTTAAGATGGTTAAATCAAGAGGCTTCCTGCCAATAGGACGATTAGTTTCATTTCTGAAACAAAAAATGGTGTTTCATTTCATTTCTTGACAATATGTTGTTTACTGTGTCATTTTGTAACATTTCGTAAGCTTACAAAATGATAAAGCAGTGTGTCATTTTTCACAAGATGCCCATCCCTAGTGTTAAGATAATCAGGAGAGGGTTTTCTTTTGTTCCTACCACCGTCATGGGTCAATTTGAGGGGACACAGAAGAGGTCCTTCTTTTTTTGCTACCCACAGAGGCCACGCTAATCCCATCTTCGCCATCCTTAGACAAGTATTCAAATATTAAAAAGGATCAAACAAATACCAGAGTAAATATGGAAGGAGCAGCTCCTCAAAAACGGTAAGGCACAAGAATCCTTTTAAAAATATCACTCAGGGAACCAGTAAATAAGAGAATGTTTGCTTCACCTGCTTGTGAAAGGATGACAAATTTTATTTATTTATTTATTTATTTATTTATTTATTTATTTATTTATTTATTTATTTATTGTCTTTGAATTATGTAAGCTGCCTTGGGCCCTTTGGAAAGAGAAACACAGGGTAGAATGTTTAAATAAATACATAAATAAATATTGGAGGTGACTAACTGAGGAAAGATTTAACATGCATAATAACACTGCTCTGTTATCCATCAAGAGGGATTCATCTCCATGTGTTACTGGTAAGTTGGAAAAAAAATCTCTATATATGACTTTAATATAAGACGAGATATGTTTCCAATAATCACCTCTTTTTCACATGAGAAGTTAGGCTTAGAGGTGAACTCTTTTAAGGATTCATTTCTATCATACAGTATCTGGATGAATACTTAGCTGCTCTTATTTAAGAACCAATTTTCCATGCTGGACTGCATTACATGGCTGGCTGAAATCTAAATAGCTACTGACTGTGTTCAAGAGAAAAAGCTCTTTTCTTCCCTCCCCCCCTCCCTCAAAACTATTTTACTGGGAGGTATCTAGCATCTGCTCAAGCTTTATATACTTCATGAAAATATTGTTTTTTAGAATTAATGTCTTACTCTAATTATGTAATTTTGTTGTAACTTCGTTTTAAACCACCCAGAGTGGCCTTGCTGCCAATGGGTGGTATAAAAATCTCATACATACATACATACATACATACATACATACATACATACATACATACATACATACATACATACATACATACATACATACATAGCCTGACATAGCATGCTACTTAGGTTCTGAGCTATTGTTCCAATTATCTTACAGCACACATTATTCCTGTGAATGAAAAATCAATTAAAAGTATGTTGTCCTACACTGGCCGTACCATGAGAAGGCAGGAAGCCAAAAATACTGCAAAAGGTTGAAGGCAGCAGGTAAAGAAGAAGATGAAATATGAGATGGGCTGACTCCCTAAAGAACCCATAGAAATGAGTTTTCAAGAACTAAGCGTAGCTGATGAGGACAGGACATTTTGGAGATTGCTTATTCATGGGGTCAACATATGTTGCGAGTGATATGAAGGCACTGAACCACCACCACCACCATACACTGTATGTAGGACACAAATCTAGTGCCCAGTTGTTTTTTAGAGGAAGTTTGTTAAGATTTAAGTGTGGAAGGGTCTAAAAAGAGAAAAACACTTAATGGCATATTGAGAGGAGGATGAAATATCCATTTTCTTTTTCAGTGTCACTTTTCAGATCGAAAAATATAGAGTGAAATCCATTTGAGGATTCACTGTAGTTGGGACTGAACCCATTGAATAGCTGGAAGGTTAAATCAACACTTCCTTTTCACTCAGTGGATCTGCTATAATTGGGACTAAGCTGAAACACCCAAGAAGGGTACAGAAATTCTCCATTACTTGTGTGAATTCAATAGATTGTACAGTATATGACAATCTTGTGCACTTAGTTTGTATGCATGACACAGATTATGGGACAGCAAGTTTAAAAAGCAAGTAGTGTATTTTATACATGTGCATGGTTTATTGTGTGTTGCTCTTATGCCTGATGCATGCTGAGCAGACTAGGGGAAAAACTTTGATATGGTATTTTTTGCCCTCTGTGGGGGTGGTGGAGATTCTGGGAGGTGCTGTCTGAAAAAGCACATTTTCTACTCTAGGTGCTATGATACTGCTCCACTTCACAGATGAATGAATGAATGAGTATTTATTATGGCCATGGACCAGCATCCATAATTACAGTGTAAAAGTGCATATAAGATAGCACCACATGTAACTGAGCACAGCATTATATTAAAATATGTCATAAAATTAATAACTAATATAATGTGTTTCATGTAAGGAACTGCAAATTTACCTACACAAGAGCCTCCTGGATTTCAATATTACCAGATACCCAGCAAAACAAATATACCTGCCAGCGTCTTGCTACAATAGCAGAACTATCCCTCCCATGCTTTCACAATTACATTTTAAAGGGAAAACAAAACAGCCATGATAATGATAAGGAATTAAATATTAAATATTTAATAGCACCATGAGGGTGCAAGCTATATAAAACTGCAAAACCTATTACTTTGTTTAATGGGCTTTTTAAAAGATGCATATCAGACAAGGTGTCTGCATCTTTCAGCATCACCTTCTGTGCTTGCCCTGTGAATGTGCATATTTGTGCACAAGTATTCTTGCACACATTGGTTCTTAAAATGAAATTTTAAATCAATCAATTTGTTTATGTTATTAAGAAATTTTGCACATGTTCAAATCACTTGGATGAGATAAAAAGCAGTTGATAACTTGACAGCATCCTGGTCCCTTGAAAAGGCATATTGGTATAGAAAGAAAGAAAGAAAGAAAGAAAGAAAGAAAGAAAGAAAGAAAGAAAGAAAGAAAGAAAGAAAGAAAGAAAGAAAAAAAGAAAAAAAGAAAAAAAGAAAGAATTCCGTTCTCCCCTTTTCAGAAATCTAAGCCCTACAAGTATTACAAGTCTATGCATAACAGCCACTAAAGTCAATAGAGTCTAAAAGTACATAAGCGGGGAGATGATTACAGCATACAGAATTATCCACTTTTTCTAATCATTACTAATTGTGTGTCAGTTATAAACACAAAGGAATGGATCTCTAGAATGCTCCCATAGGATTTATTTCATTGTGTCAGGTACAAAATGAGAGATAATCATGTAGCACTGTGTATTTGTCCAGCCATACCACATATTGTAGCCCTGTCTTCTGCAAGCTGGTACCCTTGAGAAATAGACTATAGTATCCTTTATCCTTTATCTGTTAAGGTCTCTATACAGTAGGCTGGTTGATAGCACATAACAACATATGATTTAATAGATTAATGTAGATCAATAATTTAGACAGTCACATGTCCTCACATGCCCTATTCAGCCATGCTGAAAGGGTATGGAGAGGACACTTGAAGACAGGAGAACATTATTTTCACCCACTTCAATTCTTTTATCATACAATGAGCAACAGATTGAAGAGAGGAAGAGTACTGTGTCTATGCTCTGGGTCACATGGACAGCTTCCCAAAACATAACAGTCTTGCTCTTCTTCTTTTTTCTCCCCCCCCCTTTTTAATGATAAATGCTGTTATAAAGGGATGGGAATCATATCATGTCAGCATTACTGAATGGCATCTTCCCGTTATTCCTGCAGCAGCAGAAACCCAACATGAGGTGTGTTAAACCAAGAGTGGGTACAGATGGCCCCAGTGCCATTTTTGTAGTCCATCACATCAGGCATGTGCCTGGGAATGCAACCAGCAGGCCATTAAGGAGCAGCAGTCTTCCACAAAGTTTTACACAACCTCTTTTAAGCAAATGTAAATAGCCAAGATGTTCCAACCAATATTCCTATTAATTTTCCACCAGCACTAAGGCAGAAAATCTACCCTGTGCATCCAAAGGTCCTGTTGCAACCAGAAATAAATGGCAACAGTAACTGGGGATGCACAGCATAAATACAGTGCTGCACAGCTGCACAGTTGCACAGCCATCAGTACCTTTGTGTGTGGCTGATCTGGCATGGGGGTTCTTTGTCCCCCCTGCACAAAGAGGCTTGAAATGGAGTCATTTTACATGGGGCAGTCTATTTAAAGAAGTGCCACAACTTGCCCTGGTTCTTTCTTTTGGTGCCACAGTGACTAGCAAAGTACAGTGCAGCAGCGGGATCAGCCCTCAATTTCATTGTCGCGCTGCTGCCGCCTCCACTGTGGGCTTTTGCTGCTCTGTCAGAGCGAGCTGTGCATTGGCACAGCTCAGATGGTAGGTGGGGAAAGGGGCCTGGGGAGGAAGAGTTTAGGACTGGGATGCAGCATGGGTGTTGCCTAGGAAGGAGAGCATGGAGTGCTGGGATTTGGGTGGCAGACAACCCTCCTGCAATGCCTGAGGGAGGGTGAGGCGGGGTGGGTGGGGTGAATAAATTAGTGTTTTTGGGGTTTGGGAGAACCCGTGGGGTTTGGGCAGGGGAGAGGTGTTTTGGCCATAGTTGGCATTCTTTGACATTGTGGCACTTGCGCTTGGTTTTCACACACACACACACACACACACACACACACACACACACACAGAGAGAGAGAGAGAGAGAGAGAGAGAGAGAGAGAGAGAGAGAGAGTTTTCCTGCCCCTTTTGCATTATTCCATGTTGGGTACTGGGGGTTGGCTGACACTTTTATTGAAGGCCTGAATTTCAATATTGGATACAGGGTTAGGTAGAACTTATAGTAGAATTTTGGGTGGTTTGGTGCCTGGTCCATTAGGCTTTTGAGCAACAACAACAACAAAAAGTAAAAGTAAAAGTAAAACTAAAAGATTAAATGGAATAAATAAAACAGGGAATACTGAATTATTGTAAAATAATAATAATAATAAAACAATAATAATAATAATAAAGATAAATTATAAAAAAGATAAAATTAAAAATTAAAAGTAATAATAAATACATAATCTAAGTTGTAAATAATATATTAATTATACTATTAGGAGATATGGGTATATTAGAGAAGATTCTGAGGGGAGAGTATATTGATGTTTTTGAACTTTTAAATAATGAGGTTGGAGAACAAAAATATGATAAACTAGAAGACAAAGAAAAGGAGAAAATTAAATGGAAAAAGTCTAATTGTTCTTGGAGGAACTGGTTCCCAGCGCTTTTCATTTATGCAGGCATTATTGCGAGAGTGTACCCGGAATGGGTGTTTCCTTTAATCCAATACATGGACCTCATCTATGCAGACTTCCCCTAGTTTAAGGATGAGTGACACCCTCCGCCCCAACTTACCTTGGGACAGGGCGCACAATGATCTTTGGCTGTGGGTCACTTCAACTTTTCAGCAAATTTTTGGGGAGCATTTTGATTGTGGCCACCTTAGCCAGAGGGTTGTTCAGGATAACCCTTCCCGCAAGGGGGGGGAAAGGCCAGGTGGTTCACCCCCGCCTGGTCTGTTGGAATTTTAACAACCGTGGCAATTGCTCCAGGAGGAGGCAGTGCAAATTTAAACACCAATGCTCCAACTTTAGTGGCCAGCGTGCAGCAATTAATTGCCCCAAGTTTGAGGGAGCAATAGTGGAGCCAGGGACAATGGGACCAGTAAAAAGCCACAGGGACCTGCAGCTCCTAAGAAAGGGCCTCAGTCCAATTAAATTAGATGTGTTGCAGAGGTGGCCAGGCGATTACCCAGACCATGAAGTGCCCAAGTTGTTGTTCAAAGCTTTTATGTTTAGTTTTCAGATCCTAGTGGGCAGAAGACAGGAGGCCACTAGGGCCAGGAACTTGAAGTCTGTTTTGGGACAGGAGGATATTGTCAGGAGTAAGATTTGCAAGGAAGTGTTTAACACAAAAGCCGCTGTCATGCCTCTTAATTTCAGTCTGGGGGGTGGGAGGGTTTAGAGGGAATGATGATACTGACCTATTTTTAGAAGTTAAAGTTTTACCATGGCAGGAATGACTGCATGAAGTGGGCCCACTTTATGTTGGCCCTCTTAAAGTCAACAGCCCAGTTCTCTTTTGAATACCCATTAAAAAACCACCACCTATAAGTGATCATGTAACAAATCTGTATTTGATAAAGATAAAATTTTATTATTTCAGTAAAGTATTATTTCTACAGTATAATCAGAAAAGCAGCATACCCATTGTTTTATTGTTGATAGCTTTACATATAATCCTTAGCAACAAAGAATAGAGGTCAGACAGATTTGCATATATATAATAAGGTGGTTTCTTTCTGACATTTTTTTAAATCAGCCTGGAGCATTTTATATAGACACATCTTAAGGGAAGAACTATTATGATAATGATTCTGTGTGACAGGAATCAACCACAGAAATACAGTCCCTCATTGGTATTTAAAGAAAACAATTTTAAAACCAAATAGCTCAAATTTAATAAATAATATTATCTCTTAAGGGAAGGAGTTCCAAAAAAACCCCACAACATTTTATTTTTTGCTATTCTCAAAACACAAATGTAGATGGATGTTAACACATTGGTTACTGCTAGTTGTATGAAATTACCTCCCACAAAATTCATCTGTCAGCAGATACGTCAAGCTATCCTGCAATGACACACATTCAAAATATATTTTAAGAAAAATGGTCTTTTTGTACTGGTGAATATCTTAACAGAGAACTAGAGTTATTCATGAAAAATTGCATCCCGTGAAGGTACTTCCTTTTCCCTGAATTAGTTTTCTAAAAGTCAGGCAGGAGATATGTCATTCATCTGCTGCACAGCAGTCCAACAAATGGTTGCTGACAAGAGAGTGCCTGCTCAGTAAGAAAAGCAGTACAGGAGGACACTTTAATGCTAACTCAATCCAATTTGCACTTTCTAACACGACACCTACATTGAAAAATGATTGCAAATCATAATTTTCAGGTATTTGATTGGTTCAAAGCAGCACTGTCTCAGAGCCATCTGTAACTGTTATAGAGTTTTGAATCTCTGGTAAAATTCTCCTTTTTGCTACTCAGTAGAAGTACAGAAATCCCCATATAGGAGAATAGCTGCAAGTTCCCCAAAGCCCATCTCTTTCTCATTAACTGGCATTTAAAGTCTTCATAGCTCACTCTGGGATATTTGTAAGAATAAAAATGTTGGCTTATTTACAGTTAGCCAAAGGTACAGACTTGGGTATACTGCTTTCTTTATTGTGCACGTACTAGCAACCTACTGAGCAGATCAACAACAAGAAAGAGTTACCTCTTGCTTAAAGGAAAAATGGAGCAGAAATTTTAAAAGCAGAACAGTCGTTCTCAAACTTGGGGTCCCCAGAGGTTCTTGGCTAAAATTATCCGAAACTTCACCATTAGCTGTGCTACCCTGGGTTTTTGAGAGCTATGATTCAAGAACATCCAGTGAACCAAGTCTGAGAACAACTGCAGTAGAATTGCTGTAACCTAAAAACTCTAGATGTTCATCTATGTCCCATAATCATATTCCTTCTCTGGACTATGACATGTTGTTTAGTATAGTAATGTGCAACTAGAGTTGGCCCATTGATTCAAAGGGCATATGATGTGTTAACCCCTCTGTAAGAGCCATTGATTCAACAGCCAACTGTAACCGCGACTTGGTAAGAAATGCAATTATGTGACCATATAGTACGCAAAATGGTGTGGGGGAATCAGCATTTACTTGTTTATAAATCTGAAATTTGCAAGTTTTCCTTATGGAAACATTTACGATATTTATTTATTTATTTATTTATTGTATTTATATCCCGCTTAATATCAAAAGATACCTGTTATTTTTGCCAAAATCCTCAAAAGAACAATACAAAGTAGCGAAGGGGAAGCAGATTGTCCCCATGGGCCCCAACCCTTAATATACTTACACAAAAACATACACATATTGTATAGATTTCTTACATAGGCCAGCTCTACAGGTATATTTTATATGATTTTTAAGACCAATTGCCTCAAAATAATGCAGAGAAGTGGATATATTTCACTCCATTCCATTTCATTGTGTTTACTGAAATTCCTGAAGAGTGAAGGCTGTTCCTGCACAAAACATTCACTCACCTATTCTTCTGAAATGTGACAGCTTTCATTCTTGCAGAAAGGGCAATGATATCTTGAACCATCATTCCACTTGGCAAATAAAAAAAGAAAGAAAGAAAGAAAAAGAAAAAGAAAGACTAGCAGGTCACATGGACATGTCAAAAGGACATGGCCAGTGGAACCTAAATTGTGGGGGGTGGGAGAGGCAGCATTGAACCCCTTTTGCCCTTTCCTCACATGTAAGTTCTCTGTGCTGCTGACATTATTTGTTCTCAAATGTATATTATTTATTGTCCCTTTGACCTACTGCCATACTGCACAGCGGACAACGCCAATCCACTTGTTGCTTTATATTCTGCAGATTACTTAAATTATATTATGGGGACCTAATGTATTTGAAAGAGTGTAAGTATTAATATATTTGAAAGAGGACTGTAAGTATTTTAATATTCATTTGGTGTAGTGCAGGGTAGCTAACTTATTAAATTAATCTCTTATGATCTACCGTTGATCACACCCTGATTTTTGGCTCATTGTTAGCAAGTGAAGTTTAAAGAACATATGAAAATATTGAAAAGATGTCTGTAGAAAAGTATAGAATGTGCAGAAAAGGAGTTCTAACTTAATTGGAATTAACTTACACCAATGATTCAACTTGGACATGACTTGGTCCCTCCCCCATGACTTGACCTCAACTCATGACTCACAATCCACCCACACAATCGCTTTTTAATGGGGGTTGGGTGGGAGCTTGGTTTTAATGGAGACTTGAACTTAGTGCCAAAGACTCAGACATGGACCTCAGACTCAAAGACCAGCCAACATCCCTGATAATATCCTTCCTTCATCACTTGCCCCATTCCATTTTTAATAAGCTCTTTTGGCTTCTCTATTTATGGTCACACAACTTGAAAAGAAATCCAGGTGTTGCTCCCAGATTTTTCATAGTGACTTGTATAAAACTGCATTAAAGTCAGCAAGTGACATATTTGTAGAATGATCTATAAACTTCTGTTAGACTTTGAATAAATTTTATGCAACATCACTGCATACATATTGAAGAAATGCATTAGTTTGCATGCTAAATGTGCAAGGAATGATTATCCATTATATTTCCATCACAAGTGCTGAAGGAGCAATAATGTTTGAAAGGTATAACTGGCTTAATATGAGAAGAATACTGAACAATGTTTGAATTTTGAATGATGAAGGAATAGATGCTTTGTATACTAATGGCAAATATTCAGCTAAGTTGAATTGCAGAAGTGGTTTCAGTTCTTTTCTGTCCCTGATTAAAATATGAGGTGACTTTGCAAGGTATATGAAGACTCCATTGAGACATGCTGGGTTCTTTTTATGAAACAAATGGAATTGTAATTTTTCACTGGAGCACTATCAAAATTAAGCAATTTCAAAAATCAAGCATTTATGTTGCATCAGCTACACATATAGGTGCATGTTTCCAAGGACACGTGTTATGATCATGCACATATATTTGCCTTTTTTTGAATCACAAGTAAAGATGGGCACAAACTACAGTAAACTATGAGCCAAGAAAAAAAATGAACACCTCTGTTTGTAATTGGTTTCATTCAACATATGTTGCTGGGGACCGAAGTCAAAACCAGAGGATGAAATTTTGTAACCAGGTTTGGTTTAAGAGCACATACACAAACTCATCCATGCAGCAGCAGCAGCAGCAATGACAGAGCAGGCCATGGCCCAGAGCCCATCACAGCCTACACCAGTGGCAAAGGAGCAGGTCGTGACCTACAGCAGAGGCACACCAGCAGCAAAGGTAGGGTTGGGGGAATGGGAATGTAGAGGTGGAGGCAGGGGGTAGGCTGGGTTTTGGTAGCTCATTTTTTGTTTGGGGGAGGTGTTCTTTTCTTTTCTTTTCTTTTCTTTTCTTTTCTTTTCTTTTCTTTATAAAGTCAGCTTGGATTTGTGGTTCACCAGTTGTCAGGGCAAAAAAGGGCAAAAATGCAGACTGCATTTTTCTGCACCTGTCATACAAAGTATATGAACTTCTAAATGGAAATATGGCATTCCATCTATGTAATATTTATGGTGCTCCTTCTGCAGATGGATATTTTATTACCACCCTTGTAGGAAAATTATCTGTATCCTGTCTATGGTCTCTGTAGTCTAGCATTATTATTATTTTAACTTTAGCAGAAGGCAAACCATTTTACCACTAGTATAAAGCTGCATGATTAGAATAGATGACCGTGTTTTGTCCATCAGAGGATCAACTTAAGAAGGTTTACACAAGAAAGCTTCTCTAACATTTATTTTAAACTGTGGGGAAATAACTTTATTACATAGTCGCAGCTATTTATAATTAAGATAATCAAACTGGCACTAAAAAAGAAACTATAAGGTCAATAAAATAATAAAACAATTGCAAAATCAAATTGCAGAAATTGGTAGCTAAATTCAAGGTATGTTTTCTTAGATGTTAATATGCCCAGCATAAGAGGTCTGAAAAAGAAAAGTCCTCCCTTGTTAATGAAGACTCATAGAAGGAGGGACCTAGGAGGATCCCTGTTATGAAATAGCTCATTTTATCTGATTAAATAAAGTTTCTGAAAATACCTTTCTAGGCACATCAAATATTATGGAGAAAGTTATGAGGACTTCTGAGGCTATTAAACAGCAATTGAGTGGCCTCACTGCAGATGAGCAGTGTAAAAATCCAATAAATAAACAAATAAATTCTCAGTTTTCCTATGCACTAATAGAAGTGTCACAATATTTTCCTTACTGCTTGCAAGACAGAAGATTTTGTTGTTCATAGTAAGAAAATTCCAATTTGCATGATCTTATGCACACCTGCTTGATTTTTTCCAGAAAATATGAACTGGATGAGATTTTTTTCCTCAGCTTTTTGATCAATGAGCTAGTTCTTCTGTGCTTACATTTTCAGATGGAGAATAATACTAATTTTCTGCACAAATGTTCTGCTCCAAATGTAGAAAAATTGACAGGAAAAAGTTTGTCTCATTTTCATGTTGGAAGTGAGAAAAAATCAGGCATTAGTGAATTTTCAAGATTCTCTTAACTTGTTGAGACATACTGTCTTGGTGATCAGAAGAGAAGTAACAAGATTTCTTGCCCTATCCCACAGCCCTATGAATTAGGTTTATTACCTTGCCAGGAGCCCATATACCCAAGTTAAGCTTGTTGTTATCTTTGAAGTCTTACATTTTGTAATGGTTCTACTAAAAGACAACTGGGCCAATTTTGGTTCCACAGATATATTACTGTACTTAATGAAAGTATAGTACCATACTGGAACCATAAAGGATGATAATGACGACAACAACAACGAGGAGGAGGAGAAGGAGGAGGATAGAATAATGGGATCATAGAATTGGAATGCACAAGGGTCATCGGGTTGACTCCCTTCCAAAGCAGTAAGTCCACAACTATGAAAGCATCACTGACATATGATCATCCAATATTTATTTTAAAATTTCCAACAAACAAAAGTAGGCCAATTGCCAGGAATCTCATCCTGATGGCTAGATAAAATCTCTATTTGTAACATAAATCCTGAAACTCAGGTCTGAACGATGAGAAAACAAGTTTACACCATCTTCTACATTAAAGTTTTTCAAGTATTTGAGAATGGCTGGTCCATTCCAAGATCATCCAGGCATTGGCATGGAGGAAGGCAGATATCAGGTTCAGCCTCCTTGTACCAAGTTCAAAACCTCTCCAAGTGCTTCTGTGACACTAAAAATGCTTTCTCCTCCTGTTATGAATGGATTTATTTCAATGGAACAATATTCAAGACCCAGAACTTAACACAAAAGATTTTTTTCTCTGTGTTGCTTACCTTTGCCCCGCCTTATTTATTCTTATAGAGATTGCTCCTGCTTTGTGATTTTTTCTGCTTTTAACTTTTTATGTGAACCACCCTGAGTTCCCGCCCAGGAAGTAGGAGCGGTATATAAATTTGAAAAATAAATAATAAATAATAAATAATAAATGTTAAATTTTAATAAATTGTCTACAGCATTAAAAAAACACAGAATGGTTTTTAACACATTTAAAAAACAGTATACTCTCTACTATTCCACAAAGATATATACATTTTACCATAGTATTACTTGCATTTAATCCAATTTGCTTCATTAAGTTTAACTGACCATTTCTATGGTCGATTGTAGTTGTGACATTGTAAGTGAGAACTATACAAATACAATAATTATATAAAAGGCACTAGGATGACGTACTTCACTATAATGGTTCTCAGAACAAAGAACACATTTTTAACAAACACAGTAATTTGTAATATAAATGATACATAGTACCATTGTGCTTTATGGAATGGAGCACAGATTGAAACATAATTGCTTTTCTTTCTATGTCCATAAAAAACTACATACAGACTTACACTGATCCCATTCTCCTTCAGTCCATAATGGATCTACTTTCCCATAGGCATCCCAACAATCTGCACAATATTCATAATGCATTTGTCTGTCCATATAATTCATATCTTAATTGATCCAGTAAATAAGAATTGAATATTGCTTAGATATTCTTTCAGACAACAGTTCTCTGCATCCCCCAGCCAGCATGGGCAGTGACGACACAGTACACAAAAGTAAAATCTCTGAGCTCTGTATAGAATATTCCATAGAAATAGAATTTAAAATCAGATTTGGTTCTTTCAATAGCTTAGAAGCTTTCCCTGCATGCAAGCTTTCCAAACAATGTTTTTGAAAAGGATATATACTGTGAACTAGAGATGGGCACGAAACGAGCGATTTTTCATTTTCATTTTCATTTTTTCGTTTAGTTACGCAATGAAAATGAAATGAATTTTTTTAAAAAAACAAAATGAAAACAAAAACAAAACGACCAAATTTGTCATGTTTTTCGTTTTCATTGCAGCAGATGCATTGAACTAAAAAGAATGCTAATGAAACAGCAATTTTTTGTTTTTGTTTTTGTTTTTTTGTTTCATTACCTAATGAAACAAAAATGAATTTTTTTGCAAAAAGTCACAAAAATGAAAACGAACCGAAATGGACCCCTAAACGACCAAACGACAAACGAAACACCATTTTTTTGAGTCGTGCCCATCTCTACTGTGAACTTGTTTCCTCCTTTTAGAACTCTCTTGTTGTCTCTTTTTATTCTTTTTTTTCTGTTTTATTCATTTTTCTTATGTTCAGTACATCTTTTATGTGCCATTAGGAACTGAGCGCATTTTAAAAAATTAAACAGCAAAATAAAGTATTATTGTCTTTTTCACCTGATTAAAAACCCAGAAAACAAAGCAAGACTCTGAACAGGATCAGAAAGTGATGAATTTTCTTTGCATATTATCAAATATCAGTCTTAGCATAAAATGATATTTTCCTATCTTTCAGCAGATGCTGAAGATACTTCTGGACATTTGTCCTAATCATGCTGCTGCTTCTTTTGAGCAAAACATTTGTGATGGCACAGAGGTCCTCAATCTGCTGCCAGCCTAAGTATCATAAATATAGGTAACACCTAGAAGCACATGTAATATTCAGTGCTGAACACAAAACAACTGCACAAAATGAGGCATTGCAAAATGAAAATGAAGTAGAAATATAAGTTGCCAGCCACTAGATTAAATGACAGCCACAATTTGGATCTTCAAAGGGAGAAGTCAGCAAAAGTAACCTGAGAGAAAACAGGCAAGGGACATAGCATAACTTTGAGGCATCTTGACTGTTGGCTAGAACATAATAGTCTTTTGAGCAAAAACCCATTAGGTTAGTTTAGGCACTGAAATGTGTTCCTATATCACCCACATCCAAGGTCCTGGAATACTGAATGGATAGTCTAATGGTGGCAAACCTTCCGCACTCCAGAGGTTTTGGATCACATCCCACAGTTCTTTTTCATTGGCAATACAGGCTTGTGGTCCAAAATATCTGGAGTGCCGAACGTTTGCCACCACAGGTTCCAAATTCCCGAGTGATTAGCCTTATTAATGATGTTTCAGGCTGCCCATGAACCAAAGCAGCAAGCCTCAAATATGTTGCTTATCAATCCAACGACTCTCTTACTTACTGTACCTGCCTGCTAACCAAATATGACAAATTTGTTTTCTACAAGTGCTCTCCTTTCAACCACATTAACTTTTCTGTGTTTCCTTGCAGCCATGCTGGCCACATGGCCACAGACTTGCACAACACTGGCTCTTCATCTTGAATACAGAGATGAGCACAGGCCCTATAGTTGGATATGACTAGCACACATGTGCGGGTGAAATCTTTACCTTTTACCTTTAACTTGTCTGTGAGACCCCAACCAATAACTGCATCAATCCCTTCAATACAAAACAGAAGTAAACACTTCATGGGTTAATCTGTTGCCAAACATTATTATTCAGCCCCAATGCAAGGAAGAAACCCCATGCTGAAGGACTGGGAGGACTGGTGGGAGCTCCAATCCACTTGGTTTATTTAGGCACAAGGAGAAAGTAGGGCAGGGCTTGGCCAGCAGTCATAGACCAAACACTATTCTCTGCACATCATCACCAACCAGTTGAAGCACTCCATCCTCCTAATCCCCTGCAAATTCATATCTAGATGGAAGAAGTATGATTATCTATGGAAGAGGAGGGATAAAAAGAATGAACCATTCCAATACAAAACAAGAACACCTAGAAATTCCTCTAGACATTTAGATGTTCACTCCTAGCTTTTGCAAATAGTTTGTTGTCTTTTTCTAGAAAGAAACAATACCCAAAACACCAAAGTTATTGATTTTGCCCAATGTGTTTTGAAATTCTTTCTTTAGGTTTGCAATTTCTTTCTGCTTTGGAACATAAGCAAATACATAAAAATATATGGTAACAAAAATTCAGTGTACTAAAACCATTGTTATAGAGTCCTAACTACCAATTTTGGACCCTTGGGCAGGGAGTACCAAATGTGATTCCAAATAAACTTTATAATTCATTACATGAGCATCATTCAGGATGTAATTACATCACTGAACACCCTGTCAGCATGCCTCCTCCTCCACAGGGGGTCAGCAGTGCTATCACCATCTATGCATAGTTACAACTACCATATATATTAATAACCTGACTTTCTGCAGTGCCCAGCCCAGAGGCTACTTTGCTAACCATGGGTACATACATATGCTCTCTGAAAAGGAAGGCCTGGTCAACCCACAATCTGGATAGGTCAGTCCCCTTTTTAAATGGCCCTGCTATCAATTGTTCTCTTACACCTGCTGTGCCTCAGATAGACCTGCCCTCTGATCAGGAAAGTCTGGTCTACTTAGACAGAGATGCCCTACATATAGAGATGTTCTACAAAGCAGTCTACTGAACTGAACCCCTGGCCTCAGACCTGTCCCTCCCTGCCACAGGATGTGATGCCTGGCCTGGATGCCTTCAAAAGGGGATTGGACAGATTCCTGGAGGAAAGGTCCATCACAGGTAAACAACACTGTATCATCTCCAAGCTTAAAACTTAGGCCAGATGAATACAGAGACAGATGACCCCCAGTGACTCCACTGAAAAGGAAACTGGACTAGATCTGCCTTTGGCCTCATCCAGCATGGCTCTTCCTGTTCTTTTATTCTTATGTTACTGAACACTTCCTATCTGTGGCAGACCAGGTCACCAAGCTAATCTATAAAATATAATAAGAGATGTTTTGACTGTAAATGTTTGGGGAAGGGTTGCACTTCTAAACCTGGCAATCAATGGCTGAGCACCACTTGGCTCTTCCTTCCTGGTTATCACCTTGCAGAGGACACAAAATATTGCAACAAACAAGCTGTATAAATAAATAAATAAATAAATAAATAAATGAAATGAACATCTTCCCCATTTACAAAGGTCAAATTTAAAAGGAAAAGTTATTCCAGGGATAGTGAAGTCGATGCCATTTATAACATCCCTTGTTATAAATGCTGAGGGTAAGAAGCATGGCAGTTTTCATCTATCATGCATTCCATTTTTTTCTTACAGGCTTCATTCTTTAAAAAAATCAACTTATTTTTTTCCCAAATAGTTATTGCAAAAAATGGCAATTTTAGTAAACTTCCTAACTGCTAAGAAACCCAACTGAAATTTCAAGACAGAACATCTTCTCTCATTTATCAAATGGTCAAATTTTTCAAATAAAAAAATGACTGTTATTTTCTCAGGGATAGTAAAGAAAAGAAAAAAGAAAAAATCTATGAGAATCCTGTTATTTCTAAAATCCTAATGTCATAACTGCTGCCAGGTGCTGCAAGTTTAAAAAGTCATCATAGATGTGCCCATCAGTCAGACAACTAAAAATGTGCTATGTACTGATTTCTTGCATTCCTCGCTAATGGTTTTACTGTGAAAATATTCAGGTTTCCAGCCATACATTTTGTTTTTTTACCACTAATCTGCAGTTTTCTTTACCAATTTAGATTAGAACATCATTAGAAGCAGAGCTACTTTAAGAGGAGAAAACACACACACACACACACACACACACACACACACACACACACACACACACACACACACACACACACACACACATCCATTTGCATTTTTAAAACTAGCCTATTTTGTTTTATAGTGAATCAATGTAGAGATAGCATAATGGTATTGTTTCCATGACTGTTTCTCAGGCATAAAGCACTAAAATATTTGTATGCATGCATAATGTAAAAGAAGGGCATAGAAGTTTGCTTCAACATAAGTATGGAGTGTCAGATATCTCCTTCTTCTGAAATAAACAAAACAGGCAGGACACCTGTATACTGAGAAATGTGAAACAGAGAACTTGGATTCACTAGGTGTAAATTGTGAGTTATTTATGATAATTTTCTTTTTATAATAACTAAGTCAAAAAGTGAGGAGGAATGAACCTCTTAATGAGGGTAAAAGAGGAGGTAAAAAATGGGCTTCTCAACATCAAAAACTGATCATTCATCCCATCACCTTTAAATGGAAAAGAAATGGAGGCAATGACAGAGTTTGCCTCTTGATCACTCAGATGGCAACAAAATGCCTGGTTCTTCAAACCTAGGTAGCATTTTCAGGAGCAGAGACATCACTTTGACTAAGGTCAGGATAGTCAAAGCTAGTTTTTCTGAAGTGATGCCTGAAATGTTAAAGAAGGCTTCAGTGGAGTTTTTTGATTGGTGCTGGAGTCCTTGAAAACACTGAAAGATCAACCCTATCCATCCTGGTTTTCAACCCCGAATGTTTCACTGGAAGGACATTTTGAAGCTGATGTACAGTACTAACTCACCATTTTGATAGACACCTGTGTCCTTAGAAAACCCTGATGTTGTGAAAGATTGAAGGCAAAAGGAAAATGAGGAAAGAGAGATGGTGGATGGTGTCTCACAACCAATATGGATTTGACCAAACTCTGGGAGGCAGTTTAAGATTAAAGGTTTCTTTCCATGGGATCACGAAGAGTCGGACAATAACAACAAGGCAAAAATTACTTAAATTTTGATTGTAATGTAATTAAATTTTGATTGTAATGTAATTAAAGGTATTCCTGAGGAATGTCTTCAGGTCATCAGATTTTAGCATTTTGATTTTTTAACTAATTGTATGCAACCATTTTCATTATTTTCAAAGAAACTGAAAGCAAATCATTACTTTTGGAATTGTAATGGTAATGACAAAGAGCTATCTTTGGGGAACTGTGGCTGGTAAATGTAAATAATTACTTATTACAAGTCCCTTCCAAACCTCTGGGAAAAGGTATGCTTAATGTCTTTTGCACTATAGACTTTGTCAGGCTTTAAAATGATTGACCTTTCCTTGGTACACTGGCAATATGTGCTTCATCAACATGGATAGTGCCTTTGGACACTAACGCCCTTTGGCAATTACACTGAACTGCCCTCAGCGATGGCTTCTGTTATGCATCAACTAAACCTTTCCAGTTTTTCTAAATGAAATGCATGACCTACTGACTGGACTCAAAATATCCTGTATGAAATCTCCATGTTTGTAATGTAAATATTGCCCCACACTCAATCAGTAGCTGAGATCATGCCAGTGATTGATCAAGTATTGATTTGGGGGCATTTTTGGTGAGTCTGGTAGGTTCTGAGCAAAAATTAATACCACAAGTCAAATTCATGAGGCACAAGTATTGCAAGCATGGATAGGACCATGTCTATTGTATATCCCTCCCATGCAGCAGCTAACATAAGAAGAATCCTGCTGGATTAGGCCAAGGGCCCTGCTGGATCAGGGCAGTTTCCTGTATCTCATAGTGGCCCCTCCAGATGCTTTTGAGAGCACATGGGACAATTAAATTAGATACCTGTCTCCTGCTTTGCATCTGGAATTTTGAGTGTCCTCAAAATGTTTGTAACATGCCATGGACTTTTCCACTAGAAATTTATCCAATCCCCAATTAAAGGCATCTAGGCCAAATGCTATCAAGCACAACCTGAAACAAAGAGTTCCACAGAATAACAACATGCTGGGTAAATAAATATTTTTGTCTGTTCTCATTCTCCCAACCCACAATTTGTGTGGATGACCCATGGTTGTGGTATTGTGGGAAAGGAAAGGGCTTCCTTTATCCACTTTATCCATCCCCTGCATAATTTAAGGATAAAGAGACTATCATCTACGACAGAGCAGGTGAGGGGGCAACTCTAAATCTGTACTACAAACCTGGTTGAATGCACAAGGCAGACATTTAAATGCCACTCAAAGACTTTATCTGAATAAGTTCTTCTTTATATCATATTTATTTCAAATAAACAGAAAAATCTGTATATTTATGACTAATTTGTCAATCTTGGAAAGCTGTTACTCAAAAAAGGATATGAAATAAATTCTTATCCATCCTAGTACATAGTAACAATTTGACAAGTAGAAACATAGCTGCCAGCCTGTCACAAATATCTTCCTACATGCAGGAAAAATTGCTAGTTCCTGTGGATCTTGAGCCAATTAGGATTTATTAACTGGTATAAATTTAACTAGATCAAGGTGTTTCAGTATTGAAATGTTCATATGCAAACTTGGCTTGCTTTCTTGCAATATCTAGTGCTTCATCACTCAAAGTCAAGAGGTCATATCAGCCGTCTTGACTAGATAATCTGCATGAATTTATTTCACTGATACCTCCAAACCAAAACCAGAAGCATCAGGATGCCTAGATGACCCTCCCATTTATTTACTTATAATCTAATGGATCTCTTGTGAATATTACTCAGAATCACTAATTTGTTGGATCTCTATTAAAACTGTTACAAAAATAAATGCATTTTTTTAAAAAAAAGTCTGAATGACAAAATATGAATGTTTTTAAAAGGTATGCACTTAAATGTGCCAAGATGTGTTGTACATACTTATAGGGCTGCCCTAAGTATCCTCATTATCTATGGTAGGCAATTTCATTGGAAATCTGTAGAGGCATTGTTATACTTTAAGTGTTTAATAAAATTGTCTGCATTTGAGTTTATGACAGAAAAACAATTAAAATTCTTGTCCTAGGAGAGTCAGAGGCAACACAGCCAGCAAAGTAATTTAGAACAGTTCAGTTCTGATGCTGTAGCTGATTTTCAGTGAATACTTGCTGCTTACCCAGCTGAGTTGTATCTGATGTCACCCTACTAGGGATGAGCACAAAACTAAAAATGAAATGCTGTTTCGTCGTGTCATTACCTAACAAAATGTAATGAAACAAAACAATACGAGGAAGCAGCATTTCATTACAGACAAAACAAAATGGTGGTGGTGGGGTTGCTGTTGTTGAAACAAACCATTTTGTTCTGTCTATAAACCAATGGGGAGAGGGGAAAATTTTAAGAAAAGTTCCAGGATTTTAAAAAAAATCTTTTCCCCCACCCCAGCACCGATCAGCTGGCAGGCAGAGCTTGGGGGAGGGGAAAAAGATTTTTTAAAAGCCCCAAGTTTTTATTTTAAAAAAACCTTTTCCCTCCCCAAGCCCTGCCTGCCAGCTGATTGGCACTGGGGTGGGAGAAAAAACTTTCTCCCACCCTAGTGCTCATCAGCTGGCAGGTGGGGCTCGGGGGAGGGAAGATTTTTTTTAAAAAAGCCCGGGGATTTTAAAAAAAAACACTTTCTCCATCCCCCCCCAAGCCCCGCCTGCCAGCTGATTGGCCCTGGGGTGGGATGGGACCTTTTTCTCCACCCCAGGGCCTACCAGCTGGCAGGCAGGGTTTGGGGGAAGGGTAAAACTTTTTTAAACAGACCCAGGCTTCATTTCATGCCCATTCCTACATCCTACTAGAATCATAATAAGTCAAAACCTCACAATGGATTATTATAGTCACTAGGCACTCAGAAAACCCAATTGGTATTCAAAGGGATAATTAAAGCAATGTTACAGGAAATGATCAAGAGGCATAAAATATTTCACAGGTTTAACATTAGGGTAGCTTCTTTTATGATCTAGGAGGGATCCAAATTCAAACTACCACTAGAAATCTGAATCTCTTTATCTTATAGGTTTGTAGTCTTGAGTAGAGATGGGCACGAATAAAAAATGACGTTTCGTTTGTCGTTTGTTGTTTGTGGGGTCTGTTTCGGTTCGTTTCTGTTTTTTGTGAATTTTTGCAAAAAAATCATTTTGTTTTCATTTGTTTTGTTACCGTTTTGTTACCATTTATTTCATTTTTGTGATTTTTTTAGCATTTAATGTAAGGATGTAAGGGGAAGGAACATTGTGACCCCACAATCCACCGGCTCCCAAGGGAATTCAATTAAAATTATCTCCTGGAATATTGCAGGATGGGGATCCAAATTGGTAGATAATTCTTTTAGAGAGTATGTGGAGAAGTTTGATATTTTACTGTTTCAAGAGACTTGGTCCCAGCAAGATTTGGTATTGGATGGTTTTATGTCACATGTTCTTAAAACAATTCCAAGTGGGAAATCAGGATGATGACGTCTAACAAACTACAGGCTTGACCCTCCCATTCCCAACATTGCTATTGCTGTAATATTGAAATTTAATCTCTGTGTTTTATTGTTAATCGACATTTATTTTCCACCTCAGCAATCCCATGAGTGCACAAAAACGGGCTTGGGCTGCATTAGAAGATTATATTGTCAACCTGATTGTGCTTCATCCTTCAGCTTCGCTCATCCTGATGGGTGATTGCAATGCAAGAATAGGTTGTAATGATGAAATCTTATTTTCACATTATAACAGTTACCACCTGAAACCAACACTTGTAATCCTCTGCCCTACAGATTGTCCTGTCTTATGCAAATGATTAATAACCTTGATTTGGCTCTCTTAAATGGAAGTTTGGGAGATAGGCAAAACTTTTATATCATCCAATGGTGCTTCAATAATAGATTATGCTCTAATCTCCCAGGACCTGGTAGGAGCAATATCAAACTTTAAGGTTGATGACCGTAAGATAGTGATCATTTACCACTGGTGCTGGAGGTTAATCTGGGAGAATCCATTATCTCTGCTGGAGAAGATCTCACAATTCTCCCAGGAACTGAAATCAGAGCCTCTCGCATTAAATGGTCAGTCAGGCAGGGAGACACTATGAGTAAATTACTAAAATCTTACATCCAGATGAGTCATCTAATTAGCACAGCTGATTCAGTTACAACTGTGCTTTATTAAACTCTTTACAGTATCATTTAAAGCATGAGACCAATTACAATAGGATAAAGACAAAATAGCACTTATTCCAAACCCTGGTTCGACAGGGAATGTAGAGAGATGAAGCATGAGTTATTGAATAAATATAGATTTTACAAACAACAGGCCCTGGAAAGAATTCCACCTGAATGGTTCACACTGAAAAGGGAATACAAATCCCTGATTAAGAGGAAGAAGGCTGAAGCCCAGAAGGAATTATGGCAACAATTAATAGCTGCAACTAGATCTAAGGATCCCTCATTTCTGGAAAAACAAGGGGGTTGACCACCTGGTTGTCAATGAGATATGTATCCCTGCAAAGGTCTGGGAAGCACATTTTAGGGAATCAGCCAGAGTTCAAGAATTGCCTTTAGGTTTGGCAGAGTGGCCCCCTGTTTCCATGCAGGAAATCATCTCGCTGATTCACCAGCTGAAACCAGGCAAAGCCCCAGGTGCTGATTATATAACAGCTGATTTATTGCAGGATAATTTGGAACCCCAGTTTTGGCCTCATTATTTACTTGGATTGACCGTGTTATACCAGAGGACTGGGGGCTTGCTATTATAATGCCAATTTTCAAGAAAGGATGTAAACTAGACCCAAGAAACTATCGCCCAATAAGTCTACTAAGCATTATTAGCAAGCTATATGCAAGGCACCTGTTGGGGAAGCTTCAGGATTGGTTAAATGATGAAAATATTCTTGCTGAAGAACAAGCTGGGTTCAGATTTGGTAGGGCCACTATAGATCAGGCACTGGACACCATCTAGCAAACAAATATTCTACTCCAAAAGGAGGTTCCTTGTATGTGGCATTCATAGATTTTAAATCAGCTTTTGATCTGATACCCAGAGAAAAATTGTGGGCCAAATTTTATTGACAAAAGACTTCTTCTGCTAATGAAGCGACTGCATGAAAATACCAGTCTTAGGGTTATTTGCAATAAGGCAGGGCGCTATCTAACGTAATTCCATCATTCAATGGGGTCAAAAGGCTGCATTTTAGCTCCAACATTGTTTAATTTTTACATTAATGATATTGTGAGCAATTTATCGAGTGCAGACTTTCATCCCCCTACACTAGGCTCAGGCCCCTTTCAATCCTGCTTTATGCAGATGATGCAGTCCTGATGTCAATCTCGGCGGAGAATCTTGAAAGCCTTAGCCTCATACTGTACAAAAGAACAGCTGACCATTAATTATGATAAGACTAAGATCATGGTCATTAGCAGGAAACGTAAAAAACATAGATGGACAATAAATGGAAATAGTATAGAGCAAGTGTCCTGCTATAAATATCTAGGTATGATATTTCATTCATCTGGCCAATGGTCCTCCCACGTGAACCATGTAGCATCTAATGCACAAACATGCAGCTCTGCACTATTGAGGTTCTTTTATACCAAGGGTGGTCAAAACGTGCCATCAGCGATTCAAGTTTTTAAAGCTAAAATTCTAGCCCAAATGCTTTAGGGAGCCCAACTGTTTGCATACTCAAATGTGAAGCCTTTGGAGACGGTGCAGACAAAGTTTTTGAGAAAATTCTTGTAACACCTTTGTGTGTCCCCAATCCATCCGACTGGAGGCTGGATTAATCTCCGTGCACGTGCCCTGATCCACATGTTCAGCTATTGGCTGAAACTTATTTTTGCCCATCTGGCTTGGCACCCTAGTATTATTAGTGGATACATTCCAATCAACTTGGAAAAGGAATCTAACTGTTAACCTACTGCAGCTGGGTTTTTCCTTTTTTGGCCAAAGGCTGCAATTAAAAGGAGAATATGGGATGTAGAACTACAAGAACATCTAGCAGCCCACGATAAACTCAGCACAGTTAGGAATAGTTCCTTTAGAATGGCCAACTACCTTCTAACATAACCATTCCCAAGTTCAGGAGAGCCTTCACCTTAGCTCGAGTTCTGCCCTCCAGATTGTTGGAAGGCAGATACCAGGGTCTTCCAGTGGATAAACGTGTTTGCCCTTGTGACGAAGACTATTGAAACTATTGATCATGTCCTCTTGGAGTGTTCCCTTTATCGGGATATCCGGAGGACTCTTCTTCAGTCTATCTTGCAGCAAACTCAGGGAGGCCAAGGGAGTTTTGTGTCCAACACCTGCTAGGAGATAAAAAGCAGATGTGACTGATGGTGGCCAAATTCTGTACCAATGAGGCATCTTCAGGTGGCGAGGTCAGATGATTGGCAATATCCATTGTGTATTTATCACCTCTTCTCATGATGTGGGTTGGAGGTGGTCTAATTGGTCCCTGGCTGGAACAATTCTAGTCCTATTGAATTGGGCCTTGGGCTTCCAAGATTTTACCTGTTCTGCCTTTTATACAAAGAGTATGCTATTGTATTATGCTTGTCTTGTGTGCATGCTTTTATTGTTTTATACACTTTTATTTTGGTTTTATGTGGAATGTATTTTGTATTTTATCTGGTCAGTGACTGAAATAAAGAGTCATTTAAAGCAGTTCCACCACTAACAAATTTTCCGGTGTTTCTGTTCGTTTCATTTCATTTTGGAGACAAAATTTGTTTGTCATTTCATTGTGTAACAAAACAAAAAACAAAAACGGAAACGAAAAATTGTTCGTTTCGTGCCCATCTCTAGTCTTGAGTAACACCTGGAATCACTGTTCCTCTTGGATGAACCCTTTTCTGTGATTTCAGAAACATCTTCCATGAATGCTACCTAGTACAAAAGTTGAACACCATTCTGTCAACTGTTGGTGGTCACTGACATCATCCCAGAGTCACTCTTCACCCACTTCAAATTAACCATTAAGCAGAATTATGTCATCATTTGCCTTTGAATATGTCAATGTTGTCTGAAGTGATTTGTCCCAATATTCCACAATTCTCTCTGACTCTATATCATGTTCTAGATCCAAATCAAGATGTTGATAGCTTTCAACATTCAGGAAGCAGGCTAGATCCAGGATCTGCTATTTATAGATAGAAAATAAGGTGTGCTGCTTATATACCACCCCATAACACTTAAAGCACTATCTGGGTGGCTTAGAAGTAATTTTGTAGGATACACATTGTGTCCCCCCCTCCCCCGGAGCTCAGAAGTATGGAAGGCTGAGTGAACCTTCAACCTGCTAGTTGGAATTGAACCCCAGGTCATGAGCACAGTTATGGCTGCAGTACAGAAATTTAACCACCATGCCACAAGGCTCTATTAGTGGCAGTAAAAAGGTTCTACTCATTATGCTACTATGCCATTTTTGAAGAATCATTTGTTGACTCTGCACCACAACTAATCAGGTTCCATCAACCATCTGTGTACATATTTGGAGGAAGAACCATAGGAGATTCTTCATTCAGACTAGTTGGCTCCCATGTCCAGTGTCCAACATATCTGAGAGAAATGCATTCCTTTAAGAGCAGCAGTCTTGAAGGCTAGAAAGATCCTTGTTAGTTCCACTTATAGTGAAGCACTGTAAAAATAAAAGTCAGGATTACAACAGCATTCTTATCAACTGTGATTTCCTGCCAAACCTGAAGTTAATGCATTAATGTCTCCAAAAGGAAATACTAATCTGTATTTCACCTGGAACTGTTTTCTAAGAGCAATAGTGTTCTTCCTTTCTGTGATTGTGTATTTCAGCAGGTTTATGGCTATCAATTGATGGATTAAACAAACTCTCCTTAACACTGTGATGCTGAAGAAAATAGCCTTCAATGTCTATGGTTCAATGTTAGCAAACATGATTTGATTCTTAGTGTTGTGTTTAACATTATGTGTACTGTATTTTTCTGTGTATATAATGCTAATTTTTTTCTAAAATCATGACTAGAAATGGGCATGAAATGAAAAAAATTGTTCCGTTATTTGTTATTCATTTTGTTATGTAATGAAATGAATAATGAAAATTGTGATGAAATTGGAACGAACCGAACAGAATCACAAAGATTAGGTTCATTGCATTTTGTTTTCGTTAATGGCAATGCGCAATGAAATGAACTATTTTTAAATGTTAAAAAACGTCCTGAATATCCATAAAAACCCAACGATAATTATTTATTCTGCCTGATAATACCTACCAGGGGGGGTTGGAGTCCTTAAAACGTGCATTTATATCTTTTCTCAGATCACTGTATTTTTTTTTTTAAGGGGAGTTAGGGGACATTGACCCAAAATGGCTCCCAGATGCCTAATATTGATTTCTTGGGTATTAAAATGCCCTGGACATCTGTAAAAATGCAGTGATAATTATTTGAAACTATTACCTACCAGGGGGTTGTGGTCCTTAAAATGTTTGTTTTTGTCTTTCTCCCATCACAATGTATTTTTTCTTTTACCTTTAAGGATGACACAAAATGGATTCCAGCCACAAGATGGATGCAAGCCATGTGATGGGATAATGTAAATTCTTGGACAATTTCAACCAATAGCATGCCCAGGTTGCAGACTGGGTAGGTGTGGCAGCCACAGAGGGCATAAAAGGCTTTGGCAGCCCCTGTCCTCCTTGCAGTCTGCAGTGGGAGTTAGGGTGGGATTGCTGTCTCTGCAACTCATTACTTTAGGCCAGGCAGGCAGGTGTGTGTCTCTCTGTTCCTGCTGGCTGCAGCCTGGCTCTTAGGGGAGAGAAAGAAGAGATTTCTCTTACAGCCTCCCTGTGTGCGTGTGTACTTCTCAGTGAGTACCGTCCCCTGCCCTGCAGTGCAGTCACTCTGCGGCTGCCTTACACCCTGGGCAACACCCGCTGCTGCCTTTGCAGCCTCCCTGCGTACCTAGTCTATCCTGTGTCTCTGCCAGCATCATTGTTTTAGTGTTTCCCCTCTGGTCTGGGGTGTTGGGGGACATCCACACGCAGAAATGCTTTAAGTCACGCAAAAAGTGGGTAAAAATGAAAAACAAAAAATGAAAAAACAAAACAAAATGTTTTCAAAAAATTCACAAAAATCAAAAACGAAATGAAATGGACCCACAATAAAAAATGAAAAACCAAAACATCATTTTTTTGATTCGTTCCAATCTCTAATCATGACACGAAAAATTAAGGAGTGTCGTATACATAGAAGTAAGCCTTTCTCAAGGGGTGGTGCTGGTGTGGAGGAGAAACCAAACTGACCTCACTGTTTCACTTCCTCCCCAGCAGTGCTTGATTGCCATCCTCTCTGCTTTACTCTTGCAAGGATTATTTTCAGCATGGAAAAGCACTTCTTAATGGGCTGCTCAACCCCCAAGCCTTTCCCTGCTGAAAAGAAGGAGCCGATCCTGCAAAAAAAGGAAAGCAGAGGGAAGTTTTCAGAGCATGGAAAGGAAAGGAAACAGTGGGGGAAGTGTGTGGTGGAGAATTCAGGGAGGATTTTTAAATTTCATTAATTTGGTGTTTTAAAAGTGAGAATGTCTAATATATGGCAACAACTTATAGATGTAATAATACGGTAAATTTCTCCTTATACAGTGGTACCTCAACTTAGGAAGTTAAATTGTTCCGAGGATATCCTCAGAAATTGAACTATGCATAAGTCAAACATCCATTTTCCATAGGAATGTATTAAAACTCAATTAATCTGTTCTGGAGGGAATGGATTGATAGGTTTTCAATGCATTCCTATGGGAAGGCTGTCCCAACCCCCCTCTCAATCAAGGGCAGCCAAAGGCTGCTTTCCCCAGCCCCGCCAAGCAGCTGACTTTGACAGGTCAGACCTGTCAAAATCGACTCTGGGGGGGGTTGGCAGTTATAAGCACTGCTCTCCACTCCGCACTACAGCTGACTTTGACAGGTAAGACCTGTTAAGCAGAGTGGAGAGTGGTGTTCGCTGCAAAAGAGATCAAATCAACCAAGAAGGAGAAGATGGCCATCATACTTCCCTTCCAACCTGCTCAGGCTGCATGAACATGCATCCATCCCAGAAGACCCCTAGGACAGCTGCATGTTCGCATGGCTCCGGTGGGTTGGAAGGGAGACGCTGGGACGTGTGCATGTTTGGATGGCTCAGGTGGGTTGGGAGCGCACCTCCCGATCAACCTGCCTGAGCTGTGTGAACATGCACCAATCCCTGGGACATGTGCACGTTAGGGTGGCTTGGGTGGGTTGAGATGGAGGTGCGCCTCCCTCCCAACCCACCTGACATGCACAAACATGCACCGATCCCAAGGATGTGAGCATGTTTGGAAGGCTTGGGCAGGTGGAGGGAAGTGTGCCTCCCTTCCACATGCCTATGCTGTGCAAACATGCACCAATTCTGGGAATGTGTGCATGTTTGGGTGGGCTGGGTCAGCTGGGGGGAGGCACACCTCCCTCCAAACCCACCTGAGCCACTCAAACATTTACTAATCCTCCAATCTCCTTCTCAGCCGAACAAGGGTTGGGTGTCAACTATTATGGAATATCCATTGGACTCAATCAACTTGAACTGTACCCTTTGTTGATTCCAATAATTTTAATACACTTAATTGGTTTTAATGGTTTTATAGTGGGGTTGCTTTCCCTTGCACTTCTGATTTTACAGTTAAATTGATTTTTATTTTTCCACCCTTCATGAATTTTCTAAGCTCCACCTACTTTTTGTGGAAAGGTGGGGTATAAATGCAATAAATAAATAAATCAAAATAATAATACAGTACTGCAGTTCTTTACCCACAAACATTGCTGCAGACATGGGACATTTTATACCCTGCAATAAAATGAAATTCCCACAGCGCATATATGTGGTGGAGGGGAGAAATTACCATGCAAACATATTTATTCACCTAAATGGGCATTAAATATAATGGTTTGTTGTATTTCCACCTGCTGTCTATTGCCCTATAAAGGTGATTCCTTCCTACTTCTATCTGATCATTTTATTTTATGTTGAGGTCTACTTTAGCCATTGCTTTAACACTATAATAGAAGGTCATGTTTAATCGGTTATCTTCCATGACTTAATGAATCTCTTTTAGTCTAATGGCTTTCTAGGATATATAAAGCCTCCTATCTTGCAATTAATCTTTGTTTTCAGATACATGATCTCACATTTGTCCTTATTAAAATGCATTGTGCTTGGTAAATGAGCTTAAGAAGAATGCAGATTGGTCTGTTGCCTTATTAGAGAGCTGGCCTATCATATAGGGACACTGAACTCATTGTTAAACAGCCTGACAGTTCTAATCCTTCAATTCTCTCATTGTTAAGCTTCACCAAGACTTTGAAAAATTTCTTCTTGGACTTCAACTCCCAAACCCTTGCCTGTACGACCATTGGCCATGTGGGATGTAGGACAAGTATTAGGCAGCTGGTTTTGGATTTCCTGCATATCATATCATAAGCTGGGGGTCCACCCAGCTGAAGGAGACATTCCTGACAGACAATAGATGGAGGAAGCAGGGTCAAGGAGAATAAAATAGCAGAACTTTAGAAGGCATGAAGCTGTTTTGAACCAAGAGTTATTACTGGGGGATCCTAGCCCTTCCAGTACCCCAGGAGGGATTGGGCTCTTAATATTTCTAACCATTTTCCTTTTGATGGTTTAAAAAGTATCTGATTGGGGGAGGGGAATAGATGTTTTTAAAATCCATTTGGAAAGCATGCTTTGAGTAGACTCCTGTGTGCACAGCCTTGCCTCCTGATACCATCATCTGGGGTATTCCATCTCACCAAAAAGATTCTCAGTGCCTGATAGACTACATCCTCTATCAAGACTGCATTTTTGGTACAGTGACCCCCCACACCTATCGTGCAGGTAGGGACCCAACCCGGCCTGCAATAATTGAAAATCCACGTTATGTGGATGCGGGTCAGGCCAGGCCTGGGGGGCCTAACTGGGGACTCTTGTACTTATCCCCAGCCTGGTGCTGCCCTGAACGGGCCTGTGAGGGCCTTCCCAGGCCTTCTGAAGCCCCATGGGAAGGCCCTCGCAGGCCCATTTGGGGCAGCGCCAGTCCTGGGGTAAGTATGGGAGGCCAGAAAAAGCCTTTGCCCCTTACCCCAGGGCAGCTTTTTTCATATACTACAGTCCTGCAATATAGTGGGACCACAGTATATGAACCGCGAAAGGGCGGGGGAACACTGTACAATGCTTTGATAAAGATAGCATGTTGCTATTGAAAGCTTAGCTTACATTTTTAGTAGTGACCAAGAAAGGTATCACCTAGCCTACTTTTGAAATATTAAAGGGAACATGCAACATTGTTGTGGCCATATGGGCATCATAGGTACTTATGTCATGCTGAAATCCTATCAAAGCCCTGCAGTGCTAGAATTCTCCATGAGACACTCTAGATATGCACAAAGTTAAACAGCAATAACAACCCAAACATGTGCACACATAGAGAGCCATGAAGCTCTTTTTCCAAGCTCTTCACCTCCTCCTAAAATTTCTTCACACATATTCCACCTACCCAGCAAATTTTGAAGAACTCTTTCTGTTCCCATCCGCTGCTTGACAATAGAAAAGCAGTAGTAAAATATAGTATGATGCTCATCTAAACTGCATGTGCTACTTTTTCAAAAGCTGTGGTTAGTTAGATGAAATCTGGTTGAAACTCTGGTTTCCATTTTTGGTTTCTTTTCTTTGGCTCCAATGAACCACAATTCCCTAAGTTTAGATCTCATGGGGACAATATTGTTAGTTTAAAAGCACAAATAGTGCCTCCTTGCTGTCAAAAAAAGAGAAGAGGCAAAGTCGCCATACTTATTGTCATGGTAACTATGCTTTCCAATTATGGTAAAAGAGATTAAAAGAGTTCAAGATAACAAGAGGGATCAAACCAATCTAACAAATATTCATGGAAAAAATGGGGGAAAGACTGTGCAGAAAGAAGGCTGCACCATCTAAATTTCTGTGAAGCTTTCTGGTTTGTATGAAGGCAGAAACTTTTAATTTTAACCATACCAGTCATAATTTTCATCAAGATTAATTTTCCTTTTAATAGTTGTTTTATCCTGTAATGGAGCTCTAGCCTCACGTGAAAGGATCATGTGGGCAATGGTGACATCTGAGCATGTTGCACGATTGCACCTATCACCGATAAGATGCAAGAAGCCTGACTGCACTGGTTTGGACATTTCCTGCATGTTGATGAGGAAGCTCTGGCCAAAAAGGATCTCACACTGTAGGTTAGTGGATCCTGACTCATGGGTTGTCCAAACAGCACTGGACAAACACCCTTGAGAATGACATGAATTTGTCCGAGCTCATGATCATGCCAAGTGGAAGGCCAAAATAAGAATAGTGACCCCACCACCAAGTGGGACAAACACTAATAAAAAGAAGAAAAGAAGAAGTTGTGGTATCCTTGAGGCCCCTGGGGCAGGAAGACTGTTCATGAAAAGTGATTAAAAATACAATGATGCATCTGTCTAGTTTGACAGAATTCAGCAAGTTTTACTCCCAGGCATATGTGTAGGGCTGCAGCCTTACTTTATTTTTGTTCATGGTCAATGCAGTCTTATATACCCTTTCCTGAGAGTAAGTCTAATTGAGTTGTCATACTGTATTTTGATGTCATATACAATAATACCTTGGTTTATGAGTGCCCTGGTTTATGAGCATATTTGCAAGATAAGCAAACATTTTGGAACACTTTTGTTCCAGTTAGCCAACTCTGTCTTGCAAAATGAGCACTGGAGCACTGAGCGGTGGCAAGAAGCTGGTGGCTGTGGTGGCCACCAGCCCTTTGTCACAGCTGCTGCCACTGCCATCGGGGCCATCGGCTCCTCACAAATAAGGTAACTCTTCTTTTGTTCCTATGGATATATTTTTTGAATTTACGCGTATTTTGGTTTATGGGCATGTTTCTGAAATGAATTATGCTCATAGACCAAGGTACTCCTGAACTGAAACATACTTAAAAGCCATCAGAAAATGACAAAGAAACCTGATGAGGCAAAAGCAGCTTTATGAACACTGAAAGGAAACATACTTGATATTGTAAGCTTCATTCATGTGTGTTCAGAAAAAAATGGGGGGAAAACACATCCCCCCCCCAAATTGTTCCAGGTTTATTCCGGGCCTTCTCATCTCTAAGCATCACTAATACAGCCAAGGGTGTCAGGGGTTGAAGGCACAGTAAAGAAAGAGCAAAAGTTAAAATGACTTTCATTAGCAATGATTTTAACTAGATAGCCTTTGGCATCCCATCAAACTTTGCAATGCACTGTTCTGATCCCCATTAATGTCTGATTTGGAGGAACAATAAATAATACTGGAAAACAAGTATGGGTTATTAGTTTTTCTGGTTCTCTAGGCACCATTGCACCATACCCTCTTGTATCTTGCATCTCTTAGCAAACAGATCACAGCTGTTGAAGCCAATGTCCAATGCAACTGTCTCTGTGAGATACACTCTTATTAAAGGCAGTAGTGGAATTTTATCCCACTTAGTCTAGAACTTACTGAATTAATGGAGCATAAGGGAAAACAGTAGCCAAAAGTAATTTAAAACCCAGTAATTGAAAATATAATGAACTCAGAAGTGCACTCAGATGTAAAGTTATTTCACGTGCAAACAGAAATACATCAATTAATATTATATGAGGAGAGAAGGACAAATATACTTTAGTTATGACGAGAAAGAAAGAAAGAAAGAAAGAAAGAAAGAAAGAAAGAAAGAAAGAAAGAAAGAAAGAAAGAAAGAAAGAAAGAAAGAAAGAAAGAAAGAAAGAACATTTTTTGAGCTTAAGCCGGTGTAATTCATTTTCTGAAAAACTAAAATGCTAATGATCACTGCTTATGAATTTTAGGAAGCCTATCAGATAATTAGCTAGAAAAACCAATTGTTCATAAACAGGCACTATCCTACTGTAAACTAAAAAATCAAGAAAGGGGAAAATAATGTATTATTTCATCCACAAATGCTGATGTTGTGAATATCTAAGATGTCTTGGACACTGATGGAAAATTTCCAAATAATGAAACAAGCAATCACTTTAAAGAATGGAAAGGCAATGGATGGCTCTCATGTCCCCATCTACCATGCAAATTACTTCAACTCCAGAGGAGCAGATAATAGGTAGAGAGTTACACAGATATGTGAGCAGGATGGATTGACTTTCAGATAAGGAGTCTATCAGCTCCATTCCATAGCCCTAGGCACTCTGCACAGCTACATACAGAACTGGGCAAGTAATACACTGAACTCTTAAAACAACTCCAGATGAGGGTACTCGGTCAGGATCAAGCCCTTTATATATATTGGCCAATATTTTATTATTTATATATGTCCAAGTGTTGTGTCAAAGGCATAAATCAAGGATGTAATTAGCCATTTGTTAAGAGGTTGAGACACATTAATCACTGTGCAACAAGTGTGCAGAAGGAATACAGACCTTGACTTCTTAACTGGCAATGATTCATTGACAGGATTAAATACCATTTCACCATTGATAGGACTTAATACCGCTACCATATGTGATATGATTCTGGCCATTATATTTAAAAGGAGTTTCTTTTTTTAAAAAAATTATACACTAATTGTAACATTCATTTTGTATCCTGGTCAGGCATACCAGAAAATGACTTATTGATTTGAGTTTAGAGTCCCTTTCACTTGATTTAAGTCCAAATCCCAGGTCAGTACTAGAAAATAGAAAGAGTTATGCTTCTCGTTTGTTTATCAACAAGTACCCAAAATCCTTTTAGGCAAAGTGAAACTTTATGAGTAGGGTGGCAGATACTATAGTTATAATATTGTTGGGACCCTGTGCTATTTTTATTTAAACACTAAACTTTTAAACATTTGGACCTTTAAAAGGCTCTGTCGTCATCTTCGTCATCATCGTCATCATCATCATCATCATCATCACTGGAACACTGGCCACCCATTGTCAGGTTTTTGTTTGCTTCTTTTTTGACAGTCAGATGGCAAAAATCTACCATCATTCCTCTCTTTCCTCAGAGAAACAAATTAATTAGAGGAAACGCAGGGTCAGGGCTTTTGCTATGCAGAGTCAGCATTTACATTTAGAGGACATTGAAACATAGATGCATTTATCTACTAGGTGTCTTAGTGTTGTTGTTATTAGAGGTAGGAGCCACACAAAGCCTACCTATTAAAATGTCATTTGGGGCCTTGATATTTAGTGGAACGTTTAATCTAGGGATGGGCATGAAACAGAAAAAGAACATTTCATTTTTTTGTTTCATTTCATTTCTTATGATTTTTTGAGAAAAATTCATACAAAATGAAATAAAATGAAATGGCTCCCTTGGATCCTAGAGGCACCAGATTTGGTGCCCGGGACTCCAGGAGCCATTTTTAAAGGGCTCCTGCTGAGCCCCTTGTACTGACTGGGGCAGGTTTAAAGTGCTCCAGCCATTGACAGCTTGGCAGGAGCCCTCTACAAATGTTTGGGAGGGCACTTCCAGCAATCGCGCCACCCTCCCCACCATTTTCTGAAGGCTCCTGCCGAGTTGTCAATGGCTGGAGACCTGTAAACCCTCTGGTGCCATCTGGGCCAGGTTTAAAGGACTCCCGCCATTGACAGCTTGGCAGGAGCCCTCAGAAAACAGTGGAATTAAACAGTTAATTTCAATGAAAAAAACAACTGTTTTGTTTTGTCTATAACAAAATGCCTCTTCCTTGTTTTGTTTTGTTGTATAACAAAATGACAAAACAGCATTTTGTTTTTCATATCATGCCCATCCCTAGTTTCGTCCTAAAGCAATCTAGCTGTTTACTTCACTCCTCACAATTCATTACCCTTTTCTGTGGGATCAGTATTCATTGAATTACTCATTCACAATCTGAACATATAAAAATACTAAAAGAAAAATCCTAGAAATATATATATATATAGAACTAGCTACTAGAGATAGGTATGAAATGGAAAAAATAGTATTTTGTTTTGTTTTGTTTCTTTAGCAGTGTTGTTTCATTTTATTTGTAATGAATGTTTAAAGTAGTTTCCTTACAAAATGAAATGAAATGAAATGAAATGCTCTGCTCCCCTGAGTACTAAAGGACCAAAATGGCAGGGAAGCTTCCTTAAACTCTTCCCTGTAAGCCCCTGAAATTTGGAAAGGTTGGGGGGGTAAGGGGGCTGAGTTATGAAGCTCCAAAGGGGGTGCCCCTAGGAAAAAAATTTCTAATTGGAATTGGAAGCCAAGCTGTGGCGGCACTAATCACTCACCCACAGTTTGGCTTCCAATTACAATTAGAAAGATTTTTTTCCTACGGGAACCCCATTTGGAGCTTCATAACTCAGCCTCTTGATCCCCAAACCTTTCCAAATTTGGGGGGCTTACAAGGAATAGCTTGAGGAAACTCCCCTGCCTTTTCCTAGAGGAGAAAATGGTGTCTCATTACGAAATGAAATGTGTCCTACCATTTTGTTACCTAATGAATTTGCTACTTATTGAAATAATGAAACAGTGTTTGGCCTTTCGTTTCGTGCCCATCTCTACTGTTCGCTATGATCTTCATTTTTCAACATCAGGGAAGGGATTGGAATAAATCCCCCACAGATAAAGTCAGCCTGCTGTATATTTAATTAAAATTTCCAATGGCAAGGAAGCCAGAGAAGCTACAACTGGAAAACCAGGCATTTTCTTTCCTGCTTGCCCTGATAGTATAACTAGCTACTGTTGACAGCTTGCCAAGCCTCCCCCTTCATACTTTCAAAAAAGATGCTAACATTGAATTCTTCAGGACCGCTTTTAATGATTTTACATCTGAAAGCCTGTGAGCACTTGTTGTGGCATTATTCTAGGATTAAGTGTTTAAGATGTTCACCTGGGGTTAAAATTTTAATTCCTTTCTGCAGATGTTCTTTCTTATTCTGTTTGTTTATTTGATGATCATTAATATATTTAATTACTGATTTTGTTGCTTTTTTGTAATATTATATGTTGGCTGCTTGTACACAGCCCAGACAATGTTTGTTCACTATGGAGCAGTAGAAAAATATAAGTAAATATTGCTTGTTTCCTTGTGTCATACATTTTGTTCAAACTGTTTCTGTATGATACAGTACAGAGAAGATCCTACAGTCAATCAGAAAAGCGCCAAGTCAACTTTGGCATGGCTCTTTGGGCACATCACCTGTTTCAAAAAACCCCAAATTTCTCTTGTTTTAAAATAAAATCAAGGCATACTAGGGTGCATCTGAAAATTATTACATGGGTAGTTAAACTGTGGAATTGATTCCTTCAAGAGGTATAGTAACTGCTGAGGAGCAGAACATTTTTAAAGGAAGACTGAGAAGACCAAGTGATCATGGCACGATCACTTTTGAAAGTGATACATTCATGTCCCACTCTACCTTTTTGTGCTGGCATCTGGCCCATCACTGCATGAACAGAATACTGAATTGGACAGGCCTTTGCTCTGGACCATTAAAGATCTAATGTTCCCTTTAGGACAACCAAGTGACCAAGTGTCTTCAGGGAGTCCTATTTGCTCCCTTTTGGACTGCCAAGTATCTTCAGACCATCACATTCTCTTTCTTAAAAAAAATTCAAAACAAGCTTCTCTCTTTCTCTCTCTCTCTCTCTCTTGCTCACACACACACACACACACACACACACACACACACACACACACACACACACACACACACACACACACACACACACACACACACACACACACACACACACACACGGCAACTGATTTCTCTGTAGCAACTCTATTGCTCAAAAGTCCAAAGCAGTTCTCACTGGGGAAATATTATTTGATTAGAAACATCCCTTGCATTTAAGGGGGGACACTGCATGGCTTGGAGATCAAGCATGTGAAACAATGCATGGAGCTTGTTCGTGCCCAAAGCTTAAGAGCAGACACTCACTCACACAAGGTGGCTAGGCTGCATGAATGGGGGACCAATTCAGTAAGCTGTGAAGCTGCTCCTGTGGTCATTTAATTGTCTCAATTCACAGGGGTCTCTTCAAAAAGAAGAGGATTAGAAATCTCTTCACAGTACTAAGTATTGGAATTAAATATTAATCATTCGTTTCTATGGGTGTTTATCCAGGAGCAAAGAAGAAGCGTTGGTTTTCTATCCCCGGACTCTAAGAATGGGACCAAAGCTCAGAAAAGGAACAGAGGAGAAAACCTCTTTTGATCAGAGGACATCATACTCCTATTCTTGCATTCTCTTTTAAGTAGTTACAAAACAATCATGTGATAAGGCAGAATCATGCTCTGTTCTACTGGAGTCAGGTTTACCAGTTTGCTGTTGGATCTGTTCACAAGTGTAAATAAAGAAAATGGTTTTTATGCTTTCTGTTACTAATATCTCAGAGTGAGTTACTGAGACTATAGGTACAAGTTAATGAGAAACTGGTGGTCTTCTCTGGGAAACATTAAACTATTCTACTTTGTGAATCCCTGTATTTCTGTCTTGTGGTGCAGTGGTTAAAACTGCTATACTGCAACTAAAACTGTGCTCATGACCTGGGGTCCCAGGAAGCAGGTTCAAGGTTCATTCAGCCTTCCATCCTTCTGAGGTTGGTAAAATGAATACCCATTGTTGCAGGGGGAATGCATAGCCTGAATCATTGAATTGTAAAACACCAAGAGAGTGCTGTATACACTATGGGGCGGTATAGAATAAGAACACTTTTGCTTTGCTTTTGCTATGTAGCTATAGAGGAATGTAACCAGAAATTTCAAACTTTAAAATAAATCACACTGACTAGATGTGAAGACAATGTGGCACAGCCTCACTTCAGGCATAGCCACAGCCCTCTAACAAGAGGCATAGAGCTTCTGTGTAGATTGATGGATGGATGTTTGTCTGTCTTTCTTTGCTTGTGTGGGACAGTGCCTCCATGTCTCTTTGCCATGGCATACATTTGTCCATCTGTCCATGCATGCATGCATGCATGCATGCATGCATCCATTCATAACCCACCATTTTCTAATTATTCACTGCATTAGATGTTACAGCCTTCTGAGCTGGAAGAGCTCATCAGACTGGAGTACTCAGGGGCTGGAAGTTCCCATTCCCTCTGTGCTTCCTGGGTAAGGGGCCAGCCAAGTTCACTGTAACATGTGTGGCTATCTGTGTCAGACTAGGCAAACTGCTTAGCCCCAGATCGCCACCAGAAGAAGGAGGGTGTAAACTATGTTTAAGTGGTCTGTGCCTAGATGCTCTCTGCTCTGTGGTTTATGGTCCTGATGACTCCACAAAAGGAGCAATATGCAGTCCAATGAAGTGAGGAGTGTACAGACTTCAACATTGGAGAAAGTAAACAGCCTATTAAACAGGAGGATGACCCAACATAGGAGGGGCAACAGCTCAAGACCAGAATCAGCAGTACACCTCCACTTGAAGGACAAAGGGCACTCATTCAAAGATGAGGATGTACACATATTTGACAGAGATGATAGGTGGTTTGAGAGAAGGGTCAGGGAAGCCATTCATGTGAGCATTGAAAACCCCTCTCTCAACAGAGATGGGGTACTCAAGCACAATCCATCTGCTACTTTTCAGGCAGTGATTTCAACAATCCCCAGACAAATAAAAATACTTCACACCTCAACCACCAAGACCATACTTAATGAGTTTCAGCACCTTAGGACATTGTTCACCAAATGAAATATTGAGACTATTGTTCACCTAACAAGCCTATTCAGGCCATTGTTCTTCTTGTGAGCCTATTTCAGACCAGGTTGACATGAGGTCAAGTGAACTATAAAATGGAGAACTCATAACTAGCTTTCCTCAGACTGACAGAGCTGTTTGGATGAGCAGAGAAATGTTTCAATCTCTCAAGAAAATAAGCCCAGTTGCCATGACACAACTTCCAGATAAACTCACCTGGATGACTGAGAATCTTCACAGACATATTTTTTTCAAATGCAGACCGTACCACAAGCACCTTTTCCCCTGTCACCAATGAATTAAACTCTTGTCTTAAAACTAATATATGTGCACTAGTTTTATCATACAGTCATATTAAGAATAGTGAGGTTGAAAGGGTCCTACAAGGCCATCAAGTCCAACCCCATGCTCAATGCAGGATTACAAATCAAAGTATATCTGGCAGGTGGTTGTTCAGATTTCTCTTGAATGCCTCCAGTGTTGGAGCACTCACTACCCCTTGAGATAACTGGTTTCTCTGTCACACAGCTCTAACAAGTAATTTTTCCTCATATTCAGCCAAACCTGGGTTCCCATAACTTGAGCGTATTGTTGTGTGTGCTGCATATCCATTTTGATCAAATCAAAATTGAGTGATAGACTGAATGTGTATACCATCCATCTAGTATTTTGCCACTATTTGGGACAGTTTACAGAGATAAAAACCCTAAAAGCATTCCCTCCACTCATGAAACATATAATCAAGGCAACCAAGACAACATTATAGTATAGTATAATATAATCATAAGTTGCCATGAACTGAGGGTATCCTAAAAACCTTCTTTGAATAGTTATATTTTTATTAGTTTTCAAAAAGCTAGGAGAGAAGGTGCCTTGTGCATCTTCCCTGGCAGAACGTTTCATAAAGTAGTAGTCATCACTGAGAAGGTCCGTTTCCAAGTCATATATTTAGAACTTCCCTCAAGGTACCAATCCAACATATTATTTGTCTTTCAAATACTAGCAGATTCACTCCAAGGTAACCAATTGCCTGTCAGCTTAGACCTGCAACATGTTTGCCCCCCCCCCCCAATCAATCTGGACATTTACTTAACAAAATGTGTGTTGAAAAGGGTAGGAACCTCCCTAGCCTGTAGCTTCACTGTCCCAGTGGGTAGAGTACCTGGTTGCTGCCCTGTCTGTCCTCTTTGCCACTCTATCCCATCTGAAACATAGGAGGGCAGAGCAAAAAGAAAGAAAGAAAGAAAAAGAAAAAAGAAAAAAGAAAGAAAATAAATAAAAGGGGGGTGGGATGACATGATGCAGAAATCCATAATGGCCAGCAGCAAGCATCACAAAAGTAAACTTCAGCATGGAGGAAGGAGAGAGAGCTTAGAGTGGTGGTGGCAAACCTTTGACACTCCAGATATTTTGGACCACAACTCCCAGAATTCTGAGCCTAGATTGCCAATGGCATAGGACTGTGTGAGTTGTGGTCCAAAGCATCTGGAGTGCAGAAGGTTTGCCACCACTGGGGGATTGTTAATGGCAACATGACCTGCGGCACAAGTTATGCAATTATCTTGCTTGTGCAAACTGCTCAGAAACCTAAGATAACAGCTGCTTTGTTTAAGAATTAGAAGACGTGGATGAGCTACTTGTATCTTTCAAGTCAACCAGTCTTGCAGCAGTTGCTGTTTGTGCTTTGCTTCTCAAATGCAAAGGAGACTGGACACATTAAAACAAATTACAGAAAACTTACAGAGGCAAATTGAACTGTATCTGGCTGTTGAAAGGAACAAATTGCATAAGGCTTTCTCTCATGGTGTCTTATCATGTTAAGGATGCTTAAATCAATGAGAATGAAGAATATATCAAGTTAACTGGGAGTTGAGTCATGGCTACTGGACTTCTTTTTTGAGAGATAGAAACGTTTCGCTGTTCATCCAAACAGCTTCATCGGTCTGAATACAGCTAGTGCAAGTAGTCCTTCTTATAGTCAGCTTGACCTCTTATCCCCTGGTCTGATTGGCTCATAAGATGAGCAATAGCCTGAATAGGCTCATTAGGGAGACATTAGTGTCCATGGCCTTAAGGTAAACAATGGCTTAAGGTGCTGAAACCCATCAAGAATGGGTCGTTAGCTGTGACCTTGGTGGTGAAGGCTCTTTGATTTGCCTGGGTACTTTGGAAAGTACAGCCTGATACGTAGCAGATAGACTATGCCGGAGCCCACCACCTCTGTTGAGGGAGGGATTTTCAATGCTAACATGAATGGCTTCCCTTACTCCTCTCTCAAACCACCCCTCTTCTTTGTCTAATATGTGTACATCCTCATCTTTGAAAGAGTGGCCTTTGTCCTTCAAATGGAGGTGTACTGCTAATTCAGGTCCTGAGCTGTTACCCCTCCTATGTTGGGCCATTCTTCTGTTTAATGGCTGTTTAGTTTCTCCCATGTAGAGGTCTGAACACTCTTCACTGCATTGGACTGCATATACTATATTGCTCCTTTTATGGTTTGGTATCGGATCCTTTGGGTGGACAAGTCTCTGCCTTAGTGTGTTCCTGGGTTTGAAATAAACAGGGATGTGGTGTTTGCCAAAAATCCTTTTAATCCTTCACAGCAATAATCTGCCAGCAGCAGAAGCAGAACTACTCAGGATAAAAGTCTCTGCTGCACTGTCCAGTGCTCAACCACCACCATCCAACCTCACCAGCCAAGAGAGAAGTGCTGTGACATCCCTCAGCAGGGATGAGAGCATCACAATTCTGCCTGCGGACAAAGGAAGGTGCACTGTCGTCCTCAATACTGTGGACTACCACGAGAAGGTTATCATACTTTTAGATGATCAACACACATATAAAAAACTAAGAAGAGACCCCACCAGCAATTACAGGAAGAAAGTAATAGAATGCTTAAAACTCTTGGAGCAGGAAAACGCAATTGACAGGGTGACCTACCACCAGTTATATCCCGGAGAGACAGTCCCCTGCTTTTATGGACTTCCCAAGATCCACAAGCAAGGAATCCCCCTCAGACCTATTGTCAGCAGTAGAAATTCAGTGACTTACAACATCACAAAATACCTGGCAACTATCCTAGACCCACTGGTTGGACACATGGACCACCACGTACACAACTCAGAAGAGTTTGTTTCTAAAGTCAGGGAACTCAAACTGGATACAGAGGAAACCATGGTATCCTTTGATGTTACATCACTCTTTACCAGCATACCCACCACTGATGCGCTAATAATGGTAAAGAGAAGATTAAGAGAAGACAGCACCCTCACCTCCAGAAGCCGCCTCAACCCAGACCAGATATGCCTGCTCCTGGACCTGTGTCTGAACACCACATATTCCGTGGTGTCTGAACACCACATATTCCACTGGTTCAGGTATGTAGATGATCCCTGGGTGAAAATAAAGACTCAGGAAGTACAGGCCTTTACAGACCACATCAACGCAGTGGATCCTAATATTAAGTTCATTAGGGAAGACATCCAAGACAACAGGCTGGCTTTCCTGGATTGTGCAGTCATCATCAGACCTGACCGTGGCCTGGGAGTAGAAGTTTACAGGAAACCCACCCACACAGATCAATACTTACTGTTTGACTCCCACCATCCATTTCAACACAAACTAGGAGTCATCAGGACCCTAAGCCACAGAGCAGAAAGCATCCCCACCTCCACAGACGGAAGACGGGCACCTGAAGATAGCACTTAAGGCCTGTGGATATCCAAAGTGGGCCTTCAACAAAGCAGTGGGCCATCCCAGAAGAACAAGGGATCAGTCTGATACCCAGATCCGACGGAAGAACCTGGTCATTCCGTACATGGCGGGAGTGTCGGAGAAGCTTAAAAGGATTTTTGGCAAACACCACATCCCTGTTTATTTCAAACCCAGGAACACACTAAGGCAGAGACTTGTCAACCCAAAGGATCCGATACCAAACCATAAAAGGAGCAATATAGTATATGCAGTCCAATGCAGTGAAGAGTGTTCAGACCTCTACATCGAAGAAACTAAACAGCCATTAAACAGAAGAATGGCCCAACATAGGAGGGTAACAGCTCAGGACCAGAATCAGCAGTACACCTCCATTTGAAGGACAAAGGGCACTCTTTCAAAGATGAGGATGTACACATATTAGACAAAGAAGAGGGGTGGTTTGAGAGAGGAGTAAGGGAAGCCATTCATGTTAGCATTGAAAATCCCTCCCTCAACAGAGGTGGTGGGCTCCGGCAGAGTCTATCTGCTATGTATCAGGTTGTACTTTCCAAAGTACCCAGGCAAATCAAAGAGCCTTCACCACCAAGGTCACAGCTAACGACCCATTCTTGATGGGTTTCAGCACCTTAAGCCATTGTTTACCTTAAGGCCATGGACACTAATGCCTCCCTAACGAGCCTATTCAGGCTATTGCTCATCTTATGAGCCAATCAGACCAGGCGACAAGAGGTCAAGTTGACTACAAGAAGGACTACTTGCACTAGCTGTATTCAGACCGATGAAGCTGTTTGGATGAACAGCGAAACGTTTCTATCTCTCAAAAAAGAAGTCCAGTAGCCATGACTCAACTCCCAGTTAAATGCACCTGGATGACTGAGAATCTTCACAGAAATATATCAAGTTTTATTTCAATTTCTGCTTTGAATATACAAGTCAACCCAGTTAATAAAGTGTGAATTATTTTTCAGCAAATGTTATGTTGAAGCCATAGCTTACTGATGGCTTATAAGGTCCAGCTTATATTGAATGTGTTACAAAATGTTGGAGTGGATCTAACACTTATATGTTCCTGCCCAAGATAGGATTGTTTGCAGAGAATTAGTTTACTGTTTTAGCTAACTATTAATGAGTTCAAAAATCTGAATTTCTGAAGGTAATGTTTTCTTCTACAGAAATTTTGTATAAAGGGACAGTCTAACAGACAGTTGGATTCGTATCCAATACAGATAGCTGGGAGCAAATCTACTAGCAAAATTGTAGTTGTACAGAATTACAAGAGGATAGGTCTGTGGACAGTGCTTGATTGGAGAAAAACGTGTTCACCCCTTTAAAAATCTTTTATTTCTAAAACATGTAGAAAGTTTTATAACTGCAAGACTTATATGACCTTTGGTAGGATTAGCACAGTTTTGGAATCAGCCTGATTAGAGATGGGCACGAACCGAAAAAATGGCAATTCGTTTGGGTTCAGTTTGTTTTAGGGTTTGGTTTGGTTCGTTTTGTTTTTATCATTTTTTAAAGAAAAAATCATTTCATTGTTTCATTGATTTGTTATTCGTTTTTCCCACTTTTCACAATTTAATCAATTTGACAGCGTGTGGCGGGAGAAAACATTAAACCCCCCAAAAAAAAGCAGATGTTGCAACTGCACAAACTGGACTGGCAGTATCCTCATCCTCATCATCCACATCCACATCCTCATCCTCATCCTCATCCTCATCCTCATCCTCATCCTCCTCCTCCTCCTCCTCCTCCTCCTCCTCCTCCTCATCATCATCAACAACAACAACAACAACAACAACAACAACAAACAACAACAACAACAACAACAACAACAACAACAACATACCGGGTGACAGCAGTGGTGGTGGGGCGATCATTTTATTTTATTTTATTTTATTTTATTACTTCTGGGTTCCTGACCGTGCTACAGATGTAGCATGGGGCTTTTTGTTTTTTCTTCAAGCGGTGGCCGTGTGGTCCCTGGGGTCCAGTCGGTACTGGTTTTGTTTTTAATATTTTTTCTTGAGTTCAGGGTGCCAACCTGGCCACCCCTGGGGCTGGGTTGGTGCTCCTTTTTTATTAGTTTTTTTAAAATTTATTTTTTCAAGCACGGACTGCATGGCCCCTGGGGGTGCTGGTTTTATTTTTATATTTTTCTTGATTTTAGGGTGCTGACCCAGCCATCCCGGGGGCAGCGTCAGTGCTCCTTTATTTTATTTTATTTTTTTTTTTTTTTTTTTTACTTCTGACTACGTGGCCTGTGCTACAGCTGTAGCATGGGCCGGTGGGCTTTTCCCTGCAGCCAGGAAGACTGAAGACCAGCATCAGGTAGGAGACATTGCCATCATTAACGAACTGAACCGAACCGAACCAATATTTTTCAGTTCAGTTCAGTTCGTTCTAAATTCACTCTAGGGTTCGTTATTCGTTTCATTAGGTAGTTAAATGAATAACAAATAATGAAACAAACTTAAAAGTTCATTTCATGCCCATCTCTAAGCCTGATCGTATTTGATGTCTCATTTGCATTAAAACCAGCTACAGCTCTCCTACACATAGGAAAAAATCCTACACATTATGACTGCTGTTGTAATGCAACTTATGTAAAGTTCAGCAGTCAATTGTCATGAATTATTGCACAACAGCAATTGTCCACACTAACTTCTTGAAGTATTTCCTACTGAGATTTACACCAAGAGTAAGAATTTCAGTACAAATTATTTGCCTTATAAATCACAACAAATTCACTTTGAGCCAATCTATGGCCTATCCAATTCAGTTTGTATCAAAGCATACTTCAGAGCATTTGTACATATTTGTATTTCTACCAGGGATGGGCATGAAACAGAAAAATTGTGTTCCGTTTTGTTCCGTTTCATCCCCAGCCGCATTTTGTTTCATTCTGTTTCACACAATTTTAAAAAAAATTCATATGAAACTATCATTAATTTAAGCAACAAATATAATAATATTTACTTGTGCTTTACACAGAGCAGTGCAGCAGTAACATAGATAAAATGTCAGTATTGATATAAAGGGTTGCAGAGTTAGGCTAATAGAAAGACAATGACAATGAATAGAGTAAAAACTCATATATTCATATATACATCAAAATATACACAGCATAACAACCAAGCATTATATACAATATAGCAAACAGACAAACAGAGTGTGGGGTAAACTGTTCTCACCATAACAGTCCCCAAGTAACAAATGGCAAGCTAGTGCTTTTTATACTATTCAGCACTCATAAGATCTGATGCAATCACTAATTAACAATCTGATGCAATCTGATCTAACCATTACAAATCATGATGTTATAATCAGTTCCACCTGCACTTCATCACTTAACATGCCTGTGATTACTAGTCTCTAACACTTGTGAATTAACATCATGACACTGCAGAATCTAACTGCCTCCATTTTACAATTCTCTTTACACATTCTGTTAAATATACATAACATATGTTTTATCAACTTTTACATATCTTGACAGAAACAAAACAATAATGAAATGTTTCATTTCTCTGGGGGCTTGTACTCACCCCTCCTCCTCCTCCTTCTGGGCTTCTGGGCTCTGGTGGGGCTCCAGCAGCATCACTAGGCAGTATTGCACCAGATCGTTGGCAGCACCAGGGGCAACAGGTGCCAAAAAACCTCCCACTGCCTCACAAGGCCATCCCGCACCAGTGCTTACACTTTTTTTTTAATGCCACTTCTCTGGCTATGCATTTGGAGGAAGAAAGCAGTGGGTCTTTTAAATTCCTTTTTCACTACAGAACCAAGTGCTGATGGTGGCCCTCACTGCTTGCATCTGCAGTGAAAAAAATGTAAAAAGGCCCACTGCTTGTCCTGCTGCACTCCCCATTGGGACAAGAAGCAGTGGGTCTTTAAAACTCTTTGTTGGCAGTGAGTGCAGGGCCTCTTGGCAGCCCTGGTAGGCCCCTCCAGCCTGTGTCCTCAGCGGCAGTGGCACTGGTGATGGGGGCAGGACCTCCTGGTGGGCCCACTGGCCCTTTCCGGCACAGTGGCACCAGCACCGGCAGCGGCAAGGCCTCCCGCAGCCTACTCCCCCTCTCCAGCTGGAGTCTTCAGCAGCAGCAGCAGCAGTGGCTGCGGCAAGCCCAGCAGGTAAGGGCCCATTTTACAGACTGAACAAAATGGTTCATTTTAAGAAAAAATACCATTTCATTTCATCTGTAACAAATTTATTTATTTATTTATTTATTTATTTTCAGATTTATATACTGCTCCTACTTCCCAAGCGAGAACTCAGGGCGGTTCACATAAAAAAATAAAAACTAAAAGGCAGCTAAGGACAGGAACAATCACAATAGCCATCCAAGCACACATAAGTAGGCTGGGGCAGGAAAGAGGAGAAAGAAAGAAAAAGTATCCCTAGTCATTGTTGAAGGCGTCCCTGAAAAGCAGAGTCTTTAAGCTTCACCGTTTCATTTTGTTATGGTTCGTTACATAACGAAATGACAAAACAGCATTTCATTTTTTCATGTTGTGCCCAACCCTAATTTCTACATATAGTGGGGGAAAAGGTTTTTTTTTTTCAAAAAAACAAAAACAAAACACTAAATGATATTGGGTGCTGCAGAAAGCTTCAATTCAATTTGAAGACTGCTTAGTTTTGTGCACTTTGTTTCCCATTGGTTCAGAAACTGACAAGTATCACTACTTGGTTCTGAGTTTGAAATAATTTTCAAACCTGAAGTACCTTTTTTAATGAAAACATAAAGGGATTTGGACCACAGAGGAAGGGTTTATCTCTTTTGTGTAGATGCATACAAGTGCACACACACACAAACACATCTATTGACAGTTAAAGAAAAAAACTACAAAGTGCACTTTTAAAAAAATATATCCACATTTACTGACCTAGATATATCGGAGTCATTTGCTTTCTTTGTAGCACTCTTCTCATATATAGGGCAACTATTTTACATATTCCAGAATTAGGTCACAAAAGTGCACAATGAGCTGAAAGTCATCCAAAATCAAATCTTCCCTCCACAACACCAGTGTTTTGATACAAGCTCCAAACAGGATGGCAAATGCAACACAAATAAATCAAATTATGTTTAAAACCAAATAACTATGTTTTACCCCTTTCAAGGATTATTACAAATGCTGTTAAATCTAAATGTGTTGCTGTCACCCTCTTTTTCGTTTTAAGCATTTATGGGTATTGGATGATACAGGCACATTCCACACAAAGTAAGGACTCACTGTTAATTGAAGCAACTAATAGCAGAGTAAAACACAATCTTATGAAATATTTCCTTCTTTCAATTACAGACTGATGTTTAGTAATCTTTTGCCTCATCTATCAGCATTTAAAGGAACTGAAAATTACAAAGAGATATGTAATGGTAAAACTAAAGGTTGCGGAAGAAAATGAACTTTGCCCCCCATCCGGTCGAAATGAATAGGCAAGAAAACATTTGGGTTGAACACTTGGGCCACGCTTTATTGGTACAATCTTGTTGTCCTTTCTTGTTGAAAAGGGGCTGCTGCAATGTGGGGAACAAGGCACTGTCAGGTGGGATGAGCCCCCAGCCCCCAGGGAGTGTCGTCCCAGCCCCCCAGTCAGCCAAGCTATACCATTTGCCCTCCGATGGCAGGGGTACTGCCGTCTGGCCGGTCTCTGCCCCAGTTGGGTGTCAAGTGTCTCCTTGATCAGGCTCTGTGATCTCAGGCTCTGCAGAGCCCTGGGGTCAAAGAGCCATAACTGTCAAGCATCAGTAGTCTGGCCACTGTGTTCTGGACCAACTGAAGTCTCTGCAACAGTCCTAAGGGCAGCCCCAAGTAGAAAGCATTGCACTAGTTCAGTCTTGAGACTACTAATGCATGGACCAGGGTAGTATTCTTTTCATTTCCTTTTCAATAAATCACTGGTGTGGGATTTAACTTTTTTTCTGTAAAGGATGGCTGAGAACTTTGATGAAAACATACCAATACATATTACAAATGGAAAGAATATGAGATCTGAAAAGTTAAATATGGGGAAAACCAAATTCAAAAGACTTATCCAGACAGCTGAAGGGTAGGAATGTAACTCTTGAAAGTCTAGAACTAGAGGGCACAACACTAGAACTAGGGGGCACTCCATGAAACCTTTGGGTGCTAGTTCTCAAACAAATAAGAGAAAGTACTTTTTCACCCAGAAGATCACTAGTCTCTGGAACTCCCTGCCAGAAGAAGTGGTGACAGCTTTAAGAAAGGATTAGACAAGTTCATGGAGAACAAGGGCATCAATGGCTATCATTATGGATGCCTAAGGACAATCTCCAGGTTGGACAGATAGGCAGGATATCTCTCAATACCATTTGCAGGGAAGAACAAGCAGGTGAAGACATCTGCTTGGGAAAACCCTGAAGCAAATGGTGTGCCACTGTGTGAGACAGAATGCTGGACAGGATGGGCTGTGGCCTGTTCCAGCAAGGCTGTTTTTGTGTTCTTAGGGGTTTGAATATGCACTCAACAGCATAACTGCTGGGTAAGTTGAGGTTGGGAGTTCATTTCCTCATTGTTTCTCCTTGACAAGGACCAAACTCAGTGATCCACAGGGTCCTTACCAGCTCTGCAGTCCAAAGGTGGTGGTGGTCATTTGTGAATTGCTATTTCTGTTTTTTAACATGGTACCTATTTAATATCTTGATCCAACAATTTCTTTTTTATTGTTTACCTCAGTTTCCCAGAACCATCTAGTGAAAATTTAATATCAGATGTGGAAATCTGCCCTCTAGTCTTCCACAGCAAATATAAACAAAAATAAATCATTCTGCTCCTGTTAAATTTCTTGATTTTCTAATAGTACTATTCCACCTTCTTCTCATAGAAAGCTCAACTTCCTCCTTAGACTATTCTGAATAGTATTTAATTTTTTAAATACTTGTTATTATTAACAATATATGGATTTCTGCTAACTGGTTTTGAGGAAGCACCATGTGCTCTAGTATTGGATTTGTTTGGCAATTTCCCACATACATATACACTACATTTTATGTGTTGTCGTCACTGGTTCCAGGTATTTTAACACAGCTTCTTTCAAGGTTTGGGATCCTATTTAAGAAGATGATAGGATATGCTCTTCTCCAAAAGATTCCATGATTCATTTGACTCCACGTGTTAGGATACTCTAGTTTAGAATATCTAGGTAGTTCACCTCCATATTGCTCCCTATAAATAAATAAATAAATAAATAAATAAATAAATAAATAAATAAATAAATAAATATTCAACCATGCTGGGCAGGACTCTATTCGTTGCACATGGGACTTTCTGTGTTCACAACCTCCTCCCCAGCCCAGGTTTGGTCACAATCAGTGTGAAAAATGTAACAGTGGGTGTGTGGAAAGGAAAAGCCCTGAATGGAGAAAGGCAGAGACATGCATATGTATACACATGCACACCCTAGAGGGAACCGCATTCCCAATAAACAGTTGATATCTATGACATGATGATGTGTGATCAACCAACACAGCATGGATTTAAAACAACAAATGCACGTATTTTTTCACATTCAAGTCTAACCTTAAGTAGACTTAGAAGTGCTTCCTTACAAAACATAATTATTGCTTCCATCATGGGAATTTTAATGACATTTTAATTTGTATTGGCTTGTATACAATACCACTCATTTGGCATGCAATATTAAACATTTGAATTTTCCAAATAGGTGATAAAATGCTTTGGTAAAAATAAGCTAACATGTAATGAAAAACTCATATTAAATTAGCCTGTTTTTCCACCAGTAGTGTTAAATTATGAACTTCATATCTCAAATTTGCTGGCAGATATTGGTCCAAATCCAGGGAAAGTTGAGTCACCCAAAGAGTTAGACCAAATTTAAGTTGCATTACCAATTTTCTTTAAAGTGGGACCAGTGTCTGCAGGTGGAATGAAAAATGATAAATCTTCCAAAGACAAAAACAAAGACAGGAGAGAAATCTCATTTACTGCCATCTTTCAGAAGAAATGTAGGTACAAAAGACTAACCCAAAAGATTGGGAATTTGTATGTACTAAAACACAATGAAATAACATTAAGTAGTAAAGATGATAAATTAAATTGATGACAGGCTTCCACATTCTTCATGATGGTGCTTTCTAAGAGTTTAGGACAATCTAATCCTATTGTTGTACGCATGGCTGGATAATGAAACATAGCTATTGAGACAGAGCCAACTGAAATGCATATGATTATAAGCACATCATTTCTCTTAACCCATTTAAATCTGGTTTCCTTTTCATAGAAGCATAGAATAGTGAAGTTGGAAGGGGCCTATGGGGCCATCAGGACCAACCCCCAGCTCCACAGAAGAATACAAATGGAAGGATATCTGAACGGTGGTTTTCTAATTTTCTCTTGAATGCCTCCAGTGTTGGAGCACTCGCCATCTCTTGAGGTCATTGGTTCCATCGCCATACTGCTCTAACAGTTAGAAAGGTTTTTCCTGATAAGCTAAAACCTGGATTCTCTAACTTGATCCCATTGTTGTGTGTTCTGCACTCTGGAATGATCGAGAAGAGATCCTGCCCCTCATCTGTATGACAGCTCTTCAAATATTTGAAAAGCACTATCATATCACCCCTCGGTCTTTTTTTCTCTAGGTTAAACAAATGCCCAATTCTTTCAGTGTTTCCTCATAGGTCTTGGTTCCTATCAAACAATTAAGGGATTATGAAAAGAAATACACATAATTGTACATGTGTATAGCAGAGAAAAATATGAGCTTAGCAGCAGTAGCATGTCGATAAAGTGTAGATAATTGCAATAAGTATTATCAGAACTTAGAAACGGAGAGACAAAAAAACATGACTAGAATAAAACTCACTCAGTGCCCTCACTCAGGCAGGCATATTTTTGCCTGCTTTTTTGGCCGGGAATTGGTTTATTTATTTATTTTTAAAACTTTTTTTCTGTGCCACTTGGCATCGCGCGATCGCTGCGATGCCAGGAACAACAACGACAAATCAGACCCAATTTTTCTTTTTTCGGTTTGAGTTCGAGTTCTGGTGGAGTAATTGTCGTTACCGTTTCCGTTGCGTAACGGAAACGAGGAACGGAAACAGAAACGAGAATTTCGCCAAGTCGTGCCCATGTCTAGTGGATATATATATATATATATATATATATATATATATATGTTTTCGTAGATTTTCACGGGTATCTGGCCACACGGGAAATGATCAGAATTTTGCTGATTTTGTCTGTGGTGCCTTTGATGTAAGGGAGGAGGGCGGTGCCGTTGTTCTCTTCTGTTTCTTGGTTCTTGGGGGGTGTTTCCTCCAAAAGGAAACAAAAATTCTCCACAAACACAATATCAAGACAGCCTTTTGCACCGACCAAAAAATAGCCAACATTTTAAGAAACCCCAAAGACAAGATTGAGCTAGAAAACCAAGGAGTCTACGAAATACCATGCAAAGTCTGTCCAGCCACATACATCGGACAAACAAACAGGAGAATAAGCGCACGCATCGCAGAACACAAGAACGCAGTCAAAAAAGAAGAAAAATCTTCCTCTCTCTTCCAGCACATAAAAACAACAGGTCATGAAATTGACTTTGAAAGAACCAAACTCATCTCCAAAACTGAACACTTCAACAGTCGAATAATCATGGAAGCCATTGAAATAGAGAAACACCCAAACAACATGAATAAACGTGATGACACCTCCCGCTTGCCTGACATCTGGAAACTAGCCCTGGTCAACAGATCTGTCACAAAGACTGACACCAGGTCCAAAAGGACACAAGAAGCCACCACCTTCCATCCACACCAAACACAAACCCAGACCCTTCCCACAGATGAAACGAAACCACCATCCAATAACAAAACCACGACTGCACCATCTACTGCGGCACCCCACTCCAGTCACCACATGGAGCACACTACACACCCCAAAAAAACATTGGGAGACCACAGACACGTAGCCAGACCAAAATGAATTCACAAGACACAGGACCCCACTCCACCAAAGCCCAGGATACTGCCAGAACCCACCAGCCATCTAACCCACCAGCATGTAAACAGCCATCTAAACAGCCATCAGCAGTTAATCCCTTAACGATTTCCTCAGCCACACAGCAGATCACAAAAGAACAAAGGAACAAAGGAACCTGCAATCAGCAACAAAGGCAAACCACACACCCCCAGCAGTATTTATAAAGGACTTCAACTGAGACCACGCTTTGCTTCAAGAAGAAAGAAGCCAGAACACCAGCCTGAAGATGACGAGTGAGACCTTAAACGTCGCCAAAACAACCAGATTTCTACACGGGAAGAAACCCGAATCCACCCTAACATGCATATATATATATATATATATATATATATATATATATATATATATATATATATATATATATATATATATATATATATATATATATATATATATATATATATATATATATATATATATTATATATATATCCAGTCACAAAATATGCATAAATGTATCTTTTGGTTTTCAGCTCTTGGGAGGAAATTATGAGCAGCAGAGTCCTTTAAACAAAGAATATAAATTAAATTGCATAACTAAAACTGCGTACTTTTGAAAAATGTGCATAAATGTGCTTTTTCCTATTTCTAGTGCAAAAGGTAAAAGGAATGTAGACATTCTAAACTGTTCAAAATGTGAAGATTAAAAATGAAAAGTCTTGCAAACTGATGTTGAACGTAGAAAAGTCTTGCAAACTAATGTTGAATGTATGAATAACAATTCTGAAAAGATTCTAGGAAATGCAACAACAATGAAAGTCATAAATTTCCATTTATAGATTTCCTATTGCTACATAATCTCTTATAGATGGGAAGCATTTTAAAAAAAGGAGTGGCAACCACAATTTACTATTTACCTGGTTTAGTATTTAAGGGTTTATATTACAAGTCCTGGCCATGGACATTTTCTCTCACATACTTCTATTAAAATTTCATAGATAGATAGATAGATAGATAGATAGATAGATATTACAAAAATGAGAATATGTTTCATATTTGGACAAATGGTTGTTGGAAATGATCACTCATTTCCTTATACTTTACATCAACTACTGCAACATTTAACACTTATGAGCTCTTAATAATTAAGAACCAAGGGTTTTGAACTCATACCTGATAGGCTAAACACAAACATTTACTAGGTTTAAATAAGCAACACTTACTGTATTGACTGCAACCTACAGGGCAAAACATAACCTGATAGCTGCACTCCACCCTTCAGTCCCGGCTCTGTCAGAATGTAAAAGGGAAATGACTATCCACAGAATCTTCTAAAAGTCCCTTATTAGTGCAGCTGTTTAGATAAGAGGAGAAATTGCAGATGTTTCTCCTGCTGCTTCTTTTCTTCCGCAGGCCTGCTTATTAAAAGGCTGCAGAAGGGTATCTTCTGTTATGAAAAGGAAGTTTTAGAGCAGTCAGAAACAGAGTCAGAAATGGCTCACTGTTCCTTTCCTTCACCCAGGACTCCTTCACCCAGGACTCCTTTAGAAAAATACCATGCCTCTTCAATCCATCTACAATGCCTGTTACAGAGAATGAGGAGACATGCATCATCATCATCATCATCATCATCATCATCATCATCAGCAGCAGCAGCAGCAGCAGCAGCAGCAGCAGCAAATTATCAGACATCAGACTACACTGGATTTTGTATTACCAATCACTAGTTGAATACTTCCCAAGCATTTAGGACACAGTGATATATTGGCAAATTATGTGAGCAGATCCCAGTAAGGTGGCTTTCTGCAGCTGACTGATGGTGACTTTGTCAACTCCAATGTCTTCTAAATATTTGCTTAGCTCTTTAGGCACCGCACCCAGCGTGCCGATTGCCACTGGGACCACCTGTACCGGTTTATGCCAGAGTCTCTGAAGTTCAATTTTCATATTATTATTATTATTATTATTATTATTATTATTATTATTATTATTATTATTATTATTATTATTATTATTATTATTATTATTATTATTAATTGCCCAAAGGAATTTATGTGAAAGAAAGCTGCAGTTTTGGGGGGGGTTTCCTAACAGTTTCGTCAGGTCATGCAGTTTCTCCCTTGAAATGACTGCTGAGGCAAAATGGGGTCATACAGAAAGCACTGGTACCTGAAAAGAATAGAAGACATTTCTCAACCTGTTATTATCATTCTTGAAATATCTCTTCTGTTGAAGATTTAATTCGTTGTTATTTTGATTAGTCTTTGGAATGGAAAAGCAATACTGACTTGGGTCCGCACACTCCCACAAATGTGTGCTTTTATTCTCTATTGCCCATTGTCTATTTTATTTATTTATTTATTTATTTATTTATTTATTTATTTATTTATGCCAATAAAGGTGACTGACTGACTGACTGAAAACCAGTGGGAAGATCCAGGAACATCACAAGTAGGAAGGACTATTGTCAAGGAACCTGCCAAATGTTGTGAATGATGTGGAAGATTGTGCAGTGAAGTCTTGGTGTCTTCATCCAATCTCCTAGCAACTTGAGGAGACTGATAGGAAGGCTGAGCTCTGTTTTTACACTGTTATCCACATTAGAGATGGGCACGACTTAGCGGTATTCCCGTTTCCGTTTCTGTTACATTTCTGTTACTCCCGGTAATGGGAATTACTCCGCCAGAAAACAAACTTCAATTTTGGTCTGATTTGTCAGGGGGTTTGCATCGTGAGAATGCCATAAACAGAAAAAAAAGTTTTTAAAAGTTAAAAAACCTGGTTCCCGGCCAAAAGCAGGCGGAAAAATGCCTGCCGTGCCTCAGGGCACCTACCAGAGGGGTTGTTTCTGGAGGTCCCCGGCCTCCCCACCCATCCCCCCGTTGGGCTGCTCTGGTGGGACTCGCCGCAGGCTCTTATAAAAAGCCCATCCATAATTAAAGCAAAAGCAAGCGGCACAGACGGCACAGGAAAAAACTTTTAAACTCTCCCCCACCCATTCCCGGGCCAAAAAAGCAGGCGGAAAAATGCCTGCTTGACTAAGGGCGCAGGGCACCTACCAGAGGGGTGGTTTCTGGAGGGGGGGGTCCCGCCTCCCCCCCGTGTCCTGGGCAGCCGGACTCGCCATGCCATGTGGTGCGGGCGGGGGATCCAAAATGGGGTGGCGAATGCAATATTGTTTTTGAAATCGTGGTCCAAAAACACACAAGCACAACAGAAAGAAACACGCGAAAATTTATAAACTGCCAGCAGATTTTTCACAGTAGCGGTGGGTTTTTTCTTGCAACAAAATGTCTCTTCTCTCCTCCTCTGTCCTCCATTGATTTTATTTTTTGTTGTATTTTTTTTACACCTGCGCAATGATGGGCTGGCTGAGTGGCCAGCCATGTGGGAAACCATGCAAATTTTTGGAGCCATCCCACCAATCGCATGGCCACTTGGCCACGGAGACTTCTGGGATGTGCCAAAAAGCCCCCTAAAACCTGCCCTAGCCCCCGAACCCTAACCCTAACCCTTGACTCCTTCCTTACCCATACGTCACAGACTGTCTTCTTAGTGGGTCAGAGAGGCACCCAGAGGTGCAACCCACTAACCCACCGTAACCTTACCCGTCACTAGCCTAACCCTAGCCCTTGCACTAACCCACCTTAACCCTAAGCCAGATCTACTTGCTTGCATTGCACTGCAACAATTCCCTTCTGTGTGAGACATGGCGGTGCGAGAGCCTTGTGCAGGGAAGGCATGACGCTTGAAACTGGTCTCACTGTCTGCACAACTGGTATGCAATATCCATGGGCTATTGCATACCATTTTGCAGCAGCAGCAGATGAAGAGGGGAGACCCCCATGTAGAGGGGTCTCTTGGAGCCTGCTTTTTCCTAGTGGGAGGATAGGCACCCAGAGGAACCACTTTCCCTTTATAAGAGGAGGCACCCACCACAGAGGTGCCTCCAGGAGCCCGCTCCCCCAAAAAAACCAGTACTAACGACAATGGCAAAACAAAAAAACAAACCAACTAATTTTTGCAAGAAACAACCCAAAACAGAACTGCCCGACTAACGACAACCATTTTTTCAAGTCATGCCCATCTCTAATCCACATTTCTCCCCACTAGAAAACCTTCGTGCTTGCCAGGCGGTTAGAAGAGAAACATAAACTGATGGGTTTTTGATGATGCAGAAAAAAATGAAAGAAGAAACACCTGTTTTGTTTTTTTCTTATAATCTCCATATTACAGCAAAAAGTAGAGAGGCCTTGGCCTGCTTTGGGATGACCTCTGAGGTGCAGAAACCGATGGTTTGGCGGAAATGATCGGGAGAATAATAAGTCAACCGCATACTGGTAAATGGCACTTATAAACTGTAAGCATGTTAAATGAGCTTGAAAATTAGTTTCTTTATGGTCGCATATCTATTACAATTTGAAAGCAGGAAGAGACAGGTGTGGGGGCTTTGTTTGATATCATATATCATTGTGACCTTCTAAAGTGCTCTAAAAATGAAAGAAAAGGGGGAGATTTGAAAAGATGACCCCCCATTCTCTGGAGCAACAGAGATATGTGGTTACCTGGTTTTCAAATACAAGAGGAACAATAAGTGGGCATAGACTAGTTACTGACAATGGCCTCTCAAGAATGACTGACGGTCCCCTATATCATTTAACATCTATAGGAAACCACTGGGGGAGATTATCAGGAATTTTGGGGTTAAGTGCCACAAATATGGCCATGACACCCAACTCAACCGCTCGTCACTTCTGGATTCTAAGAGAGCTGCTAATTCGACTTTACATGGGTGTTTAGCTACAGTAATGAACTGGATGAGGACGAACAAAATGAAACTAAACCCAGAAAAGACAGAGGTGCTCCTGGTCATTCAAATGCAACCTATACTGGATGAGGTCATCCTCCAATTGAAACAAGAGGTGCACAGCTTGGGAATGCTCCTTTGACTCCTTGAACCTAGATGCCCAGGTTACAGTGGTGGCCAGGAGCACATTTGCACAATTAATGCTAGTATGTCAGTTACATCCATTACTTGAAAAACCTGCTCTGGCCACAGTGACACATGCCCTAGTGACATTCCAGCTAGACTACTTTAATATGCTCTATGGGGGACTAAAGATGAAGAGTCTCAGGAAACTTCAATGGGTCCAAAATGCAACAGCCAGACTGCTGATTGGGGCAGGGTACAGCTATCACATTACACACCCATTAAAGCAGCTCCACTGGCTACCAATCAGCTATCGGGCACAATTCAAGGAGCTGATCTTAAACCACAAAGGACTATACAACCTGGGTCCTAGCTACCTAAAAGATCAAATCTCATAGTATGAAACAATTTAGTATGAAATAAATAAATAGCTAAATAAATATCACATGATACCAACCCCTCCTGCAGTTTTCACAGATACTGTACAAGGCTGTTTTGGCCCACAGAAAGACACCTCTCTTTCTACATGAATTTCCAAGATCTGATGTGATATTTCAAGAAACTAGAAAACCCTATTTATTATTAAATTTTGGCAAGCAGAAAGATAATTGAGAGATGTCTTGTAAATTAGAAAATTGACAAGATGAGCCACCCTTATACCCATAAAAATTAATTTGATTGATATTGTTAATAACCTGTTTCATGAGCTGTGTTTGTGCAGGGGGATTTTCTTCCCTACCAGTTCAGGGTGAGGTGCTCCTTCCCCTTAGATAATGGGTCATCTTGATAGCTGCTGCATTGCTCTATAAATATAAGATATAGCTTAAATACTCAACTGGCTTCTACAGTCTAATCAACTTTGTTCTTAAACATCAGAATAGATTAACTATTTTTGAAAAAAATAGAAAAATGCAGCCCTTTTTTGTAATGGCAAGTAATAAAGCCATTTTCAAATGCTGAGAGCTTTTGCCCCTTATTTTTGAGGACATTTTTACCTTTTCAGAACAGATGGAACAGATTTAAAAGGAAGCTGCTAATTATCTATTTTAAATAGCTTCATATGACTCATTGGAGTCAATTCTTGCAATTAGTTAAGAAGGAGAGAACCTGCAATAACCTTTCATACCACTAAATTGTAGGATTGTTTTACATTTGTTCTTTATACAACAAAGGTGTTAATCTTGCTTCTCTAAGGCAGGAGCGTTAAAAAGATTAGTTAAACTGCAAAGAGATTTAGAAGTTAAAAAGTTAAGAAAATGTATATACATCCTCCATTTATATGCAAAAACATATCTAATGCTTGTTTCTGCATACACCTCTTTTGGGTTGTGGATAATGTGGCAGTCGGGCCTTCCTGATCCCCTAACCAATCATACGTAGATTTAGATCATGCATTCAAGAGATTATTTTATTTCTCACACATTTAGGTCAAGCTGATTCACCAGCAAGGAATGTTCAAGCTCCTTCCAGTTTATGACTAAGAATTTAACTCTTCAATTCTCTTTTTCTTGCAGGCAAACATGAGGAATCATATTACAGTCATCCCTCGCCATTTCGTGTTAATATACAGCAATCCTGGTATATCACAGGACTACAGTGTATGAAACAAAGGGCTCCTGGATCAAGCTGCATGGGTCCATTTGAGGCCTCCTGCACTTACCCCAGGCCTGGGCTGCCCTGAACAGGCCTCCAGTGGGCTTTCCGGGCCTGTCAAAGGCCACAGAAGTTCTTTCCGGTGAACTAGAAAACATTTCCAGAAAACCGGAATTGACATTTGGATCACCCAAAACCACTTCTGGGGCCTCTGACAGGCCCAGGAAGCCAATTGGAGGCCTTTCCAGGGCAACAGCAGGCCTCAGGTAAGTTTAGGCCTCCCCAGATAGCCCCCAGTCCCGATCCACCCCAGCATCCGAATATCATGGAATTTCCATTAACGCGGTTGGATTGGGTCCCTAACCCCTGCAATAGGCGTGGGATTAATGTATTCTTCATCTTGCCTAAAAGGATTATCAGGACAATATTGAAATTATGAATTATTTTTGAGGATATTTTAAATAAAAGAAGGCAATAATCAAATGAAATTACAGTGAAATAAAAAAAAAGCAAACTGGGATCACTGTTGTTTTCTTTCATGGACATTTGACAATTTTAGGAGTTTAATTGGTCTCTTAAATGTTGATCTTCTTCCATGAAGACACATGACAAAATCTCTTCCTTTCTGAACAACTTTCACTCAGTTTCTTTATTGTGAACCAGTTTTTTAAACTCTTAAACAAAACTTTTCTTTTTCTGTTTCTGTGACATTTCACCCCAAATATGTTCCTTCCCTGCTTACAAATTTATACAGTGTTTCATTTAACTAGGCTCCTGCTGGCTATCATGACTAGAGATGGGCACGAAATGAACAATTTTTTGTTTCCATTTTCGTTTTTTGTTTCGTTATGTAACGAAACGAGAAATGAATTTTGTCTCTAAAATGAATCAAAACAAACAGAAACACCGGAAATTTTGTCGTGCGTTTCGTTTCCATTACTGCAATATGAGTGAATTGCTTAAAATCCTTTAAAAAATCACAAAAATGAAGTAAATGGTAACAAAATAGTAACGAAACGAACGAAAACAAAAATGATTTTTTTGCAAAAATTTGCAAAAAATGGAAACAAACAGAAACGGACCCTCCAAACGACAAACGACAAACAAAATGCATTTTTTTATTTGTGCCCATCTCTAATCATGACTGCTCAGTCTTAAAATAAAGTGGCTACTTTCCCATTTTTGAAATGTCTTTTTGGAGGATCAATAAGTCAGCCCCTGAAGCCTGGATACCTTCCAAATAAAAAAGAGTCTGAGGTCTACCATTCTCTTTCAAGATAAACAAGACTGGTATCTTCAGTTTATGAGAAATTTTTAATCTGGGTGTGTATAGACTTGTGTATTGACAAATGGGGGGTGAGATGATTTTACTTTTTAAAACTCATAACTTTAAAATCCTGTGCCTAAATGTTTCCATACTGAGCACAAAGAGCAGACTGTCTGCTACATCTGTGCCAAATGTGGCATTGCTGTAGGCACCAATTTAAAAGATATATATTTTTTGTTTGGTCTGCTTCTATTTTTAGAATTGTCTTCCAGAATGCTGATTTACTTTGGCAGGACAAGACCATTGCTGTACTCTTGTGCAGAAGTGATTACTAATTGCTGGTTTTAATTTTTTTCAATCATGGGCCCACCATGCTCCATCTTGTCATCAGACATTTTGTAGCTGGCTGCCAGTCTGTTACAGTAAAACTAGTTTCAGTTAATTTGTGGTTTCTTATAGCCAATCCTCCTGGCACATGAAAGTAAAATGAGTGATTTGCCATCTAACTTCCACTTTTAAATACAAAATGACCTTTCTAGAGGCAACACAAGTGATGTTCCACGCAACAAGAATGCTCATAAATCAAGTATTGTTTAACTAGACAGCTACAGTTTTCTTCACCCCTTAAAATTTCTGACACCACCAGAGGCATTCCTGCCCAGGAGCTTGCATTGAGTTAAGTGATGCTTTAAAATTTCACATTCATGCTTGGTCAAGCATTAAAAAAATACAGATGCGTACATCAAATATCCAAGTCTCATGAGTGTGTTGAAATTTGCTGGGAGACATCCAACTTGAATAATCTCTCTGTCACTTGTTTTCACTTTCTTAAAAAAAAATACAAACGTAGAGCGCCTGAGAGTTGAATCAAAAAGCAAAAGAGGAGATAGAATTCTGGCTCTAAGCAAAGAAATACAATTTATAATAAAGTTCATTTATCTCTGCAATTGACTCTAAGAAACACTTTATATACTTTTTTTAATCTGTGTGCAACAGAGCGGAGTATTTTAGGGCCTCAGACTTAACCTCTCTGCAGGACTCTTGTGATTCATATAGCAACCCTCTGGAGAAGAAAGCCGTGGAGCAATCTGACTTCAGCCGGTGATTTTTTTTTAAAGCACTATAGCCCTATTCAGTCGGTCTCTAATGCTAATATCAATAGGGTGAGAAGGAGTGGCTAGACCTAACCTGAGGCTTTGCTCATGTGAGCTGTGACAAGCCTGAAGTGGTTTCTTTTTGCATGAGCAAGAATGCAGATTTTTCCAGGATTCCTGCTCATATGCAGAGCCAAATGAGAAGAGAAATCTTCAACCTTGCTGCTGTTCTTCTGAGCCAAGTCATACAGGAATGGTGAGGGTAGCCTCTCTAACAAAGTTCATGATGTTAGATTTTAAAAAAAGACTGAATAGCATTTACCGTATTTCTCCGTCTATAAGACACACCCATGTATAAGATGACCCCCCCACACACACACACTTTTCCAACCCCAAATTACAGATTCACAACTGCATGGTTCCCTCCTACCTCCTCAGTTTAGTTCTGTGTATAAGACAAACCTCAGTTTTTAGTCTAACAATTCTAGACAAAAATATAGTCTTATACAAAGGAAAATACTGTATTTCTTTCTAGTCATTTATTTATTTGTCTTTTATTTAAGCTGCCTTTCTCCCAATCAGGGGGCTTAAGGGCGGATCACAATAAAAAGAACAGAATTAAAAACTAAATAAATTATAAACCCTGGTTATAGGTTGGTTGAAATATATAATTCATATATAATTAAAGTAGTCCATTGTTGTGCAAAAGGACATTGCACTGGTGCACAAAACTGATATGGCAGAGCAGGTAGGCAAATATGTGTATCTGTATCAGCAACAGACACTATTGCCAGATAACACTTAAAAATTTGGCCTTACCAGCCAATTATATTTTACATTTCTGAATTGATGGATTCTTAAATTCTTGATAGGATAGGATGTTGCTATTAACTGTCAGCAAAAGTATCCCTTTCTACCCTCCCCATATCTGTGTAAAATTAGCCAGAAAACCTTGCAAGGTTAAACAGACATTTTTTTTCATCCCTCTTCTGGAATAGATTTTTTTCACTAGTTTAAAGTTGTTGTCCTCAGATATTATTATTTATGTAGTGTAAATTGCTCTGTTAATATGTTAATCTTGCTTTTTGGTTCCATTTGAATAGTCAATTTTTTTAAAAAAAAATCTCTGTGATTTATGAATATTGTGTTTTTGTACCCATAATTCAAAATGCCAGGAAATGGCCCAATATTGCTGCAAAATATCATGCCCAGGTCACCAGCAGGAAAAAGGATCCCATATTTTACACTGCAAAGGGCAGCTTGAATGTTGATGACACCCATGGCAGCAGTCAAAATGGTCTGTTAGAATACCCTCACTGCCATTCACATATGTTGAATTGACGATTGCTTTGTGTTTGTGTGATAAGGGGTAAACTGATGGGGAAAAATAGTCAGCATCTTGGAATTTCTGTTGCATGATGTCACTTTGCAAATGGTAGTGGTCTTAGGGGAGTCCAGGTTTCCATGATTCCCCATATGATTTCAAATATACATGGGAAACCTGAAAGAGGCTGTCCAGACTTTTGTGGTCTGGTACTACCAGTGTGTTGTTGACACCCTTTCGATTTTGCTGGTAGAATGTTGTTTGTCTGTGCATAACATAAACTAATTGCTCTTTTCTTATGCATTGCATTTTGTTGTGAAGTAGGCTAATTCAGCCACATTTTCAGGAGCATACAAGTGGGAAGCATGAAGCAGATACTGTCTTGCTCCACATTGGGAAGTGGCAGTTCTTGCTCTCAGTAAGAAAAGCCCCCAAACCAGATAAAAGACAAAAGAGGTTAGCTACTGTGACTCAACAAAGCAGACATCAAGACAGGGAGCGCTGAAGCCACAATAAAGTATCACTCCAAGTGTTGAAACCAGGTCAATATCTACAACAGAACACAAGGAAGATACAACAGTGAAGCCCAATAGGTCAGGCACCATTCCGAAATTTAGGCACATACCCTTGAGAAGTCCTTCCTTGCAACCAAGCAGTTCACCCTAGGGGCTGCAAGCTGGGCTCATGCCCTCAGATGTGTCTATATCCATGGACAAATGACCCATTTCCTCTTCTAACTTGGTCCTTAAGCCATTGCTCCTGGCTCCCCAGAGTTCCACGGTCTGTGTGGGGCTCAGCAGTTCATCTTCTCTGCTGGGTTCATGAGTAATCCTTCGGCAGGGAAACGGCTGACACATTTGAGCCATGATTAATCATGGCAGCGGCCTGTCCTCTAATGCAGGATAAGGTTGGACCACTGAGGGTAACCCAGGTCCCAGCTAGAGTTGAGAGGTCATGGATGTGGCTGGCTATGGAACAACCCTCTTTATTTTGCATGTGGCCTGGCTGAACTATCTTCTGGTCCTTCCTTTTGGCAGAAGGCTTTTGCCCCAATTCCACCCCAAGCTGCTCATATCAGCATTCCCTCTTCAGGTCCTTATTTACACTTGTTCAACTTGCTTCTTATTTATTTATTTATTTATTTATTTATTTATTTATTTAAAATATGTTTATCCCACCTTTCTCCTTGGAAAAGGACCCAAGGCTGTTTACAGTAATGAGGGACAATATTCCTTTCTCAATACTCAATACACAATACACAGTGTACAGTCTACCAAAGCAAACATCTCTGTAAATGAAAAACACTTTTTCATATCCAGTGAAAAGGCTCATAAATATAAATGTGATTTATTCTTAATAGGAACAGAGATTAGTCAATGTTTCTAGGGTTGCAAGCGAGGTTACAATCTTGCCTATGCTGAAATAAATTTGCAGGTTTTTTTTTACTGTCTGTTTTTGGAAAGACCTTTGGAACTATATCAATATCAACATAAAGAGAAATATTTTCTGTTACAGAAGTGAGCTGGAATCACTTCTGTCTACTTGATCTCAGAAGGTGGTATTGGGAGATTCCTGTTCAACACCCATGGCATTGGTCTATGACAGTGATGGTGAACCTATGGCATGGGTGCCAAAAGTGGCACTTGGAGCCCTTTCTGTGGGCACCTGACATTGCCCCTTCATAGCCACCTGTATACAGGTTAAATTACTGTATTGGCACTTTGCAAAAAAAAAGTGGGTTTTGAATTGCAATTTGGGCACTCGGTCTCTAAATGGTTCGCCATCACTGGTCTATGATGTCCCTCAGGGATCACTCCTATCCTCCATATTACTTAACATCTACACAAACCTTCTGGAAGATTATTTGCAGTTTTGGAGTGTGCTACCATCAGTATGCTGATGACACCCAACTCAACATCTCCATTTCATCAGATTCTGAGGAGGCTGTTATGTGCTTAAACTGGAGTCTGTTATCATGGATGGATTGGATAAGGGCTAAGAAAGTGAAATTTAATCCATACAAGACAGAGGTGATCTGATCAGTTACGAGGCAAATCAAGGTATAAGGATTCAGCCTGTAAGTTTCTCCTAAAAGGTCAGCCCAATTTGGCTGTGTTCCTGTATTCAACCCTGAAATCAGATCTACAGGTTTTAGTGGTATCCAGGAGTGCATTTGCAGAGTTGAAGTTGGTACATCAGTTGTGTCCATTCTTTGAGATGTTTGATCTGTCCATGGTGAAACGTGCTTTAGTTACATCAGTTGTGCCCATTCCTTAAGATGCTTGATCTGGCCATGTTGAAACATGCCTCAGTTACATCCCATTTGGATTACAGCAAAGTGGTCTACATGGGCTGCCTTTGAAGAGTATTCAGAAACTTCAGCTGGTTCAAAATGTTGCAGCTAGATTGCTGGTCAGTTATAGGGAACATGTTACAAAAACTTCACTAGCTGTCATTCTGTTTCCAAGCCCAAATGAATTTGTTGTTGTTCAGTTGTTCAGTTGTGTCCGACTGTTTGTAAACCCATGGACCAGAGCTCGCCAGGCCTTCCTATCTTCCACTGCCTCCCGGAGTTTGGTCAAATCCATATTAGTTGCATTGATGACACCATCCAACCATTACATTCTCTACCATCCTCTTTTCCTTTTGCCTTCAGTCTTTCCCAACATCAGTGACTTTTCCAAGGACTCCTCTCTCCTCATGAGGTGGCCAAAGTACTGGAGCCTCAGCTTCAAAATCTGTCCTTCCTCTGAACATTTGGGGTTGATTTCTTTTAGGATGGATAGGTTTGATCTCCTTGCAGTTCAGGGGACTCTCAAGACTCTCCTCCAGCGCCACAGCTCAAAAGTATTGATTCTGCGGTGATCAGCCTTTTTTATAGTACAGCTGTCACTTCCATACATCACTACTAGAAAAATCATAGCTTTGACTATCCTGACCTTAGTTGGCAAAGTGATGTCTCTGCTCTGAATTATAAAGCCCTATATGACTTGACTGAGGCTATTTGAAGTTTGAACTTCATGTAAGTTTGAGCTTCATTATAACCCTCATGCACAGTGGTAAAACTACTGTACTGAAGCCAGAACTGTGCTTACAACCCAGGGTTCAATCTCAGGTAACCAGTTCAAGATTGACTCAGCCTTCTTTCCTTCCAAGATCAGTAGAATAAGTATGCTGGGAGAAGGGGCAATTTGTAGCCTGCATAACTTAACTGTAAAACTGCCCAGTAGAGATGGGCACGGAACGAACATTTTTTCGTTTCCGTTACCGTTTGTCGTTTCTGTTACGCAATGAAACGACAAACAAAAATTGTGATGAAAATGAAATGAAATGAACAGAACCACGAAAATTGATGTCATTATGTTTTGTTTCTGTTAATGGTGACACACAATGAAATGAGCAGTTTTAAATGTTAAAAAACGCCCTGGGCATCCGTAAAAACACAGCAATAATTATTTATATTGTCTTATAATACCTACCCAGGGGGTTGGGGTCCTTAAAATGTTTGTTTTAGTCTTCTCCCATCGCGATTTATTTTTCTTTTCCCTTTAAAATGGATGTCGCCACCAGCCACAAAATGGAGGCAAGCCATGTGATGGGATCATGTTCAAACAATAGCATGCCCAGGTTGCAGACTGGGCGGGCAGGTCTGGCAGCCACAGAGGGCATAAAAAGCTCTGGCAGCCCCCGTCCTCCTTGCAGTCTCTGGTGGGAGTTAGGGTGGGATTGTTCTCTCTGCTGCGACTCTAGCTTCAGTCCTGCAGCCTCCTTGTGTGCATGCATGCTGCGTACCTCTTAGTGAGTACCCTCCCTTGACCCACAGTACAGTCACTCTGCGGCTGCCTTGCACCCTGGGCAACGTCTGCCGCTGCCTTTGCAGTCTCCCTGCATACCTAGTCAATCAATCAATATAAAGTTTATTGTCTTGGCTACAAGCCGTCACAATGAGAGATTACAGAAAAAATAAATAGATAAAACAATCATGGCATTAAAAGGAGAAGAAAAGAAAAAAAGGAAGCCATATAAATAGGGTTCTCTTGAGTTGACAGGAGGGGGTAGAAGAGAGCACTGATACCACCTCATATTAGGGAGTCCCCCACACAGCTCACCGCAATTGTGCTCAAAAAGTTGGCACGGTTTTTTCTAGCAGCTTTGGCAAACCAAGCAACTCTATAAGTGATGGAAGGGTCATAGTCTGAAAGCAGCCTAACTACTTTAACCAGGGGACTCTCCGCCTGCAAAGGGGCCAAGATGTTTCCTAGAAGGTTGGCCCTTGGGTTGTGGTAGAGTTGGCAATTTAATTGATAGTGAGCCACATCCTCTATCTCAGCTGCGCCACAGATACAAAGTCTTAGATGTCTGGGTACATTACTGTACCTTCCATCCAAGACAGCAGTTGGCATAGTTTGGAAGCGGAGTTCAGTAAAGGCTGTTCTCAAAGAGGGAATAGTAAGTGAATGTAAATAATGTGCCCTTGAATGATTGGTTTTCCATAGATGGTACCACTGGGAGAAGCCTGAAGAACTGATTAGGGCAAGGTCCTGATCATTGTTGTGTTTATCTATCCACTCCTTCAGCATACTTTTAACTCCTGGGAAAACATAAATATCAGTGGAAAGAGATTTAGATTTCAAAAGGTTTTGTACCAAAGTGGCCCATCCACCACCCTTCCACTGCTCCATCAGACAACGTTTGGGGAGACGATGGTCAGGCATGTCCAAAATTCTCTTATAATAACAGAATATGGCAAGAGTTGCCCTAGCTTTGATGGAGACCATGTCTGTTTCTACTCTGAGGAAGGCTGCTGGGGTCCCTTGTGGTACCGCTAGGATGTGCCTCAGGAATTTATTCTGCTCTACTTCAAGTGTATGTAGGATGTTTGGATCCAAACCCCAGATCTCAATTCCGTATTGCATTTGTGCAATCACTCTTCCTGAGAAGACCTTTAAAGCTGGGAGTACCAATTTGCTGCCCTTGGAGTGAAAAAAATTAATTAGAGCATGACTAGATTTCTGAGCTGAGATTTTAACAGCCTTGACCTGTGTTTTCCAGCAGATTCTCTCATCAAAATGCACTCCCAAATATTTGAAGGTGTGTACTTGTTCTATCCTGTCCTCACCAATACACCAGTTGAATTTGGGGGGCTGCCTTCCGAAGATCAAGACTTTTGACTTTGCGTGATTTATTTTAAGGTGTTCTAACTCACTAAACTCTCTAAGCTTATTCAAGCTTCTCTTGAGCCCCTTCTTGTTCATAGATAATAGGACAACATCATCCACATAAATAAGTGCTGCGATCTTATAGTTACCAATTGAAGGAGGAAAATGATCGGGATGGTTTACAGCTTTTACGATATCATTGATATAAAAGTTAAAGAGGAGAGGTGCGAGCAGGCATCCCTGTCTAACATCTTTGTTTACACAGATTTCCTCTGAAACCCTTCCATCTGAACTAATCCTTACCCTCAATTTTGAATTAGTATAAAGTTCCTGAATTAGAAATAGCAACCTCTTATCAATATCTGTTGTTGCAAGTTTATCCCAAAGACGGTTCCTAGTAATTGTGTCAAATGCGGAAGAGAAGTCAATCAAGGCTGCAAAAAGCCATTTGAAAGGCTTAGTGGTATATTTGCAGACTAGATGGTGTAGCACAAAGATCTGGTCCACCGTGCTATGGCCCTTCCTAAACCCAGCTTGTTCCTGATGGAGGATATTGCTCCCCTCCATCCACTCTTCCAGCTTCTGCATTAGGAAGCGGGTGTAAAGCTTGGAACTAATATCTAGTAAACTAATGGGACGATAATTCTGGGGGTTCGTTTTGTCACCTTTTTTATAAATTGGAAAAATTATGTTCTGCCTCCAGCCCTTTGGAAAAGTTCCTGTATGGTTGATATAAGTAAAAAGTCGTGCTAAGATGGGAGCCCACCATTCCATATTGCTTTTCTAAACCTCTGGAGGGATCATGTCTTCACCTGGTGCTTTGTTTAGTGCTAAAGCCTCAATAAGTGAACAGACTTGAGATTCTGACACTGGGTGCCACTCTGGTGTGGAGTTTAGCAAAATTTGTGTAGAATTCATGTTATTGGGCCCCACAACTAAATCACTGTCAAAAATTTTCCTGAAGTGGGAGCACCAGGTATTTGCTGTAATACAGGCATTAGGTGTAGCACTAATATCTAGATCTGGGAGAGAGATCATCCTCCAGAACTTTCTCTCTCTCCTCTCCATCACTGCCTGTCCTAGTTCCTGCCACCGTGCTAACTCAAACAATTTTTTCTTATGTCTTAGAAACTCTTTATATTTTGAGCGGAGGCAGGCCAGCTCCTTCAGGTCAGAACTCGACTTAGACCATCTTGTCCTTCTCGTTAAGTGAGCTAGGCGCTTTTTGGCTAATCTACATTCTTTGTCATACCAACTTTCCCTATGAGTGGCAGAGCTTGACCCCTGTGTCTTATTGGCTAAGAGTGGTCTTAAATTTGAAGTAATATAGTTTATACCTTCTACAGGGTCTAATTCACCACTCACAATGCCCCTATGGGCGTTCAACAGGTATGGTTTACTTAGTTGTTCCCGAATGGTCAGATCGACCAGTGGGGACCATTTTAAACGTTTCCCCATGACCATAGTTCTCTCGCCCAGTCAGCTGGTGGGGGAGGTAATTGTGGAATAACCATTGGGATTTGAAGACAAATAGGTAGGTGGTCACTATCAGGACGATCTAGTACATTGTATTCAGTTTCCTGAAATACCAACCTTGGGGAGCAAAAAATATAATCAATGACACTACCTGCCCTGCTGTTAAGGAAAGTGAAATATCCCTTTGAGATGTCCCAGGAACTGCCATGAAGGCAAGTTAAATGTAGAACAGCCATTGTCTCTACCAGCTTCCTGCCCTGTTTATTAAATGATTTATCTGATGAATGACGCCCAGGAGGGAAAGGTTCATAAAAAACTGGGCCAAGATCTATACCCAGCTCATTGGGGTCACAGCCTACTCTGGCATTAAAATCACCACACACGACAATATCAGCCTTGGGGTGCAGAAGCTCAGATCATGTGATGGCCTCTTCTTAGTCATTCCAAAAAGTTGGGAGGATGCCAGCTGAATCTGGTGGGCAGTAAGCATTAAGACAAATTAGGGAATCCATCCCATTTCCCCAGCTCCCCTTAATCAATACTGACAATATAAAGTTATTGTCAGACCGATAAATAACTTCCATCTCTACATCCAGCTTTACTGAGACTAAGATAGCAAGGCCTCCTTTAGCCCTCCCCTTAGTGGAGGATTTGCGGGCAGGAGACAGAAATGTACTGTATCCTTGCAAGACCAGTGAAGAGGTGTCCATTAACCAGGTTTCCTGTAAACAAAGGATATGAAATCCAGAAAGAAAGTTCCCAAAGTCCTGGTCCATCAGCTTATTTTGCCACCCAGCAATGTTCCATGATAGAATTAAAAGTGGACACTGGGAATTTGAGTGGATGTGAGGTTTGGAGCCATTCAGTCATTCAGGAGGCAGAGCACCAGCAGAGAGCCTTGGCTCAGAGGGTGATTCAGCCTGGGTGGTTGTTTTGGGGCAGCAGGATTCATGGAGGTTGACAAGTTCCTGCCTTACCACCTCCATCTTTTGAAGCAACTGTAGCTGGTTTTCCCAGGCAAGGGCACCAAAATTGTCCAGGGCCTTTTTGGAGACAGCTTCCTTGCTGATGTCAGGCTGTGTCAGCAAATCTCTCAAAATTTGGTTAGTGGTCAAAGAAAAATCTGTAGGCACAGACTAAGTTGGGGAGTGGGTCTAAGGGGCTCAATTGGCTGACCCCGGAGATCAGTGATTAAAGTTGAAACGTCCACATGCGTGCTTGGAATAACTATAGTCACCGGTTTCCTCAAACTGGGTACATCTCCATGTGGATTATTTGGTTCCTGAGCATCTTGTAATTCCACTGAAGAATTTCCTGGATGGTCTGATGACACTGGGGTTACTGAAGTTGAAACAGAAGTTGATGTGGAAGGATGCTGCATATTTCCCAATTGAGTTGGGTTTTGTTGAGGTGGGGCCAACTGGAGTATGGACTTTGGGTAGTTGAAATGGGTATCCTTTGGCCTTATCTGGGTAAATAATGTACCGAGTTCAGCGTCAGTTAGCTCTGAAAGTCCGCCCCCCTGTGTCGGGTGAGCTGGACTGGTTTTGGCTGCTCTACCATCGAGCATCATATGAAGATCTTGTAGAGGGGCCTTCTGCTGCGTAGAGTCGCGCTTGGAAACTACAGGTTGGGAAACTTCTTTGCTTGATGTTAAGTTTGGATTTTGAAGCACAAATGCTCCATGAGGGTCTAATGCACTTGACAGGTGGCTTTTCAGGTGTTCTGCCTTTTTATGTAGAGGCCACAGTTGATTTGACTCCCTCCCATTTGTTGTCAAGCTCTATCAAAGGGGCATTGGTCTCTTCTCTAAGGCAGCAGAGATCTCTGTGATCAGATGGAAGAGAGGTCGAGATGTTTAATGTCTGCAACTCTGAAGTTTGTTTGACATTCGGTTGAGATCTGGGGAAATTTTGAGGACTACAGGTGGAATCTTTCATGCTTATTCTTTGGGAGTAACTCTGAAGGGTCACAGGGGCAGGTCTACCCCTTTTGGTGGATTGGACCGTAGGATATGAGAAAACTCTTGAGGGAGTAACCTGGAAAGTACCCAAGAAGGTTCTCATTTTTAAGAGGAAGAGAGGAATCACAGCCTGTTCAAAAGTAAGGCAGACTCTCGTGTGTCCAGACTTGCTTGGGAGCCACCTGATGCTCTTGAGATCAATCTTCTGAGTTTCTATGTTTAGGAACTGACTCAGAGAAGTCCTCACTGATCTATGTGTCTCCCATCTCTTTCTGTTGATTTTGTTGGAGCAATCTGCAGGGTCACTTGTGTATTCTGAAAGATCTTTGAGGTAGCTGGCTTCCTCGTGGGTTCAATAGCCGAATGATGCAATGGCACATGCTGTAAGTTCTCAGCACTCTCAGAACTCTCAGATCTTTCAGCAGCCCTATCTCTGAGACCCTGAGGTTGGGTGTGGTTCACAGGTTGCTGCAAGAGAGCTTCACTGAGTTTCTCTAGGGCACTTTCAACACCATTCATTTGATTGGAAACTCATTGTAGATTGTCGAAAATGGCTATTACAGTTTGAGCTGTTAGAAGGCACTGGTCAGCCAAAAAGCCAGGCATGGTTCTTTTGTTGAAAGGCTGCACATCGTTAACCATTTGAGGGGAGGTTGGAGAGGAGATAGTAGATAAGTTACAAACGCCCGAAGGAGATAGGGGAGAGTCATCTCTCAAAGCAGCAAATCTGTTACTGGTTATAATATTTGAAACTGTGGGTAGATTGTAAAAGTTACTCACAGGGCAGTTAGATGTAATAAACTCATCAATTTTCAGCTGCTTCACCGCCTTTGCCAATGGCTGTTCCGGGCTTGATCTGCGGCATTTGTTCCCCATGTAGACAAGGGGTGGGGGGAGGTTTCTTTTCCTTGTTTGTTTTTCTAGTGTAATGGTGTAATTCTTTTGTGGCCTTGAGACTTCGTACGTAGAGATGTTCTGGTCCTTTCCAAGTATACGTTGCTGGTGAACTCCCCCGAGAAAACTCCGAACTTCTTACTCCTTTTAACCAGAAACCCTAATGTCAACAAACTCCTCTTTTATCTCCTCTTTTAGTAAGATAATAAGATAGTAAGAAAACAATAAAAGCTTCTTTATAAAAGCAAGCTAAATAGTTAAAAGATTAAAAAGATTAAAAAGGGAGAACAGCTTAACACAAATGCTCCCTCCCTCCTCCATTGACCCTGGGCAACGCCCGCCGCTGCCTTTGCAGCCTCCCTGTGTACCTAGTCTATACTGTGTCTCTCCCAGCATCCATTTTTTTAGTGTTTTCCCTCTGGTCTGGGGCGTTGGGGGATGCCTGCACACAGAAATGCTTTAAAAATCGCGCAAAAAGTGGGTAGAAACGACAAATGAAACAACGAAAAACTAACGAAATTTTTCAAAAATTTCATGGCAAACGGAAACGAACCAAAACAAACCTCTCAATGACAAACGAAAAACCGACACACCATTTTTCTGTTTCGTGCCCATCTCTACTGCCCAGAGAGTGCTTTATATGCTATTAGTGGTATACAAGCAGCACTTCGCTTTTGCTTTGCTTCTTGGCTTTCAAGACATTATGTAGAAGCCCTTTGCTTGGTTCCACCTACCCCAGCTCTCTTAATAAGGACATGAGAGAAGGCTTTCTCAGTGTCTGCTCCCAGGCATTGGTGTGCACTGCCCCCAAAAGCCAGGTTCGTCCCTTTCTCTTCTCCTTCTGTTGTCAGGCAAAGAACTTCCTCTTCAGGACAGCATTTAAGCAGTATGTTATCTCAAGAATTCTGGATTTTAACTTACAGATTTTAAAAATATTTTTGCATATCTTTTATACTTGAGATTTTCAACCTAAATGTATATTTAATTGCTTTTTAAATGCAATGTTTAACTGGTGTTTTTAAATTTGTTGTGTTACTTGTTGTGAGACACCTTGGGTCCCCTATGGGGAGAAAGGTTTCATATAAATAAATAAATAAATAAATAAATAAATAAATAAATAAATAAATAAATAAATAAATAAATAAAGTACTCAGCAGTGACAGACTGTAAAGATTATGGTAATAATGCTTTCCTCTGCAAGCAGTTAAAAGCAATGGTTGCTAGGGTGCAACCTGATGATAGTCACTGTCACATTTGCCAGCTAAGATGGGAATTCACCAGTCATGTATTTCCCAGTCTTCTTTTAGTCCTGTCATTTGCTGTCCTCCACATCACATCAATGACGGACAAGGTATGATTTCACTGTCCAGATACTGTTGTTCTGCTGCTTCCAACATTCCTTCCCATTGCCTATTCTCTCAGGCTGATCAAGTCCAGCAACTTCTGAAAGGCTGCTCTTTGCCCATTCAACTTTACCTATTCAAAAGGATTGCACTGGAGGTGCAAGAAGCTAGCTAAAAGGAGCAAAAAAGAAAAAGAAAAAGAAAGGGGGGAGACACAATAGCTAAGGTGTTTCTCTAACCACTGTGGAACCAAAATGTATAGGGCTAACCACCTATCCAATCCAATTGCAACTCATAACTACAATGGAGCCATTAAATGGATGGAAATCATGTAAGTGTTCCATGGTGATGTACAATTGGCTATAGTCTGTAGTGCTAAGCTTCAGATTGCAAGCTTGTTATTTTATCTGGATGCCCAATATCCAATTCTCTTACTGCAAGTGCAGCACCACACATATGCACAATCACTACAAGCACAGAGAATCCCTTATGAAATACCATGTCTAAGTATGTGCAACCACAGTGTCTTATGTTCTCCCCCCACATACAGGCTGAATGCTCCCATTGGTATAAACAATAAGATCATGAGTGCCCACGTCCATGAGTTGCATAAGAGGCAGAAGTCATTGATCAAGCATCTTCCTCAAAATGTTAATATTTCCTTAAAAGTGTAAGATTAACAGGTATGATGAGCCTATCCAAGTAAACAGTTTGGACGCAGAGAAGAAAAATCTAAGGTTCATATTGTGTACATCTTCAGCTTACATTATGCATTGCTTTGCATTGGGCAGAGGTCTTGATTGCCAGCAAGTGGTTAAAAATAATGGAGGCTTTATTGAAGAGAGGCCAGCAGGTTAGTATATTCTTGGCAGTTACTAATAAATATAGCTTGCTTAACATACTGATTGTATTAATTATATTTTGTAATGTGACATTTGATAAACCAATGGTTCACAGTTCCTAGGTTGAGAGCTTGAACTACATAAACAAAGATGTCTGAACCTTTTTCAGGTATACAGGGAGAATGTCAAAAGCTCAGTTTTTTTAAAAAAAACAAGTGTCTTGTTACTATGTAAAATGGCTCCCCAGGTCCAAATTTGGTGCCTCTAGGACCCAGTGGAGCCAATTTTTAGAGTTACAAAACAGTGTTTCATTTTGTAAATTTTTTTGAAAAAAATAATTTGAAACAAAATAAAACAAGGCTGAAATGAAACAAAATGAAACACAAATTTTTCATTTCATTCCCATACTTAGTTATTTTATTATATGATAAAACTATCTGTAGAGTGTGTATTTCAGTCTAACAATGATTCACCTTTGGCATGCTCATACATTGTGTTCTCCATGTGAACTGAATATCAGTAGTCATAGAATGAACAGAAAATGTCTGTTCTTGTACAGAATGATACATATAATAAGCAAGACAAGTACTATACTGGGATAGCAACCTACCGAAAACATGCAAACTCTTGGCACTTGATTTAAAATGAGCAGTAAGTGATTAAAAAAAAGTCAGAGAGATAGGACAGGCTGTTTCTATTTTTGTAATTATTTTTCATGATCATAAATGTAGATAACCTTAATAGCAGTTGTCCATTCTTTCCAGTCACACTTCCAGGGCTTTAATTTATAATGGATCCTGCAATGTGCAAAAAAATGGATCATATCTACAGATATGTTTCATTGAAGAGTCATCAGTCTTTCTTGCAGAGGGCAATAAGCTAAATGTTACAACCCATTTAACAATAAACTGTGCATTTTCTCTGCAAGACTTTTCCTGCATTTTTATCTGCATCATTTAGCTGATCTCTAAATTTAACTCTGTATTCTTGAATAATGTTCAGAATCTAAGTGGGAGCCCATATGCTCTCTGTTTTCTCCATAGGCAGAAAAAAATGTAACTTGGGATGAATCACTGCCATGATACACAAGGAAATGGAATAAAAATTATGCATTTTTATAAGCAAGACATCTGCAAAACGATAAACTACACTATAGTGTGTGCATGAGAAAAAAATCAAAATGTATTGAATTTACTCTCATCCCATTCCTTACTGTGTAAATGATCTCTGGGCATAAGTTAAAGGAAATAGTTTTCTGCTTTCTTTTCTTCCAGTACTAATTCTGTATATCATCCAATGATGTATATGACAATTATGACAGAAATCTTTGTAGAACTAAAATAATAGAAGGATTCACAAGGGTTTGGAATCTCTATGTGCTAAGCTTAACACTTCCAGTGGGCAGTAACATATATTTCCTTCTTCAGGTCATAAATATGGCTTATACAGCTATTCAGAAGGAAGCAACTTCAAAAATAACATATTCAAAGCAAATCCATTCAAAATGTCTGCACTGTGTGAAGTATTTCACAGGACAGGAGCATTGCTGAAGGCCAAGTGAAAACAGTGCACAGTATATGTAAAATGTATTTTCTATAAAAAGGAAAGTAAATACGGTATAAATACTTTATCCTGAAGAGGTAATAGCACAGAATCTGTAGAAATCCTTCAGAATCAAAACAAATACAATCTTCCTGTAGAAGATTCATCAAGTGCTGAGCAAAGCAAAAACAAAACAAAACTATTCCTGAAATGAAACGAGGCTGAAACGTTCCCTTTTTTTGTGATTTAGCTATGTGTGTGTGAAGTACTTACCTTATAACACATGCATAAAGTCCACTGTCTTGTGCCACTGTTGGACGGAACCAAATTGCATCTTCCTCTTTGCTCATTCTTGTTCCATCAAAAGCTATAGGTTCCTCAAAATCTCCAGGTCCAGAGCTTTTGTACCACATTAAGCTGAGTCCAGCACTTTGTGCTAATGTGTAATTTGCTCTTATATATCCATAAAACAATGCACATTTTATACGAACAGGTTCTCCCACTAAAACTTGATACTTCTTGTAATCCACCGACCAATCTGTACATCCATCCACTGAAAGAGAAAAGAGGAAGAAAAGCCATTGAGAAATCAGTATACTCCTGAACACAAAGCACTCTCCTTACCTAATTTGGAACTTTTCATTTCTTAAGTCATTATTTACGGATTTAAGACAACACAGTCAAAATTGGTTTCGCTGAATGTCGGTCAAGATTGATCATGAAACATTGACAGAAAGCCTGTTGTTTAACATCATAAATTGCACTACGGGTAGCTCCGTTCCCCACTTGTTGGGGGAGGGGCGCGTTTGCCTCCCCAACCCCGGCTTGGGCGCGCAACTTTCGCGCCCATCCGGGTCATTTTCCCGGGGACGGGAGCCTATAAGAGGGCTCCTGTCCCGCGCCCGCCAAATGGTTGGAGAATTATAACTGGTCGCCTTTTGGGGCCGGATGGGAATTTTTGGTGGTTACTCTGATTGGCCATGAGTAGCATGCGTTTTCGCCCATCCCATTCTCTTCACCGATTGGCCACTAACTTGGCGGGTAGTGCAGCTGGTAACCGTATTCTAGTGGTGAGCTCATTTGACGTCATTTCGGCGCTTCACAGCCCTCGTTACCAGTCTATTCACATTGGCTATGTCAGCGTACAAATTCAGCTATTTTTGACTGGAGGCCTCCCGAGGCTGTGCTGAGCTTTTGCCTAAATACAGAGCTTTTGGCTGTGGAATTGTTCCAACCAGCTTTGTGTTCCTGACTTTATCAGTTAAGAAGTTTAATAGTTATTAATAAAGTTGTGGCCCGTTGTACCAAACTGGAAGTTGTCTTGCCTCATTATTTCGGGGTTTGGGGGGCAAAGCAGGACGATTAAATCAGTAGCAATTTGGTGAGTCCACTATAAGTACCACTGATTCAATCAGGTCTACTCAAGTGCAAGTACACAGAACAGGATTTCAATCAGTATTTTCCTTCTTGGGAATACAGAACAATTAGCAGATGTTACTACAGTCCTTCAATATATTTTTCTTCAATAATATCTGTGGAAAACATTTCAAACATCTAGTTGGGAGGATTCTATAATCATTGGGGACTATTATTTAAATACCTATAAAAATAATTGTCAACTATCTGAGTTTTGAAGCATGGCTCAAAATAAAAGTAATGAATGAGAAATGAACAGTTTAGATTACATCCTCAGATAGGGTGAGAGGAGATGTTAAAGTGATAATAAATTTAATTGTACAGCAGAATAACACATGTTGACATAACTTTTTAGGTCATCATCACTAGATATTCAGCAAAAAAATTCTTAAGGCTTTATTTGACATATGTAGTTTCTTGTTATTTCAAAATATTAACTGAGGGGAGGGAATATGTTGGGGATTTCTAAGGCCAACTCATGACACATTGCCACCTGAAGTAAAGGACAAGGTAGTAGCTTTCCTAAATACGTCTGTCCAATTGCAGGTCTTATTTCACCAGTGGTAAGCATACTGGAGATATGATGACAGGGTGATGGGAGTGGGATTTTCTGGGATTCACAGCTCTGTAGCCCATCTAAAAGGAGGAAATGAGCAGAGAGCTATCCCCACTTCTTTCAAACCAAACAGTTTCTCCCTCCTCTGGGAGTGACAAAGTCACTTTGTCTACTGGTAGGGCCACCCTTATGTATACTTATTGGATATTTTGCCTGTAACTGTTAGAGTTATTTCATGTGGGGGAAAGTAAAGGCGACACTGAAAGTTATTTCATGTGGACAAAGGATATAGACAATTATCTTCTGCATCCAGCTAAAGAATAAAAGAAGGGGACTGGTTATTTGCATGGCAACTGAAAAAACATCTTACATAGGTGTAGCCTTTTTACTGCCAGCAACTTACAGATAAGAAAGGGCAAATCAGTCAGTTTTGATTTCTTTATGTTTTGCATTTTTCAAATTTTGTCTCAGTACATTTTCATCAGTATGATTACTGCAACCTGCACTATGATAAAACACTTGCCTAATGATTAAACAATCTTATAAACACCAGAAGTAAAGAGCATGAGTCTGTTTCCTGTCTATTACAGTGGCTTCTTCCAGGAGAAAGAAATGTGGAAGAATCTGTTATCTTATGTCTATTTTAAATCAAGATTATCGGGAGTTTGACTACCTAGTACACTTAGCCCCAGTTAGCTCTTGTTGGAGTTCATCGTACCATCTGGCTATCTATTCACTTTGGGCAGTTGAAACCTACATCTGCATATTTTATATCTTGGAAATATATGGGCTTTCAGAGAGGACACTATGCTTTCACATTTGAACAGTAGTACACAAGAACTTTAAAAATATATAAATAAGTCTTGGAAACTGTGGTGCATTTTGAAACTACATCAGGCTGACTAGTGCTGGACTTATTACACAGGTAAGACATTGGAAGCTAATTGTGTGTATATTATTATTATTATTATTATTATTATTATTATTATTATTATTATTATTATTATTATTATTATTATTATTATTATTCAATGTTGGTAATGTGTAATTCTGCTTAATTAATTAAATGTCATAATAGATATGCATTGAATGTAAATGAGAAATGGCTCACCCTAACCAAGGCACCTGTGGGAAAATATGCCGTAAGAAGGAAAGTCATTCTAATGAATGGTGTTTCCAAAGGAGCCACTCTGGAAGCTCAAATGAAAGATCTTTGCTTTTTAGGGAGGAAACTGTCTACTCTGATTTCTTGCTTCTAAGAGGAGACAGGTCAAGGCCTTTGTCTCACTCGTATGATTCTTGCATATCCCCTTCAATGATATACACAGGGTTTGCTACCGTTTTCAGGTATCAGGTATTTCTCTCCTTTCTTGTTATGTTGCTCTTTGGGTGTTTTGCTTTTTGTGGGAACCTTGTCACTTCACTTCTTATTTCTTTTGCTTCTACTTCCAGAAGATGGTATATGGATGATTCCACATTTGATGTCTTCCACTGGAATTTTACTGGGTATGACTGCAAATTTTCCTCATTTGGCTAAGACTGAGGTTTCTTCCTGGGAGGGTTGGTGTTCAGTTAGGTTTATGATAATTTGTGAGATGTCTAGTGTGGGTTTTGGTTGCTTTGTATGGCATTTGTCAAATTTTTGTTTTTGTCGGGCTGTATGGGCTTCCATTTATTTTTCCATTTCCTTTAGGAGAGGGTATCTCTTTCATATGTTAGGTCACTGTCAGACTCATACATTTCTGAAAAGTATTTCAGCTTCTCTACAAGAAAATTATTTGTGGCTTCTATTTCCTGGGAAATCCTTTAGAGGATGTTAGAAGACCTAACAGTTCAGCCCTGCTTTCTGTTCTTGATTAAAGCACTGAATTGCAGCACTGAGTGTGATGTGGCTCTGAAAGCAGCTAGCAAATGTGATCCATATATTCAAGGAGTCCAGGCAAGGTTGAATATTATTAAACATCTCAGGTGCTGAGCTTGTTAGATTCACATCCTTCAAAGGTTGCATCAATAAGGATTTTTGAGTTTTCTCTATGCAAATGACACAATACTCAGACTAGAGTAGGCTTAAAAAGAATACTGGCTGGTTTGGGGGAGTACTGCAGAAGTAATCTGATGAGTAGTAACTCTCTGGTCAAACAAATTCCTGGGTATTTATTTTCATAAGCCCTCTGTATGACGATGCACAAGAAGTTTGCTATAACTACTGGAACAGAACAAGGATCAAAAATTGTATTATACTTCTCTATGAGCAAAAGAGGTAAATTTGACCTTGCTTCAGTCAAGGGCTTCAAGGTCAAATAAATTTCCTAGCATGTATAAAGAGTGGCTGTGTGGACCACAAATCTACATTCATATATTCAAAAGCTGAATTATTCATTCTTGGTATCTATCTTGGGTGCTATCAAATGTGTTTTGGGGCCAGTTCTTAACTTAGAAGTGGGCTTATATTCAGCATACGTCTGAACTGAAGTCAACCCTTAACTCTTGGAATCCACTATTACACAGCAAAACTAGAGTTGTATATCTACTTGACAATGAATGATTCCCATGTCATTTCCTGGCATAAGGTTGTGGTTCAAAAGATTTCATCATTCTGTTAGTCCAGCAAATGTATGCTGGCGTAAAGAGCATTTAAGCCAGGTTTATGCTAAAGCAGAGGATCCTGGATATCGATAGACAGATTGCTAGCTCTGTCCAATAGATATTATAGTATGGCAGTAGGATAAAATCATAGTAATAAATGCAGTCTCTATTTAAACAAGCTAACCATCTCCAAGTAGAGGACAGTCTACAGATTGATGCTAATGAACATTTACTGGGACAAACGGAAGGACTGATTGATGAGAGAATCCTACCAAATGCTGATCCATTTGCCATTTCATGGAATAAAATAATGTGTATCACAATTCTGATAATGCACACATTACAGAACTGCATTTGTCATGATCATGAAATAATGAAAACATTAATTCTCACCCTATCACAATGAGAGAAAATATTGTGTGTTTTCTCATTTACTACCAGAAATTGAAATAAACCATAATTTACATCCTCATATACAGTGTAAATAAATAGATTGGGAAAGCTTGAACCTCCTGATTTCTATCACCATAACTATTTTTGTTTTACTCTTCTTTTAATTGGGAAAAATACCTGAGTTATTCAAAAGTTTGAACTCTCTATTTTAATATATAGTCACTTACTGCCACCAACAATATTACAATGTAGAGGATAAGAGGAATATCATTTACCCGCTTGTTTCCCTGAATAGCTTCTGGGTATGAAGTAAACCACAGTACATCACTGTCCTGATAATGAGATCATTCTGCTGGATAAACGAGCTCTCTACAGGCTGCACCTGCTGATCAGAGCCAGCCAACCAAATATTTAAGCAATCTGAGGAGGCCTTCCCTGCCATTCTCATCACTGCATGTGGTGTTCTCAGGAGAGAAAAAAAAACCTGATTTGCAGAGGCAGAAAATTGAGCCACTAACTTCAATCTGTCTTAATTACAGTGTTTCAATTCATATACATCCATGTGAGTATGCCCATTCTCTCTAAATCTACACTTACACTACAGTTTAAGTGTAGTAATAAAAGGAATCAGGATAAGAAGCATATCTATCAAATAACAAAAAGATTCACATAAATGATAAAAAATTAGCAACAGTCTAAAGCCCAGCAAACAATTTTATCTTATACCATATTCATCACCCAATAACATTTTACCATGAGAGGGAGAATAACAGGTTACTAACATCCAAAAGTCCATCAAAACCATGATGCCCAAACATTTCTGCTAGCAAATACTAATGTTTGTGGACAGCTTTATATATTTCAAGAGTTGCTTTTTTATATAATTTAGTGCAAAATCGGAGATGAAAAATATCTACAGGTTGTGTCCTAGTTCAACTAAATTGGCCAACCACATTAAAATGGAAAGAAAACCCCACACCTTTCACTACTGTTTATGACATGAATTCTGAGGGCTCTGGCAAACATGTTCTCCTTCCAATTTTCATCAAATTAACCACTGTTGGGGGGGGTATAGGGTGAGAGAATGAAGGAATATTTCCTCAGGAAATCTGCCAGCATACAGCACACATATTTGGACCTTTTAAAAAGGCCTTTCCATTCAGTTCACCTTCCTGCCCTCCCACCCTATGAGGAGAATGAGACTAGCTGGTCACATAAGGGCCAGATGGGAATTTTTGACCATCACTTTGATTGGCTGGGAGTGATGGTGAGTTTTTGCCCATGCCATTCTCTTTGGGCTTTCAGGAAAATGCTTATTCCAGTCACAATTGATAAGCAGTGGTTAGGCTAAAGTTATTTATGAATAAGATGCTTAGTCCTGCAGCCCTCAATTATAATTAGGATTGGAGGAATTATTGAAGAATAGATGAGTAGGCCCAGTGATAATATTATGTCCCTGAATGATAGATGAGGGCTGCCCAGACTGCTATACTTTTGGAAGCACACTGATCAAGGGAGAAGCATCCTGCTAATAATAATCAGGAATAGAAATTAGCCATTTGCACTTTTCTGGCCTCCTTGCTACAAGGATTCCACAGTTAAAGACGCTTATTTGAGTTAATAAATTGTGACCCAATTGCAACCCATCAAACATGTGTTGTCTTTTTATTTCCAGATTGGCTTGGCAAAGCTATCACTGTCCATCTTCGGGTTCTAACCACTTCCTCAGGTGCAAATGGGGCTTAGCTAGCCAAACAAATTATATTAAAGATCTGGTTCTATAGAATGGTGTTCCCTGATTCTTCAAACATTTAGTAAGGCACTATTTTTAAACCACTTTTCTTCTCATCTCTCCCCTTCATTTTATCAATTGCTTGCCATTTTAAGCTTCATTTTAGCTTCATTTTAGTTTTTTTTGTTGATTTATGTATATTTTATTTTATTATATACCTTCTATTTTGGTTTTTAAAATGTATTCCTTTGTTTGTTATCGCATGTTGTAAACCGCCCAGAGTAGCCATTAGTCTAGATGGGCGGTATAAAAGTCAAATAAATAAATAAATAAAATAAAATAAAAATTAGTCTAATAATCCAAAGACACTTTTATACAAATTGTGAAAACCTCAACAAGAACAATCTTTTCCCAATGTTGGAGGGATGGGGACATTTCACAAAAGGGAGTTTTATCACATATACCAGGGCTTTTCAACTTTGAACAGGCTGAGGTCTACTTTTTGCAACCCAAAGTGCCTGAGGGCTACTACATAAAACCTCTACTTATGAAGATTATCTGTTCCGAGCACATGCTCATGACTAAAAAAAATTGTAAGTAGAGCAGCGGTTTCCCATATGAATGCATTGAAAATCAATTAATCCGTTCTGGAAGGAACAGATTTCAATGCACCATGACCCTTGAAGTGCTCAGCTCAGCTGAGATAGTGAGCTGGCAGACCCAGAACTTTGCTGGGGCAGTGGTGGTCCTTGGGATGGCAGAGGGAGTATTGGAGAACTTATCCCCTCACTTTTTAAATTGATAACCGGCAGTCTACTTTTGAACCCTTCGCGGTCTACCTGTTGTGCAGGCCTGCAATATACCAATATGTATATGTTTCAATAATGAATAATGTCTTACCTTGGTTCTCCCTCCCTAAATATAGTTCACATAATATCTCCCAAAATTCCTACTGTATTTCAAAAAATACTTCCAGTAAGTCTATGGGTAGAGTTCTCTGCTCTACAATTGTAGAACAATCATAAGGAAAAGAACATCATTTTGCATGCCATTTGATATAGCTTTAATTCATTGACTATTTCAAGTTAATTTTCTAACCTTTAGAATGCCACAGAGACAAGGAAGTAACCTTTTGATGTTTGGGGATCATTGCCTAAAATGTAGAGTGCCGAAAGGGATATTTGAAACAGTTCAGTGTGTATACTATTTACCAAAAGCTTTTTAATAGTGCCTCAGATTATCTCTCATATATGGCCATCTACAGAGCTGGGCGGAGTTACTTTGCTGCTTGAGGGACCCCACACACCTCCAAACTGAGACCAGCTTGGCAGTCAAATCCTATGTTGATGCAGGCAATGAGGACATGTAGGGGTGATACAACTGTAGGCTAGCTTAGAGGACAAGGAGCCGGATGGTCCAGAGATGCAGTTTTGCTTTCTATAAAACATTTCCTGAAGCTCAAAAAATATAGAAATATTTATGTTTTCTGATGACAAGTCCATACACACTGCAGAGACAAATGTACACTGATCCACTCTGAAAAGCTTTTCTCATACTGTATGTAATACCGAGCACACCAAAGATAATGCTTCTCTTGCTGCTACTCAAGAGACTTTGGGGTTTGTTTGTTTTTTGTTTTTTGTTTTGCATTGCTCTTCTTTCCCCTCAGGGCTTCACTGAGAACAACAAAAACACTCACTAACAAGCATACTATATTATAAAAAATACCAAATGTACTAGTTTCTGTCTGTGTTTAAACAAATTTGGACAAGGTCAGGTCCCGAAAGAAAGTCTGAAAAAGGTCAGTCATGCTTTGTAATAGATATGTATGAATATATTTTATACCATGCACTGAATCTCACTGTATTGTTATGGCTGTGTGTGTTCTTCAAAAACAAACAGTACATTTTCTTGTGTATCTTTGTTCAACAATTATAGATAATAAGAAAGGTCATACTTGGGTAGCCATCTAGTTATTCAGAAAAAAAAATCAAATACAAATGTTTTTAAATGTTTCTCAAGTGTTTTATTCTAGGGACATCTTGGCAAAGTTCCAGTTATCTTTTAACTATAGTCTCTTTGTCCTTCTCAATAAAAGCATGCATGTGACCCCATCCAAAGTTTGGAAACCAAATTGTATAGTTCCTTGGAGATTTTTACACAAAAGTGGGTGGTGGTGGTGGTGGTGGTGGTGGTGTGTGTGTGTGAGAGAGGGGGGGGAGAGAGCATGAGAAATCAAAATCTGAAAACCAAAATAATACTTTCACATCAATGAAAAGGTATAAAGGCCAGAAACTATTTGAATATTTACCCCAACATAAATGCAATGCTGTAATTTGGAGTTGCAGATATTGGCATTTGTGCAGTGATCATCATGATATGCTATTAAGTTGATTCTAACTCATAATGGCTAATTGATGAGATATCAGGGAGTGTATTACTCACATGCCTGATCACATACACAACTGCACAACCAAAATATGTCCTGACACTCAATCAACTGGATGCTTATTAGCCACAGTAAGTTAGACAAAATCTTACACAAACAACAATAGGATGCCAGTTATTCGCTGAAATCCTGTTGCAAAGTTTTGCCAATGGAATAACTTTTGGAACTGAGATACCTGTATATTAGGAAATCTCCTCAAACTTCACCTGTCACATACAGAGTCACTCAACTCCGTGTGAGCATATAATGTCTATGGATATTTCTCAATTTGTGTCAATTTGCCTTTAAAAGTAATGTTGTTTGCATAACTGTGTAATAGGATTTCAGCCATGAAGTACTAATTACTTAGTGCAGATATGATTTTATTTGTTCTTCAGTGTCATTGCATGGCAGTTATTAGGAAATGATAAATGGTTTCAAATAGATAAGTATATGAAAACTACTACATGTATATTTCAAAAACAAAAATCCCCCACACATGTTTTTTTCTATTTTCTGTGATTTTGGGGTGGTTGGTTGGTTGGTTGGCTAAACATCAAATTTGGCTGAAAGAAAAAAATATACGTATTAATTCTGAAAACACATAATCTGAACAAGTGGAAGGGGAGAGAACCTGAATCCACTGTCACCAGTCCCAGCATCTATGTAAAATCAATGGGAATGACCAGCAACTTATTTAAAGATAAAGCGTCCCTGACTGTATAGTGAAATAGAAAAGCTCCATGAATACAACTTATGTGTTTTGTAGGGACATCAATGGTGGGAACGGCAGGTCAGATCCTGTTCTTCTACCATAAGTTCTGAACCATGTGCAAAATGGTTATGGAGACACATTGTCATAGAAAACATATGTGCATGCATCTATAGCTTATTTCTCTCTTGCCTTGTTGCTTGATGAGCTTCAGATTTCTAATGTTACTAGTTCACAAAAGAATTTACATCAGATAATTATTTTATATTATTCCCTCTTTAGTGAATGCGCTATTCAATGAAAGTCACCAAGAATGACTAGTTAATATCACAATTTAACATTTAATCAATGGCCATAGAAACCCACAGTATGAAATACTTATCTACTTTCACAAGCAGGGTGGGATGAAGCACTGGGAAACTGAACCTGTCATCATAATCAAAGAACACTAGGACACTGACTGCTGTTTTATGATGTAGTCTCATTCCTGTTCTGCTCCTGCTTTCCATTCAAAGCAGCAAGCAACTACTATCATGCCCAACACTATTACCATCATAATTCAGTAATCAGCTTTCACCTGCAGCTAGTAAATAAAAGACAAGAGAGAGTTATTGGGTTTAAATGAGCATTGTTAATTGATTAAAAGTGTAATCCAGAAAACAAAACACAAACTGTCTGTTTTAATCCCAACCTTTATTGTGAGCTCATGAGAGGCTGAAATACAATATTGAAGCCTTCTTTGTTAGACTCCTTGGCAAACATCTTTGGATCAGGCGAATAACTAGCCACAGCTTTAGCATCATCCTCTCACAGGCCTATATATTTATATCCTGAGGAGGGCCTACCTGCTTCACTGCCACATAGCCTCTGTGCATGTGCATTTTAAGCAAAGTTTCCTTAATTCTCTAGGTAGGCCATCAGCCTTTCATTGTGGCTTTAATTGTTTGTGTAGCTTAAACCAGGAGTCATAAAACTAATTTGTAGCTGCAATCCTCTGTGCAACGTGCAATGCACCCTTCTTCAGGGTATGCAATGCCTAAAGCTGGCCAGCCTTGGGTATGAAAAATAAAAAACCAAACAAATGGGAGGCTTGAGAAGGCACTTGTGTTTTGTTTATTTATTTTGGGGATGCAATGGGGTGACCATGACCTCCTCAAGATCTATAAAGCCCCTAGGAGTCTAAATGAATCTCCAGAGCAGCCCTGGGGCCCTAGTACACATAACCCTTTAAAACAAGGTATGAAAATTACATAGTGCTTTGGCTCAAAAGTCCTCCTGTGCTCCCTGACGAGCATCTGTGGCGTGGGTGGCAGAGATGGATTTTGCTTTGCTTTCTAGTGGCTGATTTTAGAAGAGGAAATAGATCTTCATTTCCCCCTACAATGCTTCACAGTACCCATCAAATAAAAAGCAAGAACCTGCCCCAATAAATCCCACATTACACTTTCTAACAAACTGCATAACACTACCCTAAATCTCACTGCAAAGCCATTGTGATATAAGTTGCATGAGAAGCTTTCTAGCAATGGCCAGCATAGTCCAGCAAATGGGGGGGGGGGGCTTTACAATCCTCTGTCACACTGAAACCAAAACCCAGTTACTTCATATACTTAATCAAATAGGAATAGGAATAGGAATAGGAATCTTTATTGTCATTGCCCCCTTGCAGGAACAACGAAATTTTGTGGTTGCTATATAAAACTCATTTAAAACATTTCACATAGATTTAAAAACAGGTACAACACATAATATGAATATGACATATAAAATGACTAAAATATGACATATAAAATAAGCTGACTTCAAAGTCCAGGATTTCCGTTTAAGGCCAATATTGCTCTAAAAAAGAAGCTATTTTTGAGATGGTTTGTTCTTGCCCTAAGTACTCTATATCTCCGTCCCGATGGCAGCAACTCGAAGAGGTGATGACCAGGATGTGATGGATCTCTTAATATATCTAATGCTTTACAGTGGCACCTGGTAATATAAATTTGTTCTAGGGTGGGGAGTGAACAGCCCACAATACTCTCTGCAATTCTTATGATTCTGTGCAACACTGTCTTACCCGGAGGGTACAACTTCCATACCACACACATAACCCGTAAGTAAGCACACTCTCAATTGCACAATGATAGAAGGCCAGCAGCAGCTTTTGTGGAAGATGGTTTTTCCTTAAGGCTCTCAAGAAAAATAGTCTCTGCTGAGCCTTCTTTGCAATCCCCCTTGTGTTGACACTCCAGGACAAATCCTCCTGTAACTCAATGCCCAAAAATCTAAAAGCTGTAACCCTCTCCACACCAGTCCCATCAATCACCAGTGGTTGAATATCAGTTTTCTGCCTCCTAAAGTCTACCACAAGCTCCTTTGTTTTCTTTATATTTAGGTGCAAGTTATTTATTCTGCACCACTTGGTCAACCTCTCCACTTCATCTCTGTAAGCCATCTCACTCTCCTTGCCAGAGATGAGCCCAATCACAGTTGTGTCATCTGCAAACTTAATGATCCTATTGCTAGGGTAGGCAGAGACACAATCAAATGTGTAAAGAATATAAAGGAGTGGGCTAAGTACACATCCCTGTGGTGTTCCAATGTTGGTACTAAGAGTATTAGAGGTGTAAGGGCCCAAATGGACCCTCTGAGAACGTTCTGACAGAAAATCCAAGATCCATCCACAAAGTGATAGTGGAAGTCCTAGGCCTTCCAGTTTAGAGATCAAATGTCGTGGAAGAATGGTGTTAAAAGCCGAGCTAAAATCCACAAAGAGCATTCTAGCATAGCCCCCCCTCTGCTCCAGATGTTCAAAAACAGCATGAAGAGCACACGCCACCGCATCCTCTGTTGATCTCTTCTTTTTATAGGCGAATTGAAATGTGTCCAGTCCCTCTGGTAAACAGGCAATAACATAGTTCCGTACCAACTTTTCAAAGCACTTCATGATTATAGGTGTAAGTGCTACTGGACGAAAGTCATTCAAGTTTTCTGGATTTGGTTTTTTTGGTATCGGAACAATAATGGCAGACTTTAGGCATGACGGCACAATAGCTTGGGATAGGGATTGATTCAAAATCCCAGTGAAAACTCCTGCTAATTGATCTGCACAATCCTTCAATACCCTTCCGGCAACTCCATCTGGCCCCGTAGCCTTCCTTGGATTGATCCCCTTCAACACCTTCCTCATCTCTCCCTCCTCCACATTAAAAATTACATTCCCTTGTGCCGATGCTGATAGCGATAGTGAAGGTGGCAGAAACTCTGCTGATGTCTCTACTGATGTTGCTTCAAAACGGGCAAAAAAGGCATTCAGTTCCTCTGCCAAAGATACCCCTCCCTCAGCTACTGGGGAAACTTTAGATTTGTACCCAGTCATTTCCTGTACACCTCGCCACACCTCCCTAGTGTTGTTACGCTGAAAATTATTCTCCAATCTCTGCCTGTATGCCTCTTTAGCCACACGGATGCCCCTCTTCAGATCTGCTCTGGCTGCACTATACAGTGACCTGTTTCCACTTCTAAAAGCAGCATTTCTTGCCTTTAGCAGCTCCTGAACCTCCCTTGTCATCCAGGGTTTCCTGCTTGGATAGATCTTTATCTGGCGCTTTTGCGTTACACAGTCAGTACAAAATCTGATATAGTCCAACACTACCTCAGTGTAAGTTTCTAAATCCTGTTGGGCAAATGCCTCCCAACAATCCTGCAGCTGTTGAGATGCTCCTGCTGGCCATATCATGATAGTCCTCTTTATTATTGGCATCCGCTTCCTCAAAGGAATATATTCAGGAATCAGAAGTAGAGACACATGATCAGATTGACCCAAGTGTGCTAATGGTTCCGCCTTATAGGCCTGTTTGATATTCGTGTACAATATGTCCAAAGTCCTTTCTCCCCTGGTTGCACACTTAATATGTTGATAGAATTTCGGTAGAACCACTTTCAGATCTGCCTGGTTAAAGTCCCCACATACAATAAATGCAGCTTCAGGATGCTTGTGTTGTCTGCTTATAGCATCGTGCAAAAGATCCAATGCCTCGTTGATATTTGCATCAGGTGCAATATACACTATAGTTATCAAGACTACTGTAAATTCACGGGGGATGTATATGGGTCTGCATTTGAGTGTCATAAATTCCACACATGGGGAGCAATGGCTATCAACCACCACAGAATTTGTGCACCAGCGATTACCCCCTCCTCTACTTTTTCCAGCATCCTTTGTTCTATCATGACGAAACAGTGTGTATCCTGTTAATTCCAGAAAAGAATTTGGAATAAAAGCTTCCAACCAAGTTTCACTGAACAGCAGAAGACAGCACTGGTTCACAGTTCTCTCAGTTGTGATCCACAGTTTCCACTCCTCCAGCTTATTCACAGGGATCTCACATTTGCATAGAAGATACTAGGAAGGGGTAATTTACGATGCTGTGTCTTTAACCTTTGCTGCCTTCCTCCCCGGCAACCTCTCTTCTGTTTACGGTCTCGTCTGCGCCTCTTTCCTCTTTGGCTCTTTGAAGTCAAACAATTCTTATTGCAAACGCGAAGACACTCACAGCTTTTGCAGCACTCGCTCCACAGCTGGATAGATAACATATCTTGTCGACTGTAAGTAAATCTATTTTGGCAGAACTTAAAAGCCAGATTCTGAGTTGAGGAGCAACCAGCCCCTGCGTCTGCACGCGCTGCCATCTTAGGCAAACACTCAAGAGAGTGGAGTAGATGATAAAACCAAATGACAGAAGGAAAAGGTGGTTACTTCATGTCCATTTTGTCTCTCTAAGTGTTGCACTTTGGAGAAGTACAAAAAAATCTTGCTTCACGTCCATCGTGCAACAGCTGAAATTTGTCTTGACCACGACCCCGGAATGGGTGCTAAGTGAGTCAAATCTGTACCTGGCACTGGGGTAGGGTATTTCCTTGTCCCGAGATAAGACACTGTGAGGTAACAACTGCCATGCAACAAAACATTTGTTTCTCTCAGAAAACTGTGTTCCTGGTACTGGGTTGGGTGTTACATTCAAAGTGCCTCCCCAGATGATCACCAACCCCTTGCCCGCCTCCATTAAATGCCAATAAAACAAACAAAACTTCAAAGACAGACAATTAATTAGCAAGCAAAAGGAATAAAGAACAAAGAAAGCCCAAAGGCTATCACCCGGAGAATTCCAATGCGGCCATGTGGAGAAAGTGAAAGCTAGCCAGATGAGCCGCAGACGCCTTCCCTGTCTTTAAAGATTTTGACTTTTCAGAAGCAAAATATTGAAAAAGAATTTTTAAACCCCCCCCCAAAAAAAAATGGAAAAAGGAAGCTAGACAAATTCAGTGTTTGTCACAGTAGAAGTCTGTAAGGTAACACTTGTCACGAGACAAGTTATCACAACCATGGGAACACTGAAACAGGGACAAAACCATGTGATCGCGACCAACACTGTCACAGTACAAAACTAGTCACGGAACAAAGAAGGACATGAAGTAACCACAAAAGACACACAAAGGAGCATTGCAGTGGAATGTGGCGGCCAGATTGGTAGTTGGTGCAAGCAGATTTGACCGCATCATCCCAATTCTGGCTTGCCTGCATTGGCTGCCTGTTACCTCCTGAATAAGGTTCAAGGTGTTGGTTTTGGTTTTACAAAACCCTCCATGGCTTGGGACCTGAATATCTGACAGAGCATATCTCCCAAAGGTCAGAGATGGCTAGACCCACCAGAGCCTCATTGGTGACCACGCCAGGGAGACCTGTAAAGTTGCGACTCGCAATCAGGCTTTCTTAGTGGTCAGGCCATTCATGTGGAAAAAAACTACACAGCGAGATGCGCGTGGCTCCATCTGTCACAGCCTTCAAAAAATTACTGAAAACTTGACTGTTCAAGCTCATGGTGATTGCTAAAGTTTGTTTTGTGCCCTTTGTGACTTCTTTATTTTTTATTTTTTGTTAATACTTATGTCTCTTGCTGGACTCTTTTCCTCTTTTCTTTTCCCCCTCCCATTGTTGTGTATTATTTGTTTGGAATTTTGGTGGCTTTAATTGTTTGTGTAGCTTAAACCAGGAGTCGTAAAACTAATTTGTAGCTGCAATCCTCTGTGCAACGTGCAATGCACCCTTCTTCAGGGTATGCAATGCCTAAAGCTGGCCAGTCTTGGGTATGAAAAACAAAAAATAACCAAACAAATGGGAGGCTTGAGAAGGCACTTGTGTTTTGTTTATTTATTTTGGGGATGCAATGGGGTGACCATGACCTCCTCAAGATCTATAAAGTGAAAAATACTGCTCCTGGAGGTGTTGATGGACACCAACATTTTATGTTTTTTCTCTGAGGGGAGTCTTGGGGACACCCCAACCAAATGCTGCATCTGCCACATGTTATTCACCCTGCCATAAATGTATATACATTGATAGAATGTGAATGTGAATCAGGGTCCAACTTGAACCCAGTTAATAATTGTATTATTGATAACTCTAGAAGAGGTATTTTCTTTAGTCTTAAGTTTGACTTTCAGATTCTGACAATTTCAAACACTTATTTTGGAAACACTTATAGAATTTAATAGCAGTTGAACTGAGTAGAAACTGTCATTCTGAAATAAGCAGTTTGAGGATCACATTGCAAATCTTTCCTTCACTTTGGGTTCACAGAGTCATATACCCTTACCCTTACAAAACAGTTCTGTGGTTATAGGTAATTTTACACAATTGACTTTCAAGCTACATGCTGTCGAGAATAAATAGACACAGTGAATTGCTCGAGTAACCTCAAGAGTCAAGTCTAATGATAAATGCTGTATCTTTACTGGAAACACATTACAAGATATGCTTTTTCAATCAAAACATACTTTAAGGCACAGTAAAATAGCTTTGTTTATAACCAGAGCATGTGAAAAGTTGGTTTAGATTTTCAAAGGAGGTTAATGGAGTTCAGTGCTCAAATCTCATCAAGATTTGTGGAAATTAGATGCTAAAATACCTTTGGTTCCTACAATATTCCCAATCCTGCTTATTTGATAGTTGGTACGTCCAAGAAATTTGTTTTCTCCTGCTATCATTTAAAAGAAAACAAACTGGTGGAATTGGAGGCAGTAGCAGTAACACTTCAGATCATACAGACATTATATGGGTCATGAAATTCAGCCATACATAAGAATTTGTGGTTATATCTGATAATGTTATTGATTGCAGTATGTTCGCACCAATCTCTGAGCTTAGCTGAGTTCCAATGAAGTCAGGCAAAACCTTATACCACATCATAGAGAAAGTGGTGGAAAGAGCTTACACTGACATGTAGTGGCTGCTGGCCAATGTGTGACTGTGAACCTGAGTCCAAGGCAAGATAAAGCTGCCTTTGCAACTGACAATGCCCAAGATGCTTTTTGGGCTGTGAGCTAGTATGTGGCAAGATCAGCTGTCTGGCGGCTGCACGGGGGAATAGCCTTTAGCTGTCCCTTGATTGAGGGGTTTTTACACAGCCTTCCCATAGGAATGCATTCCAGAGGGAATGGATTAATAGGTTTTCAATGCATTCCTATGGGAAACTGCTGTTTGACTTATGAAAAATTCAACTTCCAAAAATGCATTTGGAACAGATTAATTTCGTAAGTACACTGTACAAGGAAACGGAATTACAGTATTTTATTTGCATGTATTCAATGCAGAAGATATATCACAGATATATCACAGATTCTTTCATTTGAACTTTCAAGAAAGAACACTGAAACAGCAACGACCAGGCCTCTTTTCAAAATCCTAACATTGGATTTGTGGTGTATTTTTGGATTCTTTGGGAAACCAAATGCTGGAATAAATGAGTGGACTCTATCTTAATGAATTATTTTATATACCATTCTTAAATTACAGATTGGTTTGTAGTACCAAACTGATCAAACACAAATAAAAATAAAGCAATACTATGGAAACCCTAGACCTTCATCAAATCCAACCACCAAGAACAGACTAAATATTATGGACTCTCCAATAAAACAGAGAATTCTTCACAACCACTTTCAAAAGGACTCAAGGCCCAGGTGTAGTAGTATGTCTTAAACTTGTGCCCTAAGCTAAGCATGATATGAAACACATAGCACACAGCTAAAATTCCTTTCTTATTTATTTACAAGACCCTGACCATGAATAGGGTCACCATGCAAAGGCACAGAAGTTCTATACCTTTTTCACACTGTTGCTTTTTCCTCTAAATTTGGGCAAAAGGGTGGGGGGAGCCCATTGGCTTCAAAGGATCCCCTTCCACTCTTAGCCCAAGAAGAAGGAGAAGGGAAACACTTTGGGAGGAAGCAGATATAGTGATGGGAAAGTTTTAACCCTCTCTTCCTCTGTGTGCAGTGATGTCCATGAAAATTGGGTCTGTAAAAACTGGAAGGGGCAGCTCACAAACTTATTATGCATTTAACATAGTTTAGCCTTGGATTGCTGCTGCTGGCTGGTACACATTTCATTGCTTTCCCTCCAAAATCAGACAAACAGAAGTAAGATATTATTAAAACTGACAATCTTCTGGTATTGCAATAAACATAAGATGGCTGTCCATGGTCCAGTCATTTTATCAACAATACCAATGAAGTTAGCACTTTAATGGAATAACCTTATAACCTGGTCTTCCCTGTAAGTGGTGGGAAGCATTGCAGTATATAATTCAGCATCAAACCACAGGACAGAAGGAACTTTTGATATGAGATTGTTTGGAATTTCAATCAGGGATGAGATTGGTAATTCATTTTAGCCTCTCTAACTCTTTTTTTTTAGTACCCAGGTAATCTACATTTAATTGTTTGTCATTTTGTTTTCATGCTATTTGTACTATTTATGGGGGGAAACACAAAAGCTCTTGAATATTTTGCCACCACATAAGTCACGATCTTAAAACATGCATGGAAGAAATTATGTAGCAATGGGCCTTTTATGTTTAAACAAAAGACCCAAAATATGAAAGAAGCTCTACTTTATTATATTTCATGTTATTTCATCAGTTGTCAGAATAAAGTCTCTAGAACACGAATTATTCTTGTTTACAATAGAGGACACAACACTTTCACACTTCTTTCATTTTCACTAGTTTATACACCTTTTGTCAAATTGTCTGAAAAGTGTTTTATCCAAGAACATAATCTTGCTATCACAAGCCAATCGGACCATTCAGGAGAGGGTCAATTTGTAAAACAGACTGGAAACCAAGTCATCCTTTTACTTCAGTTGCTCTTTTTTCAGTTATTGTATGCTGTACTCCTGATATCTTTCATCTTGAATTATTTTTGCTGCCTGTATGCCTTTGCAACCATATTGGATACTTGTCTTCTTTTTCCTTTTTTCACTCTTTTTTTTAGGGTCTTCTCAGTATTTTTAGGATCATTTTTGCTTCTTTCAAGTAGTCTTCCTCTATAAGCATTCCTCCTTGGAAATATTACTTGAATTTCTCCGTCCTTTGATATCTTTGAGGATATTTTCTCCTCTTTTTGTTCCTTCCTTTTATGAATTACTATATTTCTGTTGCTGCATGGGCTTGGTCTGCCTTCTTCTGCCTGTGGCACTCACGAAGAAGAGGTGTCGCACATCAGGATGAAGTAAGTCTCCCACATATTCTGTTGCTATTGGTTGTATGAGGCTGTTTTGGGGGAGGGGTGCAGCTGTGTGCATTTGTGTTTATTTCCCCTTGTGTTAGGGATGCTTTTCTTGTTTGGTTTATATACTGTACATGCATATTAGAAAGTCTAATTTTATCTACTATACATTTATGTTGTTAAAGATATATATTTTTGTGTGTTGTTTTGGGACAGCCTTGGACCCAGCTCCAACCTAGATAATTTCTAATGAGACCTCTATATCTGAGGAGTTCTCTCTTTCCCATACTTCATTAGGTTACCTTTAGTCTTGATCAAATTAATTTTGTCACTGCTACTCTCTTGGACTGGGAGGAGGCCCTGCTTTATTATTAGACCATAGGCTTCCAACCTTTCTCGGCCATGAATTCATTTGAATTGATTTCCTCCATCAAGAGTAAGATAACATAATGCAAAAGTTTTTTTTTGTTCCCATTTGATTCTCCCTGTAAGATAAATGAAAATTCTTTGTCTATAGAGGTGGGTACAAAACAGAAAACCCATGGTTCAGGTTCATCTGTTTCAGGCCCACCCTTGGTTTGGTTCAGGTTCGGGTTCGTATGAATTTTTAAAAAATTGTACTAACCTGAACTGATCCGAACTGGTTCGGGTCAACTTACCGTGTGGTGGCATTGGCAGTGGTGGGGGCCAGTGCCTCCTTCCCCCTTCAAGCCCCCACCATGCGGCCCCTGGGGCCGGATCGGCGCTGATTATTTTTAAATTATTTTTTCTTTATTTTAGAGTGCTGACCCGGCCACCCCTGGGGCTGGGTTGGTGCTCCTTTTTTGGGGGAGGGGTTGTTTTAAAAGTGCCAACAGCACGGCCTCTGGGGATGGGTCAGTGTTGTTTTATTTAATTTATCTTTTTGTTTTACAGTGCCCACCGCATTGCTCCTGGGGCCGTGTCAGTGCTAATTTTTATTATTATTTTAAAGCATTGACCACGCTGCCCCTGGGGCCAGGTTGGTGCTGATTTTTTAAATTATTTTTTTCTTTATTTTAGAGCGCTAACCCAGCCACTTGGTCAGTGCTTCTTTTTATTTTATTTTATTTTATTTTATTTTATTTTATTTTATTTTATTTTTGGCTTTTAAAAGTCCCCAATAGTCCTTCTACAGGCCTACATTCCTGCCAGGACAGGAGGACTGGGGTGACGAGGACAAGGTAGGAGGGGTAACGAAAAACAAAGCGAGCGAAAAAGAAATTTCTGTTTCGTTTCATTTCATTTTTCTTTGACGGGTTGGTTCATTATTTGTTTTGTTAGCTAACAAAATGAATAACAAATAATGAAATGAATTAAAAGTTCGTTTCATGCCCATCTTTATTTGTCAAACATTCTGCAGTAAATAAAGTTGAAACCACCAGGGGCAGCTTACCTCAAGTGCCACAGGAAGAGTCAAAGAAGCATTTCTTTTTGTTTTGTTTACCTCAGTAATACTAAAATACTAAAATACTAAAATACTAAAAGATGAACAAAAATGCCTTTAAAAGCAAGTGAAAATTAACTAAGCATATATGAAGGATAAGAATATGAAATGAAGTAAACAAGAAATCATGACATGATCAATTTTTCTTATATATTCCAAAGTAAGTGTCATCCTGGCTTCAGGCAATACTGGATGTGTTGACCACCTACAGATTTTTAGCACTTCTCAGAACAATGTCCATGTTTCTCCTTGAAAACAAAATACCCAACAACCTCCAATTTGTGCTTCCAACAGAATAGCTTGGAATATTTTGGTAGGCATAGGAAAATTTCTCAAAGCAGCTGGTTTGGAATTAATTTATTAGATGCCTAAGCTGCTGTTACCACTGCCTCTCAGTCTTTACCACACACCGTCCCTTGCTAGTATGTCGATAATGATATGTTTTACAGGGTTATTCTAAATTATTGTAAGGCTTAGTGAGATAACATATGTGAAGTGCTTTGAGCATTCTGGAAGGGTGCTATATAAATACTAAGATGGTGATAAATCATCTTCTGGTTGCTTAGCAACCAGAAAAGGATTATTTCCCACTTTTTAGTACCTGGCAAAATGGCTAAGCTGGTGCTATGAAAGGTTAAGAGAGAAGAAAGAAGAATGGAGAGCATAATGAGAAGGGAAGCAGGAGTGTTTTCTCCCTCAAGAAGAAATGGTCATGCAGGAGAGCAGTTGCAATATCAGTGAGAAAACATAGGTGAGGAGACAGGTGGAGGAGTCTTCTGGCATCTGTTTCAGTAATATTAAAACAGATGCCAGAAGTCCCTAACAAGACACCATGAACCTTCTATTTAGGAGGCTATTTTAAATGCTATTATTTTTATATTCTTGTTGGCATAACCCCATTACTCATGGCCCCAAGAAAGCCGCTAGATGTATAAGAAACACATGCAGTTAATATTACCATTGTTGCACTTTGACATGTGAACTGGATTGTCAATTAACCAACCAAACAAGACAATTAAAATGCAAAAATATCTTGTCTCTCTCTAAAGACTGACAGGTCTTATTTAACATCAATTCCATGTATTGTAGCCCAGTCCTTCAGAGTATTGTCTTCCAAACTGCCAGGTTGCCATCCAGCTAGGAAACCCACAAGACCACTTTTAAACTGAATCATCTATTCAGCTTGAGGGAAATGTCATCTTATCTTAATGTAGCTTCATCCTCAAAATATGCCAATATTTTAACCCAGAACACTTTCAGCTGTCTTTTGTAAGCATTATACCCTACCACCAAACCCCATTCTTCATAATCATACTAGTGAAACCAATTTAGTTCCATACAGATTCATCACTGTGAGAAGATCTCTTGCGAAGCTAAAAGATCTTTAGGTAAAGTAGATTATTTTCCAATTGACAGTTGTGTACTCTGAAAATGTACATTTTCTTTCTGATTCCTGTTCTTAGGACTGTTTTTTTAAAAAAAAACTCTCTCTCTCTCTCTCTCTCTCTCTCTCTCTCTCTCTCTCTCTCTCTCTCCTGGCTAAATAGAACTTCATTTTCCTTTGCCTTCTGAGCAAGTTTCCAATCATGAAGGAGTCCAATCACAGAAGTCTCAGCCTGGTGAGACTTAGAAAAAAACAAGAATGAAATGTGTATATGATCTTCACATCCCTAGAAACAGTACCACTGCTTATGTGTTGCTAATGCCCAAGTCCTTTGTGGGACTTATTCAGTGGGAAACTGAGACACCATAGGGTTTTGTGCTGAGGTTTTTCACTGCCTTAAGCCAAGCAGAACTACTCCTTTTAGTTATCTCCAAATTCTTTAAACATCTCCTTCATTGCTTCTTCCTCAGATTCCCCAGTTTGTTATTTTCATCAAGGACAAAATAAATTCTTCCTTTATTATCTACATTTTTGGCTGTTTGGCCAAAAAAACTCACAAAAGCTATCAAATCCCAGCTATGAAAGCCTTTAACAATACACTACATTTTTATTCCTGGAGCCCATAATATTTATATCCAGGGAAGGTCCATAATACTTACTTACTCAGTCAATCATTTGGGTTGCATACCACATCATGTGATTCCTGGTTTCTCATTATTAGTTGTTGCTCATTCAAACATTTTCCCACTCTTGCAGCACCTATCAATCTACTAAAATAACTTCCTTCTTTAAAGATTTATGACAAAATAAAAAAGGCATTGTACTTTTAGAGTATTTCTCAGTAAGCTGGTGTTTCCATTAATGCAGTGAATTACTGTATCTGCTGTGTGATGAGCATACCTGATATCTATGATCCCATACATCAAATTGATAGAGAATACATACACATGTGCAAAATTGCATAAATTTGAATGAGGCCCTTCAGTAATGAAACAGTACCGAAGAATAGCAACTGATTCAGTAGCAAATAGAGTGTACCCTGCTGTATAGCCTATTACAGGGCTGTCCAACTTTGAACAGCCCGCGGACTCCCGCCCGCCCACCACACATCCCATGGGCTCCCTACCAAGTGCAGGCATGCATACGCATCAGCCTCTCACGTTTGAATTTGGCGCTACACAAGCACCATCGCTGGTGCGGTGTCAAATTCAAATGGGTTGAGCCTTCCCCCTCCTCCCTGTCGCCATGAATGAGAGGAGGGGGGAGGTTCAAAGAAGGAGATTAGAGCAGCCCAGGAGCTTACCAAGGCCACTGCTGCTTGCCTGGGTAAATTCCCTGGCTGCTTGAATCTCCTCTACAAAAAAGCTGCACTTTCACCCCCAACCTGCCAATTAGGGGGAAGAGGCACCTTTTTAAAAAGGAGATTCGAGTCCGCCCACCCACCAAGGTCCCCTGCACTGGGTGCACACTCTCCCTACCCCCACCCCACCACCTGACCTCTCAAAGTCCACAGCACTGGTGCTGGTGGCAGTGGAGCCCTGTCCAAAACCCACCAAGATCCCCAGCACTGCACACGTGCACACAGCCGCTCCCCTCCCACCCATCAAGGTCCCTTGTACTGGTGATGGAGGCAGTGGAAACTTGGTTGCCCACCCACCCACTAAGTCCCCCGAGCACAAAAAAATCCCCTAAAATGGTGGTGGGTTGGGAGGCGGGCGGGGACCTGGCAGGTGATCTCTGAGGGCCCGGCGGGTGACCAGTCATTCACAGTCAATGTGTTGTGTAGGCCTGGCCTATTTTATCAATCAGAAAACAGGCCAAATAAATTGGATGAGACTTATTAGTTTAATCACCTGGCTCTTACCATCACCTCATCCAAGAATTCTCCTGCTTTTGGCTTTATGGACTTGGGTTCAGTAGTGTCCATGTTGAAGTTGGATGTGTGTGTGTGTGTGTGTGTGTGTGTGTGTGTGTGTGTGTGTGTGTGTGTGTGTGTGTGTGTGTGTGTGTGTGTGTGTGTGTGTGTGTGAGAGAGAGAGAGAGAGAGAGAGAGAGAGAGAGACTGTGAGAAATTAAGTTTCAGTATTAATTGCAGGCTTAATATTTCATTCTGCAGCATTTCACATGATTATCTTAATTTCCTGGATGACATGACATTTTATATTACAGAGACTTAGTTGGAAAAAAACTAAAGCTAGGGTCGCACTGAGATTTGCACTTCAAACAGGATTAAAATCATTCTATTTCACACTTCATTGATTGAATCTATTTTCATGATTAAACACAATAACTTCTCAGAGCACAACTGAATTTCCTGTGGCTCCCCCCGCCCTGTAAATTATGTATTACCTTGTATAGGGAAAAGATATTTGTGTTTTGCACTTTAGTGTAACTATTTTTTCTTCATCAGATTCTCACATTTCCCCTTCAAATTAAATGGCCACACAATGACATAAACAGAAGGGAAACAGGCACCGTCATACCTCTTATAAGACACCTTTACAATTCTGAATCATTCACCTGATCTATCATATGCTAATTTACCACAGGTTGAAAGGGAAAACCCGAAAGAGATTGTCTGTTAGTAAGATTTTCTATAAATGGCTTTTGAAGCAGACATTTTCTCAATATTCGCCATTAGTATGGTTAACATTTTGAGGAATAGTTAATAGGTTTTTTTATTTTGAAAATAAATTATTGTTTTCGATAAGTGTGATAGTGCCATTGAGTTTAGCATGTAGTCTTCTCTAGGGACGGGCATGAAATGGAAAACAAAATGCTGTTTCATTGTTTCATTACATAACAAAACAAAACAAAATGAAACTAAACAAGGAAGCAGCATTTTGTTACAGATGAAATGAAATGGTCATTTTTTCTGTTGAAATGAACCATTTCGTAAAAAGGGTCCCTTACCTGCAGTGCGTCCCCCGCCACTGGAACCCAGGAGAGTGAAGAGGAGGAGGTGGGTCACCGTCACCACTCCAGCACTCCATGCCTCCTCTCAGCCCGGCTTCCAGTCTCTTCTCAGCTGGGAGGTGGGTGGGGGGTGACTCCTCTGGGTACTAGAGGCAGGGGACTTGGCACTGGGGAGCCATTTTCAGAGGGCTCCTGCCTGAGCTGTCATGGGCTGGACTCCTGGTGCTGACTGGGCCAGTTTTAAAGGGGTTCCAGACATTGACAGCTTGACAGGAGCCCTCTGAAAATGGTCGAGTGAGTAGCGTGATTGCCTGGAACTGCCCACCCAACCTTTTTCAGAAGGCTCCTGCTGAGCTATCATGGGCTGGACCCCTTTAAAACCAGCCCAGTTGGCACCAGGGGGATCCCCTGGTGTTAAATGGGCAAGTGTTAAGGGGGACCAGTCAATAACAGCTCAGCAGGACCCCTTTTAAAATGGCTCCCGGGAACCAAATCTTGTGCCTCTGGGACTCAGGGGAGCCGTTTTGTTTCATTTTGTTTTGTACATTTTTAAAAAATAAGAAACAAAATGAAATGAAATGGGGGTGGGCACAAAATGAAACAAAATGAAATGTTATTATTCCATTTCATGCCCATCCTGAGTCTTTTCACGTTTTAACTAACAACTCCATGATATACTTGGTTATCAATTGATTTAGTTTACAGTCAGTTATTAAGAATAGCAAACACCAAATTATCATAATAAGGCAAGTTTTTTGTGGACCTCTTGAATACAGATAAGAAAACATTGGGAGAAAGGGGGAAATGGAGTGCAAATTTAGAAAATTTGTGCAAATAGTACTTTAACATAAAATGTGGATCTGCTGTTTTCTTCCATCCTCTAAGGATAAGAAACATCAGAAAGATTGTTTTCCTCTTTTACAATAGTCATGCAATGCACTGATCAGCCAACATTAAATCACTTTCAGGTGAAGTGAACAGCATTGCTTATATTGTTACAAAGGCACCTGTCAAGGGGTGTGCTATCATAGACAGCAAATGAATGATTAGTTCTTCAAATTCATGCATCGGAAGCCAGAAAATAAGGGCAGGTGGAAAGATCTGTGTGATTTGGACAAGAGCCAAAAACTGATGGCTAGGTGACTAGGTCAGAGCATCTCCAAAATAACAAGTACTGTATGGTGCTCTTGTTCTGCATCACTATCAAAAGTAGCACAAGGAAGGACAACTGGTGAACTGGCATCAAGGTCACAGGTATTCAAGTCTCAATGTTTCATGGGGGGGGGAGGCAAAGAACAGATCTACTGTCACTCAAATTGCTGAAAAACTCAATGCTGGCCATGGTAGGAACGTGTCAGAACACACAATGCACCACAGTTTGCTGTGTGTGGGGTTGCATAAATGCAGACTGATCAGAGAGCCCATGGTAACTCCTGTCCATACCAAAAGTACCTACAATGCGGATGTTAGTGGCAGGAGAGTTGGTGGGGGTAGGGGCTCAATTCCCAATAACTGTTTGGCAGCATGAGGATCTTCTTCAAGTATGTTTTTGTTTTTCCTTCTCCTTTTGAATCTTAAGTGATTTCTACACACACCCAGCCACCCCTACCTAATATTAGAGCCACACCCATGCACATTCATGATTTGCCTCTGGTTTTGAAGCTTCTGCACTTAGCTAGGCAATGAAATATGCAATGATATCAAGTGTTATTTGTACACTGATATTTAGGTTTTGTTATCAGTAGCACCTCCAAATATTTAAAAGGCAGAAACTGAAATAGTTTTTAAATAATAAAGACCATTTAGATTTCTGGCAGCTGATTATAACCATGTTAGTGTCTGCTTCTTTTTTCTTTTAACAGATTGGTACAATATTTGAGGTCTAATAAACACCATGGCAGCCGTAGTTGCAGCCCTAGTTTAATTAAATACTCATAGTAGATGAATAAGTTGTGAGGTACTTAAAATTATTGTTGTCTTAGCAGTTTTTGCTGTTTGAGAATCATCTGAAAGTAAATGGATTTTATTAATCTCCCCAATTCAAAGCAAATATATTCCAGCTATACTGTTACGAATGCCTTCTTCTTTTGATTAATGAAAACATGCGGTATAATTCTGTAGTGTAATACTGCAGAAATGAAACACTTTTCCAATACACTAATCTACTTGTAGTATTACAAAATAGCATGTTCATGTCAGACAAAACACCTGTGTTTAAACATGATTAGTTATGTTTGGTGATATGACCAAATGTTTTTCTTCCAACATTGTGGATATATATATATATTTTAAAAATATTTTTTGTTCAACTTTTTCCAGTGGTTCCTTCAATATTTCAAAAGTACAGTTGAATAAAGCAGTTATTTACATGTTTTTGCTTTCTGTTTTTTTACAATCACCCAACTGACATTTAACAAAAGCCCTTAATCATGTATTGTCTTGTGAATCATCACCATTACAAGTCTTCATAGCATGCTACAAAGCAAAAGCAAAGAAAAAAAGTTATTCCTTGCTCCAGGAAGCTTATAATCTGAATTTGAGCACAGGGAGGTAAAAGAGAGAGGCTAGAAGGACAAAGATGTACACAATTCCTTCTATAGATGTCTAGTTAAAATATGCATTTCTCTCTCTCTCTCTCTCTCTCTCTCTCTCTCTCTCTCTCTCTCTCTCTCACACACACACACACACACACACACACACACACACACACACACACACACACACACACACACACAGAGTTTATTATGATAGTTTATTATGATAGTTCATGGGTTTAATTTGGGACCGTTATAAAGATGACAGCTATATTTCCTTTCACAAAGATTGCATGGCCAATGCTCTAATGCTATGGGTCAGCAAGTGTTCCTCGGATAGCCCTGTCATTGTCCCCATCCTGTTCCTCACATTTCCTGTTCCAGCCGTTCCTAAGAACTTTGAATATTAGATATTTAAAAGTAACATATTAGAATGAAATATTATAAGTTTGGGATTTAACCATTGAAATGAATCATATGAATCTTGAAAGCTGAGACTGTTTCACTTGTTAAATTAATACTATTAATGTGTTAATTAAAACTCCAGTTTTATATACTGCCTGCATATCAGTCTGTACTTCTGCTTGACAAAGGGAAAAGGGCCTAAAGCTCTCATTCAAAACTGGATTTATCCAAGGCATCCAAACTGTGGCACAATAATTACATTTGTAATTTATAGCCTTAGCTAACAGCCAAGATTTTCCCAAAGTTTCAGTGAGTTCGAGTCTAAGACTATTAGAAGGATTAGATATCATGTCCTACAGTCACAGATTGACAGTTTCTGTTATACTTCTTGAGCATAACACAATTTTGGGCAAATCTACATTGATCATTTGCATCACTGTCTTCAGTTTGGCAAATGAGAGTGTTTCAAAACCACATGACAGACATGTAGTTTTGAATCACTGTAATGTGTTCCTACTGGCAAAGCCAACCATCATCTGTGTGACACTGCCTGAGAGGTTGTGAGAAGCAACAGAGCTAAACACATCTACATACACTAACTGGGAGGAGGCCAATTATGCAATCCCTGGGGGATTTGGCTCTGCAACTTTTAGTGACATTCCAGGCAGTGCCAAACAATGATTGGTCTTGAGGCCACATGCAACCACTTGGACCAACCTGCAGCAGGGAAACTTCCTGCTAGGAGAAGGCACCATCCATCACCACTTGCCAAAACAAGATTAGTCATAGGTAGTGGAGAGGGGCAATTGAATGGTGGGGGTGGGGGTCTAAGACAACAGAAAGGCAGCAAGGGAAAATCCCTCTGCTCCTTCCTTTAACCCCTCCCCTGCCTCCCAGCTGGGACTTTTTAACAGGTTGGGGTGGGGGATGGTTGCCCCCTCTCCAAACTCCAACCTGTTAAAAGCCCCAGCTGGGAGGCAGGGTAGTGGTGAAAAGCAGAATGGAGCATGGATGGAAAAACCCTGTTCTGTTCAGCCTTTCACCCCTTCCCTCCACCTCCCAGCTGGGACTTTTTGACAGGTCTGGTGTGTGTGTGCAGAGTGGTGCCCCCTCCAAACTCCAACCTGTCAAAAAGCTGCAGCAGGGGTCGCAGCTGGTAGGCTGGTAGGCAGGGGTCGCAGGGAAGAAGGAAGAAAGCAGAGGTAAATTGAAGCTCTGTTTGAATTTGCCTCTGCCTCCTTCCTTCTCCCATGCTCCCCCTCCTTCCAGGGTGGTTTTCTGGATGAAAAGGGCTGTGGCTGAAACACCTCCTGGGAGGAGGGAGTGGCAGGGAAGAAAGGAGCAGTCAGGCAGGGAATTTACTTCTGCCTGGCTGCTTCTTTTCTCCTATCGCCTCCCAGCTGGGATCAAGCTGTCAAAATCAACTAGGAGGCAGTGGGGATGAGGCTCTTAAATCCTCCACTGCACCAGCAGGAGCGCTGGTACCATGGGGTATCCATTTCATTTCATTTTGTTTTGTTTGTTCAATTTTTTTGAAAAAAAATCATTACATTACGAAACGAAATGCAGGGGGGACAATGAAATGAAATGAAATGAAACACAGTTTTTCAGTTTTGTGACCATCCCTAGTGCACAGGGTAAAGGTGTGACAGTATAGGAATGAGAGGTGGGGTGGGGTGAGACAGTAGTGGTTTTAATTTACAGTTTTAAATTTCTCCTATCTGGTATAGTACTGTTTCAGGTAGAAAGTTTTTTCTTTTTCTTTTTCATTTAGTGGCGGGGGTGTTCACATATTGACCCCAAAGGATCAGTTCCACATCTAATACAAGATTAATGAACCCGTGCTGGAAGACAGCAAAACTCATTTTCATGGCACATTTTAATAAGATTAGTTAATTTTAATAAGCTTTGCTACTTGACTGTGAAGCTATAGCATTCACTAGCAATTTTAACATAAAAAACAGATTAGAATGCCATTCCGCTTTGCTAGGAATCTGAAAACAAGAATTCCAGAGGTTAGGATATGATTTCATCTTCCTAGTTCCAGCAACCTTGCCAGAAGTTTTTTTTTTAAATTCCTAGCTGAGTAAAAGTAATAGCAAGAGAAAATTATTCACCTGCTTTTACTTGCTATGCTTTTATGCCTCCTCTGCTGCACCTCATAATTACCATGAGGAAATAAATGGTTTAATCTTAACTGAAGGTGAATAAGCTTCATAAAAATCCTTAATAATTAGAAAATTGTACTGTAACTGATGTTTTGCTGAAAGGAATGGGGAAAGAAAGGAAAATATAATATGTAGAGCTGTCAGAAGTAATGAGATAAAAATAAAATAAAATAATGTACTATTATATTTCTGAATAATTTTTTTCTGCATGGACTCTGAAGTATAATGACAAGACACTGTGTAGGGAGGCATTAAAATTTGACTGCCACATAGGGATGTTTGTCAGCAGCTCTTATCCTTTCCCCAAATAAAAATAAATAAATAATCTGTTTACAAACTCTAAATCAATAAAACCTATTTTCTACTTTGTGGAAATAATATGTATATAACATATGAATTATGTCTGTTTCACAGTTTGCATCATGTATCTGAGATTTTCACCAGAAGCAAAAACAAATACATGAAACAAAACAAAACTTATAAAACATCAGTGAGATAGCAGTCATAATACAAGTTATAAGCAATTTTTCTTCTCATATGGTACGTAAGACAGCTAATGGAAAACAAGATAAAAGCATAATTTGGGGATAAAAGAAAAATCTTTAGAACTTTAACAGAAAACCATTTATTGTTGTCACTCCAAACTGAGGCAGCCAATGACAGCGGTGAGAACATGTCCCTTTGAGTAAGATTTCCCAATATCACCAAATATGAAGAGGAAAATAGAAAGTGCAGTAGTGTTAGCTACAAATATTGCCAACATGGAAATAGGAAGTAAAGCTTTGGAAGTAGGGAAGAAATTAGATTTGTTCATTATTTCCTGTGAAGACATCCATTTTGTATTTTTTGAGGCCACCAACAGAATGGAGTGCATTATACTTAATTATGGAAACTAAAACAGGTGTTGACTCGTGAAATGCCCACTTATATTCAGTTGGCCTCCTCCAGTTATGGCTTATTACTAGATTTTGCCCAATGTTTAACTACAGAATGTGCTTGTAAGGCACCTGTGTTATTCTGTGAGGCACCCACTACCAACCTCAGGCAACTAAAATTATTTCTGAAGTAATCTTCTTCTATTAGCTTCCAGCACAACCATTTTGTTCAGATTGCTAAGTGATATGCTAATCTCACATGGAGGGGGGAATTTTAGCTTTTCAAATGTTTTTGGGCTTCTATTTCCGGAACGTCACAACTTGCCATGGAAGCTAGACCTGACAACACAGATGTTTCAGTCCAGTGACATTTGGAATTTTTTTGAAAAAAACATGTGTTTATTTGTTCCCGCTCATCATTTGATCACGTCTCCTTTTTCCCCACTTGACAGAATTCAAGTGAAGAATTCTGTCTGTGGTAAATTAATACAAAATATTAGAAATAGGCTATTATTGAATATTTTCATTTGAAAATCATAAGAAAGGACCACAAATTATTATTTAAAGAAGCATTAAAATCTTGGGAGTGAAAGCATTTGCAATGTTCTCCAATGAGAAACAAGTTTCTAATTAACACTGCAATTACCCAAGCTTTTATAGGAAAGCCCATATTCTATCTAAAAACAATTAGCTCAATTTTCATAATTTCTTTAGACAAGCTGTCAGACCTGCTCCCCCCCATGTAGCTGCAATAACCACTATCTTACTGCTATTAAATTATTCAGCATCACTAAACAGAATATTTAGGAGATTCTCTTAAAAGCAAATCATGATTCATGTCAAAGCTTTGCATTTTAGAGCAGTAATGTATTAATAGTTTATACACAAAGCTTCAAGGTAATATAAAACAATGAGATACTTGCAGCCTAACAATTTCATAAAAGGTTATGTTTGCCCATGTCTACAAGGACAAGGACAGGTCACTGGGAAGTAGAAAGGTACATAGAACATAAGAACATAAGAAGAGCCATGCTGGATCAGGCCAAAGGCCCATCTAGTCCAGCTTCTTGTATCTCACAGCGGCTCCACCAGATGCGTTTGGGAGCGCATGAGACTAGATATCTGTCTCCTGATACCACTCCCCTGCATCTGGCCCTTGAAGTACCCTGGTTTCTCCATCATGGTTTGTAACCTGTGATGGACTTTTCCTCCAGGAATCTGTCCAATCCCCTTTTGAAGGCATCCAGGCCAGATGCCATCACCACATCCTGTGGCAGGGAGTTCCATAGACTTACAATACACTGGGTGAAAAAAATATTTTCTTTTGTCAGTTCTTACTCTCCCAGCCCTCAATTTGAGTGTATGTCCCCTAGTTCTGGTATTTTGGGAGAGAGAGAAGAGCTTCCCTCTATCCACTTTACTCATACCCTGCATTATTTTGTATGTCTCAATCATATCCCCCCTTAAGTGCCTTTTTTCCAGACTAAAGAGGCCCAAATGTTTTAGCCTTTCTTCATAAGGGAGGTGCCCCAGCCCAGTAATCATTTTAGTCGCTCTCTTCTGCGAGTTGCTAATTTGATTTTTCTTTTCAATCAACAGCTATTAAGTCACTGAAGCAGATGGATTGACTTCCCTTTTCTGCCTATTAGCATTTCCTGGTTGATTGTTGTCTAATAAACATATACACTTGCATGTATGCATGCAAACACACACAGAGAGATGTTCCTACTTTATGAATAATCTAAGCTTTACTGTATCTTTAATTTTATCTTCACTCTTCTGGGAAGGAGAGGCAGCTTGCACATGCATTTTTTTGGGGTAGAAATGTCATATTTCACAGTAACGTTCCTTGTGGTGTGTGCTCTATGTCATCTGAAATTGATTCTAACTTGTGATTATCCTACTAGGGCTTGAAATGTATGTGAGATATTTAGGGAGTGATTAAATATTCAGTGGTGAGTTGTAGATTTGAACCCTGTGCTTCTGATAACCTATCTACTATATCATATTTAAAAGCAGGTGCTCAGAACTTCCACAAAGTAAATTTTTTGAACAAGATACAACTATGTATGGAATGTGCAGACTATCTTGAATATCTGAGCTCTAATGACTGCGAGAGCCAGTATATTTCTGGATTCAATCTGTGTGATGAATCATGTACTAATACATTTCTGGTACCAAAGTGTATACTCACTAGGGATGGGACTTTCATAATTCTAGGAAATCTCTCCCAGAATTTGCCGAGAAATCCCCAGGTAGAATTCTACATTTGGAGAACAAAAGCAGGAGACAGGAGAGGTTGATCATTGCTACCATGTGTTTTTTTCCCATGTGTTTATGCTTTGAAGAAGAAGGATAATACTCTGAGCTTGCCGGGAGTTGCCATAATGCTCCACAGGAAGGATTGTTTTGCTGTTCACTGAATCTATAGAGGGAGTCTCTCTCAGAATTACAATTCCCAAGGTGCACTGTGTTGATTTCCAGGAGCCTAGTAGAAATTGGTTCTGTTATCATTCTTACAGTAATACCTTGGTTTACAAGTACCTTGGTTCAATAGTGTTTTGCAAGATAAGCAAACATTTCTTCTAGATTTTGCCTTCATCAATGAGAAATGTTTTAATATACAAGCACTGAAGCAGGTCACATGATCGCAAGTGAGCCAATGATTCTTCTCTCTCCACCCCCACTCCCACCCCACTGAATTGTGGGAGGTTGTCTGAAACGTTCCCTCTCAGGCAAGCATCAAAAGTAGAGGGAGGCAAGAGGAACAGAGGTCTCCGTTGCACTAGCCATGAAGTTTTTCATAGGTGAATGGAGGTTAGGGGTTTATTTTATTTTTCTTTATATTTTTCTTTAATTTGTTTTCAACATCCTTTCCTAGTTTGTATAGGGCTCCAAATCGCACTTTATTCTTGTCACAGTAGATAGAAGCATAGAGTAAAATCCAGTTGTTAGTCCCGAGAAGAGCAGTTGCCTAAACCATGGTGTGGACATGCACTTCTAGCTGGTTTCTTTTGTGTGTTTTGCCATTTTGTGTGTACAGTATGTGGTCAATGGGGCCCAAGAATGATTCTTCCGAGTTTCTATTATTTCTTATGGGGAAATGTGCTTTGATATACAAGTGCTTTTGTTTACAACCATGTTTCCCAAATGAATTATGCTCATGAACCAAGGTATTACTGTATTTCAAATGTGGCATTACATGTCAGCAGTGAAATAACTGCATAGGAGGTCAGGCTGCAGTGGACAATTAGCATAGTTAGAAAACTACTGTATAGAAAAGGATAATTTAAAAAAATGGGGAGGAAAGATTAATTTTTTAAAGAATTTATAAAACAAATGTATATAAAGAATATGATAGCAGTATGGAACTTAAGACAGTTTGAGAAACAAATTTAAATAACAACATACCAATAAATATTTGGACAAAAATATGGAGAATCCAACCATACAAATCAGTATCAGCTATGGTAAATCAAAAGAAATTTCATTAAAAGCAATTCATAGGAAACCTACATCCTACAAAACTACATAGAATTAATAGAGAAGTGCCAGAGTTGTGCCAGCAGAATTGTGGTTATAAAGCATCAGTAGAGTACATGAAGGTACAAAGAAACAGATTGGTTAGATAATGTAACAAATTAAAATATCCCAAATAAAACATCACTTATTTATTGGAGGAAATGGACATCTATGTAATTAAGTGTTAGTGGTAATTCTTATTGGAGCAGCTTGAAATGAAATTGCATAATGCTGGAGGAGTGGGCCCTTATATAACAAACAGTTTGTATAACATAAAATCTGTACAACGTGAAAAATTCCAGAGATATGGGAAATTTGCTTAACAGAATTGTTTATGGGGCAAATCCGTACAACATAAAAATAGTCGCAATTAGGGTTTACTCTGTTTTCAATGCATTCCTATGGGAAATTTGTATAAAGGAAAATTTCATTTGCAACAAATTAATTCCTTTATACAAGGTACCCTGTGTGTGTGTGTGTGTGTGTGTGTGTGTGTGTGTGTGTGTGTGTGTGTGTGTGTGTGTAAAGAAAAATTTGGAAAATAGACTGGACAGTACGTTAGTTTGTAAGTTTGTAAGATAGATATAAAATACGAATAAATAACCATAGAGTAGATTGAGATAGCTTAAGAGATAAAGATAGTGTTGTGCATAGTCTATAAATAAAAAGATAACCATATAATGTATATGATTCTGTTCATGTTATTTTTAACAGATTGTTAATTAAAAAACTGGCAGAAAGGAGATGTCAGGGGGCACTCCTTCCCCTCCAGAAAACAAAACAAAACAAAAAGTACTTCTCCCAAGGCAACTAAAACATAACTCTGTTCTGAGGAAAAATGAGTTAAATTGGGTATCTTGAATCCAGATAGCAGATTATATAGATAAAATATTTGCTGTTGATTTAAGTATCATTAAGATTCAAAACAAATCAATGGAAATGTTGCTGGTTTTCTATTAAATAAACTATAGATCTGAGGTAATATTAAGAGGCATTGCAGGGAACTGGACTAAGTCCTTTGCCCACATAGTTTGTAGCTGTTCAATATGCAAATTTGTGGATCAAAAGGGAAAAAGCCATGTAAACAGAAATCCACTGCCAACGACGGATCCTATAAACACAGCTATTGGATAGTATGCCCCTGCTGTCCCCCAACAACACATGTATATATCAGCAATCTAACAGTGAATTTCACACACTGTAAAGATGGAAATCTGGAAACCTGGAAATCTTATGAATGTCTTATGTAGGAAGCTAAGATAAAAACCACCTCCACAATGCCTCTAATTTTCTACCACCTTATTATTTAGTTGTCTCAGATAGCTATACTTAAAATTTATACTAAACAAATGTTTTCCTGTTAGATTTACATGATTCTACAATGTAAGGTTATTGGTAGCTTATTAGATAAGAACAAAATCTAAATGAGGTGATACCTGTTTTGACAGTTTCAGCAAACTGACATTTTCATGTGGTTGATTTCTTGCAATAGCTCGTCATGGAGATATATTACTCACTGAAACCTCATAAAATCCACTTTCCTCCCTGGGCACTAAGCAAGGAATGCATAATGAAGCTTATGCACACTGGTGCATTTTTGATTAGTTACAGGAATGCTCCTTTATAGCTTCAAGGGATGCTTTTCATATCAGGAGACCCTCTAGCCCAAGCAGCAGAGGGAAGCCAACAGTGAAAGATGCTTGGCCTTTTATTCATCAGTAATCATAAAAAGGTGCAGTTCCCCATTAAGTTTACCTTTGATACTGCCACCTTATGCAGGAATCTGAGGATGTATCCTGAGAGAACTTGTCTACGGTTTCCAGAATTTGACATATTCAACAAGATACAATGGGCCATTTTTAGAGTTTTCTCCCAAGCCTTCATGCTATTATTGTATGCTATTATCTGCTATTTATATGCTATCTATATTCTGACTGCCCTTTGTTAGTCTCACATGACTGTGCACTGGATAACTCCTTGCAGTGTGACAGCTTTTTGTTTGAGCTGACACTTTTCCCCTCTCAATTTCTCCAGGTTTTGAAATTCTGTGACCACGTCTGTGATCAAGAAACATTGTGTTGGCAGCGTGATGGAGGCCTCATATCTTTTCTTCATGCACCGAGGGCTCAAGAATGTTGCTCCCATCGCATTCACACACAGACACCCCTCTTTGCTTGCTCAAAAGCAGCTTCACCAAGGAAGAGTTTTGCTGGGGTGTGGAATTAACGTAACTGTAAGATATGCTGGAGACAGCACACATTCCCCCAAGCACACAAGGAACTATATCTAGTAATATTCTATTTCTCAGTTTTGTTAAATCTAATGTACTGAACACTAGATCAAACTGGTTTGGTTTACATTAAAACTGCCTTCATCCCTACCAGTCCTAGTGGGCACTAAGATATTGCTTTGATTATTTGAACTAGTAGGTCAGTATGTAGTCCACACACTAATTACAACTCCAGCAATCTGTTTTAAGTGCTCAAACACTCACTAGTGGAAGTTGCCCATCTCCTAGAGACCTATCCACAGTGTGAAATGATATATTTTAAGTGCTTGAGCAACAGGTTTCTTCTAGGAATATAAAAAACAAAACAACAAGCAAATAAAAGACAAAAAAACCCTCAATAATTCTTCATCCCTTCGGCTTAGGCTATAGTTATTTGATAAGATATCTCAACATGAATTGTCCTCCTTGGGGAGAATACTCACCTTCCAGAGACAACAAAGCAACAAGTGCTTTTTCTGCCTCACAAACTCCTGAAACTGGGCAAAACATATATTTTCCCTTTGAGAAACAAAGCTCATGCATGCATATGCAGCAATGAAAGTAAAGCTTTCATTGTGTTAAAAGTATAATTTACTCAGTCTTGTATAGGTTCTGCAAAAATCATTCCTGATGTCTCCTCTTGTTGAGAGTGCAACAGTATACCTGAGAGTGCAACAAGGTATACCATGAATAATAAAAAAAAATGTTAGCTCCTTATGCTCCCTTCCAAGAACAAAGGGACATTTATATAAGGAAGCCTGACTTCCACAAGACCTTTGTTTTCCATTAAAGGAGGTAAGTGATAACACTGAGATTAAGGCCATGATAGCACCTGCTTCTTTCACATTTCCTGTGCACCTTGACATCAAAAGAACAAGCATCTTCTTTTGGATTTCAGCACTGAGAGGAAGGTGGCATATATAAAAAAACACCAAAGTAAAACAAAACAAAATGTGTTATTCTGTGCAGCATGTAGTGGGTCCAAGCAACCTCAAAGATTGAATCTCACAATATGAACTGGGTTGGGTGCTTAGGTCATCAGAAGGGGCCTATCTTTTTATCCTGCCACCTTCACAGGTACACCTCAGAAGAACACATGAAACGGCCTTCTCTGTTGCTGCTCCCAGACTTTGGAACTCCTTCCCGCTGGAAGCCAGGACTGCCCCCATCTCTGATGTCTTTCTGGAAGCAGGCAAAGACCTTCCTCTTCGGGCAGGTTTTCCCCGAATGAGGGTCTACTTACTGTGTGACTTTTATATGGATTACCATACATGATTGCATTGACTGATTTCATAAGAACACCATTGATTTCCATGTTAGTTTCTACCCCCCATAATTGATTTTTTTCTTTCTGTGTGCTCTTTGTAGCTTTAATGTTACATTTTAATGTTCTAAGATGCCTCTCCGAATTACCCGTTCTTAACTTGAATGTATCTTTAATTGTCCCTCATAAGCCACCTTGGATCCTTTTCCAAGGAGAAAGGTGGGGTAAAAATATTCAAAATCAATACATAATAAATAGTCTCATAGCGCAACTGGCTTTCTGCATTCGTAGCTGCTTTCCTTATTAGAATTCTTTAGTTACAAAGTCTTTAACATAAAGAAGGGAACAATTGTTGCACAGGCCTCCTTGCTATTGTTACTAAATGCACATGAGTGGCCCATGGACTTTCCCCAAACTCCAATTGGCTAAGGGATTCTGCTTACCCTCTCCCTTTTTAAAGAGAGTGTATGTGGTTGAACTAGGAGGCTTCAAAGAGCTGATACCTAAGTCATCTGATCCATGCATGGTTTCTAGAAAGAATTACTAGATAAGCTAATGGATCTCATATTGATATGTATAGCCTCCTCTATGAATATGAACATTCCTAGAAGGAAATAAAACTGCACTGAAAGAGAATGCACTGAGCTGCTTTTTTCCCAGCAGAAATATCACACGGGTAACTTGAAGGCAGTTGTCATTTTTGCTCAATGACTGCTTTCTCTTTGAGCTATAAATTGTAACTGGATGACAGAGAATTATTATCTTGTTTTGGAGATTTTGATATAAACAAGGTTATTGCATAATTCACAATCTATCAATGTCTGTATTCATGGTGGAAAAGAAAATGGAGTGCCACACTATGATGTTAATTGGGCTACTGGGAAAACATAACAGGTAAGTGGCTGCTCTGAATGTTTCTTTCCTGTGTATGGATTTTTGTTCCCCCTGAATGTATTGGCTTTGGTTACATTTCCTGGAGAAGACGCCCATTTAAATAATGCATAAGGGTCTTTGAAACCTGCTTTATATCAATACAACTTAGAATGTACAGCAAGGTGTTTGTCCTGGGACATGAATTACTGGCAGACAGTAAATGGCTCCATTTACAAAACAGTAATTCCCCATTCCTCTCTCAATCACCACTAACCAACAGGGTATTAATCAGCACAGCCACTTCCACAATACCGCACAGGACAGCTACTGTTGCTGCTGTCCTGGATATGCAATGATGTTGCTGCAAAGCATGTATGTGGATATGATCAGATTATCTTCAAACTATGTTACCTTTAAAACATTTAAGTGCTTCATTTCGGCTGAAATTTAGAGAATGACATGGACTGATTTTTATGGGAGATGGAGGGTGAAAATGGCTTTCCTCCAACTGACATGTGGCAAGGAGAAAAGGGGAAAGCAGGACTGCTAAAAGTGATAGACAGTGAAGCCAGAAAACCATTGCCAAAGGTCTTACAGTTCTGTTTCATTGACCTTCATTCAATTCACATCACCAGTAATTTTGGAGCATTACGGAGAAATCCAATTAAACTACAAATCCGCCAATCTAAGGATAACATAAATACCACAAAAGAGGCTAAAACAAAGAATCGCAATGCACTTAAAGAGTCAAGAATCTCTTGAAGACTCCTATTGATTCCGCAGCATCAAACTATTGATTCCTTCATTTATGTAAGTTTATTCTGTGTCTGCATGAATTTGTTTCCTTCTTTATGCATTTTACCTACATTGTGTAACTGATGCCCTTGAAACCAACTGCTCACTCCCTGAACATAGCATTCAGCATAGACAGACATACTGCTGCATGGCTCCAACATCTATGCTCAGATTCATTTCTTTTACCCTTTCCCTTTCTTTACCTTTCACTAATTAATTAAATCAAGACTAGATGCTACAGATTTTATTTCACCATGAACATAAGAATATAAGAGCCCTGCTGGATCAGGCCAAGGGCCCATCCAGTTCCTGTACCTCACAGTGGCTCCACCAGATGCCTCTGGGAGCACATGAGATAACTAGGTACCTGTCTATTGCTACCATATCCTTGCCTCTGGCATTTTGAGGTATCTTCCTTTTAAGCCCGGAGATAGCAGGTATCCCCATCATGGCTTGTAACCTGCGATGGACTTGTCCTCCAGAAATCTGGGGATTCCCCTTTTAAAGGCATCTAGGCCAGATGTCATCACCACATTATTCACCAAGGAGTACCATATATTAACAGCACACTGAGTAAAGCAACATTTTCCTTTGCTTGTTCTCACTCCCCCAACCCTCAATTTGAGTGTATTACCCCTGGTTCTGGTATTGTCTGAGAGCAAAAAGAGCTTCTCTCTATTGACTTTATACTCCATGCATAATCTTGTATGTCTCAATCATGTCCCCCCCTCAGACACCTTTTTCCGGACTAAAGAGCCTTTCATTATCAGGGAGGTGACCCAGCCCAGTAGTCATTTTAGTTCTCCGTTCTGCACTTTTTCAATTTCCACTATGCCTTTTTTAAGATGAGGCCACTAGAATTGTATGCAATACTCATTAACATTGTTTTGTACAATTTATTTTATTTATTTTAGATTTTACCCCACCTTTCTCCTTGGCAAAGACTCAAGGCAGCTTACAACAATGGGGGACAATATACAGTCCAGTGCATTTAAGATATATTTAAGTCTGAGAACAGGGAATTGAGAGGCATCTCACAGCAATAAGAGGCAATATTAATGCTAAAAGAGAACATGAGCAGTTAAAGAAACGAGTAAAAAGTCCATTATGAGGGATGGAGGAAACAGTGAAAACATAGGTGTATATATGAAGTCAGTCAATGTAATCATGAGCAGTAGACCATCTAAAATTTATGAAGGATGGAAACTAACATTGAGAACATAGTGTCAATGAAAAAAATTAGGAGATTTATAAACACAAAGTCTGTGTTGTCATTGTTTTAAATAGGTGCCGTGCTGAATTCTTTTCACCTTCCCTTTCAGCTTCTTTCCTCATCAGATGGAAGTCCACCCTTTGGAAATCAAGGGTTGGGGTTTTTTTTTGGGGGGGGTCAGATTTGGTTGACACTCTTCCCCCAATGTGCAGGATGAAAGAGACTGCAGCATGGTCAAAAATCCCCAGTGGCTCAGTGGGGAAATGAATATTTGTGTTGGTTTTTGCCTTCAAGTAACTCCTGAATCATGGTGACCCCATGAAGTAGCTGCTCAGTTTTTGGAAACTCAAGGCTCTGCTTCCTTTGTTGACTCAATTCATATTTCTTCTTCTCCCTTCACTTCTTCCTTCAACTCCTACTCAGAATTATGGTCTTTTCAAGCACTATCTTCTCAGGATACATTCTGAGTACAATAAACTTAGTTTACTCAATTGAGGTAGATTTCAGGCTTAATTTGACCTAGTACTCACTTGTCTTTCTAGCAGTCCATGTCAGTTAAAACCCAAAGGAAATAATAAGAACAACAATTTAAAAACACAACAAACTGTGGCACCTTAAAGACTAAAAGCATAGATTTTATTGCGAGCTTTTAAGAACAAATCCACTTCTTCAGACATATGGAGTGAAATACAGCAAAATATACATTTCCCAAGTAAAATATTTATGCTGGCTTTGTGTCTCAGTGGTATATGGTTGCATCTAGAGATGGGCACAAAATGGAAATATAGCATTTCATTTCATTTTGCTTTGTTTCAGTCTTCATTTTGTGTCATTTCATTAATAACAGATTTTTAAAAATAATTTTTGTCACAAAATGAAACAATTCATAGGGCTATACATAATGAGGTTTACCTTTTTTATTTATCAGGGAGCCCACTGCCCTAAATCAAAGCCTCTCCCTTAAACCTTGCAATCAATTTGCTTTCAAACAAGTAGGAAACTTAAGGACTAGTTGTTGCAGGGAGAGATCAGGAAGATAAGCTCAACAGCTGATTGGTGCAGGGAGGAATGAATATATATATATAAAAATAACCTCCACGTCCACAGTGCTTCTTAAACAGGAAAGATAGGAAAACAATCAGTTTAAATTTTAAATCAAATTGCAGGTACAGGGACAGCCAGAATAGGGAAGGGAAGGGAAGAGCTCAGCTGCTGGCAGATTAAGAACAGAGTTAAGTAACAGCTGAGGCATGGGAGGGGAGTAAGGAAAACAAATCAATCAATTTAAAAATAAACTTCTGTTCTCAAGATGGCTGGATCAAGAGGCTTCTCTGCACTAGGACAAATCATTTCATTTCTGAAACAAAAATGGTGTTTCGTTTCATTTCTTGACGACACACAGTTTGCTATTCATTTTGCAATGTTTCATAAGCTTACGAAACAACGAAACACTGTGTCCTTTTTTGTAAGGTGCCCATCCCTAGTTGCATCTCACACAAGCAGTTATTTATTACTTGTGTTTGGTGTTCAGTTCTTTTGAAGTCTGGTTTGTAAACATTCATACAAGAGAAAAAACAGAACACAAGGCAAGAGCAAAAAAGAAAGAAAGAAAAAATGGGGATAACAGCAGTATTGATAAGGCTCTGGAATGGTATCAATAAACCTTTCCCCTTAGAAGACCACATTCCAAACGAATTTATCTTTTCCCTATTAGCTTTCTTCACTGTCGAAATATTTATTATACAGTTTGTTGTAATAACTATACAAAAAGGCACCAACACATGTACTAGAATACATCCTTCAGTGTAAGAATGGGTTGCCATGATAAAGATTACCCATACTCTGGTGTTCCAAATGACTAAATCTGCTCCCCAAATCTTTCTCTAGCACCTGACTGTGTTTTTGCTGTGTGGTATTCCACAGTCAAATCTGGCAGGGCCATGAAAGACTTCAGAGATCCATTGGACTGCCCATTCCTGTGATAAAATATAGTCCTTTCAAAGATAAAAAAGAGCCTACCAGGTACAGTACAGTTTTGGAAGAAACAGAGAGCCATATGTGTGTAAGGTTGCATGTGCATTGTATGATTTAATATTAAATCTAACTGCACCCCATGTGGCATTTTCAGCCAAACATACAAGCTGTCATTTGGCCAAACACTCTACCTAGTCTTTCTTCACAGCCTTTCCTTGTCCTTCTACATGCCACACTCTAGGTCTACCCATTTATTTGAAGCATGCTCTACTTGTGAATCTTCCATTACAAAAACGTATCCTGCTCTGTCATCTTTGCCTCATCTGCATTACCAAGAACTCAGACAGACAGAAAATACACCATCTTAAAATCTCCACTTTGTTGATGGTAGAAGGGTCTTTCATGCTCGTTATCTTTCTGAAAGAAATACTAAACCACTAAGGCTGTAAACTTTTGACCAACACACCTCAGTAAATAGCTGAGTTGCAGTAGCCTAATATAGAAGACAATTTCCTGCACTTCCAGTATTTCTTGCAACCCATGGATAAAGCCTAATGTTACAATAAATTTTCTGTGCACCTTATAATAGGCTTGCCAGAGTCTATGATCATTTTTCTCCCATGTAATAATAATATAGTACTTGTGAAGTCCTCTGACAGGGAAGTATTTGGCACGTATACTAGTCATAAACTATTATTTAGTTTTAAAGTTTCTAAAATAAATAGGAACATACAAGTCAGAGGCTTGATTATTTTATTTTGCTTCTGATCACTTGTGGATTATAAAGAACTCCATGTCTCACAACCTGGGAAACTGCCCTTGTCTCTAATTATGAATTGGCTCAGGGAAGCCCTCACCTCATCTTTATGGTCTACCTTTTGAATCCCTCTTAGCTCAATTCAGATGTTATAATCTGGGTGAACTCAACATGTCCATTGTATTGCCATATATATCACTCTTCTGTATGTGGAAGTTGACAGGTCTGAAGATTAAGGGCCTTGTAAGGATTTTTCTAAATGAAGTACAACACTCTGGAAAATCAGAGTCCTGATTTACTGAAAGAATTCATGTGGCCTACAGAGAGATTTCTGTCCTGTCTCACTGTCCTCTAATGTAAGGGGGCAAACAAGTAAGCAAACATTTGTGGGTGGGGGCTATTGTGCTGCCCTTTATTTATTTATTTATTTAATACTTATATACCACCCATCTTCCGGAGGAACTCCAGGTGGTTTACAATAAAGATTCAATCAAAACAATAACAATAATAGTAAACTAAACAAAACATCATAATAAATCTACAAAAACGTAACTGGCATGATGGCGGGACAAAAAGAGGGGGGGAAAGAATTAACTGTCGCCAAATGCCTCACAAAAAGCCAGGTGTTTAAGGCTTTTTAAAAGGCTGGCAGGGACTGTGCAAGGCGCAACTCACTCGGGAGATGGGTCTGAGCACAGGGCCAGCCAGAGAAGGCTCGGTAGTGTGTCACAGTTCTGAGCCTCTCTGGGCGTGGCCACCCCAAGTGAGAGTGTCCGTGACATTCTGGTAGGTCGGGCCTCAGTTGATTTTTGGGAGATTCACTCTGCCAGGTATTCTGGTCCCAAGCCATGGAGGGTTTTATAAATTAAAACCAAGACCTTGAATTATGTATTACGTATGATCATAAGCCCAGTCAAATTATAATTCCAACAGTACAGCTGTGTGTGTGTGTGTGTGTGTGTGTGTGTGTGTGTGTGTGTGTGTGTGTGTGTGTGTGTGTGTGTGTGTGTGTGTGTGTGTGTGATGTTCTCTGCCTTGAGAGGTTCAGTTCCCACTATTTGCCCTCTCTTTTGCATTCCAAAAGTTGAAGCAGTTCACCATAGGCCCTCATTGGAAGAACAACTTACCATCCCTTCTTTGCTCCTCTCATCTCTGAGGCAACTGTCACAGTTAATTATCAAATTGTCTTTTTTTGTTGTGGAAAATTTCTGATCTTGCCTCTCTTGTTCCTCTGATTATCCTACGAGGCCATTTCATTATCCAGATGTCAACCCAAAGTTATTCACTCCGTGCCCCTGTGTCTGCCAGTAAATGTGCTAATTTCTGGGTTAACTACCAGGCACAGAAAAACCTGTCCTCCGGAAAAATGCAGCCATGGCCACAGAATGAGCTATATTTGTCTCGCCATTCATATTCTGAAAAGGCTTAGTACTTAAACAGAATACAACAAAACAAGGACTGGCAGTTAAATATAGACCAGAATCTGACTATAACTTTCTGGTGAAATAAGAGAAATCATATTAAGCCTTGGCATCAAAATGCCACAGATTAAAGAGGTTATTGTTGATTCATGGACCTCTATGATTAGCATGTATGCAGGAATGCAATCAGCACCTTTTAATGAGCAGCAGTTTGAAACCAAGACTTTCTGATTTCAAACATCTGAAGAACATGAGAAATAGGTCAAGTACTTGTCTAAAATAATAGACTTCCAGCTAGTTTCTAACTACAAGGAAAAATTCAGGTGCACAACCTGAGGAGATTCCAGGAAAGTTAATTCTACTGGGAATAGTAAAACCAGTAACTGACAGCTAGGTTTGAACAGTTCCATATTAACTAGAATCAGAGCAAGGAATTACATACCTTTGTATAGAAGTAGGGTTTTAAAACAAGTAACTATTAAAGCATATTTATAAACTGTGACTCTCCATGTAACTGAATATCTTAACATACAAATATCCTTTTAAAAACCACAAATATTTAAATAAATCAGTACTGTGTTTCTTTTTCTTTAATATCAAGCTTTGGTACTAAACCAAATGCTGGAGAAATTTTAGGAGGGATTTAAATGGAGGCATTAGAAATTTAAGAGAAAAGAACTACAGTATAGCCTTTTCCGAAACTAGTTTATAAGGGGTAGAATTGTTTGGGCTCGCCCCCGTAGACTCCTCAACCCTGATCGGTTTCGGGAAGTCCTCATGTTCTCTCCTTGTTCTGGCTGACGATCTGGTTGACTCTATGGTAGACCAATGGTTCGGAAACATCACGAGCTGTCGACCAGATCGCCCCTAAAAATCTCATCCGTTGCAGAGCTCATTTTAAACCGTGGTTCACGGAAGAGCTTGGAATGAAGCATGAAATAGGAGGCAGGAGCGCAGCTGGAGGAAGAACCGGACGGCTACCAAGAAGGCTGCAGTCATCGCTCAGTCCAGGCGCTATGTTCATGCGCTCAGGGTGGCTAGAAGATCTTATAACACCCTGAGAATTAGTGAGGCCTCGAACCGCCAAGCGGAATTGTTCCGTGTTGTTCGCGACCTCACTAATCCTGGACTGACTAGGCCTCCTCCTACTGATTTCAGTAGTGAGAACTTTGCAGCCTTTTTATTCTGAAAATAGAGGCCATCCGTTCCGGTTTCGAATCCTGTTGCCATAGCCCACTCTCGGCATCCCTGGCGGCTGTGCCCCCTCGGTCTCCTCGCATGGTTGAGTTTGGGCCTGTCACCTCCCTTGAGGCCTCCAGGGCTATTGCCCATTGCCGGAAGATCCACCCCCTTCGACCCTTGCCCTTCATGGCTCATGAAAGCAGTTGCCACGAACATCTCAGGGTGGGCTTCGATCATCGCCACGGCCTCCTTCAGGGAAGGGATTTTCCCTTCCCATCTGAAGGAGACCGTGGTAAAGCCCATCCTGAAGAAACCGAGCTTAGCGCCGGGCGAACTATCCAACTTTTGCCCGATCGCTAACGTTCCTTTTATGGGCAAGGTGATCGAGAGGGTGGCCGCGATCCGGCTTCAATCCTATCTGGAGGCCGAGCATGCCCTGGATCCGTTCCAGTCTGGGTTCAGGCCTGGTCGGGGGACCGAGACAGTCTTGGTCGCTCTGTAAGATGACCTCATCCGGAGGGCCGACAGGGGGTGTTCCTCCCTGTTGGTCCTCCTGGATTTGTCAGCGGCCTTTGATACCATCGACCACGGTATCCTGCTGGATCGGCTCTCCGGGGTTGGGATTGGAGGCACTGTTCACAGTTGGTTCCGGTCCTTCCTCGGGGACCGCCCCCAGCAGGTTCAGCATGGGGGCGAGATGTCGGCCCCTTGGATACTCCCTTGCGGGGTTCCACAGGGGTCGTCTCTCTCTCCCATGCTGTTCAACATTTACATCAGGCCGCTGGCTGAGGTCATTAGGAGGCATGGAATCTGCTGCCATCAGTACGCTGATGACACGCAGCTCTATGTCTCCTTTTCTACCGCTGCAGATGAGGCTGTCCGGACCCTCGATCAGTGTCTGGGCGCAGTCATGGAATGGACCAGGGCTAACAGGCTCAAACTCAACCCTGATAAGACCGAGGTCATGTTCTTTGGGGCTTCCTCATCCAGCTACGGTGGCCCGTATCCCACCTTGGAGGGTGTTTCCCTCAGGCCATCGGACTGTGTCCGAAATCTGGGCGTAGTCCTGGACCCGGCGCTCACCCTGGAAGCCCAGGTGTCCGCCGTGTCCAGGGCTGCCTTTTTCCATCTTCGGCGTATTGCCCAGATTCGTCCGTACCTGGATGAGGACTCCCTCAGAACTGTGGTCCAGGCGCTGGTGATCTCTAGACTGTACTATTGCAACGCGCTCTACATGGGGTTGCCCTTGACTCTCATTCGGCGCTTGCAGCGGGTCCAAAATGCAGCAGCCAGACTGGTGGCTGCTGTGCGTCGATTCGAGCACATCACCCCAGTCTTGGCTCGCCTGCACTGGTTGCCCGTTGCAGCCCGAATTAGATTCAAGGTCCTGGTTTTTGTTTACAAAACTCTCCATGGCCTAGGACCTGGCTACCTGACGGAGCGGATCGACCAGCGGTCAACTTCGGCCCGTCCGACTAGGTTGTCGCGGGCACACATGCTGCGTGTGGCCACGCCTAGGGAGGCTCGGAGAACTTCCACCCGTACCCGAGCCTTCTCTGTGGCTGGCCCAACCCTATGGAATCACCTACCAGCAGAAGTGCGCCTTGCAGAGTCCCTGTCTGCCTTCCGGAAGGCGCTGAAAACCCTTCTCTTCCGGGAGGCGTTTGGCTGACACAATTTTTTTTTTTAGTCCCGCCATCTGCTGCAGCCATTTTGTTTTATTGTTTATTTCAGTTGTTGTTTTAATTTGTTGTCTGTACATTTATTGTAAACCGCCCGGAGTTCCTTTCAGGAAGACGGGCGGTATATAAGCTGTATAAATAAATAAATAAATAAATAAATTGATGATATTTTATTGGCTTTTATCAAACCCAATGTTGAAGACTACATGTTCTCTCATTGTTCTCCCATTTGCCAGTTGTCACCATGTCTCAGACATGGGAATGTAATGACAAAAGTTCACATAAGTAAAAATCAGTGTAACTCATTTTAAACCTTTTGTTATAGTGTGGAATGAAAATTTAAATAGTCAAGTAGAGTAACTCTTGATATGCTGTTTTTATACCAAGTATATATCAAGACTAAAGGGATATATGTACAGCAGCTCCCACATTTAAATTTTGTCCTCACTCAATTTTGTGCCTGGATAAGAGTTTCTATTCAGTAATATCACACACACACAATATCTTATCGTCCTTTTTTATTGAATGCCCTGACAATTAGCACTATAGAATATTCTGGAAGAATTTGTGTAATAATAATAATAATAATAATAATAATAATAATAATAATAATAATAATAATAATAATAATAATAATAATAATAATAATAATAATAATAATAATAATAACTTTATTTTTATGCCGCCTTTCTCCCCAAAGGGAGAATATTTCACTGGGGAAGATGATGTTATTAGGTTAATTCATATTCATGTCAGAAATATTTAGGTCATTTATACCTCATCAAATATTTAAAGGACAAAAGGCATGCAAGGTATCACTCAGAAGGGAAAGACAATAGAATGCAAGAAAGCTACCAGGTATGAGAGAACCCATTTTCCAAACGCAGAGAAATGGACACAGATTTTTGTCAATATATCAAATATAAAATTATTTTGTACTTTATATGAATATTGATTGGCATAAGAGAATCAAACAGTATAGATATACATCCATAGTTTTATGTTACCTTTAAGTATAAGCAGATAAGCACATATTTATACGTCCGGTGTCATTAACAATTTACAGCATTAAATGTCGCTATAATCTGTTAGCATACTAATATTGTTTCTTTTGGAGTCCTGTTGTGAAATTCTGCCTTCTTCAAAGAAATCAGTGCAGGTGATATAACACTGTTGCCCTTAGACCAACACTATGGGAAATATCATGAACAATGCTCCTCTCCAAAAAAAAATTGTGGACTGTCCTTTTTCCTTCACACCTATGGAGGATAATAGCATCTTATTAGCAACTATACATGCCTAGTGTCTATTTCAGAGGGATCTGGGAATTCACTGAGGAAACATGAACATTCTAAATGTCAGATCTCGGTTTAATTGTAGATGAAATATGCAGTAGCTCGCTCAGAGTGTTACACAGCTGTACAAATATTTTGAGACTAGGAGATTCTAACCTAGCTAATGTTCATGCAAGCAAGATGCCTTGATTTATATTCTAGATGAGGAAAACAGAATTCATATTCCATATCAGGCCTATGAATATTTGCAAATGAGATTTTCTGAGGTTGCCTATATGAGACAGAAATGCTCATGCCATTAATTATACCATCCTGTATCAAACAGCGTAGGATTGTTTTATCCGTTGCATCTTCTTTACAAGGGTTGCAGGGACAGAATGTAATTATGTACAACATGTGCACGATTTTTACTCCATGTTCAATTGGATCCTGTTGCTTTCAAGGCCATATCCTCAGGGCAAACTCCACACAGAAAAAAGCACTTGAAAAGAAAAGAAAAAACACTCAATGGAAGAATGGAATATGTGAAGAGTAGCCTATGATTACTTCTCCTCTTCTGCAGAACTGAAAATAAAGGAATCCTGAATTCTAAAGCCCTAAACGAGACACTCATTATAAGCTTATGGAGGAAAAAGGAGACCAGGACTAGAAGAAGTATACTGTAGTGGGGGAAATTAAGAGAGTACCATATATACTCAAGTATAAACCAAGTTTTTCAGCCCTTATTTTTGGCTGAAAAAATGACCTCGGCTTATACTCGTGACAATGTTTCCTAGTTTTGGGTGGTAAAATTAGGTGCTCAGAGGGCTTGGGGAGTGTGGCAGAGGGCAAGTCCTGAGCGAGCGAGCGATAGTGGTGCCTCCACTTCCCATACGATTCCAATGAGAAGGTTTAGGGGCACTCCCTTTGAAGCTTCATAACTCAGCCCCCTTCCCCCAAATGTTTTCAAATGTCAGGGGGATACCTAAAATCACTTTCTGAAGGTACCCCTGCTACTTTGTTGCCCCCATGGTAAGTAATTTTTGAATGCATATTTTTAAAAAAATGCACTCAAAATTATTTTTAAAAATATGCACTCAAAATTTACTTACCTTGGGACTCTAAAGTAGCAGGGGCTCCTTCAGAAAGCGATTTTAGTCGAACCCCTTAAATTTGGAAACATTTGGGGGTAAGGGGGATGAGTTATGAAGCTCCAAAGGGCATGCCCCTAGGGAAAAAAAACTTCTACTCCGAAGCTGATTGGGAGGGAGATAAAGCCGGTGCTGCTTCCCATATGATTCCAATTAGAAGTCCCCCCCCAAAATGAATATTAATGCTTGGGATTATGATAGAAATCATGGTGACTAAGATGACAAAGACCATGATGATGACAGCAATGGCTATTACTATCAAGAAGCAACCTTAAAAATACAGAAAATACAAACATTGGTAAGTACCAATCATTAAGGCAAGAAATTGAAAGAATAAGGAAGCAAGATTAGGTCGTCCACTCCCATTTTAATTTCTGTAACTGGAATAATTTCAAAATCTTTGGTTACCAATTCTAATTTTTGATGTTAAAAATGTTGGTTCTGCAACTACATGATCTAAAATGTAGTTTTTTTTAAGGACTCGACTCTATATTTATACCATCCATCCTTTGGTCTGCCCCCTTGCACCAGCAATACTGAGAAACAAGAAGTGCAATATAATTATAATCAATATGCCTCAGGTTGATTCCACATTATGGTAACCCTTGCTAGGATTTCCTAAATAGAAAGTAGTCAGATGTGGTTTACCAGTTATCAGATTCTGACAGTAATCTCGGACTGTGCAGCTTGCCTGAGACTACACAGGCTGACTCTTCCCCCATGGGCACAGTGGAGAATCAAGCTCTCGCTTCTCACCTACCTATCCCAATTCATTGAGGTGTCAATAAATCCTCTGAGAATCTGTCCTAGAAAGTTGGGAATACCTCAGAGCCAATACAAGGGTGGTGGTGGAAGGGAAGAGGTGCAGGGTGGAAGTCTGAATAGGGCATGATATTGAATATTGCCCATTCATATAAATTGACAGTATTCCTGACTAAATTACTATGCTGCCTTGGAAAACATACACTCATACACTCAGTTAGATAATATTGATCTAACTCCAGTTTAGGGTGGCTATATGGATTACACATACCACTGGCTGAGATAGTCTAGAAAAGCAGCCTAGAAAACAGCTTTGCATTATATCAGAGAAAAATGTTTGAAATGATAATTATTAGTAATAATGAATAATTCAGTAAACACTATTTACTAAAAGCATTAAATGTCTCTCCATAGAGCCCAAATCTGAAATTGCTTTGTTATCAATATTTGTGGATCATAGTTATGATGTTAAAACTAAAGAGTTGATTACAAATTTGTTGACAGCAGCTAGATTAATAATTGCTAGAAATTGGAAATCTAAATATGAACTATGTTTAGAAGAATGGTATAATGAAGTATTGAATATTGCTTTAAATGATAAATTGACTTGTTCTCTCAAGGTTAAAAAAGGAGAGTTAAAAAGAGATATTTTCTATGATATATGGGGTAGATTCATTGAATATGTGCTTGTACGGGATAAGGGTAAGGTTTCCGCGTGACAATCGATTTTGTTCTGGAGGGGAGGATGACGAATGTAAATATGAAGAGTGATCCTGTTGGTTAAGGGGTGCACTGTTGTTGATGTTTGTCTTTTTTAAATGTAATTTGTATATTTTTTTTTAAATTAAAAAGAAAAAGAAAAAAATGTCTCTCCACATACCTCTTCTCTGAAAAAGGAAGCTGATTTATGGGGTTAAGCCTAATCATTTAAAGACTACAAAATATAAAATTAATGGCAGCAGATTCAAACACACCGATATGTGCATGTACACAGTCAGCCTTACATTAAATCAAAGTATAATAAAATACAGCTAATTCAGAAAGTAGGGGCAGACACGATTTGGGATAGACCCATGGTTGTCATGGCTACAAGTTTCCCAAAGTTTACCTTTTTTTTAAATTAACTGGCACTCAATAATTGAGGAAAAAGAATAAAATGTTTCTTTGCTTACAGTTACTTGAAATTACAAATGTGCATACTGCACACATACTTAGGAAATAATAGAAGAGATCAACAGGAAACAAATAACTGCCATTGACCAAGGAAAGAGAGGGGAAACAGAACACTCAGCAGAGAGGCGAGTCTCTCTTTGAATGCAAAGGCTGGAAGGAACAATTAATTAGTGCTGGATAATGTTTTTTAAATTTTGTAAGCGGTTTTAAGAGTTTTTAATATCTTGCATGGTGTTTTATGTGTTTTATGTGTTTTGTATGGTTCCTTGTTTAGAGTGTGTAGTGGAACAGCACTCTAATTTCGTTGTGCATATCTTGCATATGCATAATGACAATAAAAACTCTATTTATTCTCTAATTACCACTGCCCATAAAACTCCCTCCCAGTGATCCAGTTTACAGGCAGCATATAAAGGTGTAAACAGAACTACAACACACTGTTGGGAGAAACTGTCCCAAAGAGAAGGTCCACATCTTCCCTTCTGTCATCTATTTATTATTATTATTATTATTATTATTATTATTATTATTATTATTATTATTATTATTATTATTATTATTATTATTATTATTATTATTATACCACCCATCTTCTGGACGGAACTCTGGGCAGTTTACAATTGAATAAAACCAACAATATATAACAAAAAGGAAAAAAAAAAAAAAAGAAAAAGAAAAAAGAGAGCAAGAGAGAACTAGAAAAATAAGGAGAGGGAGACCCTCCACAAGAGGCGACACGGGTGGCAATAGTAAAAAAAAAAGGCTGGCAGGGACTGTACAAGGCGCAGCTCACTAGGCAGATGATTCCACAATGTGGGGCCCACCACAGAGAAGGCACGGTTATGCGTGAGCGGTTTCCGTGCCTCCCTGGGTGTGGCCACCCCAAGTGAGCGCACCTGCGCCATTCTAGGGGGCCTGACCCCAGTTGACCTCTGGGAGATACACTCCAACATGTACTCTGGTCCGAAGCAGTGGAGGGTTTTGAAAATGAAAACCAGGACCTTGAACCTTATCCGGAGGACAATGGGCAGCCAATGCAGGCGAGCCAGAACTGGGGTGATGTGATTGAATCTATGAGCACCCACCACCAGTCTAGCCACTGCATTCTGCACCCGCTTGAGCAACCTTCAATTGCTGATACTGTATTTACAATATTTGAGAGTACAAATTTCAGCCTCAGGGTTGTACAATTACCTCCACGTAAACTGTATATTCACTACAATCTTATCTGCTTTATCATATATGTGTAATCCTCTCATAGAAATTAACTGCTTCCAGCTCCAAATGGCAGGGAGAATCCAAATTATAGCCCTTGCCCCAAAGACATGTCATGGAAATGTAATCTATAATAGAATCTAGCTATAGTCCAAGTCAGTAGATTAAAATCTTAAATACAAATTAAGGTGACTATACATCTCCCTGATAAAGAATGAAAATTAAAATTGCAGTCTTGACAATTGCATGTAATTTGCATATACATTACTCATTACTTCATTGTGGTTTTAGACGTAATGCCTCTGTGCTATATGTCTGTCGATGAATTGCCTACATTCATGGTGCATGGGAAGGTACCATAAAACACAGCACATTGCAGAAAGAAATGGAATCACATTTTAAAAAATAAAAAAAATAATTGGTCATAATGCCCTAGTAGGTGATAATATACATTGGGACAGCAACTTATCCATCATCCAATTTGCATAAAACTGTATGCAGAACCAGAAAGATTAATAGATAGAGACAGAGACGTAGATACAGAAAGAGTGGGGAAGCACACAGAATTACAGTGCAGCTCAGGAAGGAGTATGATCAGGTGAGCTGCGTGCCTGCTAAGAATGCTATCTAGCTACTCACTGCAGATAGGCAATGACCAGGTCCCAGACACTTCCCAACCCATTGCATCATTTATGTTTAAATGAGAGGACTAGGACTGCAGTGTTCATCACAAAAAAGACCCCTTAGGGTACTGTGTTCCAGCAATTGTTCAAGCACAATACAGGTCTGTAAAAGAACATATCTGAAGAAGATGGCCAAACTCCACAAATGCTTATGCCAAATAAAACCTGTTGGTCTTTAAGATGCCTTTTCTGTAACTTTTTGTAGTTCTAGCTGCTACACATTTAGGAATTGCCTGATTGTATTTCATTGCCTTCTAAAATACATAGACATGTCTGATTGAGTACCTTTTTGGTTTAATAAGAAAATGTTTTGTGTTTCTTATTATTTAAGAATAAATTTTTAATTAGAGATGGAATATAGTTCCTCTCTCTAAATGCTCTTTCAAAATTATTTTCATTTTCTGTGGGCAGAAAAACTGGGGAGACTATTCCACTTAATTTCTCCTGAGGAAAGACAAATGTCAAATACTTTGTCAAATACTCTGTCAAACTGGCAGATTGGGTCAGGTCATCATTTGCAAGTTTTCCTTTTTTTGTTAGGTTTTGTTGATGTATCTCTCCACCACCACCCTGGACTGCCAGCTTACTTCTTTTGGCATTGGCATTGACAGTCTGTGCACCATTAAAAATGATGGCAATGGGAATCTATCATCTATCTATCTATCTATCTATCTATCTATCTATCTATCTATCTATCTATCTATCTATCTATCTATCTATCTATCTATCTATCTATCTATCTATCTATCTATCTATCTATCACATTTATGCCCCACTCATCTAGTGTATAAACAGTACTTTATTCTTAAGCACCCTTACATTCTCAGTGAAATCTTCATGAAGTCATATTTTTATGTCAAGTATAACAGGGTTTATGAATGATATCAATGATACAAGAACAAGGACTGTGGTGGGCTAGAAGGTTTATTGGAGAAGCCCTTTCAGTTGAGAGTCTGGCTATGAAACAGCAGCAGGATATTAGAACAATGGTTGCAAACAGAGCTACCAAAACGGAAGGAAGGAAGGAAGGAAGGAAGGAAGGAAGGAAGGAAGGAAGGAAGGAAGGAAGGAAGGAAGGAAGGAAGGAAGGAAGGAAGGAAACAAATGCTCACCATTACTGTGTGGAAAAATTCAGTGTTGCAATGACAGCAAAACTGCTTCAAATAGTACTACTAACTAAATCCTTTCTGTGCTACAAAAAAGAAAATATTGTTAGGATTAATTCAAAGTTTGTTGAAAGTTGTATTTGTATCTTTATTTCTTTTGTTTTATGTTGCAAACTTGAGATTGGCTGCTCCGCCCCGCATCATGCAGGAACAGGGCATCTTTGCCAGCCGGCAGAAGCAAGTGCCGTTTGGCTACGCAAACTGTGCAGGCTACGCAGGGGGAGCGCACCTATTTAAGGTTCTGGTGCGCTCCTCCCCGACCTGCCTGCACAGTCTTGACTTTCCCCGTCCACCCGCTGCTAATTTGGTGTGGATGGTGATGCTTGGCTGGTCGCTTCGGGGCCAGATGGGAATTTTTGACTGTTACTCTTATTGGCCGTGAGTGACTTTGAGTTTTCGCCCATCCCATCATCCACATGCTGGCGCTGGACTTTTGTTAAATCCCTTGGTCACAATTTGGTGGGTAGCGCAAAATTAAACATTGATTACCTAGGTCCCAACCTTAATTGCCATCTTCAGGGTGCTTGGCAGCCCAGAAGCAAGCAGCTAGTGTCAGTATTAGACAGGCATAAAATAAATCATAAATCCATCCACATTTAAAGGGCTGCCAAGGCTTAATTAATTTGGTAGGATGCCAAGACATTTATGGTATCCAGTCTGCGGCAGTAAAACAGGCCGCAGGAAATTTACCTGATGGAAGGGACCTAGAGGAATTAATAACCACCATAATATTTGCGCTACGTTACAGGCCCTCATAAAAGTTGCATTTAAAAGTTTCATACTGTTAATAAATTGTGGCCCTTGTTAACCCAAAGCAAATGCGTGTCGCCTGTTTATTTCTGTCTGGCCTGGCAAATATGTTTTTCAAATGAACAAAACAAAACAAATGCATGGTTGGAATAATTCCAGCAAATGGGGAAAAGCAATTCAGTGAAAATAGATTTAAGACCTTTTTGGAAAATATGTCTGTTATCTCAACTCTTAAGGTAAACTTGTAAAATGGATTTTGATCTTCATAACTCATGTACTTAGTTTAATCTGTGAAATCAACTTACACAAAAAGCTACCCAGGTCAACTAACTTTCTCCCTCAGAGCTTATCATCAGTCATTCAAGTTTTCTTATTATGTAAACTTTCATGTCCTCCTTGGACAGTAACAGGAAGTCACAAGTATAGCAGTGAATGTCAGAACTTGCACTTCTATTAGTAATCAATTTTAACTTTCTTTTCTGATCCCTAGAATGTTTAATTGAAGCAATCAGAATAATATCCAGAGATTGCTTTAACATAATTATTACTTATGTCTCAGCCAACGCAGATCTTGAAAACATCTTAGAGGTTTGTGTAGGCTAATAATTTCTGTCCTATTCCATTTGAAACATTGCTATAAAGAAAGAGACATCTTTTTAAAAATCAAAGACATTTTGACACAATGTAGTTTCTAAATGGTAGGGCAACAGGTAGATCACAGCAAAAGATTATCATTGTAGTTAGTAGTTATGGTTAAATCAATTAGCTGAAAACTTTAAAAGATCCAACGACCTGGGAAGCACCTACCAAGAGATGATTTAACTCTATCAATGTACAATTTGTGCCTCTCCCCTGGCTTTGTCTTCTTTCAATTAGAAAAAAGGGGTAATTTGGCCATGTGAGGGATGTAGCATCTGGCTGAGATAATTCAGTTGTTCCTGATGAAATTGCAAAGTTATCCTCGATTGAAGAAGGCTTCCCACTGCATCTCTGAAATGAATCAGTGCTCTAAGTTGACCTCTGCTCTGAGAGAGATGCACCAGAAAAAGTAATAAGGCAGGAAAGACAAGGGATATGGAACCAATATCATCTCACAGTTGAAGTGGAATTCACCAAGGTTGTATAAATTTGCTCTTTTGCTTACTTTAAAAACTATAACATTCAAATGTGCCTTCAGTTTCCCTCAGGAAAAAGTATGCTTGATGGGAATTTTGTTTTGAAAAGAGATTTCTGGCACATTTCCTTGATCTTAAAGTTAAAAGAATCAGATCATAAGAACACACACAAGAAAATGAAATGCAGAGCAATATGCAATCTTATCCTATTCACTGAAGTCACTTGGTTCCAAATGCAGTTCAGGGAGTAAGTACCAGAGGAACAATGGATACAAGCAGGGATTGTCTGACACTAAAATATTTTTCCCCTGGAGCCCCAGTAGCAATGCTGGGCCAGAAGCCAGCATAATTTTGAACATAAGAAAGAGGGATACAATTTGGGGCACTTTTATCTGAGGAAGTTGAACAGCTCCGTAATGTTCCTGTGATGGAAACATCTGAGATTTTGGGGTTTAATCCTGAGGGTCTTTAAAGAAATATTTTAATTAAATAGTAGACATGATTAGAGTTAACAAGGTTACTTTAAAAGATTGTGGTTGCTATTTTGTGCCATCAAATCACCATCATCTTACGGCAATCCTCTGAATGACTGATCTTCAGAATATTCTGTCTTCAACACCCCTGTAAACACAAGGCTGTGGCTCCTTTAGAAAGTCAATCCATCTCATATTCCATTTTTCTCTTTTCCTACTACCTTCAGATTCCCTAAGCATTACTGCATTTTTTTCAGAGAATCTTGCTTTTTGATGATGCGCCCAAAGTGTAACAGCCTTAGTTTCATGCTTTTTGCCTTCAGAAATACTTCAGGCTAGATCTGCTCTAGGATCCACTAATTTTTCCCTTTCTGGAAGTCCAGAATGTCTACGATGAGAAAGTCCAACATGAAACATTAAATTTTGTGATATTTCCAAGACTTAATAAAACATCTATAAAAAGAGAGGGGTTTATTTTAAAAAGGGCTTTCCAGGAAATCAAGAGGCAGAAATTATAAGAAAAGGGGTCAAAAGAGATTGAATGGGCATACTTGGGTCACATAAGAACTGAGTGCTCCTGGTATAGTTAGATATCAAGTTACCAGGAATTGCTGTGACTGCATGTGGGTGAAAACAGTTTTTGAGCATCCATCATTCTACAGCTCATAACATTTATAGTTAGAGAACAGTGTCTTCTTCATGTCAGTAGAAGGTGGCAGCTAATCTTGGCAATCAAGCATCCTTGCTGGTTGCTAATCCTGAGTAACTCTGAGCAGACAAAATGGAATCTGAGATATAAAATAGCTATACTTGGGTGAATGTTCTGCAGTCTGTAAAAAGATGCTGGTTCAAAAAAAAAAAACCACCTTGAATTATGGCTGAATAGGGATGCTTCTTTTGAAAATGAAGAAAAGATGAAAAGGAGTAGGTTTGTCAAGCCAGGAGCATCCCATTCCCTAACATTTCAGAGCCAAAAGTAGAGACATAGGTGTGTGGGTCCAAAAAGGCAGCTTCTTGTAATGTTATGAAACAGGTCCTTATGATGTCCAAATGAATGGGCAGGTAGATCTTGACAAGAATTGCTTCTCTCTCTCTCTCTCTCTCTCTCTCTCTCTCTCTCTCTCTCTCTCTCTCTCTCTCTGTGTGTGTGTGTGTGTGTGTGTGTGTGTGTGTGTGTGTGTGTGTGTGTGTGTGTGAGTGAGAGAGAGAGAGAGAGAGAGAGAGAGAGAGAGAGTGGGGAGAGGGAGAGATTTGACATCTGGGCAGGTAAAAACATGCAACAAAGGTTCACAAATCAACTGGCACTCTACCTGCTGCCGTGCTTTATGTGACATCATGGAACAAGTGCATGGACCAAACAGTTTTCTCCCTTAGCCCCAACCCCAGCTCCTGCCTTTTTGGTGTGTCAGTGCTGAGCAAGCACAACACCAACCTTTATGATGACTCTGTAGGCCTTGATGCCAGCTGTGAAAGATTAGATGTGGGTACCTCAGAAAATCCACAGTCTAAATCCAAACAATTCTTTCTAAACACACTTTTTTTGTAACAGCCCTATGTTGCACATTACAAAAGGTCAAGAATCAAGTATCACCTGAAACTTGATCAATGTGTAGAAGACAAACTTGCCATCCCACCTTCCCATACAATTTGAAGATCTAGTTTTTATCCCCATTCTTAATGGGGATCATAAATTGATTCTTCAACTACTTTTTCACTTATGCTGTAATTCTGACTATCATGACAGCCTGGTTTTGTGTTTTGCTTCTTTTTTTTTAAAAAAAAAAAGCATTGCTAGTCTGCATTATTGTTCTTTCACTTTATGTTTTAGATTTCAAGGTCACATACATTATTTTTCTTTGCAACCATAATTGGCACATGTTATGATATTTTGCATGTCATGAAAAGTGTATACTTGCAAAAAAGAAATGCATCCCTTTTGACATCACATTTGCTGGTTTATCACCCTTGAAAAAATAAACCGAGTTAAGCACAGTCAAAAGCACATTGAGCTAAATTTCTCCTCTTTATCAGACATTCAAATGTTACTTGTCTTATACCAGCAAACAATACTTATCTGATGCATTCCTACCACAAAAATAAAAGCAACCCCCACCCCACCCCCCACCCCCCACCCCCAAAAAAACACAGCTAAATCACTGCACTGCGATTCTTGGAGGACAATTATACTATCCTTTGCTTATGGGAAATATTTGGTAGGAAAAGCAATTAAGAAGTATTAAAATAAAACAAAACCCATTTTTTTAAAAAAAAAAAGCTTTTCTCTAGGTACAACTGAATTTTTCTCTCAAAAACATTGTCCTGTGCCTGCACTTCATACTCTTTGTCTCACTGATTTCATCTCCATACAAACGAGCATTTCCATACCTTTTATCACCTATCATTCTCTGTGTTTTCCCCATCTTCCAGTCTCAATAAAAACATATATAAAAAGCCTTGCAGAAGCAATGCAAAACCAGCTACTAAGAGGATTCTGAAATCCCAAGGTGACACAACAGGTGCCCTTGAGTAGCTCACTAGAAGGCCAAGCAGGAACTGGCCATCACATTTTGCCATTAGAGGCACACTGCCTCCAAACAGTGACTTCTTATTACTACCAGCCATGACTAACAGCTATTGACAGTCTTACTCTGCATGAGCTTCATATACTTGTCAACTTACTTGGCAGATGAGTGAGCTACATTAGTCAAATGTGATGACAAGAATGTCCTGGTTTCCCACCCATCCCACCACCATTTGCTAACTGAAAAGAGAAGTTGTAGTAATTATTCTCTGTGAGTTTAACACAGACATAGAGAACTTTGGAACCAACTCCATCCTGAGATATGTCTGGCTCCCTCACTGCCTGTCTTCAGGAAACATCTGAAGACATGGCTATACAGAAAGTATTCCCCCGGTTATTAGTTTCTCTGCTAGGATTCGGTGTTATTCATCTTGTCATCCTCCATTTTTAGTCTATCTTTGCCCTCTGCTTTGATTTTATGAGACTGATTTAGATATTTTTATTATGTTTTATTATGTTATGATGTTTATTTATTCTATAGTATTTATGTTTATGCTTGTATTTTTCTATTTGTTTAAATTCTAAAAACTGCTCAGAGTGGCCTTGTTGCTAGATGGCATGGTATATCAATCAATCAAACAAACAAACAAACAAACAAACAAACATGTATAGTACTGTGAGCTCCACTGCCCCATTCTTGGCAGTGTCGGCTGCTAACCCCTCTTCCATGCTAGTCTCCAAAAATTCCATAAAGTATGGATTAATAAGTTTAATGGGGGTACCTGTTGCAACTAAGAAAGAACAGACAGTTGTAAGAGTTCACTCCACTTCTAACTTTCTTCTTGGGGGTGGATTTAATGGCACTTCCCCCCTACACCATTCCATTTTGATCCAGGTGCATAGTCAGCTCCACTGAGGGGTCTGTGAATTCTTACAGCCCTTCATCAGCAGCCTCCACAGAGGACCAAAGGTGGGTGCCATGAGGAGAGTCAGCTTCTAAACTCGCAATGAGGGCAGGATTTTGGATGCACCAGTATTAGAAGCACAGGCTAGGCAAGTGGCTCCTATTAGTAGAAGTGCCTCTGGTGTTCTCACTGCCTTTTTCACTTCCAGTGTTTTCTCTGGGTAGGCTAGAGGCCTTCTGGATCTGCTACTGGGGAAAGTGACCCCAGTGCTGAGGACAGGAGCAACTATTCAAGAGAGTGTCTTGGTTGTGTCATTCTGTATCTAGGGTATATGGAGCTCTATGAGATCAGGATCTGAGGACATCTCCCCAGCAGGCTCACAGTCCTCCTCTTCTTCAAGCACTCTTGCCTCTGTCAGGATTTCTTTTATGACTACCAGCTAAAGGGAAGTCTATCCCCCGACCTCTCCCTCTCCTCTAGGTGTTCCTCCTTAGCCTTTTCTTCTTCCCTCTTCTAGGTCTCTTCTTCCCTCTTCCCTCTTCACTTGGCTGCAAGTGTAGCTGGATCTCCTGCATGGGTGTCTTGGATGGATAATGACGGCTTGCCAGGGACACTAGCAGTGACTCCATCACAAGAGCTCTCAGAACACATTTTAATAGGCTAAAATATTCTCATTTGTATTCTACTTTATAGTGGTCATCTATTATAAGTGGTGATGATACTTGTACCTTTAAACATGCTTGTCCCTGGCTCTTTCACAGGCTACTGATAAACACGGCTTCTAATTTTTCTCTTTTGCTGCCACCAACTAGCTTCACTAGTAAATTAAAGCCTTCAGACTATTTTAAGTTGAATAAAAATAAAAGAGGTTTCTTGATTACAAAGCAGAATCAAAATCATTAAGTATAAGCAAAAAGAAGAATATAGCTCAAACCCACTTAAGCTTGATTACTCATAAAGTTGAATATATGCACACTCAGTTCCTAAGTTTACAAACTCTAAACACTGGGGTTTCTCCTCATACACTCTAAAAATCCGATCTCTTCTTTAGCCCTACATGTCTTTCTCTTATACAGTACCAGCCCCTATCTGATTATCTCAGACTCCATCATATTCCCTCTCTGTCCCTATCTTACTAAATCAGTGCTGAGCAGAGCCTTAAATCTCCTCAGACCATTCTCCAGGCTCTCTCATTGGTCTGCAAACCCACCAATCAGTACAGACACCTCTCGTGCATTATTCATTACCACAGGTAAACACCACAATACTATTGATACTTGCTTTCCTTTATAACATAGGAATATGTAAAACTCAGGTAAAAAAACAGCATCCATGCAGAGTTCCTCTAGAGCAGTGGTTCTCAACCTGTGGGTCCCTAGATGTTCCTGGACTGCAGCTCCCAGAAGTCTTAATCACTAGCTGAGCTGGCCAGGATTTCTGGGATTTGCAGTCCAGGAACATCTGGTGACCCACAAGCTGAGAACTATGCTCTAGAGTGTAGTCTGTTTTTCAACCTGTGCATCAAGATAGAATAATGGTAACAATAACAATAACAACAATTTGGCATTGTACAGGAGAAAGATCACTATCAACAACCCCTCCTACTGTTAAAAAGACATGTATTTAATTACTCTTTAGATCATGGATCGGGAACCTTCAGCCCTTCAGATGTTTGGAACACAACTCCACAGTCCTCTATCATTGAGAATATAGGCTCAGAATGGTGGGATGTTCAGTAGGGCCATTCCCCATCAAAGACACTCCTTTTTCAAACTGAAAGACATTAGGATATGCTGCCTGTAAATAAAAATTTTTCATTTAAATTCATCTCACAGAAAACTTTAAATTCCTCACAGAAAACTGAGCCCAGGCCATGTCTCTTTTTCCTCACCCATATTCTAATGAATGCATAGCAAGATCAGGCAGTCAAAAGGTGTCCAGTGTCATTCTGACCCAGTATCAACAGAATAATGCCTGACTGGAAAGTCTTGCCTTTTTCAGGCAAGGCAAATCTATGCCACCGTGTCAGATCAGTACTTTTCTTTGTGCTTAATTATTGGGGGAAGGGGGTGCTGAGAGGGATAATATGTCAGTAACAATTGAGAGCATTAAACCTAACCCCTGAGAACAAAATGAAGTCATTCTCAGAATCCTGAAACGGAAAAGCTCTAGGCCTTTTTCCACCCCAAATTCATTTTGAATTACTGCCCAGAGCCACTCTGCTTATCTATTACACCAATCTGCTCACATAAAAATTACAGCAGCAGAAAGTGTTTGCACCTCTGGACAAGTGACTTCCAGAATTGCATTATGTGAGCCAATTCATCAAACAAGCCCGTTTTTTATCACAGGATTGAATCAGTTCATTAGGCTGTACAACTGCCAAGGAACAATATTGTTGACCTTTTGATTGGTCCATGTGGGCCTCTTGACACTGAAGAAAAAGTTAACATTGCCCATGGCCTTCATGGGTTCTCTATTGCCCGTGTAACTAAAATTGATGTGCTTATCATTGGGAACTTGAACACCATTTGTTTTTGATCTACAGCATATCACTTGGGCAACATCCATGATCTTAAATTGCAGTTATACTTGGCTATTGCCAGGAAAAATGAATCAAATAAGATTCTTCCTCTGATAATTGTGAAAATAATTTTTTTTTGGGGGATTCAGCATATTTTGGGGGATTGTGAATCCCCCACTTATACAAAAATAGTGATAGAGCCTGAGTATCTCAGGGAATATGGAAGCAATGCTGTTTGAAGATTAGACTTCCTTATGAGTAGCGATGGGCACAAAATGCTATAATAGCATTTTGTTTTGTTTTTTGTTTCATTTCATTTCATTTTGTTTCATTTAATTTGAAATGATTTTTTTTAAAAGAAAAATTGTTTCATTTTTCATTTTGTTTCATTTTTCATTTTTAGTGAATTCTCTCTGTGTGTGGTGCTTGTGTAACTTTCCCGCACCTGATCCAGCATGGGGAAAAGGCAGGATTTGCAAACTTTTTTTTTGCAACCCCAAGCCCACACTACAGCTGTTAGGTGCTTGGGGCTCAGAAGAAGAAGAAGAAGAAGAAGAAGAAGAAGAAGAAGAAGAAGAAGAAGAAGAAGAAGAAGAAGAAGAAGAAGAAGAAGAAGAAGATGATGATGATGATGATGATGATGATGATGATGAAGAGGAAGAGGAAGAGGGGGGAGGGGGAAGGGGAGGAAGGGGAGGTTAAAAATTCCACCTTTCCCCCCACCCCATCAGGTGGGGGGAAAGGAGGGATTTTTAAACTTTTTTTGCCAAGCCCCATGCTCCAATCAGCTGCAGTGTGGGCCCAGCTGAGGGCGCTTTTTAAAAACAAGTCCTGAGCCCACGCTACAGCTGATCAGCATTTTTTTTAACAGGAGGCCTCCCCGCCGCCTCAGAAGACCCCTCCATGGGGGCAGGGGGGCGGCAGTGGTGGTGCTGGGCAGCTGGGAGGTCCCCCCTCCGACAGCAGGTAGAAGACATCAGATTTGCATGGGGGGGGAGGGTTGAAATGGAAAAAATGAAAATTTCCATTTCATTTTGTTTCATTTTTCTTTGAGGGGGCGGTTCATTATTTGTTTCATTATGTAAAAAAATGAAAAACAAGTAACAAAACAAATAAAAAATTCATTTCATGCCCATCTCTACTTATGAGTGTAGACTGCAAGGAGGGTAACCCAAGGTGGAAAGACCAAAACTGAGAGGGCACACTAGGACACATCCATTCACTTCATGAATTATGGTAGCATCAGTAACAGATAACAGATGGTTACAGTGCTGGTGGGAAAGCTGTACCCAAAGACTATAACTGGGTATCCACAGTGGTAGCAGGTGAAACTGGCTGACGATGTTTCATAGGCATTGTCAGTGGCTCTCAACCTTTATACATACTGTGCTAAGGAAGTCCATGGTAAATTACTTAAATAATTACAATGAAACAATTCAACATGAAATTAGAGATAGTGCTGGAATGTGGAGGATGGATAACTTTGATAAGACCAGGGATGAATTTTCATACACACCCTCAGTAAGTACTGTGGCCTCACTTGCCACAAAAGTGCCCTCCCACCTTTTAAACAACAAATCCCTAAAACCTTCCAATTCCAAGAGAACCATACTTCCTATCAGAAGCCTGAAGCTCTGTTTCTTCCCGTTTTTCCTTACAGACAATAAATAAATAAAAATAAAAATAAAAATAAAATCTGGTAAAACTGATGGTCTATATAAAAACGTGTGCATATGTATTATTGCATGTTTCTACCCTATTAAAACAAATGTACAGTATAACTATTAAAATAAGCTTAATGTAAGCTTAAGATGAAACCATCACAATAAACATTAAACAGTGTCACAAACCAACTTTAAAAGGTGTGTACGTCAGCTTTCCATTATTTCTTTCTAAGACCATGCTAAATGCAAGTGGGGAGAGCAGGAAACTAAAACAACATTCCATTATGGGCCTTTTTACACGACCCCTAAGATCCGCTGGTCCCTTAAATTCGGACCAGAAATCTTGAGGGTTTGTCGCTCTCCCTGAGTTCCCACCCCCTCCGCACTTCCTTGTTCTGTCTGCATGAGGGGTGGGAGAAAAAAAGGGAGAAAAGAATGCACTCTTACCTCCGGAGTGCTGGTGGAAGTTGCTCCGACCCCCCCGTCACTTCCTGGTTCCTCTTAAAGGGGCGGGAGGCAAAACAACAACAACAAAAAGAAGCGAGGAGAGTCCGGCACTTTCCGCATCAAAATTTTTCACTCTCCCAGAGCAGGTACTTGAAAGCTGCGCTGGGTCGCGCTAAAGTGGGCGTGGTCGCACTTAATTTTCTGTTAGCTCTGGAGCTGGTGGGGAAACATTTTTAAGCTCCGGAGCTGGGAGCCATTTGCAGCAGAGCTTAGGGGTCGTGTATAAACGCCCTATGTTACCACAGGACTATAGCACAGTTATGGTTGGATTAATTTTGCACACGATGAAGTCACATTGTAGGCTACTAAGCCTTAACTTGCATCCATTGCACAGGAACTGGATCACATCATAACTGCAATCATTTTGGTTGTAGTGATTTTAAAACATTCAGAATGTTTTTCTGGGCTACTGAAAATTCTCTTTATTTTTTCATTCAGTGGGGAATGTACACTCTTCCTTGTGTTCTGTACTTTGTTTGACATTTCATGTTTGTAAAAGACACCCTTTTCTCCCTAAAAATGGATTTTGTTTCCCAAGGTCAAAGTGTACCATTTATTCCTCGAATCACTCAATGAAAGTGGCTTTATTTAATGGGTCAAAGATCAAAATGCCTTTGATTCAATATGACTGGGGTCAACTTGGTCTGGATTGGGTGCATATTTTTGAAGTGATGCATAAGTCTGAAGCATGTGTCTTCAGCAAGCAGCTACATTGTATTAAAATGGGAAGTGAAAACAAATTAAAGATGGTTTTATTGTGGGGTTTGGAAGAATCTGTCTGCTGTTCAATACCATGTGTACAATGTTAGAATGAGAGAAATTTTAATTTCCATGACAGTATTCATGTTATTCACTTATTTAATACTGTAATTCATTTCCATATGGATCTTGCTTCTGTGACGCATCTGGGCAGCAGCATCTTCTGTACATTGCTTCTCCTTGCAGTAATTAAATCACTTTCTCATTAGTTCTACAATTAGACAGAATGTTATGATAGGTGGTGTTTCTTTTTTTCTTCTTCCAAATATTGTTGCTATTGTAGAATTATTTTTCTGTAAATATTGAAATGACATTGGTCTGTGTTGCAAATGCAATGCACCTGTTAGAGTCTGCTTAATAAGATTATTATGTTTGTCTAAAAAGGGAGAAAATCCTTATTGTACAGGATAAAGGCTGCTTTCAAACTGCTTTCAAAGGCTGCAAAACACTTGCAGATCCGGAGAATAAAATTGTTTTCCCACCAGCAGCGGACTTTAAAAAAAATAAAGTATGCCCACACCCACTTAAACGTGCCCCAGTGCACTTTACAAGTACCTGGTCTCCGGAGGTAAAAAAAATTCCAATGCGGATTGTAAAGCTGTGGATGCCGGGCTCTCCTCGCCTTCTGTTTGTTTTTGTTGTCCCTGCCATCCCTTTAACAGATTGGAATTCCTAACGGGGCTTCTGCAATGGCAGATGGAGGTTAGTGGAGGTGAGCCTGCATTTTTTCTCCCTCCCCCCCCTCACCACAGACAGAAGCAACAGAGTGCAGAAGGGTGGGAACACAGGAAGAGGAACAAAACCCACATGATATCTGGCTGGGGGGGATCTGAATTTAAGCTACCAGCGGATCTTAGGCGTCATTTGAAAGCAGCCAAAATTTCCCTTAGCTCAGAGAATTGTGAATTACTTCCCTATAGAGGTGTACACAGTGCAGTGTGCTGGATAGAGTGATAAGACTCAGGAGAACTTCGTTCTAATCCCCACTTAGCCATGGAAACTCAGGCTGTTTGTGACAGCACTCTCAAAAGTGCTCCTTAAAAAAAGCTTATCTTGAAAACCCTGTAAGCCAGTCCTAACTTCACAGGACAAATACACACAGAAAAATTTATTCCACATTCTTTGACTTGGTCAATTTTGGCATAAAGCAATGTTTCCTAAATTCCAACCTTTTGAGTTTGATCAAGCAGTGGTGTCCATCATGTTTGGAGATGGACACCCCCTCTGAGATGAAATCCAGAGGTGTCCATCTGCCAACATGATGGACACCACTGCCTGATCAAACTCAAAACGTTGGATTTTCTTTTCTAAAAAGGAGATATTCTTATTTAAATATTATATTCTTTTTTAATAAGTTCTAAACATATGTATTTTATTATGTCTTAGGTTTCATTGGTAAAATCCTATTACCTATGCCACCAGTATCATATCACACGTTTATCTTTTAGTGGTGAACTGGCACAAGTTAAAAACTTGCCATAGGCATTTCCTCTACCGTAGAGGAATTGCATAGGTCAATATTTGACAGTGTGCCTAAATGGACTCCTTAACCTGTGGCAGTTTGCCATAGAAAGTTATATCAGAAGAAATGGCTGGTAGGATTTTGCATGCAGTAAACCTTTTCCACTTTTTTGCAAGTGCAAGGTAATCTGCACTTTAAAAAACAGCTATTGCATATATACACAGGTCTGATGGCTAGAACTGAATGTATAGAAAGGCATCTTAAAGCCCATTTACTGCAAAAGGCTTCAGTGTATTCAGATTTGTGCTGAATTTTGACAAATTTGAATATTAGAAATTCTTGGCAAAACCATTTTTGTTCTGTGTAGTCTAAATATCTATGACCCAGAAGCTATGTGCCCTTTAATTTTCATCCCCACTGAGAAGGTCTCTCTCCCATGTATGTGAGCAACTTCCCCCTTGCAGATTATTCATGAATGGAAGAAAAATGGCTGCAACAAATGTGAGGAGGTAGAAAACCCCTGTGTGGAGGGTTTCTAGGCATGTATGGTCACCCTAGTGCTCACCCTAAGACAGTTAAGATATTGTAAATTTTGAAAACTCAGATATATTTACAGGGTGGCTTTCTTTCCTTTCTTCCCTTCGAAGTTTATGAAAAAAATATTGAACAGCAAAAAGTGAAATATGTAGATACCTTGGATCCTTTTCCAAGGAGAAAGGTGGGGTAAAATATTCTAAATAAATAAATAAATAAATAAATAAATAAATAAATAAATAAATAAATAAGTGGTTTAATTATCTTGGAGGACTGGATAGCAACAAGAAATTTAGCAATTACTCCAGAAAATTAAGAATTGTTTTGTCTTCTGGTAGATTAGGAACTAATACCAGTATATCAAATCAATGTTTACTAAAACATACTCTTGCAGTTGCATAAAAAAGGCAATAGCACAATACATGTGCAAATGCTAGCTTCGCGGACGGCGTGTCCTCCGCGGGGCCGATTTGCCCCCCCCCCCGAGGAGGGCAGAAGGCGAGGCAGGACCCTGATGTCCTGCGAGGGGCGGGGGGAGGAGCGCCCTATAAAGGGTGGCTCCTCCCCCGGCCAGCAGACAGTTTTCGGCGGGCGTTCAGACGCCGGCCGGCGCCGCCATTTTGGGCTCTAAGGAGCCACGTGGCAGGCGCCATTTTGCCTAGGCCGGTTTTTTTGCGGCCGGGTTACAGGGCGGCCGCAGGGCCGCGAAGACCGGACAGGAGCCGCCGGGAGCCTACCTGCCTTCGGGTCGGGCGGCTCGGCGGCGGCGCGGTGAGTGCTGCCGCGCCGCGGCGGCAAGGCAAAGCGGCGCGCTCGGCGACGGAGGAGAGCCGCATCGGGCGCGCAGCAGCTCGCGGCGGCGGCCGCATCGGGCGGGCGCGATCGCTCGGCGGGCGGCGGCGCTGGCCGGCGCGCAGCGGCTCGTCGGGCGGCGGCCGTGATCGGGCGGCGCAGCAGCGTACCGCAGCGCCGCGGCTTGACCCAGCCGGGGCAGGGCGGCGGATTGGGGGATTGCATCGGCCCTCCCCCGAGTGAGAGGGCCGGCGCAGGCCGGGCGGGGCGGCGGGAGGCCGGCCACCGAGCCGCCGACGGCGCGGCCTGGGCACTAGCCATAAAGGGGGCGAGCCACGGGAGAGGGCTGACGCAGGGAGTGCGGGGGTGGAGGCGGCGTGAGCGGGTGGTATCCTCCCCACTCCCTTCGGACTAGCGGACCGCCTCGGTCCCGGGAGGGCCCCGGGGGAGAAGGGCGGCGACCCAGGCTTCTAGGCCGTGGAGGCCCCGTGGACAGGCCCTCCCAGTACGGCGCGAGGAGGGCGAGCGGGCGGCTGGAGGCGTGGGGCTGCTGACAAGGAGAGAGGGTAGTGTACCCTGAGGCACTGGGGCGCCAGAGCCAGCACACTCTAGTTTCCGGGCCTGAATTTCCCCCGGCCTTTCCCTCATCCCTCCCCCCTCCAGAACAGCCCAGCGCCCCGACAACCACAGCCCATAGCTGGGCCTGGGTATTGTGGGGCTCAGAAGGGGAACGGGGCCATGGCACCGGGAAAGGGCAGGAGGGCCGGCAAAGGCAAACAGCCAGCAGCGCGCCAGCCACCGCAGCAGGCACCCAGCCTGGCCGAGGACTCCGACGAGGAGCAGTGGCCCATATGGCACCAGCTAGAGGCGAGGCTCAAGGCTTTAGAAGCTTCAAAGGGAATAGAGAAGCCTGACACCCAGTCCCAGCGGGCCCCTAGAACCAGTGCCAGGCCAGCCAAGTCGCGCAGGCGCGCACAGTTGAAAGAAAAAATTGCTGATATGTCCGCCGCTTTACAGCCCTGGAGCAGCTGGAGGCGGTACCCAGTACATCGGCAGGAACCAGCGCAACGCCAACCACAGCGAAGCGGCCGCGTCCAGAGCCACCAGAGCCGGAGGATGATGGGGGCATCGAGGCAGCCGTGGTGGAAGGGGTCCAATACCCCCTACCTTCGGCGGAGATCGCGACCCCCAGTGAGTTGGCATGCGCGCCTGAACCTGCGCCCACTATAACATGGCCTTGGCCCGGGGGCTCCGCCCCGGCCGGGGCGGCAGCTACTCCACACGGAGCGACCCACGCGTGGCCACCTCAGTTACCGACAACAGTGTTCCCAGCGTGGGGGCCGATCCCACCCTGGATGCCTGGAGCGGCGTCACCGGGGGTGGGGCCGAGGCCGGGCCAGCCTACCTCGGCTGTGGCAGGGACGGGCCCCTTGCAGTCAGGTCAACCGGGTTTCCCTCCACAATGGCCACCCGGACACCCGGTGGGATGGTCGGGTGCTGGGCATATGGCAGGGGGCGGGCTGCCCTGGGTGGGCGCGGCGGCCGCCCCAGGTTACCCGGGGGTTGCGGCGGCCGCTATGCCATACGGGGATTATGCATCACCATTCGGGCACCATTTGACACAGGCAACTAGGGAAAAAATATGGAGGGGCGACTATGTGGACATCTTTAGCTTGCTCAATAGGGAATTGGATGCGAAGGAGTTGGACAAGGAAGACCCTCTGGATAAGGAGCGCAGGCTAAAGAAGAAGCCGGAGCGATCCTGGGCCGCCTGGTTGCCAGCATATCTAATATTTATGTCCCTCACACTACAGGCCCACCCTTGGAGGGCTCAGGCCCTACTGAAGTACTTAGACATAATATACAGGGCTTTCAGTAGATTACCCGGACATTGCTGGCTGCTGTACGACGAGGAGTTCCGTCGCAGGGCGGCCCTGGACCCGTTTGTCCGGTGGGATGAGCCTCTCCCCCCTCTCTGGCTGCAGTTTATGACACCGAATAAGCCCCTGCTCGGGGACAGGTATGACAGTGGTCATACGATTAGGAGGGGATCAGCCAACACACCTGCCCGCTGCGGGCCAGCCGGTTCAAGTCCGGTTGGTCTGCTGGGACTACAACGGGCAGGGCGTCTGCAATAGGAAGCCCTGCCGTTTTAAGCATGAGTGCTCGGTCTGTGGGGCCCAGCACCCAGCCACCAGCTGTAGTAGGGCCCGTCCGCAGCAAGGCAGACCGCGGGACGGGGGTGGACCCAAGAAGCCGGGGGGACCCGAGGGTCCCCCTGCCCCAGCCCAATTAGACTCGAGGTGTTGAAGCATTGGGCGGCGGAGTACCCAGATAGAGCTGCCGCAGTTTTCTTGGTTAATGGTTTTGAGTTGGGGTTTCGTATTCCGTTCTATGGGGCCCGTACACCCCAGCTGGCAGAGAACTTGAGGTCTCTGGAGTTGGCAGAAGGGGTGGCCGCAGAGAAGATAAATAAGGAGGTTAGGGAGGGCCGTGTGATCGGCCCTTTCAAAGATCCGCCCGTGCCCAACCTGAGGGTGTCACCGATCGGTTTGGTGCCCAAGAAAGCCCCTGGTGAGTTTCGCTTGATACATCACCTATCCCATCCCTCTGGGGCGTCCGTCAACGATGGCATACCGCCCGAGCTGTGTTCAGTTAGGTACATGTCTTTGACGCCGCGGTGCGCATGGTGCGCACCTGCGGCCCAGCGCGGCGGAGATGGCAAAATGCGATATTAAATCGGCATTTCGCCTTCTACCCGTACATCCCCTGGATTTCGAGCTCCTGGGTTTCAGGTTTCAGGACCAGTTCTATATGGATAGGGCCCTCCCATTTGGGTGTTCCGTGTCCTGCGCCATTTTTGAGGTGTTCAGCCTGCTCAGAGTGGCGGCTGCGCCATGTTACGGGGTGGGACAGCACGGCCCATTATTTGGACGACTACCTGTTCTGTGGTCCGGCGGGCACGAGCAGGTGTCGGCGCTTGTTGGACCAGTTCCGGGCATTGGCAGGCGAACTGGGCCTACCACTGGCAGAAGAAAAGACAGAAGGACCCAGCCAGGTGATCACCTTCCTGGGGATTGAGATTGATACCAGGGAACAGGCTTGCAGGCTGCCCCGGGATAAGCTCCTGGCCCTACGGGCAAGGGTGAGCCTGGCCCACCAACGCCGCAAGATTTCCCTGAGGGAGCTGCAAGAGCTCGTGGGTCACCTTAACTTTGCTTGCAAAGTGGTGGCCCCGGGGCGCGCATTCTTACGCCGCCTGTGCACAGCCATGGGCGGGTTGCGCAAGCCCACTCATAGGACGAGAGTGACGGCGGAAATGCGGGAGGACCTGGCTGTATGGGGTCTGTTCCTGCAGGAATTTAATGGGGTCTCCTTCTGGCGGGAAGAGCTCAGGTTGGGTGCCCAGTTCCAGGTCCACACTGATGCAGCGGGGGGCCTGGGGTTTGGCATCTACTGGAGGGGGGAATGGTGCAGTGGGCCTTGGCCACAAGAGTGGCAGGCGGAGGGCGTTACCCGGGACCTCACTTTCCTGGAGTTGTTCCCTATCTGGGTGGCCCTTTACATCTGGTCAGAGGCCTGGGCCAACTCGGTAGTGCACTTTTGGTGCGACAATCAGGCAGTAGTTTACGTCATCAATAGCCTGACGTCCCGTTCTTCCCGGGTGATGAGGCTGGTCCGGGCTTTTGTCTTGAGAGCGTTGCAATTTAACATCGTGGTGCACGCTCGTCATGTGCCGGGGATCGAGAACGAGATCGCTGACGCTTTGTCCCGCCAACAGGCAGAGCGTTTCCGGGCCCTTGCCCCAGAAGCGGCCGTGCTGCCCGTGGAGATCCCGTCGGAGGTATGGCAGGCTGGCGCGCCGAGGCTGACGGAGCTCTTCGCGGCTCCATCGCCCGCGGACGCAGCGGGGTTACGCGGCAGTAATGGGGGAATTTACAACTTTTTCGGGGCGTGCAAGGCCTGGCCCAAACCTGGCCCCTACCCATCGAGCATCTGCAGAGGTTCCTAGTGTATCTGCACCGCAAGGGTCTGGCGCCCGGTTCCCTGCAGGGGAAGCTGGCCGCCCTGGCGTTCTTTTCCAGGCTCAAGGGACACCCAGACACAACGAGGGACTTTCGGGTGCGGGGTATGGTGGCAGGCTGGTCCCGGATGAGGGGGAGGGTCCCGGACGCCCGCTTCCCGCTCTCGCCGCAGCTGCTGGGGCGCATGAGCGACAGCTGGCCTGGGGTGTGTGCGAACGGGTATGAGACGGCCTTATTCAGGGCGGCCTCGCTGCTGGCCTTCTTCGGCGCCCTGCGCGTCAGCGAGCTGGTGGCAGCGAGCGGGCAGGACAAATCGTTCACGGCGCTATGCATGGCAGACATCCATATGGCTGAGGGGACCCTGGTAGTACGAATTAGGAGGTCCAAGACCGATCAGAGAGGAAAGGGGGCTGAGATAGTGCTAGGCCCATGCTCGGTGGAGGGAATATGCCCGGTGGCGGCCATGAGGGAATATTTGACACAGAGGGGCACGGGTAGGGGTACGCCTTTATACATCAGGATGGACGCCTCTGACCAAATTTCAATTTGCGACCCTGACCAGTAGGGTTTTGGGGACACTAGGGCTGGGGCGCTCAGGTTTGGGACACACTCATTTCGGGTGGGGCGGCGTCGACGGCCGCAGCGGTGGGATACGACGAGGGGATCCATACGCCGGCTGGGGAGGTGGGCCTCACATTGTTATAAGAGGTAAATTAACTTGTTGTTTTGTTTCCTCGGGATCGGAGGGCCGCACCCGCCGGGCGAGAGTTATATTTGTGGGGCACAGTTATGTATACTGGGCCGAGAAATACGCCCACAGATCGGGATGGGGACCAAATTTGGGGCTGGGTAGCAGGGCCAAGATTGAATGGTGGGGAAAAAGGGGAATGAGGTGGCGGGAGTTCCTCGGGACAGCGGTGGCGGCGGCCCGGGGCATGCCACCGGATTTCCTCATGGTCCACTTAGGGGGAAATGACCTGACAAGCCAGACGGGAAAATCGCTAATTTTGGAAATTCTGAGGGACCTGGCGGCTTGGAAGGCTCGGTTCCCAGCCTCCAGAGTCTTGTGGTCAACTTTGATTCCACGGCAAGTGTGGAGGGCAGACTGTGACCCACAAAAGCTCAACCGATCCAGGAAGGGAGTGAACCAGGAGGTTTGTAGGGCGGTCTGCAGGGAATTCGGGGCGGTTCTGGGCCATCCAGAGTTTAATGTCCGCAGGAAGGAGCTCTACAGGCCGGACGGGGTGCACCTGACGGACGTGGGCACCGAGTTGTTCCTGCGTGATTTGCGGAGGGGCCTGGCTATGGAATTGGCGGCTGGTGGGTGGCCGGGGCCATAGCAAGGCTAGGCCTGCGGCTGTGGCGGCTAAAAGCATGGAGGGCAGCAGGGAGCCCACAATTGGCAGCTAAACCAAAAGCCCCTTCACCACAGCGCTGCGGGCCAGGAGGTCTCGGCGCTGGGGTGGGGGAGGGCAAACCCCTCCCTGCGCTGGGAATTGCCCAGAAAGGAGAATAACAGGCAGGGAGGAGGAAACCAAATTAACCGGCCCGGGGGGTGCTGTCGGACGACTGCACCACCTGGGGGTTGATGGCTCGCCTGAGGCTGCCCGGTTGGAGGGGTCCCGGGAGACCCCGGGGTTCCAACCAAAGGAACTGATGCCTGGCCCCTCCTGTTGTTGTTATATTGTTGTCTGTTAATAAAGTGTGGCCCAGTTAACCCCAACACACTGTCTCGCCTCGTCATTCCGAGTGGGGGGGCAAAGTATCCAGCCAAATCTTGTGTTGTCATGTGGAGACATGACTGTTTTTTGTGGGAGGGGGGCACAATGAGACTTTTACAGGACTGTCTTCCACCATTCTTTTAATTTCCCTGCTCCAAAGCTCAGATACAGTATGTACCTCTGATAGTATGCAATCTGTTCTGAGCTGCTTGCATAGCTACAAGCATTGGGAACAAGGGGATCATAATTGTTGACTACATGTAGGAAACTTTCTCCCTATGTGTAGTCAAGGATATAGTGAAACTAAAGTGTAGACCAAATGGTCAAGCTATCTCTCAGACCAGCAAAAGCTTTGTTTGTGTTCCATCAGGTGGGATATGAATGGTTACATTTGACTTGATCAACAATGTAGACTGTTCCCTTCAATTGCACAACATCTTGTGCAATTGGGGTTTGTAGTAACTGCTGTTGAAGAAACAAAACTCAGGGCACTCTTGAGCGAGTTAAGTACAGTAGTTCTTCCAGTCCAATCTAGGTTGCTAGTTCTGGCTGACAATTTACTTTACATTAAGAGGGCTGCAATCAGGTCATACTGAAATAGTGAACATCTGCCCTTTAAATAATCAAACTCAGTTTTAGTGCAATCATCTTGAAGAGTGACTGAAGTCCTTGCTATTAATATGATGGCAGAATGATGGTAGTGATCATAACATCAGTCATTTCTATGCCACTGCAGGATGAAGGCCTTTTCTATCTGACTGAAGGTTGTTTTGTTGTAAACTTGTCACGCTTGAGCAGCACAGATTGGCAAGGTACATATAATAGAGGGCCTCACATAAAGCAAACTGCAAGATCAAAGGGAGTTCAGCCAACATATATCTTCAGATCACACTGTCCCCTTCAGCCACATTGTGCCTCTTTCCAAAGTGAGATAGAACCAACTACAGAACACTAAAGAAAGATGGCCATGGATAAAGCCTTTAACAATGTCAAAGATGATTAATGAGACAGATAAGAGAACATCCTCTTTTTGACATTATGGCACAAACAGAGGAAAGAGAAAAAAATAGAATGTGCCAATATATAACAAAAGATATTTATAAGGTGATGATATTTCCCTTGCAGGCATGTTGATCGCTCTGTCATTGAAGTTTGAGTATTTGATGTCCTCATACATCTAAGAACACTAAAACATATTGGTCCCTTCCAGAATAAAGGGGGCATTAGATGATGAAAATTCACTATTATGAAAATGGATTGTACTAAGCTTTTTAAATTAAAAGCCCTCATGCCATACTCCCATTGCTCATCTAAAATGGAATCCTATAGGAGTTAAGCAAAAGAAATTCTATTTCAAGTAACTTTCATTGTGAGAAGTGTAGACTATAAGATTTCCAAGAATACAGAGATAGGATTTTACTTAATTAAACTTATGATGCCTGGCACAACCCATTACTAGTAGGCAATGGCTAAAGACTTACTCTCCTCATGAGACAAGTATCCCAATTCACCTTAGGCATATTTAAGCCTCAATTTTAAAAAGATGTTGACAACCAGAGGAGGGTGACTAGGATGGTTAGAGGTCTGGAAGAAGCATCTTAGAAGGAGCACCTTATGGAGCTGGGAATGTTTAGCCTTACAAAAAGAAGGTTGAAAGGGAATATGATAGCTATGTTTAAATACAGTATTTGAAATGATGTTATATTGAAGAGGGAACAGGTGGTTTTGTTTTCCACGGAGACTAGGAGCAATGGTTTCAAACTACAGGAAAAGAAATTCTATTTAAACATTAAGAAGAAATTATTGATAGTTAGAGCTGTTCGGCAGTGGAATATGCTGCCAAAGAGTGTAGTGGAGTCTCCTTCTTTGAGGTTTTTAAGGAAAGGCTGGATGGCCATCTGATGAGAGTAATTTGATGGGGGTTCCTGCATGGCAGGAGTTTGGACTGGAAGGTCCTTGAGTTCTCTCACAACTCCATGATTCTATGAGTTGGTGATACTATGATTTTATGATTCTAAGCCACAGTCTTCCTGTGAGAGCAGTGAGGAAGTATGGATGGATTCACTTCTACCTAAAAACATTTCTATACACCTGCAGCTGGAAAAGTCCAAAATGGTGATTCACACACATACAAACATACATACACACCACAAAAGAAAATGTAGCTAATACCCACAAATAAAAGATTGTGGTTATAAAATAAGATGTTTATAAAGATCCATACATACATACACACCACAAAAGAAAAAGTAATGAGTAACCACAAATAAAATATTGTAGTTATAAAGATCTTCAAAATCCCATGCAAAACATTAGTTTTAATATAAACAAATAGTAAAGTTGCACCAAGAGTTAAATAACATTTTTATGTCAACTGAAACATGTAACCTTTAATTATAGTTGTAATGTTAAGCCCCCGACAAATCAGATCCTGCTTATGCTGAACACAATGGGTTTTTCAAGATGTTTGAGCTATTCAATTATTACTGCATGTGAGTGGATGATGTTATTGTGCAGTAGAGCAAATCAGCATTCCACAAAGAAATTCAAAAAGTGGGACGGGGTAGCCAAAATTTATATATACAGTAATTCCTCGCATAACGAATGCCCCTGATAATGAATTATTTGGATAACAAACTGACATTTCCAGCCCCCCCCCAAGCCCATAGCCCCAGCCAGGGGCACTTCCCCCAACTGTCTGGAGCTCCTTCAGAATGGATTAGGGAGAGACAAAATGGAGACAGGTATGTGGTGGTGTTTGTTTGTTTGGGGTGTTTGTTGGGTTAGTTTTGATTCCCCTCTCCTGCTCTGATGGTGCCTACAATATATACATGCTGTCTGTGCACTATTACTTGCTGTGTAAAACTGACTCACACATTCATGCATGCACACTACAACAGATGGATGGAAGAGAAAAAGGAAAGAGGAAGAGGAGGCGTGCTAAGGAAGATGTGCTGAAATCAAACCAAAACTCAAACTAAAAATAAGAGGGTTAAATATGGGGTGAAATGGCAAAGAGAGTAAATGTGATCACTACTCATTATTAAAATGTCTGGGTGGAGAGCTCAGGAAGTTAGGTGCAATATGGCTGTGGAGTCAGAGGCTGGGAGTTTGATTCTCCACCGTGTAAGAATGCAGTGAATATGAATGATTGACTTATGAATGATTGACCTAAAATAGATGAACAGACCACATAATATCGAGAATCCCGGAGGCTCATGAGTATAAATCTATAACTGTACTGAATAATCTCTGAGTGGGTCAGATTGACATTAGTGCATCCTCTAGGAGACATCTCAAAGACATGCTAAAGCTACACACCAGGAAATCAGGATGGATAGTACAGGTTTAACGGAAAGAAAATGCAAAGGGAGGAGGCAAGGAAGGAGTTGTATAGAAATTAAACTTATTAGCATCCGAGAAATGAAATGTTAACATCTGCCTGGAAATGAAACCTAGGTATATAGTAAAGGGGCAAAAGAGACTTTGTGCTCTTGTACTTTGTTCCTGTTCAGCACTGCCTCATCAAGGTATCCAGCCTCTTGCAGAAAAGGGATAAAACTCCAAGAAGAAAAGTCTCTGGTGAGTATAAATGATGTGCATGCCTGTGGTATGTGACCAACCTCACTTGATTGCTATGTTGTAATCTATATAGGTAATCTGCTGAATAAAATTGAGTTGTATTCGTGGTATTGATATCCTGGCATTTTTTGCAAGGTTTACCTAAATTCCATTCTAGCTGGATCAAAACTGAGAACCACACCACCCTGTGTAACTTTGGGCAAACTGCACAATCTCAAAGCACCCTCCCCACTCCCAAGAAGAAGAGGACGGGAAACTAATTTTGAGAACTCTGTCGCTCTGTCCAGAAGTTGGAACTGATTTGACACCTTGCAGCTAATATTAGTTAATTACAAAAATAATTTGGAAAACCACAATAAAAATATTGACCTGGGAAAAAGACAGAAAAAGAGTATCAAAGGCTGGTTCCCTGAGGATGAAGAATGAAGCTACCACAAACATAGCACTTCCACTAAGGATCAAGAAAACTCCAGGACATTCAAAAATGCTTTCCATTAAAAGGGAACTAGCAAAAGCATCCCTCCCTTCCAGCACTGTGATCCATGAATTTAGTTTTCCCCATTGGAATTAAGAGCTGCCAATCAGCAAATCCTAGTTCATCTCACCCCCCCCCCCCAAAAAATAAGCATCCTACATGTACTGTATGAATTTGTTTTGCAACATTTTGGAAACATGATCTTTATACTGCCTTGATATTAAAACACAGCATATAACAGGATGCTCATCAAAAGCTACCCATAACATATAAGATCATATGTGACTCTGAATGTGTCTCCTTTGAGAAAACCACTATTTGTAAATAAAATAAAAATACTTTCATCTCCGCTAAGTGCCTCGTGCCCCTGTAACAGTTTCTTGTGGATAACAAGATGGTTAAGAGCTTGCTGAACTGATGCTAAACTACCTGAGGCTTACTGGAAGCTAACCCCTCCCAGGACAGAGAGCTCCCAAATTGCTTGGAATAGCTCAGTGAGATGGAGCATTTGGCTGCAGAGTAGAGCATTTGATTCCTCACTCTCCCTTGCAGAAGAATAGTAATCTTGTGTAATCTTGGGAAAGTGACATACCATATTATTTCGGTCTATATAACGTTTGGATGAACAGCGAAACATTTCTATCTCTCAAAAAAGAAGTCCAGTAGCCATGACTCAACTTCCAGATAAACTCACCTGGATGACTGAGAATCTTCACAGACATATGTCTATATAACACCGTATTTTATTAGGTGCCCCCCCCTTTTAGACCACCAAATAAATAAAATTAATAAATCCTCCTTTACGTCTCCTCCACCCCTCACCGTTACCTTTAATTTTCCCATTCTAAACACTCTTCTCACCTTCGGTGAGTTTGTTTTTTTGCAGGATCAGGCTTGGTTGGCCTTGAGCAACTTATTAAGAAATGCCTTTTCACACTAAAAAGGGTGTGGCTTTTCTTCTTCTTCCCAGAGTGCATTTCTTAATGGGCTGTTCAAACCCAACAGAGCCTGACCCTGGAAAAAAACAAACCCACAAAAGCATAAGGGCGTGTTTAGAACAGGAAAATGAAAGAAAACAGCAGAGGTGGTGGGGGTGAAGAACTCAAGGAAAGACGGAGCCCATCATGCAAATTCCAAATCCACCATAACTGGCTGAACTTTCTCTATGGCTGTTAATTTCCATAGGAAATTAGCCAGAATATCACATCTTCCATTTGTTTCATCAAAAGTGTATATATTTATTACAGCATGTATTCAGTTTGTATCACATTTTTAAAATGAAAGCCTGAAATAATGTCTGTAATTACATGTGAATTTGTCAATATCACCAGTATATGAGCACAGCTACAGCCTCAATAAAAGTGATGGTGTGACTCTGCTATTCAAACAATGTTTTAATGACTAAGAAAGAATGGAATACTGCTATCTTCAAAGCATGGCAGGAATATGTTTGAGGATTCCCTCTCTTGCACACACTTTCATCTACGTCTGCCAGATCCTACATGATACCTGATCCTTTCAAAGTAACTTTTGAAAGCACCTTTCAAGATATCTTATTTTGACATGAATAAATTAATGGGTAATGGTGATAAATGTGGAATATCCATTTTACTCCCTTATGACATAACTGATTTTTCAATGGGGCAGATTTGTTAAACATGCCTAATAAAAAACAATCAATATTATAATTAAACTCTGTTTTGCTCTAAACAAATGTGATGTTGAAGCACTGTTTTCTAGCCAAGAGGATCATGTGTTATTTGTCAAGTTCTGAATCCTATCAGGATTTATGATAGAACACCTTTTAATGCAAGCACCAAGTGTGGTATATGCCATAGAAAAGCAGATGTAATCAACAGCTGCAGATAGCTGAAGCTTCCCCCCCTCTCTCATTTGTAACTGCAGGAAGCAATTATAATACTGTTGATTGCCTTGTTGAAAGAGCATCAATGTCTTCAGGGGTGTTTTCTTCAGTGACCTGTCTATGACTTTCCCTATTCAAATATCATGCATCTAGGGGTTCCAGATGAATATTCCTGGATTCCTTAGAGAAGAATCCTGGTTGATTCACAAGGACCTTATTGAGTCTTATAGTGTAGATGCACTGAAGAGATTACTAAATGTGTTAGTTTGGGAGTTGTGAATTAATATGATAAAAAATGGAAACCAAACACATTTTCCTAACCTCTGGATGCAAAGCCAGAGGTACTGTATTTTTATGAGTCAGGTGTTTCAACATACTCTATGTTAAAAGAAAGACTTACATGGCCACTACACATTGTAGCTGGAAAATTTGCCTATTCTGACTTGTGCTCTTGGAATGGCAGCCATATAGGAGAGGGCATTCACTGTTGCTGTTCCAAACCACTCAAGGCTAGACTGGCCCCATCTTTACTGTCTTTCCGTAAGAAGGCAAATACATTTCTTTTCAGGCAAACATTATCTGAGTGAATGGCTACCTAGTGGGTTTTTTTAAATGGATTGTTATATCTTACTGTACTGAATGTGTTCTGGTGTTGCTTATGTTTTTTAGTTATGTATTCATTTATCCTTGTACTATCATATACCCATTGTTAATAATTTAAATGCTGTATTGCAGTAAGTAGAGATAGGCACAAAATGGGGAAATAGTGTTTTGTTTCATTCCTGTAGTAGTTTCATTTCATTTGTAATGGATTTTTAAATAATTTTGTTACAAAACAAAATGAAATGAAATGCTATGCTCCCCTGAGTCGTAAAGGACCAAAATGGCAGGGGAGCTTCCTCAACTGATCTAAACAACCCCCTGAAATTTGTAAAGGTTTGGGGTTCAGGGGGCTTGGCTTCCATTTGGAATTGGAAGCCAAGCCGTGATGGCATTATCACTCACCTGTGACTTGGCTTCTGAAGTTCAGAATCCAATTAGAAAAAAATGGAACTTCATGACTAAGCCCCCTGAACCTCAAACCTTTCCAAATTTCAGGGGTTTACAGAGAAGAGCTTGAGGAAGCTCTCCTGCCACTTCCTCCAGAATGAATCATTTAATTGTAGAGTGGAAATTGGTGTTTTGTGATTAAATGAAACAAAATACATCCTACCGTTTTGTTAGGTAATGAAGTAATTTGTTAGTTGATGGGGACAAGGCTAGCTTGCATTGTGGGGACACTCATGTCTACTGGTGATCTGAATCCATTCTCAGTGCTGGGGCCATGGGATACAGTTGTGGCCTTTCCCTCTAAAGAGCTGGGGATTTTGCACTTGTCACATGGGAAAGAGAATGATTTATTTGTTTGTTTGTTTGTTTGTTTGTTTTATTTTGGTCCACATTAAGAAAAAATTTACACAACAGTGATGGTCGCTATTTTGTTGCATGGTGTTTAAGGATTTGAAGCATCTGAGAGGGTATCTGTATCTAGTCTCTCTCTCTCTCTCTCTCTCTCTCTCTCTCTCTCTCTCTCTCTCTCTCTCTCTCTGTGTGTGTGTGTGTGTGTGTGTGTGTGTGTGTGTGTGTGTGTGTGTGTGCACGTGAGCACATGTGTGTGTTTTGCTTGTCAAAGGAAAAAGGCACACATTTTAACAGTTAGTTTGTGGAGGTTAGCAAGACCTTGATGGGGGGTGGGGGTGGACTTAGGACTCCTTGTCTCATCTCATCCACTGTTGAGAAGTTTCATGGAGGTCAGGCATTTGTTTTCAATCTGAGCCATGTTACATTAATATGAACAAAGAATTTAGAAAGCATTATTCAAAGCCCTAATTATATAAACAGAAAAAAATGGAAGAATTGGTATCTTGTAATGGAATTGGCACAAAATAAAGTTTAAAATACAGTGCAGTAACATTTAGAAACCAAGCTCCAGGCACCTAAGCATGAAAAAAAGTAAAAATGTAGAAGGAAGGGCCATCATGAAAGCAGGAAGCATTAGCAACAAATCCACTTACAAAATTTTATTCTTCTCTAGCCTTTGTGCAAACATTGCATTGTGTGCATGCTAAACTGGTGTACAATGTCATTATGATTTGTTGAATAAGTATACATTTATTCTCACAGTTAGCTATGCCCTTTTTACCTTTGTAAAGGTTAATTCTCACATTCAACTGCAGTATCTATTATAATAGTGTTCACCATAGCTTTATGTTCCTCCCTTATGATAACTTCACCAAGTTCCTCATACTTTCTAGCCATTGATTTTTAAGCCAGAGTACAAGGCTTAGGCATGTTTCAGAACCCTGCTTAGAGATGTGAAGGCCTGGAAAAACCCCAGAAAAAGAAGCCCCCCCATTTTTCCTGAATCCTTTTTGTGTTTTTTTCCAAAAAATTGGAAACATTTAAAAATAATAATGATTGTGGAATGTTTTATTTTAACATGATGAATAAAAAATTTAAGATAGGGTTTTCAAATATTTCCCAAATCATTTCTAAAAAATATGCATAGTATCATATTATTCTAATTTCTGTGCACTGAGGATAAGCAAGTCTTAGATTACAAATGGAACTCTCCAATGCAAGAACAAGATTAATTTATTCCATTAGGAGGTGCTGCTATTGTCACAAGAAAAAGAAAAAAAATCACTTTTTTTTTCACATATGGGTAGGTGTGTTTGGTTATGTCCTGTCCTGTTCACTAAGCCTCAAAGCACTAGAAGAAAATACAGAGTAATAAAAATGATTCTGATTAAATTTCATGTCTATTCATCGAAACTTAGTTCCAACCCCTTCTATATATTTTCCCTTTCTTCAATTCTTTTTATGAAAATTATGTTTTTATTTTATTTTTATGTAATACTATGGAGAGGAAATATGAATAACTGTTAATTTTGGAGTTTTAAACATTGTTTTGTAGAAGTTTGTTGTTGTTCCACATAAACCAGTAAACAGTTCAGGAGATTTTTACTCCATTTGTTACTTACAATTACAAATAAATATTATTTAAAAAGTAAATTCTGTTTGTAATAATTGTTTACATACATTATATCTTAATATGCTGGTTTCAATAATTTTATGCCAAGTCAAATTGTCCATAGTCATATTTTATGTTCCTAAAGTAACAGAATGACTTTCAAGCTGTAAATGGGGTGGAGTGCTAATGTAGCATGTTTTCAATTTTTCCAAAAAATCCCCTGGAAAATAAATGGAAAAAACTGGGTTTTTATTCCAAGCTTCAAAATTTCAAGAAATTTTATATATCTTACCATGCAATCATTGCATAATTTTATTTAATGAACCCACATCCCTGGTTAATCGGGGGGGGTCTATTTCCATTGTTGTATATGGAGAGAATGAGGGTAGAAAAAATACCTATCAACACATCCATAATAAGCCAATGTCTTCTCCTACAGCCAAAAACCAACCCCAATTACTCTTGGGACATACATAGGACACCCACACATGCTGTCAGTCCCTGCCACCCCTGGCTTTTCCTTTTCTATTTTCAGTGGTCTTTCATTGCACAGGCAGATGTTAGCTGTTGGTTAAAAGCAAAGATGGACACAAAATGAAAAACAGAACACTGTTTCATCATTTTTACACAACAAATCATTTTGTTATGAAACAAAATGGTAGGACTTGTTTTGTTATGAAATGAAATGAAATGAAACACCATTTCCCCTCTATAAATGAAACAATTTGTCCTAGAGAAACCAAATTTGGTTGGTAGCTTCTCTAGACTCTTTCCTTTAAGCTTCCCAAATTTGGAGAGGTTTGGAGTTTAGGGGGGGTGAGTTATTAAATTCCAAAGGGGTTCCCCCAGGAGAAAATAATTTGTAATTGATTTGGGAAGCACTTAATCAATTCCCTGCGAGGGGAGCAATTAAGCGCATCCCTGTATAATTCTCCTGGGTAACCCCTTTGGAGTTGAATAATTCAACCCCCTGAACCCCAAACCTCTCCAAATTTGGAGGGCTTAAATTGAAGAGTCCAAAGAAGCTACCCCGAAAAAAGCTTTTTGGTGCCTTTAGGACCAAGGGGAGCCATTATATAGTTTCATTTCATTCTGAAAATTATTTTAAAAATGCTGTAGTGAAACAAAATGAAATAAAAAGAGAAACAAAACAAAATGCTGTATTTTCATTTTGTGCCCATCTCTAGTTAAAAGCTATATCATTTTCCCACCATTTTCATCTGCTTTCCTTTCCCTCATGCATAACACATTTGTTGCCTATGCTAGAGACATTGGACCAAATTTATTTCAGGTACAAGAGGGATATGGGTCACCTTCATCCTCAAAATTGTGATACCAATAAGGGGTGTGCATTAAAAAGTATGGAGAGACCCATTGTGCACATAACAGGCCTGTTATTGCTGCTGCTGCTGCTGCTGCCACCAATGTAACCCCAACACAAGGACTGATGTGCTGAATTAATCAGCAGTCATATTGTACCTTCAGTGGGTCTTTATTTTGTGCTAGACCAGTCATCTCTAACTGGTAGCCAATACAATTTGTTGGCACTTATATTCCACTCCTGTCTACCAGTATCTGCTACTCTTAATTCTTCCCACTTCTCAGTTCCAGCTGCTGCAAAGGTTCTAAGGCGGAGTAGTGAAGGAGTAGAACTGATTTTCCTTCCAAAAATCCCAGCTAGGAACAAGTATCTTCCCTCTGTGCTAAACTGTAGGTGAAAACATTAAAACACTATTATGCACCTAAGCACTGCTAAACACAGCAGGATATTATTTCATTTGAACAATGATAGGCTTGTGGATAAAACCATTGTGCTCCAACGTTGCTTGCCTAGCATTTATCATTCTGTGTTTACATTATTTATAAATCCATTAGAGCAGGTTAGTAATTGCTCCACAGGGAAATCTCTCCTCCTTTGTTCAGTTTAATACCTACAACTGTAAGGACTTGGCTTTTTAAAATAGCATTACATTTGTAACTTTTGCTTTATAGTGCATGGAAAACCAAAATGGCAGCAGCTGCTTCTTTATTTTCTACTTTGTAGCTTTTTACAGTGTTCAATGATCAAAGACAGATAATTTATTCTACTATTTGACAATACAATGGGGAGATATCTAAAACAATATGTAGCACAAATAGTTGCACATTGTATTGCTTGAGCTACAACACACACATGTGTGTTTTAAACTACTGTATACAATTGGTTCAGACTTGGAGGGTTTCTAGTTGTGTCAGGTGTCAACAGGGGAGAGTGGTTGAGGAGTTGCAGTCTTTGGGCATCATGGTTGGGTTAAAAGTCTTGCCATGTGTCTTCATGGAAGATGATCAACATTTAAGAGACCCATTGAAGTCCTAAAATTGTCAAATGTCCATGAAAGAAAACAACAGTAATCCCAGTTTGCTTTGCTTTATTTCACTGTAATTTCATTTGATATTGCCTTCTTTTGTTTAAAAATAATCCTCAAAAATAATTCATAATTTCAATATTGTTCTGATAATATATTTAGGCAAGACAAAGAATACGGTAATTCCCCACCTATTGGGGGACATGACTCAACCCGCGATAATGGAAAATCCACAATATGCGGATGCTGGGTCGGATCCACAATATGCGGATGCTGGGTCTGGATGGGCCCCCAATGGGCTTCCCGGGCTTGTCGGAGGCCCCAGAAGTGGTTTTGAGTGATCCAGAAGTCAATTCCAGTTTTCCAGAAGTCACTTCTGGTTTGCCAGAAAGCACGTCTGGGGCCTCTGACAGGCCCAGGAAGCCTGTCAGAGGCCCCATAAGTGGTTTGGGGTGATCCAGAAGGCACTTCCAGTTTTCTGGAAGTGACTACTGGATCACCAGAAACCACTTCTGGGGCCTTTGGCAGGCACAGGAAGGCCTGTTTGGGGCAGCTCCAGGCCTGGGGCAAGTGCAGGAGGCCTCAAGCAGGCCAATGCAGCTTGCCTCAGGAACCCTTTGTTACATACATATACTGCAGTCCCATGATATACTAGGACCGCAGTAAGTGAAACATGAAATTGTGAGGGACAACTATACCAATATTTTCCCAGTATATTGTCTTGATGGTCAAAACAAGACATTTTGCCATTTACTATGCCAAGATGTAAGCTGCCTTCAATAAAAGCTGTGAATAGTTTTAATCCATTTTGTCTTCTGGTGTAATTCTTGCTCTCCTATTTCACCCTGCTCTGCACTGTGGATATAATTAATTCTGGTTCATTTCCTTGATATTGGAAACATCCAGGGTGAAAGCAGGAATGTTAAGGCAATAAATCAAGTAATTTTAAAACTGAATATTCATTGAAACAAACACCATCCGTCTACCTGCCTATGTATGTATGTGTCTGCCTGTCTTGTCTGTTAGAGGAGCTACTATAGGATAACTGCATTTCAAATGTTTTTTGTGAAAGAAGGAGATATAATACACAAATGATAAGCATGCCAGCACACTTTAATCTTATTACTTCCACAAGGTTAACATGAATGCATGGGCTACTTGAAGAAGGATGTGGAAGTCAAGAAGCAGATGGCCCAATTCAAGGGGGATAGTTGCTCTTCATAATGTTGAGGAAAACACCTTAAACATAGATCATAACCCCATATTTTGCAAGTGCTTATAATCCTCCAAATATGCAGTGGATATGTGGTTTATTAGTGACATTCTAGGCAATGATGGCTTGTGCAGACTTGTTACAACAGAATTATATCCAGGAGAATGAAAGCAAATATGCAGAGTGGAACTTTATGGTTCTTGATCCAAATGCCTCTGTACTTTCCTTAAATATGCATGCACCACTTAGGAAATTTTTTTTATCAGAATCAAGGAATGTTACACAGAAAGGCATATGGAAATCTTTGCTGTAAGAACCGATGATGATGGCCACCCATTTAGATTACTTAAATGCCATACCAACTAGATACCCATTACTGGGGAACTTAAGGAGGCTTTTGCTCTGATGTCTTGTTTGTGGGTTTCCTACAAGTGGTGGAGCACTGGGGGAAAGAAGCTGGTGGATCAGACAGGTTTTACATATGATTGACACACACACACACACACACACACACACACACACAGAGAGAGAGAGAGAGAGAGAGAGAGAGAGAGAGAGAGAGAGAGAGAGAGAGAGAGAGAGAGAGAGAGAGAGAGAGAGCTTCTATATTTATTTTGTTACATAATGACATTTTTGACAGCCTCCTCTACATGCTATCCTTGTCCTCTGCACCTATTTGGTTGCTTTTAATTGGCAGAATCACTTCCCAAAGTTCAAGATGGGGTGCACCTCCAGACTGTCTATATACAATATTCCTTAGTTCTGACCAACTGTTGCATTTTCTTAGGGTGCAGTTGTGCAGGTAATGAGAAATACTGTTGAACCTAATTTTTTGTTTTTTTATTTTTTCTTAAATAAATTGGTTTTTAAAAGCCTGGCTACATGATGCAAAAAAGCATGGATTTTTTGTACACATTTTTGTAAAAAAAAAAAAATCAGAAGCAAGATTTTTACAGAGGTTGCAGTGGGCCCTACTTGGGGGGGGGGAGCTGAATCCCTTGACCCATTCCAGTTCAGGCTCAGGCCGTAGTATGGCACAGAGATGGCATTGATCACTCTGCAAGATTACCTTTGAGGGAGAATGATGGGTGCAAGATGCCTTTGTTGGTCCTCCCCAATCTCTCGGCAGCCTTTTGATAAAATTGCATGATGCTGGCAAAGTGATGCTGCCACGCTTGAGATGTCAGACTCAAACTGTAGTTCAAAATAAATCCTAACATGTGCTCTCTTTTGAAAACGTTCATGGCTGATGCTAGGAGTCGTTTGTTCCTTCTCCTCCCTTTGCTTTTGAGGCTTGCCTGAGACAGAATATTCCAGACATTCACCCACAATACAGTGGGGGGAGAAAGCCATAATTGGCACACTTGTGATCATGTGACCTGATCCAGTGCTCATATTGCAAGACATGAACAAAGCAAAATTGATCAGAAATGTTTTTCAAAACACTTGGAGACCAAGATACTTGTAAACCAAGGTATCCATAACCAAAGTGTTCAGAACTAGTATTTTGTTATTATATTTTAAAAGGATTTCTTTGACGCATCAGTTTGGAAACTATATTTTTATGTTTGATTAAGGCATTATTATTACAATAAGCATTAAGCATCTGTTTTCTTAGGGATTGTCTATACTACATTGGACCAAAGTCACTTGGAGTTTAAGCAACCCTATTTAGTCTGGTTCCTTCTAATTGGAATTTCCAAAATTGTAAAGTGGTTTAACAAGAGAGCCACTTCAGGATACTGGCAAATTAAACACTTTTGCTCCTTAGCAGAGCAGCAGCAGAAGTGATTTAAAAAAAATAAAATTGGCCAGTAAAAAATTGTTGCATCATTTATAAAACTGCTTAATCTTTCTTTGGCTTGTCAAGTAACTGCATGTAGCCAAATCTGCTGTTAGGGATTCAGCACTTGGGCTATTTCTTGGCTAGCATTTCACTGTCCCCTCCCTTGGGAAGTAGATGTTTAATTTGCTGATATTTTGAAGAGGCTCACTTATTAATCCACTTCAAGATATTTGACAGCCAAAAGTATCACTTTTGGTTCCTTTACAGAACCAAACTAGAGTGATCCTACCTTCACAAGAAAAGGGGGAACTGTAATTCATAAAGGTGCAGGTAGGAACACTCTGGGAAAGTTCCAGTAATTTTGACTTTTCCCAGCGATATTATAATTGCTGAGAAAGGTGTGAACCAACCTGTCCCCGCAGCTTACCAAATAGTGGGCTAAATGGCCATCTTATCACCCTAAGGCAGTGATAGCGAACCTTTTAGAGACTGAGTGCCCACACTGTGATTCAGAACCCACTAATTTTTCTCAAAGGGCCAATACAGCAATTTAACCTGAACACAGGTGGCTGTGAAGGGATGATGTGGGGTGCCCACAGAAAGGGCTCTGAGTGCCACCTTTGGCACCCATGGCATAGGTTTGCCAACACTGCCCTAAGAGGACTGAACAAGAGTATTTTAAGTGTCTTACTGCTTAACCATCCTAACATTCTGAAACAAAAACATCCAATGATTTATAGCAGATGCAATATGTAATAATGTCCACAGAACACAGAAGAATGAACAATGGCAAATTTTGCTGAGGGTACACATTGGTTAAAAAACATTTTCTTTTGTAGACAAGGTGGTACCATCTTTCTTGTCAACATTTTCTAGGGTCAACCTGATGATATCACCCTAACCTTGACAAAAGCTTACAATACATCCCTGAGGAATAAACATAGAACATTAAATCAAGTTTTCTTATTGAGTGCAGACATGTGCTATAAGCTGTGAATTATTATTGGAACAGCATTTCCTGGCCTACCTTTCTATTTGCACTTCTATGGGACAGAATAATCTACCACACATGTTCTGTGAAATATAATGGAAAATAGAACAACAGTATTGAAACTTGGAGCTCAGAATGGGAAATATAATTTAGCTTCTGATTTGCTGGACAAGTGACATCTTGCAAGCACTGAGGTAAAAGAAGTAGGAAGAATGGTATTCACCCCATTGGAAATAGATCAGATGAAACACACAATATCCAGTATTTGTATTTCATTATAAGAGCAATCAGTAGAGGTGCATGATTCATCAGAGGCAGACAGAAACATAATTCCTGTTGCTATAGTAACATGGATGTACCGATCATTCCTTGTTTTCTCTGTGTTTACCGCTGTGCAACACCAATACCCTACAACATACAAACTCTGGCCACATCCACTGTCTTGGTTGAAAGTATCATAAAGCTGACATATGTAGCAACATCAGCTTTTCTCTGTCCCTAATGTGATGCAAATGTTATTTATTAGAGAATGCTCAATGTTGATAAGTTTCCAAATGCTGCATCTAGCATTGAGGTAAGAACAATATTTTAAGGCACTCACATGTTTCACTTGGACTAAAACAAAGAAAATGTTCTAAAATATAGGCATACGAAATCGACACTGGAATGTTATTCACAAATATAAGGTAAAAACAGATTTTACATCAATAGTTATTTAGAAGGTTATAAATATTTTCCACTTGAACAGCAAGTTTTTGGGGACACATCCGCTTCCTTTGTGTTGTTTTGAAGACATAACAAGGAACATTTATCTTAAAGTAGTTCAACCATGCCCATAAGAAAGCCAATCAATCATTTAACCATGGTTTAGCTGTCCTTGAAATAAAAAAAGAAAAGAAAAGAAGAAACTGCAGAGATAGTTTGACACAGAAACGAACATTGCAATAGTGTGGGAAAATGTGAGCCAATTTCATGTACATTAGGTACCCTAATATAAAATAGCCTTACATCTTAAAATATTGCAGCAATATTACATTTTGGTTTGTACAGAAACCATAAGGATAGGCCCATTTGTTTAATGTATGGACACAGTACTGTAATGGCAATAATCTGACTGTGTGTTAAACTTAATAGGTGAGTGAACAAGTACCAAAACAAAGTAATAGAATACGAAAACCATGCAAGATCGGCAATAGAGTTCATGAGTCTTTGGGACATTTATATTAGTATTGTGATAGGTTCTGTTACAATACAGTAGTCACCCGCCACAACGTGGTCCATATATTACGGTCTCGGTATATCACATTGTTTTTTCTTGAGAGAACCAGGCTTCCAAAGAGATGTTTTTAAACCCCTTCCTGTAACCTCAGCAAAGACACCTGTGGCTGCTCCTGCTTGCTGCACTTGCAAAGGGAGGTTTTTAATCTCCTCCTTACACCTCAGCAAACAGACCTTGAGCTACTGGTAGCAAGGTTTCCTGAGGTGTCAGAAGGGGATTAAAAACCTATCTTTGCAAGTGGATCCATCAAGAGCTGAGGCATCTGCATTTCACTTCCAAAGAGAGGGTTTTAACCCCCTCCTGACACCTCAGCAAACAGAGTTGGGACTGCTCCTGCCAGCTGTGTTTGCAAAGAGAGGTTCTTAACCAACACCTAACATTTCAAACTGACCTTGGGCTGCTCGGCTGCTGTTTCCAAAGAGAAGACTGACGAATCTGCTTGGATGAGTAGTGAAACATTTCAATCTTTCAAGAAAAAGGAGTCCAGTTGCCATGATCTAACTTCCAAAGAATCAAATTAGCTTCATCTGAACTCTCCTGAGACTTGAGCTTCCCAGTAAGATGTATTTCATTCAGCATCTAATTCCAAAACAATACTGAGGCAGTCTTAAGTGACTCAGAAGCATTGTAACCAACCCAAGGATGTATAGGAGCTCCAGTACAGTGTGCCCTCATATAACAAAAGGTTTGTATAACATAAAATCTGTACAATATAAAAAAATTCCAGAGATAGGGGAAGTTTGCTTAACAGAATTGCCTGTGGGGTGAATCTGTACAGCATAAAAATGGTTGCTAATCGCAATCAGGGATTACTCTGTTTTCAATGCATTCCTATGGGAAATTTGTATAAAGAAAATTTGCTTAACATAATTTCATTTGGAACAAATTAATTCCTTTATACAAAGTACCACTGTATTTGAAACATACCATGCCTGCTCTACTAATGCAAGCTTCATCTTGTTTTGACACAAAAAAGAGTACATCCATGATAGAAACAATTAGAATACTGTAGAAGGCAAAAATCAAAACAAAAACCAAGTTTCATTTCCAGAGCCTAGTCAGGAGAACAGAAGCTATTCTGCTGAAAAAAACAGTCCTTAGGCATCCCATGATGACACAAGAGGGTTATCCAGCAAGAGGAGGGGGAGTAGGAAGAGGAGGAGGAGGAGGAGGAGGAGGAGGAGGAGGAGGAGGAAGAAGAAGAAGAAGAAGAAGAAGAAGAAGAAGAAGAAGAAGAAGAAGAAGAAGAAGAAGAAGAAGAAGAAGAAGAAGAAGAAGAAGAAGAAGAAAGGTTATCACTGCTTGTAAGTTGCCAACAAGTGTTAAATTTCAAACCAAGGGTAGTTTTTCTTTTTCTGGATAGCCTGACAGCTGTTTAGGGGCACTTGGATGAGAAACTATCTATTATCCAAACACCATTCTTAAAAAAAAAACCAAACCCAAATGTCTACAGGTCTTCCTTTGTATAACTTCCTTTCTATGTCTACACTTGAATCAAAGCTAGGTTTACACAGTAGTTGACCTTTTACCCAGATGCTGAAAAAACCCAAGATTATGTGATATTACGGATGCTGTACAACTCTGCACTGCTTTTAAATTATCAGATCAGACTGACACCCGCAGTTGCCTTGCTTTGTTCATGCTCTTCCCCATAAACCCTTTCATAGCCCTCCAGACAGACAAGAAGAGTCCAAGGAGGGGGAAAGAGACAAAGACAGATGAGATACAAGTTCTCTCCCCCACCCTTTCAGCAGCTAGGAAAAAAAGAGAAAGAAGTACTGTAGATTGCTTTGAATTAAGTCAGATAGTGCCAAATAATAACCTCAGAGTTTTGCTACTGAGGACTTTGAGTTTCAATGTTTGTAGAAAAGTTATAGCATCAATATGGGATGACAGAGTTATGAAGCCACAGTGTCATGGCATAAACATGACAATTTAATAGCTTCTCTCTGTGATTATTTGCTGACATTCTGCGACTCCCCTCAGAAGCAAAATGGGTTTGTAGCACTTACAGGCTGAATGTCATTGCATCCAAGAATGGGGAGACATTTGCAAATTTATCATGTTTCGATTTCTTTTCTCACTTGTGTCCAATATCACATTAAAAACAGATAAAAGCATTCCTGTATGCATCCCCCAGACTAATTTTGGATAAATATATGAATACAGTTTATGAACATGAATGGGAATTCATAGTTCAGTGTTGACACAGCACTTAGGTTTGATGGTGTGCAATTAGTAATGCAAATAGATTTTTTTTATTCAATAGGCAAATTCCACTAGCAGTGTCATACTGTGCCATTGCTATTCAGCAAGTTCTCCCACCACTTGAAGCCGAAGCAGACGTTACTGCCCTTGCCACCCCAGTTCCCTGTTGCCTCCTCTGCCATGGCTTCCCACCAATGCTGTGATGGAAGGGGGGGGGGAGAAAAGATGGTGGCTGCAACAAAATAATTTGTTTGAATTGCTGCTGGCTACCAAGATGTCTTTAGTGGAGCCCCTACAACTATACTGGATAAAGAAGCCTGGGCCCAGGTAGAGCCAGGAAGCACAGAGCATGGAATAAGATGTTTTCAATCTGGTTTGCCTCCAGAGCATAAAAACACCCCAAATTTCAGGTCAGTGGTCTTCCTTTGATGGAGGAAAGACAGGTGCCAGAATAAAAGGTATCAATCTGATACAAAAAAATCTTTAAAGGTTTTTAAGAACTAGAAACACTGTTTCATATGGAAATCATATTTGAGACCCCTTAGATATGATTTGCACTTATGGATGAAAAAGGGAGAATTTGGAGTTTGCAAGTTTCTTCAAAAATGTTAAGAGTATAATAATCTTAAGGTATCTTAATGTCCTTGATAACCAGCTGCAATTATCTAAATGGAAAACCTTGTTAATGTAATTTGACCCCAGCAAAGTTTAGGAGAAGAAAAACAACAGCACAAAAATATTTGTCATACTCCATGTCACTTGCTAAGGCCTTGACTGGGCATTTTCCAGGCCCTTTGAATTCCATCACTTCATTGTAATGAGTAAGACAAGGTGTGTGGTCTCTTATCAAGGTTTCCATTATTGATTTCTGTCCAAAAATAGCATCTTTCCAATAAATGATGCTAGCCTTATCAAAATGTGGTTCTTTCCTTGAATTTTCTTAGATGCTTGTCTCAAGTAGGAATGCCAGGATTTATTTCAAAATGGCAGGTGAAAGTTGGGAAGCAAGGAGCCTCCCTCAAAAGTCCTCGAGTAGCATTAAAACCAGAATAGCAATTTCCAACTTAAATTTAAAATCTAAGATTTATTGTTTTGATTATACTCATGCATGCCATAGATTATATGAAAAAGAGACGTGATAGTTCACAAAAATGTGTATAAACTTCAAGTTTATCTCCCAGTGGTTGGTCCATATGCTTTTCAAAGCTGCCAGCAGATAAATTGAATGTTTTGCCTTCTGTTATGTTCCAAGAGCCTGGCCTATTTAGCAGCTCTAACAAGAAAGGACAAACCCTCTGGAGACTGATAGAAGTTGTTCAAATGACTGATAACAGCAATGTGTTTGTCCTGATCATGAATTTGTGGAACAATAAACAGATGGGTTCTTTGTACACAATTCCTGCCCTGTGCTTTTATACCAAAAATGGACAAAATACAGCATATTTGAATCAAATCATTTGCAATTAGAGATGGGCACCTTACAAAAAATGAAAAACTGTTTTGTCGTTTTGTAAGCTTATGTAATTGTAATTTGTAAACTTATTTTGTAATGAAACAAAATGACATGACAGGCAGTGTTTCGTTATGAAACAAAACACCTTTTTTCAATTTTAAAATGAACTTGTTTGGTTCCTCTATAAAACGGCTCCCCTGGGTCCTAGAGGCACCAAATTTATAGAGTAACATATATCATTTCAGTTTCATTTTGTTATGATTTTTTACAAAAAGTTATTTAAAAACAAAACAAAACAAAAGGCAAGGGAAACAAACAAACAAACAAAACTAAAACATGATTTTTTCCATTTCGTGCCCATCCCTATTTGCAGTTGTTAGCAGACATGTTTCTGATTGAATCTAGCTAAGTCTGTACAAATTTAGAAGAATTAACCAACTTTGTGATTGTGCAAAAGGCAATGCATAACCTAAACAGAGGTATGTACTGATTTTAAACCATTTTGATTGATGCTAAAATATTATGAGAAATTGTATGAAGCTATTCAAGAGAATGCTGGAATTCATTATTGTTGGTACTAATCAAAATACCAGGCACAGTTAATTGATGTCTTGCTATATATGTCCTTTACGTAATAATGCTTCATTGGTGACCATGAGAAAGGAAAAGAGAGATGTGGTAAGTTCACATATATCAGGGCTGTCTAACTTTGAACAGCCTGCAGGCTCCCTTCCTCCCACAGCACAGCCCTGCTGGCTCCCCACCAAGTGTGGGCACACGTGCTCTCCCCCTGCCATCCTGCCCCCCACCTTTGAATTTGGCACTGCACAAGCACCCTTGCTGGTGCGGCACCAAATTCAAATGGGTTGAGCCCTACCCCTCCTCTCCTTTGTGGTGAATGGGAGAAGGGGGAGATTTGAGCAGCCTGGGAGGTTACCAGGGTAAATTTCCAGGTTGCTTCAATCTCCTCTTCAAAAAAGGTGCATTTTCACCCCCAACCTGTCCGGGATTCGAGCCACCCACCCCCCAAGATCCCCCATGCTGGGTATGCGCTCTCCCCCACTCCACCAAGGTCCACAGTGCTGGCAGTGGTGGCAGCTGCAGAACCCTGGCTGCCTGCCCACCTGCCCATGAAGATCTTTGGTGCTTTTTCCAGATATGCCCTCTCCAGTGCTGCCAGAGACACCAAGCAGGCCCAGCCCAGGACGGCCGAGGACGGCCGAGGAAGAAAGGGTGGGCTTCAGGCTCTGTTCTCCCCTATTGTGCCCTACGCCCCCACCTCACCACGGAAAGCCCTCCTGGATTCACACAAGGCCAGTTACTCTGCCAGCAAGAGTCCGGAGAAGCCACAGCCAGCCGTGGACATCGCCCTCTGCCTCTGGCCACCACTGCCCCTGCTCTGCCAGAAACACAAAGAGGGCCATCCGTGGCCATTGTGTGCACCACTGGAGCCACGCCAGATACCGCTGGAGAAACCAAGCAAACCCAGCGCTGGCTTGGGATCCCACACGCTTTGCCAGTGTGCAACTGGGGGGGAATTTTCCCCTCCCAATACCAGGATCTGGCGGGTGACTTCTGATGGTGCCATGGTCAACCTGTTGGGCAGGCCTGATGTATATCATTGTAGAAAATGTAATGGGTCATGTCCCCCAAGAGTGTGATAACCTTTGCTGAAACCTAGCTGCCAACTGCCATATGTGGACTGATAGTAGCTCACTTTATAGAGAGGGGTGAAAGTACAAACAATTTTAAAGCAAAAAATACAATGGGTAGGATGAGCAATGATAAAGAAATCAATAAGAAACATGAAATGGCGAATGAATGATACATCTTGTCCTACATAACACTTTCCAACTACCATCAGGGATAATGAACCCAACTGCTTTAAGGCAGCAATAATAACAAACTTGTAGTTAATCAATAGTATCATAATTAGGTCAAAATAATACATTCTTGAGCTGACAAATATTTAAATCAAAATGCTGTGATCCCTGTAGTTTGCCTGGATTTGAAGAAAACAAAACAAAACAAAACAAAAAAGTAAAACAGCAACCAAAACCCAACACTTATAGTAATTAAATAAGTAATTCAAATGTGTATCCTTGCTTAAAGACTGTTAAGGAAGTCTTAGGCAAAACTTCAATAAGATTTCACACTCAAATAACCTTAGATATAAATGTTAGTCAAAAATAACAACCTCTCAGGTAGAAATGTGCATGAAGTACTGTAAAGTACACCAAAATATGTTTGCAGATAACAGAACATCAAAGTGTAGTACTCCAGAGTTGAGATCTGAAGATAAATACAGAATATTCAAAGGCATATTGTATTATATAAGTAATAACCATGTAATCCAGCAGTACTTCAGGATTCAGTGTTTTAATTTTATGTTTTAATACAGAAATATTAGAATCATAAAATTATGATATTAGAAGGGGCCTATAAGACCACTGAGTCCATTAAATCTAATGGAATATGTCCCTTTTAAATCAAATGTACAGAACAGAAACCATTCCTAAAAATTTGGGTTTTCAAGCTTGATTACATTACTCCAAAAGGACAATGGCAAATCTTGTAGCAGAAATAGAATGGCTATCTTAAACAAAACATGCTGTTAATTATTTATTTAAAATAATTCATAACAGAATTTACTGTTGGATATACTTCACCCTCAAATGATGCCTTTGAGACATTTTGGCTGAGAGGGAGCTTTAGTAAATGTCAGTCAACTCAGTAGCAGCCAGTTGTTTCTGACTCTACCTCAAAAGTTATTTTTTCCGCCAAGGTTCAGTTAGCGCTCTATCAGTGTGGAGCCAGAAGCAAACAAAATGAAGTGTTCTGAATGCAGTATAACCAAGTTAATTCATAAAGAAGTAAATTAAGCAGTTAAACTCAGCAATGTAACAAGTTAACGTATTCTCAAATGCCTTTACGGCTGGGATCTGATAGCTGTTGAGTTTTTTGGGTTGTTTGGCTGTGTTCTGGAACATGGCCAAACAGCCTGAAAAACTCACAACAGCTATAACAAGTTAACATTTCCACAAAATGTAATGCTTGATTTTTATATCAATTATATATAAGAACTGTGAGTAAAGGGACAAATATTCTTTTTCATCTCCTGTGAGTGAATGTATTGAAACAAATAAATTCCAGTGGAGGTAAACTAATAAATTAGGGGTATCTACTATGGGATAATTTTTTTGTGCTGTGTAATTAGAAGAAGATTTAGTTTTAATCTACACTCAGTTTTCTTCAGAAATTCTACCAGTCCTCAAGATTTACTAGTTGCAAAGAAAGGGAAGGAGCAGCACCAAAACCATAACCATAACCAAACATTTCTTTCTTTCTTTCTTTCTTTCTTTCTTTCTTTCTTTCTTTCTTTCTTTCTTTCTTTCTTTCTTTCTTTCTTTCTTTCTTTCTTTCTTTCTTTTTTCATGTATCATATATATTTCTGTCTCTCTGTATGCCCTTCTGCTTGTCCATGCCATCCTGCCCCATTCATCTGTCTGTCTATCAGATTTTTATACCACTCCTTCAGTGCTAGCACTAATATTCTGGGATAACAAACTATATCCAAGTTTGTTTGAAATCATGTGTGATTGTGGTTCTGTATTTATTTTGTATTTTAAAGAACAGAAGTTGCTTTACACTTGTTGGCTAGAATTCAATTGAACATATGCACTGGCAAAAGTGAAACTGCCCTATTTGGAGTAGCAAATGGCTACTACTATAATTAAGAGTTCCCAGATTAAATTCCTAGACATACACTGAGTCACAAAAGTGAATTCAACTGGGTGCTCATCAATTATTCTCTATTTGGCCCTCTAAATTATGACATTGCATTTATACTAATGCTTGTGATATATGCATCTACTTCACCAAAGTAAGTAACAAAAATTATATGAGGACAAAATTGTATATTCTTGCCTCTGACACAAAGTTAGCCAGTTGTGCCTCTGGGCAAAAGGCACACAATTTGGATTCAAAAAAGGATTAGGAATCACGGAGATGCTATTCTGCCTAATAGTACCTGGGAAGAGATGCTATGCCACAAACCTGGTCATGTAAAATGTTACCTTGCAAGATGAATTCTTCGTAAGACAAATGAAATTTCCGGGAATGGGCATCCCCCCCCCCCAAAGAAGACAGTTTGCTTACTGGATGTCTTGTGAAACATTCATCTTATGGGGCAGGCTTTTGAATTTCACAATCCACAACCTGATGGGGTAATGGGTGTGTGAAATTTAAAAGTCTGCTCTTCCATCCTGGCATTTCTGACTGTGTAGCACCCAGTCGGGAAAGCCGGGATCGATGCTGCCACCACCCCTTCTCCTGGGTCTTTGCACTGAGCCATTCCGGTGCAGAGACCTGGGCAAAGAAGGATGGCAGCTTGTGGGTTCGTTCATAGCCCCAGTTTACTCTCCACCCACGTCACTGTGGGCATCCCAAAAGCAGTGTGGCTGAAGACTAAACTGGGGCTACGAATGAGGCCACAAGCAGGTTGAATGGGGGGTTGAGGGTTGGGACAGCCTTCCAACAGGAAAACATTAAAAACAAATTAACCCATTCCTCTGGAATGGATTAATTTATTTTCAATGTGTTCCTAAGGGAAACTGTGCCTCTTAAGTTGAATTTCTCATAAAAAGAAATTGACCCATGGAATGAATTAGATTTGTCTTAGGAAGCACCACTGTATACTTGTTTCATTAACTCCATAAAAAGCATCTGAGTAAACCCAACATACGAAGGCTATCACAATACATTTATATAATCGGTGACCAATACTGGTAATAAAAAACTAAAATATAAGATGCAGACTAAATGAGATAGACACATAGGTATGTAGAAAAGTATCTCAACGATGTAGATTCTCACTACTTCTTTCAGTATGTTTTTCTGATCATGTTTTTATAGAAGCACTTTCTAATTCAAATAACAGTATACATATATGAATATTTACAATATCGCCAGCCAACAAGTACAAAGGTTACCTACAAAGACTATTCAGTAAAGTCAATATAGTATGTAAAAGACAATGCCTAAAAAAGGATGACCCCACTGCCCACAGCCCTCTGTGTCCAGAAAACCTACCTTGAAGGAGGGGGGAAACACAGGAGAACAGAGCAGGCAGCGATAAATTCAAGTTCTGTTTGAATTTACCACTGCCTCCTTCCTTTTCCTGTCCTCCCCTTCATCTGGGGGTCTGGACAGGGAAGTGGTAGCTGCCCCACTGCTCATAGCACTCCCTGTCCAAAACACCCCACCCAGGAGGAGGGGGTGTTATTATTGATTTTTATGTGAACTGTTTATTTATTCAAGGTGTTGTTGTTCATAATTTTGTGTATTGTTTGTTTCTTTTGTTGTAAACTGCCTGGAGTTCCAACCAGAAGACAGGTGGTATATAAGCTCAAATAAATAAATAAATAAATAAATAAATAAATAAATAAATAAATAAATAAATAAATAAATAAAGGAGCAGTCAGGCAGTGAATTTACTGCTGCCCGGTTGCACCACTTGATAATATGTGTGAAATGTTATCCAGAGTTACAAATGCACTGATACACACGTTTAAGGGAAGAAGGATTAAATGCAAAAATTGAAGTTGGAGTTAAATGAAATTTAAGGTAAAGGCAGAGATAATTACTTCATTAACAAGCATCATTCACAAAGCAGTTGCGGGATAACACAGATTTCTTTGCCTTGGAAAGGTAATTAATACATGCCATGTGATATAACAAACCCTCCTTTCCCATTTCTCCCAAATTACAGGCAGCAGAGATAACAGCCTCGGTGGTCTTGGAACTCTTGATGATTTTAGCTGTTTTTAAATAAATTATATAAATCAAACTCAGTGACATGTCCTAACAATCGAAATTTCCCTCTCTTTTCGGGGATGTGGAGGAAAATATTAAAGTCAGAGGTTCTCAATTCCATCTTTTGCATAGAGACGTAATGACCTGTCTGTCTCACGTAGAACATGGTAGGGCATAGTTGACAAATGGTGGCATTTATCACAGTGGAAAAGATGTCTATCCTTCTTAAGACTTCTTTTGTTTCAACCAGCTAGTTTACCCTACTCAACAGAGCAGACAATTCACTTAATGCCTTTCATGAAGAGACCTTCATGAATAATTTGTTTAATAATCTCAAGGAAAAATTGTTTCTGTAGCGCTCAGGCTGACCTGGCTGCATAAACACCAGCTGATGATGTGCTATGTTTCTCTGCTGCTGATCTGGGTGAAAATCCATTCTGTTCCATATTGCTCTGTGTCCCAGCTGAACGAGTGCAAACAGCATGCTAATAGCCACCCATTGTAAGCAGGACAAGCCCATGCAAATACATTAATATTCTATTTCACATATTGCTCAGATAAAACATGACAGAGAAAAGAGATAATCAGGATAAGATACGATTCGGAACAAACCAGCTCATAAATGCAACAAAAACTCAGGAATGCAATTTGAAAACTAAACTGAAATTCTAAGTCCGTATCTTATTCTGTGGCAGGAGATGAGCAAATAGCATATTCCTGCTTGTTATTCATATTCCTTTAAAATTTCCAGATCAAGTGGGCACTCCAGTCAACCTTTTTATTTTTAACTGGACATGACCATTACGCTTTTGTGGCTCGTTCTTCCCAATTGTGCACATCCGTATGCATATCTTAAAAATGCCTATACTGCTTGAATTCCTTTTAAAATCATGCATGTTGCTTGAATTCAACTCTACATTGGCCATGCTTTTGAAATGTGTAAATTTTCTTATGCACACTTCTCAAATGAGCAGGATTTTCCAATCTGCCAGAGTGGCCATCAGTCAAAGTGAGAATTGTTGTATGTTCATTCATCAGACAAAGGAAGAAGCATTGAATCTCAAGCTAATACTGTATCAGGTTTCTCACCCATAGGTTGACAGGTTTCTTTATCCATTTCTAATTCAGGTAGATATGACTGGCACCCCTAACATTGTTGGACTGTTACTTTGCTCTTCATAACCCATAGCAGTGCTAGTTAGATATCATGGGAATTGTAGTACAAACTGCTTGCTATATACTAAGAAAGTGTAGTCCTGGAGCTGCTCGTGCCCTTTGAGGGTGGCCCCAGGTCTTCCCAGGTGGAAATGGGGAACATATCCTGTTATTCCTATGTTTTTAGTAAGAATGCCCTCGTTGCTGCATTCCAGAATAACAAAACCAGATAATGACAATGCACATAAAACATATTATCAGTTGGGGATGTTTTTATCAATGTTACTGTGAGCCTAGACCACTAAAACAATAATAAGGGAGAAGGAGTGATATATGGGAAAGGTACAGAAAGAGCGGCATAAGGAGAATGTATAAATGAAATAAAAGAGAATGAAGAAATTCAGAGGTCAGTGAAATGGAGATTGAAGAGGGAAATTGCCAAAAACAAGGGTGTAGATCAGTCTTCCCCAATATAGTGTCCTCACATATGATGGACTGCAGTAGCCAGCCATGCCAATGAAATGCAACAGTTGAAATCTGTCATATCTTAAGGACACCAGACTATAGAAATGGCTGTGGTGGTCCACACACAGAAAAACAAAGAGGCAGATAGTGCAGTCTCAAAAAAGAATGAAATGAAATGGTTCCTTGAAATTAATATAAACATGTGACCCTGAGTTAACAAAAATGGGAAAAGTTACTCTCAGAATGATATCAGTTATGCATTTCTTGGTTAGAGTATACAAAGCATTCATTTGTAAACGTGAGGAAGAATGAAACTTCTTAACTGGCCAAATTAAAATTAAAATTAAAATTCCTGTCTGGAAATTCTGCAAAATGTTTCACATTCTTCTAGGTTTGTGAAGAGATAGATAGATAGATAGATAGATAGATAGATAGATAGATAGATAGATAGATAGATAGATAGATAGATAGATAGATATAGAACGTCACTGGCTAGCTCTAGTAATAAATGGTTCAAAGTCCCTATGTGTGCACTTGCTAAACATCTTGAAAGCAAATTGGACCTGTTTTTAAGATCTATATCTAATTATAAGTGTTAATGGGAGTAGAGTTCTTGAATCAAAGAAACTAACTAAGTTTCATCAGTTTTTCCCCCTCATTGAGACTAATAAATGGATGTAGCTCTCATTATCTAACATATCGGAGACAAGTTTCCTACAATGATCATTGAGACACATATTTAACTACTGCATAGGAAATGGTAACAATTCAACAGAGGAACACTTGAGCTCCATGTCATGAATGGGTATGTACTGTATGCCGGAAATCTTTCATTAGTCACTGAGGATGGATGCCAGATTAGAGTGCCATCAAATAATATGAAACTGGCTTTGTGTGTGCACATGTGTGTGTTTGTGCGCATGCTGATGAATAAATAAAAGGACACATAAAAGAATGCCAGAGGTTAAGCGTAGTCATCTCGTTATGTAACATCCACTACATTGAAACAAAAATTAATTGGCACAGACCACCTGCTGATGGAACATAAGTAGAAATGTAATGACTTAACAGGGAAATCTGTGAAACAGACCTTGTAAGGCATTTATATTATATAAAATGAATATGGAACAACAAAGCCTGTATGTGTTAAGAGTAAAAGAAATATCTGCATCTTCATAAATCAACACAAGCATGAAGAGACTGAGAAATTGGAGAAATATGGATTGGGAACCTTTTTAGAAATCATCAAGCTTTTCTTAGGTGCCTTGGAACTGAGAGAAAAGAGAGAAGCAGTTTTTAGCCACAAAGGAATGGAAGCAACACCTGTCATTTATCTGTTGGGCTAAAACTTCAAGGCCAGATGGGCTTGTTCCCGGTAGTGTACTAATTAGAAATTACTTCAGTTATATTGAAGGGAGAGGGGCAGAAACTGCTTTTGGTTTTATGAGCACGCAAGATGATTTAAAACTTGCTTGGTGTACCATCTCAAAAGGTGTAGAAGGGATGGATCAGATATTAAAAAGAAATTCAGAAGTTATTTTAGTTGATTTAGTTATATCTCAGGAAACACTATGCTCAGTTGCTGTCATGCAGTGAGGGATGCCTTCTGTGGATGATCTGAGACTATGCTGAAGCTATCCTACTAAGTACTAGGTAGTTTAGTGAGCTTTCTTAATTCTATTATTTTCTTGTATTTTTATTCATAAATTGCTCTGGAATATTCCACATGCTCCTTTTGAAACCTTCTGATACCTTTTCAAACTTTTCCTTTTTGTCTTTTTCATTATCACTAATAAAATATAAACATTTATCTCCCAATTTTCTGTGGCATTTAAAACCAGGTCTTGCCTTTACCAGCTACCAGAAGCTTGTATTTTCTGGGTGTAGTGCCAGACCTACATTGTAGGGTTGAATTTAGAATCAAAGTGCTTAAACTTACAGTTTTTTCAATGTCCATGGAAGACCTTCTTAGTAGGCCGTCCCCACACCGGCTTGTCCGACCGGGGGCTGCACTGCCCACCTAGGGAGGATGGGCGAGATCAGGCTGGGGGCTTTGTGAGGCCTTGGTGGTTGGAGTGCAACCCCCATACAGTGACAACAAACATGATAACTAGGAGTCAATGATGGGGAATACCTTGCTCAACAATATGACAAGCAAGGGGGATTTTGTAATTGTAATAGATCATAATCCGAATACAGTGCCCCCTTTCGCGGTTCATATACTGCAGTCCCGCTATATCGTGGGACCGCAGTACCCTGAAAGGGTGTTTTAGGCTACATCAATAACAGTATACTCTCCAAATCCTGCAGAGTACTAGTTCTCCTTTATTTGGCACTGGTTATGGCTAATCTTGAGGACTGCATGCATGCTGTCAAACTGGAACAAGATCAGAGGAGGGCAACAAGGATTATCAGGGGACTGGAAACCCAGTCCTTATGAGGAAAGACTGAAATAATGTTTCAATTTGAGAAAAATAGGACTATGCAGACTTTTCAAGTATTTGAAAGCCTGTCATACAGAGGAGGGGCAGAAAACCCAAATCCAAATAAGCCCACTGTACCATTGGGGATTTGGGGAGTTTATTTCTGTTTCTGTTTCTGTTTGATTGATATAGATTGCCCCACTCTATCTGCTACTTACTTCAACACAGCTTCAACTAGAGTTGAAGCTGTTTTATTACAAGAAACCTTTCCCTTTTATTTGAATCTATAAAATATACAATAGAATTGAATCACTGATGCAAAGTTTTCCCATGAGATGTAAATAATAGTTTCTAATGACAAACTCTCCTATCATAACTAAATTCCATCTATATTCAAATAGGAATCTAAATAATATTTGGTGGAGACATTTGCTTCAGGAGAATTTGAGGATTTTTAAGGCTTCAGAATTTCCAAGTTAACAGTTTTTTCAGAGGATCATTGTGCAGTGGTGTGCCTTTAACAGTGTTTTCCTAATGCTTTTATTTAAAAGAATGGATTGAAAACTGGAAGGGTTTTTTCACGGATGCTTGAATAAGCTAATTAAATATTTTCAATTTAATTCTTGAGCCATGTGGTCATTGTTAGTCTGTATACAATTATGTGTCTAAGTTTGTCTTAAGTTTTGTTTTGTTTTGTTTTTTAATTTAGGTGCCTACTGAGCAATGTGGGATGCAAGACTTTCTATTTCCTGCTTGGGGATTGCCTTTTATATTTTCCAATAGCAGTTATTAATATTTTTCTTTCCAAAGGAAAAAAGTTATTTTATTGTTCCACAGAGCAAATCAACATTCTACAAGGCAAATTTAAAAATAAGAGCAGCCCAAATGAAACATTACAACAATGAAACTAGCTTTCAGATCAGCACCAAATTTGGTACAAACAGCAGACCGACTGCTCTTGCTGTGTGTCATATAACAGGAACGGTAGGCAAAGGGCTTTTTAAATTACAATATTTTACCCCCTCCATGCAGAAACAAGCAACCTTAAATGTCCCCAGATTTAATTCAAATTAAATTAATTGTAAAGACCAATATTTTATTGAAAGAGATTTGTGAGCCCACCCTCTTATTTTATTTGGAAACAATCCAGGCTGCAGAAGCTGAAATACTGATCCTCAAAAAAAGTATTTCAACAAAGACAAACAGTGACTTATAAGACTCAGAATGCATGGGACAGGCTTACCAGCAAGAATGTTTGAAAGTAGATACATAGCTGCAGCTTCATGATGTGGGAGGGGAAATGTTTGCAGAGCCATTAAAGGTAACAGAAACAGTCAAAAGACAGGTGGTGTTGGTTATTGTTTTTGAAGAGTCAAATAAAACCCCAGGCTTGTTTAAAAAAAAGTAATGGAGTGACAGTCATCTGGGGAGGGTGGAATTTTACCATATAAAGTATCTCCATGGAATTAACATCAAATTTTATAAGGCATATTTGTAGAATCCAAAAATGATTCACATGTTGAAAAAACAACTCTGACAATTATTTTGTGTTTGGATGAGAACCGGTTAACTGATGGAACATAGAGTCAGCTTCTGTGAATTTACCTTGTTATCTATCACTTTATGAATGGTAGTCAAGAGAAGAGGGTATCCTGTAGACCACCCTAATTGCCATTGTTGGTGTTGTAAACATTCAGGTTGCATTTTGCTACGTAAAGCTTGACATTCTTTCCTGCTGACAACATAACCGTACAGTTGTTCAACAATATCAGGCCATTACCTGACATTTTTAATCACGGATGCAGAGTATTCCACATTCATAAACCAGAAGTGGATTAATGAACATGAAATCTCATTATATGTGTACATGCTCATTACATGTGTATAGAATGCAACTCCCCTGTTCCTCTGTTTATATGTATGTTCATTTCTTGCATTATATGGCCCTTTGGCTCCACTACTTGCAATATTTCTCTTCTATATACCCATATTTAATATGTCCATACTATTTAAATGCAGTATTACTATTTAGGAGTGTTATGTTGCTGTGAAGATACACCCATCTTTGCCATCACATGATACATACATTTATGTATCAATACGGGGCATGGGGGATAGACCAAATTCCTTGGCATGGTCAATATGCAACAGAAGATGAGAAAACCTCCAATTATCTCAGAGACACAAACTCATAAATATTTATTCTAGATGAAGCCTGTGATTGTGCTGTCATGTTACACCGTGAGCTTATTATGCCTTCTAAGAGATAAGCCCCTTTGAATTGAATGAGTCTTATTTTCAGGTATGTATAGGACTGCAACTTTAATGATCTCTTATTTCCTGGTAGGCTTTATGTATATGGCTGAAGTCTGAAATGATTTTTTTTTTAAAAATGTTTGTTAGACAATAATAAAGACAGGCCAATAGATTGAATCATTAATAAATGTGAATTAAATGAAATTCCAAATCCTATTATTTTCTCTTCCAATTGTTATTATTTAACGACTCTTTAGAAAAGAAGAAGAAAGGGCAGAAAGAAAGGATAAAAAGAAGAAAGTCTACCCAGGATAGCCAATGACTTAGAAAATAAATTTTAATTTTTTGACTTTTGCATACATTTATCTTGAACTCTCTCTATTGGATTATGTAGGAGATTTCATTTGTACTTTGAACATGAATGTGTGTAAGAAATATAATCTGACAGCCAGTGCTTAACATTTTATATAGAACCGTGTTTTATATTCCCTTCCCTTCCCTTCCCAACATGTTCACCTTTCTGGATGTTTCTCTTTGGCTACAACTGGCCACTTTCAGTGCCATTCTTTGAAGTCCAATAGATGGTGCTCTTATGCTTAGTTTTGTTTTCTTTCAACTTTTGTTTGCTCCCTTTCACTGAGCTTCTGTTCATCTTGAGACCGAGCACTTGAAACAGGCACCTTGTGAACACTATTTGAAGAATGTTAACATATCCTATAAAATGCAACATCTCGAAGCTCTTTGAAGGTTCAAGTTGTAAAATGTCACGAATGTGAGATTGATGCAACCAATTAACCAAACAAATGCCTTTAATATATTTTGTGGCTTTTATGCTGGGCAGAGGAAAATGACATGTGATTACCAGTCCATGATCATTGCTCTTTCATGACACACTTCTGTTGGTGCCCTTTCTGGTACCAAACTGATAATCTGGAAGGTGAATCATGGCAACTGGACTTATTTTCTTGAGGGAAATGGAAATGTTTTGCTGCTCATCCAAGCAGCTTCTTCTGTCTGATGAAGCTGCTTGGATGAGTAGCGAAACGTTTATATCTCTCAAGAAAAGAAGTCCAGTTGCCATGACTTCACAGACAAACTGATAATGCTCACAACTAACTGGCTTGAGAGAGAGAGAGAGAGAGAGAGAGAGAGAGAGAGAGAGAGAGAGAGAGAGAGAGAGAGAGAGAGAGAGAGAGAGATCTTTCTGAGGAAATTAAACAACACAAGCAAAACAACAGAAACATTTTCTGGAGAAATGTCCACATCCAATTTGGATCCAGAGCAAACAATTCTTCGTTATTGTTCCTATGGGGAAAAAAGTCAATTGCAGTTCCAAGAAGACTGCTATGCAGGCATTGCCCAATGCTGAACCAAACAAGGACAAATTGTCATATAACCACCAGCCATTGTAAGTCCAGTCACAAGGCAGCCTGAGGATTACAGCTATCAGTCTTTTCTTTTCTATTACATTTAAACATCACTTTCCTGAAACTGTTTTTCAGTTAGTTATTGATCACAGGTCAGACACTTGCCAAGAACGAATCTTGGAATGATTTTACAACTATTCCATGCCTACTTCTTTCACACAACCCAAATTTAGAATTATGCATTAAAGAGCTAGCTTTTAAGAGGATGTTAATTTTATCTAATGATTTTATTTATTGCATCACAAGGTCCTCTGATTTATTTACTTATTTATTTAAAAATGTCTCTTGAAATGATTGATATACATGAAATGAGGACAAAGGGAAAGAGCTAAAATAAAATATTAATGATGTCAAGTGAGTATACAGTTTTTTTTGATGCAATGCATACATTCATCCATCTCAGAAGCCTTTAAATGGGTCTCATCACACATTCTGTAATAGAATTTTTTTCCTTGGTGAATAAAAGAGAAGAATATACCATATATACCACTGAGCCTCAGTACACATGCTGTACTGCAGCTAAAACTGTGCTCATGACCTGGGGTTCAAACCTAGGTAGCCGGCTCATGTTTGACTCAGCCTTCTATCCTTCTGAGGTCAGTAAAATGATTTTCCAGCCTGCTTGGGGGGGGGGAGGAATATGTAGCCTGAATAATTAAACTCTAACCTGCCAAGAGAGTGCTTAAGCAGTATGGGGTGGTATATAAGCAGAACACTTTGCTTTTGCTTTATACCATTTTAAAATATCACTACTTTAATCTGATCATTTAAAGCTATGAAGTGAAAACTAAAACTTTAAAGCTGAAGGGAAAAATTAAATTACCTGTCACACTAATTACCTTCCTTGATGATTCCTGGCTTTGTCTGATTCTGGAAGCTAAGAAGAGTCAGGCCTGGTGATGACGTCTATTATTCCCTGGTGTAATAATGGAGATCTTCAGGTAAATTGAGGAAAGAAACCTGTCAAAAATCTGAACTGCTGTTGTCAGGCAGAGATAATAATACTAGGTCACATGGACAAATGTTCTGACCTATGATGAGACAAATTTGCATACCTCTCCATCTTTTTTTTTAACACTGAATTAAGCAAATGCATCCACAATCAGAAATTACATACAACAATGTGTTCCTGAATTTTAACACAGGCCTCTTTCACTTTCCCCCCACAAAGACTATATAAGGAAAATGTATAGGGGAAGGAATCTAAGCAGCACATCTGTGATATAAAACTACAGTATATTTCCCAACTTCACGTCTCTCATTAAGTTGAGACGGTCTAGTCCAGTGATGGTGAACCTTTTAGAGACTGAGAGCCCAGACTGTGATTCAAAACCCACTAATTTTTTTGCAAAGTGCCAATACAGGAATTTAACCTGAACACAGGTGGCTGTGAAGGGGCAATGTTGGGTGCCCAAAGAAAGGGCTCTGAGTGCCACCTTTGGCACCTGTGGCATAGGTTCACCAACACTGGTCTAGTTCCATAAGCTCTAGCCAGGATGATCAATGGTAGGGGGGTTAAAAAAACAACAACAGCAGTTCAAGAACATCCAGGAACACACAGGTTGGAATTACTGATGCAAGATATGGAGCTATGCCAGAGACCATCACTGTTTGCTTTGAGAGAAGAAAATATTTCATTTGAACTAATGATACCAGGGGCTATTGTAATCCTGCTGTCACATAAATTTGCTTCTTAGTTCTTAATTAATTATTTTAAAAAGCACTTGCAGACCACATCAATTAAAAATGGAACAATAAAAATCACACTTTTATTTCAGTCATGAAATAAAAATGCTTAAAACAAATAAACAACGTGGAAGCCAAATGCTTTGCAAACCCGCCAGGAAGCTGAAGACTTAAAAAAACAAAAAGTGTTCTGCTTATATACCACCCCATACCACTTCAAGTAGTCTCTGGGCAGTTTACAGTTTAATTATAGTATGCAGGTTACACATTGCCCCCCCCCAGCAAGCTGGGTACTCATTTTACCGACCTCGGAAGGATGGAAGGCTAAGTCAACCATGAGCCTGCTACCTGGGATTGAACCCCAGGTTGTGAGCACAGTTTTAGCTGCAGAACATGCATTTAACCACTGCACCATGAGGTTCAGTGCTGATTGTATTGAGTAACCCCTCCCCCTGATTCCCAGTCTGTTCAAAAGAAAATATGGGGAATGACTACTGGCTTCTAATGTTTGGCTAAACCAGCCATCCTCCACCCCTAAAACCAAAGTCCACCAGAAAAATCATACTGATAGAGCACCCCAGCTGTTTTAGAAATCAGAAATGCAAAACGTTGCTCAAAATTTCACCCAAAAGCTTGAGAATACAATTCCATATGTACTGTTCCCTACTGCAGATTGTATATTGAATAATTTATCAATAAACCTCTGTTTTATGAATGTGGGCTATTGTGTTTCTGTATCCACATATCAAAATGCCAGGGAATGGCCTGATAGTGCTGCACAATATCTTCCCCATGTTACAGCAAGAAAGGGGGTGCCACACTTTACATAACAAAAGGCAGCCTCAATGTTGTCCACACCTATGACAACAGTTAAAATAGGCTGCAGCAGTGACTTCCAACTTTGGGGTCCCAGGTTTTCCTGGTTTAATACTCCCAGAAGCATCACTAGCTGTGCTGGCCAGGATTTGAGAGTTCCAATTCACGAACACCTGGGGACCCAAAGTTCAGAACTACTGGTCTACTGGATACCCTCTAATACTCCCTACCATTCACAAATTTAAAAAAAAGTCATGTGATCCCTTAACTGCACAAATGTAAGAGAGGGTGATACCTATTATTGGACCACCAAAATTGCAAGCTTTCGTGGAGAACCCCCACTTCATCAGCCTGACCACGACCTCTTCATAGATAGTACAGTACTTCTGTGAGAAGTGATCTTGAATCATGCTTTACCCTGTTTACACCCTTTTCTTGAGACCTTTCACAAACGGGCACCAAGCAAGGGAAAACTCCTTTCCCCATCAGTTCAACACTTCGTTCTCACCCAAGCAGAAATTGTCAGCTTTCAAATTTACACTGTTTTTATTAAGCCACCCCATTCCTAGGATTGCCTTATACAGTGTTGACTTTTATTTATTTATTTTTATTTATTTATTTATTTATTTATTTATTTATTTATTTATTTACCCTGCCTTTCTCCTTAAAAGGACCCAAGGCAGCTTACCTCATTAAAAATACAATGCATAAATGGTAAAAAACAAATGTTAAAAAATTAAAGCACATATATTAAAATGACAAAATCAATAACAAAAACAAATTTAAAAGCAACAGAGCACAACCCCAAATGGCAGCAGTGATAGTTTTGTTTTTCTTGAGTGAGGGTTTTCAAATAGGGGTTCTTTTACTTCTACAGTATTCCACAAGGACTTTTAGTGAAACAAAACTTGTCTCAAGGCAACATCTCAGGAAGAAAGATGAGGGGCGGGGGGCTTATACCTAACACAAATGTGCAGATGAAATGCCAAATTGAGTCTTTAATGTTTGAGATTTCCTTTTCTTATATATCACAGTACAGCGTGAAATAAAAATTCTGGTGTGTAGTATTGTACTATGCCAAAACAACTGCTGTTACCAGTTTGAACTGCCACAAAAAAAGAAAACCTTGTTAATGCCTCATTTGGGAAAGATTAAACATCTTTTCTCTGGTTCCTCTCATCAAACGTGACATCAGAATTTAGATTACAATTGTTGCCTTCAAAGTTAACCCTACAGTTCTGAATGAGGACTGTGGGCAAGAGATTTGTATTTGCAAACTCTCTGAAAGTAATTACTAGCTGCCAAGTTCTAACACAGGCTTTGAAACATCAATACTTACTAAACTTTTTATTATCAATAATGTTAGTGGTAGGGATCTGTGTAGAGAAGGAAATGGATTTAGGCTAAAAAGGAGGAAACTGCAGGTGATGGCACTTTAAAAAAACAGCTGGAATGCTTATTTATTCAAAATGCTTTAAAATGCAATAAATAAGAGATAATCACTTTAACTATGCACTTACGGAAAATGACTTGAGGGAAACCAGAACAAGCAAAGATAATCAAAGATTTATAGCCCTAATTTAGATCCAAATGTAATTCAGGAAGCTTAATATATAGAATACACCATCCAAAACAGAAACCTTTCCCTGGATTACAATGCTGATTGATTTATTAGACACTTACACTTAAGTGTTCTTGGGGTTTTTACTTTAATGTTTAAGGCTCATAGCAAAGCTGGTCTGAACAAAACGCAGGATTTGGGCTCTATCTGTAACATCGTATGCCTGCCAAAGACCAGATAACTCTATCCAATTTTGCTGCACAGGCGTGGCTGAAAAGCTCAAAGATTATCAAGAATGGGTGACAGCAGATAATTCTTTTCAAGATATTGTATGCTCACAGATTTCAGCAGAATCCCCACCCTTCACTCTACACATTACTAATGTCTAGTTGGAAAAAAAAGCAGTAACATAAAAAACGGTTGCAATAATTTACACAGCTATTAGGGAGGGAAACATGATGGAGGTGTGTGTGTGTGTGTGTGTGTGTGTGTGTGTGTGTGTGTGTGTGTGTGTGTGTGTGTGTGTGTGTGTGTGTGTGTGTGTGTGTGTGTGTACTGAAAATCCCACAATACAGTAATGCCTCATAAGGTGAATGTGCCTTCAGTTGAAAAACTTGTAAGACGAATGTAATTTCCGGGGATGGGAAAAACTCCTATGATGAATTTTTTTCCCTTCCCATTTACATTTGTCTTACAAGGCACCATTGATTCTCACCCAGGGAACAGCCCAGGCTAGGTGAGGATCAATGGGTCCCTGCTTTGCCCACCAAATTGGTGGGCAAAACAGAGTCCCATTGATCTTTGCCCAGCCCATGTGGCTTGGAAGGGAAGCAAAGATGGTGATCCACTGCTGCTCCTTGCCTTGCAACTCTCCCAGGCTGTGAAAACATCCATGGGTCCATGCTCTGCTTGGATCCCTCCAAACCCTGGGGACATGTGCATGTTTGGGTGGCTCAAGCAGGTTGGGGGGCACACACCTCTTGCCAAACCTGCCCTAGCCAAGCGAACATGCACCAATCCTCGGGATGTGTGCACATTTGGGCAGCACGGGTAGGTTGGAATAGAGGTGCGCCTCTCTTACAACCCCCATGGGCTGCATGAACATGCATCCATCCCATCCTCCTCGACTTCACCAGAGTCTCAGCACTGAGACTTGGGTGAAGAGGAGGAGGAGGAGGGCTGGATCCTTTTGAATTTCCTGCCGCATGAGACCCTTACTGGTGCAATGGGAAATTCAAAAGGATCCAGCTCTCCACCAATCTGCTTCTTAGCCAGGCAGGTGTCTGTGGTTGTCGGATGCTTGCCTGGCTGAGAAGGAGATTGTTGGAGGGCTGACCTCTTGATCAAGGGGAGCTGAAGACTGCTCTCTGCAACTCTCCCCCAGAGCTCATTTTGACAGGTCCAGTCGTCAAAATCAGCTGTCTGGCTGAGCTGTAAAAGCAGCCTTTGGCTGCCCTTGCTTGAAGGGGGTTGAGACAGCCTCCCTATAGGAATGCATTGAAAACCTATTAATCCATTTCCTCCAAAAACAGATTAATTGGTTTTCAATACATTCCTATGGAAAACAGAGCCTCATAAGACAATTTTTTCTTAAGACAAATTGCCCCAAAGAACAAATTAAATTTGTCTTACAAGGTAAGCCACCTGCAATACCAAGATCTTTCAGACTCCTAAATTTTGCTCAATAGAGAAAATACCGAGCTGATGGCTATCATGCTTTGGACAAGCCTAACTTCCTGTCTGAAAAGGAAGCTACTCCAATTGTTCCTGGGAAGCTTTGTTGCAGCTAGGGCTAACACTGATATAATAGCCATAACAGAAACCTGGTGGAATGCAGAGAACCAGTGGGATACAGCAATCCCAGGCAATAAACTCTATAGAGGGGATAGAGAGGGGTGGGTTGGAGGGGGAGTGGCCATCTATGTCAAAGAAGGGGTAAAATCCAGTAGAATGGAGATTGATGGAGGGCCTGACTCCACCATAGAATCACTGTGGGTTAAACTACCAGGTCCAACGAGTGATGTGATAGTTGGGGTATGCTATCATCCACCAGATCAAAAACTTGAAGGGGACCTTGAAATGAGGAGACAAATCTTGGAGGATAGGATAGTAATTATGGGGGACTTCAGTTATCCCCACACTGACTGGGCCAATGCGAGCTTGAGGCAGAAAAGAGAAACCGGGTTTCTCGACTTGCTGAATGATTGTGCCTTAGAGCAACTTGTCATGAAGCCCACCCGAGAACAGGCAACTCTGGATCTAATACTGTGTGATACTCAGGACTTGGTCAGGGATGTGAATCTCACTGAGCCTCTGGGGAACAGTGACCATGCTTCAATCTCCTTTGCCAACCATGTCAGGGGAAGAGTGTCAAGCATATCAGACACAAAAAGTCTTGATTTCCGAAGGGCAAATTTCCATCAGATGAGGAAACTAGTTAGAAAGAAATTGAAAGGGAAGGTTAAACGAATCCAATCTCTCCAGAGTGCATGGAGCCTGTTTAAAACAACGGTAATAGAGACCCAGCACAAGTGCATACCACAAAGAAAGAAGGGCTCATCGAAGTCCAAGAGGGTGCCGGCATGGTTAACAAGTGGAGTTAGAGAGGCTGTAAAGTGCAAGGAGAGGTCTTTCTGTAAATGGAAATCCTCCCCAAATGAGGAAAATAAAAAGGAACACAAACTCTGGCAAAAGAAATGTAAGAAGTTGATAAGAGAGGCAAAGAAAGACTTTGAGAAATGCATGGCTAGCAATATAAAGAGAAATAATAAAAGCTTCTTTAAATATGTTAGAAGTAGAAAAACTGCAAGAGAACCAGTTGGCCCTCTGGATGGTGTGGGAGGACAAGGGGAGGTTAAGGACGACTTGGAAATTGCAGAGAAACTAAATGAGTTCTTTGCATCTGTCTTCACAACAGAAGACCTTGGGCAGATTCCACTGCCTGAAGGGCCCCTATTGACTAAAGAATTAAATCAAATACAGGTTAAAAGAGAGGATGTTTTAGGACTAATTGACAAATTAAAGATCAACAAGTCATCAGACCCAGATGGCATCCATCCAAGGGTTATTAGGGAACTGAGAAATGAAATTGCGGATCTGTCTCTTAAAACGGCCACAGTGCCGGAGGACTGGATGCTAGCAAATGTCACACCAATTTTTAAAAAAGGAAGGAGGGGGACCCGGGAAACTACAGGCCAGTTAGCCTTACGTCTGTCCCAGGGAAAATGGTGGAAAGCCTCATCCAAGAGAAAATCTTAAAACACATAGAAGAATAAACCTTGCTGAGAGAAAATCAGCATGACTTCTGCAAGGGTAAGTCTTGCCTTACAAACCTTTTAGAATTCTTTGAAAAGGTCAACAGGCATGCGGATTTGGGTGAACCGGTGGATATTGCCTATCTGGATTTTCAGAAGGCTTTTGACACAGTCCCCCACCAAAGGCTGCTGAGAAAATTGCACAGCCAGGGGATAAGAGGGCAGGTCCTCTTATGGATTGAGAACTGGTTGAGATCCAGGAAACAAAGAGTAGCTGTCAATGGGAAATTTTCACAATGGAGAGAGGTGAAAAGTGGTGTGTCCCAGGGATCTGTCCTGGGACAGGTGCTTTTCAATCTGTTCATAAATGACCTGGAGACAGGGATAAGCAGTGAGGTGGCGAAGTTTGCGGATGACACGAAACTTTTCCGTGCGGTACAAACCAGAGCAGATTGTGAAGAACTCCAGCAGGATCTCTCCAAACTGGGGGAATAGGCTGCCAAATGGCAAATGCATTTCAATATCGCCAAATGAAAAGGGCAAAAAAATCCCAACTTTATATATCAACTCATGGGCTCTGAGCTATCCGTGACAGATCAGGAAAGAGATCATTGGTGTGTTGGTGGAGAGTTCAATGCAAGTGTCTATCCAGTGTGTCCCAGCAGTGATGAAGGCCAATTCCATGCTAGGGATGATCAAAAAGGGGACTGAAAATAAAACAGCCAACATTATAATGCCATTATACAAAATGATAGTAAGGCCCCACCTGGAGTATTGTGTACAATTCTGGTCTCTGCACCTCAAAAAAGACATAGTGGAACTGGAAAAGGTGCAAAAGAGAGCAACTAAAATGATTACTGGGCTGGGGCACCTCCCTTATGAGGAAAGGCTACAGCATTTGGGGCTCTTTAGTCTGTAAAAAAGGCACCTGAGGGGGGATATCATTGAGACATACAAAATAATGCAGGGCATGAGTAAAGTGGATGGAGGGATGCTCTTCTCCTTCTCACAAAATACCAGAACTAGGGGACATACACTCAATTTGTGGGCTGGGAGAGTAAGAACAGACAAAAGAAAATATTTTTTCACCCAGCGCATTGTTAGTCTGTGGAACTACCTGCCACAGGATGTGGTGATGGCATCTGGCCTGGATGCCTTCAAAATGGGGCTGGACAGATTCCTCGAGGAAAAGTCTATCACAGGTTGCAAACCATGAGGGAGATGTATCAACTCCAAGCTTAAAACCGGGGTACCTCAAGGACCAGATGCAGGGGAGTGGTATCAGGAGACAGATATTTAGTCTTATGCGCTCCCAGACGCATCTGGTGGGGCCAATGTGAGATACAGGAAGCTGGGCTAGATGGGCCTTTGGCCTGATCCAGCATGGCTCTTCTTATGTTCTTATGATCTTTGATCTAACCAAAAGATGAAGCCTTCCAACTGTGTCTTTTCTCCAGGTGAATACAATTTAGGTGTCTATGATATCTGAATCCTGTAGATGGGGCTCCCATAAAAGAGAATTAAGGGATGTGTAGTCCAAAAAATATAAAATGTACATCCCTTATGCTGATCAGAACAGACATGCTTTCTCTGCACATTCTTTTTCACCTAAATATTTTAGATTGTTTGTTTAAAAGACCCATATAATTAATTAATAAGAATAGAATTATTAATTTTATTGGCCAGAATCCTATTACTTATGTCCACTGAATTTATGTCCAGCAGTGTAAAGCTCAGAAGCAAATCACCTGCAGTTACAAAGAGAAACCATGTACTTTTAATCACATACCAATTTGCATAACTGGTGTATGATGATGAAATGGCAGTTTATTTACTAACTGCAATTCAGCACTGAGATTTAGGCCGATAGGCATAAGCAGTAGAATTCTGGTGATTGTTGTTTTAATTTGTTGACTGAATGAACTGTTATCTTGTTATTGGCTGACATTTAAATGGGTAACAAAAATAATAGGCACCGTTTTATCCAGTGCCATTAATGATTTTGCGAGATAGCACATTGCCCTTTTTTGACTTGTAGTTTGATTCGTTTGCTTGATTTTGCTTTGGTAGTTATCACAAAGGTGTAAAAACATATTAGAGCTACTTCATACATTATAATGAAGCACTAATTCACATGCCATAAAGAAATCAATTAAGGATAGTCTGATGCGCTTCAACCATCTGATCTTGGGTATAATTTTTTAATATATCACGGGGATATATTTGTCATTTATGTGGCAAAACTACACAGCTGAACTGATTCCTGTGGGTTTACTCTAGTGTGACCATACACTGAGCAAAACGATTTCAGCCACTGTGTTCTGGTTAGTTCTTTTTACCAGAAGACCTGTATATCTGCTATTTCATTGTTTAAATATTTCACATATTTCACATATCTTTCATATAGCCACAAGAAACTCAACTGTGGGTGTAATTCACAGCCTATAGTTAATGTTTTATTTAATTCATTAGGCATTCTGGTCAAATCACTCACCAGGTTAAATCACAGTATAATGGTTACTGTGTAGAATTCAAACTAGAAAAACTTCAGCAGCTATTTTTGAAACAAGATCAAACATATATTAATTAGTTCTTATAAGGTAGCTTAAAAATGTGAGACTTTATTAGCACTATTTTTAAAATGATACACAATATTATCACTATTATAGGAAGTGAGAATACATAGATTACTTCCATTTTGCACAGTTTGGAAGCTGGCAAAAGATGAAAATGAATGCAGGAACTTCACCATATGTCAGAATTAAAACAAATGTAGAGCCACTGTTCCTTATCAGAATGTCTTAATGCATGATTTCCATACAGCTGTCAATTTGTTAATGGCCATAGGACATGACCGAAATATTTTAAAGAAGTTTCTGTTCGAAAATACATCTTGATCTTTTCATGGAATAATGATGGATTTTCTGGCTGATAATTTATGCCACATTTAAAATATCACCATGGTGCTCCACTGAATAACATTAACAAAACATTTGCAAGATGAAAATGAAACATAAAGATATCTGGTTTCACTCTAAGAGAGTTTGTCTTGGACTACAGGGCAAGCACTTCCTCTTTCTTCTTTACATGTTCAGCAACTGAAAAAGCAAAATTTGGAAGCAGCTAGTTATTTTCCCAGCAACTAAAGTAGAACAATGATACAATGAGCCTCGAGGTGCAGTGGTTGAACTGCTGTACTGCAGCTATAACTGTGTTCATTCCCAGGTAGGAGACTCAAGGTTCACTCAACTTTCCATCCTTCTGAGGTTGGTAAAATGGGTAACCAGCTTGCTGGGGTAGGGCAATGTGTAGCCTGCATAATTACAGTGGTACCTTGTATAAAGGAATTAATTTGTTCCAAATGAAATTACGTTAAGCAAATTTTCCTTTATACAAATTCCCATTGGAATGCATTGAAAACGGAGTGATCCCATTTTATGTTGTACGGATTCTCCCCATAGGCAGTTATGTTAAGCAAATTTCTCCTAGCTCTGGAATTTTTTATGTTGTACAAATTTTATGTTATACAAGCTGTTTGTTATACAAGGGTCCACTGTACTTGTAAACTGCCCAGAGAGCACTATGGGGAGGAATATAAGGAGCACACTTTGCTTTGCTACAGAACAACTGTAACTTGAAAGGCTTATTAGGGTCTCTATAGGTTAGCACATAAGAACAGTAGCAATATTTTTAGTATTATTTCTTTTCCAAAAAAATAACTATATGAGCGACTGTTTTAGTTTCTTTTGAAAATCAGATAAGAATCTTTCTTTAAAATACTGCATCAAAAATGTACAGTAATTACTTTATGAGGCATGGAACTAGGCTGGAATCAGTAGTCTTGATTTAAGTAGCCTTTTTGCATGTCTGGAAACATCTTGAGAACAGAAATGTGTCTTGATAACTCACACATTACTGAGATTTAATGGGTCAATTTGGAGAAACAATATGTAAAATGATGTACTTTCTACTAAGAATGGCCAAAAAGGCACAGAATTAGGGGAGGGGGAATACACAAAAGTGCATTTTTTAAAAATGTATAGATCAGGCATTCCCAAACTTTGGCCTTCCTGATGTTTTGGACCACAGCTCCCAGAATTCTAAGCTTAGATTGCCAATGACAAAGGACTGTGGGAGTTGTGGTCCAAAACATCTGGAGGGCCGAAGTTTTGACATACCTGGTATAGATGAATGAGAAGTTCAGCAGGAGTATCCCATATGGCTGAATAAGCGGATGCCATGCCAAAACAAACATGTTAGTCTTTAAGATGCCATAATATTTTGTCCTTTTTCCCTCCCCCACCCCAATACACATTTTCCCTTTAATTTTGTCTTTAACTAATATATTTACAAGCTGCCTGAAAAACTATCATATGAAGTTTGGTTTTATTGTGAGATAGAAGGTAACAATGAAGCAGGCCAGTGTGTAAAATCCTCATGTTTTTCATCCTACTGCAACTAATGTAGAGTTGATCGGATCATTTCAGCAGGAAAAAGGAAAGCACATTCAAGTATTATGACAGATCAGTACATACTAGCAGACAAAACTCAAAATCTAGATAGATGAAGGTATGCTTTCATCAGCCACATAATCTGCCTGGACACAAAAGCTGGCATCACTGAAAACAGTTAAAACAAAGAAATCAGTAGCAGCCTGTTTGTGGAATGGTCTCCCATCTGAGATCTGGTCGGCTCCTCTATTTATCAGCATCAGCTAAAGGCCCCTTTTTCATTCAAGAGCCTAAATAGTTCTTGTATCTCTTCATGTTGCGGTCACAGTGTAGCTGTCATAGTTTGATTACTGTGACCCACCCCTGCGTCACAATCAGTGACTAGAATGGTGAAACTGGTCAGCCGGAACTCATCTTACAGAAGGATATTCATTGAATGGATTGAGAGAATACTTGAATTGGATTCTCATGTCATCTTGAGAGGCTGCAAAAAAGTCCTGTGTCTGAGTGCTATCAGTAGTCTGTTCTTTGATAATGGTTCATTTAGAGGACTACTTCTATAGCTTACTGAATGATACAAATTGATTGTACAAGTAATACAGTGAATACAATTGGGTGTGTAGACAATGCCCTTCATAGCATAGTATATAGAAAGGAGAAAAAATAAGATGATATTGCTCTAGGATCCTGGAAATGACACTATGTTGTGATGTGGATCCATGGCCCAATTTCTAGTGCTCCTGTGCTGAAGTCAGCAAAATAAATGCTCCTACAGTGAAGAATACTGAGCTGTCAAACCTAAATCAGAGATTATATTTGTGATGCTTCTATTCCTTTTGAACAAGATTCCCTTTAGTGGCTTGCCAAGTAGTTGCTTTGCTACGTGTTGTCTTTCTGTCTCACTACAGACACTGAGAAGTGGCAAAAGATTGTAAAAGAAATACAACTTGCTTTTTCCCTGTCTTTCCCCTCATTTAAAAAATGATTTCTTATTCCTTACATGACAAATGCAATCCCTTATCAATTTCTTTCACCTTCTTTTTTCTTAGGTATCACAAGTAGTTGCTAGTTAAAAATAACATTTGATTCATCATTATAAAAATTGTAATTTTGCAGCTCTTAATATACTCCTATGGATATATTATAGATAGATAGATATTAAGAACTGCAGAATTATACAAAGCATCCAGTTCAGATTTCTTGTATCCAAAGCACCATTACCACATAATTACTATCAGCTGATCTTTAATTTGCAGGCTGCTAGGACGCTTCAGATAGTACAAGAAACATATTTTTAAAGCCCTTTTATTGCTTATCAATAAAACAGTAAAATTTGATCACATAAATTATTATTTTATAAATCTACTTTCATACAAAGGTCTTTGTTGGTTTGTACTGCTACTTCTTGATATTTATGCATTTCTACGGTTTGAGAACAGCTGAATGCTACAATTTTCTTTAGTATTATTTATGTCATAATATATTTGCTGTTTGGGTAAATCATGGTCAGACCACTTCCTGGTCAAGTTTAGGCTATTAGCTACTTTGACTTTATGCAAAGGTGGGGGATCCATTAAGATGATCCACCTTTAGAGACTAATGGATCCAGATGGTTTGCTGAAAGCTCTGGGATGGTCTGATCCATCTGATCTGATCAATGCTCCTGTCAAAGCTCAGGTCACCCTATGGAACAGGAAGATGACCCGGGCTGTTGACATGATTGTGCCTAAGCACCCACTCCCTTTACACAGAACCCGAACAGTTTCTTGGTATACATCTGAGCTCTGGGTGATAAAGCAAGAGGGGAGACAGCTGGAGCACAGGTGGAGAAAATATTGCTGTGAGTTTGATCGAACACGGCTTAGAGTCCACTGTCAGGCCTATTCCATGGCAATATGGTTGGCGAAATGGCAACATTTTACCAACTGTATTTCTTCCTCAGAGTGCTATCCAGCAGAAACTTTTCGGGTGGTCCAGTAACTTCTTCAACTGGGAGATACTGTGGAGGTCTTGGACCATTTGTCGGCTAGCTGTGATGAGCTTGCTGTCCAGTTTGAGGGGGAAATCACTCAAATTTGCAGTGAACTGGACTCCACCATTGGTGCAGAATCAAGGATGTGTCCAGTGTGCAGTGTTTACATCCAGTGTTATTGGATGAGTTTCAATTGTTGATACCCAAGGTGTGGACAGGATGCTTGGATATGTCCATTCTACCACCACCCTGCTCTACCCTTGCCATTCTTGGCTAATTGAAAGATCTGCCAAGGGGGTTTGCACCAGGGTCCAGGAGACTGTGAATGCCACTTTAAGAGAGGCAATGGTCCCTGCCACCTTGAAAGAGGCAGTAATTAGACAACCCCTTAAAAATACTAACCTGGACCCAGAGCTGGTTGTTAACTACTGACCAGTAGCAAACCTCCCTTATTTGGGCAAGGTGTTGGAGCGGGTGGTGGCTGGACAGCTCCAGCACTGGTGGATGAAACAGAATTTCTGGATCCATTTCAATTGGGTTTCAGGCTGGGTTTTGGAACAGAGACCACCTTGGACACCCTTTACAATGTCCTTTGCCGGGAGGGAGACAGGGGGAGTGCAACCCTGTTGATACTCCAGGACCTCTCAGTGGCTTTTGACATCATTGACTTTGGTGTCCTGGATAGGATGGCCAGGTTGGGAGTTGGAGGCACTGCTTTGCTGTGTTTCTGTTCCTTCCTGGCTGACTGTGTCCAGAAGGTGGTGCTGGGGGATAGTAGCTCTACCCTGTGGTAGTTACATCATGGGGTTCCACAGGGATCGATCCTATGGAACCACTGTGAGAGGTCACCAGAAGGCTTGGGCTGAGGAGTCAGCAATATGCTGATGATAGACAAGATGGAAGTGCTGTTATTGGGGGCTTTGCCAGACAGATTAGAGGGCCATTTCCCTGTCCTGGACAGGATTGCACTCCCCCTAAGGGACAGGGTCTGTAGCTTGGGGCTGCTCCTGGACCCCAGTCTAACCCTGGAAGCCCTGGTGGACTCGGTGGCCAGGAGTGCCTTTCTTCACCTGCAGAAAATGTACCAGCTGTGTCCCTACCTGGATGAATGGAGCCTCATGACAGTTATGCATGCAGTGGTAACATCATGTATTGATTACTGCAATGTGCTTTACATGGGACAGCCTTTCAAGGTGATACAGCAATTGTACCTGGTCCAGAATTGTGTGCCACAGCTGGTTAGTGGAAGGGCTGCCAGGGACATCATGCAGATTCTGTATAATCTGCATTGGTTACCTTACCAGTTGTTGCCTGAGCCCAATTCAAAGTGCTTGTTTTGACATATAAAGCCCTAAACAGCTTAGGAACTAGATACCTGAAGGACTTCCTTCTTCCATATAAACCCACCTGGCAGTTAAGATCTAGCTTGGGAGCCCTCCTGAAAGAGCCATCCCTCAAGGAGGTGAAAGGGATGGCTTGTAGGTATAGGGCCGTTTTGGCAGGTGCCCCAGATTATGGAATGCACTCTCAAGTGAGACCCGCCTGGCACCAACGTTAATGACATTTCGGCACCAGATAAAAACCTTCCTGTTCCAGAAGATTTTTAACGGATATAACATTGATTGGGGGTCCTGATGACAATTTTAATGTGTTATTTAATGTATTGTATTTATTGTGTTTAAAAGTTCTTACATTTTACTGTAATTTTATAGGTACTTTAATGTTTTAATTATTTGAATTATTTATTTGAATTATAAGGTACCCAGATACCTTTGGGTAGTGACAGCATATATGCTAAATAAATAAATAAATAAATAAATAAATAAATAAATAAATCCTAACAATATTATGCAAAAAAGGGGAGGAAGGAAAATAGTCTGAAAATATTCACTGCATATTTCAATTCTTTAAAAAGGAGATGTCAAGCTGTGGTTTAAATAAAGGACCATTGCTGTAATTACACATGCAAGCAAAGTGATGCTCAAGGTGTTGCATGAAAGGTATATATATATATATATATATATATATATATATATATATATATATATATATATATATATATATATATATATATATATATATATATATATATATATATATATATATATATATATATATATATATATATATATTTTCGTAGATTTTCAAATAGGTATGCATGTTAGGGTGGATTCGGGTTTCTTCCCGTGTAGAAATCTGGTTGTTTTGGCGACGTTTCGACGAAAGGCTGGTGTTCTGGCTTCTTTCTTCTTGAAGCAAAGTGTGGTCTCAGTTGAAGTCCTTCTATAAATACTGCTGGGGGTGTGGTTTGCTTGCTCTGTTGCTGATTGTAGGTTCCTTTGTTCCTTTGTTCTTTTGTGATCTGCTGTGTGGCTGAGGCGATCGTTAAGGGATTAACTGCTGATGGCTGTTTAGATGGCTGTTTACATGCTGGTGGGTTAGATGGCTGGTAGGTTCTGGCAGTATCCTGGGCTTTGGTGGAGTGGGGTCCTGTGTCTTGTGAATTCATTTTGGTCTGGCTACGTGTCTGTGGTCTCCCAATGTTTTTTTGGGGTGTGTGAGTGTGCTCCATGTGGTGACTGGAGTGGGGTGCCGCAGTAGATGGTGCAGTCGTGGTTTTGTTATTGGATGGTGGTTTCGTTTCATCTGTGGGAAGGGTCTGGGTTTGTGTTTGGTGTGGATGGAAGGTGGTGGCATCTTGTGTCCTTTTGGACCTGGTGTCAGTCTTTGTGACAGAGGCTCGTCTGTTGACCAGGGCTAGTTTCCAGATGTCAGGCAAGCGGGAGGTGTCATCACGTTTATTCATGTTGTTTGGGTGTTTCTCTATTTCAATGGCTTCCATGATTATTCGACTGTTGAAGTGTTCAGTTTTGGAGATGAGTTTGGTTCTTTCAAAGTCAATTTCATGACCTGTTGTTTTTATGTGCTGGAAGAGAGAGGAAGATTTTTCTTCTTTTTGACTGCGTTCTTGTGTTCTGCGATGCGTGCGCTTATTCTCCTGTTTGTTTGTCCGATGTATGTGGCTGGACAGACTTTGCATGGTATTTCGTAGACTCCTTGGTTTTCTAGCTCAATCTTGTCTTTGGGGTTTCTTAAGATGTTGGCTATTTTTTGGTCGGTGCAAAAGGCTGTCTTGATATTGTGTTTGTGGAGAATTTTGCTGATTTTGTCTGTGGTGCCTTTGATGTAAGGGAGGAGGGGCGGTGCCGTTGTTCTCTTCTGTTTCTTGGTTCTTGGGGGTGTTTCCTTTTGGATTAGTTTGGTGATGGTGTTTTTTTGGAATCCGTTCGCAATTAAAACATTCGAGAGAGTGTAATTCAGTTTTTAGGTGGTCTTTGTCAGCGAGGCGTTTGGTTCTGGAGATGAGGGTTTTTGCTACGGAGTTGATCTGTGCAGGGTGGTGGTGTGATTGTGCATTTAAGTAGCGGTTTGTATGTGTTTTTTTCTGGTAGATGGTATGTCCTAAGGAGCCGTCGGGTTTTTGTAGATTAGGACGTCCAGGAAGGGAAGTTGGTTGTTGGCTTCTATTTCCATAGTGAATTGTATTTTGGGGTGTAGGCTGTTGAGATGTGTGAGGAAGTTGTTCAGTTTATCTTTCCCGTGTGGCCAGATAACAAAGGTGTCGTCAACATATCTGAGCCAGAGTTTGGGTTTATGTTCGGACTTCTGTAACGCGTTGGTTTCAAAGTGTTCCATATATAGGTTTGCGATGACCGGTGAGAGGGGTGATCCCATGGGTGCTCCTTCTATCTGTTTGTATCTTTGTCCATTGTGGATGAAGTATGTGTTGGTTAGGCAGTGGTTGGTCAGATCTAGGATGTGTTTGGGGGGGGTGGATTTGTTGTGGATAGCTGTCAAGGCTTCTTGAATGGGCACTTGTGTGAAGAGCGAAACAACATCGAAGCTCAAAGTAGGTCATTGGGTTGTAGGTCTTGTTTCTTTATAATTTCTATGAAGTGGAAACGAGTTTTGTACGTATGAAGTGATGGATTCTGCATAGGGCTGGAGTTGTTTGGCAAGAAATTTGGCGAGGTTTTGTAGAGGTGAGCCTATGGAGCTGACTATGGGTCTGAGAGGTGTTCCTTCTTTGTGAATCTTGGGGAGGCCGTAGAGCTTGGGGCATCTGGATGATTTCTCTCTGGGGATGATGCTTGGCTTGATTTCTTCACTTAAGGGAGAGGCTTTTATTTTGGCTTTGGTGGTTTTTTCCAGGTAGGTGGTGGGGTCTGTGTTCAAAGGTATGTAAGCAGGGTCTTGTAGTAGGTTGGATAATTTGGCTTGGTAGTCGGATGTGTTCATCACCACTGTGGCATTGCCTTTGTCTGCTGGGAGAATGATTATGTTGTTGTCTTTCCTCAGGTTGGAGAGGGCTTTTTGTTCTTCTTTGTGTAAATTGCTTCTGGGTGGTTTGCTGGAGCAGAGGACATTGGTGACTTCGAGTCTGATTTTGTTGGCTTCATCTGGGGTTGATTTTGGTTAGGCTGGCTTCCACTCCGCATATGATGTTTTCGGTGGGGATGTGTCTGGGGGCGATTTGAATCCTTTGGAAAGGACTTTGGTCTCTGCGATGGTGAGTGTCCTGTCTGATATGTTGTGAACTGTTTGTTTCATGGGCTGTTGTGTGGGGGGTTGGGCTTCTGGCGTTTTCCAGTTTGTGGAGTTTGTTGGTGTGTGTGTCTGTCTTGTGGGAGGTCTCTGTTTCAGCTCTCCAGGCGGCCAGTTGCTTGGATTTGTTCCAGAGTGTTGGGTGGATTTTGTTGCTGAGTTTGAGGTGGAGAGTGAGTAGGTCTCTGTTGGTTTGATCTAGTAGGTATCTTTTCCTGTGTAGTTCTTCTGATTAGGGCTAGTTCTGTTCTTTTCAGGATCCTTTCGCTGGATGGGGTTTTGAGTGGAATTTCAGTTGGAAGCTTGTTCACATTTTGTCTCGGCAGTTGCGTAGGAATGCAATGTCACATAAGATGGTGGCTCTTCGGACTTCTAGTTTCTCGTAGGTTCTGGTCAGCTGGAAGGTTTTCCTCTGGTCAGCTGGAAGGTGGTGGCATCTTGTGTCCTTTTGGACCTGGTGTCAGTCTGACACCAGGTCCAAAAGGACACAAGATGCCACCACCTTCCATCCACACCAAACACAAACCCAGACCCTTCCCACAGATGAAACGAAACCACCATCCAATAACAAAAATGCACCATCTACTACCCCACTCCAGTCACCATGGAGCACACTCACACACCCCAAAAAAATTGGGAGACCACAGACACGTAGCCAGACCAAAATGAATTCACAAGACACAGGACCCCACTCCACCAAAGCCCAGGATACTGCCAGAACCCACCAGCCATCTAACCCACCAGCATGTAAACAGCCATCTAAACAGCCTTCAGCAGTTAATCCCTTAACGATCGCCTCAGCCACACAGCAGATCACAAAAGAACAAAGGAACAAAGGAACCTGCAATCAGCAACAAAGCAAGCAAACCACACCCCCAGCAGTATTTATAGAAGGACTTCAACTGAGACCATGCTTTGCTTCAAGAAGAAAGAAGCCAGAACACCAGCCTGAAGATGACGAGTGAGACCTCGTCGAAACGTCGCCAAAACAACCAGATTTCTACACGGGAAGAAACCCGAATCCACCCTAACATGCATATATATATATATATATATATATATATATATATATATATATATATATATATATATATATATATATATATATATATATATATATATATATATATATATATATATATATATATATATATATATATATATATATATATATATATATAGTTTGACCACCAGATGTTTTTTTCTCCATATATATATGGAGAAAGAAACATCTGGTGGTCAAACTAAATTCAAACCTGGAAAAGGTGGCTGAGATAATATTGTAAATATTCACTGGTTACTGAAGTGTTTTGGTTTGGTTTGATATCTATCAAAGACTTGATGCATTTTCCCAACCAAAAAGCAACTTGTTTTGAATTAGTAAAAATGGCAGGTCAATATACCTCTTTGTAGTTTGCTCTAGATGGTTAGATATGATCTCTTGTATTAGTTGTTGTAGAAAAGCAGCGATTGAAGCAACAGAACTGTTAAATACCATGAAATACATATGCCACTGTATTCACTTTCTACAATTTAGGAGCTTCCTGGGCACAAGTAAAGACGGATTTCAATTATGTACTCACAGCACTGAACTAGAACATTTTATTGAAGGAAACATTAGCTCAGTTTTCTGAGGGCTTTGCTCACAATGGAATCATTGGAGTCTAAAATGAATAATGTATTTTTAGATCCCCTAATTACAGACAGATACATGCTACTATCACTCCAAGAAACCGTTATAGTTAATTGTGTCAATTTTCAAACTACTCTTTCTCCTAAATACTTCTTCAGCATTTCTTACTAATCAGCAGCTTCTATCAATAAGTTCAAGATTCATTATCACCCATGTAGAAACTATTGTGAACAGAGCTGTAAATATACATTTTTCACAACTTCAGGAATCAATGAAAAATAATACAGTTGTTTCTTCTATGAACCTCTCCAAAATAACACCTTGCAATTTCTGTCAAATTAAAATGTGTTTGACTGACAAAGCTGCTTGGATGACGAATGAAATGTTTTGATCTCTCAAGAAAAGAAGTCCAGTTGCCATGACTCAACTTCCGGATAAACTCACCTGGATGACTGAGAATCTTCACAGATGTTTTTGACTATTGTTAATGGCCACGGTGATGATTTTTTGTACAGCTGCTCTAGAATGGCATATTTAAGAGAATCTTCAGCTGGAAAGCAATCAGTGGTTATGTTAGGGCCTCAGAGGGATTAGAGAGCCTGTGATGTGTCTACCCAACAATTTGGAGAATTTTTTGCCAGTTCCTGCTGGCAGAAACATCGTGGGCCGAAGTTTTGCATCCACAGTGTTTTACAGGCTTTTCATGCCTTAAACCTAAGACATGAAGCTGGCTTGCTACTGGAATAAAATAAAATTAGTAGACTAGATCACAGCAGCAGTATTATCTTAGAATTACAAAGCCAAGAGAAGCCATAAGTTGCTAGTTTGTGGAACATCCTGCCACAAACTGTGGTGATGGCATCTGGCCTGGATGCCTTCAAAAGGGGATTGGACAGATTCCTGGAGGAGAAGTTCATTACAGGTTACAAACCATGATGGAGTTGTATAATCTCCAGGCTTAAAACTGGGGTACTTCAAGGGCCAGATGCAGGGGAGTGGTATCAGGAGATGGATATCTAGTCTTGTGCACTCCCAGACACATTTGGTGGGGCCACTGTGAGATACAGGAAGCTGGACTAGATGGGCCTTTGGCCTGATCCAGCATGGCTCTTCTTCTGTTCTTCTGTTCATATGCATCATCAAGTCCAGCCTGTCAATAAGGCACAGTGAAGAACTGAACTCCCAAACTCTGGCTCTGCAACCAAATACCTAAACTACTAACCTATCAGTAATGTGGCTATAATGCTATATTATTTCTGCATGTATTCTCTCTAGAATTCAAGCTTTCTCTCTCCCTCCCCCAGCCTCAAGGTCATATCATGGCAATGGGAATTAAGGCTGAAAATTTCATGTTGCACTTGCAAAAGTTGGCCCTCTGGAAACATTTCTGGTGCATTTCACAGCGCTGCCATTTTTTTATTAAAAAATTTCCATTCAGCTGCTACATTACAGAAACATGGAAGATGTATTTCCCGACACATTGCATTTGAAAGCTTTAAAACATCGCATATCTTTGAATCAACCTGTTTAATAGCAGTGCGGACCATGTGCAACATAATTGTCAATCCACCTAACAGATAAAAAAACAAAATGGCAGAAAATATTTTAAAAGGGGAAAGAAGGGAGGGAGAGAGGGAGGACACGAGAGATAATAAAATAGAAGAGTTTCTCCTGAAATGTTTTGTGTACTGCTTTCATTGAAGGCATTTGTTACCTGTCTAGCACATTTTCACTTTGTAACTTTTAGTCTGGCCCAAATAAATTTGTAAGTGTACTCTTATTAGGCAATAAGAGGAGACAAGCTGTGCTGGAAAGTGGATGTCTAAATGTTTCTGTTTTCCATCACATTTGAAAAGAGAACTCATACTTTTCCACCACAGGAAACAGAATCCATGTGTCACACCACTAAGGACAGGCACTTTTTTAAAAAAATGTGGTGACAGACAGGATCAGTAGAAGCACTAGTATATATTCAAATACCTACTCCTTGTCAGATACAATATCTGTCATACGTAAAACACATACAAACATCTCAGAAATTCTACAGGCAAAAATACAGGGTAAGATTCTACAGCCACTCATCTATCACGGGCTATCCTCAGTAGTACTTATCTAAGAGAATATCTGTATTATATTGCAGAGTTGATTGCTCTAGTGATAATTTCATGGCAGTCAGAGTCCTCACAGATGTTGAAAATCTTATTTATAAATAACTATACAACTAACCAGCATTCTTTTAAAAGACTCACTATAGTTTCTAATACAATAATAGGACTGTTAAAACAAGAGACAAAAGTAGTGACTAGATTTGAAATTACTGAAATGTCATGCACATTGAAAGGCTAATCCCAAGACTGAAGGTTCTTTGTGAAACTATGGTTTCATTTTACAGGAGTTCTTTTTTGTTTTGCAGAGGTTTTAGCTCTCAAAGTTTCACTTGAATTCATGTAAGACAAACCCAACATTCCACACATCCTTTATTGAATATATCAATTCCTCTAAATATGACACAAACAGAAAGCCTGTACATAATAATACATTATATAAAAGTCTTCATACAAAGAGAATAATTTCAGATGATTTATAAATTGAACCAAGGCTATTTCTGCAACTGAAACACAAATGCAAAAGGAAAAAAAATATTAAATGTTCCTGCCAGTCTAATGTTGATAAGTACTTCTTTGTTGTTTCATGTACTGTTCCATCTCAAGCACAAACAAAACTCATGTACAACTATTTATGACAAAGTGTATTTATTTCCCCTCCCCATAAATATGCTACTTAAAAGCCAGTCCAAAGATTGGGCCAATTCTGAATCCTCATTGTAGAAAGAAAGTGGAGGAGCGCAAAATCACTTGCAATTGTGGAAAATTGCATTTTCTTTGTATTAGTTCATTTGAGTCATATTCAGTTTTAGCAGAAACAAACACAAATATGGCATTAGTGGCTAAAAATAACAATCTCCCCCCCAAAAAACATATACCTGCATGTTCCCATAAATATTCCAGGGAGATTCTTCTATAATTCAGCACCTTTGCTAGTTAGAAATCTAACCTGAATGGATTATTAAATTTTTTTTGTGATACACAGCGGGTTCATTCAGTCATCATAAAACTGTAGATATAGGAAAGGAACTGCTCCTTCTACTCTGAATCATCTGTGGTGGAACTGGATAATCTAGCTGGATGTTCACACTTCAACCAGTCTATACAACACCAGGACTTGCTGGCATGTTCCTGGTATGATTTGAAGAGCTAATTCATAGGTAATATATACTTGAATAGGCCATTTTGTTTTGTTCTTGTTTATTTCACGTAGAGTTTCACACTGAGCTAGGACTGTGTAGCTATCAAACAGATGCAACTGTAAACCGCCCAGAGGAGCCGTGTAGCTAGAGGGAGTGGTAGACAAATAAAATAAAATAAAATAAAATAAATTTAGGGTGCAGTATCTTCTGTAGCTGACAATTACACACCTCCCCTCTGGTCTATAATAATAACACTGATGTTCTTAAAGTGTAAGTTACCTTGGTTTCTTCTGCTGCTGCTTCAGCTTATTTTTTCCATGAATGAACTAAGGTTGCCAAAATCGTAACAATAAATTAAAGTGACCAATGCCAGGCTATTACTGCTGGTGAATTCAATTTTATACATAGCTGTTTCCAGACATGGTGCGGCCAAGCCTTTATCTTCCAACACAGAGGACATATATCATGCAGGGACATTATTTTTTTGGCCAAAAAAGGTCTGGTGGAAGAAACCCACAATAAGACACAGTAAAGATATTTCTGGATAATCTCTACTGCTACCCAGAAAGTAAATTGTCATCGCAATAAGAGAATTTCAGAACACAACTTTCTTTCCATGTTGAACAGAGGATATATTCTTAAAATGACAGGTGAAAAACCAAGAACGTGTATCCCATTTGATGGTGACTTCCATGTGTTTACTTTATCACTAGAGACAGGCAGGAACTGAAAAAATGGCAATTCGTTTCAGTTCGGTTTATTTCCTAATTCGGATCATTTTGTTAATTATGAAATGAATTTTTAGAAAAAAAAACCATTTTGTAATTTGTTTAAATTCAGGTTCGTTTTCTTTTTTTTTCCTTTTTCTTTTGAACTCCCCTGGTCAGTTTTTGTTTTTCATTTTTTCATTCTTTTCTTTATCGGGTTATTTTTATTTTATTATTTATTTATTTATTTATTTATTTATTTATTTTTTTTACTGCCAACCACATGGCCTGCCCACCAGCTGTAGCGCTAGCCGGTCGGCTTTGTTATTTTATTAAAAATTTCTCCTGCCAGCCCTGCGGGTCAGTTCCGGTGCTCACAAGCCAGTTCGGTGGACCACAGCTCAATCAGGTCTTTTGGGGTTTTTTGTTTATGTTTTTAATTTATTTTTTCTCCTGCCAGCCCATGGGCTGGTTCAGAGGCCCACGGGCCAGATCAAGTAATTTTAATTATTTTATTTTATTTTATTTTATTTTATTTTTACTGCCCACCACGTGGTCCGCCTACAGCCAGGAGGGCCAAACCAGGACCACTCCACTCAGGTAGAAGACATCGGCAGAATGAAAAAAAAACTGAAACAAAACAGAAATTTTCTTTTCATTTCATTTCACTTTTCTTAGAGGGAGCAGTTCATTATTTGATTGTTACCTAACAAAATGAATAACGAATAATGAAATAAACCAAAAGTTCACTTTGTGCCCATCTCTATTTATCATGTTTGTTGGTCCTATTCCAATGTCTATTTGTTTAGCAGGACATCTGTTAAAAAGCACTAAGTGCATACAGCTGTAAGTACATAGGGCTAGGCCATGGCCCAATGTTACACTGGAATACTTAAAGATAATTTTTTTCCTTCTCTTGTCCCTTCACATACTTTGAAATCAGCTTGGCCCTCCAGGAATGTTTCTAAGACATACATAGTGGAAAACCCCTCCACCCAAGTTGCTGATGGAACACTTTTAGTCAGTGGAATGACACTGTTGCTTCTGGGCCATGGTCTGTCATACATTTAACCCCAAATATGACAGGTTTAATGGATTACTAAATATGCTTTGCTCTCCACGTGAGGTATTCTGTCAACATGCAGATAGAGCAATTAACATTGTAGCTGAAGCTAGCTATACTCTCTTTACAAATTCAAGTATGAAGAAAGTAGAACTAGGGGACATACACTAAAATTGAGGGCTGGGAGAGTGAGAACAGACAAAATAATTTTTTTACTCAGTGTGTTGTTAGTCTGTGGAACTCCCTGCTACAAGATGTGGTGATGGCATCTATCCTGGATGCCTTCAAAAGGGGATTGGACAGATTTCTGGAGGAGAAGTCCATCACAGGTTACAAACCATGATGGAGATGTGTAATCTCCAGGCTTAAAACTGGGGTACTTCAAGGACCAGATGCAGGTGAGTGGTATGAAGAGATAGATATCTAGTCCTGTGCACTGCCAGGACATATTTGGTGGGGCCACTGTGAGATACAGGAAGCTGGACTAGATGGGCCTTTGGCCTGATCCAGCATGGATCTTCTTATATTCTTATGATCTTATGTAAGGAATCTGTAAATAAGACCTCTGCTTATTGGAGAAAGGCCCCTCTGACAACCAACTGAAAATAATAATCCCATAGGTTTAAATAAGATTCCTTGATTGATTTTAAAACAGTGTTGGGCAGAGCTTGAGCTTCTGAAGAAAAATGTTTTATATCTGTCTCTTTTTTGAGTTGCTTTGTTAGTTTTCTCAACTGTTTAGGCAAGGCAAGATAACACAATTACATGGCTAATAAACCACCACAGCTGGGTGGAAGAAAGGAGCGATCATATTACAATTGTATTTACCACTCAGCAGGCAGACAGGACAGGCAAGCAAGGTGGCTGCCTTTGGATATATTACTTGACAAAACTGAACTGAATCTCTGCTTCCTTATATTATCTGAGTAGAAACCATGGCTTATTGAAATGTATTACAACAATTTTGTTCCTTAGTTTCCACAAGTGTATAATTATGAGAGTTGAATGAGAAGACACAGTCTAAATCCTTTTAGAAGCTCTTCCTGCCAAAGTACAAATCTCGGCTGATCAGCCAGCTGACAGAAGAGGAGCAAGCAATACTTCAGAATTAATGATGGTAGCCTACCCCTGGTGCCCCTGTGGCCACTGGAGTTCAGTGTTGCTGCTGCAGTTTCAACAAGTACATGGTATTTACCGTGTAATGCCAACAACCACCACATAATGATGCCTTTGCTTTTAGTCGTCTTTAATTATTACTTTGGACTTTTGTGGTATGCCCTTTCTCTCCCTCACTTACAGTGTTGATCTTCTTCCTAATTAAGTCTAAATTTCTCATAGTACATGATTAAATTATTCAGTGTCATGTGTCCAAAGCAATAATGATACTGAAAACAAAGGGAAGAAGTGGCATTATTTGTTTGTTGTTTCTTCCTGTCTTAATTAAATTAGTATGAGGATCAGTTTAGCCACCAGGTCAATTATACGAAATATACTGTGGATAAAAAAAAAAAATTCACATTTTACAAATGTGTTTATATGTTCCTCAGAAAAATGCTCAAATAAGCAGACAGAAGGAAAGGCAATGAGGTAAAAAGATACTGATTGTTATCTTTTATTAGTAATAGCCTTTACCAGTAAAGCCCGCCTAATCACTGTTGAGTGATAACCAGTGGGGAACATTGCTTAGACCCAGATTTATTTATTTACTAAACTTATATACTGCTTCATCTGGGGGTTGGTGTACAACATAACAAAGAACAGATTGCATGTATATTAATAAATTACAGAAATACAAAAATCAAGCATATTAAAACACATAGTTCTACAAATAGAATCAGTTAATAGTAACAAACTATAAATTAACAAAAAGGTAATCAGAAGTAGAGGTGAATACATATGGTGTTATATGCATCCAAATAATCAACAACACTTGAGGAAAGCTTGTTTGGAAACTCTTGTTATTAAAAGGCATTTAAATATGCCCAATGAAGGGGTTAAGCAGATTTCTGTGTGCAGTTGTTTACACAATCAGAGGGAAATCACTGAGAAGGCCTGGTTCTTTGTTACAACCTTCAATACTTCTCTTGGGTTGGTATCCTCAGACACCCAGCCTCATAAAAGTAGTGACATGGGCAGTTTTCTGTGGGAAAAGCCTTTCTGACAGATATCAAAGCCTTAAACCACTTAGGGCTTTATCTCTTACCATCAAAACCAAATTTGTAACCAGCGCAGAGCAGCTAGTGTTGGTGTCATCTCTTCCCAGTTAGTAATCTGGTCACTGTTTTCTGGACTAGCTCCAGATTCCTCCTTAACCTCACAGGCAGTCCCACACAGAGAGCATTACAGTAGTCTAATCCTGAAACAGTGAGTGCATAGACCAACAGGGTGAGGGCCCCACTGTTAAGGCAGTCACACAGCAGAACAGTCTACAGTAGTTGGAAGTGTGTGGAGCAAACCATTGATGCCACCTGGGTTTCCATGGTGAGTTTCAGGTCCAAGAGGACACCCAGGCTGCACTTTTGTGGGAAGAATCATCCCCCTTCCAAAAGAGAGGAAGTTTCCAAATCTGCCAACACCAGGAGGGCCCACACAGAGGACTTCCATTTTGCTTGGAATCTTGCCAGTCCAGGACATTTCCCAGGCAGTACTCAAGGGATGGAACAACATCCACTACAGATGGATAAAAATAGATATAGAGCTAGGTGTCATCAATATACAGATGGCATGAGGCTCCATATCCCCAGATGATCCCTCCCAGTGGTCTCACATAAATGTTAAGTGGCATGGGGTGAACTCTGTAATTGAGGGTTCAAGGGGTGGAAGCCATCTTGTCCAGCTCTCCTCTTGTTTTGTTTATCAAGGAAGGATCAGGATCAAGCCAAGAAGGAGCCCCTAATCTGCAATGAGGGATTGCTCTGCTTGTGCAATCAGCTCCCCAGTGCAGTAATCCATGGGCAGATTTTGAGCTCTGCTACACTGTGGTAATAGATATAAAGTTTAGTGCTCACACAGCCCATTTCAGCACACATGGGATGACAGAAATCATCTACAAAACTTCACTTTCTGCCTCTCTAAGAGTCATGTTTCATAAACGGGAGACACATTAACTGTCTAGATGAGCTTCAGCTTCCTGACAAAAACATTCTCTGTTATCGCTATTCTTACAAACCTTCTTTTCTTTGGTGAAAATTAATGACCTGACATGTCAAAGCAGTCTTATAAGGAATGAACGACTCTAATCCATTTTATAAATGCCAACTTTAAATAAGTGGTCTACCCATATCTATCATATTCACACTAACATATTCACATCAACCTTGACTGCTATGAATTTCCTTGATAGTGCTTAGACAAATATTGGATCTCATGTACAAAAATCTTTGTAGGGATCTAATTCTTACCATCAATAACAGAGTTTGGAACAGTCTTGTAAATTAATGTTTAATTATCATCATTGACTGGAATGATATGAATTGTTTACTAAATTAGTCTAGCTAAATATTAGTTTAATTCTAATAAATTAAAAATGACATAAAACCCAATTTGATATCAAAACACAAGAGGAGCAATATAGTATATCCAGTCTATTGCATTGAGGAGTGTGCAGAGCTCTACCCTGCAGAAACCAAACAACCACTAAAAACGAGGATGGCCCAGCACAGGAGGGGCAACAGCTCAGGACCAGAATAATTGGTGTACCTTCATTTGAAAGACAAAGGACACTCATTCAAAGGTGAGGATGTACACATATTAGACAGAAGGGGTAGGTGGTTCAAGAGAGGGTTCCATTCATGGGAGCATTGAAAACCCATCTCTCAACACAGTTGGGGGCCATAAGCAAAATCTGTCTGCCACTTATTTCTCTGCCCTTTCATCAATCTCCAGACAAATCTGAAGCACTTCACATCTTCACCAGGAAGGCCACAGCTAACAACCTATACTTAATGGGTCTCTTGGGAAGGCTTGCATAACTGGGACTTTCACACACTCCAGGCCATTGTACATCTAAGGAGCCTATTTATTGACCAACTAAGGAGCGTATTCAGACCAGCGTGGTGTGAAATCAAGGTGAAATATAAATTGGAGACTTCACAACTAACTTTCCTCAGAATGACAAAGCTGCTCGGAGGTGTAGCAAAATGTTTTGATCTCACAAGAAAAGAAGTCCAGTTACCATGACTCAACCTCCAGATAACCTCAGAATCTGGCAGTTGAGTCATGGCTACTGGACTTCTTTTTTGAGAGACAGAAACGTTTCGCTGTTCATCCAAACAGCTTCATCGGTCTGAATACAGCTAGTGCAAGTACTCCATCTTATAGTCAGCTTTGACCTCTTGTCATCCTGGTCTGAATTAGGCTCATAAGATGAACAATGGCCTGAATAGGCTTGTTAGGGAGACAATAGTATCCATAGCTTTAAGGTGAACAATGGCCTAAGGTGCTGAAACCTGAGAATCTTAACAGACATAACTCAATTGTTTTAAGTAATTTCATCTATTGGAACAACAGGAACAAAGATGCAGCCTTATTATTTGTCTACCCAAGACATTATTTTCTTTAGTAGTGACTTTTCTTCTTTGGTAATGACATCCCAGGATCTCAAGCAAAGGTCTTTCTCACCACCTGGTAGGTGATCACTTTAACAGGCATCCATTGCCATTAAATTAAGCATCACCCCACAGATGATTGATTTCCACTTAGGAAGACACTGTTGTCAGTATAAAATAAAAGGAGTATCTGCACATTGTTTAACTTTCACGTGCTAAAGATGACATCTTGAAACATGTAAATATTGCAGTGTGGAAACAGTAATTTAAATTCTATTTTTCTTTCCTCGTGGCAGAATATAACATATGTAAAGTGTATCCAACAAAAGTACATGGAGAGCAGCAGGCTTTGTCCAAATAGTAGAATAATGACCTCATTATACTATCTTTTAAAAAATCCCCCAATGAGCATGTGGATTCATGTTTGGAAGTAGGAAAGCTCTATCCCTGTGTGCCTAAGGCAGCAGAAAAACTCTCAGTGCATATGGCAAAATACAGTTTATGGGAGTTCTTTTATGTTACACATAAGTGCAACATGGTGCCACTCACTGCTCCCCAATGCGCATCCCTTAAATATTTGCCAGAAATCTATGAAAAGGGAACATCATGTTCCTGACCTAGTATGAAATATATTTATATACAAAGGGCTGTAATGAAGGAACTACAAAAGATTCTCAATTGTACAAGTCACTAGAGAACAAACCAAAGTCATATGTGCTATAATAGTCTCACTCTCAGTTATTATGAAGAGGTTTGAAAGCTGGATGGTGAAGAAAGCCAATTGGGGGATTCATTCAAAATATGGTGTTGAAGGAGAACTCTACAGACAGACAAAAATGAGTGCTAAATTATATCAAGCCTGACCTCTTTCTAGAAGCAGAAATGATTAACTAAGTCTCACGAAGAGTCGGTCATAACTGTAACAACACAACAACAGCACAGTAGCAGCAGCAGCAGCAACAACAACAACAATTGTACTTTGGACATCACAAAGAGGCAAGACTTTTACTGGAAAGGATAGCAATGCTGAGAACAGTTGGTGACAACTTGGAAAAAAGGAAGACAAATTTGAGATGGATTGATTCAGTAAAGGAAATCATGGTCCTGAATTTTCCAGAGCTGGGCAGCATTGTAAGCAACAAGACCTTGTAGAGGCCATTATTCATAGTGCCATAGTAAGTCAGAAGCAATTTGACAGCAAATAAAGTCACACACATGTCAAAGACTATTATACTGTGTGTACATCATTTAGTATTGACTGCAGAATAATATTCTGTAATCTGTAATGAAATAGTGGTACCCAGGTTTAAGAATGCCTCAGTTAACAAAATTTTCATTTCACAAATGGAAATCAATTGAAAATAATGCCTCTGTTTACAAAGATTTTTCCAAAGAACCTCAGTTTACAATTATTTTCAAAGGACTTCCTTTCCCAGAATGCATTGCGCCCCCATGCAGTTCTGGTTTACAAAATCTCTGCTTGATGTAACATACCGGAGGCTGCATTAATTTTGCATACTGAGGTACCACTGTATTTTTGATGAAAACATGGTCATAATGATCTTCCTTTCCTATGACCAGTTGCACTCCAGGCAACATTCACTCCTGACTATATCAGCACAAGAAGCAAGAGCGAATGAGTGGGAAATCTTGCAGTCCTTTAGCAGATGCAAAGAGTCAATACAATGACATTTGCACACTGAAAATGAACACGTGACCTCCATATTATGCACCCAGCCAGTGATGTAGCCCATATCTATTGCTGCTCTGCTGTTTTTAATGTAAAAAGAAATAATGATAATAATGGCATCTGAGATACAGAGTAGCTGATGTTATGGTATTTGGGCATTGAAACAGAAAATCTGTATTGCTGCTTATCTTGGACATTTTGTTTTATTTAAAGTTCATCCTGCCCATCTAGTGGCCACTGCTTTGGACAGTTTAGAATGTCATAACAAAAATATATAATAAAACTACAACATTAATCTAACTAAATATCACACAAAGATTTTTTAAAAAGAGTGCCAATGGAAATGGCACATGGGAAGACATGAAGGAGAAGAACTCCAAATGATATATAGACAAAGGTAGTCATGGATCAGAACAGCATGTGTACATATATGAAATACAGATAAATCAGGGCTATGTTGAATAGGAATACTGCAGGTACAAAGCACACATAATGCATTTCAACTAAGTGGTGTTACTGGTAAAGTGGTCTTCATTGCTATGCTTATTTTAAGACAAATCTGTCTTCTAAAAACATTGGCCTTTTAAATATTTGCTGCTGTTAGGTTTAGAAACTTCTGTTTTTCTTGTTGACATTTTGAAATGGCTCCAGGGGACACACAATCTTAATCAGCATGAATGAAATCGATAGAGCAAACAGTGCCTTGCAATTGAATTGATAAACAGTTGTAGCTAGATTAGCAAAATTAGCAGCTAATAATGTCACCTTTATAACACCTATGGTGCCATTTTGTGGACTGTGGGAGGGTATTCCAAAAGCTGCAGGGCACGTCCAATGTCAGAACCTTACTTACCCCCTTACCCCACATCAACATGCTGGCTCATATGTTTCTACAGTAATAAAGAGGTTCTGTTTTCTTGGATCCTCAGTACAGAACATGAAATTATTTTACCTAGAAAGACCACTTTCTCAAGTGGCAAGGGGATCTAACTGGGGCAGCATATTAAAAGAACCCTTGTGAACGTTAACCCCTACCTCTCTAGAATGCAGTCTATTGTGTACTTTAATTGTTTCATTATATGAGTTGTCTTGCATGGCCAGGCTATGTGTGTTGTGTCATTACAGTCATGACTAACTCTTCGTGACTCCATGTCCATGGAGTTTTATTGGCAGGAATGCTGGAGTGGCTTGCCAGTTCCTACTCCAGGCGTCTACAGCACCTGTGATTCCCTGGTGGTCTCCCATCCAAGTACTAACCAGGGCCGACCCTGCTTAGCTTTTGAAATCAGGAGAGATTGGATGGAGTGTGCAAGTATCTACCTAACCTTATCTGTATCCAAATGTTTCCCATAAAATTTGGAACCAGCCTGCACCAACTTGTTTTGAGTGAAACATAGTTTTGGGAACATAGTGGGCATTAAATAGAGGGTACAGTGTGCTTTCCTTTCAAGCAGCTTGGATTTTCCTTTAAGTAGGTGGGGGGAGGTTGCCTCCAAAGAAGCATTTTGTGCCGGGGAATGATTAATCAGTTAAGCCATTTTAAATGCAAACAGGCAGCAGTGCTTGGCAGAGAATCCAGAGATGTGTAGGTGATTCTTCTAGTTGGTATCCAAATTCCAGGAATATGTTCAGGCAAGACAGTAGAAGAATTTTTTTCCTTATTGATTTCAAAATGCACCACAGTTCTAATAGGAACAAATGGCTCATTCACCTTGTGGGCAATTGACAGTGTCTGGCTCCATCATGTCATTGGCCAAAAAAGTACCAGTACTCGTGAGTTGGGTCCTGGCAACATGAGGAAAATAGTCGTTTGTTCTCATATTTTCCATACTTCTGCTGTACTGATCTGTGGTTCCTGGAGTTAATGTTCCAGGAGCATTTAGCATTACAGATTTATTTCTTATCTGAATCATAATGGCCAGCTACACCATGGTATCAATGTATTTTTCCCTTTCTTGGAGTAACAATTTATATTGATAACACCCTGGTGTCATGGGAATAACGTCTGACAGATTTTTTTAAAAAAATTACCTGCCATACCAGTACGTCTTCCCAGTGAAAGGGTTTTATCAAAATATCAATATATTGGCTGCGCAAAAAATAATGTGCATTTTGCAATATTGGTGACTAGAGATGGGCACGACCAGGAAAAATGACGTTTTGAGTTGTCGTGTGTCGGAGCCGGCCCGTTTCGGCTCGTTTCCGTTTGTCGCGAAATTTTTCAAAAAATTTTCATTTCGTTTGTCATTAGTACTGGTTTAGGGGGGGTAGGGTAGCAGGCTCCTGGAGGCACCTCTCTGGGGTGGATGCCTCCTCTGGCCCCCTACAAAGGGAAAAGGAAGGGTACATGACCATGTAGCCATTACGTACCAAGTGGCACTGGCAGAGGCACCTCCCTTTTGGGTGCCTCTAGCTCACCAAGAAGGACAGCATACTGGCGTACAGGTTTGGAGTTTTTTGGAACTTTGGACTGTGAGCGAGGTGAGAGAAGAATGCCTCTGCTGGGCGCCCTCTGACTCACTAAGAAGGACAGTGTACTTGCATGTAGTGCAATGCGAGTACAGATCTGGCTTAGGGTTGGGGTTAGGGCAAGGGCTAGGCTTAGGGTTATTATGGGTAAGGTTAGGGTGAGTTAGTGGGCTGCACCTCTGGGTGCCTCTGACCCACTAAGAAGGACAGTGTACTGGCGTATGGGTTAGGGTTAGGGTTAGGGCTAGGGCTAGGGTTATAGTGGGCTTTTTATGTCCGACTGGCACATCCCAGAAGTCTCAGTCAAAACCTGGCCAAGTGGCCATGCGATTGGTGGAATGGCTCCAAAAATTTGCATGGTCCCATCCCATGGCCAGCCCATCATTGCGCACGTGTAAAAAAATAAAAATAAAAATAAAAATAAAATAAAATAAAATCAATAGAGACGTTTTATTGCTAGAAAAACCCACTGCTGCTACTGTAAAAATTCAGGTAGTTAAAATACCTAATTTTCGCATGTTTCTGTGGTGCTTTGGTGGGTTTTTGGACCACGTTTTCAAAAATAATATTACGGTCGCCATTTTGGATCCCCTCGCACCGCATGGCAAATGGAGACGACGAGACTGATCCCCCCGCAGCCTGGTACCAGGTACAGCAGCCCAGGACAAGAGGGGGAATGGACCCCCAGAAACCACCCCTCTAGTAGGTGCCCTCAGACAGGCATATTTTCGCCTGCTTTTTTGGCCGGAAATCGGGATTTTTTTATTTTTAAAACTTTTTTCTGTGCCACTTGGCATTGCGCGATCGCCGCGCAATGCCATGAACGACAACGACAAATCAGACCCAATTTATCGTTTATCGGTTCAAGTTCGAGTTCTGACAGCTTAATTGTCATTTCTGTTTCCGTTGCGTAATGGAAACGAGGAACGAAAACGGAAACGAGAATTTTGCCAAGTCGTGCCCATGTCTATTGGTGACCATCTTCCTGGCTTCAATTCTGAAAAGTGGGGCTGGTTATTTTCACAGGCAGTTCTGTGGAATGCTTTGGTACAAGAGAGGTAAAAACTATGACACCCTCCTGGTGAGGAGAAAATATTCTGCATTTACACCACTGGCCAGAAAATTGACCCAATATTTACTATGCATTGTGTCACTGGAAAACCCAACAATGAACTAACTGGGAGGGATAACTAGAGAGCATTTACCTTATATGCCCAGGGCCTTGGTTCAATTTGCAACTTTTTTGCAAAGCTGAGTAATTTGTGCACCTGCCTAGCTTATAGTGAATGGAAAGCTTAGGAAATTAAAATCTGACCTCTTGGTATCTAACCTCTTTTGGGTTATGGGTCTCACACTGCTTCAGTAAAGACCTTTCTTTTCAGGCAAGCTTGCCCTGAATGATGGACTACCTATTATGTGTTTTTCATCTGAATTTATAGGATCACATAGACTTTGTCTTTATAACCCCTTATAACCTTGTGTGATTACATTAGCACTATGTTTTCGATGTAAGTTTCCATCATTCTTAACTTTACCTGGAATTTTACTCTCCTTTTAACTGTCTGCATTCTGTTGTAGCTTTAATGTAATGTCTTTTAATGCTGTAAGATGTTCCTCAATTCCCTGTTCTCAACTCTTGAGCATGTCTCTATTGTACTGAACTGTATATTATGCCTCATTACAGTAAACCCCCACCTATCGCAGGTGTTAGGGACCCGACCCGACCCACAATAATTGAAAATCTGCAATATGTGGATGCTGGGTCAGGTCGGGATTGGGCATTTTCTCTGGGGGTTCTTGTACTTACCCCAGGCCTGGCGCTTCCCCAAACGGGCCTGCAAGGAGCTTTCCAGTCCCCCAGTGATCTGGAGGTCACTGCTGGTTTACCGGAAGTCACTTCCAGTTTGTGGGGAAGCACTTCTGAGGCCTCTGACGGGCCTGGGAAGGCCTTTCCTCCTTAATCCAGGGGGGCTTTTTCATATACTGCGGACCCGTGATATACCAGGACCGCAGTATATGAACCGCGAAAAGGGCAGGGGACAACTGTACTATAAGCCACCTTGGGTCCTTTTCCAAGGAGACAGGTGGGGTAAAATACTCTAAAATAAAATAAATAATATATATTATAGAAAACCCCTGCCTATTGAGCGAGTTAGGGACCCAACCCGACCTGTGATAATGGAAAATCTGTTATATACAGATGCTTTGTCAGGTTGGGACTGGGGGGCCTATCTGGGGCCTCCTACACTGAGGTCTGGTGCTATGAACCACAAAATGGTGGGGGATGGCTGTATTTAGCTCTTGTTCACAGTTGTGAGGTTGTTGCATCTGAAAAGCTTTTGCTAAGGAAAAAAGGCCATTATTTGCTGAACATGCCAGATATATGACACATATAAGATGCACAGGAGTGAGAACACTATCCACTGGAGTAGGAGCTGAACAATATGGGTTCAAGTACTGCTCTACTACTGCATCAGTCTGTCCTTCAAAAAAGCTTGTCAAATTTCTTCTCAATGCAAACTGGAGATGGGGGAGATGAGCCACTGATTGTTTAGTCATGGAAGGCTAATCATTCCTGTCCAAAACAAACTGGACATGTTTCTAGAATGCAGAATCACACTTTCAGCAGCAAGGACAGCTTTGTGATATAATGAGCTATTTGCTTCTCTTCTACATACTGTCTGCAAAACAAACCCCAAATGTGCTGGGAAATACCATATAGGTTATGGCACAGTTTGGAAGTCTAAGAAAAAATGCATAGCAATAGCAGTAGCACATAATAAATACATTTTTAAAAATCTATCTGTGGTTGTCCCCCATTCTCCATGGGACATGAAGAAATAATAAAGTATCTTCAAATATCTTGCCCTTAGGACATGATGCATGACAACAAGTCTTTATTAGCGTATTTTTTCATACTTTTCTAGCAATTGTTAGGGTGCTAGTAAAAGTATCTGTATACTGAGGACAATAAACCAAGGAGGCAAATTTGCTGTGAGGGAAAAGACAGTTAAGACATTGACAAATATGGGAACAAATTTCATTGGAATGAACATTATTAATGAAAACAGCTACTGTATTTGAGTTTCACAAAGATGCACTGCATGTGGTTAAATGGTCTTAGTGGATTAAGCAAGAAACCCGAATTCAGGACGCCTTGGTTCAAATTTTAGATGTTGATGAATAAAAATCAACAGAAATGTGCAGGGGACTATTTCACATATAGAATTCCCCCCCACACACACACTATTTTTGCTTATTACAGCCTAGAAAAAAAAACCTTGAATTTATGACATTAAACTACTTTTAATAGGAACAGAGTTGTTTATTTGTTTAGTCTAAAGTGTTATCACAAGCAAGCAACTACTTGTAGTGCATGGCAATATGTTGCAAATAAAATGACAATATTATTTTTAATTTCTTGAAGCAATATAATCTCCTCTGGATGAAAACCAACTAAGCTTCACTTGCTAATTTTTATCTAAGTTTATAATTAGTGTAACCAATTCATCTCAGATGTACTAGAGCTGAAAGTGGCATCTAAAGCTAAAAGTGAGCTGTTTATATACTGCTTCATAGCATTTAAATAAGTCTCTGACTGGTGTTCAATTTGGTTATGCATGCTACACTTTGCTCTCCCACACCCCACACCCTGTCCCCTGACAAGCTGGGAACTCAATTTACCAACCTCGTAGGGATGGAAGGCTGAGTGAATCTTGAGCTGGCTGCCTGGGAACGAACCCAGGTTGTGAGCAGAGTTTTGTCTACTGTGCCACAAGGCTCCCCTAGTATATTTTGCCTTCTGCCTGTAGTAGTATAGCTAAACTTCTCATTTGCAAAACAACGGTACATGAGCATTATCAGAAGTCACAATTTCTCAACAGGCTTAAAATTAATCCTTTTCTATAAAGATGTGGATGTGTCAGAGCACAGCAGTTCTGTTGCTAAGAAGCGGATCCCTGCCTGGTACACTAATGAAAGGACTGCTGTATATAGAAGCCCTGCATTTCTGATAAGTCTTTGTAGGTTAGCTTTGGTCACAAATCTTTTCATGGAAAATATACAGCATGGTGACATCTAAGGACTTGCTAAATGTACAAGGCCTGCATGTCCTAAGAAGCTATTCAGTAAACTCACTGAGCTGGAGAGTTTCAGATGATGGAGAAAACAAAAACTCTTTGTTGGTCTAATATTTGGTTCATAAATATATTTTTGCCAGTTCATTTTATCAACACAAAATCAGACAATTCCTTTTATCACAAATCCAAGATAGCATGTGTACCATTGCCCTCACATCCCGAAAATAAACAGGCAATACACATTTGTGGGATTAAAATTGGGCCACAATTTATTGGTATGAAATTCACTCAATTCAACTGTTAAACATCCCTTAAACTAAGGGGCCTGAATGTAGTGCAAGCAGATCAGTTAATGATTCTTAATATTATTAGAAGGGTGCTGTCCACCTGTTTAGAGCCCTCCCACAAAACCTGCAGTCTGGGCAGCCTTATTCCTGATCTTTGAACCTATTTATACCTAACACCTAACGTTCGTAATTTCCTAATTCATTTTCTAATTCATAATGAGGGCTACTGGCTCAATAGGGAATATTACTCAAGACATTTCACGTCGCTTAAATTTTCCACTTGCACTACCTGCTACAGAAAGGGGGCTCCCTTTCCCCGACTGAGCCCCTAGCTCCGACCAAAGGCCCCCTTTAGATCAGAATGTTTTTTTTAAATTAAATCTTAACCAAACCCTCAATTAATCATTGCACATTTCCCTATTTACACCTTTAATAATAATAATAATAATAATAATAATAATAATAATAATAATAATAATAATAATAATAATAATAATAATAATAATAATAATAATAATAATAATAATAATAATAAATGTGGGGTCCCATGCCTATAACTAAATGAAATGTTGCACAATATTGTACCCATTAGTCTCAACATGAACAAACCTGTCTGTATCTGTGAAGATTCTCAGTCATCCCGGTGAGTTTATCTGTAAGTTGAATCATGGCTACTGGACATCTTTTTGAGAGATAGAAATGTTTCACTGCTCATCCAAACAGCTTCATCAGTCTGAATACAGCTAGTGTGAGTCCTCCATCTTATAGTCAGTCAAAGCTGACAGGTGTTTACTCTGAATCCTAGTCTCATCAATTTCAATGTGGCCCTCATAGGCCAAGACACCATGTGGCTCAGCACCGTGTAGGTGTTACTCTGAATAACCTGGGATGCAGGCTCCATGAACCAGTTCCATGGCTATCTGCATGCTTTGTTCCTTTAACTTGTCCCACTGGACCAGGTTCCGGCCTAAAGTTGTATGCCATGCATGCTCATCTGTGCACAATAGTTACTGTGTCATGTCACTGTAGCAGCACTCCAGGCATGATGAAAGAAAACAATGGCCAGAACTGAACAGTTCAGCTAAACCAAACATAATCAAAAGTTCTGTAATATTCTCCTCTCCCCACTCTATACTTTTGTCATATTCTCCTCTCCTCACTCTATAGTCAAGTGGATGGGCCACAAAGCAAAGGTGATCAATTCACACAATTGAATGACTAAAGACACCCATCAACTATATATTAGTATGATTTCTATCCCTGATTATGTTGAAATACCTTAATCCCTCCATCACAATACAATGACTAACAGCTATTGTCTTGCATAGGACAAGCTTCCTCTTTCCCACAACCTCAAGAACCCCAGTCTCACTCATTCTGTACCCCAGAGCACAGAGAGAATCTCCTTGTTCCCTGAGCTCCTTGCCCTCTGAAGATGCCAGCCAAAGAGTCTGGCGAAACGTCAGGAAGAAAAACTTCCAGAACATGTCTAAACAGCCCACAAAACTCACAATAACTATCAGACCCAGCCATGAAAGCCTTCAAGAATACAAAACAATTGATTCTCTGGAAGTTGAGTCATGGCTACTGGACTTCCTTTTTGAGAGATAGAAACATTTCACTGTTCATCCAAACAGCTTCATCGGTCTGAATACAGCTAGTGCAAATCCTCCATCTTATAGGCAACTTTGACCTCTTGTCACCCTGGCCTGAATTAGGCTCATAAGATGAACAGTGGCCTAAATAGGCTCATTAGGGAGACAATAGTATCCTTAGTCTTAAGGTGAACAATGGCCTAAGGTGCTGAATCCTATCAAGAATGGGTCGTTAGCTATGGACTTGGTGGTGAAGGCTTTTTGATTTGCCTGGGGACTTTGGAAAGCACAGCCTGATAAGTAGCAGATAGACTATGCCGGAGCCCACCACCTCTGTTGAGGGAGGGGTTTTCAATGCTCAATGAAAGAGTGCCCTTTGTCCTTCAAATGGGGTGTACTGCTGATTCTGATCCTGACCTGTTGCCCCTCCTATGTTGGGCCATCCTTCTGTTTAATGGCTGTTTAGTTTCTCTAATGTAGAGGTCTGAACACTCCTCACTGAAAATCAAAAAGCCTTCACCACCAAGGACATAGCTAACAACACATCCATGGTACTATGAACCACTGCCTCTTTGACGATGTAGCTTGTCCAGTGAACTCCATAGGTTAGTGCAAAGCACTGCATTGACAAACTTGCAAAAGCCTATGTTTTTGTTTGATTTCTTCTCGTTTAACATTTTCCTCCATGAAGCCCTGGAACATACAGTCCGTGTTTGTGTTGACAGAAAGTTCCCCAAGCAGAAGATCAGATTCCTTATCCTTCTCTCTGTCAGTCTTCTCTGCAAAACATATCTGGATTTTCTACTTACTGTTTTTATGTTGTGAGGAGGAAAAAACATTAGATTAGAGTTAGACCATTAGTCCAAAAGACAAATTAATCTTAATATAGCCAGAGTAGCTTTTTACTAGATGTTTGCGGTATATAAATCAAATAAATCAAATAAATAAATAAATAAATAAGTGAACAAAGTTGTTTTTACAATCAAACTGGAAGCTTATTGTAAACTCTGACTTGGTGATATCCCATTCTCATTAAGGACACCTCTAAGGGGAAATAATTATCATCCACCCAGATGTGTTAAGAAGTTTTAATAATAGTAACTTATCTTTAAAAAGTAGGATGATGCCTGTTGCAACCATACTGTACTCACATGCACCTGTGAGGACAAATTACATCAAAACTCTTATCTACACCAACTGTTCTGGAACAGCTAACTTTAGGATAGATTAATGTTCCTTTAAGAACAATTTATCTTGGGTGTTGTAGTTCTAAAACTCGTGTTCTCTCTCCACCTCTTTATTGGTCACCAAGCCTAGGGAGGAAGTTCCAGCTAGTGACCAGAAGGTCCCTTGTTCTTTTCAAATGTAAAAGCATGGTGCCAATTGCCATGTGCTGCTCTGCCAGCATCCTGGGGAAATCCACTTCCTTTCTTACTGTTCTTGCTTCTGAATTTTTCTTGCTTCGGAGCTTGCAAGCTAGCTTCAGCATTGTGTTAAACATTACAGAACCCTGAAGCATGATTAGCTTTTCCATTCTGAAAGCCCTCTAAATAAATTCTGAAAGCCGGAACTAGCTGTTGCTCATTTTCAGTTCCATGCAGCATAAAATAGAAGGGACCTTATGAATTGCTCACTCCAAAATTTTCAAAAGCACCACTCAGATCTCCCCAACATTCTTGTGCATGGACTATTTACAATGCCTATCCATGCCCCAGGCTTCAAGGTCTTGCTACTAATTGGACAGATTAGCACCGGGAAAACAGAATGGAAACAGGAAAGAAATAATGACAATGCTGGGAAATCCCTTTCTATTCTTTAAAAGGGGACTTTTGGGTTAGGGTCAGCAGTTTAAATGGCCACTTCATTGCAAGTGTGTTTAACATTTGAATCAAAAGCTAAAGGTTGCCAGTTAGTTTATGCTGACTCTCTACCTCCTCTTATTTTCATTTAAAACAATACAGACAGCTAAGCCATCTCTCTCTCTCTCCTCTCTCTCTCTCTCTCTCTCTCTCCTTTTAATAATTTTTTAAATACCACCTGGGCTGGCAGAAGCACAAGCCCATTCTGCAGCAATGTCCTCAGTCCTCCTTCTCTCACGGAACCAGCAGATTCAAGCAAAGGAAAACAAAGCAGCTCTTCCAGTGAAAGTGGTAAGTGGAGGCCCTTGACAGGGAGGCGGGGAGCTAAGGCCAACGGGGGCTCCGCTCGAAGCCCTTGTCTTCAGCGGGGCTGCTTTGCCCCCTCGAAGAAAATGGCGGGCGCAAAGTACGGCGCCTGTACGCTGTTTGCGTGGCGGGGAGCTGCCTATTTAAGGCTCGGTACGCTCCCCGCCCGCAGTCAGCGCAATTTGACAGCTCCGGGGCGGCTTAGCTCGCGCGTCGCTCCTGCCTTGGCTGGCCGTTCTCCGGAGCTCCTTTTGGCTACCGAACGTCAGCTGTGCCTTATCTTCAGCTGACGTTCGGGGATCTCTTCTGTTTCTTCCGAACGTCAGCTGTTTCTTATCTTCAGCTGACGTTCGGTGATTCCTTCTGTTTCGGAGCGGCGCTTCCGCGCTGCTTTGGTGGCTCCGTTCGAGCTTTCTTTTTCTTTCAGCCTCACTTCTGCGCTGAGCTTTGACAGCTCACTGACTGGCAGCTGTCAAGTTACACAGCTGTTGGTCGGTTCTCTCATCGGAGGCTGTCTTTCATCTGCTGCCGTTCTTCTCGGCTCCTGGGTTTTGGAGCGGTGTGGTTTGTGATTGATCCCGGGCAGGGAGGGGAGGGTGGGCTTTTGGCCAGTTCCTGGTAGGACTGGCCGATAGTGGGTGGTGGGTGGTGCGGGTGGTTACCGGGATAGCACCCCCCCCCTTGATACTTGGGCTGGGGTGGTTGAACTGGGGCATCCATTTTGTCATTGTTGTCAGCTGGGGGCCCGAGCTTATTTAGTTATTACTTACCCGCTTCCCCTGGGGTAGGGACCGGCCCCTTTTGGAACAATATTGTGTATTTTATTTGACCCATAACGGTTGCATTTTCCGCTTGTTCTGGCGGACAGCCATATCGGGTCGTCAGTGGCTTGCAATTAGGCCGGCCATTTTGATTCTTCTTCATCCTCCTTTCATGTCCTCTTCTCGGCAGCCATCTTGGGTGCATTGAGTCTTATTACCCCCCATCGGCTTTTTGGTGGCCATTTTCTTCACATCAATCCCTATTACCCCCCTCCCACATCTTTAATTTGATCGATCGTTTATATTATTTTCTTTCACGTCTCTTGAGACGTAGGTAGCGTTGCATCATGCCATCTAATAAGGGCACTTCTAAGGGCAAGGGGAAAGCCCCACCAAAGCGCAGGGCTCTACCTCAACATGACCCTGGGTCTGCTTCATCATCTGAGGACGAGTTGACACAGTTTTCAGCCATTTGGCAAAAGCTATCTCGTCTCGAGCAGGACCGAGCTAGGAAGCAGGGCTTGCAGGAGACTTTTGGTGGGGGTAGACCACGTAGGGATACTAAGGCCAAGCAGAGGGCTACACTTAAATTAATGGGTGATCTTATGATGTCACGTATCACCTTTTTAGAGGGAGAGCTTGCTGGTTCATCGGCTACGTCTTCGACCGCACACCCCTCCACCGGCGCTGACATCCCCTCGGCATCTGCGAGCGAGCAGGTTGTCGCTGCACAGCCTGTCGAGAGGCCTCGTTCATCTACCCCTGCTCATCCACTGGATAGGGCGCAGAGCATGCCTATTGATCTCTCTATGGGTACCGTGTCTTCTGGAAGCCAGGTGACTGCTTCGGAACCTTCTGCTCATTCAGGTGAGGCTCCTTTACATCATGTGTCTACATCTACACCCTTTGTGTGGCCATGGGGATCTCAGGCACATCGCACAACCCAGCATTTGGGTGGGGCGGTGTCTTTGGGGTCGCCTCCGGTCACTCTTGGACCCACTCAGATTAACTTGTCCGGGTGCACTGGGTTTGCCCCTGTTGAGGCTTCTGTGCAGACACATGCGGTTCAACCTGAGGTAGCAGTGCGACTGCCGACTGCAGTCGAAACAGCTGTGCAGGTTGATTTATCTCCATCGAAATCCGATATGGTTACCGCATCTGGTAAGTCAGCGCAGGATGTTTTGCACCTGCCTGAGGGTGATGCGTCTCTCCCTTTGGGAGACCATCTATCGGATGCGATGATTGATAGGATTGTAGCAGGTAAGTATGTTGACATATTCGACCTGCTTAACAGGGAAATTGAAGGCATCGACGTGGACAAACTTGATAAGGAGGACAGGGATAGAATTAAGAGGAAGAAGCCGGAAAAATGTTGGGAGAATTGGCTTTCTGCATTTGCAATATTTGCAGGGATCCTGTCCAAGGCTAAACCTGAGATGGGAACTGTATTATTCCATTATTTTGATATGATTCATCAGGCCAAGATGGATTTTCCAGGCACTGCGTGGCTTTCTTATGATGAGGGTTTTCGTCGTAGGGTTGCACGTGACCCGAGTCTTAGATGGGATTTGCCCCATAGCACCCTGTGGTCGCGATTTATGAACTCACCTCGGCCTACTATTGCTGAGAGGTTCGATAGTGGCCACCGTATACAGAGAGCGAGTCAGGTACCTTCTACCCGCCCCGGGGCGGGCCAGTCGGTTCAACCCCGGCTGGTCTGCTTCGAGTTTAACAATAAAGGGGCATGTGGGCGCAGACAATGTCGATTTCGACATGTGTGCTCCAGCTGTGGGGGGTCTCACGCAGTCTCTTCTTGCCCGAAAAAATCCGGTAACATTGGGAACAAAGAGCAGGGAGGGAAGCGAAACCTTTCCAACCAACCCTCGCTTCCCTAAGGGCCCTAGTCCTATCAAAGTGCCGGTATTAAGGGAGTGGCTCAGTAGCTACCCTTTACGTGATAAGGCTCGATACCTCATTGAGGGGTTTCAATTTGGCTTTCGGATCCCTGCTTTTGGGGAAAGATCATCTTACATGGCCCGTAATCTTAAATCTGTTCGAGGCATGGAGGATGTTGTTAGGACAAAGATTGCCACTGAGCTCGAAGCTGGACGCGTACTGGGCCCCTTCGACGCGCCACCTTCGCGGCATTTTAGAGTATCTCCCTTAGGGGTTGTCCCAAAGAAAACCCCCGGTGAGTATCGTTTAATACACCATCTTTCTTATCCTTCGGGGGCTTCAGTTAATGACATGATCCCCCAAGAATTGTGTAGTGTGCATTACACATCTTTTGATGCTGCGATCAAGATGGTGCGTAGCTGCGGGCCTGGGGCGGAGATTGGGAAGTGCGATATAAAATCTGCTTTCCGCCTTCTCCCTGTTAACCCGGCCGATTTCGAGTTGCTTGGTTTTGCTTTTGAAGGTAAGTTTTATATGGATAGGGCTATGCCATTTGGTTGTTCAATTTCATGTTCTGCATTTGAAACTTTTAGTTCCTTTGTGGAGTGGTTTGTCCGCTCTCGGACTGGTGATTCTCATGTGGTCCATTATTTAGATGACTTTTTATTTGCAGGTCGGGCAGGGACGCAGCAGTGTGCTGCCCTTATGGCGGCCTTTCATGACGTTGCTCATGAACTTGGTATGCCTTTGGCAGTTGATAAAACTGAGGGTCCCTCTACTGTTTTGACTTTTCTGGGGATTGAACTGGATACTATTCAGCAATCCAGTCGATTGCCAGAACAGAAGCTTTCTGAGCTTAGAGCCCGCCTAAGCCACATGCTGTCATGTCGTAAAGTTACACTACTTGAACTTCAGCAGGTTGTGGGACATCTCAACTTTGCCTGCCGTGTGGTTGCGCCCGGCAGGGCATTCTTGCGTAGATTGTGTGACGCCATGGCGGGGTTGAGGCGTCCTCATCATAAGCGCAGGTTATCTGCTGCTATGAAGGCCGACTTGAGCATGTGGTTGCAGTTCTTAACTGATTTTAATGGGGTTTACTTTTGGCGATCTGAAGTCCTGGACGCCTCTGATTTGCAGGTGCAGACCGACGCCTCTGGTGCCCTTGGTTTCGGACTGTATTTCAGAGGTCGTTGGGCGCACGGTACTTGGCCTGACGAATGGCACCACAAAGGAATCACCAGAGATCTTACATTTTTAGAATTGTTTCCTATCGTGGGAGCGTTATGGATTTGGGCTGCTCAATGGGCAAACAAGGCTGTAAAATTTTGTTGTGATAATATGGCTGTTGTTCATATTATCAATTCTCTATCTTCTAAGTCCCCTCGAGTTATGCGCCTGGTCAGGGCCTTTACCCTCCGATGCCTTCAGTTTAACATTATATTTCGTGCTAAACATCTCCCGGGTGTTAAGAATGACATTGCTGATGCGTTGTCACGCCAACAGATGTCGTGGTTCAGATCATTGGCACCTCTGGCATCCCGGGACCCCGATATTCTTCCGCCGGAGGTATGGAGGCTTGGAGGATAGAGGCTAACCGTGCCATGGGTTTGGCGTTGGCTCCAAGCACCCGTCGATCTTACTCGGCTGCTTGTGCTGACTACGCGCGCTTTTGTGCCAGAGAAGGGTTCTCTACTATGTGGCCTGCTTCCTCCGATCAATTAGTTCATTTTGCCGTCGATTTGCATTTTAAGGGTTTAGCCCCTCGTACTATTCAGGGCAAGATGTCGGCACTTTATTATTATGCAAAGGCGCAGGGCTATGAGCTTCCGAATTGCCAATTTAGAATATCAAAAATGATTGAGGGTTGGTCCCGCGAAAAGGGGACGGTCAAAGATTCAAGGACGCCCATTTCACCTCAGATGTTGATTGAGTTGGCTTACACTTGGCCGCAAATTTGTTATGACCATTATGAGGCGGTGTTATTCCAGGCAGCTTCTATTATTGCCTTTTTTGCTGCTCTTAGAGTGAGCGAATTGGTTGCACGTTCCCAATCAGATCGATCTCATGATGCCTTACAGTGGTCTGATTTGCATTTATCTGAAGGACAGGTGTCCTTACGTATTCGGCGGTCTAAGACTGACCAAAAGGGCAAAGGGCAACTGATACACCTTGGTAGGTGTTCAGTTGCTCATATTTGCCCTGTGTTGGCCCTGCATAATTATGCCAAATTGAGGGGCAGTAATCCGGGTTATCTCTTTGTACACAAGACCGGAGTCCCGTTGACCCAGTTTCAATTTTGGAAGACCACCATGAGGGCGTTGGAGGCTGCCGGCATATCCGGATGGCATTTTGGTACCCATTCTTTTCGCATTGGCGCAGCTTCTACGGCTGCCGCCATGGGTATTGATTCTGTGGGTATTCAGCGGATTGGAAGGTGGCGATCTCGCCAGTTTAAGACATATGTTCGGCCGTTCATGGACCGGTGATTCCGGGCCAGTCTCTTCTGTTCTTCTCGTTTCAGGTGCCGTGATTGGAGAGCGGGCTCGAGTTGTGATCTGTGGCCATAGTTTTATATTTTGGGCTGCCAAGTTTTCAGCTCGCTCTGGATGTGGCCGCGATCTTGGCCTTGGTCGATGGGCCGAGTTGGTGTGGAGGGGAAGACGGGGGATGTGTTGGGACGGTTTTTTGGCTGCTTCCATGGTCTATCCCCCTGACCGTCCACCGGCCATTATGGTTGTCCACCTTGGTGGCAACGATCTGACCCGAATGTCGGGTAAAGCTTTGATTGGTCGAGCACTTGATGCCCTGAGAGTTTTCAAGGAGCGATCGCCTTCCACCAGGATCCTCTGGTCTGCCATTATCCCACGTTTATTTTGGAGCCCATCTCATCCCCCGCAAAAAATGCACAAGGCCAGAAAAGGAGTAAACCGGGAGGTTGCTCGTTTTATAGTTAATTCTGGATGGGGGTCTGTTATTTGGCACCATAATATCACTTCCCGGGATTCTGAATTCTTTCGATCTGATGGGGTTCACCTGTCGGATGTAGGCCTTCAGATTTTCATTGATAATTTAAGAGAGGGCCTGTTGGCCGAATTATTCGGCTGTGTTGGGTAAAGAGACTGTCTGTGCGTCTCTTTTTGTGGCGGTTAGGGCAAGCGGTCTTGTAATGTAAGTAGGCACCTCTGTTATACAGCACCTGTTTGGTGTTGGGCAGCCCTCAGTGATAAAACTTTATAAACTAGGATTACAATTCTTATTGTTAAAAAGGATCCCCTGTTAAGTTATGAGGGCTGCCAGTGTTTACCGTAATTGAAGGTAAGATGGTCTAGTTACTGTTTGGCATCTTACCTTAGGCATTATTTATTCTTGCCATTTTTGATCTCTTATTAGCAAGCCGAGGTGCTGAGGAATTTTAACACTGAATTATCTACCACTTGCCCTAAGGCACAGGCCCTCTTTAACTTGCAGTTATTCTTTACAGTTAATTAATGTTATAAATAAAGTGCGGCCCGTATTAACTCCATAAATTTTGTCTCGTGTCTTTATTTCTTCTGGGGGGGCAAATGCCTTCTTGAAGACAGCTAGATCACAAAAGTGACCTCTCACCACATGGTGAGGCCTTATGAAGATTCTGGTCCCTGCTGGGCAGCCTGTAGCCAGGCAGGTGGCAAAGTGCCCCCACCCAGCACTATGGCTGTTCGGAGCTTCCATTCTCTCAGATGTACTGGAGGCAAACATGAATGCATGCTCCTTGTGTATGCATCTGTAATAAAGAAGAGTACCAAGCAGATGATCACTCAAAAGCAAACTAAGAGGAGTGGGGGGGGGAAATCTTTGAAGTAATTATTCCATGAACACTTGAATACAGCATTTGAATACATTGACACCATGCTTCCAGTAGCAGCGCATTCAATTAATGACCAAAATGTAGGGTGTGTCCAAATAGGGTGAGAGCTCAGTCATGCCATTTGGGTAGATAATATGCAAGACACAATTTCCTGACATGAATTATATGAATATGGGAAATGCTAAACAGCCACAAATTCCATATTCCTATAATTAAAATTCACAGTTATCCTAACTTCTCAAATTCTAACTTGAATTACAAAAACATGCACCCCCTGAAATTCCTTTTTCTACACATTTACTCACACAAAGGAATGCACATGCCTATGCATCATATATTAAAAATACACAGATTCATGCACATATACAACAGAAGCCTCCGTTATTTCTATGAACATGTAAATCATATTCGGCTGACAAATATTTTAGCTGTTCTTTTACACAAACGTGGCCGTTCCTGCTCATCCAAGTCAAGTTACAGTGCATCCATTGACAGTCAAGTTATTTTGGTATGACACAGAAAATTAATTCTACTCCCCATTGCAGCCCAGCAGTAAAGATATCAACAGCAATAATAATAGCAATATTCATAGCAAACAAATTGATTATCTCTCATGACAACCAACAATTGTTCTCTGAGGTAGCTGACTCACCCTACCTAACACCAGGCCCAGTCTTGTGGCAATTTTCCTATTCTCACAGTTTATATCCCCATTTGGGGGCTTGTTCAAGCATCATAGAGCAAAATCTCCATAGCATAGGGAGATTTATGAAGGGAATGGACCCCTCATTAGCCACAACCATCTTAAAAGATTATCTGGGATTTAGCATAATATGACAACACCCAACAGCCTTATCCAGCTTCTCAATGGATTTTATCTTCAAAGGATTCAAGCTACTGTACATGTTGTCATTTTGCTGCCTGAAAAAAAAAAACAGAAGGAAATAAAAGAAAGAAAACCCTGGAATGATTTGAAATATATCTCCATTGGCCATTCTAAATCTTTGGCAACATTTTGAACATTTGATTTTGTTTTGATGTTCTCTGTTTATGGCTGACTTGGAAAACATCTGTCTTCCAAGTCCTCAAGGCAACCCTTGATTGATTTGAAGGCTTGTTACTTGTCAGATAATGAGTTTGCTTGGTGTAACAATCAACAGCGCCTATATAGAATGATCTGTTTTAGCAAATCAATGAACTCCCATGGCCTCTATTGGAATAAATTCCCGAACAGGCATTCTCAAACAGTTGTCCTGCCCTTGAGAAGGCTGGGCATTACTGAGGTCCACCACCCACAAAAATATGGTGCTGGACTCAGAACTAGCCATAGAACTCTACTTACAAGAAGCAAAATTTAGTATAAACAAGTATCATAACATCATCTTCTGTTCAAATCTGAACTCCCTTTGGGAAATTTTGGCAAATTCTTCCATTGCACAGCTTTGCTCAAGCTAAATATATTCATTTGATATTCAAGTTATTGTGATGTGACTCAGCCTCGCTATTTTCAGCAGAATACTGGGCCAAAGGGTGTAAGCAGAGAATGGTTTTTACATATCTCCTCCTCTTCTCATTGTTCTCAAAATGTCTTCCTTCATCTCCAGTCATATCTTCTTCCCTTTCTCATTTCAGAGGTAATTTTTATATTTTCTACCAAATTGAATTCCTTCCACTCTCCACCATTGTCCTTATAGATTCACTGCTTTCACTCTCTAATCCCTTTCTTTACTATATCATCTGTAGGCACCATTTCTCTCTCTCTCTCTCTCTCTCTCTCTCTCTCTTTCTTTCTCTCTCCCCCCCCCCCCCGCAAATTTCCTTCTATATTCTCTATGGCCTTGATGCCCAAGAGTACAACTCCCTTCCATTCCTCCTCACAGCCCCCCAACCCTCTCCCCACTCTTTGGCCACTTTTACTCTAGGCCTCTTTCTCTAATGCCCAATATTCGATTGCCTCCCCCTCTGTAATCCTTCAAAGGATCATAAAAAATGTGGCTTGATAGGCAGGCCTTTCCAGAGCCAGTATCAACTTAACCGCAGACTCTCTGCTAAAATTGTCTAGACCACCATCTCATTTTAATATGTCATGTTTTATTTTAATGTGGCATTTTCTCATTTTTTTTTTTTTTTACAATTGTGACTGTTCAATATCTATGTTGTTTCTGAGTTGTCTTGTGTTAAGTTTCAGAATAACAAGATGTTTGTTGATTGTTATTAGCTGGTCAGAGTACAGCCACAGAGGTAGGAAAGAAATATAATAAATAAAACAAAGGACCAACTCATTCTCTGTAACCACACATGTGCTTGTGCATGCACGTATAGAAAACTGCTCATGCTATTGACAGCAATTAACCTGTGGCACTGAAGATGAGGTGAAAGTGAACTGAGACTCATTAGTGGTCCTCACCCCAGAGTTTCAGAAATGCTGCTTGAGACCAATGCTTCTTAACAAAAGTAGAGCGCGCCTGGAAATCTACTCATCCTTTTCAGATACACTTGTTAATCCACTCAAACCTTTGATTCTCACTGTCACTTCCTACAGTGCTGGCACTATACCTGGCAGGAAATAAGGCACAGTTGGAAAAATATTGGAAAACCTTTTAGTCAGAGTTCCAAACCTGAGTTCCCCCTGAGTGATGAGTCAAGTCCCAGTCAATGATGGAGGGAGGGAGCACAAGTCAAGTCTGAGTTGAGTCACTGGTGTGACTTAAGTGCAACTTGACAGCAAGTTCATCAACCTGAATCCCCATCCCTGGCTGAAAGTAGTGTCATTGACTCAGTATTTCTTCACTCCAGAACAGCAATGCAGCATCCGCCATGTCATTAAGAAATTATTTAATTATAAATAACCTTTGCTTCACTCCCAAACTGTATTTGGCCACTTTGCTTCAATCTGGACCTCAAACAAATCAATCTAAATCATAAAAATTGGGCTCAGAATTTATGGTTTATCCAAATCTGGTGTAAAATTCTAGATAATCTTGTGACTGATTAGAACTAGCATTTCATGCCTGTATGGGTTTTAACTTTCCCCTCTTAATAAAAAGGAAACAAGATCTGATAATCTATAGTTCATTGCTTTGAATCTGTTATAAATTCTTCAAATCATTCTGTGCAGTATTGCTTTTTGGACAAGAAATCCAGGATTGTCATATTTTCCTTTATTGAGGTAGTATGTTTCAGTATCTGTTGTGCATTCAAAGAGTGGGACAGATTGGTGGTACCTATATTCACAGTCATATGGGAAAATGCAGGCAAATACATTTTTTCTAGCATATATGGACTCATTCCAGCAGCTTAGAAAATTGGGCTCCAAGAAAACAAATTTGAGAAGTTTCATATGTCTGGAGAAAATAGGATATTTGAGGTCAGTGATGATCTTAAAATATGCTATAAATAAAAGGCAGAAATGCTACTTCAGTCTAGAAACAGACATTCTACAAAGCCTGTACAGTAGTAGAATTGGAAAGCTGTCCTGGTTGAATTGTGCTCAGTTGGGATGATGGTACCACTTGAATATCAATGTTTCTATGCACATGGAAAAGTTCATTTTATCCCAGGTAGTTTTGGGGCAAGAGACAGTATGCACCTCAAATTGCTGCAATCCTCATCCTTCTATGTCATTTGTGCCACCTTCTTCCCTGCCCCTTCCCCACTCTCCTTTCATCCTCTTGATGCTTTGGTACAACTGACATAGTGCTGACCTCCTTTGATAGTTTATAAAATGCAGCAGTTATCTTAACAAAGACTCTAAGCAGACAGGGGAACTGGTCAGGGTTATTTGACACAGTGCATATCTAACTCAGCACTGTATCTGATAAAGCTGAGTTTTAAATGTGTAGCCTGCATAATTAAATTGTATACTGCCCAGAGAGTACCTGAAGTGCAATGGGGTGTATATAAGCAGAACACTTTAAATAAACATTCACAGCAGAGACAAAAAGAGATAAGGGAGAGTTTGCACTAAACCAGAGGGGCATGTTTGGTAGTAAACCTAGGTTGCAAACAGTCTGGGACAATGGTTCATTTGTTCAGACTGGAAAAGAGAAAGAAGAAAGACTTTGAGTTGTGGTGGGCTTGCAGCAGACTGCATTTATGAAGCCCCTTGCCCCAATCTGCATGGGGACCTTATATGAAGATGAACTGCACACTGTACAGAGATGAACTGCACACTGTACAGTAACCACTGCCTGTGAACCAGAAAGGCCCAAGTGGCCATAGAAAAAGCCAGAATAGATCAGAATTAGCTTTGTGTAGTCACCAGAAATGCATCAAACTTAACACTGGCAACAGTGGTCCAATCCCCAGAAAGTAACAGGTCTGATTGCACCCTCATTGAGCTGCCCAGCTAGTCATAACATATTGAAATTTGTAGAAAGCAAAGATCCAAAAAGTTTACAAATAGATCTCAAGTTTTTAAAATAGTAATACATGTTACAATGAATTATTGCCCCAGTTGCATTTCATACATATTTAGAGGTTTGGAAAGAATCAGAAAATTGCAGAAGGTTGTTAAGTTTTTATAAATTGATGTTCTTCCATGCAATTACTGCTCAAGAAAGCTCATCAACATAGGTATTACACATTATCAATCTTATCAATACAAATGGACTCTTTGTTATTGTTTAAAATAAATGGGTAGTCTGTGCTAAGGTGTCACAATAGCAATTAAGGAAAATCAGCTGTGAAAAAGGCAGCTACATATATCCTGTGAAGACACAGAATTTAATGAGGATTTGTGTTTCAAAAATCAATATTGGTTAATAACAGGCTGCAAAATCTGGGTCAATCAATTACGGGCTATTTTGTTTTATGGCCACTTCCCTGAGCCATATCAAGAATATTTCAAATAAATTAAATCTTAGGAGTATAGAGGAATATTTTCCCTCTTAAACACCTCATTTTAGATTACACGAAGTGGACCACCTATCCAGTTAGCTAAACTACCCGTATTATGTGTTTGAACTACTCTCAAAGTTACCATAAATCAACAACAAGTAAGTTATTTTAATTATTAGCTGATCATACTGCATTATTCTACAAGAGACTATAAGCTGGGATAGATAAATCACAGTCCCCCATTGTAAAAAGAAGCAGCAGAAGGGCAGTAGGTTACAAGTGTGACTCATGACTCAGGTGGAGGGTACTTCTGCCCAAACATAAGGAGTGAGTCATTTCCCAAGAGTTGTCCCAACACCTCAAATTCAGAAAATTACTCTAGCAATTGAAACTCAGTAGTGTGCAAGAGGTCGAGAGAGATATTGTCCATGCATGACTGGGGCTCTAGAATCTTTGTCTCATGTCCTAAACTGCAACTATTATAAACAAATAAGAAATAATTTAATTTTTCCCTTCTTCCAAAAATTTCAAGACTATCCTGATAAGTCCTTGGTCATGTACTGAGTGGCAGAGGACAATCCATACTGTTCAAATTGTTAACTGAGATCCCAATTTCACATATAATCTTCTACAAACAATACATTTTGAAAAATCTGTCTAAATGATTACCACGATGATTAGATGTGGCCAGGATGTTGCAGGACTTCCTGTGATGTAATAATCATTGTCAAGAATATTCTTATAATGTGAGTGAGTTTTTCAATTTTCAATTAGAGATATGGAGTCCAGCTGTGGACTGAAGCAGTCTTGATAAGGTGACCTTGACAAAAAGGCTAGTGTCCAAGGACAGTGGAGCTTAGCTCAGAAGTGTGGGTGAGAAAAGCACTGTGACATGTGATGTTAAAGTAAAGAAATGGTTGGAAAGAGATGTTATATATAACATATGTATTGCAATATGTTCTTGCTGTTTATCCAGGGGCTGTTTAGCCAGTTTGCTGTATTGGCTGTGATTAAGAAGAGTAACTGGATTATTTGTGCTACTGCATATAAGTCTCTGGAAACCAAATGGAACCTGTATATATTCTGTTTAATAGACTGCAATAGAAAACCAGCAACAGAGTCTGTCATATTTTTGCCTCTAATCTTTGACATTGCTGCAACTCTGCTTATTGAGGTTAACTCCTCCTAATTCCTGACAATCATTAAAAACATCAGAAGAGACTAATAATATGAGACTGAAAATAAGATTGGGGTTTCTGATTCCTCCTGTTTCTCACTTCCATTGGGGAAATAGCTTCAAACGTTCTTATGGGCATCTGTCATGTGAGTAACTATTTAATTACCTCTAGGCCATGTTGGTGCCCCAAATGGAAGCTAATAAGCAATAACATTTGCTCTGGGGGCAGGGGGAGCTTTGGAGTTGACAATAGAGAATATACCTCCCCTTTTCCCATTCTAAACTAAAAAAGGCCTGGCTTGTGAATCTGGAACCGGATCACACTGAATTTCCTTCTGCTTTTCCAGTGATTGCTGCCTTGCCACAGACAGTGATCAGGTTCTAGGCAGCAACCTAAAAAGGCTTAGAAGTTGAGAGATTTGATCTCATTCATCAGAGTAATAATTCTGGTTGACTTATTTTTGCTATATTGCTGTCATACCTCTACACATTATCTATTATGCATATTGTTCTAAATTTAAGTTGTAACTTTGCATGGCAAAGATCACTCAGTAGGGGTTCAGAGAACTTCAGTTTCAGAGAAATTCACACATCCATGTCACTGGTGGGTGGGGCTGTGTGCAAAATAATGAGTCCCTAATACCAGTGTTTTTAGCTTCTCTGCTAAAATAGCATTCGCTTAACAACCCTTAGCAAAGACATTTCAAATATTTAGAGTGTACAAGGTGTGGAAAACCACTAAATAATGGTGAAATAGGGCATAACCATTTGGAGAACCCAGTATTGGGAAGACCACTATCCAGTCCCAGGATCTGACATTCACAAACTCTATTGCACATTATTATTTTGTCCAAGCCCTGTGCCACACAGATGATATGAATAACTTTTCTTGGAATTTGCTTTTCTTGTAAGAGTATCCCAATGTCTAGTCATCTTTTCTCTTTTCTCTGTTCCGATATCTTACAGAACCTAAACAACATCAATTGTTCCAACTAAGGGCACTTTTACATGACCCCTAAAATCAGAGGCAAAGGACTCCCAGATCTGGAGCTTAAAAATGTTTTCCCACCAGCTCCGGACTTTAAAAAAAGCTACGTACAACCATGCCCACCTAAGCGTGTCCCAGCGCACTTTTCAAGTACCTGGCCTCCAGGAGGTAAAAAATCTTCTGATGCGCATTGTAAAGCTGTGAATGCCAGGCTCCCTCACCTTCTGTTTGTTTTTTTGTCCCCGCCGCCATTTTAAGAGACAGAAATCACGAGGACGGGGCTGCTCGGGGCTGCTTGGACCGGCAGACGGAGGTGAGCCTGCATTTCCCCCCTTTTTTTCTCTGTCACCTCACACAGACAGAAACAATGGAGTGCGGAGGGGTGGGAACACAGGAGGAGCGACAAGCCCCCACGATCTCTGGGCCAAATTTAAGTTGACACCAGATTTTAGAGGTCATGTAAAAGCGCCCTAAGTCATCTTTATCTGATTTCTGTAAAACTTGGAATTAGAGATAGGCACGAAATGAACAATTTTTCATTTCCATTTTTGTTTTTTGTTTCATTACGCAATGAAACGACAAACAAATTTTGTCTCCAAAATGAAACAAAACGAACAGAAACACTGGAAATTTTGTCGTGCGTTTCGTTTTTGTTACTGCAATACAGTGAACTGCTTTAAATGCTAAAAAAAAAACAAAAAATTGAAATAAATGGTAACAAAACGGTAACGAAACAAATGAAAACAAAAACAATTTTTTGCAAAAATTCGCGAAAAATGGAAACGAACCGAAACAGACCCTCCAAATGACAAATGAAACATCATTTTTTTTATTCGTGCCCATCTCTACTTGGAATGCTTCTGCCCCTTCCTAAACTACATACCAGAGAAGTATAGAAATAAATCTGCTTTTTAAAAATGTTAACAGAAAATCTTAAATATAAACAGACACACACTTGTGATTTAAGTCCAAATAGTGTTGTAAAACAGAAGTTAAAATATGAATAAAAACAGAAAGGGCATTTGATAGGGCGCCTCTAGGAACATGCTGATGCATAGTCTGTTCTTACTCTGTACTGTTTTAATAGTGCAGTGCAGCTTGCTTTGGACTAACAGTTTGCTGTGTAATGTAAGCTTCAGTCAGCCAGTCATACATTGTACACTGAATTGTGATCTTTTAGCACTATTTCATGAAGGTGATTTCAGCTGCACTAGAATTTGGATGCTTGTATTGGAAAATTTGAAGGGCTCGTCAAGGAACATTCTTCCAAGCATTTATCTTGCTCTAAAGCCAAGAAATTGCATTAGCTCTTCAAATTATGTCCAACAGATAGCTAAACCGGAGTGAACAGAAAAAGCCTCTCACAAGGATTCAAGCTATTTGGTGCTTGAGGGCAGTATACTATCCAATCAATACTCCTCTGCCTTTTTCTACTTTCTGAGTTCCCTGATTTATTTTCAGTTTCATTATGTTGTGATCCACCTCTACAACTCTAAATTCCAGAGATAAATACTTATATAAAATATGTGATGGAATACAGTACTAATCCTGGACAGGCAGCTTATACTTTTGACTTATATGAAGCCTATCATGATTAAATGCTGCATTTTTAATGACCAAACATGGTCTAATTGGTTATTACATGAATAACCTTGGAAGGCTTGCAGATGTCTTCCAATAACGATCCACATGTTCATAAAGAGTAAGAGGGATTATTCTGTCTGCTTGTGATGTTTGGCCAAATCACTCCATGGACATGCAGAATTGTGCCTCATAGTGTGACAGGATGTTGGCCTCAAGTTACATTAGTGTCTTCATCTATACATGCCTTATGCTACTATGCAGGCATTTTCCAGCTTAACGACAGTATGAAATCCTGCCTTCACTCATTTCTTTTCCATAAACATTCCAGTAAAGAATGAGCAAGAATGGGAGATGGGAGGCATTTAAATTCTTTCTTCTCCAAAATAGTCCCACCTTGGTCCACAAATTCTCTATTTCCACAATATAATGTTTTTAAGTAGGAAGTGAAATATTTTCCAGGTATAAAAATGGGAGTGGTTATTGGATTTGTCACTAAAATGTTAAAAAAAAATAGTGTTGCCTCTTTTTGCTCTATGAAGGAGCATCTTTTGAGTTTTATTATTACTTTTAAGTTTTCTGTCTGAGCTCTGGCTCCAATATCCCTAAAGCAATTGGGAATTCCAAGACACTGTATTATTAGTCATACCTAATCATGGTTACTAAAAAGGATTAATATTAAGTGTTCATTATAGCGAAATCATATACACTCAGTTATGCTGAAAATATCATTCAACCAAAATGCTTAGCAATTGAAACAGTCAATGCTAGAAACTATTATTAAAGCAATACAGTGAACCCTTGTATAACAAATGGTTTGTATAACATAAAATCTGTACAACATAAAAATTCCAGAGACAGGGGAAATTTGCTTAACAGAATCACCTATGGGGTGAATCTGTACAACATAAAAATGGACGTGATTAGGGATTACTCTGTTTACAATGCATTCTTATGGGAAATTTGTATAAAGGAAAATTTGCTTAACATAATTTCATTTGGAACGAATTAATTCCTTTATACAAGGTACCACTGCATTTGTAATGCATAGGCTTTATATACTATGTCAGGACAATACGAACTTTCTTGGAAATTATTTGTTTACCCGTAATGAAAACATGCAGCCCACAACTATAACCTTCTTTGGGTGCCAACAGAAATGTGACTATCTGATTTCATCTTCATTACCTGAATTATAAAAATAAACACTTCCCCTGTAGCAATATTTTCTACCAGTTCTGTTCTTCATCATGAGAACTTCAAACTGTTTTAAACCCACTTTGTTTCCTAATCACTCCATATCAAACAGGACACAGCTATCTCAGTTATACCATTAAGGCTTGTTCTGAGCTAGGTAGTTCTAAGAGGCCATTTTTCAAGACATCCACCAAATGTAGGCATAAAGGGCGACCTACTGAGGTCTGACAGGGGCACAAACTGTGACAAGAATGCTGGCACATTCTACCTAAAAGAAGGAACAGCTGTACGAAACATATGGAGCTGCCATGGAAGAAGAGTGGCTGGGTTTGTCAAGTGAGACCTTAATCAAAGTGATTGATGCTACATATAATGCACACATTCAGCAGAAATCCTCTTTAAATGGAGAAACTCAAGAGATAAATACAAAGCATGCAAATAAATGGAACAGTCTCAATACCTGCAGTAGCCCAAGGATAAATGTTAATATTCTTCTGAGTAAGGTTTGCTATAAATCATTTCCCTCCACCACTAAACATTTAAACACAAGAAGCGGACACTGGACCTGCATTCATCAGACAAGATTTTGTGCTGTAATAGCAGATTTGTAACAAATGCCCTAAATAAATGACTCAGTCAATCAATCTGGTTGCTCATTGGATATTTAGTCAGAATTGTATGTTTCTCTGGCACATAAGGTTTTTTTTTAATATACTTCCTGCAAAAATGAGTTTAGACAGTTTTTTTGAGATACAGTACAAGCTGAATTCGTCACGACTGTAATGACACAACACACACACAGAGCTGCCTAGATGCCCTAAGCACATCCGATCTCGCCTGATTTCAGAAGCTAAGCAGGGTCGGCCCTGGTTAGTACTTGGATGGGAGACCACCAGGAAATACCAGGTGCTGTAGGCGCCTGGAGTAGGAACTGGCAAACCACTCCAGTATTCCTGCCAAGAAAACTCCATGGACATGGGTTCATGAAGAGTTGGTCATGACTGTAATGACACAACACACACACACAATCTGAATTCAGGCAAACGCAACTCAATGCAAAATTTACTTTTGGTGAACTAGCCATAGACTAAAGTCATTGTTCCTGTATAATGTAAATATTATAGTCCTGATTGGTAGTAAATACCAGTGTACATGATGGTTAGGCAGGAAAATGTACTATGTTCTGTCACAGTACTGAAGAACAGCCAGTTTCTGATTTGATAGCAGAGATTGACATAATGCTTCTGTTCACTGGCCTGCCTTGCCTCTTGGGTTTAGAAGTGGGAAGTGAGCATAGCAATTTTTATTTTTATTATTGTCTTTTAAAAAAAGAAGATTCAGAGGCTTTCAATATTAATATATTTGCTTATGAATAGGCAACTACCAATCATTTTCATGAAATTAAATGGAATCAACGAAACAACCAAGCAATAGCTTCAGTGGCATATGGCAAGGAAATCTGTTTTGGTAGGTACAATCGATGTTGAAGTTCTTACTGGACTGCAGTTATCACCTCGTGGGTTCTCTCTTTTTCTCTGCCTGTCACAATGTACACTTGTATGAGCTTACAATCTAAGTTTGAGCTTACTTAATGTAAACTTGTATGAAGAAGTGCAACCAATGGATGACACCACAACAAGAAACAGCAATGAGGCCACTATAAGAGGAAAATTAAGTCAACAATAGCATAGTAAAGTTGCTGCAGAAAACTCACCGAAACACACAGAGAGAAACCAAGAGAAGACCTGAAATGTTAAGGCTGTGCCAATATCGTCAGCTAACTCTAAATAATCTCAACCGCGTGATTGCTAATGTACTTCATCTCATCTCACACCACTCATTAGGAATGGATGTTGAAAGACCAGAATGGAAGGTTCTATGAGATGACTATAATCTAGCAAAGCAACATAATTAGACCATGGAGCGACCACATCCTATGCCATTATTGGCGCAATATGGGAAGCAAGAAATGCCAAGCACATGGCTAAGATAACACATGGGCTGGCCCTCATGTACAGACTTGAAACAGCGTTTAGTTACACTCAAGTTAAACAGGGGTTTAATGCTGAGTTAAAAGTAAAATAGGTGAAATGAGATAATTTGAATGAGTCAATAGCCAGCCTTGTGCATCAATGAAAAGAAGCATCTCACTACAGAAGCAATTTGGAACACATAAAAAGTTAGTAATTCAAATTTAGTACAAATTTTAAGAATATTAGATATGCATCTACATCTTCCATTTCATTAATTATCATATGTACACATCAGTAAAGAGGAGAAACTGTAAGACATAAGCCAGGAAAAATGATAACTGACATACTTCAATTCTAGATACACAATTTAACATTAAGTGACACATGTAGTTTTTCAGCTTAATTGAGAAAGTATCTTGAAGTGTGATCATGAAAAAAATAATAAAACTAGTCACTGTACCACAATATGCAGTTAAATCCTCTAAGTGCTTCATTATCTTTCTTCACAATCCTCCCCTCCTCTACTTGGAGAGTAATGGAATTCTATCTCAAAAATATTTTAATGATATTCATTACTTCATGCAAATGAAGTGAGCTGTAAAATATAACAAGCATATAAATACACATTCATAATGCTAATTAGAAAACTGTTAGCGATTTACTTTTTAATAAAAACACACAGCTTTAATGAATAATGCAAAGTGAATAGGTTACTATAAGTCCTTATAATAAATAATATTTAAAGCAGCCCTATGTAATTTTTGACCAAGCCATGTGTTATTGGCTATCAGAAACAACCTATTTTTAGATTCTAGATGGGTATTCAAAACACAGATTTGAAATCAAGTAGTCCCTTGAGTCTCTGTCGATGGTCATATGTCAAGTTAAGTCACAGGAATGAATCTGGAGATCAGAAATCCATTAAAATATATAAAAGCAAATTTCCAAGATTGAACTAGGCCAGCATTTTAATTTGTCTTTCAGTGGTGCCGTGGCAATAAATATGAGGATCCATAGATGGCCATTATTTGTTTAGAAGTCTTTTGAATTATTCTGCTCCACCTTCTGTACTATTTATTTATTTTATTTATTTATTATTGTATTTATATCCCGCCCATCTTCCCTACGGGAACTCTGGGCGGCGAACATGGCAGAGCAAATCAGAAATACACACAGTTGGGCAAAATAAACACAATAGGGAAACATAATCATAAAATCAGCATAAATTAATAAGAGACGAATAAAACAGCTGCAGCAGGGGCGCACCCTTTAATTTAAACCTCACCGCTGCTATGTTAAATACAACCTGGTTATTGATGGCGGGGGGAAAAAAAAAAAAGGCTAAGAGAAGGCTAGGCTAGGTCACCGAAGGCCTCGCGGAATAGAATGGTCTTCACCGCTTTACGGAAGGCCAGCAGGGACTCTGCAGAGCGCACTTCGCTAGGGAGGCTGTTCCATATAGTAGGAGCAGCCACCGAGAAAGCCCGGTTCCGAGTACGGGACCGCCTGGCTTCTCGGAGAGATGGAACCTGAAGCGAGTGCGCCCGCGACTGCCGAACCGGTCGGGCCGATGTTGACCGCTGGGCGATCCGCTCCGCCAGGTAGTCCGGGCCCAGGCCATGGAGGGCTTTATAAACTAAAACCAAGACCTTGAATCTGATCCGGGAGGCAACGGGTAGCCAATGCAGCCGAGCCAGGACCGGGGTGATGCGGTCGTAGCGACGGGCACCCGCCACCAGTCTGGCCGCTGCATTTTGCACCCGCTGCAATCGCCGGAGGAGAGTCAAGGGCAACCCCATGTAGAGAGCATTACAGTAGTCCAGCCTCGAGATCACCAGCGCCTGGACCACTGTCCTCAGGGAGTCCCCGTCTAGATAGGGGCGAATCTGGGCGATCTGGCGAAGATGAAAAAATGCGGTCCTGGCCACGGCCGCCACCTGGGCGTCCAGGGACAAGGCCGGGTCCAGGATCACGCCCAGATTGCGAACCCTCTCCGCCAGCTGGAGGGAAACACCCTCCAGGCTGGGGAGGGGGCCCCCATACCCAGACGGGGAACTCCCGAAGAACATCACCTCGGTCTTCCCAGGGTTGAGTCTGAGCCTGTTGGCCCTGGTCCAAGCCATAACCGCCTCCAGACACTGGTCGAGGGACCGGACAGCTTCCACTGCAGAGGTGGAAAAACAGAGATAGAGCTGCGTGTCATCAGCGTACTGATGACAGCGCAGCCCAAATCTCCTGATGACCCCAGCCAGCGGCCTTACATAGATGTTAAACAGCATGGGGGAGAGAGACGAGCCCTGCGGAACCCCGCAAGGGAGTGTCCACGGGGCCGACAACTCTCCTCCATGCTGCACATACTGGAACCGGCCCTGAAGGAAGGACCGGAGCCAACTGAGAACAGTGCCCCCGATCCCTACCTCCAGGAGCCGGTCCAGTAGGATACCGTGGTCGACGGTATCGAAGGCCGCTGACAAATCCAGGAGAACCAACAGGGTAGAGCAACCGCTGTCGGCCGCCCGGATTAGGTCATCTTGCAGCGCGACCAGAGCTGTCTCGGTACCCCGGCCAGGCCTGAAGCCGGACTGGCAAGGATCAAGGCACCGCTGTTCCTCCAAGAATGATTGAATCCGCACCGCGGCCACCCTCTCGATAACCTTGCCCATGAAGGGAACATTGGCAATCGGCCGATAGTTGGACAGTTGGTCCGCCGCCAGTCCCGGTTTTTTCAAGATGGGCTTAACCACCGTCTCCTTCAGACCCCCTCGCTGAAGGAGGCGGTGGCGATGGCTGCGGCCCACTCGGGCATGCTCCCTCCGGCGGATTTAATGAGCCAAGATGGGCAAGGGTCGAAGGGGGTGGTCGCGGGGCGGCAATGGGCAATAGCCTGGATGCGTCAAAGGAGAGACAGGCCCAAACTCAACCAGTTGAGGAGAGCGGGGGTGCGGGAGCTGGGGATGGCGAGGAGGGCTAGTGCTACTGGATTCAAAGTCGGCACGGATGGCCTCTATTTTGGATCTAAAAAAGACTGCGAAATTCTCACTACTGAAATCAGTAGGAGGAGGCCTAGCCAGACTAGGATTGGTGAGGTCCCGAACCACCCGGAAGAGTTCTGCCTGACGGTTCGAGGCCTCACCAATTCTCAGGGAGTAAAAAGATCTTCTGGCCTCCCTGATCGCTCGGGAGTAGCGCCTAGTCTGGATCACAATGGCAGTCTTGTTATTCGCCGTCCGGCTCTGTCTCCAGATGCTCTCCAGTCTCCTCCGTTCCTGCTTCATCGCTCTTAGCTCCGCCGTGAACCACGGCGAAGTACGAGCTCTGCCACGGAGGAGACGCTTGGGGGCGATTCGGTCGACGGCATCGGCAGCTGACTCAAACCATTGGTTGGCCAAGGCCTCGACCGGATCGTCAGCCAGACCACCAGGAAGCTCCCCGAAGGCTTCCCGAAACCGCGCTGGATCAAGAAGCCTTCGGGGGCGGGCCCAAACAAGGGGCCGTTGGTCCCCGCGAGGAGGGGCCGCCATTGCCAGGGAAAAGGACAACAGGTAATGATCTGACCATGACACAGGGGTGGGAGCAATGTCCCACACCTCCAGATGAGAATCCCCCGACATGGAGGTAAGTACCAGATCCAGGGTATGCCCACTCCTGTGGGTAGGACAAGAAACAAGCTGGGATAGGCTCATGGACGTCATGGTTTCCATGAATTCCAGAGCTGCGCCGGCAAGCTCACCGTCAGCATGCACGTTAAAGTCCCCAACGACCAGAAGCCGGGGGACTTCAGCAGAGCAGCGGCGATGAACTCCGCGAGCTCTGGCAGGGATTGTGTTGGGTTGCGGGGAGCACGGTAGCCCAGCACAATGCCAAACCTATCCCGCTGACCTACCAACAGGTGGAGGCATTCAAGCCCCGGAATCACCAATGTCGAGGCCCTGGTCACTTGAAGCGATTCCCTGTATACAATGGCGACTCCTCCCCCCTTCTGGCCCTCCAACCTGCCCGCTCCGTGAACCAGGAACCCAGGAGGGCACAGCTGGGTGAGCGAAGCCCCCCCCTCTGAGCCCACCCAGGTCTCCGTTATACAAGCCAGGTCGTCCCTGCTGTCGGTGATGGTATCAAAGATGACAGCGGTCTTATTATGGACCGACCTGGCATTAAGAAGGAGGCAGGACAGGTTGGAGGCTCTGGTGGAATGGCTCCCAGGCACGTGGCGGTGAGTCAGAGGGTCAGAACGCGGGACAGGCGCGAGATGCCTGACCCTAGTTCTTCTTATCCGACTAACCCTCTGACTCCTAGCGTAACGTCCACGACCCAACACGGTTGGTATATGAGTCCCTGCGTGCATGGTGACCTAGCGGGGGGGAAGAAAGGGGAAAAAAGAAAAGAAAAAAAAAACTAACTAACTCAAAACTGAACTCAAAACAACCAAACTACAGATAATACAATAGATTAACATAAACATTAATATCTACCACCAAAGGAAGATGTAACACACCTGGGAAGAAAATAACCAGGTGATCCTAAGCTGAGCCAATTAATACCAAGGACACATGTATTAGCTGCAGCCTGGCAGGAGACTAACAAAAACCTAAACCAAAGCTAAGTAAAATCATAAACAAATAAATAAGACAGGCAAACAGAGTAACAATAATAATAAATGACAATAACAATAAAGCTAAATTAAATAGAACGAATAAAATAAAATAAAATAAAAATAAAATGAATAAAATAATGAAGAACAAAGGCATGGCCAGGGCGCTGATAAAAAGGACACCGGGGGAGAAAAAGAAGGGGGAAAACAGGGCAGATGGGTAACATAGGGGAAAACCCCCGGGAGGCGGAGATGGAAATGCGGCATGTTAAAGGTGGAATTGGGCGGGGGGTCGTGAAAAGATGGAGAACAATAGCATCAGGTTTCCCCCTCCCAACCCCAGCCCTATCCCCCGTGCGCGGAGAGTCTCTAAAAAGCGAAATGCTTGAGACACGAGGATGGATCCGTGAGACACGGGCACAGATGGAGAAGATCTCCGCGCAGGACTCAAAGCCGGGGGAAGGGGAGGAGAGCCGGTGGCAGATGGGCATTCAAGTCCTGGGGGCGACTGGCGGCTGCTCCATGGTTCAAGGATGCCGACTATAAATATGAACATGCTGTCTCAGCAAGTAAACACCTTCTCACTCTTTTGAGTAATGTACACATGCACACACTGTAATTTTAGAACTCTTTATGCACAAGTTGTTACAAAAATATGAAGATAAGCAGTGAAATGGCAAATGTGTTTCAATGTAGGAAAATGTAAAGTAATGCATATTGGGGCAAACAATCAAAATGTTATCTATCAGCTAATAGGCTCTGAGCTATCCATGATAGATCAGGAAAGAGATCATTGGTGTGTTGGTGGAGAGTTCAATGCAAGTGTCTATCCAGTGTGTCCCAGTGGTGATGAAGGCCAATTCCACGCTAGGGATGATCAAAAAGGGGATTGAAAATAAAACAGCCAATGTTACAATGCCATTATGCAAAACGATAGTAAGGCTGCACCTGGAGTATTGAGTACAATTCTGGTCACCACATTTCAAAAAAGACATAGTGGAACTGGAAAAGGTGCAAAAGAGAGCAACTAAAATGATTACTGGGCTGGGGCACCTCCCTTATGAGGAAAGGCTACAGCATTTGGGGCTCTTTAGTCTGGAAAAAAGGCACCTGAGGGGGGATATCATTGAGACGTACAAAATAATTCAGGGCATGAGTAAAGTGGATGGAGGGATGCTCTTCTCCTTCTCACAAAATACCAGAACTAGGGGACATCCACTCAAATTGAGGGTTGGGAGAGTGAGAACAGAGAAAATATATATATTTTTTTTACCCAGCATGTTGTTAGTCTGTGGAGCTCCCTGCCGCAGGATGTGGTGATGGCATCTGGCTTGGATGCCTTCAAAAGAGGATTGGACAAATTCCTGGAGGAGAAATCCTTCACAGGTTACAAACCCTGATGGAGATGTGTAATCTCCAGGTTTAAAACTAGGGTACTTCACGGCCCAGATGCAGAGGAGTGGTATCAGGAGACAGATATCTAGTCTCATGTGCTCTCAGAGGCATTTGGTGGGGGCACTGTGAGATACAGGAAGCAGGACTAGATGGGCTTTTGGCCTGATCAACATGGCTCTTCTAATGTTCTTAGTCCCAAGCAGAGCAGATTTTGCAGCTAGTTACCTAAACCATGGTGTAGATGTGGACTTCTAGCCAACTTCTTTTGGCAGGGGAATCCCAGCTGTAGAAAAGGAGAGAAGAGACTCCATGGAGGAGACCTCTTTGCAAACAAGGTGATTGGGGTGGAGCTGGAATCCTGGATGCAGAAGGAGAGGGGAGAGTCTCCATGGACGGAAGCTTATTTGCAAATCAGGTGAGGCAGCAGAAGGAGAGGGGCTGGAGGAAGCCTCTTTGCAAATCAGGTGATGCGGGGAGGAGATCCCGGCTGCAGAAGAGGAGGGGTGGAGAGAGGCTGCATGGAGACTTTTTGGGGGACAAGGGTAGCAGGGGTGGTGGAAAGAGGCTCCACAGATGTAGCAGGGAACTATTGTATTCACTCTATAGGATACACAAACATTTTCCCTTACTTTTGAGGGGGGGAGTGTGTCTTATAGAGTGAAAAATATGGTAAGTAATATGCAAGCAAAAGTGAAAATTTTCAAGGTCCATGATTTCAGTAACACAGCTAAATGCATACCTAATTGCCTCTGCTTGAAATCAGTGGGACTTACATAACTGACACGTGGCTGGATCTTATGCTTAATTAAGTATATTTTAATGAGGAACAGACCTCATTCTAAAATATGTCACTTGGTGAAAGATGAAGGTGCACAACAACATAAGTTACTAATGAAAACTGTGTTGCGTCCACATGATTACATGCTTTCATCGCCACTCTAATCAGTTACATGCAAGGCCATGTTGCATTAAAGGAATAATGAATATGTGTAATGGAGGTTTTTCATCAACTGACTATTTCAGGTAACATTAAAATCTGCCGACATATATGACTGTTATCTGGTAACTGCAAAATGATGACTAATGGAGATAGCCTGCACAAGTTTATAGGTTTATTTTTCATTTATATATGCCGCTGATATAAATCTAATAGAGTGAGATGTAATGCTTCTAGATACAGGACAGTCAGCTTATTAATATATTTCTTATAAGTTAATAAACATATCCTAGCCATTAAGTTCTCAGGCAACTGGGTAGCTATGATTTTGAGTATGGTGCCAATATTGTATTGTTGCTGCCCTAGTAAACATTGTCTAATGCTCTAGTAAACACTATTTTAATTACAAAGAAGAACTGGAATTAATTAGTCTGTGTTATAATTAAATGTCATAAAGCCATGGAAATCAGCATGTTCATTTTCCTAGAAATGACTTAGCAACTCAACCTGTTGGAAGGGAAGAGAAAGTGAGTTTTTCAATTACATACCACAAGGCAGATTTCACTTTTGTAGCATTCCCTTACAAAAAACAAGTGTCTAGTTTCCTTTCATCTGACAGAAAAACCCAGAGGTTGTCCTTAGGCATCCATAATGATAGCCATTGATTTGATACCCTTGTTCTCCATGAACTTGTCTAATCCTTTCTTAAAGCTGTCAAGGCTGACAGCTGTCATCACTACTTCTAGCATGGAGTTCCAGAGACCAGTGATCCTCTGGGTGAAAAAGTACTTTCTCTTATTTGTTTGTGATGTAGCACCCAAAAGTTTCATGGATTGCCCCCTAATTCTAGTGTTGTGCAATAGAGAAAACAGTTTTTCCTTACCTACTTTGTCCACACCATGTATTATTTTATAAACTTCAATCAGGTCACCTCTTAGGCTCCGCCGTTCAAGAGTGAAGAGGCCCAGCCGTTGCAGCCTCAGATGGTAAGGAAGGTGTTCCAGAAAAATGGAACCTTTCCAATTCCTGATGTCATGAATCTTACTGGATTTGCAGAAGAAAATATGTACCTTCTGCTGGCATTTGGGAACTTAGGTGGGTGTCAGCCCCAAGGTACAATGTAGTCAGGAAATGTAAGAGGTGAAAAAAGAAAGACACACTGTGGCTGGATGCTGTAACTTTTAAATTTGTGAAGATAGTAATACATTTGTGGAACAACAAATATCATTTCTATATATAAAAAACTTACAAGCTGGACCTTGGAACAGCATCAAATTTGGAACAAATATAGCAGATAGTCTCTTCTTGCTCTGTGCCATATTTGGGGATATTTGGTCAAATGGTTCTGAGTAATGGTCTTTTAAAAAAGTAAAGGTGTTTACACACACCCCTCTGGGTGGACAACAGCAATCTTTGATGTCTAAAGATTTAATACAGATCAAATGCATTGGAAACACCACATTTTTGTATCTTGAAAGAAAATAGTTTGTCCCATCCCCCCTTTTTAATATGGAAGGAATCTAGGAATCCATGGTTCTAATATTGATTTTGAGAATAGTCATTTGAAAGGCAAAACCTCCTGAGCTCCTGGCTTTTTGATCAGCATGAAAATTCTAAATGAAAACACTCCGAGCATAGGGGTTAGAAGAGAAGTAAATTTTCAGGCTGCCCTTTGCTATATATGCTTGTCATCCTTTTTCCTGCTGGTAACACGGGCACAATATTGTGTAGCCATATAGGGCCATTTCCTCTATTTTTGAATTGTGGGTACAGAGACACAATAATCCACAGCCATAAAACATTTTTTTAAAGAATTGAATAGTCGATTAGGTAGACCAAACAAACAAGCAGAGGGAATATGCCAGCCTAATCACATCCAGCACTTCAGTCACATTCCACAAATGGAGAACAATTCTGTGAAGAGCAGCACCTGTGTCCATGGATGTTTCCCCCATGATCTAGAATAGAGCATTTTTGCTATTCTGGATCATGTGGAGAACCTCCATGGAAAGGCAGGTTTTGCCTAAGGACAGTAAATAATGGGATTAGATTAGTATGCTTTCTTTAATTATAATAGTCATTGTTTTCATTGTCATTGAGTCTCTGAATCTCACTGTTTCTTGAAGGATCTTCTCTTGAATCATGGAGATTTCCTAGATTCCTGCAAAAATGAGCTTAGTCTCATTTTCTCTTTTCTTTTCACCCATTGCTCTGTGTAGGACACTGCAAAATTTGTGTAATTGAACTTCCTTTCTGCTGAAATCTATGCAGGACTCATACCATGCTGTTAAGGAAACACTCTCCTATGTGGTACTGTTTTCTCCAGTAACTGCTTTTGCTCTGTCTCTTGCTGGATAGTTGCAGTTGTTTTTCATTTGTTTTCATTGTCTGTTCTTTTGCTGATTTTATTTGGTTTGTGTAAACTGCCCAGAGTCCTTTTTGGAAATCCGTGCAGTCAAGAAATGCATAAATAAATAAATAAATAAATAAATAAATAAATAAATAAATAAATAAATAAATAAATAAATAAATAAATTTTATTTATTTATTGAATTTCTATACCACCCATCTGACAGTGAGGTTACTCTGGGAGGTTGAGAATCCTGCACAGCTTCATGGTATCCCCCCCCCTTTCCAGATGAATCTTGTCCAGGAGAGATACTATTCTATCCAGGAATTGTAATAAGAAAGAAACACACACACACACACACACACACACACACACACAGAGAGAGAGAGAGAGAGAGAGAGAGAAAGAGAGAGAGGTGGAGGGGGAGAGAGGAGTGGTCATGTATGAAGAGAAATGTCATATTTTTCTTGATATCTGTCTGAGAACAAGAAACAATAAGATTCATACCCCTATCTCCCTGTCCCTGAAAACCTTTAGTAGGGTATTGTTTTAAACAGATGCATGCTACACTGTGTTGAGAATCCATACATGAACTTCAAGGACACATTCAATGTTGTATGTTAGAAATATATGTGCACACAACATTTAAACTTTGATTCAGTGTTGACTCAGGGCTCTATCCCATGTCCCTTTAAATGCAGATTAAATTTGTAAATAAACTGTGTTCAAAAATGTTATCCCCACGGCCACTGGGCTTTTTGAAAAACAAAAGGCAATGCCCCCTTAAGCAAGGTTTCCAAGACCTAGTGGAGAGGTAGGGAATTTTTTGCCTCGCTTAAAAAATCCACCTTTTAAAGAGGCAGATGTCGTGGGACCGCGTAGATGATCTGGGTTTTCTTTTCTTTTTTCTTGTAGCATCGACTGTCTGTTCCTGGGGCCGGTTGAGAATTGTTTTTTTTTTAAACTTCCCCCCACTGGTCCTCTGACTGGTCTGGCACTTTTTATTTTTTTTATTTTTATCCCCCCCCCCGAGCTGCTCAGCTAGCCTTTTTTAAAAAACCCTTGGACATGGGAACTGCTATCCCACATATTCAGTCACATGACGGGAGGAAGAGGAAAAGCCGGACCTTCCAAAGATCAAGATCTTCCCCAGGTGAGATAGCAGCCTAAATGGAAAATGTCCCACTACTTGTCAACAACTCATAGCTGAACTGCTAAGTTATTTGTTTTTCAAAACAAGATTGTTTTCAAACACTGTTTCCAAAAAGACTGATATTTTAAATGGCACAGAATGTGGCACTAGGTACAGGTAGGCTGGCCAAAGCTTTTTTAAACAGTGTTTCCAATGGACAGACAAAATGCCTTCAACATAGTGTATTTATTTCTCCCATCAGACAATCAAGAATGCTTAGATAATTAGCCATGATGATTCCAGCTATGTGGCACATTCATTTACAAATTTAAAATTAAGCCTGTGTGCATTGTTTCCATCATTAATTGTCAAAATGCTTAAAAAATAATCCACAGGTGGTGGAGATCTCTGCCAAAATAAACCATATTACAGGTTGACCTTCCTCAAAAGGCTGCAAGGAATGTGGAGAAGACTACATCAACTTCCACTTTTGGCGGCCCTGTTCATATTTATCACATTTCAACAAAGGAAAATTGGAAGCAATAATGAATTATAACCAGACTCCTGAATACTGAACATATTCACTGGCAACTCAAAAACTCCACTGGCTGTTAATCAGCTATCAGGCACAATTCAAAGTGCAGGTTTTAACCTACAAATCACAAAAAGCTACCTCAAAGATTGAGTCACACAGTATGAACTGGCTCGGGTGCTAAGATCATCAGGAGAGGCCCTTCTCTCCATACCACCACCCTCACAGGTGCGTCTCAGAAGAGCACATGAAAGGGCCTTCTCTGTTGCTGCTCCCAGACTTTGGAACTCCTTCCCGCTGGAGGCCAGGACTGCCCCATCTCTGCTGTTTTTCCAGAATCAGGCAAAGACCTTCCTCTTCAGGCAAGCTTTTTTCCCCTCTACTTATCTGCCCAGGTTTCAGATGCACCCAGTTTATTGTAAAATATCAACAATAGGACATGATAATATATGTGGAGATACTTGAGAAACAGATGAGGGAGTCTGAGAAAACTCCTCCTTTCATATGGTGTTTAAAGCAGTTAGATGCAGATGCAGTGCAATGTTCTCTTGTAGTTCAGCCTTGCGCTCAAGGAGCGAGGTTGACACTTGTGCTGAACAGTAATGAGGGTCCTACTGGTGATACAAAACAGATTCACAGGCTTTGGACATTATTGGAGGCCTAGCAGAATACAGGTGATGTTCGGAAAGTATCCCTTGATCAGCCTAGGACCCAGGAGATTCAACTGTGCTCTGAATCACCCACAGGTCGTAGACAGGTAACCTAACAAATGAAGCAACATTCACAAGAAAAGGGACAAGCAGATATTCTCAAAGAGAAAACCATGCTCGAAGGTGCTTTCATACTACAGTATTTACCTGCTGTGCCCTTGTAAAAGTTACTTTATGGAGTTAAAACATCCAGAATCCTCCAGACAGCATGACTATTGAGTTATTATATTTTTACACCCCCACCAAAATAAAAAAAAAAACTTTTCCAAGATCTGATATAATCCATTTCCCCTGTCCTTTCTCCTGAAGGAAGATTAACTACAGCATCCTGTTTTCCTATGAAGAATAAATGCCTTGAAACATCCATAGGTTGTAGGGGTGTCCAGTCACAGTGCCCCTAAATAAATTGTCTGTTGTTCTGTTATTTTGACTTACCCCTGGAGAATCCAGGCACCAATTGTTGCTACTTACTGCTTCTTTCATTTTTCTGTCAGAAGAGAATCCTTTTTTAGGTGTTTTGGCTGACAGTGCTAGGAGCCATTAATCCATCAGCTCCATTAATATGCAAAGAAGGTGTGTCAGGTCTCATCATTCCCCTGTTTTAGCTGAGTCTATTGAATCCCATGGCACCTGTCTTTGCAAGTGCAAGGTTAATTTCTGATCTGATGTCCCCCAGGATTTTTTCAGATGTCACTGAAACCAGTATTGACCATCTTGGAGATTCTAGTCTCAAAAAAAAATCACTTTGCAAAAAAGTATCTTCAAAGCCTCTCTAGCCGAGCCTCTGCAGACAGAGAAGTTTGGCTTGACTAAGAAATAAACCCTCTCCGCCCTGTGGTTGTATGAATCAGAACTCTGTACAAACCCATTATTTGAATCCTTTATGTTCCAAACTTGATCCTAGTTTCATCCTTTTTAATCCTTCAAACCCCCACAAAAAAAAAAACCAGGATGTCCAAAATATCTCTTAGTTGCAACTCTGTCTGTAACTAAATGAGAAAGTACTTTTTCACCCAGAGGATCACTGGTCTGTTGAACTCCCTGCCACAACAAGTGGTGGCAGCTGTCAGCTTATTGTCTCTCATTATTGTAAGACGTGTTGGGTCCTTTTCAAAGGAGACAGGCAGGGTAAAATATTCTAAATAAATAAATAAATAAATAAATAAATAAATAAATAAATAAATAATGCATATCTTTATTTTCTAGATTACTGCTTTAAAGCTCACAAGTGAGTAAATCAATTTTGTGTATTTGCTTTCAGATCTCTCTGGAACAGTTCTGAATTAGCTGAATTTAGAGCCAAGCATTTTCATTTGGGCCTGTATTATGGTTTTCTTAATTTTTATGAGCCTTATTTTATTTTTAATAAAATAGAGGAAGGAAAAGAAATCCTCAAAACTTGAGTAGAGGCTGGGCAGTAGAACTGTCCTGTGGTCACACACAGGTCAGGCACGTCCATTAAGGCAAACTAGGCAGTTGCCTAGGGCACCAAAATGGACAGGGGGCACTGCCCAGCCGACTCCCCCCGCCACCGCTGCCGGACCCCCGTGCTGCTGCCGCCGGACACCCCTGCCGCCGCTGCCACCGCCCGACCCTCCTGCCACTGCTGCCACAGCCACCGCCCGACCCCCCGCCACTGCTGCCACCTGACCCACCACCGCCGCCTGACCCCCTGCCGCCGCCACCACCCGACCCCCACCTCCCTACCCCTCACCTAGGGCGCGAAAAACCCTAGCACCAGCCCTGGTCACACACACCCTTCCTATAATTGCCTTTCCCCTGATGCTTACCTAGCATTCATACTACTATTGTTAGGCTATAACAAATTAGTTTGACCTGCATTATAAAGCCTTGTACTAGTTTGTTTCATTTGTGTTATTTGCTGTGACGTCAGTCAATGTATTTAATGGTGGTGTCATTGTATGGCTTTATTGCCATATTGGTAGGAGCATCTGGCTGCACAAGGACTAGAAACTCCTTATAATCCTACTCTCATTAGAAAGCTTTTCTTCTTTCCCTCTGCTCTTTCACTTCTTTTTCTGCTCTCCCCATCCCCCACCCCCACCCCGCCCCTGTCTTCATCTTCACTTACCTTGGGGATTGTTCAGCATTTCTCTCTGTTCATTCTCCTATCCTCACTTCAGGCAATATGACCTTCTTTTTCTGTCAAAATGTATGAGAGGTCTGGGACTCTACAGTGAGAAAGATTGTGAGAAGCTCTCTTAGCCAGTAGAAGAATGGCTTCACCGTGCCTATTGCAGCCTTGTGTCCGCTAATTACAGAAGGTGACCAAAGATTGCACAGCAGCCCATAGATTTTAATTAAGTAACATTGATTAATCAATTTGGAAAAAAAAACATAGCCATGACTTGCACACCCTTGAGGTCCCCTACTATCCATTTTGTACTTCAGGTAATTAGGTTTCATGTGTTGGAACTTCATATTATGGAATATGGAATAAATAAAGGGGGAGAAAAAATGGCACATTAAAATGTGTTACTTCTAGAGCCACAAGTGCACCTGCGTTGTCTGGACCACTTCCTAAACAAGGATAAACTTTCAAACATCTGCCCTCCTTTTTTCTTCCAAAAAGTGATACTCTGAGTATATATTGCTGCTCTTTTTGGTGGTACGTAGGGCTAAAACCAATTGGTAGCACAAGTGGCAGTACTGTAGCTCCATTATGCCAATGCAAAGTATATAAATGTTGCAATTTTGTTCATTTGCTAGTTCTGCTTTAGTGAGGGCATATAGATTTTACCATAACAGACAACATTTTTCTCTATATACAGTGGTATCTTGGCTTAAGTTTCATTGTGTGCATTTGAAAGTGGGAGTTTGGGATATAATAAGAATTCTGTTATTCTGCTGCTTACACTGCTTCTCAGGCAGCCTCCCTTCCTGGGCTAGGAAAGTTTGCTTGGGGGGGGGGGTTACTGCTACAGTGGCCTTAGTTCTGGTAAAAAGGTAAAAGTTCCCCCATACACGTGTGCTAGTTGTGTCCGACTCTGGGGGTGGTGCTCATCTCCGTAATGAAGCTGAAGAGCCAGTGTTTTGCAAATCTATGGCCATGTGGCCAGCATGGCTACAAGAAAACACTGTTTTACCTTTTTACAGCAGTGCCTATTCATCTACTTGCATTTACATGCTTTCAAACTGCTAGGTTGGCGGGAGCTGGGGTTATCAGAGGGAGCTCACTCCTCTGCGTGGCACCCAGGATTCGAACTGCTGAGCTGCTGACTTTGCAGCCAACCATTTTCGGAAGCCTTAGTCCACTGAGCCACCACGCCCCTCTATTTAGTTCTGGTAGGGCACTTCATAATCCATTCTTGTCAGAAGTGTTTTGAGACTCCCTGATGTCCTCCATGAGGTCTATGGCCTCACTCATAATGTAGGCGTACATTGAACCTGGTTTTCTGTTCTGTTCAGCAAGACAGTGATCTGGATGTGGAGGAGCACACTGTAGTCCTTTTGTAAATCACTGATTCCCCATTGATTGATTGATTGATTGATTGATTGATTGATTGATTGATTGATTGATTGATTGATTGGAACATGGGGCCTTTCCATGTGTGGTTTGTTGGAATGTGGGTCCATCCCTTCCTCTTTGCCACAATTATGTCTGTACAAAGGATGAAATGTAGTGAGTCACAATATAATCAACAGAACTTATGGAGGTGTTGAGTTACCAAATGTTCACTGATTTAGTGGCATTTTTACTACACAATTATCTTACAGATTATTTTGGGGTAGCCAGAGGCTTCTTACTCTTTGGCTCATAAGACAAAATTGAGGACCTCTCAAAAGTTATAATTTATAACATTTTTATGTGGCATCTATGTTAAAAATGTATGTAGCAAACAACCTTGTGTCCTATAGGAAACAAAGGGGCATATGAGGAAGCAAAGCAAAGCAAAACAAAACTGTCTAGGTTTGTTTGGGAGTAAAAGATTAGCAATAGATCATTTTATATCCAGCCAATTAAAATCACCTTCCCTCTCTCTAGGGTTCTTTCTCATTACATTACTGCATGAATCATATAAATGCTGGCCACAGACAACAATTCTCCATTTACCCAGCAAGTCAATATAGCCTAATTAGGGGGAAGCAAACCTGAAGCAGTTCATTGCCAGGTGTGACTGACCTGGAAAGACCCAGCAATATCCTACTAGAAGCCTCCAGGCCATATCATAAACCTTTCAGCTAGATAGATACAATGTAAGCTGAACACAAACTCTTACTCTTTCTTTTCTTCAAGTAGCATCTGTATTATCTCACAAGTCCTCAAATTCTAACTACAGGGTCTTTTAAAGCTGATCTATGTTCTCAGCAAACCTTGTCATTTCCCATTCTTCCATCTTTTGTCAAAGGTGTCCTTTTTTCTCTGCTCCTATCTATGGAAAAAATAGATCTATTAGCATATTCATGGCTTACTATAACCATCTGATGCCTGCTTCTTTAATGAGCTGTATGGAATCTATGTTCCTTATCTGTCCCACTGTGATCATTCCTGCCACTCTTGGCTTTGACTTGACTCCAAAGCTTCGGATGTAATTCCTCATGATGTTTAAAGTTCTTGTCATTTCAGGGCCTTTCATCCTGCTCTTTCTACTTAAATCTAACATTTCACATTGTGTTTGGGAAATGTGCCTTCAACTCCATTCCTAGCCACATGCACATATTATTCTGGTCTTTTCCCCAGTAGGTTCACATCCTGTTCGTCAAGTGACAAAGCAGTTGTTGAAAAGGTTCCTGCAGTATTGACTGAGCCCAGCCTTTTATACTACCCAAAAGCTTTTAACTTTCCTCGTATTCCGATAAATCCAAATCGTCAGTGGTAAGGAAGGGGGGAAGATATTGACACAAAAAGAGCAGCCTTTAAAGTCATTCTTCTCCCTCCTGTTCCAGTAATCTCTCTGTGTATGTAGGGCTAAACTGGAAACTGCACGTCAAAAAATACTACACATCTATGAAATCTATGAATGAACATAAAGACAAATCAAATGTCCTCCCAATGTCTCTTTGTGCTGAAACACCATTGAGCCACATACATAATTACATTGTTTTCTTCACTTTTTGTAGTTTTGCATTTTTATTGCCATCCCAAACGTTCTATCTATACTGTGCTGAAAATGTCCCACACATGTACATGTCTGTAATGACATTAATTAGGCACCACTGGGGAAACCATATTTTCAACATCAGGGTTTCTCCACTTCATCACAGTGTGGTATCATTTATACTGGACATTTTATAGATTTGACAGTTTCCAGTGTGTTGCTCATTGCAAGTAGAGAGGAGATTCTCAGTCATCCGGGTGAGGTTATCTGGGAGTTGAGTCATGGCAACTGAATTTTTTTTCTTGGAGAAGCTACTTGGATGAGTAGTGAAATGTTTCAATCCCACAAGAAAAGAAGTCCGCTTGCCATGACTCAACTCCCAGATGACACCCTGATGTATATAACACAGTATATCACACTACAGGAAGACCATTCATTAACTGGAGATTTGGTGAATCAAGTTCTTTGTGAGTTCCATTCATTTAAATGGCCCTATCTTAGTTGCAACTAAAGTTGTAAGTAAAGTAGGTCCATTTGAATCAATGGAAATTACAGAATAATTGACTCACCAAATCTTCATTGATTTAATTGGCCTACTCTAGTATGACCTACTATGCTAAGCAACAGATTTCAGCCCATAATACAGAAAAATAGCAGTTTTAATCAAATTGCATGTATTTATAATTACATGAAGTTAATCATACCAGTTGTCAAATTTTCGTCAATTCAGCTTCTTTTAAAAAAATAGAAAGAAGGATAATAGTTCACTATGATGCCTAGCTATTATGGTACAAAATGGGCTTTAAAAACATTGGATTCAAATTCTTTTAGCATGAAATTCAGTATTGACAGCATACTTTGAAAATATCATCAAGTCAGCACAACAAATGAGATTAAAACAAAAATCCATATGATGGTAAATCTTTATGTTATTTTGAGAAGTATCCTTAAATCATTAAGTTTAAATTACATAAAGGAAAATCTTATGGTTTTCAAGACTGAATCTGTACAAAAGCAAATGTTCTAAAAACTTACCAGGTAATTTGTGCTTCAAATTATACATCCCAAAATAAACCTCTCCCATTTTTGTATAGTGTATTATTTGAGCGACGAGCTCAAAACAGACTAAGAGTTCAAAGGCACTAAATGAAGCTTTTCACCAGTAAAGTTTTTATTTGTATGTTGGGGGGGAAATTAAGAGTGAAATGCTGTTTCCTTCCATTTGTGGCTGCATAAAGCAGTCACTTTAGAAAATGAACACTTTGTTAAATTTATAGCTCTTGTGTTCTCATCTAATCTGTGCTGGCTCAGCATAATTGAGCTATGGATATGCTGCACCTACTTCTTAGCAGATCTGGCAAATTCTGTATTGGCTGACAAAGAGAAAGGACACAAAACCCTCAGTTGGAACATATTTCATTCTTGAGGCCATAACATTATTATAATTGTATATTTCACAATCGGAACTATAAAAAGAGAAATAAAAGAGGCAAGCATCATTACAATTACACTCAGTATACCTGAACGCTTCCTTCTTTGATCATTTGCTTTTTTAATATATAATGTTTCCCTTTTAATATTGATTGGTCATAATATATATTGACAAAATGATAAAAGAGAAAGACAGCACTGCCCATTCTTTCCTTGTATACATTATGTTTTAAAGTGCAAGTAAACCATTGAATCTTAAAATATCTTTTTTACATAATTGTACTATCACTTTATGAAATTGTCTTGATTAATTAATTCATTATGATAACTAAATATATCATGTTGCTTGCTATTTAATAAAAAGCGAGGAACAAAAATTTAGACCTCAGACATTATCTGATTTCTTTATTCCAATTAAAGTACTGTGTGTTAAACTGGGTCTATTTAACAGATCTAAATCTTTCAGAATATTGTGTTCTTTCCTCATAATTAGTTGATATATCTTATTATAAGTTTTTATTTATTAAAGGGTATGCAAGAGTGTATGAATCCAAGGTAAAAATGGACACCCAGCAACATCAAATCCTCATGCCCTAAATTCCCTCTTCCTGAATACTGTGAATTCTCTAGAGGTCATGGAAATCTTATTTCTTAATGTTTTGTCAATTGGAGACTCTTTTGGCCATGATTCTGAATTTGAAAAAACAAAGCAACCCCGCCCCCAAATTAGCTTCAAAACAAGTGAAATTCCTGCTGCATTTCCTGTAGAATGCAAGCATTCTTTTGAAGAAAATGGCTGCTGCTGGTGGTGAGAGAGTGTGAGTACTGATGGGAGTATGCATGGCCTCAAGACCTTCCCAAGGTGGTTAGTATACTTAGACATAATGCTAACCCATGATTCAGCATTCTGTTAGCAAAATCAGAGTTCTAATTTCCTTCTGTTTCTGACTGAAGCTTAGTGTAACAGTTGCAAGCAGAACAAATGTTCATAATTAGCATTAACAATGATTTACTGGAACAAACCAACTTCATACTCTATTGAGATGAACTACAGCTAGTGTTTGGACATAATGATAAAACATGGTGACTCTGCTTCTGAACCTGCCTTAGTAGCCACAGAGGAGGAATACTGTATGTATGAGTGGAAAGGAAGAGATAGAACTAGGGGGCACTCCATGAAACTTTTGGGAGCTAGATCTCAAACAAATAAGAAGAAGTGCTTTTTCACCCAGAGGATCACTGTTCTATGAAATTCCCTGCCAGAAGAAGTGGTGACAGCTGTCATCCTTGACAGCTTTAAGAAAGGATTGGACAAGTTCATGGAGAACAAGGGTATCAATGGCTATCATGAGTGGATACTGGAGGGTTCACCCTCCGAATGAAAAAACAGGTACACAACTTGGGAGTGCTCTTGGACTCAGTATGCAAATTATGCCCATTTCTTGAGAAACCAGCTCTGGCCATGGTGATACATGCCTTAGTGACATCTTGGCTAGAATACTGTAATGTGCTCTATGTGGGGCTTACCAATAAAAAGCCTCAGAAAATTTCAACGGGTCCAAAATACAGCAGCAGGACTGCGGACTGGGACGGGGTACAGAGTTCACTTTACACCGCTACTAAGGCAACTCCACTGGCTGCCAATCAGCTATTTAGCACAACTGAAGTTGCTGACCTTGACCTACAAAGCACTATATGGCCTGGATCGTAGCTACCTAAAAGATCGATTCTCACAGTATGAACCAACTCAGGTGTTAAGGTAATCAGGAGAGGCCCTTCTCTCCATCCCGCCATCCTCACAGGCACCTCTCCTGTGAACCCATGAAAGGGCCTTCTCAGCTGTGGTGCCCAGACTTTGGAACTCCCTCCCACTACAGTCCATGAGTGCCTCTTCTCTGTTGTCTTTCCGGAAACAGGCAAAGATTTTTCTCTTCAGGCAAGCTTTCCCTGAATGATGGTCTACCTATTATGAGTATAGGATGGTCTACCTACATTGGTGTAAGAACTGGCAAACTACTCCAGTATTCCTGCCAAGAAAACTCCATGAACATGGAATCACAAGGAGTCGGTCACAACTGTAATGGCACAAGAAACACACACACCGGTTCACATAGACTTTGTGTTTATAACTACTTAGAACCTTATGGGTTTACACTGACACTGTGTTTTCAATATTAGGTTCCATCATAACTTTATATGGAACTTTACTCCCTTTAACTGCCTACATTCTCTTGTAGCTTTAATGTAATGTTGTCTATTAATGCTGTAAGATGTTCCTCAATTCCTTGTTCTCACTTCTTGAATATGTCTTAATTGTACTGGACTGTATATTATCCCTCATTCTGTAAGCCACCTTGGTTCCTTTTTCCAAGAAGAAAGGTGGCATAAAAATACTCAATAAATAAATAAATAAATAAATAAATAAATAAATAAATAAATAAATAAATAAATAAATAGTTCAAACTGTTATTTACCTGTTATTGTTAATAGTGCACTGCAATAATGGGGCGGTATATCAATGTATCAATCAGTCAAATGCGGTAAATAAATAAATAAATAAATAAATAAATAAATAAATAAATAAATAAATAAATAAATAAATAAAAAGCTATCAAGAAATGTGTCAAAGGACAGGAAAAATGTCCATAAAATCACACATAAATGAACAGAATACAAGGCACTGAATAAACGCAATACCTAACATCTGGGTTAAACAGTGATATAAAGATTGTGGACACTGGTGTGAATGTTAGTATTTTAAACAGGTAACATCATCCTCTACAGTTCTTATTGTTATGTGCCTACAAGTTGAAACCAATTTATTGTGAACCTAATAGGGTTTTCAAGGTAGAAGAAATATTTAACAAGTAGTTTTTGCCTGTTCAAATACCCCTAGGAATTTTCCATGGCTGTGTGGCGATTCAAACCCAGGCTTCCTGAGTCCTAGTTTGTCACTCTGTTCACTACACCACACTGAGTACTTACAACATAGGTAAGCCAATAAATTATCTGTATATTCCCAGTATTATTTTCACATTCTCTTCACTCCTCTATCTTTCTAGACTCTGTACCCTGGGAATTCACAATGCAGTGAATGGGAGGGTTACTGAAAGGTAGCTGGGAGAAAAATAATACGGTAAAGAACACAGCAACTCTGATATCTATCTATCTATCTATCTAATCTATATATCTATATCTATATCTATCTATCTATCTATCTATCTATCTATCTATCTATCTATCTATCTATCTATCTATCTATCTATCTATATATGTTTTCGTAGATTTTCACGGGTATAGGTATGCATGTTAGGGTGGATTCGGGTTTCTTCCCGTGTAGAAATCTGGTTGTTTTGGCGACGTTTCGACGAGGTCTCACTCGTCATCTTCAGGCTGGTGTTCTGGCTTCTTTCTTCTTGAAGCAAAGTGTGGTCTCAGTTGAAGTCCTTCTATAAATACTGCTGGGGTGTGTGTGGTTTGCTTGCTCTGTTGCTGATTGTAGGTTCCTTTGTTCCTTTGTTCTTTTGTGATCTGCTGTGTGGCTGAGGCGATCGTTAAGGGATTAACTGCTGATGGCTGTTTAGATGGCTGTTTACATGCTGGTGGGTTAGATGGCTGGTAGGTTCTGGCAGTATCCTGGGCTTTGGTGGAGTGGGGTCCTGTGTCTTGTGAATTCATTTTGGTCTGGCTACGTGTCTGTGGTCTCCCAATGTTTTTTTGGGGTGTGTGAGTGTGCTCCATGTGGTGACTGGAGTGGGGTGCCGCAGTAGATGGTGCAGTCGTGGTTTTGTTATTGGATGGTGGTTTCGTTTCATCTGTGGGAAGGGTCTGGGTTTGTGTTTGGTGTGGATGGAAGGTGGTGGCATCTTGTGTCCTTTTGGACCTGGTGTCAGTCTTTGTGACAGAGGCTCGTCTGTTGACCAGGGCTAGTTTCCAGATGTCAGGCAAGCGGGAGGTGTCATCACGTTTATTCATGTTGTTTGGGTGTTTCTCTATTTCAATGGCTTCCATGATTATTCGACTGTTGAAGTGTTCAGTTTTGGAGATGAGTTTGGTTCTTTCAAAGTCAATTTCATGACCTGTTGTTTTTATGTGCTGGAAGATGTCTCTTTTATGTCTCTTCCAGCACATAAAAACAACAGGTCATGAAATTGACTTTGAAAGAACCAAACTCATCTCCAAAACTGAACACTTCAACAGTCGAATAATCATGGAAGCCATTGAAATAGAGAAACACCCAAACAACATGAATAAACGTGATGACACCTCCCGCTTGCCTGACATCTGGAAACTAGCCCTGGTCAACAGACGAGCCTCTGTCACAAAGACTGACACCAGGTCCAAAGGACACAAGATGCCACCACCTTCCATTATATATATAGTATATAGGATAAAGTCTATTTTGGAGAAGCATATAGCCATAAAGGAGGCTATATTTGATAAAGAATATAAAGATAAAGTTTCTTCTAGTATCTCTTTTGATTCATATATATATATATATATATATATATATATATATATATATATATATATATATATATATATATATATATATATATATTTGTTAAAAGAAAAGCATTTTACAAGTCTTTCTTTATACGAAGAGAGATGGAACTTCTTTCCCTCCCATGCACTTTCTTCTATTCCGACAGAACAGAAGAGGCAAAAATAATGCATTTTGTCTTTCAATTTATTTTTCTCTTACTGAAAAAGTAGCTTTTATTTTTCTTACCAACAACAAAAGATTAAAATGAGTACTGTGGCTTTCTAAGCAGGACAAAGTCTCTTTTAGAAGCAACAGCAGCCACTGAAAACGTTTGGCTGAACATTTGAAGGTTGAAAGAATCCCTATCTGAAGATAAAGTTTCTTCTAGTATCTCTTTTGATTCTTGTAAAATTTGATAGGTCTCATCAATGGGGCGGGGGGGGAGGAAAAAAAGAAAGAAAAAAGAAAACACAGCAGCAGCCTGTCTTGAATCTCTGGGGGTGGGGGGGGGACCTTCCACTGAAGAAACCATATCCTTACTATAAATGACTTCTTATTAAAAGGGATTGTTGATGTCATAAAAAAAGAAGAAAGAAAGAAAGAAAACTCCCTGTACTATGAAAAGGATAGTAACTTGTTGGTTTTTAGAATTAGAATGTTCCCATAGTCAAGAGTTTATATAAATATTTCTAAACCACGAGTTCCCTAAAGCACTCCCCCACACACAAGTGGTTCAAGTATGTGGCTGCAGGGCCAGAAATTAAGAGGTTGATTCCTCACTTTGCCTCCTGAAAGTAGAGCCAGTCCATGTGGCCTTGGGCAAGCTGCACAATCTCAGGGTGCCCCCAGAAGAACTGATCTCTTGAGTATTCTCAACCGAGTACACCCTGCAAAGGGGTTGAAATAAGTCAGAATTGATTTGAGGGCACATGATTATTATTATTATTTAAATAGGAATATATTCAATGCAACCCCATGTGCAAATATCTTTTGAGATATAAAGCACAAGGAGAGCTGGCAACAAGGAAGATTTTACCAGGACATTTATCATGAAATTTAAAGTTTGCCGCAAACAAATCATACCTTATATCCACAGCAGAAGAATTTGATGTGGGTGGCTCTGGTACAAATGTAACATAAGTTTTGAAACACCCAAGAATTACCATCTGCTGATGACTTCTAGTCCTTGAAATTTGGATAACGAAAGACTTTTCTCCCCTCTTTCCACTGTGGTGGAAAAGGCTACTTTAGCCAGAGCCTCACATTCTTCAATTACATTTATCATTCGCTTTAGAAAATCAAAACAACCAAAACACAGCCAGTGTTCCTTTTAAGAGCACTGATTTTGTGTTTTGTTGTTTTGTATTGTCCTAAGAATGAAGTAAAATTGGGGGACTTTGCTACGGCCTTTCCCCCTCCCTCAAAGAAATTTTTTATACTTTTTACTGATGTGACATCAGTAATCCCTTTTAATCAGAAGTCATTTATAGTACATGATAATGCAGTCATACTACCTAGATGATCATATTTGTGTGATGTTTTTAACTGATGAGAGACAATTCTTCTCCATGAATATATCTGGGCTTCTAGAAATGTAGGGGACACATCCAGATTGTGAGACTCAACAATATTAAAAAGGCAGTCCTTTCCAGAACTGTTTCCACCAACCTGCCCTTTTTATTTCTCACATTGCCAAATGTCCCGAAAGAAAGAGATGAGACAAGAATTGGGGGATTCAAATTGAGCCACAATGTATTGGTTAAGGATTTGTGGTGCAGTGATTAAATGTCTGTACTGCAGCAAAAACCATGCTCACAACCTGGGGTTCAATCCCAGGTAGCAGGCCCATGGTTGACTCAGCCTTCCATCCTTCCAAGGTTAGTAACATGAGTCCCCTGCTAGCTGGGGGGGGGGGGCAATGTGTAGTCTGCATGTTGTAATTAAAAACTGTGAACCACCCAGAGACTACTTGAAGTGGTATGGTGGTATATAAGCAGAAAACTTTGCTTTTGCTTTGCTAAGCAGAACACTTTTTTGCTTTAATTTATTTTCTCAGAGATTTTTCTCTATTGCTTTCCCTTAGCTTGCAATGGTACACAAGTTAGTGAAGAACAGCCGGGACTCTTTCACCATAGTGTGTTCTACTTTGAATTTTTTCCTGACTATTAGGTATATGATCTCTATGTGTGCTCCTTCTACCAACGCACCAATATAATAACTGAAAAAGGTAACTTAATAGGAAATTAATGGACATTAGTTTAAAATTAAAGTTCTTTAATAAAGCAAAATCACCAGCACAATGCCCCACTGTATTGCCAATAAATGTGATCACAAGCTGAATTTTCTTTATTATTCAAAATTAAGAACAAAATTAAATCTGAATCCACATGAAAACGGAATCATATTATAACAACCATCAAAACCAAGTTGCTAATTTACATTTTTTTAAAAGCATCACTGATTTAAGCATAGTGTTTCTATTATGTGCACAATGTGAACCCAACTCCCCTGAAATCTAGTGCCTCACATTATTCATCATTCTCTCTCAACATATGGCAAAATACTGAATATCTGTGACTTTATGATCCAGTTCAAAGAAAGATACAAATGCAAAGAAAGATTCTTTCTATGGAGGTTCTATCACTGGTCCTCCAAGCAAAACACTGCTTACACTTCCTGGAATATTTTCAGCAGTTTCCATGCAGGAACCTTTCCTGCTATAGTTGGAGGTAGCTGAGAGTGGGAGATGAAAGTGGCAACCAAAAATGGACTACTGAATGATAAAACCTCCCTGTTTGCAACAAAAGACACTCCTGATGTGATGGCAGATTACACATTCACACACACCTCAGATCCTATTCATAGGACTTGACGTCTAGAAGGAAGGGTTGATTAATTTGTTAGTTGAACTTTCTCCTCCATCAATTGTGTGAAATCCAAACTTCCCTTCCTTTACTTCATGAAGCTGCTACCAAAACAAATGAACAAAACTACCCATCTCGGTACTGAACAAGTACAGATAGTCTCAGCATGGAGAGGATCATGTTATACCTGCTAAAGGTGTGAATTTGGCTAGCATATGTTGAACCTGATTTAACACAAAAAATCAGTAGTTTTCAGGGTTTTTAAACTAAAAATACTCCTACTAGGCCATTTTTCAAGGCAAAACTCGCTTTGCTTTGCAATTCTGCATGCTTTTAAGGATTGTGGTAAAGCAAATAATATTAACATGAGAAATAAAATAAACCCTGGAAAATGTGTTAAATATTGAACTGTAACTTTAAATATTGAACGGTGACTATTGAACTGTAAGTGTAACATGTAAGTTAATCATATTTCGATCAAGGGCAAAACTGTATGCCAAAATATGTGTACTTTGAAAGATAACAACATGCATGAAGCATGTATGGAAAATACATGCAAATTTCTATGCAGTGAAACAACAGTAAAAATAAAGAAATAAAATGTCTCACAATCTGGTCTGAATAAAAGGTAGCACAAGAATATAGGTGGAATTTGGAGGCACTGGCATAACTAGGGAGGGGCAGAAAAGTGCATTTGACCTGGGGCACACAGCAGTCTGTGGGTGCCTAGAGGGGGAGCAGGAGAAGGAATCCAGGCACCATCCTGTCAGGAGTCCTCCTTTCACCCCTCTAAGGCTTGGCAATCATTAGTTGGGAAAAAGGAGGAAAGCAAAGTGGGTGATTTTCCCCCCAAGCAGCACCTCCATCAATTGACACCCCCCCGCTAAGGCTTGGTGATTGTTAGCCCAGGGAAAGTGGGAGAGAGAAGTGTGTGATGGAGGTGCTGCTTGGAGAAAATATCCCATCAACTGCTTCCCTCTCCTCCTTTCCCAAGGCTAACATTCACCAAGCCTTAGCTGGAGGAAAGGAGGAGGGGGAAGTATGCTACAGAGGTGATGCTTGAAAAGAAACATTGCCTGCTTGGCGCTATCCTCACACTGTGCGGTTTTCACAGGAGAGCCTTAACTGGAAAGGAGACCCACAAAGAGGTCTTGAGAAGGAGAGACCCTTCTTCCCCTCCCCCACTGCTCCCCCAGGATCTGGCTCCCCCTGTTGAGACATGGTTGGGGGGAGAAAGGGTGCAAAATCTGACTTTGTTCCTGGCCACTCCAAACTCTAGCTATGCCAGTATTTGGAGCAGTTGGGACAGAAGTCTTTATCTTCATCTCACCACCTTCATAGGTGCCTCTGTGAGAATGCAGAACACAACACAAGCTTTCTCTGTTGCTGTTCCCAGAATCTGAACTCCTTCCCATAGGAGGCTAGACTGTCCCGAGTTTTACTGTCTTTCTGCAAGCAGGCAAATAACATTTGTGAGTGAATTTGTCTCACTTTTCCCCACATTCTCCTTCTTTTTGCATGTTTGTATTTCAGGAAAAAATCCTCAAGTTATTTCTGCAGGACTCTTGAAAATGTCTGTGTGAATAGTACGTTTTGATTAGAAGAAAAATTAACGAAATTCTTCTCCAACCTTTTAGAGTGCATGCAGTGTTGGCTATTCAACCATACCCTTAAACATCTATGTCAGGGGTGCCCAAAACTTTTGTAAGGAGGGCCAGATTTGGTGGCTGAGAATGTATCAGGGGCCGGTTGCTCCCCGACCCTGCCACCCCATTGCAAGCCCCACCCACTGACACATAAGCCCCACCCACTGACCACTTGTAACCCCACCCGCAGGAACGAAGGCAGGACCAAGGGAGGGAGGGAGGGAGGTGGAAACCAAGAAAGGAAGGAAGGAAGTTGGGGAACAAGGAAGGGAAGGAGGGAGGTGGGGACCAAGGGAGGGAGGGAGGAAGGAAGGAAGGTAGGGACCAAGGGAGGGAGGAAAGAAGGAAGGTGGGGACCAAAGGAAGCACAGGGAGCCATGGCCACAGGTCGCCCCTTGGAAGAGGCGATCTGTGTGACCTTGCACCCCCCAAGCTCCCCAGCGGTGGCAACGGCTCGCCCGCCAGCCCACCCCAAAGCTCCTTGGCAGTGGCAGAGGCCCACTGGCCTGCCCACCCCCACACATTCCGCTGCAGTGCCGGTGGCGGCAGACTGCCCGTCCGCCCGTCCGCCCAAGCTTCCCAGTGGTGCCAGTGTTCCCAAGCTTCACAAGGTTCCCAGTGGTGCCGGTGGCGGCGGCCCGCCCATGCACTGAGTTTCACAAGGTTTCTGGTGGTGGCGGCCCACCTGTGCGCCACCCTCATGCACGCTCCCAGCCTCACATGTTTGCTGGTGGTGCCGGTGGCAGCAACCCGTGCAATGGCTGGCCGGCCAGCCAATGCAGCCCCACAAGCTTCCCGGCGGTGTCAGTGTTGGCGGAAGATTTTTTTGAAAAAAAAAACATGGGGCGAAGGAGGGGGAGGGAGGGGCAGGCCAGCCAGATGTGGGCCACTCAGAATGGCCTGACGGGCCAGATTTGGCCCCCGGGCCGGACTTTGGGCAGGCCTAATCTATGCTTACCTTTCCAATCCAAACCAAAAAGTAAGAAATTTTTAACACAGTGTGAAAGAGGGTTCCTGAGTGAGCACATAGTGCCAGACATAAACATGTTATGTTTTTCCACCATATTACCCTCTTCCAAACCACTGACACATAAAATTCCAAAAGAAGTGCAGTCCTTCTCTACAGAGATATCACCTATAGCAGTGATGGCAAACCTTTTAGAGACTGAGTGCCCAATCTGCGATTCAGAACCCATTTTTTTTTTTGCAAAGTGCCAATATAGCCATTTAACCTGAATACAGGTGGCTGTGAAGAGGCAATGTCGAGTGCCCACAGAAAGGGCTCCAAGTGCCATCTTTGGCACCCATGTCATAGGTTCACCAACACTGACTTATAGCCTATTCTTGGTTCCCTATACTCTCTACTAGAGATGGGCACGAACTGAAAAAAATGGTGTTTCATTTTGGTTCAGTTCGTTTTAGGGTTTGGTTTGGTTCGTTTAATTTTTAACTTTTAAAAAAATTCATTTCATTGGTTTGTTGATTCATTATTCGTTTTTTCCTGCTTTGCACAATTTAATCCATTTGACAGAGCACGGGTAGAAAAACATTAAAAAAACACAGACATTGACAACAACTGCACAAAAAGGACTGGCAGCATCCTCATCCTCATCATCCTCATCATCTTCAATCATCAACACATCATTTTTACTGGCAGCGGCAGCGATCCTGGCCCCTGTGGCAGGGGCTTTTTGAGCTGCTGGTTTGGGGCCAGTGCCTCTTTTTTTCAACCGCCGACTGCGCGGCACTGGTTTTTTTAATATATATATATTTTTCTTTATTTTAGGCCGCCACCCCAGCCACCCCTGGGGCCGGGTCAGCACTCTTTTTTAAAAACAAAATAATATTTTAAATTTATTTATTTATTTATTTATTTATTTATTTATTTATTTATTTATTTATTTTACTACCGACCACGTTGGCTTTTTTTTCTGGTTACCCCTCCCTGCATCCAGGAAGACCAGACCTCCAGGAAGGACCAGCACCAGGTAGGAGACATCTCCGGTGCCACCATAAACGAACCAAACTGAATCAAACCATTTTGTTTGTTTGTTTTATTTCATTCTAAATCCACTCTGAGGTTCATTATTCATTTCGTTATGTAACAAAACAAATAATGAATAATGAAACAAACTAAATCTAAATGAACTAAAAGTTCATTTCGTGCCCATCTCTACTCTCTACCTTATAGATGAGGAATGTAGATTTTTACGAGTACATATGAAAACAGAGTTATATGTGTCAAGATAGGTAGGGCCTGGATCACAACAAGCAATCTCAGAACTGATTCGAGTTTGGCTTGCAGCCATCCTAGAGTGTTCAAAGCAAAGCAAAATCAAAGTTTTCTGTGTATATACTGCCCCATAACATTTCAAGTAGTCTCTGGGTGGTTTACATTGCCCTGCCCCAGCAAGCTAGGTACTCATTTTACCAACCTCGGAACGATGGAAGGCTGAGTCAACCATGAACCTGCTAACTGGGATTGAACCCCAGGTGGGGAGCACAGTTTTATCTGCAGTACAGGCATTTGACCACTGCACTTTCTTTGACTTCACAGAGAAGTCAAAGAATGGAAACATCTAAAGAACAGACAGCAGGTCTCCATAGGACAACATAAAAATACATTTACCTTGCATGAAATCATGGTAGTTGAACTTGTTTGACACAGTTTCACCTCTCCACATAGAAGAAAAAGACCCCTACAGTATCTGGAAGTTGAATAATAGCTACTGGACTTCTTTTACTTGAGAGACAGAAAGGTTTCGCTGCTCATCCAAACAGCTTCATCAGTCTGAATAAAGCTAGTGCAAGTCCTCCATCTTATAGTCAGCTTTGACCTCTTGTCACCCTGGTCTGAGATAGACTCTTAAGATGAAAAATGTCCTGAATAGGCTTGTTAGGTAGACAATAGTATCTGTAAACTTAAGGTGAACAATGGCCTAAGATGCTGGAACCTATAAAGTATGTTTTTTTTAGCTAGGGCCTTGGTGGTGAAGGCTTTTTGATTTCTCTAGGTATTGTTGAAAGCATACCCTGATACGTATCAGCTAGACTATGCCTGAGGCCACCACCTCTGTTGAGGGAGGGGATTTCAATGCTCACATGAATGGCCTCCCTGACTCCTCTCTCACACCACCTATCTTTTCTGTCTGATATTTGTACATCCTCATTCTGAATGAGTATCCTTCATCCTTCAAATGGAGGTTTACTGCTGATTCTGGTCCTGAGTGGTTACCCCTCCTATGTTGGGCCATCTTTCTGTTTAATGGCTGTTTAGTTTCTCCAATGTAGAGGTCTGCATACTCCTCCCTTCACTGGACCGCAAACACTATATTGCTCATTTTTTGTTTTTGGTATCCGATCCTTTGGATGGACAAGTTTCTGCCTTAGTTTATGGCCTTTCAAAACATTCCATCAATTAATATTATTTAAAATAGCATGATTCTCTATTGGCACTCAATGAAGTGTTCTGCTTATATACTGCCCCATAACACTTCAGGTAGCCTCTGGGTGGTTTACATTTTTAATTACAGTATGCAGGCTACACATTCCCCCCCTCCAATAAGCTGGGTTCTCATTTTACTGACCTCGGAAGGATGGAAGGCTGAGTCAACCATGGGCCTGCTACCTGGGATTGAACCCCAGGTCATAAGCACAGTTTTACTTGCAGTACAGGCATTTAACTACTGCACTACGAGGCTCCTAATAGCCATCACATTAGCAAATGTAATCTTTTAATTTATGTGATTGTGTTAGCAAGGGTTAAATCAGATTCATCTTACAATTACAGAATTAAACAGATTTACAACATTAAGTTTACAAAAATATTATAGACTACTCACTTGAGAATGAAGACAATTGTCTTCATTTGGTGCCATATTGATCTAGCTAGGTGTATGCTGTACTAGCATTGGAGTCAACTTATCAAAATACTGTAAATGTCAGTTCACAAATGTACATAAACAATTTAAAAATCAATTGTACAAGTCTCTGAAGTGAGACTTATTTGCTGTGTGAAAATGTGAGACTATGTAAAACACCTTTCTCTAACTATCCCTTGCAATGTGTAAATATATATTATTGCTTGACATGTTAAAATCTTAACACTAAGTACTTGTAACAGCTTTACAGAAAATACCCGAGGGTATATGCCTTAGAACTCCCTAACAAAATCAATCTCAGGACATAGACTTTAAATGTTCATACTTACTTGAAGCACTGCTGCTGAAGCATAGCCAGCTGGTGTTGGTAAATATAAGGGATGATTTCCAGCTGTAATTATATAATACATGTTTTGTATTCTATTTTGATCTTGATCTATGTTTATTGCATGTTCCTTGGGATATATGTTTGTGTATATAACCACTTATCTTATATCCTTGTATGATGGAACTGACACTATGTTTTCAATGTTAGTCTCCATCACCCATAACTTTTACATGGAACTTTTAGTCTCTCTTTAACTGCTCGCATTCTCTTGTAGCTTAAATGTAATGTTCTATTTTAATGCTATAAGATGTCCTTCAATTCCCTGTTCTCAATACTTGAATATGTCTTAATTATACTGAACTGTATATATTGTTCCTCTTTACTGTAAGCTGCCCTGGGTCCTTTTCCAAGGAGAAAGGTGGGGTAAAAATACTCTAAAATAAATAAATAAATATGGAGATAATACTAAGGCCTGCATACCTCGCACAAAGGTCATTTTAAATACAGAGTGGAACTGGCATTCAAGATTTTTCATGGCAACAAAAATCTAAAAGCAAGCTTTGAGGCATTGTACGGCTGGCAGCATATGTAAGTGGCTACCACACCTGACAGATTGCTATTAAGTTTCATCAGAATATTTTGTATGCCCTTGATTACAACCAGAAAAGCAACCAGAAAAATCAGTAGTAGCTGAACAAACCCTGAAAGAAGCTGGACATGAAATCCTCTTCCAGGACACAGAGGTACTGGACAAACTACCAATCACAATGTCAAACTACACAGGGAAGCCATTGAAACATAAGCACAGTGTCAACAAAAAAGAAGAAAGTCTAAAAATCAACAAAGCCTGGCTTCCAGTACCAAAACCTGCAGAGTGCAAAAGGTCAAAGCTCAATGATTCGCACCCAGCCAGAAGCAACAGTGATCAGTTCAGACTATAGGACAGCTAACGACATCCATCAACTACACAGAAGGATCGTTGCTATCCCTGACTGCATTGAAACTTCTTAATCCCTTCATCACAATACAACTAGCACCTATTATCCTGCATAGGATGAGTTTCCTTTTCCCCACAACTTAAAAAAACCCAATCTCACTCACTCTATACCCCAGAGTGCAGAGAGAAATCCTAGTTGCCTGAACTCCTCACCCTCTGAAGATGCCAGCCACAAAGTCAGGTGAAACGTCAGGAAGAAAAACCTCCAGAACACAGCCAAACAGCCCAGAAAACTCACAACAACTAAAAATACAATTGCTCTCTGATTAACTTCAAAGGCAGCCCCCAGTAGAGTGCATGAAAGTAAGGTAATCTGGACATAAATTATAATCATTTTCCAAGACAGAGAACATATGTCCCATTATCTAAAACTGTGTTATAATGTATTAAATCATCTGGCTCCAAAGAGAGTTCTTCCAAAGCTGCAGGGGCTCTCCACTCCAACATGGAGGTGTTTGGTACCTCTGAGATTCATTCATTGATGACTCTTCATTCAAATGCACTCAGCCAAACAGGGCAGAAGTGAAGGACACAAGGCAGTCTCCAAGGGCTAGGCCTAATTCAAAATGCAGTGAGAGAAGGATAACTGTGAGCAGTCATGCCTTCTGTTTCAAAATTAACTACAATGGCTCACAGTCCATTTTAAAGTAAATTTTCCTTGCAGCCAAATGAAGATTCAACCCTTTTATATTAAGAACTTCATTGTCTTGCATGACCTTGATCAGCTAATATTATCTCCTTAGTGGAGAGAAAACAAACATAGATGTATGAAATCATCCTATGCAACATATGTAGCTCTGTAGAAGTGGCTCTGGTGTTTTCCAATGAAATGATCCTCAAATGTATTCTAAATAATAAAACACACACACACACACACACACACACACACACACACACACACACACACACACACACACACACACACACACACACACACACACACACACACACACACAGGGTAATCAAGTTGTGTTTTTTTAATGACCTGATCCTCCTTTGTTTTAACTATTCGATTTATGGTTTGTAATGAAGCTGCAGAGCTGCAAAATCCCCAGAATTACTGCAATAAGAAAAATATTTATCTTAACAGGTACATTACTATTGCTGTAAAAATTATTCTATTTTACTTTATCAGCAAGGAAGGGGGGAGTTTAATGGCTATGATAGAGAGGTCTGTACTGTGATGATTTATGGCGTAAGAGTCAAAGCATGTGTCATTCCAGGGGAGAGTAAATCCAAAGAGGAATTTTAGTTACTATTTATTTTATATTATTTATTATTGGACTTGTATATTGCCCGTCTTCCCGAAGGAACTCCGGGCGGTTCACAGCAAGCAAATATATAACAGAATCAAAAAAACAATTTAAATATAACAATTTAAAAACACTTAAGCAGGCAATAAATACTAGAAATATGCCATAAAAGTGGGGGTAGGATTTATTCTCTTCTTAATTGACTACATTCTTTTTTGAAAGCACTGGTGGCTAGAGATGGGCACGAATCGAAAAAATGATGTTTCGGTTTTTCATTTTTTGTTGCTGGTCCATTTCGGTTCGTTTTCATTTTTTGTGAATTTTTTGAAAAAAATATCATTTTTTGTTTTGTTTTTTGTTTGTACCTGATTTTTGCACAATTTAAAGCATTTCTGTGCGCGGGCATCCCCCAATGCCCCAGACCAGAGGGAAAACACTAAAAACATGATGCTGGCAGAGACATGGTATAGACTAGGTACACAGGGAGGCTGCAAAGGCAGCGGCGGGCGTTGCCCAGGGCAACGCAGAGTGACTGCACTGTGGGGCAAGGGAGGGTACTCACCGAGAGGTACGCACGCACACAGGGAGGCTGCAAAAGAAGTCTCTTCTTTCTCTCCCCTAAGAGCCAGGCTGCAGCCAGCAGGAACACAGAGACACACGCCTGCCTGCCTGACCTAAAGTAACGAGTCACAGAGACAGCAATCCCACCCTAACTCCCAACGCAGACTGCAAGGAGGATGGGGGCTGCCAAAGCTTTTTATGCCCTCTGTGGCTGCCACACCTACCCAGTCTGTAACCTGGGCATGCTAGTGGTTGAAATTGTCCAAGAATTTACATGATCCCATCACATGGCTTGCATCCATCTTGTGGCTGGAATCCATTTTGTGTCATCCTTAAAGGGAAAAGAAAAAATACATTGCGATGGGAGAAAGACAAAAACAAATGTTTTAAGAACCGCAACCCCCTGGTAGGTAATAATTTCAAATAATTATCACTGTGTTTTTACGGATGTCCAGGGCGTTTTAATACTCAAGAAATCAATATTAGGCATCTGGGAGCCATTTTGGGTCGATTTCCCCTAACTCCCCTTAAAGGAAAAAAAAATACAGCTATCTGAGAAAAGACATAAATGCACATTTTAAGGACTCCAACCCCCTGGTAGGTATTATCAGGCAGAATAAATAATTATCGCTGGTTTTTTACTGATATTCAGGACGTTTTTTAACATTTAAAAACAGCTCATTTCATTGCATGTTGCCATTAGCGAAAACGAAACGTAACAAACCTAATTTTCATGGTTCTGTTCGGTTTGTTCCAATTTCATCACAATTTTTGTTATTCGTTTCATTACATAACAAAATTAATAACAAATAACGGAACATTTTTTTTGTTTCGTGCCCATCTCTACTGGTGGCCTCTGATATCTTGCTGACTGCTCTAAATGATTAAATAGTAGGGCTGTGAATGGGTCCCCCTACTAGATCTGAGTGACAATCCCATGATTCAAAACAGGGCCTAATTTAAGCAATGAGATCTGTCCCACCACTTCAATCTAACCCAATTGTAGATTAATATTGATAAATCTCCAGAGCTCCCATACTATTGAATGGTGATACTCACATATAACTTCAAGGTAGACCACAAAAATAGAACTCACCATGAGAAACTTCAGAAGCGATGTTTTGAGGGTAAGCAACCTACAAATGTTGCTTGTTTTGTTTGCTGCACTTCCCTCTTTTGTCACTTTCTTCAACTGAACAACGGGTTTGAAAAGGGCAGGTTCCTGGTATCACATAAGCTCTGCATGTAATCCTTTTGTATTTAGGTGACAAGTGGTTAACTGATGAACAAAGGAGTCAGGTTCTAGGAATTTTGGCTGCTTGGTGTCTCTTTGTGAATTGTAGTGAGTACAAAGGTGCATCCTATAGATCATCTTGACTGCCAACATTGGAGTTTATTAACACCCAATTGCCCTTTGCTAGATCAAGTTTGGCATACTTTTGTCTGCTGGCAATGTGGGCCCAATATTGAATAGTAATATCAGGCCATTTCCTGGCATTCTGAATCATGGATACAAAAGCACAATATAACAATATAAGTGGTTTTTTTTTAAAAAAAGAACTGCATTAATATATGCAGTATGCTAAGAAGCCGTGTCATAGGCTCATAGAGATACACTGAAATTTTCATATTTCTGCTGCCATCCTCTTAAGTCTATCTTTGCAATGCCTTTTTTCTCTAACAGAGTGTTATGGGAGACTGGGGTTTTCTGAAACTGGTTTCCCTGTGTTCCTGATGTTAGATTTCTGTAATTACATGACATTCTAGTTCCATGCCAACGATGTGAAGATCTCTCTTGGGTTTTTTATTTTGTTTTATGTTTTTTGTTTTTGAAAAAGACCTTTGACTCCTAGCTTCATTTCTTTTAAAGTTCTGTATTGATTATGAAATTTTGTGCTTTTCATACAATGGAAATTAATGAGCATTTTTATACAATTCCTTAATTTGCTCATTCATTTACACATTTTAAATTCTTGACTAAATCACTTTGAGGTGTATTTTTTAATGCTGTGCATGTTTGGCCATTCTTTGCTGAAAATTTAAAAGACACACCCATGTGAATCTGTACAATAAAAAATAAAGGTAAAAATATTTTGCACCTTAAAGACTGCTGTCCATTAATGTGAGCTTTTGCGGAGAAGTCCAATTTCTCAGATTGAGGAAGTTAGTCTGTAAGACTCCATAATGTTTTTGTCTTCTTCAGTTTCCATTTTAATTGTGGTTTCACATGGTGTCTTTGTTGAATTACATCATGTTACGCATTGTTTCTCCAAAATGCCTGTCTGTCTTACCAATGTGTGAATTTAAAGTAACAAGGAAGAGAGGAAGACCTAACATGAAATAGATTGTCTCAGTAAAGAAATCCACAGCTGTTAGTTTGCAAGACACAGCTGAAGCAGTGAATATTTTAAAAAAGTACACTAGGACAGCAAATATTCATTGCATCACTTTAAAGATCTAAATAACTAATGGAAAGAAAACTGTATTTAGGAAAGTATATGTGGGTTTTGACAGCAGGCAAATTGAAGTAGGCTATACTATACTTCCCTATTAAACATTTGCTTTTTTAAGCCTTTAAAGTAATGCAGTGAATAGATGTTGTGAGTTTTTTGGGCTGTTTGGCCATGTTCTAGAAGATTTTCTTCCTGATGTTTCTCCAGATTCTGTGGCTGGCATCTTCAGAGGACAAGGAGCTCAGGGAACTAAGAGTTCTCTCCACAATCTGGAGTACAGAATGAGTAAGACTGGGTTTTTTAAAGTTGTAGGAAAGATGAAATGTGTCCTGCACAGGAAAATAGGTGTTAGTCATTGTATTGTGATGAAGGCATTAAGAAGTTTCAATGGGTGTCGTTAGCTGTTCTATTGTGTGAACTGATCGCTGTTGCTTTTGGCTGAGTGGGAATCATTGAGCTTTGACCTTTTGCACTCTGCAGCTTTTAGTACTGGAAGCCAGACTTTATTGATTTTTAGGCTTTCTTCTTTTTTTGTTGAAACTGTGCTTATGTTTCAATGGCTTCCCTGTGTAGATTGACATCGTGATTGATAGTGTTGTCCAGTACCTCCTTGTCCTGGAAGAGGATTTCATGTCCAGTTTGCTACAGGGTGTGTTCAGTGACTGCTGATTTTTCAGGTTGTTATAGTCTGCAGTGTCTTTCATGTTCTTTGTTTCTTGTCTGGATGCTGTGCTTTGTGGTCCCAGTATATACCTGGCCACAACTACAAGTGGCAAGTGGGTTCCTTATGTCCTTTGCAGTGAATGTTTTGCTGCCTTAATTAATTTCACTTCTTTGGACCCTCCATGTTGCCCATATCATGAAGTGACTTTCTTCTTAAGTTATTCCTGATGTCAGGAATGACTTAAGCTATTTCATGATGTTGGCAAATTAGAGGAAGGGCATTTTAGTCATTTTCCATTGATCACATGCACTGGAAACAGACCCAACTAGGGCAATCATACCTACACCAAAAAGGTAGAAGCCCACAACATGGCCAGAAAGGTGCAGGTATAAGAAAACTCTGGGGATGATTTGGTTTGCTCCTGAAATTATGTCATGTGATCACTGTCAAGAAATGTGAACCAATCCATCTCAGCATCAATCCAAACCACAGCCTAATGTCTGTCTGACTGTAACTTATGTTTCCATTATGGTCATACTTTTGTACCATGTTGTACATGGACACATAGGAAAAGTGGAGTGGGATCCAGATGCCAACAATTTCCGCAGAAAGTAGGATCTTAACCTTAACAATTAAGTCCCAGAACAGTATATAAACATCAATCATGATATACTACCTGTGAACTGCAGCAAGTAAGGACACAAGATAAAATGTAATTCAGTGCTAGATACTATTTGTTTCAAATTCTTAAAACACATATTATCACCTGTATTTCAGTTCCATGCTAATATATTATTCTCCAGGCCACTCACTTTGTTATATTTTGCAGCAAAGCTATAGCAGTCATAGATATATACCTTTACAGATATACACCTTAGAACTTAATAACAGGTGTTTAAACAAATTGGTTTGAATATTATTTTGTTTGATTTGTTTGATTTTGGACATCCACGCTTGTTATAATTTTTTTCCAGGAATTTTAAACAGATTGTTTCCTTGTGGCAAACAAGTATTTGCTTGTTTGCAAATATACAAACTGCGGATGAGAGTTCAGGGAAAGGACCCAAACAGTTAGTATTATTTTTTAAAGTACTATCAGTTTGCCTTAAAGCAAACTGCATGCACGTGGGGCTCTCTGCTCAGTGTCTGCTTCCAGGAAAAAAATTGTCTTCTGTTTTCCATGCTATCTGCATGCCAACTGCCAGTTCCTTGGGGACATTCAAATAACATTCCCACATTCTGTATCAATGTACAAAGTTTGGTCCAAGTATCAGACACATTGCAAATACTTCAACAGTCCGACTAAAATAAAAAGGAAACCTAAAGGATCAGCTATTTTAGAATTAAATGAAGCACCCATCCCCAAAATAATGTGCAACTGTTACTCCAACCATTTCTGGTTTTGATTTTTCAATATTTTGCACATATGGGGTTATCTGCCACTTTTATTATTATTGCATAATGCATTCCAAACTATTTGAATTCTCTGCCCCCACAACAGTTTTTATGAACATGGGGACAGTAGGTATATGCTTGTAGGCCATATTGCAATTGCTGTATTTAGAGCAATGGTTTCTACATTTGGGTTTCCAGATGTTCCTGGGCTACAACTCCCAGAAATTCTGGCCAGTACCACTAGTAGTGAAGAATTCTTGGAGTGTTAGGGCAAGAACATCTGGTGACCAAATGTTTGTAATCACTGATCTAAAGAGAAGGTGGACAATGCAGGCTCATCTGAGTGTGGTCTGCCTGCCACAGCAGAAGGCTCTTTGGGTTACCCCACCTACTGTTGCGGGGGGTGTATAAAAGGAGAAAGGCAGCAGGGCTTGCAGTGGGCATGAAAGCCCCACTGTCTTTCACCTTTTGAGCATCCACTGCAGCAGAAGTGGGGTAACCCAAATAGCCTTCTGCTACGGCAGGCAGACCAGACACAAACATGTGCACACACACTCACTCTGCATTCAGGAGGAAGAGGAGGAGGAGGAGTGTGTGTTTTTTTCTGCTCAACCTCTACAGCAAAAAACAGCTGAGAGGTGTGGAGCAAGACAGAACTGAGCAAGCAGCACTGTTCGAATTTTCCCACTGCTTTCTCTGTTTTGCCTTGCCAATATGCTTCTCAGCTACTTTTTTTCTTTAGCTGTCAAGGTGTCAAAAAAAAACCACAGCTGGGAGGTGGGTGGCAGCCCAACACACACACCTCCTCTTCCTCCTGATTCTGCAGGTCCAGCTGTGAAGGGGGGCACCCTTCCTCTCCACAACCGGACCTGTCAAACAGAGCTCTTCAATGCAAAGTGTTATGCTGTGAGTAGTATCTCTGGAACCAGGGCATTGGTTTCCAATTTGAAAGGAAATCATTGGAAACCAATGCCTTGGTTCCGAAAATGCTATACAGAGCAGGCATGGGGAGGAGCTTCGTACTGAAATGTAATAATTGGAAATGGACTTCCTTTTGTAACTTGTGTTTTCTCCCTGAAAATCCATTTCCAATTATTTACTTAATAAGTCAAATTTTTTAGTTGTTGAAGTGTTTGTAAGTCGAGGTACCACTGTATACAGACTATGCATTTTTAGTTCTACCATGTGATACACAAACTTGAATTTTAACACAAATTACCATAAACTAATGAAAGCATTTGAAATGTTGATTTATAACAGAATTCTAAGCATCTCTTGGATCAAGAGGGTGGCTATAGTAAATGTATAAAGTCCAAGAATTCATAAAAATCAGAAAATTCAGAAAGCTAGACTGCAGCAGTAACATAATAAGAAGTGGAAAGCACCAATTGTCACTGTCTTGATCACTCAAGAAAATAATTGGAAAAGAAGTGCAGGAAGGGGCACTTATCTGCCAAAGAGCTTTGCAGATTGGTCAGGATGAAGCACAAACTGTCATTTAAAACTACGCATTAAAAGTCAGTATAGCCACAGGGTTTTCCAATGTACTGTAGAGAAAAGTTAGGCAAGACAAAGAAGAAGCAGTTCACCAGGATTTCATGGAGCTTTTACTTGACTCTCCTGGGGATTCCGAGCATTGGGCATGGGTTTCCTTGTACGTGAAACAAGAGCTGTATCACTTAACTAAGGTTGTCCTGGTGATGACTGTCTTACAGTTCCTTTCTGTACAGTTACACTAATGGGACATAGGAGTGTAAATTATAGGAAGACAATTTTAGATAGAGAAGATGATTTGTTGGTCTCCTATCTCAGCTTACAAAGGGCAAAAATGCAGTTCACACAGTTCTGAGTTGCACAGGAACAGAGAAGAATTTGCTCTTTAGCAAAGAGCTCTGTGCGAAATGTCATTTTCTTCTCCAGCTTCCCAGAGATTAAGTTTAGCTAGCTATCATAATATGATAGTAGGCAATTAATTTTGTCATTCCCTTGAAGGAGATTTTGAACCTGTCATTAACCTCCTGGAATAAGCAGGGTAGGTAAAGATTGCTCTAGTTGCAGAGGTTAAAACCTATTTCAGAAATGTTTGTGTTGTTTATATCTATGAACACACAGAAACCTCAACAGAGAACTTCAGGGGGCAATAACAACAAACCCCAAAGTCTGCCAAATGATGTGCAGCTTTTCACAATGCTTCTTCAACCAATATGGCAACATCCTAAGCATGCATATAAGAAACAACACCTCATAACAAAATAAGAAGCTATATTGGTAAAAGAATGATAGGCAGGCTTACATGTTGAGTTTTCTTGTTGAGCTTTTCTTTCTTCTATCACAAGACGTTTCTTCGTTTCATACAAGCTGTATTCAACCTCACTTGTGAGACATGGTGGCCAAAATGTTTTTAGGCTGTTATACACGCACAAGGGGAAGTTGCCACAGGTGACAGGCGTGTGTTGGTCGTGTAACCTGGTCACACACTTAATTACATGCCCATCAGGCATCAGGCATCTGGTCAATTAGCCACATTTACCCATGGCAATCTCCTCTTGTGTGTCCATAAAATCCCCAAAGCATTTTGGCCAAACAAATATTGGACTATACAGTAGAATGTATGCAAATGTTAGCTTATTAGTCAGACATTGATTAAATGGGTCCACTCTAATTAAGACTAGAACCTGAACTTGGGCCTTTATCTTTGCCCACAGCTAAAGACTTTTTACAGACATATACACATTAGCTGAAGTGTGCTTATGTGCCTTTTAGAATTGTCTAGTTTTCTTTACCTAATTTCAAATATTGAATCCTTTCTCTTCTTTTATGGAATAACTACAACCTCACAGATGTGCCAATTTCTGATTTTTTTCTACATGCCTGCTTAGGAAATGTTCCCAAACAAAGCTCAGATGCGGCGTTGTTCCCTTGAGTTCAAGTCTAGACCCTTGCTCTACTATTACTGTATGCATTTTGTATGCTTATTGCTATGTTGTGATAGTGTGACAAATCACTGCAGCTTATTCAAGTACAATTATGAATTTTAATCAAGCTTCAGCAATGCATCCAAACATTGAAACTGATAAGAGCATTCTACCAGTTACTTTAAAAAAATTATCATCATATATAATAGTCAATGCAAAATAATTTCTATTTACATTTAGAAAAACACATGTGGCCCTATTAGGAAAGGAACTTCTTTCATCTATATTTGTCTGTTATCTAAAAATGTGTGTGTGTTCCCCAAAACCTCATGCTTCAGGCCTATCCAGAAGGTGTTTTTGGATAAACTATTAAATTTCTTTAGCATTTCATATGCTCAGTCTTCTCACTCTCCTCTTGCCTTGTATGCAGATGGAGTTAAACACAAAAAGCCCACAAGAACAAGCACTGCATATGAGTTCATTTCAGGCTGGGCAATCAGCACATAACAATTGCTTCACTTGAGGTTTGTATCAGTTTAATGCATACTGTCCCCTCGAGAAGACTCATGTTAATTCCTTTTTAATAGCTTTTTAAAAAGGCACTGAACATTTACCATGACCACTGAGGGACTGTTCATGAGCTGCTTGCCTTCAAGTAAATGGTTCACTTGATGTTTTACTTCTGCATACAAGTCCAAAAATAATTTCAGAGATAGGCAGACAAAATATTAACTCATTAGATCTTCTTGATGTGGCTCATGGATGGTGAGGTAGTCCTGTTTGAGACCATAACAAACTATGAAAAAATGGCCAATTGGCCATTGTAAACAAACATATACAGGGGGTTGAAAATGGAATTGGCAAATGTTCAAGAAAATGGGTAAACTTACTTCATTTTGGATTAACTTGGAAAGTATCTAAATTCCAGTTGACACATTTATCTCAGCCAGTCTCAGAAGATAGAAAACTTCCCCATTTCTTGTGGTCATCTGCTTCCTGTAGGCTTTCCCAGATCCCTTTCCCATAGGAAATATTCTTTTCATTTTATTCTAAAGAAGTAGAAGTAACTGGAGTGGTATGGTGTATAACAAATCTGCTGTAGTTGGAGAGTTAGAGGTTTTTTTAAAAAAATGGGCTTGAAAATCCACACTTCCAAATCTTGATGTGGGCCACAGACACAATTTTCAGTCCTAAATCTGGATATTTGCATGTTTGTGAAGCATTCTACAAAAGAAAGAAACATGTCTGATAGCACACTTTATGTAATGGTAATGGGTCATGCTCTCATTAATTTACCCACATGAAAAATGTGTATAAAATATCCATTGACATTTTATGTTAAATAACAAATCAATAATGGAATAATTGCCAGCCATGAAGTTGATTCTGCTTCCAGTGACCCTTTTCAGGGATTTCCACATAAGCAGTACTCAAAAGTACCTTACCATTTTCTTCTGCAGGTACAGTATCCTGAGACTCCGCAGCACACAATGATGATGATGATTACAAGATGACTCACATACTAAATCTCCTCTGCAGAAGTTTATATGTGATCATTAATGTGAGTATCATGTAAAAAACCATTTGGATTTTCAAAATTCTAATTAATCTGAGGTTCTGATCCTCAACGTGGCAAAACAACATGATAAACTCTGAGGCTTATCAGATTTAATTCCTCCAGGAAAAGGCACCCTAAGGGTTATTCTTCTTGGAGGGGAGGTGAAGAGAGGCAGTGCTTGTCCAACCAAGAAGGGAGTGGTGGAGAACTTTGTGGTCCAGGAAAAGTTCCTTATCTCCCACTGGAGGAAAACTAGTTGCCATCAATTGAGGATGACAGCATGAGCCCTCGGCACTGGAGAAGTGTAGATAGCTGTAAATATTTGGCATGCCATGACTAGAACTGCTATCACCCCTCTGTCTATTCGAAGTTTCACTTTGGTGATGTTTAGAATTTGCTCTGTCTGCCTCCCCCCCCCCTTTTACACCTCCCTCTTGGAAGAAACTACAACTAAGTGATATTAACCCTTTGATGTGAGCTATAAGAATACAATGAGATGGAAAATACTTTCGGATCAAGAGTTTGACAACATAATCGCATGTGAGTTACAGAAAATAGTAGACATTATGACATCACAGATGGAAACATCTTCTGAATATTTAGTGATTTTGGATGTTGATCAGGAGTCCAGAGCCAGAACAAAGAGCTGATTCTAATTTACAGATTATTAAAATAGGAGTTGTGCAGGATGAACTTATGAAGAGAGCTGAACTTAATCTGGATCAGGAAATAGAACTAGTACAGAGAGCTGATCTTTCTCTATATATAAATATCAGTGGTTTTCAATCTGTGAGTCCCCAGATGTTCCTGGATTCCCAGAACTCCTGGCCAGGTCAGCTAGTGAAGAAGTCTTCTGAGAGTTGCTGTCCAGGAATATCTGGGGATCCAGAGGTTGAGAACCACTGTATTAGATCAAAATAGATGTACGTAGATATAGAATATGGATAGGATAAAATGAAATTAAGTATGAAAATACGTGTTTTTTTTAAGTTGGGAAAGGAGACATGAATTATATTGGGCTGAAATGGGGGAAACTGTGAATGACTTTGTAACACAACAGGAGACAAACAACCTATTTTTTATTATGTTTAGTATAGAAAACAAATTTAAAAAGTGGAAAAATTCTAATTAATCTGTAATGATCCCTTATCAATGTAAGAAAAAGACAAAAAAAAAGTTACTCCTGATAATAGGGTTCTTACCACATTTATTAGGAACATGAGGTCTTACTCTTAAAAAAATAAGAGAATAATCCATGTGTACTGTTTCATCAGAGTAGCCACCTTTAACTGCCAGAAATCTATGCAATCACATTTATAGTCCCAGTCAACTTCAGTACATTTTGACCTTCCATTCTCACTCTGAGTAAATGTAAGTATCTGCAGGAAGAGGTGGGGAAGTAAAATACCTGCATGTAGAATTTGATTTATGGATCAGTATGTGACAAGTGTTCACTTAGAATTTAACATTCCTTGCTGAAGCTTATTAAAGTTTTTAAGTTGGGAAAGGAGACGTGAATTATATTGGGCTGAAATGGGGGGAAACTGTGAATGACTTTGTAACACAACAGGAGACAAACAACCTGTTTTTTATTATGTTTAGTATAGAAAACAAATTTAAAAAGTGGAAAAATTCTAATTAATCTGTAATGATCCCTTATCAATGTAAGAAAAAGACAAAAGAAAAAAGTTACTCCTGATAATAGGGTTCTTACCACATTTATTAGTAACATGAGGTCTTACTCTTAAAAAAATAAGAGAATAATCCATGTGTACTGTTTCATCAGAGTAGCCACCTTTAACTGCCAGAAATCTATGCAATCACATTTATAGTCCCAGTCAACTTCAGTACATTTTGACCTTCCATTCTCACTCTGAGTAAATGTAAGTATCTGCAGGAAGAGGTGGGGAAGTAAAATACCTGCATGTAGAATTTGATTTATGGATCAGTATGTGACAAGTGTTCACTTAGAATTTAACATTCCTTGCTGAAGCTTATTAAAGTTTTAGGGTTCCCACTCCCATGCTGTAGTGTTCATAAGAGTTATCAAAATACATTATATTCATTCTATCTCATACAAGATCAAGAGCGTGAATAATTGGACAATGTGGTTTTAAACAAGCTTGTTCATCAAGTGAGGTGATCCAAATTCTTCCAGAGCTATTATTAGCACAATTTAAAAAGCAAGAATCTAGGTCATATTTTTAAGAAGGTATTCATGAGCAAATCCTTAAAATCTCTTATTTTTTTAAAAAAATGAAACTGACATCAGGAAAATGGCAACTATTAAATCCATCATTTACAAAGGCATGATGAAAGAAAAATGTGCCAAAACCATGCTATCAGGTAGCTTCCTCAAATATTGTTATTTCCATTCAAAGGGACAAAAAGAGCCAGACTATGGGAATGAAAACTTCAAGATGTAAATTTAAATATATATTTTAAAATCCATGATCTAGTTTTAAAATTTGTAGTTCAAGTTACCCAAGCTAACATCCTCTTTAAAAAAAAAACCTGACTCTATCTACTTAGACAACTAATTGGCCAAGATCTAGCAGAGCAATGCATGACTGGACAGAATTAGTACATGAGATTTTATTACTATTATTTTAGAAGTTGAATGGCTAATATGTTCTTGTGCTGGTGGATTATTTTTAAAGTGTGACAGCTTCAAATAAGAAGTTGCATAAATGTTCATTGTGAAGTTCTAATTATCATGGCATGTAATAACAGCAATTAAATACTACTGCATCAAACCGACAAAATTGTATGCTTAGTGAAAGCTCGCAGCAGCACATCAATAGGAAGATACATTTTTCTCAAATACAACTTCTTCATAATTACTCATGTTCTTATCCAGAAGCTTCTTGGTTTTCTCATGGAAAAATAATAATAATAAGCAATTTTCTGCTGCTGTTAAATATGTGAAAATCTCTTTGTTTTGATTTTGTCCTGCTTCTCTGTATTCTATCCATATTTTCTTCTCATCCTTTTGTAAAGTTTGTGAGACTTTGTGGGCTTTTCTTTCCACATTAAAATGTCCATGCAATTTATTTAAGCATTTTACATTTCCTCCATTGCTTAAAGCAAGTTTTAGTTTTTAGTTTTATACATTTTCAACTCTTGACCCTCTAAAGCAGGGGTCCTCAACCTAAGGCCTGGGGGCCGGATGCGGCCCCTCAGGGTCCTGAATCTGGCCCCGGGACCATTTACCTTTAAGCACGCAAGCAAGCCTCCACAGCTGCTTCTATTGCTGAGGCAGTTCCCAGCCCTTGCTCGTTCCCTCCCTTACTTGTGGTGCATCAAGTCAGGCCCGGCCGGGCTGGGCCAAGAGAGAAGGCAGCTTTCCCTCCCGGGCGCAGCAAGGGCATGATGGCCAGGGTGCACAGCTGGATCTGTGTGCAGTGGTGCCAGCCTTGCTGCGGCTGCTGCTCCTCATCCTGAGTGGCCGTCTAGAAGGTGATGAGGGGCCTGAGCTTGCCTGGGTTGCCACCTCCTTCCCAATGCAATGAAGGAAGGAAGGAAGGAAGGAAGGAAGGAAGGAGAGCTGCTCCAGCCGCTGCCACTGTATGAGAAGGAGGAGGAGGAGGCGCAGCAGAGGGATCCCAGCAGTGGCACAACCCAGAGCAGGAGGCATTTGCGGCCCCCCCGGAGATGCACTGATCATGGGCTGATCGTAGGGGGGGTTGGCCCCACTTGCCCCTCCATCCCCTGTGGTCTGGCCCCCAGTGGTGTCTGAGGGGTGGTGGACCGGCCCGCTGTTTAAAAACTTTGAGGACCCCTGCTCTAAAGGGTGTATACTCTGGAACATTCACCATGCTTTGGATATGTGCCTTATTTCTCTGGAACATTCACCATGCTTTGGAAATGTGCAGATTCCCAATGTATGAAGCATTTTCTCCCTCAGCTTGTCTACTTTTGCCACAAATGTAGAATTCTATTTTTTATCCTTAAACAGAAGAGAAAATTGGAGCATTGTAGGGCACATTTTCAATTTAAAGCTGTCAGAAATGGAAATAAACAGATGAGACACCCTAGGCTAATTATAATATTATCTATTTTGCTTCAACCTTGAAAACTGGGGAGAAAACTTCCTGTTGAGGTTCCCCTAACAGAATGCCCTACTATGTGGTGCTTGCAGACATAGGCGTAGCCAGGATTTGAAATGTCTGGGGACAACATTCATTTTTGCGCCCTTCCTGCCATGCCCTCACATCACACACACTCAGCAATGGGGGCCGAACCCTGCAGGTGGTGTGTGTGTGTGTGTGTGTGTGTGTGTGTGTGTGTGTGTGTGTGTGTGTGTGTGTGTGTGTGTGTGTGTGTGTGTGTGTGTGTGTGTGTGTGTGTGTGTGTGTGTTGTAGTCTGTGCACCTTACATCTCTCCCACCAAGGCAAGGAAGAGGAGGAGGATGGCACCGTGACTACTGTGCTCCTGCCTGCCTGCCTGCTTCACCGCTCGGTGGAGGCGGTGGAAGTGGTGTCGTTGCCAAGCTTTAGGGGAAAGGAGGACTGCTGGGAGGCAGGAGGGTGCATAGCTTCCTCCTCCTGCTCCCCTCCAGGCACCCCCAGATTGCTACGCCCGGGGCAGATGTACCCACCAGATATGCCCTGCGTGCAGAAGTAATACTATTGCATAACTTGGGATCTCCTTGGAGGGAAACTCAGTTTCTGTATCCACAGTGGCAACACCTGCACAATTAGCACAATCTTGGATTACTGGGACCTCCAGCCTGATAGAAACTCAATATAATACTGATAGATCGAACTCAATTCACTAATGTGAATTGTATATATTAATGTATATAACACAATTTTGCAACCTGTGGGACACAATAGATAACTCTAAGAATCATCTACAAAATGAAGTGAGTAGTAGAGGGAGGGGAAAACTAAGTGATGCTCTTGAAGCAAAAAACCCTTATCTGCTGACTCAAGGATTGATGGACTACAGATGAGGATAACTGCTTTCTCAAGAGAAGATGGCACACAATAGGATGTGAGTGAAAAAAATCCACTTAATCTGTCTGAACTAGAAGTCTGTAACATATTTGTTCAATGGAGGGGGGAAATATCGCTTTCCAAACATTCATAAACCACCAACAGGGAGAGAGTGACCCCTTGTCCTCACTCTGCATCATTAAAGGCTGATGCCATCACGGAAGGGCTCAAATCACAGCTGGGAATTAGGAAGAAAAGGTCACATTGTGCATAAATAAATAAGCCATGAATATTTACAAGTATAGTTCATCATGAAGAGTCAAGCTGAAATATTTAGAGCTACAAAAATATCCAATCTGTGACAATAAGAAAATGCAACACAATTTCTAAAAACAGTTTATAAATCTTTAAACTTATTATTTCACTCTCCCATTCCATTGTTCTTAATGACAAAAGCATCTGCCATAGTTCACCAGCACTAAAGACAATGGCTAGAGTGTAGAAGAAATTAAGCACTATAGTGTGAAGGCTAAAATTCACATGCTACATAGCTTCATGTCATTTTTCTGTTAAGACTAACAGTTCACCTTTTATGATGAAGCAGCTGAAATCTGCCAATTTTGGATAAAAAGGGAGTTTTGTAACTCTTTTCACTCTAAACAGATTTTCTCATTGAAACCTCCCCTTCCAGCCTTAGCCATCTTTACTGGAGGGGAGGGAAATTCCTGCACTGGTATCTTTGTCTGAGCCATATATTTATTTTATATTTATTTTATTTTAGAGTATTTTTTACCCTGCCTTTCTCCTTGGAAAAGGATCCAAGGTGGCTTACAGTAATGAGGGATAATATACAGTCCAGTGCAATTAAGACATGTTCAAGTATTGAGAACAGGGAATTGAGGGACATCTTACAGCATTAAAAGACAACATTACATTAAAGCTACAAGAGAATGCAAGCAGTTAAAAGGAGGCTAAAGGTCCATGTAAAGTTATGAGTGATGGAAACTAGTGTCAATGAAATCACTTAAGGTTATAAGTAGTTATAAACACAAAGTCTATGTGATCCTATAGATTCATATAAAAGACATATAATAGGTAGTCTATCATTCAGGGACAGCTTGCCTGAAGAGAAAGGTCTTTGCCTGTTTCCAGAAAGACAATACAGATGAGGCAGTCCTGGCCTCCAGTGGGCGGGAGTTCCAGAGTCTGGGCACAGATTTTCAAAAAGAACATTGACAATAAAAGTATCAAGGAGGCAAATGCACCTTCCACTTTAGGTTATAGCCAATACAACCACATGTTGCAAACCAATACAATGACAGGGGCAATTACTTCTGTCTCTGTATGATATGTAGTTTAACTGAAGATAAAAAGATCTGAAAATAGAAGAATATAACAAAGGAAAGGCACTCATATTTCGTATTTTTATTTGCAGTCTTAGGCTCTTTCTCATTTCCCCCAGATCTTTACACTACCACCTCATCCCTTTTGCATTTTTTCAGGGGTAGGGAGGATTTCTGCTAGACAAAAGGGGCATTCAAGAACGAAGCTGTGCTGTGATAAGTAGGATAGTATATGAACAATGCTGGGGCTGAGGGTTCAAATCAAAGCTCAAGGTTTCCACTGTGACTCCTATAGGTCAATGACCTGTTTCCTAAGTTTTAGTGCTGGCCTCAACTTCCCATCCACAGGCTACCAAGGTTTCACCAAAACAGCTTATAAAGGTATCATCTCAATCAGATTCCTGATATTTTAGGGTCCATTCTCAGGTGACAATGTGAGTTAGGAATGTTGAGGATTTTAAAATGGCTACCTCATAAGGATGATGTAACCTGTACTCCAGGTTTCTGGCCCCAACATAGGTTCTAAACTGGTTTGATTTAAACATATTTTATTTGAACACAACAGACTATTCAGACATGGTAAGCATCCTTGGCTTCAATTTTCATACTAAAACATATTTTCATACTAAAATCATCAAAAATATTAGTACTATGACTTTCCCTAGAAACATTCCTTTCACAACCATCTAAACTTGGCCTTCTAATAGTGGAATAACATGGTATGATTATCTGAGGGGAAAGGGACAGGAAACTCTCTTGCAAGTAGTAAAAAAAATCCTCCTATGAGATGGGCACAGTGAAGTTCATATATTGCAGACCAGGGAATACATATAATGTATAGCTTGCTCAGAGAACTATTATTATGACTGGCATTTCCAAGAAAGTAATGAAAGCTAAGAACTAAAGGACTGTAAGAAGGAGGATGGAGTTCATCTAGAGCAGTGGTTCCCAACCTGGGGGTCGGGAACCCTTTGGGGGTTGAACAACCATTTCACAGGGGTCACCATGAGCCAGTAAAGAAAAAGGCACAAATGGCTTGGGTCTGGAGGAGGGGGAGGAGGGGGAAAGAGTGAGTTACAGCTTGATAGGTTGGAGGGGCTGTCAGTCAATGACACCAGAAGACTACAATTGGCTGAGGGTGCCTTTAGAGGGAAGTTCTCTATGGCACCAGCTGCAGTGGCCTGCCAAAAGGGACTTGTGGTCTCTTCCAAGCACGGCAAGGGGTCACCACAACATGAGGAACTGTATTAAAGGATCGCAGCATTAGGAAGATTGAGAAATACTTATCTAGAGGATCCTATGTGACCAAATAAAAATATAAAAAATTGCACAAAGCCACCATGAAAACTGATATATACATTTCTCCTGTGAATTCTTTTCAAATTCTACTGTTTTTCTCTGTGAAGTAATTTCGTTCTTGCATACTAACAGAAAACAACATATCCACTTTTATATGAGCTGTGAGATTAAAGGACAATCCCCCTCTTCTTTGTTTTGGCTTTTGCTAAATACTGTATATGCCATCTTTGTTCTTATTATTAAATCCTCTTATAATTTACTGTTTCTCATTTTACTTTTATGAACCCTGCTCCTCAAGAGCCATATAAAATGGATACTTCTAGTGCTTTCATTTTTTTCTCTTCAAAAGAGAAAGGTTTAATAAAAAGTGTTTATCTGGAGGTAATTTTCTTTGCATTTTGTGAACATATTTATCTTTTTCTTCATTTCCAGGGACACATAGAATCAAATGAATTATTTGTATTAGGGGTGGGGCAGGAAACCACTATTTATGGGATGGCAGAGATTGATCTCACTTAAATCTGAAACTCTGCTTCTAATCTCTTGGGAAACACTCAACAGTAGAGATGGGCACGAAACGAACATTTTTGTTTCCATTTTCTTTTTTGTTTCACTACGTAATGAAATGACAAACAAATTTTGTCTCTAAAATGAAACAAAACGAACAAAAACACCGGAATTTTTGTCATACGTTTCGTTTCCGTTACTGCAATATGAGTAAATTGCTTAAAATCCTAAAAAAATCACAAAAATTGAAATAAATGGTAATGAAATGGTAATGAAACGAATGAAAACGAAAATGATTTTTTGCAAAAATTTGTAAACAACGAAACAAACTGAAACGGACCCTCCAAATAACAAACGACAAACGAAATGCCATTTTTCTGATTCGTGCCCATCTCTACTCAACAGTGTCACTACAACTTAAAATTGGCATCAGTCTTTTTAGAATAAAACTGATTCATCTTTCCCATATTTTATAGGCTTTTAGAGGCTCCTTCACATATTAAAATGCATTGATCGATATTTTATACAAACATACAAAAAAGATTATGATCAAATAGACATGTGTATTATGAGTATACCAGAAAAATCACCTGTTGAGTATGCAACTTGGTGACAAACTATAATACAGATTGCTTCAGCTAATCCAGGAAACCATAAATACATGACTGAACTGTAGATCCTCTCTAGTTCACCCACTCCCCTTTTCTTTTCCAGCAGGGAATGAGCTACAAAGGCCGTGAGATCTGAACTTGAAGATATTTCTTTAAACCAAGTGTGGACTAATACAGTCTGCAATTATGTATGAACCCAGTGTAGCATCCCAGTACTGCCCAACCTGGGGACAATTATACTATCTAGAAGGTATGAGAGCAGATTTCACTTTGTCTCTGATATCCTTGACTTCTTTTAGCCTGAGGAGGCATGCTTTCCCCCCTAAAACCATTAGTGAAATTGCAGATATTTTGCATGTATATTAGCAGACTAATTTTTAGAAAAGGACCTTACAAGAGATGAAGCCCCTTTAGAAGGCATGAGAGATACATGTTTGTTTGATTGATTGATTCCTTGCATGGTTAAAATGTTGTGCTTGAAACATGGATGCATGTGTATGTATGGCCCACAGACCTTTGAAAGATACCAACCCTGCTTTAAACTATGGCTTCTGAGAAATGATGATGAAAAAATGTCACTGTTCCGCAGAGCTTAGAAAAAACACTTTCTAGACTACACCTCCCAGAATTCACCAGCCAGAGGATGCTAGATTAGTGCCAGATAGAGGATTTAATTTAAGAAGTTAAGTTCTCCGGGATGCATAGTTCCCCAGCTTTGGACATCACAGACAATTGGAGTTTATATTTTAAAATGAGAAGAAGATTTTCACCATCTTCTTTAGCACCCAAAAGAGAAGGAAATTGAATAAATTAGCTATTATGCTGAGTCTTGCATAACATTAACAATAGGGAGATGCTGTGGTCTCCCACATTGTTTGAACAGACAAAAGAGACTTCTGTAAATTCAGTTACTGTGTGTAAAATTTTGTTAAAAAACTTAATTCTGCTTGTATTACAGCAATATGCTGTCTAAATATATAGCATCTGTCTACTCTCAATGAGTCTCAGTTTACTCCATTTATACTGACAGTAAAGTAACTTAGAGCAAATTCATTGTTCCTCATTGTTTAACTGAAGCTTTATTGTTTTGCAATCACTATGCAATTTTCATCTTAAGATAACATGCTTTGCTCTCTGGCACAATTAGAGCAAGTGAATTTTCCCTTTAGGGAATTCACTAAAGCAATTTCATCGGTGCATCCAATCCAGCTGCCATGCATATGACACTCTTAAAATTAATTCACCGTCATTTGCAACCCACATGATTTTCCCAGTTCATCGGAAAAGTATTTTAGGGCTATGAGAACGCTGATAACAATAGCAGATATTATGCCTGGCAAATGTCTCTTGTTTTTACCTATGAAAAATAGAGGTGGCTATGAAAGGGTAACTAGAACACAGGATATTACTACAGAAAAATGCAAGGCAGAAGTTTCTGACTGTTGCTTCCTGATTTATTTCAATAGTGCTAGGAATTGCCTACTAGCTGGGATGTGAATCGGAGTGGTGCTGAGGTCACCCCCTCAGTCATGAGTAACTCCTGGACTCCATAACAGAAGCGTGCAGAATCTTGAACACACTTGATGTGAAGTATGGAACATGGGTGAGGAACCTTTGGCCCTCTAATTTTTTGGCCCATAACCCCCATGGTCCTTTCTCATTGGCAGAATCTTGGGAGTTGGAGTCCAAAACATCTGGAGGGCCAAAGGTTCTCCATCGCAGTGTAGAATCTGGCACAGTAGTGACCAAGGTGGAATTCAATATCCAGTGACATCAGCTTTCTTATGGAGGTCTTCCACAACAGTGGTCTTCACTGTTCCTGCCTCTCTATGTCATTTAGCCTCTGAGTAAGAATTCTTAGAGCCTGTTTCTGCCCTAACGTCAAGATATGGTCAAGTGGGATACAGCCTCAAGGACCCTACTGTGGGCCAAACTGGAAAAATCCTCAATCGATAGGAGACTGCTGTTTCTCATTCAAAAGCTATATCTCAGTACGAGCTGCCAGGTGTGCTATGGCCCTGCTGGGGAAGTCGGAGGGGATCCCAAATAACAAGGGGGTTAAACAGGGTTGCACTCTGGCACCCTATTTATTTAACCTTTTTATCAATGACTTGAGCGATTACTTGAAACAAGTTCAGGGCCATCCCCCCAAGTTAGGTTCCCAGCAAATTTCACTACTCCTTTATGCAGATGATGCAGCAGTTCTATTCCAAACCCAACTGGGTCTTAAGAGGCTCATAACAGCTTTTGCAACTTATTGCGATAGTAACAGCCTGTCCATCAACACCCAGAAATCAAAGATTTTAGGTTTTTCAAAGAGGTGGAAAAGACTGTTGGTCTCTACACAACGACACTCTAAAGCAGGTTAAGGAATATAAATATCTTGGGATTACTTTTAGATACAACATGAGCTGGGCAACTCATCGAAGCCACACCCTTAATCTTGCTAAATGTAGTTCACAAGCAGTGGCTCGGTTTTTCTACAGAAGCGGAGGTCGCCATGTCCCATCAGCCATTCAAGTTTTTCAAGTAAAAACAAGGGCTCAATTATTATACAGCATCCAAGTGTGGATCAAAGCATTCAACTCTGAGGTTGAAAAAATTCAATCTGCTTTTTTGCATCAGATTCTGGGGGTCCCAAACTGTGTACCCTATGCAGTGTTGTGCCTCGAGGCAGGAGTGGGTAGATTGGAAATTAATGCCTGGACCCAGACCCTAAATTACTGGCTTAGAATCCTTTTTTGTGCAGACCAACTGGGGTACATGTCTAACATGCTGTCTGATTCTTACCAAAGCCAGTGGCAATCCTTCATTAATCAAAAAATTAGGTCTGTAGGTATCCCGCTTGACCATATCTTGACGTTAGGGCAGAAACAGGCTCTAAGAATTCTTACTCAGAGGCTAAATGACATAGAGAGGCAGGAACTTTTCTCCCTGGCACATAGAACCTGCTCCCCTTTGTCACAAGGTGTGTTTCCAATGTATAAGACCCCCGCAGGATATTTAACCTCACTTAGTTTACCACAGGCTTGTAGAGCTTTCATGTTGGCCAGGATGAATGTATTGCCATCAGCACTCCTTCAGGGTAGGTTTACGGGGATTCTGCGCCAAGAAAGATTTTGCCCATGTGGAAACCAGTCCCCAGAATTTATCCAACACGTGCTTTTATTTTGCCCTTTTTATGTTCATATTAGAAACAACTTAATTGCCCCATTGCTGAAGAAGTTCCAAGGCCACCCTTCTAGATGGTTAGTCCAATACTGTTTAATAGACAAGAACTCTTATGTTACAGCCCAGGTAGCAAAGTTTTTTATGGCCGCTATACGCAAGAGAGCAGATATTACCTCGACCATCCATCTATCTTCCTGATGTTTTTACCCATTCACAGTTTTACTCTTTTTCACTGTTTTTATGATTCACTGTATATTTGCTTATACGGGTCATACGGCCGCAATAAACTTGAACTTGAACTTGAACTTTTCCACAGCTAGTGCTTTCAATATTCTGTGGTCACTATACAGAATAACCAATGTCCCTGCCTTGCACTAAAGCAGTGGTTCCCAGTCTTGGGTCCCCAGATGTTTATTTGTTCTTTTAAGAAATAAGAACCAATTTTATAGAAGAAACACTAATTGGCTAAGGTTAATGCAATTGTACATCTGGTTAATAGGGACTAAACAAATGAAAACCAGAGGATAGAAAATTGACTAGGTTTGAAGAAATTATATAGAATTTAGAAAAAGAAACAGATGAGGAAATCGAGAGGAAGACCAGGAGTAATTTATAGAATTGTGATAGACTAGAATGAACAGTGTGGGTGACAGAGCTTGGGAAGATAGATGAAGAAGACTGGAAAAATTGTAATGGAACAGTGTTTTAAAATGTCAATTAGGATAAAAGGAAATGGATTTAAAACACTATGGAGATAGACTATTTAGGATTTATGTGATTTATTTTTAATAATGCTAAATTCCAAGACAGGGCTGTACAACTTTGACCAGGCCGAGGTCTACTTTTTTCGGCCCAAAGTGCCTGAGGGCTACTATATGAAAACTAAAGTTCAAAATTCTTTCAAATTAAATTTTAATTCAATAAAGTTGGAGGATTCCCATTGGGGTCACCATCAGTTGGATATGATTTTATGGCGCTTAAAAAGAACACATTGTGCTTGCCAGAAAGGGTGAGTCCCTCTGAATTTGAGGACTAGCAAGGCAGCCAAGGCTTTGGTCTTTCTTTGACAAGGACGCATCATGAGTTGAAGGCCAAATTAAGACTCAAAGAGTCTACTGGCCTTCTCTTGCTCTTCCATATCAATTCCCTTCTCTCTTTTTAGCCCATTGTTACTGTTACTTGTGAACATCCCATCATATCTTGCCTCAAAACAGGCTACCCTTCCCTCACTCACCAGAGTGGCCAGTCACACATTTTCTGATTTTTATACCCCACTCCTTCCACATACCATTTCTCTCTCTCTCTCTCTCTCTCTCTCTCTCTCTCTCTCTCTCTCTCTCTCTCTCTCTCTCTCTCTCTCTCTCTCTCTCTCTCTCTCCCCTCCCTCCCCCTCTCTCTCAGCTCTAGAAGCTTTCTCTCAAAGCTCATACTCAGCCAGGTTGTTAAGCAGGGGACAGCCAGGTAAGACAACAGTGTGTGCTCAAAATATGCCAGCAGTGGGTCAAAGCGTGCTGCAGGGCTGGGTGACCAATCGGAGATTCTGCAGCTGCTGAAATGACAGTGATGCCACGTTGTGGGGCTGGCATCAGCCTCCCCCATGGCTCTTTCTTGCCCGGGCGCAGTGGGGAGGGGCCAGACAGAGCTGCCCACAGTGCAGCGCTCCAATCTCACCCCTAACATCTCTCTCTTTCTCTCTAAGATCTCATTCCCTGAATCTCTCTCTCTCCCTCAGCTCTCTCTCTTGAAGCACTTTTTCTCTCTCTCCCTCAGCTCTCTCTCCCCCTCTCCCCCCCTCTGAACTCTCACTCTTTAAGCATGCTTTCTCAAAGCGCTTTCTCTCTGTCTCCCTCAGCTCTCCCTCTCTCTCTTGAAGCGCTTTCTTTCTCTCTCCCTCAACTTTTTCTCCCCCTTCTCAGCTCTCTCTCTCGCTCTCATTAAGCACACACACACACACACTCTCTAAGTGCTTGCTTTCTCTCAGCTCTATCTCATACTTGGACAGCGGCGTGTGCTCAGAGCAGTGCACTAGCCAGGCAGAGCTGCCCACAGTGCAGTGCCCGATCTCACCCGTAACATCTCTCTTTCTCTCTCAAAGCTCTCTCACTCTCTCTTTCTTTAATCACTTTCTCTCCTCTCTCTCTTAAAGCACTTTCTCTCTCTCTCTCCCTCAGCTCCCTCTCTCCCCTGTCTCTCTCAACTCTCTCTCTCTTTAAACATAATTTCTCAAAGCACTTTCTCTCTCTTTTGAAGCACTTTCTCTCCCCCCCAGCTCTTTCTTCTCCGAGCTCTCTCTCCCTCTCACTCTCTCAAAGTGCTTTATCTCTCCCTCTCTCTCTCTCTCTCTCTCTCTCTCTCTCATACTCGGACAGTGGTGTGTGCTCAGAGCACTGCACTAGCAGTGGGTCAAAGCATGCCGCAGGGCTGGGCGATGACCGCTCAGAGCTGCTGTGGCTACTGGAGTGATGGTGACGCCGCTTGAGGTGCCCAATGCTGGCCTTCTCTGCCTCTTCCATGGCTCTTCCTTGCCCGGGCGCAGTGGGGAGGGGCCAGGCAGAGCCGCCCACAGCACAGCCACCTCCTTTCCAGTCTTCTCTCTCAGAGCCTTTCCAAAGATGCAAGAGGCGGAAGAACCCAACCGCGCAGATCATAGGGCTGGCAGGGGCAGGGGAGAAGGCGGGCTACTTTTTAACCCTTGATGGACCTGAGGTGCCCAATGCTGGCCTTCTCTGCCTCTTCCATGGCTCTTCCTTGCCCGGGCGCAGTGGGGAGGGGCCAGGCAGAGCCGCCCACAGCACAGCCACCTCCTTTCCGGTCTTCTCTCTCAGAGCCTTTCCAAAGATGCAAGAGGCGGAAGAACCCAACCGCGCAGATCATAGGGCTGGCAGGGGCAGGGGAGAAGGCGGGCTACTTTTTAACCCTTGATGGGCCTGAGGTGCCCAATGCTGGCCTTCTCTGCCTCTTCCATAGCTCTTCCTTGCCCGGGCGCAGTGGGGAGGGGCCAGGCAGAGCTGCCCACAGCACAGCCACCTCCTTTCCGGTCTTCTCTCTCAGAGCCTTTCCAAAGATGCAAGAGGCGGAAGAACCCAACCGCGCAGATCATAGGGCTGGCAGGGGCAGGGGAGAAGGTGGGCTACTTTTTAACCCTTGATGGGCTACTGATAGTCCATGGTCGACATGTTGGACAGCCTTGGTCTAAGAAATGTTGGAGATATTACGAAGAAGTTGGAATGTATTTTCACAGGCAGAGCAATTGTAAAATAAAACAAGATGCATGGATACAAGTATTTGAAGAAATCAGAGAATTGTTGGAAGTTAATATTGAAATACAGTATCAAGGGATGTGTCCAGTGCACCGGGCTTAGGTCCAGTGTTATTGGATGAGTTTCAATTGTTGAGACCCGAGGATGTGGACAGGGTGCTTGGCTCTGTCCGTTCCACCACCACGCTGCTCGACCCTTGCCCTTCTTGGCTAATTGTAAGATCTGCCAGGGGGTTAAACTGCACCTGGGTCCAGGAAGCTGTAAATGCCTCTCTAAGAGAGGGAGTGGTCCCTGCTGCCTTAAAAGAGGCAGTAATTAGACCACTCCTTAAAAAACCCAACCTGGACCCAGGACTGGTGGTTAACTACCGACCAGTAGCGAACCTCCCTTATTTGGGCAAGGTGTTGGAACGGGTGGTGGCCGGACAGCTCCAGGCGCTGCTGGATGAAACGGATTTTCTGGATCCATTTCAATCTGGTTTCAGGCAAAATCAGTTTTGGAACAGAGACTGCCTTGGTCGCCTCTGTAGCCAACATGACCTTTGCCGGGAGAGAGACAGGGGTCTAGTGCAACCCTGTTGATACTCCTGGACCTCTCAGCGGCTTTCGACACCATCGACCATGGTGTCCTTCTGGATAGGCTGGCCAGGTTGGGAGTTGGAGGCACCGCTTTGCAGTGGTTCCGATCCTTCCTGGCTGACCGTGTCCAGAAGGTGGTGCTGGGGGATAGTAGCTCTGCCCCATGGCGTTTCACGTCATGGGGTTCCACAGGGCTCAATTCTATCCCCCATGCTGTTTAACATCTACATGGAACCACTGGGAGAGGTCATCAGGAGGTTTGGGCTGAGGAGTCAGCAATATGCTGATGATACTCAGCTCTACCTCTCGAATTCTCCACCAATCCAGGTGAGGCGGTTTCTGTTCTGAACTTGTGTCTGGACCAGATAATGGACTGGATGAGGGTTAATAAATTGAAACTCAATCCAGACAAGACGGAAGTGCTGTTAGTGGGTGCTTCCACAGCCAGGCTTTAGAGGGCCACTTCCCTGTCCTGGATGGGGTTGCACTCCAGCCTGAAGGGACAGGGTCCGTAGAACAACCAGTGCTCCTGGACCCCGGTCTAACTCTGGAAGCCCAGGTGGACTCGGTGGCCAGGGCGCCTTTCTCCAGCTGCGGAATATATATCAGCTGCGCCCTACCTGGATGAACGGAGCCTTATGACAGTTACGCATGCACTGGTAACATCCCGTATTGATTACTGCAATGCGCTTTACGTGGGGCTGCCTTTGAAGACGGTTCGGCGATTGCAACTGGTTCAGAATCGTGCTGCACGGAGGGAATAAAGTGAGTGGTAGGGCCACCAAGGAACACATCACGCCGATTCTGTATAACCTTCATTGGTTACCAGTTGCTGCCCGAGCCCAATTCAAAGTGCTTGTTTTGACACATAAAAGCCCTAAATGGCTTAGGACCTAGATACCTGAAGGACCGCCTCCTTCCATATGAACCTACCCGAATCAATTAAGATCTAGTCAGGGGCCCTCCTGAAAGAGCCATCCCTTAAGGAAGTGAAGGGGATGGCTTGCAGGAAAAGAGGGCCTTTTCAGCAACTGCCCCAGACTATGGAATGCCCTACCAAATGAGACTCGCCTGGCACCCTGGGACGTTGCTAACATTTAAATGACGCCAGGTAAAAACCTTCCTGTTCCAAAAGTTTTTTAACTAATGATTGTGGGTCCTGATGGCAATTTTAGTGGTGTTTTTAATGTATCGTATTTATTTATTGCATTTACATGTTTTTATTATTCTAATTTTATTGTATTTTGATGTTTTAATTGTCCATTTTGATTGTGAGCCGCCCAGAGACCTTTGGGTAGTGGGCGGCATACAAGCTATATAAATAAATAAATAAATAAATAAAATGGTTCCAAAACAGCATTGTTATTGATGATGGGAAATTGTGATGGGAATAATGTGTGTATATATATATATATATAAAAGATATAGTAATGAATTTGATGACTGCAGCTCGTTTGCTAATAGCAAAAAACTGGAAACAGAATTGCAACTTTCAGCAACAAGAGAGGTATAAATGAAGTATGGAATATAGCAGTTAATGATAAATTGGCTTCAGATATTAAATCTAAAAGGAGGGAATAAAGATTAATATATTTAATGAAATATGCAAAGAATCCATTAAAGCTGTATTGTGTAAAAGAAAAGAGAAAAATCAGGCAACAGTTATGTGTTTTTGGAAGGATTTCAGGACTGGATAATGGAGATGGAAGAGTTTGATTATAGGCAAAAGTATGTAAAAATATAATGATCCCTAGGGGGAGGGCAACACTTAATACTGTATATATGTGATCAGACCACAAACTTTAACAAAACAACACACACACACACACACACACACACACACACACACACACACACACAGAGAGAGAGAGAGAGAGAGAGAGAGAGAGAGAGAGAGAGAGAGAGAGAGAGAGAGAGAGAGAGAGATCTTGAATCTCCAGATGTTTTTGGACTATAACTCCCGCTAGCTGTGTTGACCAGGACTTCTGGGAGTTGTAGTCCAAGAACATCTGGGAACCCAATGTTTAGAACCACTGCACTAAGGCAAGTCTATATGAAATCCATTGTTAATTTTCTGCTGCTTACTTGTTATCTTTTTTGCTCCTTTGATGATGTTTGTGTGACATAGCTTTCACTCTGTCTTGAGAGGAATATGAATGGTTATCTGTTTTGAACTCTTGATACCCTTAAAACTATTAGTACTTTTCTACTCACCCAGGTTTTTTAATAACAGGAAAGCTGAAGTATTTATTTATTTATTATTTTATTTATTAAGCTTATATACCACCCGTCTTCCTGAAGGAACTCCGGACGGTTCACAACAAACAATGTAAAAAACAACAACAGTTAAAATAACACAGAGTTAGCTACATATCAAAACAATAAAAGCAAAGTAGCAGATGGCGGGGCAAAAAAAAAAAAACAGCAACTTAATTGAATCAACCAAATGCCTCCCGGAAGAGGAGAGTTTTTAAAGCTTTCCGGAAGGCTGGCAGGGACTCTGCTAGGCGCACTTCTGCTGGGAGATCGTTCCACATAGTGGGGCCAGCCACAGAGAAGGCTCTATTCTAGCCTAATACAATATTCAATCTGTTTAATTCTTACATTAGCAGCCTTTTGTTTCTAAACATGTGTTATGACTAAATGTTCAAATGTTCAAGACTGCAATGTCACTTTTTTGTACTTAGCAGTTATGTAATGATGAAATTCCTAGGCTCCATGGATTTATACTTTTCCAAAATATTGTACAATTAGATCACAAATGCCATTGTTATTTATAAATGTTATTTTCACATAAATAATATGATATAACTTTGTTTACTTTATCCGGGCAAACTTTCACACAATGAAATAAATACTTCAGAATGGTATTTTCATTTAACTGACCTTGGTCTCGGGCAGGCTTGTTTTCAGAAACAACTGGCACAAAGCTGCATTTTTAAAAGTTTCATTTTCAAGTACCTTTTCCCTACAACTCCATAATTATTCGAGTATGACCTAAACTCAAATTTCAAATGTTGACACAACTCATTTCCAACCCCACAGCTTTATTTATTGTATTTCAAACAACTTATATAAATAAGACGCTATCATTTTCCCCCGCCTTATGATAATTTTCTACTAGTTTTTTTCTATCTGTTTTTATTTTGAATTGTCAATCCATTTTGTGCTTATTTGTTTATTTGTTCTTTTTATTATTCTGATTTGATTATACTGGTTCTCCTCTATTCAGCACTAGTTAGGCCAGTTCTGGACACCACACTTCTAGAAGGATGCCAACAAACTGGAATAAGTTCAGAGGAGGTCAACAAGGATGATCAGGGGCCTGGAAACCAAGCCCTGTGAGGAAAGACTGAAAGAATTGGGCATGTTTAGCCTAGAGCAGGGGTGCCCAAACTTTTTGTAAGGAGGACCAGATTTGGTGGCTGAGAATGTGTCAGGGGCCGGTTGCTCCCTGACCCTGCCACCCCACTGCAAGCCCCACCCACTGATGCATAAGTTAAATAAATAAATAAATAAATAAATAAATAAATAAATAAATAAATAAATAAATAAATTTTCTTGTGCAGATGAAAGAGGGCTCCATTCATCTGGAGATAATAAAAATATTGTGGCTTTGCAGGCACAGTGGTGCCTATTGGTGCCATTATGATGATGTCATGTGCCCACTTAGCAATGCAGTAATTTACATACAATACTATGTTGTAAGCATGCCTTTGTGTGTCATGTTCTATAGCAGTTGCATTATATCAGTAACGTATTTTAGAAGTAGGGAAGCCTTCCTCTAAGTCCAAATGTAAACAATGCCGATATTAATGTGCTATGCCAGCCTGCTGTAGATCTGATATTTCAAATGAATGTAAACATAGGACAAAGACATTCCGTCTAAGAAGCAAGTGAACTTTGATTACTCCAGAAACAACATGTGACATTTTTTCTCAAGCTGTGAAAGTCTGTGAGATAGAGACACAGAGATTTTTTTTTCTGGATTCTTGCAATATGGACTATGGATTATGCTAGCTATGTTGTTTCAAGTAGAATTAGAATTTGGCTCTAAAGTTTGCTTTCAATTTCTTTAAGTTAGGAAGGGAAATCATGTTATTAGTTTTTAGTAGTAAGATAATATTTCTGTGTAATTCTTCTTAGTAAATAAATGCTTCTATATTCTTGTTCAAGTGAAGGTGCCTGTTGAATAACTATTCTGGCAAGTGGAATAGCTGTCACAGCCAGGCCAGGAGATGTGAAAAACAATCTACTAGGCATATGTTCTCCAGATTCCTGCTTTCAGCAGCTGTTGATTGATTGCAGATGGGATCTGGATAGAGAAACAGCCCATATTCCATTGCAATATCCATTAGCAACTGTAATTTAGAAGATTAGGTTGTGAGACTTCATTCGCATTGTTTCCCAACTGTCCAAACCTCTAGAATTTAATTTTCTGGCTTTTCTCATCCTTAACCATACTGTATTTTTGCAAGTACATATGGAATTGGAAACCCTAGTTGCTCAACTCAGGAACAAAGAGGTGAAAAGGGGCTTGCTAAGACATATATGTAAAAGATGTCTGTGTTTAATTAGACTCTAAAGGCCATCATGTAGGACTGCTAAGTCAATTCAGAAGACCTTCTCTCTGATTTAAATATTTTGTTGTTCAGATGTGCCACCAAGTTGCAACTGAGTCATGGTCACCCATAATATTTCAAAGTATTTGAGATATTTTAGAGTGGATTTACACTTGCCTTTACACTTACACAGTTAATTTATATGGCCAAGCAGGAAGTTAAACCTAGGTCTCCTGAATCTTTCACATTGGCTCTTTTATTTATTACCACAGGAACATTGCCATCACCCTTCCCTATGACACAAAGCAATTTATCCAAATTCTTGCTGAGGGGATCAAGGGTTATTTATTCTGTGTGAGTTTATCAAGATATATCTCAAGTCACAATAAAACTGAGGAATGTAAGGTTGTAATTAATCAAGCTACAGCCTCTGGTTTGGATTGTGAATTATGTCCTAAAGATCAAATCTATCAAAGCACTGCTAATAAATGCTTTTAAAAATGAAGTTATTATAAAATTATAAACAGGTCACAAAGTACCATAGCATGGTGAATTATTGCCTATGTAAGTAAGAACAAAGATAATAGGGATGGTCACCTTAACCCTTCTTTATCATGAGGTAAGAAATGAAAGAAGCATAGTCCTGACTAGAGATGGGCACGGAACGAACATTTTTTCGTTTCCATTACCGTTTATCCTTTCTGTTACGTTAACGAAATGACAAATGAAAATTGTGATGAAAATGCAACGAAACGAACAGAACCACGAAACTTGTGGTTGTTACATTTCGTTTCCATTAATGGCAACGCACAATGAAATGAGCTGTTTTAAATGTTAACAAACACCCTGGATATCCGTAAAAATGCAGCAATAATTATTTGTATTGTCTGATAATACCTACCAGGGGGGTTGGGGTCCTTAAAATGTTTGTTTTAGTCTTCTCCCATTGTGTTGTATTTTTCTTTTCCCTTTAAAATGGATGTTGCACCAGCCACAAAATGGAGGCAAGCCGTGTGATGGGATCATTTTCAACCAATAGCATGCCCAGGTTGCAGGCTGGGTGGGAAGGTCTGGCAGCCACAGAGGGCATAAAAAGGTTTGGCAGCCCCCGTCCTCCTTGCAGTCTCTGGTGGGAGTTAGGGTGGGATTGCAGTCTCTGTGACTCTAGCTTCAGTCCTGCAGCCTCCCTGTGTGTGTACGTGCTGCGTACCTCTTGGTGAGTACCCTCCCTGCCCTGCAGTGCAGTCACTCTGAGACTGCCTTGCACCCTGGGCAACGCCCGCCACTGCCTTTGCAGCCTCCCTGCATACCTAGTCTATACTGTGTCTCTGCTAGAATCCATTTTTTTTAGTGTTTTCCCTCTGGTCTGGGGCGTTGGGGGATGCCTGTGCACAGAAATGCTTTAAAAATCACGCAAAAAGCGGGTAGAAACAACAAACAAAAAAACAAAAAACGGTAACAAAATTTTTCAAAAAATTCCCGACAAACGAAAAAGAACTGAAACAGACCTCTCAATGACAAACGAAAAACTGAAACACAATTTTTTTGTTTCCTGCCCATCTCTAGTCCTGACTGATTGATTGATATGACTATATTGGTCTCTCTTCTTGATAGGTTGTAGCTCAAAAGCTGCATAGCATTGTCATGTAATGTGCTTCAAAAAGATCAAATTGATAAAACATACCATACCATAAAGCACAAAAATAACTCTCTGGCCTTGAATCACACCTGATTTGTGCAAGAATTAATATAAATTAGTTTCACTTTGACAAATATTGTTAAACCTCATGCATCATAACTAACATTTGACCAGGTCAAGACAGGCTTTAATTTAAACAAAAGACAGTGAAACAGGCTATCTGCTACAGAGTATAGTGTTTCTCTCTTTCATTTTACCATCAATTCTTGTATTCATGGACAATGAAATACAGCTTACATAGTGACATCTTAATGACTTTTTAGACTTTCAGATTAGATTTTATTATGCAAGTAATATAGTTAAGATGTGTTTGATATAAATTTATAGATCATTAGCTAACTAATTCTATCTAATGTGAAACATGGTAATTTAGCTCTCATTTATGGAAGTTAATTTTGTGTTATTTAAAAGGTGATCATTCCATTCTACTTACAGTAATGTTAGTGCAGGGATGAAGAGCACTATAGCTTTAATTATGATAATGTAAACAATTTAAATAATCACTAGAAAAATACAGTTAATGACTTAGTTTTTCCCCACTGAATGACAGGAGTACCTCAGCATTAAAAATTATTATTACTGAGTACATTAAAAGTGTTAAGCAAAGGTATAAATCAAAGCTATGTTAGATTTTTAAATGATATACATTATACAATATTTGTTCTGAAGGAAATAATATACATAATGATAATATTCACATCTTCACCACTATAGCATTTATTGAAACCAAACATTTCCTTACAGAATGATCACTGGACACACACTGAATGATCACTGATAGTAAATGAGTAAATGAGTATAAATATTATGTACTGTCTTCACACATCTCCCTTGTTTAGTCAATATGAATAACTGAAGGCATACAGCTACACTTTTGTGCTTTCGTTTTCTGGTAAGATGAGAATATTTCAACAAAACAACCATTGTAAAGGCAAAAATACATACACAAAAATAAAAGGAATATTAATGATTTGAAAAGTCAACCCCTCAAGATATTACCAGGTATTATTACATCAATTTTATAGACAGAAGAAAGAATTGTGTTTATTTATTTCACATCAGACTCTAATGGCAAATTCCTAACATAAATCTGTGTGAGAATCTGCTACTGAATTGTGGCAACACACCTGCCCATCAAAACTGCCCACCCAAACCGTACAGTGCCCAACAGCATCATAATATTTGCATCCATTTAACAATACAATCCTCAAAATGTTTATGAGGATTGTTGATCACAGTTGATTTAACTCCCAGATTTAACTCCAAAATAGTTCAGCTTGTTTGTTACAGAGGCAAAATCTGCTTTGACGCTTGCACACTGTATGAGTTTTCAAAGAGATACCCTTGTAAGCCTGTTTCAGCATGTAAACTAAGAACAAAAGAAAAGGCTACAACAATTCCTTTTCATTCTTTTCAACTGAATCAAATTCTATTAAAAATCAACTTCTAAAATGAAATGTCTTTAAACAAGCACAACCCAAAGAAACATGGAAATGTTTTTGTGATAAAGATTTCCTGTGCTGGTTTTACACTGTTCTATAGGGAACCACTGACCAGTTGCATATTTATTTATGTGCAGCAAGACAGTAGTACTAAGTTTGAAAGCATGTGTCAATGTCCAACCATGGGACCAAGAGCACAAAGTGTGAATGCCTTTGGCATTCTTTCCCCTTGCCTACCCTCCTGACTATTGTTAGCTTGGCTTGGCACCCATTAGTTCTCAAATCATCCTCTCAGCCCAGCCATTGCTAAGACTAACAATTTATGTTAAAAAACATCATGATTCTGCTGCTCATGTTGCTTCAGCTCTATATTATTTGCATACATACATTTTATGTCACAATATACTTCAACTGAAATGTATTCTATTCACTTCCAGCATTTTATCTTTATTCGTAATTAATGATTTTTTTAAAAAAGATGTAACACTAAAACATTAATTCTACAACCCATAATAAGTAAAATATGTGCTTAGGGTGAACTATAATATAAAGTTACCTACATTTTAGATTCATCAACACTTTCTCTTGCACCAGGTCTCAAGAGTGTAATTAATTACTGTTCAGTAATTATTGCTGGATGACCACTAATTAGATTTTAAAAAAACTTATATAACTATGTGTAACTGAATTCTCATTCACCACGAGCATTAGAGATTGCTCTCTTATATATTCTGAGTACAACACTGTGCTGAGGATATATCAGAAATAACCAGACTCATTTTTAGTGGGAACAATAGCTATAATTTATTTAATTGTTTTTTTATTTATAGTAAACCCAGCCTGAAGTAAAAGCTCATGCAAGAAATTATTTTTGGACTATGACAACTAGATACATCAAATATATTTTTTGACCTACATACTGTTCATTGGTTAAGCCTACAAAAAGCAAATGACATAATTTCCAACTACTTCTTTTTGGCCCTTAACAGGTCCCTGCTAGGATTTGAGAGAATTTACCAAGTCACCTGGAAATAAGTGACTACTGAAGTACCACTGTCTTGGGGCCTGTGTTCAAAATTTTTTTAAATAAGCAATTAGGTACAAAATACGGATAGGATCAAATGTATAAATTTCATTAAACTTGAACAAGACGCCAATATAAAGGGATAAATAATATAGAAAATAGAGCAAAATTCAAGAAGGCTTTAATAAATTGATTCAAAATAAACATTAGATTCACCAAAGAATAATAGCAGTCCTTTATTTAGGTGGAAAAAATTAGAGGTACAAATACACAAGAAGTCCCAGAGAGCTGCATAGCAGTGATGCTGCCAAATCTTCCTGTTCAAATCCCAAGTCTGAGTGTGTGTTCTCTGCCCCAGTCGCAAGCCCCAATGCTGATTTTCAGCTGCCCAGCCTGCTGTCATACTCCTCCCATTGCCATCCCCTCCCCACCACCACTACATCTCCCTATCTGCTCCTGCCACAGCCACCAACCTCAGAAGGCTTCCCTTCCAGGAGACAGCTGCTACCTCCACCACACAGCCAATATGCAAGTGATAGGCCAGTGCAGTGAATGGAGACAGCAGCTGCTCCTGGAAAGGAAATCTGGCTTCCTTCCTCCAAGGATCACTGCCCTGCAGGTAGAAGAGGGCACATCACCCCACTACCACAAAACAGGAGCTTGGAGTCACCTATTTCTGAATGGGAGGAACGTGTTTGCATTTTTTAAAAATGTAACTTGAAAAGCTTTTTTCCAAACAGCTCCAAATCTGATTCAGAGCAAGAAAAGACTGTCTGCTACAACTGTACCAAATGTAGAGCTGCTCTGAATCCCAGATAAAAGGTTAAAACTAGAGATGGACACGGAATGAACATTTTTTCATTTCCGTTACCATTTGTCATTTCCGTTACATAACGAAATGACAAATGAAAATTGTGATGAAAATGAAACGAAACAAACAGAACCACGAAAATTGAGGTTGTTACGTTTTGTTTCCATTAATGGCGACACACAATGAAATGAGCTGTTTTAAATGTTAAAAAACCGCCCTGGACATCCATAAAAACACAGCAATAATTATTTATATTGTCTGATAATACCAACCAGGGGGGTTGGGGTCCTTAAAATGTTTGTTTTTGTCTTATCCCATCGCAGTGTATTTTTCTTTTCCCTTTAAAATGGATGTCGCCACCAGCCACAAAATGGAGGCAAGCCATGTGATGTGGGATCATGTTCAACCAATAGCATGCCCAGGTTGCAGACTGGGCGGGCAGGTCTGGCAGCCACAGAGGGCATAAAAAGCTCTGGCAGGCCCCGTCCTCCTTGCAGTCTCTGGTGGGAGTTAGGGTGGGATTGCTGTCTCTGCGACTCCAGCTTCAGTCCTGCAGCCTCCTGTGTGTGTGTGTGTGCTGCGTACCTCTTGGTGAGTACCTTCCCCTGCCTCGCAGTGCAGTCACTTTGCGGCTGCCTTGCACACTGGGCAACGCCCGCCGCTGCCTTTGCAGTCTCCCTGCATACCTAGTCTATACTGTGTCTCTGCCAGCATCCATTTTTTTAGTGTTTTCCCTCTGGTCTGGGGCGTTGGGGGATGCCTGCACATGAAAATGCTTTAGGAATCGCGCAAAAAGCGGGTAGAAACGGCAAATGAAAAAATGAAAAAAGGTAACAAAAATTTTCAAAAAATTCCTGACAAACAAAAACGAACCGAAACAGACCTCTCAACGACAAATGAAAAACTGAAACACCATTTTTCTGTTTCGTGCCCATCTCTAGTTACAACATTTTGTTTGGGCTTTCCCCATTTTTACGCTGATTTGCTCTTCTGCACAACAAGAGTGCCACTGTAATAAAGCATATTTTAGAATAAGAAAATGGGCATTTAACATTTTGATAACCTTTAAAATATGCATTTAGAGCACTTTAAAATATATATATTTCTGAATAGATTTTTCTCTCAAAATTCATATTTCAAACATATGCTGATATGTTTTTGTACCAAAAGATGAATCACACTTCATATTATAAAGCCAGAGACAGCCAGTCCCCATCCCCCACTGAAACATTAATCCTTGATTGTGGATCACGTTAGCCCATCTTAGAATTAACAAAACTTATATTCAACAGGCATTGCTAACTCTTTACAGTTAAATTGAACTTCATATCATCAAAGCATGCACCAATTGTTGAAAATGCTAAAATAGTGCAACAATTGTACAAAGTAGTTCTGGTTATTTTATATCCATAAGGTAATAGAGTTTATTCCTTTAGAGCCAAGTCCCTTCTTTAAAAAGAATATTTGGCAATTGCAAGATAATTCTGATATGCAGAGTTAGTCAGCACACAATATCTATAAAAATGGATTGTAGAAAGATTTATGTTTGTGATTTACACATTTGTCTTTTTAGTCATCACTTATTTTAGGTAGACTTTGCTGTATCTGTAGAATTCTATAACCATGATTTATTCAGAAAGTCACAGTGCCAATTTACTAAGTTTCCCTGACAATGGAACATCTTGAACTTGAGTTATAAACAATAACTCACAACATCTCTGTGCATCTGACTCATTTATTGGATTTTTAAAATAGTGCAGCTATTTTCCTTATACATATGTGTTTTGGCTTAGTTCAACCCCGCAAAAGGCTTTTCTGATAGGAAACTGAACAAAGCACAAGAAGTGACTTCATTATGAGTTAGACCTTATTTCATGTAGATTGTGTGACTTCTGCCACCAGTTGTTCCTGTTTCGTTTGATGAATATTCAAGAAATTGATGTGTCAGATGGTTTTTTTGCATCTTTTTATATACTTGGCTAGTCCTTCTGTCACTAGTGTGTACATTATCTGTATACTTTTCCTTCACAAGGACACTAGGTAGCATAGGCTATCTCAAGGTAATTTAGAAAAAAATATCTTGTAGTTGGGAAGGGCCATTGTTTGTTTCACTCACAGAGGTGCCTCTGTGTCGAAATAGCAAAAACTAGCATGAATAAGAAATTTAGTGAAATTTATTTTGTTTCCCTAGTCCAGTGGTGGCAAATCTTTGGCACTCCAGATGTTTTGGACCACAACTCCCACAACCCTATGTCAATGGCAATACAGGCTTGGAATTCTGGGAGTTGTAGTCCAAAACATCTGGAGTGCCGAAGGTTTGCCACCCCTGCCCTAGTCAATAGTTAAGTGGCTCTACTTTAGCTGGGACTAGAGATGGGTTTTTTGCTTTGTTCTGAAATGAAACACACGAGCACAACTGGCTCTCGGAACCCAGTCCCACCCTCTGGAACAAAATCAACCACTGTCTAACCTTGTTGTAGTTCGCGCTAGGCAAAAATTCAATCAGGAAGCAGCCTCCAATGCATCATCTTTGCCTCTCCCTGGTGCTGGCCAATCAGGAGCTGTGCACGGACATACATCATCCTGCCTCCCTGTCTGATTAGCCAGTGCCAGGGAGAGGGAAGGATAATGCATTGGGGGCAGGTTCCTGATTGGTATTTTGCTCAGTGCAAGACAGTGGTTGATTTTGTTCCAGAGGGTGGGACTGGGTTCTGAGCACCAACTGTGCTGGCGTGTTTCAGTTCAAAACCAGCCCTCTTCCAAAACGAAATGCCCATCTCTAGCTGGGACTGTTAGATTTACTGTTAGTTTCTGCTCTTCACATAATGCTCCATAGCCTGTATATTAAAGGCAAAACTATTATATTGTTCTGATAAATATTTATTTCTATAATTTGATGTTATGAGCTACTTATAATCATAGAATCATAGAGTTGGAAGAGACCTCAAGAACCATCCAGTCCAACCTCCCGCCATGCAGGAACCCCAGTCAAAGTACTCCCAACATATGGCCATCCAGCCTCTGCTTAAAAACTTCCAAAGGATGGACTCCACCACCTTCTGTGGCAGCAAATTCCACTGCCCAACAACTCTAACTGTCAGGAAGTTCTTCCTAATGTTCTACTTTGAACACATTTATGTAGAAAAGTGGCATGCAAATGAATAGACAGCAATTAATCATGTTAGCATTTTTCTAAATGTATACTTTCCTGTAATTTCATTATGTGAAGCATGCTTCCCCCAAAAAAAAAAAGTGCTGTCTCAATAAAGAATATTGCTGAAGCAATTATCTTTTGAAAAATGAACAAAGTTCAAGAAACAATGCCACGGAAAAACGGGTAAGAGAATTAAAGTTAAATCATGCATTTTAATTACATTATGTAGGGCAGATCTATCTATCTATCTATCTATCTATCTATCTATCTATCTGCAATTTTCAGTGTGATTTAAATTCATTTATAGAGTTACAACAATCTTCATTTAATGCCAAGTTATGCCAGCTTTCTTTGAAAATTGTGACTTAAGCCACATGGAGTCTATTGGCTTCTATTTCAGCATCAAGGCCACAGCCCATCCAGTCCAGCATTCTGTCCCACACAGTGGTGCACCATTTGCTTCAGGGTATTCCCAAGCAGATGGCTTCACCTGCTTATGATTCACTGCAAATGGCATTGAGAGATATCCTGCCTCTCTCTCCAACCCGGAGATTGTCCTTAGGCATACATAATGATAGCCATTGATACCCTTGTTCTCCATGAACTTGTCCAATCCTTTCTTAAAGCTGTCAAGGCTGTCAGCTGTCACCACTTCTTCTGGCAGGGAGTTCCATAGACCAGTGATCCTCTGGGTGAAAAAAGAACCTTCTCTTATTTGTTTGAGATCTATTACCCAAAAGTTTCATGGAGTGCTCCCTAATTCTAGTGTTGTGAGATAGTGAAATAGCTTTTCCTTATCTACTTTGTCCCCCCGTATATGATTTCATAAACTTCAATCAGGTCACCTCTTAGGTGCCATCGTTCAAGAGTGAAGAGGCCCAGCCTTTGCAGCCCCAGATGTAAGGAAGGTGTCCCAGGCCCCTAATCATTCTGGTTGCCCACCTGTTCACTTTTTCCATTTCCATAACATACTTCTAGAGGTATGGTGACCAGAATTGTACACAATATACACCATATATTTATACAGAGGGAAAATGACACTTTCTTACTTATTTTCTATACCCTTCCTAATGATCCCTAGCATTGAGTTTGCTTTTTTTTCACTCCTGCGGCACACTGAGTTGACACCTTCATTGAGCTATCCATCAGGACACCAAGGTCCCTTTCCTGGTTTGTTGCAGAGATTTCAGACCCCATCAGTTTATAAATGTCATTGAGGTGTTTTGCGCCAATGTGCACCACTCTGCACTTTCTAATGTTGAAGCTCATTTGCCACTGGTTTGTCCACTCCCCCAGTGTCAAGAGATCCCTCTGGAGCTCCTCACAATCTCTCTCAGTTTTTACTACCCTGTAACATTTAGTGTTGTCAGCAAATTTGGCTACCTTGCTATTTACTTCTACTTATAGGTCATTTGTGAAGAGGTTGAAAATCAGGGGTCCCAATAGAGAACCTTGGGGGACCCCACTCTTTACCTTCACTTGGAGAAGTGATTTAGTGCTTTAGATCCAGGGCAAGACCTGTCCCTTTATTCCATGACTTGCAAGTTTATTCAAGAGCCTTTGGTGTGGGACCTTGTCGAAAGCCTTCTGAAAGTCCAGATAAACAATGTCACATCTCTTATCGACATGCTTGTTGACACTTTCAAAGAATTCCAACAGATTAGTGAGGCATTTGCCCTTGCAAAAGCCATGTTGGCTCTCCTTCAGCAGCGCCTTCTCTTCTATGTGCTTATTGATTTTATCTTTTAGGATGGGTTCCATCACTTTACCTGGAACACGTTTCAAACTGACCAGTCAGTAATTTCCTGGATCACCACTGGATCCTTTTTTGATTATTGGTGTTACATTCGCTACCTTTCAGTCATCAAGCACAATGCCTGATTTGAGGGAAAGATTCTATATTTTGGCTAGGACCTCAGCAATTTCATCTTTATGTTCCTTGAGAACTTGTGGATGGATGCCATCTGGTCCTGGTAATTTGTTAGCATTTAGTTTAATAAGACATGTAAAAACCTCCTCCCTGGTTATTTCTATCTGGCTTAATTTTTTGATTTTCCTCCTTATGAAGATAAGCTCTGTTTAGGACATGTGGTCTCTGTCTTCTTCAGTGAATACTGAAACAAAGAATTCATTGATTCTCTCTGCAACCTCTATTTCCTCTTTAATAATCCCTTGCCTTCCATTATCATCTTATGTTCCAATGGCCTTCCTAGTTGGGTTTTTACTTCTAATGTACTTAAAAAACTCCTTGTTATTTCTTTGAGTGTTTTAAGCTATTCACTCCTTCTAGCCTTGCTTAGCTTTCCTGATTGTTGCCTTGCATTTTTTCTGCTAGAATTTATGTTTCTGCCTGTTGTCCTCACTTGGAAAAACCTTCCATCTTCTAAATGAGCTTTTATTGCTTTTGATCACTTCCCAAACACTTCCTGTAAGCCACACTGGAGTCCTCTTGGAACTGGCAGTGCCCTTTTTCCTTTTGGGTATGCATTCCAATTGGGCCTCTGTTATTGTTTTTGTGAACAGCCTCCATGCCTCCTGGAGTGTTTGAACTCTCTCTATTTTCCATTTCAGCTTCTTCTTCTTTTACTAGTTTTCTCATCTTTGAGAAATTACCTTTTGAAAATTTAAGGTCTCTGTGTTAGATTTTATCAATGATTGGCAGTCTCTGATTAAGTTAAAAGTAATTGTGATGTGGTCACTGTTCCCTATTGGATCAGTCACATTAACATTTTGCACCAGATCCTGTGTATTACTCGGGATCAAGTCAAGTATTCTTGTACCTCTAGTTGGGTCTTCAACCATCTGTTCCAGGGAACAACTATTTAGCATATCTATTTAGCATATGAGATTAATCTCATATAACTACCTAATAATTCTCTTCAACCTGCTGTTTAATTTAATAATAATAATGGCATTCCTGTCTGTAATACCAAGGCAAAGCAAAATGTGCTATTTAGATACCACCCTAAAACATTTAAAGCAGTATCCAGGCAGCCTTCAATTGAATTTTGCAGGCTACACATTGCCACTGTCTTACAAGCAGGGTACTGAACTCACCAACCTCAGAAGCATACAGGTCTGCATAAACTTTGAGCCGGCTTCCTGAAATAGAACTCAGGCTGTGAGCAGAATTTTGTCTGCAGTACAGCAATGTAACAACTGCAATGTAAGGCTTATCATGTATAGATCCACAAATGCAAATCAGTACAAATTACAGTACTTTGTCATATAGTTCAGTGATGTGGGCACACTGTTTGTTTGCAACATACCAAAGATAGTTCTTATTGGTGGTCCTGTGCTGGTATATGTGTATATATTACAAAATGGCATATTAGCTTTCAAATAAACAAACAGGAGTGTAAGTTCTGAAACATACTACCATAATGCACTAAAGCCAACTGAGTCTCCAAATGGCCATTAAAAGAGATGAACAATGCTGGCATGAAATGCATATATTCACTAAAGCAGGCCACTGGGCCCCCATACTGAATGCCAATATCTTGGATCTTCAATGTTCAGGAGATCTTTCTTATCATAGGCAGCCCCTGCTATCAAGCATCTCAAAATCCTCAACTCCTGAAGAAGGAATCCTTCTCCCTTAAGCACATCAGTTGTTCATAGATAACTATTGCATTCAATTTTTTCACTCACTAAACTTCCAGTCTTCTTCTCTAATCCCACCCACCCCCATGAAGGAATTCCAATGGTATCAACACTCTGGTGATGCTGCAGTGGAAACTTCCATAGCAGTAAATGGTGAAGCAGTGTAACAAAGGCTGCAGTCACATTTCATTAATGTAAGCAGTTTCCTCTCTAGAGAATGGCTGCTCCGCCTGGCCTCGTGCCGAGCAGGGGCACCTTTGCCGGCCGGTTGAGGGAGGCAGCTATTGGCTCCGCTATTAGCGTAGCCTACGGTAGGGGAGCGCGCCCCTTTATAAGTCCTTGGCGCGCTCCCCTCAGCCTGCCTCCATAATTGCCGGTTTCAGGAAGCAGGAGCAGGAACCGGCTCCCTTTTCGTCGGCGAGCACCCGCTTGCCTGTTACTCCCGACAATCAGCTGATTGTCGGGAGAAGCGGTTTCCTGGACCTCCCGAGCCCCACAGGTTGAGTCGTCCGGGTAAGGGTTCGGGAGGTTGGGTCAGTGGACGTGCAGGCTGGGAAGCCTGCACTAGTACGGAGCGCCGCAGAAGCGGCAAGCCAGAGCTCTTCCAGCTCTTTATAGCCCAGCTGCTTGTCGGCTCCCGACAAGCAGCTGGGCTTGAAGATAAGCGCTCCCCGCCTGGCTGAGCACCGCAGAAGCGGCGAGTGGGAGCTATTCGAGCTCCTTTTAGCTCAGCTGTTTGTCGGGTTCTGACAAACAGCTGAGCTTGGGGATAAGCGCTTTTCTGCGCTTATGTTCGCTAGGAGGCAGAGGGCAGGCTGTTTGAAGCCTTCATCCTTACGGAGCGGGGAGCTGGAGTGATTTGAGCTCCTGTCAGCTCTGTTTACAGGGCTGTTTTTAAGGGGGAAGGTGTTCGATTGCCGCGTGCCCCCCCTTTTTAACCTTTCGAAGCCCCTGTCAGGTCTTGTTTCCCAGGGCTGGGTAGGGAAGTTGTGGGGCCGGCTTTGTAGGCTGTGTGACGCCTGCGTAATCGGGGCGCCTGCTGAGCTGGTGAGCCCTGGCCCCTGGTTGGCTATTGTTGCTAGCCCTGTAGGGCTGCCTTTAGATGGGATTGAGGAGCTTACCCCTGTGGGGTAGCTTGTTGAGCCCGCCCTGGGTACTGTCTTTTGGGGTTCCTTCTGGCCGCTCAATTTATTTTAGAATCACCTTGGTCGGGTAAGGGTGGATTAGGTCAGTCCCCCTTTTGATCTGCTTGCCTTGTGTGCTGGCTTTTGGGTACCCCTTTTGTCTTAGATTCCTTTTTGTTACTATCTTTGCTGTGTGTTAGGGTTCCTTATCTAGTTAGCCTGTGCCTTCGACTTTTAGCTTTGTGCAGGGGATATTACTCCCTTCCATGGGGGGGGGGTGGCTCAGGGAGGCCATTTTGGTTTTTGTACTCGGTGGCCATTTTGGCCATGCCTCATGGGCTCGCCCCTTAGGCGTTGATCTACATCCATCTGCCCGGCTGGACATTCTGAGTGGCCCTGAACCCCTCTGTCCGTTTGTGGACTTCTTAGTGGAGTATAGGGTGTTTGTATTGGTCATCTGAAGTTAATTGGTGGTAATTTTTTCTACTTTGGTGGTGGCCTGCCTTCCTACCTGTTCGGCCATTTTGTGCACGTCATCTTTCAGTGTGTTCGGGGGGTGGGCATAATCCGCATCCATCCTCCTTCTTTATTGTTGTTAGACCCGTGCCATGATTTGTCTCGGCAGTCACATACTAGGGCCATCCTTTCGATACCCTTGGAATCCATTTTGGATCCGTGCCACACCCACTCGGCTGAGTTACTTGTCCCCTGTTTTGCCCTTATGTTCTCCCATGCCATCGTGACCCCACCAGATGTGTTCGGGAGGGCATGAGACTGGATGCCGGTCCCCTGATGCCACTCCCCTGCATCTGGCCCTTGAAGTACCCTGGTTTCTCCATCATGGTTTATAACCTGTGATGGACTGTTCCTCCAGGAAACTGTCCAATCCCCCTTTGGAGGCATTCAGGCCAGAGGCAACCACCACTTCCTGTGCCAGGGAGTTCCATAGACTTCAATGCGCTGGGTAAAATAAATAAATAAATACATAAATAAATATTTTCTTTTGTCAGTTCTTACTCTCCCAGCACTCCATTTGAGTGTAGCCCCCCCCTCTAGTTCTTCTATGTTGGGAGGGAGAGAAGAGCTCCACTTTATCCACTTTATTCATGCCCTGCATTAATTTGTACGCCTCAATCATAGCCTCCTCCCCTCAAGCGCCTTTTTTTTCCAGACTAAGGAGGCCCAAATGTTTGGGCCTTTCTTCATGGGGGAGGTGCCACAACCCAATGATCATTTTGGTTGCTCTCTTCTGCACCTTTTTTCAGTTCCACTGGGTCTCTATTGAGATGCGGTGACCAGAATCGTACACAATACTCCAGGTGGGGGGCCTTGCTATTGTTTTGTATATGGCATTATAATGTTCGTTTCTTATTTTCAACCCCCCCCCTTTTTGATAATCCATAGCAACGAACTGGCTTTCTTTACTGCTGCCACACATTGGGGAGAAACCTTCATGGCGCTGTCCACCTACACACCAGGATCTCTTTCCTGGTCTGTCACGGATAGGTCAGAGCCCATGAGTGGATAGATGAAGTTTGAATTTTTTGGCCCCAATATGCCTTGCTTTACATTTGGTTACCTTAACACACATTTGACATTTCTCAGCATTTCCACAGTTTGCGGAGATCCTTCTGGAGCTCTTCACAATCTTCTCTGGTTACCACCGCACAGAACAGTTTTGTGTCATCTGCACACTTGCCCCCCCCACTGTTTATCCTGTCTCCAGCTTATTTATGCTTGTTAATCTTTAATCTACCGATTAGTCCTCAGACCCCCTCTCTTTCAACCTGTATTTGATTTGATTCTTTAGCCAAGAGGGGTGGCTCAGGCAGCGGACTCCATTCAAGGTCCTCTATCATGAAGTCAGGCGCCACGAATTGTGGGGGCTGTTACACACCGCAATCTGGATTGGCTGTTACACGCCAGGGCCACCCCTCCCCATTCTCCTTGAATCTGTTTTTGGTTTGTGCCACGCACACGCTATGGGTTACTTTTCACCTGATTGCCCCTTATATTCAGCTACGCTGTTTAAGGAAGGAGGTTCTAATGGGAAGGGGAAAGGTGAAGCCCCTGCCAAGTAGAGGCCTAGTCAGCAGCCCCTTTACTTATCCATCCTCTTTATCAGGTGATGAGTCACCTAGTCTTTTGACAGCTTGGTAGAAGCGGCCTTGTTTGGAGCGCGAGCACGCTGAAAGGCAGGGGACGGCCGTGTCTTATGGGAGAAGGCTTTCTACAAGCGTGGCTAAGGCTCAGAGGGGGTGGAGCGCACACTAATAATGGCTAATGGTGCCATGCAATTCTTCTCTCGAGTCCGTTTTAACAGGATCTGCCAGTATCCTTTCTGCAGGTACGCCATCTGTGACTACTGAAGTAGCCGCGTCATCGCATGCTCTGCTCAGACCCCCAGTTGCTGTGTCTTACAACGTAGTCATGTTCCCGGCTGCCGTTGAAGACTCATCGCTTCCGGCCCTGGTTTCGGCCTGGGATGTGTATTCGCGTGGTAAGTCGGCTCCAGCAGTCCAGCATCTACCCTTCAGGGAGTTGCGGCGCCTGGTCGTCCATTTTGGTGCAGACTGCGCTATAGTATTGTGGGACTTCGTAGTCCTCATCGTACGCGCCGCATTTCGGCCGAAAGTTAGTGTGCTGCCTCGTTCCCTAATCCAATTTTTGAGTTTTTCTGAAGATCCCGATCTCTCCTAATAGGTCATATAGGCTGGCTAAGGCATAGCCTCGAGTTTGTCCCGCCAGTTATGAGGTTGCCTTGTTTCAGGCCGCCAATTTGGTACCCTTTGTTCGCCGCCTCACGCGTTGGCGAGCTGCTTGCCCAATCCGAGAAACCAACTCCTAGCTTATGCATTACGTTGGTCGTGTATGGTCCGCGAGCAGGATCTGGTCTCTCAGCATTTTTGTAGATTGAAGACTGATCAACGAGGTAAGGCTGGCACGATACACCTTCGTAGGTGTTCTGTGCTTCAAATTTGCCCGGTCCTAGCGTTATATAGGTCCGCCCTGCTCGCTTACAATTATCGAGGGTACCTATTCCTGTGCAAAGAGGGGTCGCCTTTGACAGGTTGCCAATATTGGACAATTTCACTGAGGGCACTGCAGGTTACTGGCCTATCGGGCTGGCATTTTGGGCGTCATTCGCTCCGGATAGGCGCTGTTTCCACAGCAGCTGCCTTTGGCGCCGATTGGGTGGCAACCAACGGATTGGGTGATGGAGATCCCGGAGACTTTAAATCTTCTGTACGTTTACTAATGGAGCGGTAAAACCGGGCCAGATGTTCTTTTCTTTCCATTACAGCTTCTACCCCCCGGGAGCCGGGTTCGAGCGTTGGTTTACGGCCTCAATTTTTTGTTTACTGGGACTTCGAGTTGCTACCCAGTCTGGACGTGGACGCGCTTTCGGCCTTGGACGTGGCCGCGCTTTTGGACTTGGATGTGGCTGTGCTTTCGGCCTTGGATGTGGCCGCGCTTTCGGCCTGGGACGTGGCCGCGCTTTCGGCCTGGGACGTGGCCGCGCTTTCGGCCTTGGACGTGGCTGCGATTCGGCCTGGGATGTGGCCGCGCTTTCAGCCTGGGATGTGGCCACGCTTTCGGCCTTGGCCAATGGGCCGGTTTCCTGTGGAAGGGCAAGAAGCTGATGCCTTGACACGCCTTTCTTACTGTGGCTCCCAGTGACCTCCCCCCTTGCCGCCTTGCTGAGCATTGTGGTTGCCCATGTTGGGAGGAATTGACTTGACCCGTAACTCGGGCAAAGCCCTCATTCTCAAGAGCTTCGTGGATCTGAGAGTGCTACATCATACTCGCCTATTGGCGGCTCGCATGGCGGGCAAGTCTCTCATTCTCAAGATCCTCGTGGATCTGAGAGCATTCCAGCATACTCGCTCATTGGTTTGTGTTGTTAATCTGTGATCTTTCCCCGGTTGAACGGGGGTTCGCGCCACCATGAGTAGCGCAATTTAATATTAAACATCATGCAGATCTCTATATAATAATCAAGGTCCTCGGCAGTCCTATCGTAATAACCAGTAAGGTAGCTGATAGGCTGCAGTAATAATAACCCCAATGTGATCAAGTGGCCTGCCTAGAAATTGGGAATAGGGGATGCCCAAAACACTCTGGCATCCTCATTGCATGCATAACTGGCTGCAATAAATTACTTCAGAGAGTGGACCTGATAAACCTTATCCATTGCGTTAGTTGCCCGCGTGGTGCAGGCCGAAGCAGGAGCTGTCCTTTGGCACTCCAACAGCCCTGCTGGGAAACCACCTTAATTCGTCCAGATGGTGTGCATTTATTGGACAAGGGCCTGGATATCCTGATTCAGAATCTTAAGGAGGGCCTGAGGGCCGAATTGTTCGGCTGTGGGGTAAAGAGCCGCAGTGCGCCTCTTTGGTGGCGGGTAGCGCATAAAAGTTAACCATTTAGGTCCCGAATCTAATTACATCTTCACGTCTTCGGCAGCCTTCCATTTATTACCCAATAGGATTTAGTTAGGGAGCAAATAATAATAATAACCCCAAACCCTAGGAGGGCTGCCAACCTTTAATCAAGCGCTGATGCCAAAGGATCTCATTGGCATCCTCACTGCGGCAGTTCAACGGGCCGCAGGAAATTGGTGGAGTAGCGGGACCTAATCAATTTGTTGTTACCATTTGATGATGCGCTACGGCTCAGGCCCTCCTAAAGCTATTGCTCATTGATAAGTAATTTAAAATTTGTTACTGTAGTTAATAAAGTTGTGGCCCTTATTTAACCCAAGCGGAATGTGTGTCGCCTCTTTCTTTCAACCTGGCTCGGCAAAAAGTGGCACTGATCTCAGCCAGTCCTTTGCATTTTGGAGTCATTCAAGGCAATGAGGCCACTGGAGCAGGGAGGAGGTGAACTGATTCACTTTTTAGGAAATCAGTTGAATTAGAAAGGTTCATAGTTGCAACCTGAAACTAGCACAACATTTTGTTTTGGAGGAAGAAAAGGAGAATTCCCATCAGTGCAAAAAATGATTGTAAGAAAGTGGGGGAAGGGGGGTTGCATTGGCAGGCAGGTAAGCAGGGAGTGAATGAGAACAGGGGCCCTCATTCATAAAATTTTAAAACCCTACCAACTTTTCAATGCTACCACCCACCAGTCAGATACTCTGTTTTGCAGGAACCAAATTCAGCACACCCTTCATGGGCAGATCCCATATATAGCACTTTTATAGCAATATTACCTGGAAATCATTCAGCTGTTCCTAAAGATGGCAAGGTAAGTCTTCTGAAGGAAAGGCTTAAGTGATAACTCCTTTAAATGCTTTCCGATATCATTGATCTATGTATAAAATATTGCTTTAGTTTAAAAAATGCAGGATATACAGTTTTCAAAGAAACAGCATTCTTAATCTGTTTTGACATATTTGACAAAATAAAAATAAAAGAAGTGTGGTACTTTAAGGACTAACAGATTTATTTCAGCACCAAGGATTCTTAGCAAACTACACAGGTTAATACTCTAGATCTATACTGTAGCTCAAACCCAGATTGTTATTTTCTTTGACATAATCCTGTCTTCAGCACCTGTTCTGAGAATCATGATTGTCTTGCAACAGGGTATCTATCAAACAGCATTAACTGGTCATTGCTGGTGTTAACAATGCTTTATCCTTTAGCATGGTAACAGTGCCATTCTCTTTTCCCATCTCAACTGGCACCCAACCTTGTGCCATTTTTATCAGTGTATGTAAGAATAACCTACCTATTATGCCCTGCTGGAAAGCTCAGTAGTTTGGGCATCCAGCTGTGGAGCCAGAGCTTCTCTTCTCCCCTATGCCTCCTTGACACCATCTGGATTTGATGATCCCTGGGGACCTTTCCAACTCTGCACTTCTAAGATGATGACTATGATGATGCATCATGAGCCTGAATAGGTGGTCTCTAAACCATGACAACTAACACTGAAATAAATGTTTAAGATGCCATGGCTCTTTTCTGTTGTACTTAGTGTGTTGGAGAGGATTGCTTTCCATTTTTTGTTACGTCAAGTTGTTCAGGCATTTTTAATTTAAAGCAAGTAAGAAAGAAGGTCTTGGTATTGAAAAAAGGGAGGCACAAACACTTGCACTGTGTAAATTCAGGCACAATAAGACTTTGGACAATGACTTGCATATCTATCCTGAACTCTCTAGAAATCTACGGAAAAGGTTACAGAAAACATTTTCTCTCTCCAACTGAGATAGAAGTAATGTATCCATGCAGAAAAAAGTAGATGTAGAGTAGAAGATGTTTCTGTCAAACATCTGATTGGACAGATGCATGTTGAAAAGGATGTAGGAGTCTTAGCAGATTGTAAGCTAAATATGATATGTGTGATATGGATGCGCCCCCACCAAAAAACCAGTGCAATTCTAGGATATGTTAATAGAACTCCAGTGATCAGATCAAGAGACATAATGGTACCAGTCTGCCCCACTCTAGTCTGTTTTCTTTATGTGTGTGTTTTGCGTCGTTACAGTCATGACCAACTCTTAGTGACTCCATGTCCATGGAGTTTTCTTGGCAGGAATACTAGAGTGGCTTGCCAGTTCCTACTCCATGTGCCTACAGCACCTGGTATTCCCTGGTGGTCTCCCATCCAAGTACTAGCCAGGGCCGACCCTGCTTAGCTTCCGAAATCAGGCGAGATCGAATGTACTTAAGGCATCTAGGCAGAGACCTGCTTTGTTTAGCTCTCACCCAAACTGTTCTGGGCATCATAGGTAAGGAAGAAGAGTATGGCCACCATAGTAAAAAAAATAGTATGAAAAAATAGTATGAAAAATAGTATGAAAAAATAGTATGAAAAACCAAGCCTTATGGAAAATACCTGAAGGAGCTAAATATGTTCAGCCTGGACAAGAGATGACTGAAAGATCATACAATAGCCATCTTTGAGTATCTCAAGTACTGCCATATGGAAGAATAAGCAAAGTTGTTTTCTGATGGTGTGTGGGTAGGATTCAGAGTAATGGATATAAATTACACAAAAGCTATTTGTGCCTTGGAAGGTGGTGAAGTTCCCACTGTATGATTTTAAACAGAGACTGAATGGTCGTCCATTAGGTATAGGTTAGATGTGGATTCCTGCTCACACATATCCTTCAAATTTACAGTTCAACAATGCTATTACTTTTCCATGTCTATTCATTTTTTCAGGCAAAGTTCCAGCAAATTTGTTTTCCATATTTCTCCTTCCATAAATATTTACCCCTTTTCATTTTTTGTTGAAGTCACATTCATACTTTGTGTTTCTCCAGGGTGATTTATTACAGAATTAGTTCTGATTTTAAAGGAAAACAGAAGTTCCATTATTATGATAAATGGGTTTTCAAAACCCTAACTATCTCTAATGGGCCCAGTAGGATCTCGATTCCTTACTTTAAGTCTTGGATTACTTCATCTTGATCACAACAAATAGCTCAGCAAATAACTGAAGTTTAACCCCATTTCTGGGATAATTGCTAATATATTTAGAAAGATAACGTAATTTAAAAAAATCAAAATCAAACATAACCCAAGTACTTCACAACATAAGAGCAGTAGCACACAATGTCCTTTTGAGGTCGCTCATTCATAGAGTCTCCATTGTTCAGAGATTACTCTATGACACATAGTAACAACATTAGCAGCACAATATTGCCTGAGCTAGAACATGATGCACATAAATGGCATTCAACATTTACATTAGTTTGGTATCACTGACTTCCACATTAAATGTGATGTGCTTGCTCACCGTAGTCTACATGACAAGCTCATTCATTCTTGAACCTATACAGGCACTGGTTATGCTTACGTAGTTTTGGTTTTCAAACCTTTCTCTTAATGTAAAAGCAGCACGAATGATGGGGGAAAGGGGTTTGCAGGAGACCTTTGGAACTAAATTCAGAAATTCAATTATCTCCTGAAATTAGATGAGATCCACAATATTCCGGGACTGCAGTATATGAACAGCAAAATGGTGGGGGATGACTGTAAAGCCTAATAGATTCAGAGGTTTCCCCAGACAAACCATTTTAAAAGGTCTGTGGGAAGAATAGGGATTTGAATGATTTCTTTAAAATTGTCAGTGAAGGGATCAGGTGGAATGCTAATTGTTGTTTATTTCATAACTGAGATGCAACCATTGAAAAGGCCCAATTCCTTGTTTTCTTCCTCTGGGCCTCTCCTGAGATTACTGCCCTGAGTTATCCTGCCTAGATGTGTGGGTAAATGGACAGACCTTGTTGGATGCAGGCAGGCATTCTGACAGGCACGGAAATTCCAAGCTCTTTAGGGCTTTATGGCTTCAGACCATCACCTTGAAGCTGACATGGAAATGGGCTGTTAACCAGTGTTAGATAGTCAAAACTGGGAAAATATATTGGTATTTGTTAACTCCATTCAGTAGTCTGGCTGCTGTATCTATGTTGAAGTTTTTATATCATAGGCATCCCCCCACAGAGAGCATTATGGTAACCTATTCTTGAGATTACCAATGCACATATCAACATGGATGCAGCTGAGTAATCCACCTAAAATGTAAAGAAGTAGACCATACCACATAGACTCTTTGGCTGTCCATTAAGTAGCAATAAGGGGATGGGGGACTCCACAATTGAGAATACAAAGAGTAGAGACCATCACCTTCAGTTGCATTCTCAGAGGACGATTTTCAAGGAAAGATCAGAGCCAAGTACAGGGAGTTCAATTCCACTCTGTGCCTCCTGTGAGTAAATTCAGCCTGTGTGGCCCTTGGGCCACACAGAAGGGAATGGTAAATCATTTATATTTACATAGAAAACCCTGAAAAGGATCACCATAAATCAAAATTGACAAGATGATTGATGATGATGAAATTTAATAAAACTTATTTCCAACTCATATTGGATTATTTTCTAGCTGGAAATACCAGTAGTCACTGTTGGCATAGAGCAGTGTTGGTGAACCTATGGCACGGGTGGCACTCAGAGCCCTTTCTGTGGGCACCCAACATTGCCACTTTACAGCCAGCTGTATTCAGGTTAAATTGCTGTATTGGCACATTGCAAAAAAATCAGTGGTTTTTGAATCACAGTTTGGGCACTCGGTCCCTAAAAGGTTCGCCAGCACTGGCATAGAGGAATCAGTGCATTGCAGTTCTGAGTTCTCATTTCCTATGAGGAAATGGTGGGGGAGAGAAAAATGTTAGCATGCATATAGAAAGTTAATTTTGGTTCCAAAAATATACAAGCAGACATCTTCATTGCCCTGAGCTATCTGAAATAAAGTGACATTTTAATCAAAGGGAACAAAATTATTATGATGCTCTTTCCACACTATTATTTTGCCAGAAATCCTTATTAAGTATTGCTGTCATCATTAAAGTTTCTCATATATCTCCGATATTTCAAGAAGAGCTGATGTTAGCAATGTAGAATGAATTGCAATGTAAGAAATGTTAATGCAAGTTTACTCCCTCTCAAAGATGAAATTGCTTGAGCTTTGCACTCTTTTCCAGTTATCAGGAACCGAATAACAAATTTCATAAGTATAATGAAGTATAAATTGGTAAAGAGATTGATCGACTTTGGGGCTAGATACTTCCTGGTCATGTGACAAGGTGAACAAACAAGCAGCTCTCCAGATTATGCAAATCTGCTTCTATAATTACTGTTGCATGAGGTAATTCTGTCAGGATACTATGATTTTAAAGAAATTAGACAATTCACCATTATATCTAAAACTTCAAACAGATTTTAAACACTGTTAATTGCAGACTCCCTGAATTGTTCATGCAGAAAACAGTGATATGCAACAATATTAATAAAATTAACAACATAATATCATGATTGACTAGAGATAAGACTTTCTTGTATGGCCTTTTGCATGTTTGATACAGACTTTTCTAGACATAGATCAGTGATGGCAAACATTTTAGAGACCGAGTCTCCAAACTGCAATTAAATACCCACTATTTATTTTTAAATTTTTGCAAAGTGCCAATACAGCAATTTAACCTGAATACAGGTAGCTGTGAAGGGGTGATGTCGGCTGCCCACAGAAAAGGATCTGAGCTTTGGCACCTGTGCCATAGATTCACCAACACTGACACAGATGGATTTTGACGATTCACAAGTCCCTATGACATATCTCAACTTTAGGATCAACACCAAACATTTAGGAATGGTGTTTACAGAATTTGCACAATATTGTAAAGTCTTTTCTATTTGTGAAGCTAATTTCTGAAGCTATATGTCACACTTATTGTTAATATGTCTACCTGAAGGCTGTAAAACACACACTGGGATGATCTCAAGAAATGGTTGGAAGTGCTTAATATAGGTTTCCACTTGCATGGAATAATTGATTTGCAAACCTTGACACGTAAAAGACATCATTACCATCAGTAAGAAGCTGGCTCTTAGCGCAGTTAAGCATCCATCTTGACCATAGTTTTTATTGCTCAGATTGGAGAAATATTTGAAGTACAGTGCCATTAGCTTTCATGTAAGCTACAAAAGAACTGCACTTTAGAAAGAAGACTGTCTTTAACATGAATGTTTCTTTACAGTAAGGAACTCCCACCCTTTATAAATACTAAATAAACTTTTATCATTTTTAATCCATGCTTTTTGTTGCAGTGCTGTATATAAGTAAATGAGCCAAGTGTGCCAAACCACACAGAAACAACAATTTATTTTATGTGCAACCACTTCCTTTATCTGTTGCATAAATTATGGGCATGTACGGAATCGAGCTAGGCTTACATTTATAAATTATTGGTTGTGTAGTTTCATAAATACAAGTAAAGCATGGCTGGATTGTTAAGTACAAAATGGATTTAAACAAAAAACCAGAGAAGATATTTTTCCCTGGAGAAGAGCTACGAAAGTCTTGCCCAATAAATTGCCTGGATCAAAAAGCTGCATAGCCAAATAAAAGCTCTTCAATCTGAGCTCTTCAGGGAAATATGATTGATAAATACACAAAGGAGAAAATGACAGAAGAAGAGGTGACGGGTTTTAAAATTTGGATTAAAATTTACTATGCAGTAAACACGAACAGATGCAAGGAGGAACAGAGCTGTAGAATTTGGTTGAAATGGTGAACCCTTCAGAAAGGTATGAAATCACTTAGCAGGTAGAGTTCAAGCACTCCTACTATTTGAAGAGAGAAGCAAGTGCTACCTCATCTTGTGTAGACACAGGGAGAAACAGCACCAGCACACACACAAAAAGGCACTGACTCCACTGTTTAGGCTAGGATAGGGCACTGAAAGGAAGAGAGGAATAGCAACACTGCCTAGACAGGGATGGGGCATCAGGTCAAGACACCTGGTACAGAACAAAGGATGAGTGATAGTGGCAGCCAAAGCCACATGACACATTGCAAACCCCAATGAGGAGTCACATGTCTCCTGCCAAAAGCCAATTGTGCACACAGCAAGCAAGTTGTTCCATGCTGGGTTGTGAGGGGCCCTCTCAGTTTCCCAGTTTTCCTAAACACTCCATCTGTAGACCACTGGCTCCAGCGAGAACTGCTTTGGATAGGATGCATGTGGCTAGTGGCCAGTGAAACCTTTTTCTTTCCTGTTGGTGGCAAAAAGCAATACAGAAAGGTGGCTTTTTTTGGCTGCTATCACCATACACCTCTAGTGTCAAGTGCCTTCCTCTTATGCCCTTTCCCACATTTTTCAAAGAGAAGGTGCTGAACGGACCTGCATGTGAGAAGACAGCAGCACTGCTGCATCCCTCCAGAGAAAAACAAGAGACGATCCAAGAGGAAATGGGAAACTCTGAAGGAAATATGAGTCATGGTGGCAGCAGGCCTGCTTATTCTCCTTGGCCAATTCATCTTCTCAGTCTTTGTCACTGGACAATGCAGGAATGCTGTTCTTTCCTCCTTGCATCTGTGTTGCTTCAGCCTTTCCAGAGTTGTTCTGCCCACCACTCTGCCACCAGAGGCAACCATGTCACTTGGTCTAATGTTATGGCCAGTCTTTTCATTTAGTCTTCTATCCGATGGAAAGTCACCAATGTGAAGGAAGACCTGGTGGAAGTTGCTGGGAATAAAAGAGAAGCCATTTCTGCTTACTCGCTCCTGAAAAGGATCTATTTAAGAGGAACTCATTAGTGGCATCTAGCTATTAACCTCCAACAGATGTGAGTTCAAATGGAATAATTTCACATCATTCCATCCAGTGAAGCCACATATATTCTATAGGGAAAGGCAGAATAGATTGCTAGTTAATTTAACAGGAAAAGGAAGGAATTACTTGCAGACCTTCAATATAGGGAGAAGCTTTAGCATTCAAAATGTTAGATGTTCGCTTCATGGAAGAAATAAAATCAACATGGTGACATCAATTTATTGAAGTCAAGTTGACTGCTGATCTAAATAATGAGACCGGAGAGTTTAGCACTTCCATCGTTATAGTAAGCAATCATGGGCATAGTAGCAGAGGAATTGCACAAGGTCACCCAAGCAAAAATTGCTGCTGTCAAGGATAATGCAAAAAAACTCCTCATCTGAATTTCTCTCTACAGTTTGTAGTTCCAAACTACCTCACCCCCCCCGCAAGAGCAATTGATTAATTAGGAATTCTCTATTCAGAGATTCGTAAGCATGTTAAATTTCCAAATTCTGTTCACACACTCATGGCCCATTTCCTTCAGTTCCTTTGTGTGTTTGTATTGGCCCCTCCACATTGCCTATGTGGACGTGTACATTATTACAAAAATCTTATTGTGATGTGATGACATACATGGTTATAGAATCAGGTTAGTGAAACCTAAACAAAGCAGACAAAGGTAAATGTCTGGTCTAAGAAAATCAGAAAAAGTCTGGTTGGTAGAAAATGAAAAAAAAATTGTTTAACTGTGAGAAAAATATCTACATCCAAAGTGAGATCACTCACTCAGTAAAATGGAGTTAAAAATAATGAATGACCGAATTATACACAAAGATTTTTTTTTACTGTATTCATTGCCACCTGGCAATTGTGGCCTGGACCAAAAAATACACATAGTTTAGAGTCAATATATGGAATGAAATATTGGAAGATGTAGCACATGCCCCAGACTGCCCTAGACCGAAATGCCCAGTTTTCAGAAAAATGTCAAGAACAGCAGGTTCTTTCACATTCCAGCATGAAAACATAAATCTGATTCCCAAATTGAACCTTTAGCTGAACTTTCCCATGGAATGAAGTCTTTTTTGCCCCCATTCCTAGCAAATAATGGATGAGATCCAGGCAGTGCTCATATTTGAAAAAAGCCCCCTTATCTCACTTTTTGTGTTTCCTGTATAGTTGCATTTTGTGACCATGGTGCATATATTGTGTGATAATAGTTCATGTGTTATTTTGCTGTTTCTACCTTTTGGAGGATAAATTAGACATGGAACATTCATCTATAACAGAGGGAAATATTACCTTCTTTTGGGGGGCTTTCTCCCCTTGTTATGAGAGATTTTATCTGGGTATATTGGTGTGGCCCCACCACAGATGGCCACATACCAATCTTTTCTATTCTCCAAACCCCTGCCCCCATCCCCATTTAACTGATGCATTCACCTCTATGGAAGACTCATGTCGAATTCAATGGAAGCTTACCAACATGCCATCATTCCTGTTTGCAAATTACTTAAAATATTTAAAAAATTAGGAGCCAAAAGACAGCTGGTGGGGATGTATATGCAGTATATACATCACACCGGATGTATAGAACATGTATAGATTAGGACTGTGAAGATTCTGTCATCCTGGTGAGTTTATCTGGAAGTTGAGTCATGGCAACTGGATTTCGTTTCTTGAGAGATTGAAACATTTCACTGCTCATCCAAACAGCATTGTCAGTCTGAGGAAAGCTAGTTGTGAATCCTCCATTTTATAGTTCACTTTGACCTAATGTCACTTTGGTCTGAAATAGGCTCATAAAATGAGCAGTGGCCTGGATGGCTTGAAACACTTGGAAAAGGATAACACAATTGACAGGGCGACTTGCCACCAGTTATATCCTGGAGACTGTCCCCTGTTTTTATGGACTTCCCAAGATCCATAAGCAAGGAGTTCCCCTCAGACCCATCACCAGTAGTATACATTCAGTGACTTACAACATTACAAAATACCTGGTGACTATTCTAGTTCCACTTGTTGGACTCACGGACCACCATATGCACAATTCAGAGGAGTTTGTTTCTAAGGTCAGGGAGCTGAAACTGGATACAGATGAAACCATGGTATCTTTTGATGTTACACCTCTCCTTACTAGCATTCCCACCACCGATGCTCTAACAACTGTAAAGAGAATACTAAGAGAAGACAGTACCTTAACCTCAGAAGCAGCCTCAACCCAGACCAGATATGCTGGCTCCTGTTTGTACACCACATATTTCATGTACAAAGGGAACTTCTATAGACAGAAGCATGGTTGTGCCATGGGTTCCCCTGTGTTACCCATTGTTTCTAAACTATACATGGAAGAAGTGGAGAAGAAGGCACTCAACACCTTCCCAGGGATAATACCACCCACTGTTTCAGGGATGTAGATGATACCTGGGTGAAAATTAAGACTCAAGAAGTACAGGCCTTTACAGACTACATCAATGTGGTGGACCCTAATATTAAGTTCACTAGGAAGACACCCAAGGTAACAGGATGGCTTTCCTGGATTGTGCAGTCATCATCAAACCTGACCATGACCTGGGAGTAGAAGTTTACAGGAAAGCCACCCACAGAGATCAATACTTACTGTTTGACTCCCACCATCCATTACAACACAAATTAGGAGTCATCTGGACCCTAAACCACAGAGCAAAGTGCATCCCCACCTCCACCGAAACCAATAAGGCAGACAGGCACCTGAAGACCAAGGGCTTATCTGGGGTGGGGGTCGGGCGTGGAAGGGTATTTTTGCCTTGGGCACAAAAATCTGGGGGGCACCTGGAGGGGGAGCAAGAGGAGGAAGCCATACGCCCTCCCACCAGCAGTCTTCAGGCTTGGCGATGGGACCATCTGCTGGGTGGATGTGATGCGGTGGAGGGGATGTGATGCAGTGGAGAAGGCACTCCAAATCCTTGCTACGGCTCTGCTGAAGACAGCACTTAAGGCCTGTGGAGATCCAAAGTGGGCCTTTAAGAAAGCAGTGTGCCAACCCAGAAGAACAAGGGATCAGACTGAGACCCAGAGAAGAACCTGCTCATTTCTTCCATGGCTGGAGTGTCTGAAAAGCTTAAGAGGATTTTTAGCAAACACCACATCTGTATTTATTTCAAGCCCACTAAGGCAGAGACTTGTCCACCCAAGGGACCCAACACCAAAACACAAAAGAAGCAATATAGTATATGGAGTCCAAAACAGTGAGGAGTGTTGAGACCTCTACATTGGAGAAACTAAACAGCCATTAAACAGGAGGATGGCCCATCATAGGAGGGGCAACAGCTCAGGACCAGAATCAGCAGTATACCTTCACTTGAAAATAAAAGGCCACCATTCGTGTGAGTATTGAAAACCCCTATCTCAACAGAGATGGGGGACTCAGGCACAATCTGTCTGCTACTTATCAAGCCACCATTTCAACAATCACCAGACAAATCAAGAATACTTCACACCTGCATCAACAAGGCCATAGCTAATGACCCATACTTTTTCGGTTTCAGCACCTTAGGCCTTGTCCACCTAATGAGCCTATTGAAACTATTGTCCACCTAATGAGCCTATTCAGACCACTGTTCATCTTATGAGCCTATTTCCGGCCAAGGTGACATGAGGTCAAAGTGAACTATAAAATTAGCTCACTTACAATTAGCTTTTCTCAGACAGATGAAGCTGTTTGGGTGAGCAACAAAACGTTTCAATCTCTCAAGAAAAAGAAGTCCAGTTGCCATGATTCAACTTCCAGAAATAGATTTAGCAGTTCACACTCAAATAAATGATGAGTAAACTATGTGATGAAATGGGGAACAAAGATAGTAGTAGGCCCCCAGACAGGTGAATTTGCTGCAGAGTTAGCATGGAGAGGGAACAAAAGAATCACTGTTGGATGTGCATTTTTCTGGGCAGGGCAGGGGAGACAGATTTTGAATTTACACAGGAGTAAATCAGACATTTTTCTGGAGTGATGGCAGTCACAGTTGTTAGATTTCAATGGGCAAGAATTAATAAGCAGCTAAAAGAAATGTTCACCTCTTTAATCAGCAGACAACACTTAATAAAATGTACAAAAGGCACATTTGCATGCCCAAAGATTTCTTCTCTAACTAATTAACACTACCTCCTCTTCAGTACAGGCCCTAAGGAGAAAATAATTTTTTGTTCATTTTACATAAACAAAAGCACCGGAATAGATATCACAAGATTTCTCGAGTCTTTCAGCTTTCTTCAATTCTAGTAGGGTTTACTTCTGCATTATTTCCAATAATGACTGCAGTATTTTTATGCCTCTTTAAGGTGAACGGCTTCAATTAATTCTGAGTAGTGGAAAATACAGAAAGGGTAGGATGCCTAAAGCTTAATGTACAAGACTTTTAAATAGTTTTTAAAAATTAAAATCCCCCTATAAACCATTTATGCTGGCAAAAATCAATGTCTTTCTAAACCTCTTGTATTAAATATTCGAAATATTCTTAACTCTGATATATAAAAGCCTTCTCTGGGTATTACTTTGTTCCTTTTTCAGGGAAATACCACAGTGCTCACACTGTATTGTAGTTAACGTTGACCTCTCACCTTTAAACATATCTTGTGGTTGTAGCTTCCATTAACTACTGAGAAATGCTTATAGCCGTAAGATATAAAGGAAATATGAATTTTAATTAGACACAGAACATTATGTATGTACAAAGGAGAGGACATTTATGGCAACTAGAGATGGGCACGACTTGAAAAAAATTTTTTCTTGTCGTTAACATCCCATTTCGGCTCCAGTTTTCGTGAAAATTCGCAAAAATTAGTCGGTTTGTTTTTTCGTTTTTTTTTCGTTGTCGTTAGTACTGGGTTTTTTGGGGGAGAGGGGCTCCTGGAGGCACCTCTGTGGGGTGGGTGCCTCCTCTGGCCCGCTATAAAGGAAAGTGGGCTCCTGGAGGCACCCGTGGGTGCCTCCTGCCACTAGGAAGGGGGAAGCAGGCTCCAAGAGACCCCTCTACATGGGGGTCTCCCTTCCTCACCTGCTGCTGCTGCAAAATGCTATGCAATAGCCATATGGATATTGCATAACATAATGTGCAGACGTGAGACCAGTGTGAGAGTCATAGGGTCATACCTTCCCTGCACAGGGCTCCCGCACCACCATGTCTCACACAGAAGGGAATTGTGCTTGCTGCGTGTAGTGCAATGCCAGCAAGTAGATCTGGCTTTAAGGTGGCTTAGTGCAAGAGCTAGGGTTTTAAACTAGTTTGCACCTCTGGGTGCCTCTCTGACCCACTAAGAAGACAGTCTGTGAGTTTTCAAGGGTTTGGGCAGGTTTTAGGGGGCTTTTGGCACATCCCAGAAGGTACCATGGCCAAGTGGCCATGCTACTGGTGGGATGGCTCCAAAAATTTGCATGGTTGTCCACTCCCACATGGCTGGCCACTTGGCCAGCCCATCATTGCGCAGGTGTAAATAAAATAAAATAAAATAAAATCAATGGAGGACAGAGGAGGAGAGGAGAGACATTTTGTTGCAAGAAAAAACCCACTGCTACTGTGAAAAATCTGGCAGTTTATATATTTTCGCGTGTTTCTTTCTGTTGTGCTTGTGTGTTTTGGACCACGATTTCAAAAACAATATTGCGTTCGCGCCGCCCCATTTGGATCCCCGCGCCCGCACCGATGGCATGGCGATGGCGACTCATCCGGCTGCCCAGGACGGGGGAGGCGGGACCCCCCCTCCAGAAACCACCCCTCCGGTAGGTGCCCTGCGCCCTTAGTCAAGCAGGCATTTTTCCGCCTGCTTTTTTGGCCCGGGAATGGGTGGGGGGAGAGTTTAAAAGTTTTTCCTGTGCCGTCCGTGCCGCTTGCTTGCACTTTGCTTGCGGCGGCCAGCAGCGAGACTGGGCTTTTTGCTGGCTGCGAGCCTGCGGCGAGTCCCACCAGAGCAGCCCAGGACGGGGGGATGAGGGGGGAGGCCGGGGACCTCCAGAAACAACCCCTCTGGTAGGTGCCCTGAGGCACGGCAGGCATTTTCCCGCCTGCTTTTTGGCCGGAACCGGGTTTTTTTAACTTTTAAAAACTTTTTTCTGTTGTGGCATCGCGCGATCTTTGCAAGGAACGAGCCGACAAATCAGACCAAAATTGTTCTTCGGAGTTCAGCTCGAAGTCTGGGGAGTAATTCCCGTTACAGAGTAATGGAACCGAGTAAGGAAACGGAAACGGGAATACCGCTAAGTCGTGCCCATCTCTAATGGCAACCCAACTCTGGAACATTTTCCCTAAGGATGTTTGACTGGTGCTGACATTATAATTTTCCTGGTCCTTGTTCAAAACATTTGATTTGTGCTCAGATTTTAAACTAGTTTTCATGTCTTAGTTTTCCTTTGTAGTTTTAAGTTGTTGTTGCCCCTAATTTTCAATTTTCAGTTCCAGGACTGCCCAGAAGCCAATCAATGAGAAGAACTGTGTATGGCTAGTACTTAACTGCCCTGATGTGTCATCTGTATTGTGAGTGAGAAACAATTCTTAGGCCAGTTTTAGAAGAGATAGCTATGTTAATCTTTGCTGGCATATCAGGCAAAAGGAGAAGGAAAAAAAGTAAAGAAGAAGAAGAAACTTTTTGCACCTTAATTTTTTTATGAAAGGAGTTGTCCACATTACAGTAGATAACCTTTATGGAGCACAATGTTTTTGTCTTCTTCTTTTTGCTTGATCTACCATTAATACAGAATATGGACAGACAAAATGATCAACAATAGGCAAAGGAGTGAGACAAATCTGCATGCAATCACCTTATCTTTCCCATCTGTACAGAAAACGTACCATATGGAAAGCTGAGTTAGATTCAGATGATGGACTAGTGAAAATTGCTGGAAGAAAAAACAATGGTTGAAGAGGTGCAAAAACACACCACCTTACCAGCATAAAGGAGCAATAACTTGAAACAACTTATAGTGAAAGTAAAAGGTGAAAGTGTGAAAGCAGGTTTGCAGTTGAATGTAAAAAAAACACAAAATTCATGACTACAGAATAGCTGCAGAACTTGAATGCTGATAATGAAAAAATTGAAATATGTAAAGGCTGTATATGTTTTTGCTCAATGCTCAATCCAAATAAAGACTGCAGCCAAGAAATCAAAATAAGACTGAAAGTTGGAAGGGCAACAATTATAGAATTGGAAAAGATCATCAAGTAAGAATGTGTCACTGGATACCAAGAGTTGGACACAACTTGACAGACTATAACAACAATACAAGTCAAGGATGTGGAACTCTTTTCTAGTTCAGCAGTTTATCCTACTTCATTTACCGCCAGGTATTGGGTAGTTCAGCATCTTACCTCTCCTAGTGAACACCTACTCAGAAACAGCTTTCCTGACACGCCTCCTCTGGGCGCTGCTTCTCGGGCAACATTTGTTGGAGAGGTGGGGGTGCTGAATCACTGAACAACTCTTGTAGATCATGCCAATTTCTTCTAGTATCATATTACAATATTTTTGTTCTATTTTCTTTCTGTTGGAAATTCATGTGCATATTTAATACCCATTTGGGAATTATTGACTCTAGTTTACTAAATACATTTATTAGTTTTCTGTAGTGTTTCTTCTCTCATGGCGTGTCAGAGATATAAAAAGGCAACTCTTCACTCTTGAATCTAATGAAATTCCATTATTCAGGCAAGCAGAATGCATTGTGCTGCATTGCTTTTATAATATTGTATTCCTACTGTTTTATGGTACCTTGAAATATGATAGGCTGAACAGTGGGTTAGATATTTTTGAAATAAATATATAAATATTGAGCAACAATAACTTTTATGGCTCTGAAAAAACTCCAAATGCTATAAGCCTACCACATCAACCTACTTCCACTGAAATACTGACATGACCTAGTTTTCCAATACAAGAATAAGTATGCCTTCTACATTAAGCTGTTTTTAAGTCATCTGTACTTCTCTGTCTTTCACAAGATCTTTCTTTTAAAAAGAAAAGGTAATTCTCAACACATCACTTCAAGTATCACTACAGATGAACTACAAAAATGTCCGTTCTGGTATCTTAGTAAAATTGCCCTGTAATGTATAATTTCTGCCTCAAAAACTAATATTAATGTAGTTTCTCTAATTTAAGATTTAAAATTTTATGTACCTTTGACATATGTAGACCTTGTTTTTCTTCATATTTTTCTTGGTAAGAATAACACATTCCAAAAACTGGTGGGAGAAAGGACAGATGTTCTTTATGTGGACAGTTATTCATTGCACAAGAACACAAAACATGGGAGAGCGGTCCTAATGGAATCCAGTATTCGAGAGGAAAAAGATGTTACCCAGAAGCAAGTACTCCTGGGTTTTATTTTATGCACAGGTGTGCTATGTGACACTGAACTTGGATGTGCAGATAAAAGGAATGGAGAACACAAAGCAGCAAATATACTCCTCAACACATCCCCTTCTGCTGCGCTCCTTTTTTATATGCTCTTTCATTTCCACTGAATGTGTAATGGGCCATAATGTTTCAGCTAATTACACACAGTTTATAGTAGTCATTGCTGTTCTTGTAGCATATAGATAGATATATGACCTGCCTTATAGAACCTTCCAACAATGCACAATCAGTATCTTACTCAAGAGGCTAATGATTCCAATTTCATGTGGACAGTAAATTGGTTTAATCTCAACCTGGAGGGAATTATCCATGATACCGAGGCCTTTCTTCAAAATATGTTCAGCATGTTAGATAGCTCTTTTAAAGTTCAGATTGAAACCTGGCATAGACTTACAGGCCTCATCAATGTCATATTGATGTTGAGAGCATTTTGAGAGTATTTGGGTGAGAACCATGGGGGAGGAAAATGGGAGAGATGCCACTGTGGGGGTATATTATAGACCCCCAAGCTAGTCATAGGAGTGGGATGATGCCTTCTATGAGCAGATGACCTTACAGTCAAAAGGGAGTGATGTAGTACTAATGGGAGATTTTAACTATCCCGATATATGTTGGCAGTGCAACTCAGCTAAGAATGCAAGGTCTAACAAATTCCTTACTGCCCTTGTAGACAATTCATGATCCAGAAGGTGGAGGAGGCAACAAAAGGAACAGCTATTTTAGATCTGATCTTGACCAATAGGGAGGATCTTGTAAATGGAGTCCAAGTTGTAGGATCTTTAAGTAGAAGTGACCATGCACTTTTGGAATTTGTTATACAGAGGGAAGAGGAAGCTCAGCATGGCCAGACAAACATCCTTGACTTTAAGAAAGCCAATTTCTGTAAACTTAGGGAATTTCTGGCCGTGATTCCATGGACCGAAACACTGAAAGAGAAGGAAGTCTAAGATGGATGGGAGTTCCTTAAAAGTGAGATATTAATGGCAACATATAAAACAGTTCCAACAAGAATAAAGTATTAAAAAAACTAATATAGGAAATTGAAAAATGAGGAATGCACCTAAGATGAATATAAGCAAATATTTTTTTTTGATATTTCAACACTACTTTAATGTGTCCTGTACTATAAAACACCCGATTACATGATAAAACCTGGAATTATGAATTGCACAATGTTTGTATAATTCACTTTTACTACCTAAACTGTTTTAACTATCTTAAAAATTTTGTAATGGTTTTACTCTTTTATCCTTTTAAAACTTCATGTATATATTTTTACCTTATTGGTTGGGCCTGTGGCTGCAAATAAAGATTGTTGTTGATAAGCAAATAGCTAATATATTCAGGGGGATGGTAAAAACAAACAAACAAAAGCACAGAATGAACTTAAGACTTGCCAGAAAGATTAAAGATAGTAAAAAGGGTTTATTTATTTTGCCACAGCAAAAAGAAAAATAAGGAAATGATAGGCTTTCTGCATGGTAAAGATAACCAGTTACTAACCGTAGATAGAGACAAGGTGGAACTACTCAACAGCTTCTTTGCCTCAGTTTTCTCCAAAAAGAAGAAAAAGAGTTCCATTGGGACAAAGAGTAGATGAGGTAGGACGGGAATTGCAACATAGAATAGGTAGGGAGGTGGTACAGGAAAAGTTGGAAACATTAAATGAATTTAAGTCTCATGGACCAGATGAATTATACCCAAGAATCTTAAAAGAACTGGCAGAATTAATTTCAGAACCATTAACCATAATCTTTGAGAAGTCCTGGAGAACAGGGGAAGTCCCCATAGATTGGTGGAGGGCATATGTTGTTCCCACCTTCAAAAAGGGCAAAAAAGAGGACCCAATTAATTACCACCCAGTCAGCTTCACTTTAATTTCTGAAAAGATCCTAGAGCAGATTATTAAGCAGACAGTCTCTAATTATTTAACAAGCAATGCTATCATTTTGAGAGGTCAACACGGGGTTCTTAAAAACCAGTCATGCCAAACTAATTTGATCTCTTTCTTTGATAGAGTTACAGAACTGGTGGATGAGGGGAATGCTGTGGATATTGCTTATCTAGATTTCAGTGAGGCCTTCAGTAAAGTTCCCTATGGTATACTTGCAAAGAAGTAAGTAGAATGTGGAATAGATAGAGCTACTGTTAGGTGGATTTATAATTGGTTGACTGATCACACCCAAAGTTTGATCATAAATGGCTACTCTTCAGCTTGGAAAGACGTGACCAGTGGAGTGCCCCAGGGTTCTGTTCTGGGCCCAGAGCTATTCAATATCTTTATTAAGGACTTTGATGAAGGAATCAATAATATGCTGATTAAATTTTCAGATGATACCAAATTGGGATGGGTTTCTAATTCTCTAGAGCAGTGGTGGCAAACCTTCAGCACTCCAGATGTTTTAGATCACAACTCCCAGAATTCTAAGTCTGTATTACCAGTGACAAAGGACTGTGGGAGTTATGGTTCGCCACCACTGCCTTAGAGGATAGGATGAAAAGCCAAATCAACCTTGACAGATTAGAGTGCTAGGCCAAAGCTAATGGAATGGGTTTTAACAGAGAAAATGTAGGATGCTAGGCAGAAAAAAATGAATTGCATAGATATAGGATAGGAGACACCTGGCTGGAGATTAGTACATGTGAAAGGAATCTTGGAGTCTGGATGGACGACAAATTGAACATGAGTCAGCAGTGTGATGCAGCGGCCAAGAAAAAAATTTGATTCGTGGTTGCATCAACAGAAGCATAGTGTCTAGATCAAGGAAAGTGAAGGTACCACTCTCTTCTGCTCTGGTCAGACCCCACCTGGAGTACTATGTCCAGTTCTGAGCACCTCAATTTAAAAAGGATGTTGATAACCTTGAACGGTTCCAAAGGAGGGCAACCAGGATGTTTAAAGGTCTGGAAGAAATGTCTTATGAGGGACAGCTTAGGGAGCTGGGAATGTTTAACATTACAAAAAGAAGGCTGAGAGGGGATATGATAACCATGTATAAATATTTTGGAAAACATGTCATATTGAAGAAGGGACTGGTTTGTTTTCCATGGCTTCAGAGACTAGGACTCAGGGCAATGGTTTCAAACTACTGTGGTAACTTGTATAAAGGAATTAATTCATTCCAAATGACATTATGTTAAGCAAATTTTCCTTTATACAAATTTCCCATAGGAATTCATTGCAAACAGAGTAATCCCTAATTGCGACCATTTTATGTTGTACAGATTCACCCCATAGGTGATACTATTAAGCAAATTTCCCCTATCTCTGGAATTTTTTATGTTGTACAAATTTTATTTTATATGAAACCGTTTGTTATACGAGGGTCCACTGTATAGGAAAAGAGATTCAATTTAAACATTAGGAAGAACCTCCTGATGGATAGAGGTGTCTGGCATTGGAATATGCTGCCACAGAGGGTGGTGAAGTCTCCTTCTTTGGAGTTTTTAAGCAGAAGCTGGATGGCCATCTGTTGGGAATATTATGTTCGGGGGTTCCTGCAAGGCAGGGGGTTGGACTGGATGGCCCTCAAGGTCTCTTCCAACTCTATGATTCTACGATATAAAAATGCATTCAGTTAAAATAGAATAGGGATGTGAATATGGACTGCACAATATTTGGAATTCAATGCCATATTCAGATAGTTCCAAATATGTCAAAATCTGTGTTTGATAGTTCTAAATATCTGTAATAATAATTTCTAATATCAAGAATTCCATTTAGTCTTATACATTTAGAAAGCAAAAGGCTTCATTTCCGTGTGATATGCAGAATTCGAAAGGAAAATGAAATCTATCTCTCATATATCCTGGAGAGATTTATTGATAAATTAAACTTGAAGACCTAATAGCACCAAGGGTAGGTGGAACAGAGAACTCTGTGTCTCTTGACTGGGATTGCAACAAGTTTCTCAAGGGAGAGGGCTGTGGTAGAGCAAGATCTGCCAATTATGTCTGTCTGCATAAATGAAATTTAGAAGCTGGCACAGAAACCAGAAGATGGATTTTCCCCCACAATAGTTCTTGCCAAATGAAAGGTGGGCACAGCTGCTTATAAATTCCCTGAGCATTTGCTGTTAGGATATCCTCTCCCACAAGCCTACATTGCAGTAATTTTCTGTTTCTTTTCTGAACCCTCAATTTACATTTACATTATCAGAATCTCATTGCATACTGTTGATTTTATACCATTAGGAATAAAATCTAGGATTAGTAAATTAATTACTAGAATAACACTAGAGGGTAGAGATTGATCCAGTATCCCAGAGAATCTGGGAGCTCGATGGGGAAATAACAGGAAGTGGGATGCAGGAAATGACAGACCCACCTTTCAAGAACAAGTTCAATGCAACTAGGGAGGAGCTTGGAGGGATTCAAATAAAAACCTTCAGCAAATGTAAAATGGAAGGATTATTCATCACCTCATATAACCCCGAGTTTCCAGCCATTCTCTCTTTTGGTGATTGGTGAATATTAGTTTCCTTAGTTTTGTGGCAGCACTGGCATCCCTTATCAATTGACATCCCAAACAACCATTAGGCACAGAGTAGTACCAGATTTACATTTCTGCATCAGGCAATTGGTAGAGCACCAGTTAACCAGGGCACAGATAGTGCATATTACAAATCACACCAGGGTGCAAAATTTGCCAATTTCTCCCTGATAGGACACTGGTGGGAGGTAGAGGCATCAGGTACAGGGCAACACACAAGGCAAAGATACCAGAAGGACCTGTTGAATGTTGCTGTAATGTAAGGCAGCCATGCAGGTCACAGCATTCAAGAGACTCTGAGGGAAATGCTGAAGGAATGGGATCTAGATATAAAAGGCAAAGTCCACAGACAGTGTGGTAAACATAGTAATAGCTCTGCAGATTAAGAAGATGAAATATATTGTGGAATATAGTCTACACTCCCAACCTAGTAGTAATTTAGGGTGATTTATAGCACATGAAAAACATATGTGTGCCTAGTATAATTGAATGGGTCAATAGGAGGGCCTTTTCACCACTCTGTTCTGGACAGTGAGCTGCTGTGACAGAAGCAAGAAAAATGGAGATTGGGCCTACACCACCTAATCTAGGATGTGGTAGCTCAATGAACATCCACTTTCTAGCTGCTTGAACGCGTGTAGGAGCAGGAAAAGGAATGTCATAATTTGGCACTGGAAACGTCTGCTGGTATGGCTGCTCTTCTGGGCAGAAAAGAAAAGAAGACTTGTTTTCTTGTGGGATCAAAATTCATCCAAGTAGCTTCTTCAGTCTGTAAGATGTACACATATTAGACAGAGAAGATGGGTGGTTTGAGAGAGGAGTCAGGTTTGAGAGAGAAGCTATTCATGTGTGTATAGAACATCCGTCTCTCAACAGGGGTGGGGAACTTACTGAAGGCACAATCTGTCTACCATTTATCATGTTCCCCTTTCATCAATCCCCAGACAAATCAAAACCCCTTCACACCTCCACCAGGATGGCTAAGTAGGTAATTTGAAATCTATAACCCAAATACTGTAGGTGCATTGGTTTATTTCATACTTTTAAGTTTCTTTCAATAATATTAATGGCTGACTACACAGTATATGCTGCTGGTTTACCACGTTACCAGCAATTATCTGGTAAGTTCAAGTATTACAGTAGCTTACTAACTGACATAATATTTATTTGCTAACTGTAGTACATTTGAACAACCTGAAATTAATTTAACATTTTGGAAAGCGGAAACAAAGCCCAGCCACTTGTGTGTACAATTCAAAAGGGCTTACAGATTGTTATCAGTACAGCCTTTCTAATTGTGAACAGTGAACATGCTGAAATGTATGAAGTGGAACCAAAAACACAAATTGCAAATGTCAACTTATTTAATGTACTAGCAGGGTGTCTTAAAAACTTGGAGTATTAAATGAAAAAAGCATATCTCAAATACAATAATAAATGCACTTCACATTTAAATATATACATCAGAGTCATTACAACTTGCTAATACTCTTCTTTGCGAGATGTATCTATATGCAAATACACTTCCCACTTAAGCATATTCAGTGTATATGCAGGGATCATTTCAGAATACAAAAACTGTAATATAAGTTGTCATGTTTGTTCCACTGTTTCTACCAGTGTGTATATGTTTATGTGTGTGTGTATCACACACACACACACACACACACACACACACACACACACAGAGACAGAGAGAGAGAGAGAGAGAGAGAGAGAGAGAGAGAGAGAGAGAGAGAGAGAGAGAGAGAGAGAGAAACTGAGGAACAAACATAATGACAACTTATATTACAGGTTTTTTTTTATTCTGAAATGATCATTGCATTTTTATACACTGAATATGCTTAAGTGGGAAGTGTATTTGCATATAGATGCAGCTTGCAAAGAAGAATATTAGCAAGTTGTAATAACACTGATGCAAGTGCAAACCTCTTTCATATTTGCTGCAGGCAAATCACTAAAATAATTGAATTGTAATATAAAATTGCTGCATCACATGGTTTAAAGCATACCATGCAAAGCTGTAGGCTATTAGAACAGCAAAGGCAATACACATCTGCTGTAATAAAATTAATCAACATTAGTGTCTCAATGCAGCATCTTCAGCTTTGCATGCAAGTTATATTTAAAAGTAAAACATGCAAGGAGGAAGGAAAATGTAATCATGTAAGGTTACCCTTGCTTAAACCATAGTAAAGCATTATTGTCACTGGCTGTTCAAAGCAGACAAAACACACACCTGTAATACCAATAGCTCAGTACCACATACACACATTCTTAATTAAGAAATCCACGTCAGTGCATTTAGTAATGGATAAAATATTAATGCTGAAAATTTAGAATCAATCTACCTAAAATGAAGGCCCTCTCTTCTCCACGTGAAATTCAAAAACCTTTATGTGTGTTCTAAGATAAATGACTCCTAAAATGTCCAAATAAGTCCAGATGTACTTTCAAATAATTTCACTTCACTTCCTAAGTCGACAGAGTACACAGATGAAAACAGACAACTGGAAAAGTTGATGAGAAGGATTTGTGGCAACACATATATTAGTAGCAATATTATTATTACCAAAATGAATAGAGAGCATTTGTTTTACTCAGAGGTGGATTACTGCACTGTTTTCCCAACCGGGACACCAAGAATTTGATTCCAAATACCATTTCTGATTCCCAACACAAACCCAAATAGCCTTGGATTCAAATATTTCAATAAATGTGAAAAGAACCTCACTCTCAATCTGAACTGCAGTTTGAAAGTCTCTAACTAAAAAGGAAAGAAATTACTAAAACCATTAATCAATAATGATGCCTTCAGTTCATTTGAGTGAGTATTCCATGAATAAACAGCAGCATAAGCAAATCAACCCTGACTGGGAGATGTGTTAATCTCTGATGGAGCCAACAAAATGACAGCTCATGATTAGAATGAATAATTTACATGCAAAATTACAGAATGAAGAAATGAAGAATGGGAACTGTTGGAGGCCTAAAGACATTATTGCTCCCTCCTGCTCTTTGTCTCCTTGGATTTGCTAATTGTTAGTGAATATCATTATCTTATCAGTTACACTGTTATGGCTATTCACTTTGCAAAGAAACATATTTAATGATGATAGAAATATTGGAGAACCAATATATAGTTAAGGGAAAATGTGCTCCTAAGATTTATAACAAGTAATTTTAGGGCCAACATTCACATATCTGTTTCATTTGGGGAAATAATAATTTTATAAGGTAACTGTTAGGGGACAAATAATCTAATTCAAGATCCTACCATTATACAAATAGTTTTGTTATTTAGTGATACAGACATGTAAATGTGAATGTTCTAAAGATCATATCACTTCTCTCTTTAAAATGGCTGCTCTGAACAACCTTTCAGTGTTGGGAGATGCTCTTTTGCCTCCCTGCACCGGATGCAACATTCAAACTGTGGACCACGGTGTCCGTCAGGCTAGGAGTCTATATAAGGCTCCAGTGAAGGTTTCCTTACCTCTTTTGCCTTGTACTGTTCTCCTTCCCACCTACTCTACTAGGAGAATGAGATTAGCTGGTCGTGCCAGGGCCGGATGTGATTTCAACTGCTATTCAGATTGGCGAAGAGTGGCAGTGAGTTTTCTCCCATCCCATTCTCCTCAGGTGAGGTGTGGCCATTTATTATTCTAACTTTTTTCTGTACTGCTTGGCATTGCACAATCGCCGTGATGTCATGAACGACGACGAAAAATCAGACCCAATTTTTCTTTTTCGGTTCAAGTTCGAGTTGGAGCGGAGTAATTCTCGTTACTGTTACCCATTACGTAACGATAATGAGAACCGAAAACAAAACGAGATTTTCGCCGCTCCGTGCCCATGTCTACTTAAGAGTCCACCAGCACGGAGGAGGAATTCTTCCTGTGATACTTGTTACCTGACAGCTGTGGTGAAATCATTCTTCTTCAAAACCCTAACAATTTCTACTTTACTGCATTGTCTACATGCCTCGCTAAGACATGAGAGTAATTATTTTCACCTACAGACTCATGCAGATTACGTATTCATTTATAAATCATTTAATGTACATTTCCTCTGTTTCAAATGGCTGAAAATCTATTGTTTAGTGTAGTAAATTGCACTGCTGTAGATAAGCCTATTGAATCTGTAGGATTGTTTCTAATAGTCCCACTGTAGTTGTAATTTAACTTATTTTAGTAAATCACAACTAGAGTAGGCCCACTGAATCAACAGACATTATGGAGGAGTTGGCTGATGAAATCCACAATAATTCAATAAGTCTACTTTTGTGTAACGTGCTACACTGAGCAACATTTCAGCTATTCTTAACGTCTTCTCTCCATATTTTTAACCATTAAGTTTACAGGGAAGCAGCCACTCAGGAGGATGGAAAATGTATGCAACAAGAGTATAAGTCCTTTCCTGCAGATATGCCTCTCTGATACAAATAAATAAACTCCATTTCACTCATTATACTTCAAACCATTCATTCTCATCTAAGTGACCAAATTCTTGTTTCTAATATTCAGGGGGCTATAAATGGACTTGCCCTTGAAGTTCGCATGGACTTAGAAAAAGAATAATGACCCCTTATCCACCCACCCTGAAATGGACAAGACATGTTTTGGGGTTAATAATGGACCACACTTTTATTAATGTTTTATTGGACTATTTCTCCTACTGTTGAGTCCTAAAAGGGGAACCTGAAAGGGCAAGTGGCACTCAGGTATTTGCCCATTACATAATTAGGGTGTTAACACGTGAGGTAGTGGCCCCCAGCAATGAAAGGTTGTGGGCAGTCCTTCAACAGGCTTTACGTCAAAGGTAAAAAAATTACTATATACTGTCCTATCTATTTCTACACCTAAATTGGGATTTTAAGGGCTGCCCTTATACAAAGTACTATTTCCTACAATAACCCTATTTCTAATCCTCAGGTGGCTATAAATGGACCTGCCCTTGAAGTATGTGTGGACTTAGAAAAAGAATAATAATACCTTAGTCTAAGTATCTTGAGGTCATACTACACATTAAAAGGAACATTTGTTCCTTGGGATTACCCATTGTCGTTCCCTAATCTGCAACAATCTGTCAATGACATTTACCCATATTGTGTTATACTGGCAGAAAAATTCATATAGGATTTTGATAACTCTCCGGTTTGACTAATTAACTAAAGTTCAGCAGCTCCTTGGATCTACAGAAAATAAGCCAAAAATAAAAGTTTATTAATGATTAGTACTGAAGTCACAGGAATGTGTAAACACACTGGTCAACGTGTTAAGGACAAATTACTTAGGTACAAATGTAAGTATTCCACTTCCTAAAATTTCTAGTAAATTCTTTAAAAACAGTGTGTTCAACATTTCTATAAATATTTTCCCAGATCAACACAATTCTAATTGACTTCATATTTTTCCTTAGGCAAACTTTGATGTCAATTGTTAGCATCTTCAGCACCTTGTTGGGTCGATGCATACAAAATTGAGTGAGTTCTTCATAAGCCATGAAGGAACTTACTCAGAGTAAGATCATACTCATTCTTATTTAGTCATGAGACAAGAATTCAGGTTTTTTCTTCTATTACACTTACTATAATATGGAAAATGAAAACAAAAACTACACATGAGATTGGGAAAGGCAGGTGAATCACTACTACTTCTTGATTCTTATAGAAACTGGTCTGGAGGCTCTGATGAAAATAGAGATTCATTCAATCTGTCAGTTCCATTATTGCTTAAGTTTCTTCATGTACCACCACCACTTTAATTCAGTCCCATTTCTTTATCAAGTTATCCAACCCTTCCCATCTAGTACACAGAAATTGTCTGTATTTGGAGGTGCATTTCCCCCAAATGTGTGCATTTTTGTATGCACTGTAATTAATCAAAGTGTATTTGTTCATATTTTCCACAAGTGCACTGGTAAGTCAGGTACATTTTTTGTTGTGGATGTGTACCTCTATTTCATTTTATTTGATTCCAAAATTTATCACAGGATTTTGAACAGCTTAGATTCTCAGTATAAAATATGTTCTGTCTATATTTGCAGGAGATGAGTAGCTGGCATTTCAGGAAGCATCAATTTAATACCTCTCCTACTTATTGGCCATGTAACCTTTTCATCATTTTTTCCCTATGGAAGTCACACTGGGGAAGACCAAAACTGCAAGTTACAGAAAACAAGTACAAACCTATATTGCAACAGCTAGCATAGAACTAAGGCAGAGATATAAGAGTCCTTTATCTTTGTCTCTGTCAACTGGACCACAAAGAAGGATAGGGCAATTTTTGTTTCCATTCCTTTCCAAGCTAGACATTTTTAACTGGGGATGTCAGAGACTAATCTTCGAACAAGATTTGAGTTTAAGCCAAGCCAAGGTAAAGAAAAGGGCAGTTTAAAGGTGATTAGCCAGGCTGGGCTGGCCAGAGTAAGTAATCAGTGATGCCACCAATTATGCTTCTGCTGATTAATATGCTTTAGCCAGTCAGGCTCACTGAACCATCTTTAGGTTGGAAAGTGGGGAAAGTTTCTCTTCCTTTTTCTTCTGACACAAAGAAGGAAGAATCATAACAGCAGCTGAGTCCTTCCTAGGATAATGGTGGACCCAATTTCTATAAACTCATGGCTACAAATAACTTATAGACAGGCATAGGTAGACATTTGTTTGTTTAATGCTGGCGGACTACTCAAAATGTTTGTATGTGTTTTAAATAAGTTATAACCAGGAAAAGAGCCCTGAGATATAATTCTTATTTTGCATTATCTTTTTTTCTCTCTCTCTAACATGATGCACTCATTTTGTGAATGTATATTAAAATATTACTTTTTCATAGATAAACTTGACTCTGCTTGTTGCCTTTTCTGATCTGCCCATGTGCCAGGGACTCACTGAGAAAAGGACAGGGAAAGAAACTGTCAGGATAATTTTTTCAGGCTCCTGATCATTAGTAGGGAAGTATATTTCCTACAACAGAAATATCCCTCTTGGCTGCTGCATGAGACGAAGGACAAGGGGCTGGTGGCAGAGAAGTAAGACACCCATTACTGAAAAGTGGATGGAAGAGAACACATCTCTAGCATGTACAAGTAATAAGGAGGAAGAATACCATCTCTTTTCATACTCCTTGGTGAAATACACAGACTTTTTCTCAGAACAGAACATTATTTGTGTTTTAGAATTGATATCTCATTGAACAATTAAAAATGTCACCTTTGAAAAGACACACTAGGTTGGCAGACAGTATCACAATACAACACAAATGCTGCCTCCCTTCTAATAATAATTCTTTTTGGGTGTTAGAATTCATTTGTTCACCACCATAGAAAGAATGGGGCACTCCAGCGTCACTCACCCCTTTCTCCATGTTGCTTCCCTCCTACACATTAAGACTGAAGATGGAGACCTCTGCTATCTATTGTATATCCATTCCAGATGTAAGCCAGGACCAATTTTTCTTCAGGGATCACAACTGATATGGAGAGTGGATATGAATAGACAAGCTCCTTTTTTCCAAACTCACCCCTCTTTATATGTAAGAGAGGGATGTAAAGAATGGAAAGGGCTCAAGAGCTATAGCTTTGTGTTCTGCACATAAATAATATACACTAGTTCCAATTCCTTAGTAGTATCTCATTTATAAATATAGAACAAAATCCTTATTTGCAAACTGTTGCTGAACATATGTACACAAATACAGACATCTCCCAGCTCTTAATCCAGGTAAGGGTTTCACTGTATATGAGCTCCCATCTGTTTTCAAAGGCAATGCTTGGGATATTTTTATTACCTATACCTAATACTGATACTTATTTTACCTTATTCCTGCTGAGTGGATGAGTGGTGCTTCTCCCTCAGTGAATGTGCTATTCAGATTCTAGTGACCCTAGTGCTCTGGAAGGCATGGCCAGTCTATTGGGGTACCCAGAGGAATCACAATTAAAAGATTAATTTTCTCCACAGTTTCCTTGTGTCATGTTTTTAATTGTTTTTAAATCCACCTCTGCTCTCCAGTGATTTTACATACTGATGAGGATTGTTCAGCTGGTTAAAATTAGAAATGGTATTACCTCAGCACCAAATCTATATGGTATTTCCCTATATTCTGACAATAAAATACCAATGCTGAGGGTCTCAAGGCAAAACTCTCTTTGTACCACTCATAATAAGTGTTTTGAGATTGTGATCTAAACACAGCATCTTAGAATCTGCAGAAGCAGAACTTCAAAACACATTTAATAATTTCCATTACAGAGATGACATACACTGGATGCATTGGAAGAATATCTTGGTGGAAAACACTTTATAATTGTTTACAGTCAGTGGCAGTATGCTATCAAGTATGCTATCAAGTTGAATTCACCTTATAGCTACCCTTTCCAAGGTTTTATAGGTACAGAATACTCAGAAATATTTTATCAATCCCTTTTTAAAGGGGTGATTTTATCCCAGGAAGCACAGTGGAGAAACAGACCCAAGCTCTGCAGGAGGTATCCAATTTAGCAGTCCTGAACGTTTTATCTATGTTTATGTTCACATCATATTATTGCTTTAATGCAGCATACTTTTTTAAAAAAAGCAGACACATTATACATACCTGCAAGTGTGGCAGAAAACTATTTGGCTATAATTATCTCTGGCTATATGCTGTAACTCATGGTGTGGTAATTAAATTACAGTGAAGATTCTGCTCACGGTCTGAGTTGTATCCTGGGTTCAGGTAGATAGCTCAAGGTTGACTCAACCTTTCCTCCTTCCAAGGTTGATATACTGAGTATCAGGTTGCCTGGGAGGTGTGTGTGTGTGTGTGTGTGTGTGTGTGTGTGTGTGTGTGTGTGTGTGTGTGTGTGTGTGTGTGTGTGTGTGTGTGTGTGTTGTGTCATTACAGTAATGACCAACTCTTCGTGACTCCATGTCCATGGAGTTTTCATGTGTAGCTTGCCCAATTAAACTGTAAACTACCCAGACTGAGCTATAAGTACCATGGGTGGTGTATAACTACCACACTTTGCTTAGATAATCTTGTGGATTTTTTTGAAAATCTTTGAAAGCGCTACATAGTTGGATCAAACTAGAGTGTTGGGACATAGCCAACACACTTTAGGGTACTATGGCTAAGTGTTTAGAGTGGGGCTCCCTACACCTGGAGGTGCATCACACTAGTCACAGGCTATAAACAAACAAGCAAGCTGCCTCATGTTTGTATGATATGTTTGAAATCCATTAATAATTTTCCAGACCTGCTGTGTTTGATTTCAAAATCTAGCCTAATAATTCAGCATATGACTATTTTGCTTTTTTTATGATCATGAGCCAACCAATTTACAAAACAACACAGGGTGACTACTTAAAACATGCCAATCATTTTCTTCTTGTTGTGGTTTCTTCAGCATTACATGTTTTGTTTTTATTTGATCAGTTTCTCACCTAATAAGAATTTACATTCATTTCATTAACCTAATGTTTAATTCAATTTACTACAGAAAATGATATATACTTAACAGACCCTATTCTATGTGTGTACTTTGAAAAGTTATGGAGAAAAACAAGCACAAATTCCTCATGATTTATTCCTTAATTATCTCCCCACGCCAAACCTACTTCAGTTTACCATTTTACAATCCCATTTCATGAGGTAATATGAGAGCTGTGTAAGATCTTCAGGATAGGTTGGCATGTAGGGACACTTAGTAGCAGAAGTAAGGTGTTTCATAACCTAGAAAAGAACTTCTGAAGTAATTCAGAAAAGTAAAGAAAAAAGTAAAGTGTTCCTCAGTTCCTCATGTTGTGGTGACCCCTTGCCTTGCTTGGAAGAGGCTACACATCCCTTTGGCAGGCCACTGCTGCAGGCACCATAGAGAACTTCCCTCTACAGCAGTGATGTTGAAACTTTTTAAAAATGAATGCCCAAACTGCAATTCAGAACCCACCAATTTTTCACAAAGAGCCAATACAGCAGTGATGTTGAAACTTTTATAAAATGAATGCCCAAACTGCAATTCAGAACCCACCAATTTTTCACAAAGAGCCAATACAGCAATTTAACCGGAATACAGGTGGCTATGAAGGGGTGATGTCAGGTGCCCACAGAAAGGGCTCCAAGTGCTCTACTGGCACCTCGGCCAATCACATCCTCCAGTGCCATTGACTGACATCCCCTCCAACCTATCAAGCTGTAACTACTCTTTTCCCCCTTCCCTCCCCCTCCTCCAGATCCAAGATAATTGGGCCTTTTTCTTCACGGGCTCATGGCGACCTGTGTGAAATGGTTGTTTGACCGCCAAAGGCGTCCTGACCCCCAGGTTGGGAACCACTGGTATAAAGAAGTGCATCACCTAAGAATACACTGGATAGGGCACAGCAGCCATCAAATTTCATGATAGAGGTTTTATGCTGTATATAGGACTTGAGGCCAAACTCAAAATGTTGCACAGTTTCAGTAAAAGGTAGAGCCAAACCACTGGGATGTTCTACCTTATTATCTAGGTCTAAGGCAGCAATCCCATTACAGTGACCTTTGTTGCATGGCACTGCAGCTAAAACTGTACTCAATTCAATCATCAGAGGTAGAGTTGGGCACGAAATGAACTTTTTTCATTTCCGTTATTTGTTATTCATTTCGTTACATAACGAAATGAATAATGAACATTGTGATGAAATTGGAACAACCGAACAGAACCACGAAAATTAGGTTTGTTACATTTCGTTTTTTATTAATGGCGATGCACAATGAAATGAGCTGTTTTAAATGTTAAAAATCGCACTGGACATCCATAAAAACACAGTGATAATTATTTATACTGCCTGATAATACCTACTAGGGGGGTTGGGTCCTTAAAACATTTGTTTTTGTCTTCTCCCATCACGATGTATTTTTCTTTTCCCTTTAAGGATGACAAAATGGATGTCGCCACTCCAGCCACAAAAGGGAGGCAAGCCATGTGATGGGATCATGTAAATTCTTGGACAATTTCAACCAATAGCATGCCCAGGTTGCAGACTGGGCAGGTCTGGCAGCCACAGAGGGCATAAAAAGCTCTGGCAGCCCCCGTCCTCCTTGCAGTCTCCGGTGGGAGTTAGGGTTGGATTGCTGTCTCTGCGACTCATTATTTTCACTTTAGCCCAGCCAGGCAGGTGTGTGTCTCTGTGTTTGTGCAGGCTGTAGCCTGGCTCTTAGAGGAGAGAAATAAGATATTTCTCTTGCAGCCTCCCTGTGTGCATGCGTGCACACCTCTCGGTGAGTACCCTCCCCTGCCCCGCAGTGCAGTCACTCTGTGGCTGCCTTGCACCCTGGGCAATGCCCACCGCTGCCTTTGCAGCCTCCCTGCATACCTAGTCTATACTGTGTCTCTGCCAGCATCCATTTTTTTAGTGTTTTCCCTCTGGTCTGGGGTGTTGGGGATGCCAGTGCATGGAAATGCTTTAAAATCGCACAAAAAGCGGGTAAAAATAAAAAATGAATAACGAATAACAAAAACATTTTTTCAAAAATTCATGAAAAATGAAACGAACTGAAACACACCCCGCAACAAAAAACGAAAAACCAAAACGCCATTTTTTGATTCGTGCCCATCTCTAATCACAGGGTACTGCTCTCTTTTCATCAGAGGCCATTCCCTCCAATGCCCCTGGAAGTGGAAATGTTAACCCAGTGACATATCACAGACAGAAACATGACTAGCTTCCCAAATGGAGCTGAAAATGAAGAAGGTTCAAACACAGGGTTCAAAGCATGCAGGGGGTTCTATTGCATGGTGACAGAGGGGATGCCAAAGGAGTTGAAGCAAATGGCTAAATGAAATTTAAGAGGTTTGACCTCTTCAGGGCAACTGGAAATCCCAGGGATGAAGCCTACCAGAGGCTTTCACTCTTTATTTCAGTCACTGACCAGATAAAATACAAGATACATTCCACATAAAACCAAAATAAAAGTGTATAAAAACAATAAAAGCATGCACACAAGACAAGCATAATACAATGGCATACTCTTTGTATAAAAGGCAGAACAGGTAAAATCTTCGAAGCCCAGTAGGCCCAATAACAGGGTAATCAACTCAATAGGACTAGAATTGTCTCCAGCCAGGGACCATGGGCGTGCTCTAGACCACCTCCAACCCACATCATGAGAAGAGGTAAGGATAAATACACAATGGATATTGCCAATCATCTGACCTCGCCACCTGAAGTGGGCAGGGATGAGCGATGCCTCATTGCTGCGGCACAGAATTTGGCCACCACCTCAGTCACATCTGGCTTTTTATCTCCTAGCAGGTGTTGGACACAAAACTCCCTTGGCCTCCCCTGAGTTTGCTGCAAGATAGACAGAAGAAGAGTCCTCCGGATATCCCGATAAAGGGAACACTCCAAGAGGACATGATCAATAGTTTCAATAGTCTCCTCGTCACAAGGGCAAACACGTTTATCCACTGGAAGACCCTGGTATCTGCCTTCCAACAATCTGGAGGGCAGAACATTAAATCGAGCTAAGGTGAAGGCTCTCCTGAACTTGGGAATGGTTATATTAGATAGGTAGTTGGCCATTCTAAAGGAACTATTCCTAACTGTGCTGAGTTTATCGTGGGCTGCTAGATGTTCTTGTAGTTCTACATCCCATATTCTCCTTTTAATTGCAGCCTTTTTTTTTAAAGCCTACCAGAGGATTATTATTTTAGAAAACAGAATATGCACCTCCTTGGAATAAATTTTGTGCTTAACTGGAGCTTTGGCTTCAGTATGGCTATCTATCAAAATCATAATTGTGTGTTGTCAAGTTGATCCCACCTCATGGCAATTTTGTACCTTATAGGTACAAAATTGGTTTATGGATGCCTTCTTCTGGGGATGCTCTTCTCCCAGGAAACATGGTGGGGAATCAGAGTCCCCAGCTGTGGATCTGCAGGAGGTACCCAACTTAGTTATCTATCTACTAATGTGCATATAAAAGTATATGTACACATAAGGTTCTAAGTTTAACACGGTACACAATGTGTACTGTCAATCAACCAACTGAAGAAGGGAGTGGATGCTACATGGAAGAAAAATACAAATTCACAACATTAATAGGGCACAATTCCCTATCCTGCACTGTCTCAAAAGGACCAGTACTTTGCCCACTGTAGACCAAGTGAAACTAGTTTTAGAAAGTGTGCATCCTTTGAGACCAGCACATCCACTTTCCTTGGCAGTACCCAGCTTCCAGTGAGTGATGTTCTGCTTTCTAGACCTCTCCCCTAAGAGCAGATATGAAGCATGGGTAGAGACTGGAGTGGTGGAGGAAATCTGGTTTTTCCCCCTGGCACTTTTGGAGAAATGACATGGATGTAAGCTCAGAATTATGTTCTCACATCAACACACATTAGCAGGTGATCTCATGCAGGCCAAATTCCTAGTTGGATTCCATCCTGGGAAGTGAACCTATCTGTTTATTTTTTAAAACAATTGCTAGAATCATTCCTGAAACTTCAGTGCTACCAGTTACCAAAGGCCAGGCAAAGTGGCTCCCAGCTACTTAACCACTTTTGTTTAATGTTTGTTGTAAAATGTTTTAATGTGCTTAGCATTCCCTCCTTGTTTACAGTCTTTTTTTGTTATTTTAAATTGCATTTCTTTACCTTAACTGGCTTAATAGCTTAAGGAAGTCTTTGCTCAGATTAAAGACATCCTCGCTTCCTTCGAAGTTAATTGCTGGTCAGGAACCAGGAAGTCAATAGTCTAAGTATTAAGCCAATTAAGGTAAAGAAATATAATTTGAAACAAAAGCAAAGGCTGTAAACAAAGAGCAATCACTAAACAAGGTAGAAAATGCTGGAATGAACATAAAAGAGCCACAGAAAAGTTGTGCTGCTACTTTTTAGTGTAGGCCATCATTTTTAAACATGGAATACGAGGGAGGGGGATATTGGGAGCCATAAAATTTGCCTCGGAAGGCCTCCCCCCCCCAGTGTAAACAAATTGACATTGATGTAGAACGGCTTGGTATTCATTCCAACATTTTCTAACTAGTTTACTTAACACTCCATGTTTACAGCCTTTGTTTTGGCTTCAAATTATATTTCTTCATCTTAATCACTTTAAATACCTAGGTTATCTATTCCTTTTCATTTCTTCCCATCAGTCCAGTCCCAGGCAGAAGGATATGATTCTGTGAGGCGTCAGTATCTGGAAAAAAATCAAACTTCTAAGGAATTCTGTGCTTACATCCTGCAAAACTGTAACAAAATAAGGCAAAAGATATAAGGGGAGAAAACTGGCTTCTGCATACTAGATTTGCATGTATGTCCCAATATTGTATTACATTTACCCATAAGAGCTTTTTTGTGTTTGGCAGAGATCTTTCCTCTATTAATCTGGTCTTAATAATATTTTATTTATTTGATTTTTATACCGCATGAACCACTTGGCCACTCTAATATAACTGAATTCATTTCTATTCTGTAAAGTTCCAAATCTGCGAAAAAGGTAGCACTAAGAATTAAATCAAATAAATATTAGGTCTTCCCTGGAGCTTCTGTCCCTTCCTCCATGATTTACCCAGTCAAAATGAAGTTATGTGATCTCAGTGAATCCTTCCCACAAAAATACTAGAAAGTGACAGAAAAAGTTGTGGTGCCCAAAAAACAGCTTCAAATATGGAGTCAGCATCTCAGGTGAGCTATAAATATTGCAATAGATTTACAATATGAGGATAAGGGATAGATCAGGTATTCTCATTCAAGTACAGTAAGGGACAAAGAGATGTCCAGTGTGGTACAGTGGATAGCATGATGTAATGGTCACATGGGGAAAATGTTCTCTAGCTATCTCCAAGGTAGATCATTGCTGTTTTTTCTGGCCACGTGATATACAGTCAAGACTGAAATATTTTCCAAGCCAGTAATATAACTGATCTTTATTTTCTACTCCCTGGGAAAGATGGGCTGCCTCAGCTGGACTGGTGCATTCCTTACTCCAGTTGCCTAAATGCATGACCTACCCCGCTTTTTTTCAGAATCAAAAACCATTTATTACAGCGTGTGTATTATTGTTATTTTTTATTTTTCAGTGCTGGTACATTCAAACATGGAAAAGAAGCATGTCAAAGCAATTGGAACAATTTCTGCAGTGCAGACATCTGAACATGCCACTTTTTGCCAGTCATTGTGAGAAGACCTTTGCAGTGAGGTAGTTACAAGAGGGTGGGAGGAAAGGAAGTGGTAAATTAAGCTCAAAGGCAGAGGAGATGCTGGGGGAAATATATAGATGCACCCTCTGTAAGAGAAGCCAGCAAAACAGAGGACATATTCCCAAACAGAACCCCTTTCCAGTTACTTCTCTCTCTCTCTCTCTCTCTCTCTCTCTCTCTCTCTCTCTCTCTCTCTCTCTCTCTGTGTGTGTGTGTGTGTGTGTGTGTGTGTGATTCAAATCGGAGGATGTTTGCCCCAGTATATACACACCATGTGACACAAATCAGAACAGAAGAGGTATGGAATGCTAGCCAAGTTAGCACAGAAAAGAAAAGAAAAAAGTATGATAGGAAGGATAAAAGACTTAAGAGGCAATAACTGTACTCAAATGAAAGAAAAATTAAAAGCTATCCAAGAATTTTACCAAAACTTATATACAGCCAACAACATTAGGAAGGAAGTTATGGAACAATATATTGACAAAAACCTAAAATCAAGACTAGCAGAGGAAGATAGGCTCGAAATGGAGAAATCTATTAAAGAGGAGGAGATAGAAGATGTGATAAACAAATTAAAGAATGCTAAAACTCCAGGAGATGGTGGATTGAGACCAGAATTTTATAAGATATTCAAATCAATGTTAATACCTAAGCTAAAGAAGCTTTATAATGACATAATGGAAGGAGAGCAAGCCCCTATCTCCTGGAAAAACTCATTAACTATTTTAATTTTCAAGCCTAACAAGGATCCAACAGATGTTGGATCCAACAGATGTTGGATCCTATAGACCAATATCACTTATAAATCAAGATGCTAAGATTTTTACAGCAATTCTAGCCAAAAGAATGTATACATTTATAGATAAATATATTAAAGAAGATCAAACTGGATTCATTAAGGGTAGACAAATTTCTAACACTATAAGAAGAACTTTGAATGTTCTTCATGAGATGGGAAGAGCACAAGATAAAGCATGTATTATGTCCTTAGACCTATTTAAAGCTTTTGATTGTGTTCAATGGTTTGTGTTAAAACTTCTATTAGAGAAATGGGGATTTGGAGAAAAATTTTTAAGTGTAATAAATCAACTCTATTCACATAGTACCTCGTCAATTATAGTTAATGATGGGATGACAGAACAGATCATCTTAGGCCGAGGAACAAGACAGGGATGTCCTTTATCACCATTCTGTTTTGCACAGTTATAGAGCTATTTGCTAATGCAATAAGGGATGATCAACTAATTAAAGGTATGGGCAAGGAGGGGAAGATTAAAATTAGTTTATTTGCGGATGACGCCTTGTTAACAATAAAAAATCCGCTAGAAAATATACCAAGAATAAAATCACATTTAAAGGAATTTGCCAAAACAACCGGATTATGTGTAAACTGGCAAAAATCAGAAATTATGCTCTTCAATCATGATAACCGAAATACGGAGAAGATCTCCAACCATGGATTGAAAGTTTGCAAATATATGAAATATTTAGGGATACTTCTAGACAAAGACATGTGTAAGACTAAAGAACGGAACTTCATCAAAAAAAAGGAAGAGAGTAGAAATAAATTACAAAATTATTCCAAAGTAAATTTATCATGGTTTGGTAGAATAGCTATGGTAAAAATGAAAATACTTTCTAAAATCAACTTCCTTTTTAGAATGTTACCCATTCAATACACAGAAGCCGAAATTAAAGCTTATCAAAATCTTATAAATAGATACTGTAATGGTGGTAAAAAAGCAAGAATAAGTAAAAGCTTTTGGTATAGATCTCAAAAGGATGGAGGTGTAGGCATACCTAATCTTAGAATCTATTATATAGCTAACCAGCTTAGTTGTGTGGGGGAAGTATTATTTAAACCTGAAAAATTAATATGGTGGGAACTTGAATCAGACGAGTTAAGTGGAGATATAAACAAATATTTGTTTACCCTCCCCTCAAAAAGATATCCAATTAAAAACCCGCTCCTGAGTTCCCTATTACTCACTTGGAAAAAGTACGGAAGTAAATTGGTACCGGAAGGTTCCCCTCTTGGTTTGGTGATAGATCAGATAAATTTCCCCATGAATATGAAGAAATATGGAGAATTATTTAAAACAATAAAAGTGGCAAGATTAAAAGATTGGATTAAAAAGATGAGAACAAAGCAGGAAATTAAATGCATACTGCAAGCTAAGGATTTATCTTGGTTGAATTATACTCAATTAGAAAGTTGGACGAAAGAATGGACAAGGAGAAATATACAATTCAGAGAATATACAAAGTTTGAGCAATTCTTGTTAACATATGAACCAGAGAAAGGAAATACAGGGAAAGGAGCAGTAGGTAAAATATACAAAATAATCCAGGATTCACTTGAGAATAGGGAGCTGGGTACAATAAGAGAGGTTTGGAAACAAGACATAGATAAAGACATAAATAATGATGAATGGAAAAGAATTTGGAATTTCAGGATTTTACGATCATTATCAGTTAGAATAAAAGAAAACTACTTCAAACTAGTTTTAAGACGGTATATGACACCAGTCAGACTGAAAAGAATGAACCCAAGATATTCCAAGTTCTGCTGGAAATGTGAAAAAAAGATAGGCACCTATATTCATCTGTGGTGGGAATGTGAAATAGTTCAAAAGTTTTGGCAACAGATTTTCGGTGAGATAAGAGAAATACTACAAACTGATATTAAATGTGAACCGGAAACTGCATTTTTATCATTACCACCTATTAATGAATATGATATGAAAACAAAAGAAAAGAAATTACAAATCTTATGATAGCAGCAAGATTGATTATAACTAAAAATTGGAAATTGAAATTAGATCTTAAAATTGCTGACTGGTATAAGGAAGTGTGGGATATAGCTTTAAATGATAAATTATCTTGCAATATAAAAGTTTTGCGAGGGGAAATGAAAAAGGATATTTTTATGATATTTGGGGGGAAATTATAGAGTATGTACTACTAAAAGGGAAAGGGATACAACCGACCTATAATCCATCACAGTTCTGGAGAAAAGGACCTTAAGAAGCTAACCAGAAAAAAAAAAAGATGATGAAGAAGGAAGAGAAGATTCAAGAATACTGGATGGTCCTGGGGGGTGGGGGGCACTTTGTAGTGTTCGATGATATTATTGTCTATTATTGTTTATTATTGTTTATTGTATGTTTGTATGTCTGTAATAAATAATAAAAAATAATTTAAAAAAGAAGAGGTATGGAAAGCTAGGGAAACTCAGCCCTGATGGGTCGAGTTCAAATCCAGCCATGGATATTCACTGGGATGTGTGGAATTTAATTAATTTCAATTACCAACCGACTTTCCCAAAGAGAACTCTGGGTGGGGAACAACATAAAAAGGATTAAAAATATACACAGTATTCTATAAACAATGTACAATCCGGTAGAAGCCAAGGCAGAAAACAAGAGAATACAGGATGGTGGCAAACCAACAAATAGGGCAGAGAATAAACCAACCATCAAGCAGCCTCTCAGTCAGAGAGGGGCTCCAAGTCCTTATTTCTCTTGGGAGATGATTCCAATGTGGTGGGACAGCCATCGAGAAGACTAGACTCCAAGTGGAAGTCTCATGGGCCTCCTGAGGGGTGGTAACCCAAAGTGAAAGGGACTGTGATGCTCTGGTGGGCTGGACCAAAGCTGACCTTTGAGGGACATGCTCTGCTAGATAATCTGGTCCCAAGCCATGGAGGGTTTTGTAAACCAAAACCAGTACCTTGAACCTTATTCAGGAGGCAATGGGTAGCCAATGCAGGTGGGCCAACACCAACCACCAATCTGGCTGCCACATTCTGCACCCACTGCAGTCGCAGAACAAGGGTCAAGGGAAGCCCCAAGTAGAGAGTGTTACACTGATCTATCCTCGAGACAACCAGCACTTGCACTACCATCCTTAGAGAGTCTTCATCGAGGTACGGGCAAATGTGGGCAATAAGCCTAAATTTTAAAAGGTGGCAACCATTTCCACCAGCTGGGACTCCAGGGACAATGCCAGATCCAAGACAATGCCCAGACTCCTCAATCTATCTACCAGATGGAGGGTGGGCCACTGGAACCATTTGGTGCCCCCCCTACCAGGAACAGAACTTTGGCTTTCTATGGGTTGAGCCTAAGCCTGTTAGTCCTGGTCCACTACATCACCACAGCCAGACAGCGATCAAGAATCTGCACAGCCTCCACTGCAGAAGACAAGGAGAGGTAGAGCTGCATGTCATCAACATACTGGTGACAGCAGACCCCACTTCTCCAAATGACCACATCCAACGGATTCATATAGATGTTGAACTGCATGGGAGAGATCACTGACCACTGGCACACCCGACAAAAGAGTGACCAAGGGGCCGACAGCACCCCCCGCCTCAAGGGAGGAGCAGAGACAGCTCAAAGCTAGACCCCCCAATCCCCACCTCAAATAGTCTGCCCAGTAAGATACTGTGGTTGACGGTATCAAAGGCTGCAGGCAGATCGAGGAGGACCAGCAAAACAGAGCAACCATTGCTTGCCCCGTCCCCCCCCCAAGAGGTCATATTGCAACATGACCAGAGCTGTTTCAGCCCCATGCTGTGGCCTGAACCCAGACTGGAATGCATCCAGGACATGATATTCCTCCAGGAACAACTAGAACTGTTCAGCAGCAACCTGCTTGACCACCTTGTTCAGAAATAATCCACAGCTAGGCCTGATTTTTGAAATAACAGGCTTGACCACCATCTCCTTCAGGGAATCAGGAAAATCCATGTCCCTGAAGGAGGTGGAGGCAATAAGGGAGGCCCATTCCAGCATGCTCCCCGTTGTGGTCCCCCAGCCAGGATGGGCAGGGGTTGAGTGAAGAAGCCGCTGGCCAGTAGTGAGCCAGCACCCTCAGCAGGTGTCACAGGCCCAAACTCAGCAAAGCAAGGAGACCAAGGGGATGCAGCTCTAGCAGTACTGGGGAGGGGGGGGTAGAATAGTGGAACTGGAGTCCAGACCAGCATAGGTGATCACTATTTTGGACTTAAAATGTGCTACAAACAACTAGCTAGTGAAATCACTAGGAGGACGCCTCAGCTGACCAGGATTGGTGAGGTCTCAGACCACCTGGAACAATTCCACCTGACAATTTGAGGCCCTACCAATATGCAAGGAAGCATAAGATTGTTTAGCCTCCCTGATTGCTTAAACATAGCACCTGGTCAGCATGCAAATCACAGCCCAATTAGATGCCATCTGGTCATTTCTCCATCTACATTTCCATCTCCTTTTTTAAAGGAGTGATTTCTCCATCACTCCTTAAAAATCTCATTTGCCTTGATTAGAGTTGATGTAAGTCAATTTCAATTTAATGGCACAAAAAACAAGAGCAAGGCATTAACTCCCTAATCCAAAGATAATTAATTATACAGAATAATGGAGTTTAAAATTTGCTTGATGATTTATATAGGCATATATTTCAGTAGAGAGATTCCATTTTTTCAATATGAGAGGCTTATAAAGAAATATTTTGAGCCATCAATTTTTTGAAATACCATCAAAGAATCAATAGAGAAGGGCTGTGTTATGAAAAGGTTATTCTTGCTTATTTTGATGTACTTCTGACATTTCCATATCAAAGATAAATAAAATAACTTGCCAATATTGGACATTCAGACAACAATAATGACTCTAAAACCAAGAAGTTCCTACATGCTTGGGTTCTCTTAGTTGTATGTAGACTTCAAAGAATTATCCTAAACAGTCTTCAATTTGGATAATTTAGTTTAAGAGAAGGTCCCACATCACAGCATGCCATGACCTACATGGAAGGAGGCAGCCTACAAGATTGTCTTCAGACCCTTTCCTCATCCATGTTTCACACCTTTAGAACAACAGGGGTGGTGACAAAATGGCTGGAGGGGGCAACAAATGTTTCAATGCTCTGATTGTGCCATGGTCCCCAAACTCACATAGAAGGAAATGGAAGTCGTCAGTGCAATTAATAGAAAATGTTTTTCTCAGCAAAGTAGAAAGGCAATGCTTTATTGGATTGTGTATACATTCCTTTAAACATCTTAATGTAATAATGTTTTTCAGGGAGCTCTCTGTGGAAATCTAATGGCTTCGTTGCAATTAGTTAAGAAAGATTCTATTGAATAAGATTTCAATCCACCTTATCCTTATGTATTGTTTGGAAGATTTGGAATGCATTTGGTTCTTCTTATTTTGATGTGAATATCATTATTACTATTATCCTTATCATCCTTACCAGTTTTACAGAGAATCTGCTGAACTACCCTGTACTCACTCTACAAGATATAATTGCTTTCTATGGCTGAAATACCGACTTTGAAATCCTTAAACCTGAACAGTGAAATGAGTGACTTTCTACCTTTGTTTCCTTTGATTTGGCCCTGCAAAAAGAGCTCCTCTCAAATTTTTATGAAATGATCTGCTGTCGTGAGGACTTTTTCCTGTTCAAAGTTGGGATTTGCGAGTATGTGAGACTTCTGCCAACAACACAGTTTGCATCCCTCACTCCTGACTAGTGAAGTTGGTAGTCCACATGCAAACATTTTGGGAGATGAAAACAAATCACAGGTGCAGCCAGTCATAAGTGTCACATGGTGGACAACAGTACACATCTACACATCCTTTGCCTGTTAAAAAATTGTGACATTGAAGATCACTAGTCCTAAAGAAAATAAGTGAAGTTACTGTAGAGAACTCAACAAATAAGCAGATTTTTTAAAGAAATAGATATATGATGTGCCTGTTTATCTACATGACTTATTTGTATCAATTTGATACAACTTATTTTTTGTTATATCTCTATGCTATGGAATCCTGAGAGTTATAGTTTGTTAACGTGCTTCGCCTTCTCTGCTGGAAGGCTCTTACTCAGGGTATTACACTAGAAGAACTCAAAGTACTGGAACAAACTACGAATGCCAAAAAAAATCCATATGTTCAGACTTAGGGCCTTTTTACATGACCCCTAAGATCCGCTGGTCCCTTAAATTCGGACCAGAGATCTTGAGGGTTCCTTGCTGTTCCTCCATCCCCACCCGCTCTGCACTTCTTTGTTCTGTCTGCGCGAGGGGAGGGAGGAAAAAAAAGCCTTAGACAGGGACAAAAGAATAAAGCCTTACCTCCGGTGCCGGTGGAAGTTGCTCCGACCTCCGTTTACTTCCTGGTTCCTCTTTAAGGGGCGGAGGCAAAAGAAAAACAACAGAAAGAAGCGAGGAGAGCTCAGGCACTCTCCGCATCAAATATTTTTCACCATCAAAGAGCAGGTACAAGAAAAGTGCGCTGGGTCGCGCTTAGGTGGGCGGGGTCGCACTTAATTGTCTGCAAACTCTGGAGCTGGTGGGGAAACATTTTTAAGGTCCGGAGCTTGCAGCCATTTGTGGCGGAGCTTAGGGGTTGTGTATAAACACCCTTAGACATTGAAAGCAGTATCAAACTGTGTAGTCTAGACACACAGTCTCTGTGTCTTTCTCAGTCATATTCATTTTACATACATAGGAGATGCTACTGCCCTGATATGGTTACTGTTCTGCAAAATGGGTATCTGTTACCAAATGACCTATCTGTTCCAGCAACTCCTACAATTTTACTATTGATCTCTGACTCCTGCCAAGTATCATATTAGACATACAAAAGTGCTCTGGCTCATAACTAGAGCAAGAGTGGGGAACCTTCTGCTTTCCAGATGTTTTGGACCACAACTCCCACAGTCCTTTATAACTGGCAACACTGTCATGATCCACTTGGGGAAATCATGACTCCCATACAAAAATCCTAAGAGCTCAGAACCTTGGTGACCAGGACTAGATTGTGTATTATACACATTTAACAAGGAAAAGTTCTTGTTTCTTAAAGGCTAATTTTGTGCCTATACAATTCCTTAGGTCTAAATATCCTTTCAGTTTTCTCTTGATAGTTCCAAATGATTCAATTTGTTTTTCAACAAATTATAGTAAGTGAGCAAGCATATGCCAAGAATTGAATAAATTGGTATTACACTAGGACTATGTAGAAGAAATTGGAAAATCAAAAATGCACTACAAGGCTTTGGTACATAAGTAAAACTACATCACTTTGTTGTGAAACCTATATAATAATTCTTATATTAAAGTTAATATTTGAAGACATGGAAACATAATAAAAACACAATTCAGCATTTGAGCATAACACAACTATGAATATTAGTAATATGACCTCACTTGTAAGTGTCATGAATACCTAACTGCTTCTAAGTTTCTATCTGATCAAGACAGAATTATGAAGAGGAAAATAGGTTAATAACATTTAAGAATAACGTGCAGACTGGATTGTTCACTTGTTATTTGGAAACACAGTGCCAGTCCCAACTGCAAAAAAGTCAATACTGAATAATAATAATAATAATAATAATAATAATAATAATAATAATAATAATAATAATAATAATAATAATAATAATAATAATAATAATAATAATAATAATAATAAATCATCGTTGTTGTAGTCGTCATCATCATCAGCTACTTGGACATAATTTCACTTTATACCCATGCAGTCAGGGCCTTCCTGGGCCTTCTGGAGTCCCAAAATTGGCTTCCCTGTGAGCCAGAAGTGACTTCCGGTTGACAGAAAATCATTTCTGAGGCCTCCGAGGGCCTTTCTAGGCCTGTCGGAGGCCTCAGAAATGATTTTTGGTGATCTGGAAGTCACTTCTGGTTTGCAGAGAGGGCCTTTTGGGGCCTCCAGAAGGTCCCAGAAGACCCTCACAAGCCCATTCAGGGCAGTGCCAGCTAGGCCCCCCTGGCCCAACCCGACCTGCATCCATAAATCACAGATTTTCAATTATCGCGGGTCGGGTTGGGTCCCTAACCCCCGCAATAGGTGGGTGGTTATTGTAGTTCATGGCTGATCTATACTAGAAACCCATGACCAACTGAATAATCAACTATAGCAGAACACCTGACACTAGACATGGGCACGACTCGGCAAAATCCTCGTTTCCGTTTCCGTTCCTCGTTTCCGTTACGTAACAAAACGAAGAATGACAATTACTCCGCCAGAACTCGAACTCGAACCGACTAAAGAAAAATTGGGTCTGATTTGTTGTGGTCGTTCCTGGTGGCATCGCAGCAATCGTGCGATGCCAAGCGGCACAGGAAAAAAGTTTTAAATTTTTTTAAAAAAACCCGATTCCCGGCCAAAAAAGCAGGCGAAAATATGTCGGCCCGAGGGCACCTACCAGAGGGGTGGTTTCTGGGGGGGGGGTCCCCGGCCTCCCCCCTCCTGTTCTGGGCTGCTCTGGTGGGGGGCATCCTCGTCATCTTGCCAACTCGCTCGCCATGCCATGCGGTGCAGGCGGGGGATCCAAAATGGGGCGACCGCAATATTTATTTTGAAATCGTGGTCCAAAAACACACCAAAGCACCACAGAAACATGCGAAAATAGCTATTTTAAAACTGCCTGAATTTTTACAGTAGCAGCAGTGGGTTTTTCTTGCAACAAAACGTCTCCATTGATTTTATTTTATTTTATTTTATTTTTATTTTTTACACCTGCGCAATTATGGGCTGGCCATGGGAGTGGACCATGCAAATTTTTGGAGCCATTCCACCAATTGCATGGCCACTTGGCCAGGTTTTGAACAAGACTTCTGGGATAAAAAGCCCACTAACCCTAGCCCGAGCCCGAACTAACCCTAACCCTAACCCATACACCAGTACACTGTCCTTCTTAGTGGGTCAGAGAGGCACCCAGAGGTGCACTCCAGTAACTCACCCTAACCTTACCCGTAACCCTAAGCCTAGCCCTTGCACTAACCCCTAACCAGTAAGCCAGATCTATGTACTCGCATTGCACTACAGCAAGTACACTTCCCTTCTTAGTGAGCCAGAAGGCACCCATAGAGGTCCTCTCTCACTTTGTTCCCCAGCCTCAGCCCAAGTGCACCGTATGCCAGGCAGTGAGTCACAGAGGCACCCGAAAGAGAGGTGCCTCTGCCTGCCACTGCAACTTGGTATGCATATCCAATTGGTTATGCATGCCATTTTGTAGCGGGCCAGAGGAGGCACCCACCCCAGAGAGATGCCTCCAGGAGCCCGCTTTCCCTTCATAGCGGGCCAGAGGAGGCACCCACCCCAGAGAGGTGCTTCCAGGAGCCCGCTACCCCCCCAAAACCAGTACTAACGACAGATGAAAAAATGACAAACGAAACAACAAATTTTTGAAAAATTTCGCGACAAACGGAAACGAGCCAAAACGGGCCCGGCTCCAACACACGACAACTCGAAACGTAATTTTTCCTGGTCGTGCCCATCTCTACCTGAAACATATATGACAGCAAAACTAATGTTACAGTTTGACAAACAGAATTTAAAGGAACTATTTTGTTCTAATCAAGTGACCATCTTTGCCAGTTACAACTTCATTTTTTTATCCTCATACCAATTAAAATGATTAATTTGAAGACATATCTCAATAAATTCATTTGACTGAATTCTATTGAGCCAGCCATCTGTCTTGTATTGCATTTGTATTCTGGAGTTGTAAAATACTTCATTGTGGCAGATTTTTTAAGAAGACATACAAGAATATGATCTAAATAAACTGTAATTCAATTTCTTTAAAATTTTTGGATGTTTTAATCATTTTTTATTTTCCACCAGAAACAGGTAGCTTTGAAGGGCATGTTCACTTATATCCCAATTTCAAGCAACCTTCATGCTGCATTTATGATTCAAGCTGTGAACTTAATAATGTTTTCATACTTTTTGCACAAACTCGAATCTATAATCTCTTGTCCCTCACATATTTGTGAAGATGGCTTAGAATTTATAACATTCCAAGAGCTCACCAAAGATTTCACAAGGAAATAAAGAATACAGGGAAATTAGTATTGTGACTATTTTTTCCAGTAACTTCATTTTAAGGTCATTAGTTATAACTCCATTTCTTCCCTTTCTCAGAGATGAGAAGATATGAGAACAGAAGGTGATAGGTAGCATTTCACATACTAGATAGCATATACAAGACAACCAAATGCATTGGACATGGAATATGAAATATTGCTTTCAGCCCAAGGAATAACACTAATGATCTACGATATATATTACAGTTGTCCCCTGTCATTTTGCGTTTCATATACTGTATTGTGGTCCTGGTACTGCGGGACTGCAGTATATGAAACAAAGGGCTCTTGGGGCATGGGCCAGTTTGAGGACTCCTGCACTTATCCCAGGCCTGGTATTGCCCTGCACAAGCCTCCAATGGGCTTTCTGGGCCTGTTGGAGGCCCCAGAAGTGGTTTCCAGTGAACTGGAAGTACCTTCTCGATTGCTCAAAACCACTTCTGGAGCCTCCAACAGGCTTCCTGGGCCTGTCAGAGGCCCCAGAAGTGGTTTCCAGTGAACAGGAAGTGACTTCTGGAAAACCAAAAGTGCCTTCCAGATCACCAGAAACCACTTCTGGGATCTCCAACAAGCCTGGGAAGCCTGACGCAAGCCCGTTCAGGGCAGTGCCAGACCTGGGGTAAGCGTAGGAGGCCCCAAATAGGCCCCCCAGTCCTGACTCAACCCAACATCTGCATATCACATATTTTCTATTATTGCGGGTTGGGTGGGTCCCTAACCCCCATGATTGACAGCTTCTTGCTGTAGAACAAATCAGTCCATAAATAATCCTTTATTCTGAAAAATTGCAAATGTCCTGAATATAATATTTTAGGGTTTTGAATATTTAAAGACTTAAAAGCAAAAAGACAATATAATCAAGTGAGAAGTTCAATATGTCCTAGATAGTTTTTACTAAGTTATGCTCCTGTCCGTACTTTATCTTTGTGGGATAATTACCTCCTGTTTGATCCATTACTACTTTGTAGCAAAAGTTTTGAGACATATTCTGGAAGTTGAGCCATGGCAACTGGACTTCTTTTTTTCTTGAGAAATTGAAACATTTCGCTGCTCACCCAAACAGCTTCATCAGTCTGAAGAAAGCTAGTTGTGAGTCCTCATTTTATAGTCATTTTGACCTCTTGTCACCCTGGTCTGAAGATGAACAATGGCCTGAATAGGCTTGTTAGGGAGCTGAACAATGGCCTGAATAGGCTTGTTAGGGAGACAACAGTCTCAATAGCTTTAAGGTGAACAATGGCCTAAAGTGCTGAAACCCATGAAGTATGGGTCATTAGCTGTGGCCTTGGTGGTGAAGGTGTGAAGTATTTTTGTATTTGTCTTGTTATTGTTGCAATCACAGCCTGATAAGTCAAAGATAGACTGTGCCTGAGCCCCCCCACTTCTGTTGAGAGGGGTTTTCAATGATCACATGAATGGCTTTCCTGATCCCTCTCTCAAACCACCTATCTTCTCTGCCTAATATGTGCACATCCTCAGCTTTGAACGAGTGCCCTTTGTCCTTCTAGTGGAGTTGTACTGCTGATTCTGGTCCTGAGCTGTTACCGCTTCTGTGTTGGGCCATCTTTCTGTTTAATGACTTTTTCATTTCTCCAATGGAGAGGTCTGCACACTCCTTACTGCATTGGCCTGCTCCTTTTGTGTTTTTGTATCAGGTCCTTTGGGTGGATAAGTCTCTGCCTTAGTGGTAGACATCAATTTGTATGGATGCATATAAGGAACTAAGTTCCACTGAGTTCAACAGTGCCTGGCTTCAGTGAATGTTACTGCCATTTGCTTGGTGGCTACTTGGTAGGAAATTATTGTGAGCCTGTCTAGCATATTATGAAGTGGGCTATGGTTGATGGATGCTTATGTGAAATACTTATAAGATAGGAAGAAAATGTCTTAGCACAAGGTTACAGCAATTTGGTTTGACTTTTCAGATCAATACAACTACAGAATGATACCTGAGTAACTTTCTAAGCAAAAACATGTACTGAGTTGTGTATTGTTTTGACATTTATTTCTTATTTCAGAGACATTGGTATACTGTGAATTAAAAAGTAAATGACTGACCAGAATTCTAGAGGGATTTTATTTTGCAGTAAGTGAAACTGTACAAATTGTGGCAGAAAATTACAACTAACTAAAAAGCTGTTGGTTGTGTCCCTAGGTTCATGCAACTTACACCATTTGTCCTACTCTACAGTATAAATCCAACAGGATTCTTGCCATTATCTTCATTCAACATAAGGTTATATCTTCTTTCTCCCCTAACTGATAGAACTAAGTGCAATATCAAAACTTGTATACCTGTAGAACTGCCACCAGCTTCCTCTAACCCAGTCCTCAGTCTGAAGAAAACTGAGACCTCCAAATGATTCCTCAGCATATGACAATGCCAGGTTTCCTCGTAACTACAAGAATCCAAGGCTCTGGGCTATTTCCTTGTTAGCTTGGATAAGCAGTTGTGACTGGAGCTAGATGGCATCACATTCTATATCACTTAAGACCAACACAGGTCTATAAATTATATTACATTCATTAAACATACCTATTTGGTTACATATAAATAAAATATAAATAAAAGAAGGCAATCAGTACAGATACAAACCCAACTTCAACCATTTAGAAGCAAATGTAAAAACATACAAGAGACAAGACTTACAAAACACTCAATACCACTCAAAACTACAATCAATTAAACCCAACTTTAAGTAGCCCTATATCTCACCTTGTTCTTGGGACTCAGATGGGAATAGCAAAGGCAGCCCACAGGATAGACTGCCTGCAATTAGAGATGGGCACAGAACGAACATTTTTTCATTTCCGTTACCGTTTGTCGTTTCTGTTATGTAACGAAACGACAAATGAAAATTGTGATGAAAATGAAACGAAACGAACAGAACCACAAAAATTGTGGTCGTTAAGTTTCGTTTCTCTTAATGGCGACACACAATGAAATGAGCTGTTTTAAATGTTAAAAAACGCCCTGGACATCCGTAAAAATGCAGCGATAATTATTTATATTGTCTGATAATACCTACCAGGGGGGTTGGGGTCCTTAAAACGTTTGTTTTTGTCTTCTCCCATCGTGATGTATTTTTCTTTTCCCTTTAAAATGGATGTCTCCACCAGCCACAAAATGGAGGCAAGCCATGTGATGTGGGATCATGTTCAACCAATAGCATGCCCAGGTTGCAGACTGGGTGGGCAGGTCTGGCAGCCACAGAGGGCATAAAAAGATCTGGCAGCCCCTGTCCTCCTTGCAGTCTCTGGTGGGAGTTAGGGTGAGATTGCTGTCTCTGCGACTCTAGCTTCAGTCCTGCAGCCTCCCTGTGTGCATGCGTGCTGCGTACCTCTCGGTGAGTACCCTCCCCTGCCCCGCAGTGCAGTCAGTTTGCGGCTGCCTTGCACCCTGGGCAACGCCAGCCACTGCCTTTGCAGCCTCCCTGCATACCTAATCTATACTGTGTCTCTGTCAGCATCCTTTTTTTAGTGTTTTCCCTCTGGTCTGGGGCATTGGGGGATGCCTGCGCATGGAAATGCTTTAAAAATCGAGCAAAAAGCGGGTAGAAATGACAAATGAAAAAACGAAAAACGGTAACGAAATTTTTCAAAAAATTCCCGACAAACGGAAACGAACCGAAACAGACCTCTCAACGACAAACAAAAAACCGAAACACCATTTTTTCTGTTTCATGCCTATCTCTACCTGCAATCCAATGGTCAATTACAGAATAAAAGGCCACCTTTTATAATCCAGGAGATTATTATCCAATCCAAGCTCTGGGTCCAAGGAATGTTCAGAAAACCCACATCACTCTCTGGCTACATATGATCACTTATTCCTTACCCCTCCCAACTGAAGAACAACTTCACTGTTTAGCAATTAGATGGCCTTGAAACTATTCTGACTTGCTTAGCCGTAGCAGGTGAAATAATGCAGACACTTTCCCAACTTCTGAGGAAAATAATTTATGCAGCTGTGAGGCACCCAGCATGCACCCAGCTATAACATACACAGGCAGTGAACTCAGGCCTAATTTTACTCTGAGCATCATACAAAGGTTGTTCAGTCCTCTTTATATTGTCTACAGACAACGCATGGACTTTGTCCCCCCAGTCCCGAAATAACGAGTCCACACAGAATTATTGGGTTTTAAATCGGGCCACAACTTTATTAATAACTATTAATAACTTTATTAATAACTTTACGGATAACTTTATTAACTGCTGTAACTGTCACTAAAGTTGTAGCCAAAAGGATGGGCCTGCCGTAGTGCAACTTATATTTAGCTCACAGATGTTATTTCATTTATTGTGACACCATGATGGGACCCAGTACGGGGGTGCTGTTCAATGAAAGCAGCCCTCCCAGCCAAAACTAGGTCAGAATATTACTTGGGGCAGCCGTACGAGTTCCTTGACTTTAAGATGTTTAATTTACTTTCCTACTGGGTCATTTTACCTATTAGTTGCTCTTATGTTATTATCTATTGTACAGCTGCCCAGAGCCCTATTCAAGGTGCATTTACAATTCTGATGTCACAGTCCTGGCCCCTTTTTAGTTGCACTACCCGACAGGACACTCAGGTGGCCATGCCTAACGGTCAATGAGAATGGAATGGGCAAAAACACGCTGGTACCAGGCAGCCAATATTGGTACCAGTCAAAAATTCCCATTCGGCCCCGAAGTGACCAGATTATCTCATTCTCACAACCTCTAAGGGAGGGAGGGAGGGATGCTGCTTGGCGCGAAAAAGGAGGGTTGGTGTGTGTGCTGCCCTTTTAAGGGCTTAGATCCCCGCACACCCTGGGAGTCACGTGGCCTCCCTCTTTCGCGCCGGACTAACGGCTCCCGGGTGACAAAGCGGCCCCAATCCGGGACAAGCCCAACAGGAGCCTACATTTTCTTGTAGAAACAATTACCTGGATTACTTCTGGAATCAATTACGTGGATTCTGAGAAACACATACCTTACTTTTTGTTTTGTACACATTTCCAGTTCTAAACTGCCTATTCATCCCCACCTAAGTTATAAGAGTTATAAATGCCAAAGGAAAAAATGTTCCTGATTTACAGTTGGGAACATGGAGAAAGCTCACGTTTCTTCCATTTGTGAATAATAAACAAACTTACAGAAGCCCAACAGTCATTATTATCCTTGAATAAAACACATGCACAGAGGCAATGTTCTAGTACCATCTCGCTCTATCCTTGCATTCATCATCTGCAGACGTATGGAAGGAGAAGAGTCTGAATCTGTGGATCTTCTCCATATGAGTCAGTATCCTGATTTTCCAACATGGGGGAGGGGGACTCAAGTCATGTACAGAACCCCTGTGAATAGCAGAGTTCTTTATATATAGATGCTATAACCTTCATGTCTAATAGGGGTAGAAAAAGTGATGATGAAGGACACGGGACTAGAATATTCATCTCTTTATATAGCATTACAATATGGAAACCAAAATACAATAAAATGGAAAAATACAATGTCTGCAGCCAGTTTCTTCAGGAATATACCACAAATGTCTGGACTACTTACCAGGAATGGGGCCTTGAGTTGCAGGAGTCATGAAAAGTCTCTTTGTGGTACATACTTGTTCTCATGGAATCATTCTACTTGTTTTGTTTATGCAGCATATTTTACAGCCAGATGGTAGAGATGGCTTATATCTTGCTTATTCAGAACAATTAACAAACAAGCCAAATGGTTATACTAAAAGAGAAAGCTTTGAGACCTGATTTTTAAAGAACTTTTTCAGGACTGCAAAGATAAGGGGGAAATGAATCAACTCTGATGGGCAAATCATGAGCAGTAACTCTCTATTGTGAACTATTAGAAATGCTCCTGAATCAAATATATTTCAAGGCTCCAGAAATCTATACTTCACATTAATCAGGTTACTTTACATTCCCAATGCAACTTATCACTACCAGGAGCAAAAGATAAATTACTTGATCTTTGAACTTCAGTCATTTCAAAATTATTTCCATCAGCACTTTATGGAAGAAACTGTCCACTAAAATAAAACATCATCAACAGTAAAAGCATTGGGTGCATGCATACATCATACTGCAGGCCTGCCCAAAGTCTGGCCCGGGGGCCAAATCCGGCCTGTCAGGCCATTCTGAGTGACCTGCGGCTGGCTGGCCCACCCCTCCCTCCCCCTCCTTCGCCCCATGTTTTTTTAAATCTTCTGCCAACACTGACACTGCTGGGAATCTTGGGCAGCTGGGCGGATGGGCATTCTGCCGCCACCGGCACTGCAGGGGAATGTGTGGGGGTGGGCAGGCCAGTGGGCCTCTGCCACCGCCAAGGAGCTTTGGGGTGGTCTGGTGGGCGAGCCGTCACCACCGCTGGGGAGCTTGGGGGGGGTGCAAGGTCACACAGATCACCTCTTCCAAGGGGCAACCTGTGGCCACGGCTCCCTGTGCTTCCTTTGTTCCCCACCTTCCTTCCTTTCCCCCTCCCTCCTTTAGTCCCCACCTCCCTCCCTCCCTCCCTCCCTTGTTCCCCACCTTCCTTCCTTCCTCTCTTGGTTTCCACCTCCCTCCCTCCCTCCCTGGGGTTGCAAGGGGTCCTGCGGGTGGGGTTGCAATGGGTCAGTGGGGGGGCTTATGGGTCAGTGGGGGGCTTATGGGTCAGTGGGTGGGGCTTATGGGTCAGTGGGTGGGGCTTGCAGTGGGGTGGCAGGGTTGGGGAGCAACTGGCCCCTGACACATTCTCAGCCACCAAATCTGGCCCTCCTTTACAAAAAGTTTGGGCACCCATGTCATACTGTGTACCGAGTCAGTAGATACACTACTGGTTACTGAAATGTGTATGTTTAAAATGCTTAAAACTTTAGTTTTTCTTTGAAATACACATCATTGGAATTAATGTTTGCATTCAATTATTTTTCCTGTTATATTTCACATTGGTTTGACAAAAGAAAAGATTTTTTTGGTGACAAGAATTAACCGCACAGGAGTAATTTCGCTTGGGTTTAATGTTAAAGGTCTACCAGATTTTGATGTCTCTGTATCCTGCATGTAGGGAATAAACAACACCCCAAACCCATCAGATTAACTGTAGTGACTTCTACACCATGAAGATACTAGAGGAATAATAACTCCTTATTCCAAATAGATGCCCCCACCAATGAACTACTCCTGTTAGGTCAGAAAGTCTGATGCCCTAAAAGCACTAGACACCTTTAGGAAAAATGATTGTGCTCATCACAATTGGTGTTATCCCTTGAAGGGTTAATTCCAGTATGAACACAAATAGCCATTTTCAGTCATGCCAATATGCACATCTAGGTATCAAGATACAATAGGTATTTTCATTTTTGGAATGTTCTTAATTCATAATTAAATACAAGGCCAAAACCTATTTTTCTTCCTTTAGCATCATCTGCTTGTTCAATTACACAAATGTTATTCCTGTATTCCATAATCATAAGGATACTTCAAAGTTGTTACAGGCACTTGTAACATTTGAGAAGTTACAGGCACATTTCAGTTACAAAGAAATCAATATTATAGATATGGTAAAACTGGATGTGCAAAAGTTGTATAGCCTGGGAGGTCTTATTTCATTCAAAACTATAGGAGCATAAAGGATATAATAAAATATACAGATCAAGAATAATGTTTTAATTATATTCTAAATGCAACAGTTTATAGCCTAAAAAGGTACAATGAAACAGCAGAGCATTTATATTTTAAAATACATTATTAGAAAGGTAAATTCATCATAGTTTTGAGCAAACTTTAGCTTTTAAGCATACCATGAACAATAGTAAAATAGCTCAAACAAACAAACCAGATTTAACCTATGGATGAAAATCTATGTTGTCCTCATTCGTTTTGAGGTGTTGTTGCAAGCTGTACTGCTACATGTGGCAGTTCTTTAGTGTCTCAAGTCTAGTCTCTGTGGTGTGTGCTGTTATCTACTGTGTGTGATGTATCACATCTGCATCATTAGTCCTCCTATATTCCTATTTCTTTCAGTTGTTTACATTTCCCTTCAATAATAAGCAAGTAAATTCTGCCAGTGTAGTCAACTGCTGATCCCCTTAAATGGCTGGAACATTTTAAAAGTAAATATTGCTTTTACCATGGTAGCCAAGTACTACTCCTGCTAATTACTAGATTTGCAAGCTGCTCCTATGGCAGGTGGTAGCTTTTTGTTTAGATTAATTGAGCATGTATACTTGTATGTAGCTAACTTGTCCCATATTAATTTACTAGGTAGGCAAAGTGCCGCAATCATAAAGGAGCTGTGAACAAAGTTTATCAGGTTCTAATTTGCTTTATCCACAGTTTAGGACTCTATGAGTTCTTTTTTCAATTGTTTAGTATTTCCTTATCATTTGATGATATCTTTGTCAGCTAGCCTGGGAAGGAAGACCTTTCTGAGACAATGTTATTTTACATTTACCTTGCTTTCCCTTTGATAGCTTGGGACAAAGAACTAGATGTTTCGGTGACTTTTAGTAAACTGCAGTTCAGATCTCATTTTCTTAAGCACAATGTTGCATTTTCTACACACCCTTAACTGTTTTAATACTCTATACATACAATATTTTAAACCTTGACACTCCTTTGATATACCTTTGTTTTAGCAATGTTTGTAGTATTACTGTGTATTTGCAATGGGACCATACTAAGATGTTTGTTGTTCTGTAATATAGCTATAAAGGTTCCAAATAAACAGAAAAATGTCATCAAACTCCCAGTGAAGGAACCAGATATTTTATACATGGAATGTGTGATACCAAATCTGACCAGGGTGGGGAATGAGTTATTTATTTCATGAGTCATTTCCTCATAGTAACTAGTGTGGAGTCACTGGCTGATGTTAAGATTATGGCATATCACATCAAAATTGGCAGAACATTACTAGTCAGCCGTCCAAAGTGCAGTCCAACAAAATTGGTCATGGCATGATCAATGGTGACCAAGGCAACATGGAATTACTGTAAAAATGGATATAAGCAAAACCAAAAAAACCAAAGTCATTTCTAACAACACTGTATCAGCCAGTGAGGTGGACCTAGTGCAAACTCTGCTGGGTAAATGATTTCTCAGAACATCCTAAAACACAAATATGTCATACTATGAGACAAGCTAGGCATTTGATTTATATTATAAACACAAGTATCTATTTAAAATGTAAGGAGTTTGAACTTGAAGTATAATCTGCATTGAGTTCAAAATTAAAACATGTTAGTCCCTAAATGCAGGGGGGAATCTTCAGCCCTCCCAATGTTTTGGATGGCAACTCCCAGAATTCTGAGCTGTCATCATTGTCAATGATAAAGGAATATGGAGTTGTGATAACATCTGGAATGCTGAAGGTTCCTCACCCCTTATCTAAAGCAATACAAGACATCTTGTCATTATAATTTACGAAATAATAGATTTCACAGGCTACCTGCCAGCATGAGGAGTGACAAAACTATATGCAACAGAAATATATATAGAGAGATGCAAATATTTGATTGCATTATGTCTGTGAAGATTCTCAGTCATCCAGGTGAGTTTATCTGGAAGTTGAGTCATGGCTACTGGACTTCTTTTTGAGAGATAGAAACGTTTCGCTGTTCATCCAAACAGCTTCATCAGTCGATGAAGCTGTTTGGATAAACAGCGAAACGTTTCTATCTCTCAAAAAAGAAGTCCAGTAGCCATAACTCAACTTCCAGATTTGATTGCATGCATATTTTGAACTCTGCTTCCACAATTTATAGAACAGAAGTCAGTAAGAGTTCAATACTGCGACAATAAACAGGCCATTTGGAAATTAAATGGAACTGATCTATTACAAAAAACACAATAGGGTAACGAGGTTCTGTAGAGATACTACCTGATTGGCAGTTGGATGGGAGGAACACTTTGCCTGACCTCAGTAAGAGACAAGGTGAGTGGAAGGATATCATTTGTGTTGTGATACTCCCAGGACTGCATGCCTTTGGAAAGAAAGATGCATTGGTATTTCCTGCACCAATGCTGGGCTCTAATGCCTTTGTTCAGTGGAATGGTAAATGTGTGGTGTTTTCTTTTGACAAATACTGGTGAATAGTTCATAACTATTTTAAAAGGAGGGCTCCACAATGAAACGTGTACAGAAAAAGGAAACATGCTGTGTTACCAGTAGTGTAGGCATCTCCCCACCCTCCACCCCACAAATGGAGGCAATGTTCTCTGCTAAACAGGCAGAGTATAAAATAAGGCAATTTAACAGCATCCGGACATGTAACGTGTATTTGCTCTCAAGATAAAACACTTATATTTTAAGTTCTAAGGTATAATAAAGTAGTTATATTATCTTTCATGATCTCCAACTTCATAAAATGCTCTAGGGTGAACACAATAATTGTAAATGTGTCTGCTGTGTAGACTAGAAGAATATTAAATATCACAGTCAACTGATACAATAGATATTGAGAAAGACATGTTGAAAAAGATTTATGGTGCATTTGCTCAGGAGCTTAAGGCATTAAATATATTCTGATAGACATGCAGGCTATAAAAACAACAACTCTGCTATTCCATCATATTTAAAATACATCCCTTCTCTAAATATCTTTGGTAATAATTTCCTGGTGCCCCATATGTAGTGTAGGGCTTACCACAGAAAGGGAAAATGAATTACAATGAGATCACATCAGGGCATATGTCAAGGTAAGAGATCTGAAATACATCAGCATCTCATACAAGCCTTATCAGTATAATGTATTATCAAAAATAAAAGAAAAACCTCACATTTGTTTGTGTATGCAGTGCACTCAATGTTTTATCGAGCTCATCAATATTCTTTTTTAATAATACCATTCTTCTTAGATAAGTGCTTGCTATGAATGTGCCATTTCTGAAGTGCTCTGGTGTCATCCTAGTAGGCATTTTACTATACTTTTTTCAAAATATATTCATATAGTAAAAACAGCCACTTTCTATTTTGTCTTTGCTTTTTATGAAATGACCTTCAGCTTTCTTCTTCTTAAATTAATTTATTCATGTCCTTCATGATATACTTTTCAGCCTACATTAGTAAGTGCTATACTAGCCACACAGGAAGAATATTGTGTAATGTAAATATGGGGCCAATAAGGATGATTGTACACAATCAACTTGCTACCAAATGCTTCAGATTCTGGCTGGTCGCTGTTGAAAACAGGATGCTGGCTAGGCAGGACTTCATGGAGCAAAACTTGTGTTTTTTAAAAAAACTGAATTGCCTGAAAGCTATATATTTGGTCTAATTACAGAAATAATGCAGAATATCTCTTGGTGGGAGATATGTCTTTTTCAGGATGTGGAGCCTAGTATTCATATGGTATCTTACCCTAGGTTCATAAAGTATCCATTGTTTTCTAGATCACCACCACCATCACCACCACCACCACCATCTTTGAACTGAACTGGTAGAAAAGACCCTATGGACCATCAAGTCCAGTCCTTTCTAAGGAGGCACAGTGCGGAACTGAACGAGAAACCTAAGCTACTCAGCTATCCAGCTGTTCACAGTACTCTGCACAGAAGAGTCCTATGGACCATTATTTTAGTTGTCTAATGTTGCTAAATAGCATAGAAAGGTGCTCCTGGCTTGTTGCTGGTGAAACTGGATACTGGGCTACATTGGACTTCAAGCTTATGCAGCAAGATTCATTGAACTGCTGCACACAGCTTCCTTCATTCTAGTAGAGCTTCTCATAGAACCTCAGAAGTATACTGATGCCCATTGGGGATGGGCTTCAGGTTAAAAAAAAGAAAAGGAGTCCAAAGTGAAGGGAGTTGTTTGTGACTTTCCTGATGGATCGGCAGTGAAACACAGAAGCTTGAAGCAGTGCTTGGTTTGGGTAAGGGCTCACCGGAGCACCTAATATTGCTTCAGTGCTTTGGGGGTTTAAAAAAGCTGAATAGTTTCTGGAAATGCACTCCCTGGGAAAATGGAAGTGATGGTTTAAGAGAAGAACCAGGAAGCCCAAAGTAGAAAGACAATGGCAGCTCTGATGCCAATGAAAAGCCCAAGCTTTCCTTCAGCCCCCAAACGTTGAGTCCCCAGGAAGGAATTTGCAGTCTCTCAGTGGCTATTTTGCAAAGGATGCTTGGTAGAGAGAACTGGGGTGGGGGGGTTGGTACTCCTTTGCTTTTTTCAAGAGGTAAGGTGAGCATGCACTGGAAAAGAAATGTTTGTTTTTGATACCAGTACCATCGGCTTGGAGTTCACATGTGTGACATTTGTTAATCTTTGAGGATTTGAGTGGGGAGTGTCACGACAACGTTTTAAAAATCACCAAAGCTCCCTTTGAGACATGGGGAGGAAAGAAAGAGAAAAATCTGTTGGGATCTTTAATTGCACACTGGATGTGAAGCAGTAACTGGTGACATTGGATTTTACCATCTCCTGCCACTCCAGGTCAGAGGCCTTTTATTCTCCTCCCCCTCCCCTGCTGCCGCCACCTCCAATTTGGGCATGGATGCATACAAATAAATTAGATGGAATACAAATTAGTTCAAAGTGACAAATAAACAGATAATATTTGCTCACCCCTAATTCTTACCACATTTCTCACAATGCCAATATAAGAAGAAATACCAGTTCTTGAGGAAAATGTGGTGCCTATAATTTTCCCCAATACCGAAACAGCAAATGTAAGGAGTGGAAATGCAGATTTCTGTCACTTGCTGTGACCTCTCCCCAAATGCACTGTGTTCAATCGCTTTACAAGTTCCACATATGTGTGTGCACATACTTTACATACCTGCTGGAAAATCTGTAGTCCAATTTTTGGACAATAGTCAAGCTTCCATGGAGGGTGGTGGGTCTCTTGCTTTGGAGGTTTTTAAGCAGAGGCTGGGTGGCTATCTGTCAGGAGTACTTTGATAGGGTTCCTGCATGGCAGGAGGTTGGACTAGATGGCCCTTGAGGTCTCTTCCAACTCTATGATTCTATGTTTCTGTGATTCTATGATTCAATTCATGCACAAGCACAGCTGTAAAAGTTAAAATGTATCTTGCACTGAACCTTAGCACTCCTGTATCTAGTCTGCTTTTACTTATACTCTGTGACAGGTCATTTGAAGGATGTGAGAGCCCTAGAGACTGGACTGCAGGATGGAGGCCACACTAAATGTATCTAGTTTGCTCTCCAGTGGCAGTGCCAAAATTGTCACTTATCTGATCAGGGTACATTTATCCTGCCTTCCTGCCTATTTATTCATTGCCTACTAGAAAATATGAAACCTATTTAACCATATAAATACATTGACTCACCCACTTTCATTGGTAGTCCTCTTATTCATAGCAGGCCAAACGTGTTCTCATTATCTGCTTTAACAGTGCATAAAATACCTGAAAGATGGTCTGTACATTTCCTTTAGAGAAATGTAATTTATTCCCATTCAGAAGAACTCTGCTAATGGACTAATAATTTGCACAGCACTGGCCACGTATACATGTTGGAGAGTTCTCCTACCAACCAGTTTTACTCTGTAGAGAAAGATCCATATTAGATATTTATGTAAATCAGTCTCACCATTATAAATAAGAATCATTTCCTTAATTAGGAAACAAAGAATGAGCTCCCCCTGCTGAATAAAGAAATGTAAATAAAATAAACAAAATCTATTAAACTGTATAAGCTTTTCACAAGGTACCAATCACATTCTCTTTACAGAAATGCAGTGGACAAAATGCGAAAGAAATTTAGACTCAAGATCCAATAAGATCTTGTTCCAATAAGATCCAATAAGATATGGGTTTTTTCTCATTAAAATAACACTTTTAAAAATGCCTTAATGTTCCCATAAAATCTAATAACAAGAGAAAGGCATGAAACAAAGGTTGTTTTCTTTCTCTATTGCTTTAGCAGTTAATGGAGTGCTTTAGCCACAGTGGTACACACAATAATGTTTCTGTTTGAGCCACTGCAGGTATAAACATTAGAAGCAACTCTTACAAAACAATACAGTCATCCCCTGCCATTTTGCAGTTCATATACTGCAGTCCCGGTATATCGCGGGACCATAGTATATGAAGGCAAGGGCCCCTGAGGCAAGCTGTGTGGGCCTGTTTGAGGCCTCCTGCACTTACCCCAGGCCTGGTGATGCCCCAAGCAGGCCTATGATAGGCTTCCCAGGCCTGTTGGAGCCCCCAAAAGTGGTTTCTGGAGAAACAGAAGTGGCTTCCGAAAACTGGAAGTGCTTTCAGGATTGCCCAAACCCACTTGTGGAGCCTCCAACAGGCTGTGAAGCCCATTGGAGGCCCATTTGGGGCAATGCCATGCCTAAGGCAAGTTCTAACCTGACCCAATATCTGCATATCATGGATTTTCATTTTTGACGGGTCGGGTCTGGTCCCTAACCCCTGCAATAAATGGGGGATTACTGTAACAACTTACTTATCTGTAGCCTTACCCACTTGGGAAATCTCAGGCCAGCACATACATGAAATTACTATTAGTGATGAGGTATTATTTCCTTTTCTTTCTGAACTCCAGCTCCCCAAATTTTCCAAATATTTTCCAAATATTTCCCAAAGTTAGGCCTTTGATCTGGTGAGTGAAACATACATGTCTGTAGGAAAACCTGAAAGTCTTCAAGATGACATAGTCAATGTCATCTCTGGGGCATTCACACAGCAATTCCTAGACATTATCATTATTTCCAAGCTCTGCTGGTGCATGGGGTTGGACAAAGGGGTGAGACATAAAAAATGAGAAATCAAGTTAGAACTCCTGTATAGCTCAGTGGTTTTGCTATGGCTGAGTGTGCCTCAACTGTAGGGGATGGAGTCAATTTTCCTGTATTTTATGTTATTGGAACTCCAGCTTCTATTATTAATTTATGTATTTATTTATTTGATATGCTTTATCTTATAACGTATTACTGGTACCATCATAATTACTATTACTGTTATTAATAGTTCTATTCACATTATGCATAGTGCACCAAACATTAGCTGGATTTATTTCCTTGAGCATCAAGTCATTTCCAAGGAACTATGATATTCATAGCTAGGGGGAGCATTTCTATGACATCACAGTTTCTCTGCAACCTATACTTGAACCCACAACCAAGTTTAAATGTGTTTATGAGTAATCTTGCCTTTCTCATCAGATTACTCATAAATGTGTTCAAACCATTTATAAGTTCCAACCTAGGCTGCAGAAAAAAATATGACACATCATAGAAAGCCTTTCCCTATTTATAGCAATTTCTTTAAAGTATGTGCTGTTCCAAGTAAGACAGCCTTCTACCGTTGGTGTATCCTGAGTTCATTTTCTAGTACTTAGTGTTCCATTGTGGCCTTTCCAGCTTTATGATTCTAGGATGATCATTTTAATGATTACAGCTAGAGATACACATGAATTAAAAAGGAAATTGCAAAATTCATTCAAAAACTGCTACTTCAATTTTATATTTGTACGATCTGAAACCCCCAACAAATACCAATTGATGAATTTTTAGTGACTTTTTTATTTGTCAATTTGTCAGACCATAAAATGTTCCCAAGGCACCTAATTTGCAGCTTAGCTTCCCCTGATGGTTCTCTACAATAATGCTAAGTATGGTGAAGATTAGGTTTCCTCAAGCCAGTTGCTCAAGGACACTTTCCTAGGGGGACCAATGTGTAGGTCTATAATTCAGTTGTCCGAAGTCTAATATTCACCAAACATGGAAGGATTGTAGTTGCAAATTTGTTGTCTATAGATGCCTGGGGGGGGGGGGCTTTTTGGAGTGCATAACTCAAGAAATCTGGAATCCAAATTTCATCAAGTTCATCAATTTCACCATTTTCACCAAGAGTCATAGGAAGCTTCCCTGCAAATCTGCTGTATCTAGGTTTCTTGTAGGTCACTATAGAAGGTTTAAAGTTTTTTTAAAAGTATGAATCAATTTATCAGAAAAAAAATCATAAATTTGTGTGTGATTTTTTTGACCTTGATGGATCACAAATCAGAATGAATCAAAAATTTTCTGATTGGTTCCCAACACTATTTACTGCTGCTGCTGCTGCTGCCTTTAAAATTATGGTTTTTGTCGGATCTTTTTAAACTGAAAAGTCTCCTTGTACCATCTAGTGGACAAAATGTTTTTTTTTTTTAAGAAGTGGCATGCAGGGCAGAAGTTGTGCTAGGGCTTAAGATGTCTAATTGTTGAAGATGAACACAAAAAGTAGGCAGACAAACTATTCATTTAAGGAGCTGTAATGTTCAGTCCCCATGGTCTGCGTATTATCACGTTTTCTTAGTAGCTAGGCTGTCAAGTATCTTAATAAAATGCATCACTTTTAGTTGCTTAAAGCAGAAATTAACACATGCAAAGAATATTCACCCATCATAGGCACAGAGACTCTAGGAGGCCAAACAGGAGAAGCCACTTCTCTCATTTCCTATCTTTTGAGACATTCTTTTAATCAAAGCATTGCTATGAGAATGTCTGTTTCACATGTTCCAGATCACTATTGTGGTCATGTTGTCATAACTAGAGAATCAGCTGCGAGTTTTATAACTTTCCAGCTCTTTGGCACACTTCCTGGCAGTTCAGTAATGACTATACTTACTCTTAATTGCCTTCACCACACTTACACAAGAGTTACATTTAGTTGAATTATTTCCTGGATTCTCTCTAATTAATCTGAAAGCAGCTGCTTTAGGACCTGGGCTGATTAATAGCAGCAAGACAGCTAAATGCCTTGTGGAAGGGAAATATTTCTGAAACATATGTACATACAGCTCCATTGTTGTCATCCTGGCACTAGTGATTCTGAGGTAAGCTATTTTCAGTTGAACATGTTGCCATCTCCTCAAATAATCAATTCTAGTTGAACTTCAGAACTGTATGAGCCTAATTAATCTTATGAAGGAACCCAGTTCTACAACATATGTTGAGCAATGTTTTCAAGACCTGCACTATAAATATATGAATTAGGCTTAAGCTGGCTTTGGCATGCATAGAATGGAGACTCGAAATCTCAGAAGAACTGCATAATTTACTCAAATCTTGAGTACCTATGGAAGCATCTTGGGTATGGAAGACATTGGAAATGTTTGGTTTTTGTTCCTCTTTGGTACAGAAACATTACATATAATATAGGTGGTTCCACAGAAGAATCTGTAAATCATACCTTTTCAGTTCCACCATCTATACACACACTTTAAATTCAAGACACTTTCTGACAAAAAAAGATACATGGTTTTCAGAAAAGAGATCTAAACCATTTCCATTAGAGATGGGCACAAAACAAAAAAAATTGTTCTGTTATTCGTTATTTGTTTCATTACATAAAGAAACGAATAACAAAAATTGTGATAAAATTGGAACGAACCCAACAGAACCACGAAAATTAGGTTTGTTACGTTTCGTTTTCGTTAATGGCGACACGCAATGAAATGAGCTGTTTTAAATTTTTAAAAAACGTCCTGAATATCCGTAAAAACCCAGCGATAATTATTTATTCTGCCTGATAATACCTACCAGGGGGTTGGGGTCCTTAAAACATTTATGTCTTTTCTCAGATCACTGTATTTTTTTCCTTTAAGGGGAGTTAGGGGACATCGACCCAAAATGGCTCCCAGATGCCTAACATTGATTTCTTGGGTATTAAAACACCCTGGACATCTGTAAAAACACAGCGATAATTATTTGAAATTATTACCTACCCGGGGGTTGGGGTCCTTAAAACTTCTGTTTTTGTCTTTCTCCCATCACAATATATTTTTCTCTTTTCCCTTTAACACAAAATGGATTCCAGCCATAAAATGGATGCAAGCCATGTGATGGGATCATGTAAATTCTTGGACAATTTCAACCAATAGCATGCCCAGGTTGCAGACTGGGTAGGTGTGGCAGCCACCGAGGGTATAAAATGCTTTGGCAGCCTCTGTCCTCCTTGCAGTCTGCAGTGGGAGTTAGGATAGGATAGCTGTCTCTGGGACTCGTTACTTTAGGCCAGCCAGACAGGTGTGTGTCTCTGTGTTCCTGCTGGCTGCAGCCTGGCTCTTAGGGGAGAGAAAGAAGAGATTTCTCCAGCAGCCTCCCTGTGTGCATGCATACCCTCCCCTGCCCCAAAGTGCAGTCACTCTGCAGCTGCCTTACACCCTGGGCAACGCCCACCGCTGCCTTTGCAGCCTCCCTGCGTACTTAGTCTATACTGTGTCTCTGGCAGCATCATTTGTTTAGTGTTTTCCCTCTGGTCTGGGGCGTTGGGGGACGTCCGTGCGCAGAAATGCTTTAAATCGCGCAAAAAGCGGGTAAAAACGAAAAATGAAAAAATGAAACAAAACAATTTTTTTAAAAAATTCACGAAAAATGAAAACGAATCGAAACAGGACCCACAAAGAAAAATGAAAAACTGAAACATCATTTTTTTATTCGTGCCCATCTCTAATTTCCATCTATTAAATTCATATAGTCCCCTGTAACTTGCTATCCCCATTTGCTAAGTTTGTATACAATGTATATTAAGAGAAGGCTTGTTACTCTTAAGACATAGCCTTTGAGGAAACAAGGGGACAGTGACATTTCCTTTTGTAGTGTGGGGGATGCAGTGAGTTCTTTGTTTGCTTGCTAAATGAAAAGTAGTCACAAGTGGTTGTCCAGAAAAAAACACTCTTCCCTCATTCGAGGAGGCAGCATGCCCACCAATAACTAAGATGCTGATCAACCTCAAGTCAGGTACACCCTCGGCCTGCATGAAAATAGGCCCTTATACTATCCGTTAGGATCCACCTCCACAACTGTGAAGGAGCTTTCCAAGTATACATCTAAGTGCAGGGCCTTCTTCCACATGCATGAGGAGTAGAGATGGGCACTAAACAATTTTTTTCATTTGGTTTTTTGTTTTTCATTTTGGGTCAGAACAAAACAAAAAATGAACAGATTTTTAAAGAAAAATGAAATGAAACAACCTGGAAATTTCCAGTTCATTCTGTTTCTCCCCCATACAGCTTATTGGAGGAGGGGAAGCACAGGGTCCCTTACTTGATGTCACCTCCGCCATTGCTGCTGAAGATCCACCACCACTGCTGCTGACAGAAACTTGTGAAAAGGGCTAGAGAGGCTGCTGGGAGCCCCTGTGGCAACCACCGTCACCACTGCCACTGACAGACCAGTGTGGAGAGGGCCAGCAAGGCCAATGGGAGTCCTCATGGCTACCACCACCACTGCTGCCACCGCTGCCCTGCACAGAGAGGGCAAACGGAGTCACTGAAAGGCCTTGCACTGCCACCACCACCACTGACTCTGCAGGAGAGGGTGAGCAAGGCCTCCGGGTGGCCTTGCCACCACCACCACCATCACCACCACCACAATCGGAGCCCCACCAGCTATCTGTCCAAGGAGGTGAGTACAAGCCCCCGGTGGGGAACAAAACATTTTGTTATTTTTGTATTTCATACAATTTATTTTTTGCAAAAATTCATATGAAACAGAACAAAATGAAATGCTGGGGAATGAAACAGAACAAAATGAAATGCGGGGGGGGGGATGAAACGGAATGAAACAAAACACCATTTTTCCATTTTGTGCCCATCTCTAATGAGGAGATATCCAGCAATCTTTTGGAAAATCTTAAGGACACGAGAAGATTTCTCTTCCTTTCCTCAAGTTAGCACCTGGTTGAATATAAAGAACAAGATAAACTGGGCTGGGAAGTGCTGAGCACATTTCCATAGAACTCAATACAGGCTTTATGGATGCTAGAGTAATATGAGTGCTTAACAAAAATTTATTTCTCGTCTAGAGTACTTTATTGTGGAATAACAATTTCAAAATAAATAAATAAATTATCAATAAGCTTTCCAGTATTAATGGTGCTTTATAATTAATATTCAAATATGCTTTCTTGGGGATCCAGAAATATATGGTATTATCTCAGAATGCAAGAGTGTATGTAAAATTTATTTTTAATTAAACAGAATTTGTTTAGTTCTTCATTATAGAGTCATTGTTCTAAGACTGGCACAGACAGAAAATCCTGTGTGTATGATTGGGGAGTGCTGTTCCATACCGGATGTAGTTATTTTTCTGATATGTGATAGGAAACTTGTATGTATATGCACAGCCACACTATATATACAGGAAACAGCTCACTGCAAACCTCTGGTGTAAAATAAATCTGCACCACTATTACACTTCACACACAGTTAATATTACCTGATCAGAGGTAATAAACTCATCCTTAAAACAAAAGTAGAGAAATTGTACCATATTAACTGTAATTGTTTAACATAGGCTTCTGCATTTTTATCTGTTTTATGCACCATGGATAGCTAGCTCTCTTGTGCCCAGGTTAATGGAGATCTGTAGGGATTGAAAGTTAGCTTCTTTTGTGCATTTGTGTGTGTGCAAACATTGTAGAGAAATTTAGATTTTTAAAATTAGCTAATACATCTTCTACTGCCTAAGAGGCAAAATACCATGTTAAACCACATTAACCAAAGAGTCAGTTTAATAATGTTATTTATTCCATTAACACATATGATAAAGCATTCACAGACACACGGTTCTAGCCAGAAAGCTGTTTTCACAAACAACAATGTACCTAGAGAACACAAGAACAAATGTGCTACACTGTAACAAAAGTGAGAGAAACAATGCAACTCTGCTAAAGTGCTGTTGTACTGATTTAGACCAGTGTTTCCAACTTTTGAGTAGCTCAGGTGTTCTTAGACTGCTAATTCTCAGAAATCCTGGCCAGATAGCTAGTGGTGAAGGCTGCTGGGAATTGCAGCCAAATAAATCTGGGTTACCCAAGGTTGGGGACCACTGATTTTGACCAGTGAATCTCATCCACCTTATTTGTTATTGTTATGCACTGTCAAGTTCTTTCTGACCTATGAGTGACTTCCAAAAATTCTGATTGCCAACAGTTTTGTTCAGACCTTCCAAACTCAAGACTGTGGTTTCCTTTATTGAATCAATCCAATAAAATGGTTCAGCATATAGACAAATGTGTACTGGATTTCACTGGAAAATATTGCTCGAGGCACAGTAAACAGATTTCTAATGACCAGGTCACAGTAAGGGGACCACGTATCTACTCATGACTTTGGTATGTAAGTAGTAATAAATCAACTTTACTCCAACAGTACTTCGTCAATTATAGTCAATGATGGGATGACAGAACAGATTACTTTAGGCCGAGGAACGAGACAGGGTTGTCCTTTGTCACCAGTTCTGTTTTGCATAGTCATAAAGCTATTCGCAAATGCAATAAGGGATGATGAACTAATCAAACGTATGGGGATGGAGGGGAAAATTAAAATTAGTTTATTTGCGGATGATGCCTTGTTAATAAAAAAATCTGTTAGAAAATATACCAAGAATAAAGTCACATTTAAAGGAATTTGGTGAAACAACTGGGCTATGTGTAAATTGGCAAAAATCAGAAATTATGTTGTTTAATCATGATAAACAAGATATGGAGGAGATTTCAAACTATGGATTGAACGTCTGCAAATACATCAAATATTTAGGGATACTTTTAGACAAAGATTTGCTTAAGACCAAGGAACGGAATTATATCAAATTAAAGGAAGAGATTAGAAATAAATTACAAAAATACTCCAAATTAAATCTATCATGGTTTGGTAGAATAGCATTGGTAAAAATGAAGATACTTCCCAAAATTAACTTCCTTTTTAGAATGCTACCCATTCAGTACACAGAAGCTGAAATTAAAGCTTATCAAGATCTGATAAACAGATATTGTAATGGTGGTAAAAAAGCAAGAATAAGTAAAAGCTTCTGGTTATAGATCTCAAAAGGAAGGAGGCATAGGTATACCTAACCTTAGAAACTATTACACAGCTAACCAGATTAGTTGTGTGGGGGAAGTATTATATAAACTTGAAAAATTAATGTGGTGGGAACTTGAATCAGATGAGCTAAATGGAGATATAAATAAACACTTGTTCAGTTTCCCCCCAAAAGATATCAAATTAAAAACCCACTCCTGAGTTCCCTATTAACCACTTGGACAAAGTATAGAAGGAAATTGGCACCGGAAGGATCCCCTCTCGGTTTGGTGATAGATCAGGAAAATTTCCCCACGAATATGAAGAAATATGGAGAATTATTTAAAACAATGAACGTGGCAAGATTAAAAGAGTGGATTAATAAAATGAGAACAAAGCAGGAAATTAAGCGCACATTACAAGCCAAGGATTTAACTTGGTTGAATTATGCCCAATTTGAAAGTTGGACAAAAGATTGGATAAGGAGAAATACACAACTCAGAGAATACACAAAGTTTGAACAATTCTTGTTAACATATGAACCAGAGAAAGGAACTACAGGGAAAGGAGTGGTAGGTAAAATATATAAAATAATTGAGGACTCACCAGAGGAAAGGGAGCAAGTCACAATAAGAGAGGTTTGGAAGCAAGACATAGATAAAGAAATAAAAACATCTCTGTCTACAGTGCAAACGTTTTATTGTTAAATCAATTTAAAAAGTGATTTTTTTTAACAAAAAATCCAAGCTCTTGGGACTAGGAATATCATCCCTTGAAACACAAATGCTCTTTATCTAAATGTATGATTACTGCTATGTCTAATTTAATTGGTTCTCCAAAGAACTGGGATGTTTATCACACCAAAAAGCATGTCAATAATCAAACTGTGAGATAAATTCAAAAAACCCTGCACGCATAAGAGGCTACTCAGTGGTTTGGTGACTGGGTTGAGGAATTAGGATTCATGAAACCTGGGTTTAAATCCCTGCTTCGCCATGATAAACTCTCTGCAGGGTATTATACTGGTAAAACCATTCCTCAAATACTATATCTCATTAACCCTAAAAGTCTACCTAGGATTGCTAAAAGTCAGATTAGAAGAGCAAGATGACTACAGAAGAAAATGAGGTGATGCTTTGTATCTGAGGATGAAGATATAGATTGTGCCATTTCAACTCTGATTCTGCTCTCTCATGATACCAGGCATCATCAATGGCAAAAGTTATTTTGTGATTCAATTTATTCTATTCTTCAGTAATAAAATAGCAAATAGCTGACATTTCCATCTACATTTTTTCTTTGGATAGCATAGTGAAGATTTCTGGGTTTTAAAGTATGTGTACCATTATTTGATTCTTCAGCCCAAAAGCATAGTGTTAAGAAATGTCTTATAAAGCCAGCCAGTCGCCATGTTAATCTGTGAGAACACACACACACACACACACACACACACACACACACACACACACACACACACACACACACACACACACACACACACACACAGAGAGAGAGAGAGAGAGAGAGAGAGAGAGAGAGAGAGAGAGAGAGAGAGAGAGACTATGACGACAACAACAACAACCAGCTGACATTTTAAAAACTTTTATATTTTGAGCTTCAGATTCTTCACGTCTGAAGAAGTGGATGAGTTCAAGAAAACTCACACTAAAATAAAGCAGTTACTTTTTAAATTGCTGCCACAATACTTTAGTTTAGATAGATGAAACCTTGTTTCTTTTGTTTGTTTGTTTTGGTTTTCTACTGTTATCTGGCTAGAGCAAGCTATATACTCACTTTAGATGACAATGAATGCAGTGACAGTGGACTCGAGAGAAGCTTGTTTATCACAATACATATGCACATCATCAGGTTTCAATCTGTCCTTGTCACTAAGAGCACCTAAAGTCTATTTAGGATGATGAAAACACTTCCTATATAGTCAAGAGGGTAATCCTGGCTACTCAGACATCACGCAGTTAGCAATGTTTAGCCTACCATAACGATTCCCCGCTACACCCAATCCAGGTATTATCTTCTAGTTCAATGAAACATTTTATTGAAAGTGGGTCATGCTATATTTCAACTGTGTTTATAAATAAAATATTGTGTTGACACAGGTGACATGAATGGAAGGAATATATTAAGCCGACTATAAAAATGTTTGAGTCTAATTCATATAAATCAAATGAGGTCTTTTGAAAGCAAAATATTTTCCATTGGCTTATTTAAATACATTGCTACTGTACTGCATAGAACCTTTGAAATTGTCTGTCTGTGAATTCTGTACAGTAGAGTTACACAAATTAAAAATCTGGGCATTTTAACAAGTAATTTCACTCTGAGTATGTGAGTGACAGAGAAAGTTTTTTCTCTCCTTAGCAAGTTTTTAAAATATGTCCAACTATAATGCATTTAAGATCTAAACAAACCTAGATTTTTATACATAGCACTGAATCTGTGCCATCTAACAGAAATGACCATGGACAAGTCTGAGCAGGATGCTTTTTGTTATACATGTTTTCTATAAATAAAAAAAATACTCAATAAATGCTATGCCCCAAACCACCCAACTCAACTTGGGTTCAAAACCAAAGCCATCAAAGTAGTCTACTTCCCATTTTGGAAGGGGTCCAGTTCCGAAATGAAACATGGTAGCACAGCTGCTGTCCCTGCACAGCTCCTGATTGGCCAGCACCAGGGAGAGTGAAAGATGACATGTCAGAAGCTGCTTCCTCGTTGAAACTTTAGCCCCACATGACCCAAAACAAGGTAAGAGATTGGTTGATTTCATTATGTAAGGTGGGTCCCACTACCTAACAGCAGCTTTGCTGCCATATTTTATTTTGGAACCGGACCCCTTCTGAAATAAAACACACATAACTAATACATACATACATGCGAAAGTAATTAATGTGAACCAAACTGAAGAAAACACACTTTTACCATCACAATGATACTTCTTAAGCACAAAGAAATGTTCCACTGGATCCTCTGAGAGTATCTAAAATCCATACCTTGTTCCATATCATAAATCAATACAGTGACCCCCCCACCTATTGCGGGGGTTGGGGACCCAACCTGTCCCATGATAATTGAAAATCCGTGATATGCAGATGTAGGTCAGGTTGGGTCTGGGGGCCCTAGGTGGGGGCCCTTGTACTTACCCCCAGCCTGGCACTGCCTCAAATGGGCCTGGGAGGGCCTTCCCAGGCCTTCTGGAGGCCCCAAAAGGGCCTCCCGCAAACCAGATGTGACTTCTGGTAAACTGAACATGACTTCTGGTTCATAGGGAAGCCATTTTGGGGCCTCCAGAAGGCCCAGGAAGGCCCTTGCAGGTCTGTTTGGGGCAGCACCAGTCATGGGGTAAATATGGGAGGCCTGAAACAGCCTTTCCTCCTTACCCCAGGGGGCTTTTTTCATATACCATGGTCCCACAATATAGCGGGACTGCAATATATGAACCGCGAATGGGCAGGGGACCACTGTACCTTGTTTCTGAAGAATAAGCATTCTTCCCCTTTATCTGAGGGCTAACTAGCATAAATTCTACATTCATCTGAGGAGAACCTTCAAAACCTTGGCAATCTTTAGATCTCCGTGCTGCCATTCCTACCACCCCTTTTTTGTATCTAGTTTTGTAGCTCAAGATGTATCACACCTTTCTGGGTAGGGGCTCATTTTTAAATGATCAATAGATCCCTGCTTAAACTGGGAAAGCAAGGAATGTGTACTGCAAATGCACAAACAAGGCAGAAAAGCAATCCACCACAATTGTTGACTCAAAGGTTCTATCCGAAAAGTAGGAGGAAAAAAGCTTAATGTTTGCAGTATGTGAAAGGACAATATTGTGAAAGAGATAAATGATCTTCACAAGCTTTCCGAGAAGGCCATATAAATAACAAATGGCAAATATAATTAACAGCCTAAGAGGAGAAAATGGAAGTTATTTCACATGGCCTGTTTGAGCAATAATCGACATGCTCTTTTAAAAAACAAACAAACCAGGAACAGAGAGGAGAGAGGATAGCAAAAATGTAACAGTATTAGTCACATGGCTATGTTATAGATTGGGCTTCTGTCAATAAAGATTACCAGAAAAAGCAGTAGTATCTCAGGCTATGTTCATATGGTTGAAATCCCTCTGCAGTATCCCTCATTGATTTCAATTTTGTTTTTTGGGGTTAAGACATTGCACATTCCATACTGGATGTTTATTTGCTTCCCAACCATGCTATGTCCGCCTCAAATCCCACCCGAGAGGAAGCTACTACTACTTTTGTTCTACAACTAATTGTGCATTAATTTCAGTTTGCTATCCTGTGCCAACTACTGTACTAGAATAATTCTGTACACATATGGTATTTGCTTCTCTTGGTTTTATTCCATCTCCCCATTTTTTTAATTGAGCAGAGAGTCAATGCTTTGTTCTGTCTATGGTTACAGTAAGCCTGGTTATAAATAGTAAACATTAAAGAAGAAGAGAAGAGCTACCAGCCCCTAAGGTGGGTGTTCAGACAACAATACTTTGTCTACACATTGATGCATCATTATTTATAATTGTGTTTTTAAAAGGGGAAGCTGGGTAAAAGAGAAATGCCAATAAATTGTAAGGACCATGTTGTGTGACAGGGGTATGGACAGAGACTAGCAGACCTTATTTTCTTATATATTGTGACACCCTCAAAAATGTCTGAACTCTTATCATACAATATAAGTCACGTGATATCAGCATGTGCCCACAGCTGAAATGTGGGAAACTAAAGGCACAATTCTTGTGTGTGAGCACAGCTTCCAACTACTACTCAGACACAGTGTTTTGATGGGAAATTTCAAATATCCTGTCTTCTCTAATGGTTCATTCTCTTCCAATTGGACTTGGATTGGACAGCTGTTCAAGCAACAACTGTCCTCTGACAGCTATTCAAGAATGGTATTGTACAGATGAACACGCACAACTATTTTTAATTTTTTAAAAAATTAGTATTTTATTATTCAATCATCCTAACATATCACATTTATCAGTTAATTTCTAAAAAGAAATTCAGTTATCATTCACCATACTGTCTGGGTGTACTTTGTATTAATTACAACGTGTCTCAATACCACCTAAAGCATTACTCCTTCTCTCAAACCAATCACAAAATCTATTCTATGTCAAATAGTACTTAGAATCCTCTTTAGAAGAACTTTTAGCTATCCTAAATTAAAACCTTCCAACTTGGAACACACAAGGAGCTTAGACACAAAAGAAATATTACATTCATATTCTATTAAGGATGAACTTTATAACACTCAGCATGACTTGTACCAAAATAATGCCTTGAAATAAATCAGATGCTGAACTTTATCTTTTTTTTAAAAACTAGACTCTTCTTCTTGCACTTACTTTTATCCCAACCTTGCATGCTGTGATTTTCTACTAACCCATGATACATCTTTCTCTGAGGTTCTCAAGCGTCCAGTGTGCACAGTAAGAGTCCTTAGTGTTGTTAGCTTCTCTGTAATCCACAGGCTATGTGGCATGCTGAGTTTCTAAAAGCAGAAGGTGGCCTTCACTCTGAAAGAAGTCAACTAAGGTGCAGTTACAATCACTGTTTCCTTTCAGTGGTTTCTATAATTCATCTGACTAGCTCCAGTACCATGGATTTATTTTAATCTGAATGGTTTTATATGTTGCAGCTTATATAGGCAAGCATTACATGCTGGTAACATAATGATAATAACAATTTAAAACATTCAACAAAAGGGAGTTCTATATATTCACTTGAAGATTGTCCTGCTGTAACACAACTAGAAGCACAATGACTTCAGTACAGTTAAGGATATCATGAAGCAATCTCAATACATTACTGATTTTGAAGAGATGGGCTGTTTTGACACTTCAAAAACAGCAAGGAGTTTTACAATGTTTTAAATACAAAATAAAATTATTTGGCATAATTCTGTTATTTAAATATCATTTTTTTAAATTTGCATCCTCTTTTTTATCCAGCATATTCAAGACAGCATGTAGGGTAATCCTTCTCACTTTTTCCTCAAATCTATTAGGTAACTAGTATGTAATTAACTTGAGGTTTTAGCCTTCTGAAACTCAAAATCTTTATATCAACACACCTGCCTTCCTGTTCTCAGCTCTTTCAAAGAAAACAAGATAGGTTGTGTTTCTTAGAGAAGGACAGTTGGTACAGGAAAGGTGACAGAAGTCCTATTCTTGGCTAAAGGAGCCATAGCTGATCCTTTCAGCTCTGGTGAACAAGGACAGGAAGAAATGTGAGGGGAAAGGAAGTGACAACAGTAGCTCTAAGATTTGTTGTTGTTTTTCTTAAACTCACATACTGTCTTTGTGAAAAATTGGTACACTGGGCAGTATACAACAGAGAAAAGAAATATAAATTATAAAATTACATTAAAATATTAGACTATCCCAGAGATAAGCACATAAACCAAGATGGCGACAAAATAAAAATGTCAAAGCATAAAGTACAATAGTCTCCGCCTCCTCCACTGTACCAATTTATTGGGATAACCTCAACAAAAGCTTCTCTAAACAACCCTGTTTTTAGAAGCTTTTAATGCCCTGAGCACATCCAGTCTTGCCTGATCTCAGAAGATAAGCAGGGTCAGGGGCTGGCTAGTAGGAAATATAGGAAAACCTATTGTTACTGTTTTGGGTAATACCTGAATGACGCACTACCTATTATGTGTCTCTCATATGAATCTATAGGATCACATAGACTTTGTGTTTATAATCACATATAACCTTGTGTGATTACATTGACACTATGCTTTCAATGTTAGTTTCCATCACTCATAACTTTACATGGAATTTTACTCTCCTTTTAATTGCCCGCATTTTCTTGCAGCATTAATGTAATGTTTTCTTATAATGTTTTAAGATGTTTCTCAATTCCCTCTTTTCAATGCTTGAATGTGTCTTAATTGTACTGAACTATATATTTTTTCTCATTACTGTAAGCCGCCTTGGGCCCTTTTCCAAGGAAAAAGGGGTAAAAATACTCTGAAATAAAATAAAATAAAATAAAATAAAATAAAATAAATAGTACTTGGATGTATGACCACCCGGGAATACCAGGTGCTGTAGGCACCTTGAGTGGGAACTGGCAAGCCATTCCAGTATTCCTGCCAAGAAAGCTCCATGGACATAGGTCACAAAGAGTTGGTCACAAATGTAATGAAACAGCAGCAGCAGCAACAACAACAACAACAACAACAACAACAACAACAACAAACAACATGATGTGGATGTAAGGTGCCTGCTGTAACTTCTGCAGGAGAGCATTCCACAAGCGGGGGTACCACTGCTGAGAGAAAGAGGTTTCTAGTTTATTTTTAAGGACTTCTCAAGAGGTCAGTACCTGCAGGCATGAGGTCTGTGAAGAATGGGTCAGATGGGTAGCCAAACTGGGCAGAAGATGTTCAGACAGGTAATGAGATTATAAACTTTTAGGGATTTAGAACCAGAACCCTGGCATAGTGCAGGCAAACTAGAAATGGGCTGATATATTCGGATTTCCTCACCCTAACAATCAATCTGACTGATGCATTCTGCACCTCCTGAGGCTTCTATGCATTCAAGGGGAGACCCATGTAGAGTGAATTACAGTAGTAAGTTTTCAAACTATCACTATGTCGATCAGTGTTGTTAGGGACCTGCCATCTAGGTAGGCATGCAGATGGGCTATTTATTGAACTTGGAAAAAGCAGAGTGCACCACAGCAGAGACTTGTTGTTTCATGTTCAGGGCCACCCAGAATGCACACATAAACCTTTATGGGGGGTTAGTTGCCCAAATTTAAGGGACATACCCTCCCAGGAAGGTAGATAAACCCCTCCCAAAAAAACACAAGTTCCATCTTGACCAAATTCAGTCTCAGCCTGTTCTTCCTCATCCAATCCAGAACTGCAGCCATGCAGCTTTCAAGCCCCCAGACAGTGATCACTGCTGATGATATCAAGGAGAGATGGAACTGTGTATCATTCACATATGATATAAATCTCCAAATCTCCTGATGACCTCTTCCAGCATCCTTACATAGATGCAAAACAGTGTTGGGAATAAGATTGAGCCCTGAGAAACCCCAAAGTTGAACAGTCACAGTGTTGCCGAAATATCCTCAAGCTCCACCCAGGGCTGGCGCGTCCATTAAGGCGAACTAGGCTGTTGCCTGGGGCACCAAATGGGCAGGGGGTGCCAAAATGGACAGGGGGCACCACTACCCCCCACCACCGCTGGCTAGCCTGCTGCCCCCCGCCGCCACCCCGCCACTGGCCACCACCGCCACCGCCCACCCCCCGTGTCCCCCTGCCCACCGCCTAGGGCACAAGAAACCCTAGCACCGGCCCTGGCTCCACCCACACTGCAATATGAGGTCAAAGAAAGGTGATCACAGATCAGAGCAGGCAAAGGGATATCTAGGAAGCCTGAGGAATTCCTCCCCCCTCCTATCATCCTTATCCAAAGTCATGTATCTTGTTAATTTATTCATTCACTTCCAGTAAGTGAGTTATGTGAGGATGAGGGATAATGAATGGCCTAAAGTGTCACCACGAATGCCAAAGCTCAGTGGCACTAGAATCAAAATCCTCCAAATCTCAAATTGGTATTTTCATCACTACACCACAAGAGCACTACAATTACTTGGAAGGTGATTGTAATAGTAGACAGTTTTATAACTGTTCAAAAGAAGAATATAACTTTTAATAAATCATTAAAGGTTATATTCCCAAGAAAATCAAAAGCATACTTGTCCCCATGCCTGCTTCACTACCTAAAGATCAAGATGACATTCTAAAGAATACTTCAAGTAATAGGAATTCTCCAGATGCTTTGGATTTGATCCTTACACTTGTTGTTAGCATGTGATCCTAACATCAGCAAGTTTCTGAAATATTTGAGAACAATATTCCCAAGAACAAACAGATATAGAAAGAATGCTTTATGCTGTGCAACAGTCCTAGGTATATTTTGGCATGCTTTCACATTAAACCAAAGACAAGCAGGAAGAAATATCAATAAATTCTCAATGGGATATGAATAATTCTTTTCATTGACTTCAGTGGGAAAGTGACTTAACCCAACTTGCTTGCCTTTTAATGCAAATCAGTTTATATGATTCCACATCACAGCCTGCTGCTGTACGTTTATGCACATTATGCTAAATGACAAAACACAACCTTGCAGAAAATCTCTTATTGCCTAGTAAATATGCATTGTGTACCAAGGATGCATCTACGTTAGGTAGAATCTGTTGGGCCATCCTTATGCTTACCAGACTAATATTGTATATTTGTTTACTATTTAAAGCAGTAGTGATCAACAATTTTCTTAAGCATCACAAACTACAACATTCTCCAAAAGAAAAGAAAAGAGTCATCTATCATACTGACACATAGTAGACGAAATGAAGGAGGAGGAGGAGGAGGAGGAGGAGGAGGAGGAGGAGGAGGAGGAGGAGGAGGAGGAGGAGGAGGAGAAGAAGAAGAAGAAGAAGAAGAAGAAGAAGAAGAAGAAGAAGAAGAAGAAGAAGAAGAAGAAGAAGAAGAAGAAGAAGAAGAAGAAGAAGAAGAACAGGAAGAAGAGCACAGCTTTCTCGGGGCCACACATGCTGGCTCTACTGAAAGGTGAAACTGCAATATTTGAACTCCCCAATCTCTGGTGCCACAACCAAATACTTAAACCATTGATATAAGTTTCTAAGAAATTGGTACTAATTTCAGCAGCTGCAAACTTTTAAAACATCTGCTGAAGAATGAGCGCTCTGGGCTTGTCAGCAATACTGCAGGCTCATATTGTCATCAGCTCTTCTTAAATTACATAAGCAATTCCTCCACTTCTCTTGGCTGATGCCAGCAACAATTCTTGTTCCACTCTCGGGCTAATGGAATCTCTTAAGATTAATGCTAGTCACAGAACAGGCTAGGGTGTCTGCTATCCTGAGCTTACACTTATGGAGATTGTGAGTTCTCCTTTCCAAATTAAACAGAATTGCCTGCAGCAAATGCAATTTAATATCACTAGCCCATACAAGTCAGATAATCAGGGCTGGATATTGATTATATGTTTACTCCTTAAATAAAAACAACAACCACATGAAACAAATGCCAGACGGTAGCTCTGTATTTTGCATGTTCCACAAAGAGCACATACTGTATATATGCATGAGCCATGTCAGAGACAAATATCTTAGGAAGCAGTTTTGATATGAAACATCACTCCTCTGACTAGAACTAGGGATCTGAGAAAAATGTGTTCTACTTCTAAAAATCGTTTCAACCAATCTACACCTGTCAGACAGAACACAAATGGCAGTCAAGAAGTCAAATGGTTCTGACGTTACAATGTGATCTGCAGGAAAAGAAACACTAACAACATGTAAAAAGTTTGGCATGCACACATTTGAAAAAAATGGGTGGGGTGGGATGGGGGACAGCATAGAGGCTTCTAAAATGTACCCAAGGTTTAGCCTCTTTGCTTTTAGAAAATATAAAAAAGGATAAAGATGGATTTAGCAATGAATGCCACTGGAAAGCAAGAAAGTCATCCATACTATGTGAATGGAAGAGTGTGAAGAAAGTCAGAGAAAAATTAACTCATTTGAAATGTGGTGTTAGTATAGTTATGAAAGCCACAAAAGCAGAAAAGTGAGTGAATGCCTGAAACTCACTTGAGCAAAAATGTGTAACCTAAAGCTATTATACCATGAGTAGATAGATAGATAGATAGATAGATAGATAGATAGATAGATAGATAGATAGATAGATAGATAGATAGATAGATAGATAGATAGATGAAAATACAGAAATGACCAGAAAAGACAACGTTGCTGGGAAAAGCAGGGTAAACCAATAGACAAAGAGGAAGATCTAACAGGAAATAGCTTCCTAAAAGCCAGAGCTTTTAGTTTCCAAAGAAGAATTTAATTTTAAATTAATTTAAATTTAATTTAAAATTAATTTAAAACTTAGCAATTTTGCTAAGAAGGTGGGGCAACAAGAATAGAGAATAACGTCATCTGAAATGCTCTTGGTTTGCAAGACCCGAGCAGAGCTCTTAATGATTGGACATTTTGGGAATCAGTAACTTAGAGTGAAAAGGCAGCAGGAAAGTGGGCCTACCTCCAGTCTCCCTTAACTTCACCCGAACATACTAGTTGCATGCTGCAGCTTCCCTTGGGTGTTGTTGTGGCTCTCGCCTTACTCACAAATAAACTATACAGAACATGCTTTGAGATCATGCTCAACCACAAAGCTAAATGCCATAGTAATTTCACAGCTTAAGTAAGCTTCTCTATTTTTTAAAAAAATATTTTTAAAATATGTTCACAGGAAGGAGTTAAATTTTTCCAGTAAGAAGTTAAATATATTATTTCATAATCATTGATTGGGGTTGTGAGTGGCAGGGTCAAAAGTCAAGTCCATTTAGAATGCTAGCAATTTATAAGGAAGCCAGCAAATCATAGTTTACCTTGCTGTAAGATCACTACTCTAAGTGTGAATTAGAGCCATGAATGCTTGAATTTTGTCAATTTTTTTAAAAAGTGCCTGCTACTAACTTTTTTTGCCAGATGTGCAACTTTTAAAATTTGTTTGATCTGTTTAAATCAGTTTTAGCTCAAATGTCACTTGCTGCTGCAGGAGGGTAAAACAGTGTTGTTGTTGTTGTTGTTGTTGTTGTTGTTGTTGTTGTTGTTGTTGTTGTTGTTGTTGTTGTTGTTATAATTTAAAGTCCCTTTGCCTCAATGTTCCCAAATTCGGCGAACAAGAACAGACGCTCTGCCAAATCTGTGCTAAATTTGGTGCTGGTCCAACATCTAGTTTCATAATTATTATTTTTTGGGGGGACAACCCTATTTTTTGAGTTGGCCTACATCAGTGTTCCCCAACCCCCGGGCCGCAGACCGGTGCCGGTCCGTGGATGAATCGGCACCGGGCCGCCGCCGCGCCACCCCCACCGCACTCGCCCCCCCGCCGCCGCAACCCCCAAGCGACCCCACCCTGCCGCGACCCCCAATCGTCCCGCCGCCGCAATCGCCCCGTCCTGCCGCCGCACCGCCCCGTCCGCCCCGCCGCCGCGCGCGCGACCCCCGCCGCAATCCCCCGCACCGTCCCCCGCCGCACCGCCCCGTCCCGCCGCCGCCGCCGCGCGCCATCGCCCCGTCCCGCGCCGCCGCCGTGACCCCCGCCGCTGCAATCCCCCACACCGTCCCTGCCGCCGCCGCGCACCGCCCCGCCCGCCGCTGTGACCCCCGCCGCTGCAATCCCCCGCACCGTCCCTGCCGCCGCCCCGCTGCAATCGCCCCGTCCCGCCGCCGCCGCGATCCCCCGCAATCGCCCCCGCCCGCTGCCGCTGCCGCGACCCCCACAATCATCCCCGCTGCCGCCATCGCCCCCCCCGCCGCGCCCGCGCGCCCCCCGCGCCCCGTCCGCCCCGCCGCCGCGACGACCCCCTGCTGCCGCGCACCGCCCCCACCGCGCCCCCGTCCCGCCGCCGCGACCCTCTGCACGCCCGTCCCGCCGCCGCGCGCGACCCCCACAATCGCCCCCGCAACCGACCCGTCCCACCATCGCCGCCGCCGCGACCCCCGCACGCCCCCGCCCCGCCAGAAAGAAAGAAAGAAAGTAAGGAGGGAGGGAGAAAGAAAGAAAGAAAGAAAGAAAGAAAGAAAGAGAAAGAAAGAAAGAAAGAGAGGAGGGAGGAAGGGAGGGGGGAAGAAAAGGGAAAGAAAGAAGGGAGGGAGAAAGAAAGAAAGAGAAAGAAAGAAAGAAAGAAAGGAGGGGGAGGGAGGGAGGGGGAAGAAAAGGGAAATAAAGAAGGGAGGGAGAAAGAAAGAAAGAAAGAAAGAAAGAAAGAAAGAAAGAAAGAAAGAAAGAAAGAAAGAAAGAAGGGAGGGAGGGAGGGAGGGAGGGAGGGAGGGGGGGAGAAAAGGGAAAGAAAGAAAGAAGGGAGGGAGGGAGGGAGGGAGAAAGAAAGAAAGAAAGAAAGAAAGAAAGAGAAAGAAAATGAGGAAGGAAGGAAAGAAAGAAGGGAAGGAAGGAGGTAGAGTGGGAGGGAAGGAAGGAAGGAAAGAGAGGGAGGGAGAGGGAGAGAAATAAAGAAAAAAGAAAGAAGGGAGAGGGAGGGAGGGAGGAAAAGAAAGAAGGGAGAGAAAGAGGAAGGAAGGAAGGAAGGAAGGAGAGTGGGAGGAAAGAAAGAAAGAGGGAGGAAGGGCGAGAGGAAAGAAAAGAAAGAAGGGAGGGGGGGAGGGAGGGAGAAAGAAAAGGGAAAGAAAGAAAGAAAGAAAGAAGGGAGGGAGGAAGGGAGGGAGGAAGAAAGAAAAGGGAAAGAAAGAAAGAAAGTAAGGAGGGAGGGAGGGAGGGAGGCCTCATGTCAAGGAAGGGCGAAGGGTCCCAAGACCTCACGGTGGCTGGGTAGCCCCCAGGGGAAAAATGCGAGGAAGTAAAAACAGTGTTTCCTTGCAGCGATGCCAAGGACTCATCACACAACACTGGCCCTTCGGCTTGAGTACGGAGATGAGCACCGCCCCCTAGAGTGGGAAACGACTAGCACGCATGTGCGTCAGCGGCCGGGGGGGGGCATTTACATTTTTTATCTTATTAAATCAAAACAAGCGGGCCAGGGAAAAATTATCAAGTATTTACCGGTCCACGGTGATAAAAAGGTTGGGGAGCACTGGCCTACATAATGAGTCGGCACACTATATTGGTAACTTCCTGGGCACCAATAATAAATATGTATGTACGGGAAAGCTCTACTAGCCTCAGTGGAACTTTTTTTGAATCAGTATACACAAGATTTCACTATGTGGCACATTTTAAAATAAATTTATTAGTTCAATAATTCAAAATGTTTTTATGATTTGAATTATTATTATTAAGATAAATTGATATTTTATCCACATTTTATTGGATTAACATCACCATTTTATTCTGCACTCCAGCCCTATAAAAGAAAATTTATTTTACAATATGCCAACATTTACAATAATGTCATCATAACAATCGTGTTGTTTAAACATTTTATTGCTTGCTATCTTACTTTTTCATATATATGTATGTATGTATGTATGTATGTATGTATGTATGTATGTATGTATGTATGTATATATATATATATATATATATATATATATATATATATATATATATATATATATATATATATATATATATATATATATATATATATATATATATATATATATGCATGTTAGGTGGATTCGGTTTCTTCCCGTGTAGAAATCTGGTTGTTTTGGCGACGTTTGACGAGGTCTCACTCGTCATCTTCAGGCTGGTGTTCTGGCTTCTTTCTTCTTGAAGCAAAGTGTGGTCTCAGTTGAAGTCCTTCTATAAATACTGCTGGGGGTGTGGTTTGCTTGCTCTGTTGCTGATTGTAGGTTCCTTTGTTCCTTTGTTCTTTTGTGATCTGCTGTGTGGCTGAGGCGATCGTTAAGGGATTAACTGCTGATGGCTGTTTAGATGGCTGTTTACATGCTGGTGGGTTAGATGGCTGGTAGGTTCTGGCAGTATCCTGGGCTTTGGTGGAGTGGGGTCCTGTGTCTTGTGAATTCATTTTGGTCTGGCTACGTGTCTGTGGTCTCCCAATGTTTTTTTGGGGTGTGTGAGTGTGCTCCATGTGGTGACTGGAGTGGGGTGCCGCAGTAGATGGTGCAGTCGTGGTTTTGTTATTGGATGGTGGTTTCGTTTCATCTGTGGGAAGGGTCTGGGTTTGTGTTTGGTGTGGATGGAAGGTGGTGGCATCTTGTGTCCTTTTGGACCTGGTGTCAGTCTTTGTGACAGAGGCTCGTCTGTTGACCAGGGCTAGTTTCAGATGTCAGGCAAGCGGGAGGTGTCATCTCGTTTATTCATGTTGTTTGGGTGTTTCTCTATTTCAATGGCTTCCATGATTATTCGACTGTTGAAGTGTTCAGTTTTGGAGATGAGTTTGGTTCTTTCAAAGTCAATTTCATGACCTGTTGTTTTTATGTGCTGGAAGAGAGAGGAAGATTTTTCTTCTTTTTGACTGCGTTCTTGTGTTCTGCGATGCGTGCGCTTATTCTCCTGTTTGTTTGTCCGATGTATGTGGCTGGACAGACTTTGCATGGTATTTCGTAGACTCCTTGGTTTTCTAGCTCAATCTTGTCTTTGGGGTTTCTTAAGATGTTGGCTATTTTTTGGTCGGTGCAAAAGGCTGTCTTGATATTGTGTTTGTGGAGAATTTTGCTGATTTTGTCTGTGGTGCCTTTGATGTAAGGGAGGAGGGCGGTGCCGTTGTTCTCTTCTGTTTCTTGGTTCTTGGGGGTGTTTCCTTTTGGATTAGTTTGGTGATGGTGTTTTTTTGGAATCCGTTCGCAATTAAAACATTCGAGAGAGTGTGTAATTCAGTTTTTAGGTGGTCTTTGTCAGCGAGGCGTTTGGTTCTGGAGATGAGGGTTTTTGCTACGGAGTTGATCTGTGCAGGGTGGTGGTGTGATTGTGCATTTAAGTAGCGGTTTGTATGTGTTTTTTTCTGGTAGATGGTATGTCCTAAGGAGCCGTCGGGTTTTTGTAGATTAGGACGTCCAGGAAGGGAAGTTGGTTGTTGGCTTCTATTTCCATAGTGAATTGTATTTTGGGGTGTAGGCTGTTGAGATGTGTGAGGAAGTTGTTCAGTTTATCTTTCCCGTGTGGCCAGATAACAAAGGTGTCGTCAACATATCTGAGCCAGAGTTTGGGTTTATGTTCGGACTTCTGTAACGCGTTGGTTTCAAAGTGTTCCATATATAGGTTTGCGATGACCGGTGAGAGGGGTGATCCCATGGGTGCTCCTTCTATCTGTTTGTATCTTTGTCCATTGTGGATGAAGTATGTGTTGGTTAGGCAGTGGTTGGTCAGATCTAGGATGTGTTTGGGGGTTGTATTTGTTGTGGATAGCTGTCAAGGCTTCTTGAATGGGCACTTGTGTGAAGAGCGAAACAACATCGAAGCTCACGAGTAGGTCATTGGGTTGTAGGTCTTGTTTCTTTATAATTTCTATGAAGTGGAACGAGTTTTGTACGTATGAAGTGATGGATTCTGCATAGGGCTGGAGTTGTTTGGCAAGAAATTTGGCGAGGTTTTGTAGAGGTGAGCCTATGGAGCTGACTATGGGTCTGAGAGGTGTTCCTTCTTTGTGAATCTTGGGAGGCCGTAGAGCTTGGGGCATCTGGATGATTTCTCTCTGGGGATGATGCTTGGCTTGATTTCTTCACTTAAGGGAGAGGCTTTTATTTTGGCTTTGGTGGTTTTTTCCAGGTAGGTGGTGGGGTCTGTGTTCAAAGGTATGTAAGCAGGGTCTTGTAGTAGGTTGGATAATTTGGCTTGGTAGTCGGATGTGTTCATCACCACTGTGGCATTGCCTTTGTCTGCTGGGAGAATGATTATGTTGTTGTCTTTCCTCAGGTTGGAGAGGGCTTTTTGTTCTTCTTTGTGTAAATTGCTTCTGGGTGGTTTGCTGGAGCAGAGGACATTGGTGACTTGAGTCTGATTTTGTTGGCTTCATCTGGGTTGATTTTGGTTAGGCTGGCTTCCACTCCGCATATGATGTTTTCGGTTGGGATGTGTCTGGGGGCGATTGCAAAGTTGAATCCTTTGGAAAGGACTTTGGTCTCTGCGATGGTGAGTGTCCTGTCTGATATGTTGTGAACTGTTTGTTTCATGGGCTGTTGTGTGGGGGTTGGGCTTCTGGCGTTTTCCAGTTTGTGGAGTTTGTTGGTGTGTGTGTCTGTCTTGTGGGAGGTCTCTGTTTCAGCTCTCCAGGCGGCCAGTTGCTTGGATTTGTTCCAGAGTGTTGGGTGGATTTTGTTGCTGAGTTTGAGGTGGAGAGTGAGTAGGTCTCTGTTGGTTTGATCTAGTAGGTATCTTTTCCTGTGTAGTTCGCTTCTGATTAGGGCTAGTTCTGTTCTTTTCAGGATCCTTTCGCTGGATGGGGTTTTTTGAGTGGAATTTCAGTTGGAAGCTTGTGGGGATCACATTTTTGTCTCGGCAGTTGCGTAGGAATGCAATGTCACATAAGATGGTGGCTCTTCGGACTTCTAGTTTCTCGTAGGTTCTGGTCAGCTGGAAGGTTTCCTCCCCATATATATATGTTTTCGTAGATTTTCACGGGTATAGGTATGCATGTTAGGGTGGATTCGGGTTTCTTCCCGTGTAGAAATCTGGTTGTTCTGGCGACGTTTCGACGAGGTCTCACTCGTCATCTTCAGGCTGGTGTTCTGGCTTCTTTCTTCTTGAAGCAAAGTGTGGTCTCAGTTGAAGTCCTTCTATAAATACTGCTGGGGGGGTGTGGTTTGCTTGCTCTGTTGCTGATTGCAGGTTGCTTTGTTCCTTTGTTCTTTTGTGATCTGCTGTGTGGCTGAGGCGATCGTTAAGGGATTAACTGCTGATGGCTGTTTAGATGGCTGTTTACATGCTGGTGGGTTAGATGGCTGGTAGGTTCTGGCAGTATCCTGGGCTTTGGTGGAGTGGGGTCCTGTGTCTTGTGAATTCATTTTGGTCTGGCTACGTGTCTGTGGTCTCCCAATGTTTTTTTGGGGTGTGTGAGTGTGCTCCATGTGGTGACTGGAGTGGGGTGCCGCAGTAGATGGTGCAGTCGTGGTTTTGTTATTGGATGGTGGTTTCGTTTCATCTGTGGGAAGGGTCTGGGTTTGTGTTTGGTGTGGATGGAAGGTGGTGGCATCTTGTGTCCTTTTGGACCTGGTGTCAGTCTTTGTGACAGAGGCTCGTCTGTTGACCAGGGCTAGTTTCCAGATGTCAGGCAAGCGGGAGGTGTCATCACGTTTATTCATGTTGTTGATGCCACCACCTTCCATCCACACCAAACACAAACCCAGACCCTTCCCACAGATGAAACGAAACCACCATCCAATAACAAAACCACGACTGCACCATCTACTGCGGCACCCCACTCCAGTCACCACATGGAGCACACTCACACACCCAAAAAAACATTGGGAGACCACAGACACGTAGCCAGACCAAAATGAATTCACAAGACACAGGACCCCACTCCACCAAAGCCCAGGATACTGCCAGAACCCACCAGCCATCTAACCCACCAGCATGTAAACAGCCATCTAAACAGCCATCAGCAGTTAATCCCTTAACGATCGCCTCAGCCACACAGCAGATCACAAAAGAACAAAGGAACAAAGGAACCTACAATCAGCAACAGAGCAAGCAAACCACACACCCCAGCAGTATTTATAGAAGGACTTCAACTGAGATCACGCTTTGCTTCAAGAAGAAAGAAGCCAGAACACCAGCCTGAAGATGACGAGTGAGACCTCGTCGAAACGTCGCCAAAACAACCAGATTTCTACACGGGAAGAAACCCGAATCCACCCTAACATGCATACCTATACCCGTGAAAATCTACGAAAACAAATATCCGACCTCTACGGGAGGAAACCTTCCAGCTGACCAGAACCTACGAGAAACTAGAAGTCCGAAGAGCCACCATCTTATGTGACATTGCATTCCTACGCAACTGCCGAGACAAAAATGTGATCCCCACAAGCTTCCAACTGAAATTCCACTCAAAACCCCATCCAGCGAAAGGATCCTGAAAAGAACAGAACTAGCCCTAATCAGAAGCGAACTACACAGGAAAAGATACCTACTAGATCAAACCAACAGAGACCTACTCACTCTCCACCTCAAACTCAGCAACAAAATCCACCCAACACTCTGGAACAAATCCAAGCAACTTGCCGCCTGGAGAGCTGAAACAGAGACCTCCCACAAGACAGACACACACACCAACAAACTCCACAAACTGGAAAACGCCAGAAGCCCAACCCCCACAACAGCCCATGAAACAAACAGTTCACAACATATCAGACAGGACACTCACCATCGCAGAGACCAAAGTCCTTTCCAAAGGATTCAACTTTGCAATCGCCCCAGACACATCCCCACCGAAAACATCATATGCGGAGTGGAAGCCAGCCTAACCAAAATCAACCCAGATGAAGCCAACAAAATCAGACTCGAAGTCACCAATGTCCTCTGCTCCAGCAAACCACCCAGAAGCAATTTACACAAAGAAGAACAAAAAGCCCTCTCCAACCTGAGGAAAGACAACAACATAATCATTCTCCCAGCAGACAAAGGCAATGCCACAGTGGTGATGAACACATCCGACTACCAAGCCAAACTATCCAACCTACTACAAGACCCTGCTTACATACCTTTGAACACAGACCCCACCACCTACCTGGAAAAAACCACCAGAGCCAAAATAAAAGCCTCTCCCTTAAGTGAAGAAATCAAGCCAAGCATCATCCCCAGAGAGAAATCATCCAGATGCCCCAAGCTCTACGGCCTCCCAAGATTCACAAAGAAGGAACACCTCTCAGACCCATAGTCAGCTCCATAGGCTCACCTCTACAAAACCTCGCCAAATTTCTTGCCAAACAACTCCAGCCCTATGCAGAATCCATCACTTCATATGTACAAAACTCGTTCCACTTCATAGAAATTATAAAGAAACAAGACCTACAACCCAATGACCTACTCGTGAGCTTCGATGTTGTTTCGCTCTTCACACAAGTGCCCATTCAAGAAGCCTTGACAGCTATCCACAACAAATACAACCCCCCCAAACACATCCTAGATCTGACCAACCACTGCCTAACCAACACATACTTCATCCACAATGGACAAAGATACAAACAGATAGAAGGAGCACCCATGGGATCACCCCTCTCACCGGTCATCGCAAACCTATATATGGAACACTTTGAAACCAACGCGTTACAGAAGTCCGAACATAAACCCAAACTCTGGCTCAGATATGTTGACGACACCTTTGTTATCTGGCCACACGGGAAAGATAAACTGAACAACTTCCTCACACATCTCAACAGCCTACACCCCAAAATACAATTCACCATGGAAATAGAAGCCAACAACCAACTTCCCTTCCTGGACGTCCTAATCTACAAAAACCCGACGGCTCCTTAGGACATACCATCTACCAGAAAAAACACATACAAACCGCTACTTAAATGCACAATCACACCACCACCCTGCACAGATCAACTCCGTAGCAAAAACCCTCATCTCCAGAACCAAACGCCTCGCTGACAAAGACCACCTAAAAACTGAATTACACACTCTCTCGAATGTTTTAATTGCGAACGGATTCCAAAAAAACACCATCACCAAACTAATCCAAAAGGAAACACCCCCAAGAACCAAGAAACAGAAGAGAACAACGGCACCGCCCTCCTCCCTTACATCAAAGGCACCACAGACAAAATCAGCAAAATTCTCCACAAACACAATATCAAGACAGCCTTTTGCACCGACCAAAAAATAGCCAACATCTTAAGAAACCCCAAAGACAAGATTGAGCTAGAAAACCAAGGAGTCTACGAAATACCATGCAAAGTCTGTCCAGCCACATACATCGGACAAACAAACAGGAGAATAAGCGCACGCATCGCAGAACACAAGAACGCAGTCAAAAAGAAGAAAAATCTTCCTCTCTCTTCCAGCACATAAAAACAACAGGTCATGAAATTGACTTTGAAAGAACCAAACTCATCTCCAAAACTGAACACTTCAACAGTCGAATAATCATGGAAGCCATTGAAATAGAGAAACACCCAAACAACATGAATAAACGTGATGACACCTCCCGCTTGCCTGACATCTGAAACTAGCCCTGGTCAACAGACGAGCCTCTGTCACAAAGACTGACACCAGGTCCAAAAGGACACAAGATGCCACCACCTTCCATCCACACCAAACACAAACCCACACCCTTCCCACAGATGAAACGAAACCACCATCCAATAACAAAACCATGACTGCACCATCTACTGCGGCACCCCACTCCAGTCACCACATGGAGCACACTCACACACCCCAAAAAACATTGGGAGACCACAGACACGTAGCCAGACCAAAATGAATTCACAAGACACAGGACCCCACTCCACCAAAGCCCAGGATACTGCCAGAACCTACCAGCCATCTAACCCACCAGCATGTAAACAGCCATCTAAACAGCCATCAGCAGTTAATCCCTTAACGATCGCCTCAGCCACACAGCAGATCACAAAAGAACAAAGGAACAAAGGAACCTACAATCAGCAACAGAGCAAGCAAACCACACCCCCAGCAGTATTTATAGAAGGACTTCAACTGAGACCACACTTTGCTTCAAGAAGAAAGAAGCCAGAACACCAGCCTGAAGATGACGAGTGAGACCTCGCCGAAACGTCGCCAAAACAACCAGATTTCTACACGGAAGAAACCCGAATTCACCTAACATGCATACCTATACCCGTGAAAATCTACGAAAACATATATATATATATATATGTTTTCGTAGATTTTCACGGGTATAGGTATGCATGTTAGGTGGATTCGGTTTCTTCCCGTAGAAATCTGGTTGTTTTGGCGACGCTTCGACGAGGTCTCACTCGTCATCTTCAGGCTGGTGTTCTGGCTTTTTCTTCTTGAAGCAAAGTGTGGTCTCAGTTGAAGTCCTTCTATAAATACTGCTGGGGGGGGGGTGTGGTTTGCTTGCTCTGTTGCTGATTGTAGGTTCCTTTGTTCCTTTGTTCTTTTGTGATCTGCTGTGTGGCTGAGGCGATCGTTAAGGGATTAACTGCTGATGGCTGTTTAGATGGCTGTTTACATGCTGGTGGGTTAGATGGCTGGTAGGTTCTGGCAGTATCCTGGGCTTTGGTGGAGTGGGGTCCTGTGTCTTGTGAATTCATTTTGGTCTGGCTACGTGTCTGTGGTCTCCCAATGTTTTTTTGGGGTGTGTGAGTGTGCTCCATGTGGTGACTGGAGTGGGGTGCCGCAGTAGATGGTGCAGTCATGGTTTTGTTATTGGATGGTGGTTTCTTGCCAAACAACTCCAGCCCTATGCAGAATCCATCACTTCATACGTACAAAACTCGTTCCACTTCATAGAAATTATAAAGAAACAAGACCTACAACCCAATGACCTACTCGTGAGCTTCGATGTTGTTTCGCTCTTCACACAAGTGCCCATTCAAGAAGCCTTGACAGCTATCCACAACAAATACAACCCCCCCAAACACATCCTAGATCTGACCAACCACTGCCTAACCAACACATACTTCATCCACAATGGACAAAGATACAAACAGATAGAAGGAGCACCCATGGGATCACCCCTCTCACCGGTCATCGCAAACCTATATATGGAACACTTTGAAACCAACGCGTTACAGAAGTCCGAACATAAACCCAAACTCTGGCTCAGATATGTTGACGACACCTTTGTTATCTGGCCACACGGGAAAGATAAACTGAACAACTTCCTCACACATCTCAACAGCCTACACCCCAAAATACAATTCACTATGGAAATAGAAGCCAACAACCAACTTCCCTTCCTGGACGTCCTAATCTACAAAAACCGACGGCTCCTTAGGACATACCATCTACCAGAAAAAACACATACAAACCGCTACTTAAATGCACAATCACACCACCACCCTGCACAGATCAACTCCGTAGCAAAACCCTCATCTCCAGAACCAAACGCCTCGCTGACAAAGACCACCTAAAAACTGAATTACACACTCTCTCGAATGTTTTAATTGCGAACGGATTCCAAAAAACACCATCACCAAACTAATCCAAAAGGAAACACCCCCAAGAACCAAGAAACAGAAGAGAACAACGGCACCGCCCTCCTCCCTTACATCAAAGGCACCACAGACAAAATCAGCAAAATTCTCCACAAACACAATATCAAGACAGCCTTTTGCACCGACCAAAAAATAGCCAACATCTTAAGAAACCCCAAAGACAAGATTGAGCTAGAAAACCAAGGAGTCTACGAAATACCATGCAAAGTCTGTCCAGCCACATACATCGGACAAACAAACAGGAGAATAAGCGCACGCATCGCAGAACACAAGAACGCAGTCAAAAAGAAGAAAAATCTTCCTCTCTCTTCCAGCACATAAAAACAACAGGTCATGAAATTGACTTTGAAAGAACCAAACTCATCTCCAAAACTGAACACTTCAACAGTCGAATAATCATGGAAGCCATTGAAATAGAGAAACACCCAAACAACATGAATAAACGTGATGACACCTCCCGCTTGCCTGACATCTGGAAACTAGCCCTGGTCAACAGACGAGCCTCTGTCACAAAGACTGACACCAGGTCCAAAAGGACACAAGATGCCACCACCTTCCATCCACACCAAACACAAACCCAGACCCTTCCCACAGATGAAACGAAACCACCATCCAATAACAAAACCACGACTGCACCATCTACTGCGGCACCCCACTCCAGTCACCACATGGCGCACACTCACACACCCCAAAAACATTGGGAGACCACAGACACGTAGCCAGACCAAAATGAATTCACAAGACACAGGACCCCACTCCACCAAAGCCCAGGATACTGCCAGAACCTACCAGCCATCTAACCCACCAGCATGTAAACAGCCATCTAAACAGCCATCAGCAGTTAATCCCTTAACGATCGCCTCAGCCACACAGCAGATCACAAAAGAACAAAGGAACAAAGGAACCTACAATCAGCAACAGAGCAAGCAAACCACACCCCCAGCAGTATTTATAGAAGGACTTCAACTGAGACCACACTTTGCTTCAAGAAGAAAGAAGCCAGAACACCAGCCTGAAGATGACGAGTGAGACCTCGTCGAAACGTCGCCAAAACAACCAGATTTCTACACGGAAGAAACCCGAATCCACCCTAACACACACATATATATATATATATATATATATATATATATATATATATATATATATATATATATATATATATATATATATATATATATATATAGAATGGGGAAGAAAATCCACTCTGGAACCTGAAATAACTAAATATTATAACCATCTGACTCTGAAACAATGGATTTTAAATGCTAGACTTTGAAATTCTAACTCGTTTTCGCTCTACGGCAGTGACACCAATATGGGCATCACCTGTCTTGCCTAGCAGGAACATGCAGCACAATATAACTAATATGTGGTAAATACTGTAATTCTGTATTAGGAGTTTCTAATTTTAATTTGCAATGAAGTTCCATGAGAACAGTCTCTTCAGACTACTATGAATGACTGCACCAACAAAATAAAAACATGAAGGAAAGTAAATTAATGATAAAGTGTTCAAAGCAATGTTCTCCTTCATGTCATATATCCCTGGCTATATAACGTTGTAAATTTTAATTACGCTTGGACAAAACAGAACACCATGTAAAGGTATATTTACAAACACAGTATTTTGCCACAGAGATTTAAATTATTTTAGAAGTGGCTTACCAAAAGAACAGTTAAACAAAAGCACTTTTTAAAAAATCAAACAAAATAAGTCTTTTGTTTCAGTGCTCTTCCATCAGGTTTATAGGAATATACTTCATAAATTATCAATAGTATCCTAATAAGAGCTACATGTTTTAGTATATCTGGCAAATCATGAACATTATACTGAAAGAGACTGCATGTTTTACTATACACAGTAAATCATCAGTGTTATACTGAAATGGTTTACATGCTTAGAGACTACGTTATCTTCATTTTTGCTAACAGCAGATATATTATACTTCAGACAATGACTTGAGTTTTGGAAGCCAAATTGCTAATCGCTCATCCATTGGGGGGGGGGTCTGTTGCAGCTTCCCAATTTAATTAGAAAGATTTTCCCTAGGGGCACTCCCTTTGGAGCTTAATAACTCAGCTCCCTGAGCCCCAAACTTTCCAAATTTCGGGTGCTTACAGGGAAGAGCTTGAGGAAGCTCCCCTACCATTTCCTCTAGGATTGATAGTTTTGTTACTGGAGGGAAAATGGCATTTCATTTCATTTCATAATGAAATGCGTCCTACCATTTCATTACATAATGAAGTAAATCATTAAGTAACAAAATGATGAAACAGCATTTTGTTTTTTGTTTTGTGCCCATCTCTACTACTAACAGCTCTTATCCCACATATATTTTAATGCCAAGGGCCTGTATGGATGTTCTTCAAGCACAACAGTTCCCAACTGTTGGTGCCCCAGATGTTCTTGGACTACAGATCCCTAAAATCTTGGCCATCACAGCTAGTTATGAAGGCATTTGTGAGTTTTAGTTGAGAACATAATGAAGTCCCAAGGTTGGGAACCACTGTTCAAATAGTAGCCTTTGAAGATTCTCATTTATCCAGGTGAGTCTTCTAAAACCTGAGTCATGACAACTGGATTTCTTTTCTCATTCTCATTCTTATTTCTTATTCTTATGCTACAGTCATGAATGACACAAACTTAAAAGGAAGATTCCACCCACTCATTTATTCTCACACACCTAGATGGTGAAATTACAAACAAAATCAAAAGTGTTCTGCTTCCAGCTCTTCAACCAATGTCATGGAAGCTTTATAATGGATACTGTTCATCATGAGACGCCAAGGCTGAAAGGGAAAGACTAAAATGCAGGGAAAAGTTGAAGGCAACAGAAAAAGAAGAAGAGCAATCATTAGCCTGATTGCCTCATCTTCTTCTTAAAGAATTGAAAACAATACAAACATTAAAAACAAAACTGATAATACTTTATCATCTCAATGCATTACAGTACCACAAGATCACCAACTCTGACTTTCCACATGTAACATGAATTCCATTGAAACATATTTCAGTTTTTACCCTAAAACATTTAAAAGTCAAAATCCAGAATAAAAACTAAATTAAAAAATGAAATTAAAGTGTGTTATGCAGGTCAAAGTACCAAATGCAAATACTAAAGGTATTAGTGCCAATAACAATGGTTAGAAAGGAGAAATCAACTTCCATAAAATGTAGTATCTCTATGACAAGGCTAATGACCCTTGGCATGCCTGCATCCAACTGCCTAGACAAGCACAACATTGATCAGGAAAAAATATGATGAAGGAAATGGGTAGATAGAGAACTCTTAGTATTCTTATGACAAGAGGAGAAAAGATATCTGAGAAAACTGTTGAATTATTATAGCAACTAGAGATGAGCATGAAATGATTTTTTATTTCTTTTTTTGTTTTTTGGTTCATTCCCTAACAAAACAAAAAACAAATTGCCCCCTCAAAGAAAAACAAAAACAAAACAAAACAAAAATGTTTGTTTTGTTCTGCATCATTTTTTATTTTCCCATAGGAATGCATTGAAACAATACATTCCTATGGCAAACTGCTTTAAAAAGCTGGTGGTTTCCCCCCAATGTGCCTGATGGGATGGAGGAAACCCCAGGCTTTCAAAACATTTTTCCCATCCTAAAACAAGCGCTGATCAGCTGGTACGCAAGGCTTTGGTGGGAACACAAAAGTTTGCAAATCCCGCATTTCCCCTTAATACTGCGCACCAACTGATCTGCAGCCTGGAACTGCCCACCCATTTTCAGAGAGATCCTGCTGACCTGCAATTGGCTGGGCGCCTTTAAAAATGGCCCAGTCGGCACCGGGAGGATCCCCTGGTGGCATATGGGTCATTTTTAAAGGGGTCCAGCCAATCACAGCTCGGCAGGAGTCGTCTGAAAATTGTAGGGTGGGCAGTTCGGGGCTCTTGCACTGCCCACCCCACCATTTTCAGAGGGCTCCTGCTAAGCTGTCATTGGCTGGGCCAGTTTTAAAGGGGCCCTGCCAATGATAGCTCAGCAGGAGCCCTCTGAAAATGGTTGGGTGGACAGTTCTGGGCTCTTGCGCTGCCAACCTGACCATTTTCAGAGGTCTCCTGCTGAGCTGTGATTGGCTGGGCCCCTTTAAAAATGGCCCAGTTGGCACCAGGGGATCACCTCTGTGCGGACTGGGCCATTTTTAAAGGGGCCTATCTGATGACAGCTCAGCAGGAGCCCTCTAAAATGGTTGGGGGACAGTTCCGGGTTCTTGCACTGAAATGCCCACATGACCATTTTCAAAAAAAAAAAAAAAAAGGTTTAAAAAGCCCACGGTTTCCCCATGCCCCATGAGGTGGGGGAAACTGCAGGCTGTTTAAACTTTTTGTTTGCCACCCCAAGCTCCAACTAGCTGGTGTGTAGGACTTTGGGTGTCAAAAAAAGTTTTAAAATCTCCCACTTTTCCCCAGATGGGTGGGGAAAAGTGCAGGATTTTTAAAACTTTTCTTTCATGGCCCCAAACCCTATGTGCCAGCTAATCGGTGCTTGGGACTAGAGATGGGCACGGAACGAACATTTTTTCATTTCCGTTACCGTTTGTCGTTTCCGTTACGTAACAAAATGACAAACGAAAATTGTGATGAAAATGAAACGAAAAAACAGAACTACGAAAATTGTGGTCGTTATGTTTCATTTCCGTTAATGGCGATGCGCAATGAAATGAGCTGTTTTAAATGTTTAAGAACGCCCTGGACATCCGTAAAAACACGGTGATAATTATTTATATTGTTTGATAATACCTACCAGGGGGTTTGGGGTCCTTAAAATGTTTGTTTTTCTCTTCTCCCATCGCGATGTATTTTTCTTTTCCCTTTAAAATGGATGTCGCCACCAGCCACAAAATGGAGGCAAGCCATGTGATGTGGGATCATGTTCAACCAATAGCATGCCCAGGTTGCAGACTGGGCAGGCAGGTCTGGCAGCCACAGAGGGCATAAAAAGCTCTGGCAGCCCCCGTCCTCCTTGCAGTCTCTGGTGGGAGTTAGGGTGGGATTGCTGTCTCTGCGACTCTAGCTTAAGTCCTGCAGCCTCCCTGTGTGCATGCGTGCTGCGTACCTCTCGGTGAGTACCCTCCCCTGCCCCGCAGTGCAGTCACTCTGCGGCTGCCTTGTACCCTGGGCAACGCCCGCCGCTGCCTTTGCAGCCTCCCTGCATACCTAGTCTATACTGTGTCTCTGCCAGCATCCATTTTTTTAGTGTTTTCCCTCTGGTCTGGGGCGTTGCGGGATGCCTGCGCACGGAAATGCTTTAAAAATTGCGCAAAAAGCGGGTAGAAATGCCAAATGAAAAAACGAAAAACGGTAACAAAATTTTTCAAAACATTCCCAACAAACGGAAATGAACCAAAACAGATCTGTCAACGACAAACAAAAAACAGAAACACCATTTTTCTGTTTCGTGCCCATCTCTACTTGGGACAGTCAAAAAAAAGTTGCGGTAAATGAAAAAATGAAAAGTGAAACAATTTTTAAAAAAAAATTGTACGAAACTAACCCCCCTCCCCAAAGTAGAAACGAAATGAAACTAAACAGTTTTTTTCCGTTTTGTGTCCATCTCTCATAGCCAACTAGGGTTTTATAATATATATTGCCAAATTTCAAAGTACTAACAAAATCTGGGCTTTTTGTTTTAAAAATAATAATAACCACCATGGCCCTTCAAGGGGTAAAGCAGCAGCACCAACACCTCCTGTGCCACAGATCTCTTGGGCAAAATCCAGTATGTTGTAGGTAAAATAAAATATTATAAAATAAAAAGGAACAAGACAGGTGTAAGACAAGTGGGAATTGAAAGTATGAACACTCTTTAAGGAAGATGCTGAGTTGTCAGAGGAATTGCACAGTTCTTGTCCCTGAATAATCTTCATCTGAGGCTGAAAAAACAGACATGATGGAATAGGGTGTTTACTGTTTTTCAGTATTTTTTTCCTAGAAGAAAATAGTCAATGGCGCAGTGAGCTGCAAGAGACGTACTTTAAAATGTGTATTGGATATCTCTTATACTAAGAAAATACTAGTAATAAAGCAGAATTCATTTCATCCAATATATGAGACTGACCTGACACATCAAACCTCAGAAGCAAGGTTGAATTTGACTTTTGCTACTGAGAATCACTCTGGATTTACAGGCACATGTGAATTCATGCTCAAAGGCTAACATTTCATTTTTGGTCAAGGCATTAGCAAGAGCAGTGGCTAGTTAGCTTTAAAAATAAAAGCAATATTTTTTAAAGATTTAAAAGCATATCCAGAGAAGGGAAGAGATGATAGCTTATAGGCTGCCTTCACCCCCAGTGTGCAAATCTCATGTTCCTCTTGTCACAGCTGTCAAATTTCTCCTCCTGCTGATTTACACTCCTTTCTCGGCAAATTGTATCAAGATGCTTTATACCACAACTCCCAGAGTCCTTTGTTATTGAATCTTTTTATTATCTTGTGGATTTCCTGTGCTTTTTATGTGAACCGCCCAGTTCCCTTTGGGAAATTGGTTTGGTATATAAATATAAAAATAAATAAATAAATGATTGGATAAGGGAAGGTACTTCCATCTCTTTTTTCAAGCCATTGTGAAATAGACAGCATTATTGTTTCTGCTACACTACCAGTGGTAGCAAATATTTCCCAAAGGAGCATGTCCAATATGGATGAGTTTAAATCCCCCTTTGTATTTGTTCTAATACAATGTGGATGTGTTTGAAGCTTCCTCTTTTAAAGCCTCTTCTGTATGTGAATGTGCCCACAGAAGTTCCGTCCTTATGCCTTGCAGTGATCCCAGATATGGCACTTCGGACATAAAAGATTGTGCTCTCCTGAATCTTGGCCCAATTCTACTCTGAACTCAAGTTGGATATGTATCCAAAACAGCACCATTTCCACAAAAGATTGTCTGCCTGAGTGAATAGAAACCCTGGATCTCTGGGAAGGCTTTGGTATCATCAACCATTATGTCTCAGTAGACCAAGTTTGCAATGAGAAATTTCAAGACTCAGTGTGATGTTAGCTCACCTCTTATTGCCAATGCCAGTTCCAGAAGATTGCATTTGAAGATTTCTCTTTGACTCTTGAAGTAAAAACAAAAAAAACTTATATTTGTGTTGCAGGGTTCCATTCCAAACATTGTTTAAATCCTATATGAAGCTACCAGATGAGGCCATCAAGAGTCAAGAAACTGATAGACAAACTGATGGACAATATATGATGATACTGAGCTTTATTTGTCCCTACTTAATTCTCACTGTTACTGGAGTTATGTGGGGCTGTGCAGGTGTTTTCTGGTTTCCATAGTGGACTAGATGAAGTCCAGACCAGATCAAAATGAAATTCAATCACAGCAAGATGAAGTATCCATAGTCTTATGGCCTTTGGGTCCATAAAATGTGTAAGCAGTACAATATGGGTGGTTTTGTAACACATTCTTCTTTACACAGCAAAGAACAATATGATACATACTGTATATAGATTTTAGATTCATCTTTGTTTCTAGAGATTCAAGTAGTCTCAGTGGCTTAGAATTCTATTGAATAGAATTACATGGCAATGAGCAAATCCTAGATAAGAACAACTTGGCCACAGCACTTTTTAAGCTATAACACTGAGTCTTGGTAACTACTGATGTTGTGTGAATGCACACTTTGTTTTGGTCTACCCTACTTAGCTTAGAAAGAAGAAAAGATTCAATTTGAGCTGACTTGTAGTCCATCCACTGTGATTTGTATCTGAATACACAAAGGCATTTGCACATATTTGCATGAGCCCATTTAGTGATAAAAGCCAAAATAAAGGGCTGTTGACTTGGCCCTCAACTAGTTTGACCTCCAGTGTCTGTCTGTCTGTCCTTCCTTCCTTCCTTCCTTCCTTCCTTCCTTCCTTCCTTCCTTCCTTCCTTCCTTCCTTCCTTCCTTCCTTCAAGGAATTGTGCAAGAACTGCACAATAAAATTTTTATTTAACCAAAACTACTAAAACCTCCTATTTAGTAGTGTGCAGTCACACTGTTGGAACACAGGCAACTTTTACAGGTGGAGATGGGGGCAAAATAGTCTAAAAATAAAAGCGTGCACTACTTTGGATATCATTATTTCCATTTTGATTGGTTGGAAATTGACAAATATTCCTCTTTGACTTTGGATTCTAAATATTTTCCAAATTAAAATCTGTTTTTTTTTTTAAAAAAAAAAAAGCTTCGAAATGCTCTTTTTACTCTAGAAATACAACTAAGCTAAATATTAATGAGACAAAGTAGTTGGTATTCATTTCCTGAACTTCATTCTTCAGTCCCTGAAACACTGGAGGAAGCTATATGTCTGTGATGCATGTACCTAACGGAGATTATGAAATCTCATGTCATCTTAAGTACAGTGGTGCCTCTACTTATGAGTTCAATATGTTCTGAATGCATGCTCATAAGTCAAACAACTCGTAAGTAGAGCAGCCGTATCTAAAAAATAAAACATAAAAAATGAAAAAAATGAAAAAATAAAAGAATTGTAAGTAGAGCAGACTGCATCTAAAATCTGTAAGGCAGCAGTTAAAATGCCAATGGTTTTATGCTCTTAAGTTAAATTGCTCATAAGTAGAGCTTCTCATAAGTAGAGGTACTACTGTATGTGATTCTGAATACACCACAGGATACTTTGTTGTCTTTGCACATCTCTAAGTCATTCCTTACAACAACATTAGATACAGAGGCCCTCTCTGCTCTTATTTATTGAATCACTAAGTAGCAAAGGTAGAATGATTATCCTGGAACATGTCCCAAATTGAGGTAAGAGTTATGAACATTCTCCAAATCAACTCAGTCCTTAAAACCATATGAATAAATACATATGCTGAGCAAAGTTTCAGCCTGGATTCTGTGGCAATAATCTTTTCAAACATTCGTTTTAGAAGTATTTTCCAATACAGTATGCCATCAGGGCTACTTTCTTATGATAAGAACACCTGATGTTACAGGAAATTAAGCTTTTGAAATTAAGTTACTTGGACATTTAATTATTAAGCATATATTAAATTACATTAATTGCCTCCAGATTTTAATTTCTAGTTTATATAGGGCAGCAAAAGAGTACCAGACTGGCCTTTAAAAGTTCTTGCTACTATATTGAACTGTTCTTAGAAAAAGAAAAGAAGTAACTAGTTCAGCCATTGCTGTGGAACTTTCCCCAGGAATCTCAACCATGGATTTGTGCTGGAGCAGTTATCTTACCTTCATGATTTATTGTTTATGAAGACCTATTAGTAGAAATTGGAAAAGAACACACCATGGGCTACAAGGTTACAATGCAATCAATATGCAGATTGCATCAGGCTTTAAATCATAACGAACAGACAAACAACCCTAACTGTCCTTGTATTGATGAGAAGCTGCAAAAGAAGAAGTAGCTAATCTTAATCAAGATGGATCAGATATGGAAGGAAAATCACTTATTCCGTTTAAGATCCCAATTTGGCAAAGAGAAACAAGAGTTTCCATCATATTTAATTACTTTTACTTCGTGCAATAACATTTAGTTTAGTCTAGTTTTTGTCAGACTGAACAGAGTCCATTATTTCTTCAATTGTTCCCAACTACCATTGCCCCAACAGCATTTTCCAAGAACATAATATGCACAATTTATATACTAGCTTACATGTGAAGATACTTGCAGATTTTCAGTATGACAGTATGCAAGATGTTATGCTTGCTTGCAAAACCAGTAAGAAAGTAAGCATGGATATGTATGTATGTATGTATGTATGTATGTATGTATGTATGTATGTATGTATGTATGTATGTATGTATGTATGTATGTATGTATGTATGTATGTATGTATGTATGTATGTATGTACCAACCACCAATTTGGCAACAAGGACACTACTCTAGACATTGTATGTGGTGATCGGGGGTGTTATGACATTGAGAGGCCTGGAGCATCAGGTTCGTTTTTGGTCCTTCCCCAACACCACGCTCTCAGCACCTTGTGTCTGTCTCCTTCCCCCCCATCAGCTAGCCAAAAACATACAATACTTTTGAAACCACATTTATATTTGATGTTAGAATGTTAAGCATTTATGACAAAAGCAAATACTCTCTATAGCAAACGATGCCATTTTTGAATTTATCCCATCTTTTCCTGCTTGTTAGCAGTTTCAGCGATTGGGATGATCAAAAGATTTCCCCCCAGAATATCCCATTATATAGATAGAACAGATAATGACAATAATAAAACAACATATTTTAACAATGCCGGTTTAGAGAATGCCAATTTTACTTCACAATTCAGAACTGACAGACTTAGATAAAGAGAGAGAAAGAGCACTATGATGACATTTATAAGTTCCAAACTTGTCGGTCCTTAAATGCAAATTATCTTTGAGCACCCACCACATCTCTCTGCCACAAATGTCCCCAAGCTTTCAGCATAATGTTCCCTTTGGATTTTTGAGAAATCTTAGGGCCTCCCTTTCTTTCTTTCTTTCTTTGATGATCAGTTCAAACACCAGGAATTTTTAAATGTATAATTTAAGAAAAAAATGAAAAATTATTTAAAATTATCTTAAGTAAAACATAAACACAAGAGCACTTCTTCCTTACAGTTGGCAATAAGATGGGATGTAGGGAGGTTTCCTAGTCAGAACTGGATCTATCTCACAAAGCATAAGAGTAATTGTTTTGTTTTTTAAATGTGGAGGGCTTCAGGAAATTCAGGAAATTTAGCACTTATTAGCTCTTCCTTAATGCCTGATCTAATTAAACAGTTCCCAAGGGAGACATCGGCTGATTGTGGGTTTTTAAAAGGTTGAAAAAGGTACTACCCATGCTTTTAAGGGTGGGTGGGTGATTATACGTACATAAAACAAAAATGACCCATCTCGGTGCAACACCAGCGAGGCATGAGTTTCTTGCAAGGCATCTTATGACAGTAGTTTCCATAAGGGTCTGCCTGTGGAAAAGGAATGAACAGGGGGGAAAGTGAAGAATGGGGGCCTCCCTCACTCCCCACTTACTCAATCTTTCCACAAGTTACTGTGTGCTCACATTCACTGATTCTACACAGGCAATACTTCCACATAGAAAAATTGCATGTATAGCTGTCATAGACAAGTCATACATGGGTAGAAGCAGGGGAGCAAAGATACAATTATCAGTTTGTATATATGCAGCAAACAATGAATGTTAATCAGATTCTCTGTGAGCTGAGGTCACTACAGGTGAACCCACAGTGAAGGGAAGTGTCACTGGAAAAAAAAAGACCCATGATTGCTACCTGAGTAGATTTGCATCTGCAGCATCACAATAATCATAGCCTTCATTGTTTGCTCTTCTCTACCTAATAGAGATGGGCACGACCAGAAAAATTTTTTTTCGAGTTGTCGTTTTTCGGGATGGGTCCGTTTTGGGTCGTTTCCATTTTTCGTGAAATTTTCCAAAAATTTGTCGTTTTGTTGTGTCGTTTGTCATTACCGCCGCGATTTAGCGCGACTTGACTTCCCAGAGCATGGGGTTAGGGGGTAAAGGCTAGGCTTAGGGTAACGGTTAAGGTTAGGGTGGGTTAGTGGGCTGTACCTCTGGGTGCCTCTGGCCCACTAAGAACACAGTGTACTGGTGTATGGGTTAGGGTTAGGGTTAGGATTAGGATTAGGGTTGGTGGGCTTTTTATGCCCTCTCTGGCACATCCAGAAGTCTCAGCAAAACCTGGCCATGCGATTGGTGGAATGGCTCAAAAATTTGCATGGTCCTATCCCAATTGCACGTTGTAAAAAAATAAAAAATAAAATAAAATAAAATCAATGGAGACGTTTTATTGCAAGAAAAATCCACTGCTGCTACTGTAAAAATTCAATCATTTAAAATAGCTAATTTTCAGGTTTCTGTGGTGCTTTGGTGGGTTTTTGGACCACGATTTCAAAAAAAATATTGAGGTCGCCATTTTGGATCCCCCAGCACCGCATGGCAAATGGAGACAGGATGCCCCCTCCCAGCCTGGTACCAGCAAGTCTCAGCAAAACCTGGCCATGTGATTGGTGGAATGGCTCCAAAATTTGCATGGTCCCATCCCTTGGCCAGCCCATCATTGCAGTTTAGGTGTAAAAAAATAAAATAAAATAAAATAAAATAAAATCAATGGAGATGTTTTGTTGCAAGAAAAACCCACTGCTGCTACTGTAAAAATTCAAGCATTTAAAATAGCTAATTTTCGCATGTTTCTGTGGTGCTTTGGTGGGTTTTTGGACCACGATTTCAAAAAAAAATTGCAGGTGCCATTTTGGATCCCCCGCACCGCATGGCAAATGGAGACGCCGAGGATGCCCCCTCCCAGCCCAGTACCAGCAGCCCAGGACAGGAGGGGGGGAAGGCTGGAGTGCCCCCCCATAAACAACCCCTCTGTTAGGTGCCCTCAGGCAGGCATATTTTAGCCTGCTTTTTTGGCCGGGAATCGGGGTTTTTTAAATTTCTAAAACTTTTTTCAGTGCAGCATCACAGGAACGACAAACGACAAATCAGACCCAATTTTTCTTTTGTCGGTTCGAGTTCTTCTGGGGAGTAATTGTTTGTTCTTCTCTACCTAACAGAAAAGTTTTAATAAAGACTAAAGTGATGGTCATTTTGCAAATACAAATCCTTTCAGGTATCAGATCTATCTTTTTCTTTTTTTTTTCTTAGTTACATTTCCTACACTGTTGAATCCAATTATTAAGTTGTAGTTTTGCAGTCAGGGTCCACCAAGGACTATCCCTGCTTCTTTTCATTCTGGTTATGAACACAGTCACTCAAGATCTGCAGAATCTGGACACTCCTTTATGCTGATGATATCATGATTGCATCACAGAGTAAGGCAAATATTGAGTGCCAAGCCCAAGTATGGAGTGACCATCTGAGGAGGTTTGGCCTGTGTCTCAATGTGAGGAAGATGGAATATCTGATGACCAGCACAATGGGCCTAGCCCATGACCAAGCCAAGTGGAAGACCAAATCAAGAATAGCAGACCCCACCACCAAGTGGGACAAATTTTAAGAAAAAGATGTTTTGCATTTCATCACATAACATTTTGGATTGACTGATTATGTTATGTTATATATTTCAAAGCAGAATACTTTTTTCCATCTTACTGGTTTCCTTAATATACTGCCCAGAGTGGTCTAGTTGCTAGATGGCACAGTAGAGATGGGCACGAAATGAAAAAAATGTGTTTTGGGTTTTTGTTTTTCATTGAGGGGGGTCTGTTTTGGTTCATTTTCATTGTTTGTGAATTTTTGAAAAAATCATTTTTGTTTATTTCTCCCCCCCCCCGCTTTTTGCACGATTTTTAAAGCATTGCCGTGTGCAGGTGTCCCCCAACGCCCCAGACCAGAGGGAAAACACTAAAAAAAATGATGCCGGCAGAGACACAGTATAGACTAGGTACGTAGGGAGGCTGCAAAGGCAGTGACTGCACTGTGGGGCAGGGGAGGGTACTCACTGAGAGGTACGCACGCATGCACACAGGGAGGCTGCAGGACTGAAGCTAGAGAGAAATCTCTTATTTCTCTCCCCTAAGAGCCAGGCTGCAGCTAGCAGGAACACAGAGACACACACATGCCTGGCTGGCCTAAAGTGAAAATAACGAGTCGCAGAGACAGCAATCCCACCCTAACTCCCACCAGAGACTGCAAGGAGGAAGGGAGCTGCCAGAGCTTTTTTGCCAGACCTGCCCAGTCTGCAACCTGGGCATGCTATTGGTTGAAGTTGTCCAAGAATTTACATGATCCCATCACATGGCTTGCCTCCATTTTGTGGCTGGCGACATCCATTTTGTCATCCTTAAAGGGAAAAGAAAAAATACATCATGATGGGAGAAAAACAAAAACAAATGTTTTAAGGACCCCAACCCCCGGTAGGTATTATCAGACAGTATAAATAATTATCGCTGCATTTTTATGGATGTCCAGGGCATTTTTTAACATTTAAAACAGCTCATTTCATTGTGCTTTCCATTAACGAAAAAAGAAATGTAATGAACCTAATTTTCGTGGTTCTGTTTGGTTCATTCCAATTTCATCACAATGTTCGTTATTCATTTCGTTATGTAATGAAACAAATAACAAATAATGGAAACAAAAAATGTTCATTTCGTGCCCATCTCTATGACACAGCATAGAAATCCAAATAATAAATAAATAAATAAATAAATAAATAAATAAATAAATAAATAAGTGAGCCTCAATTTTAGCTTTCCCAGAATTTTTGTATCACTCAAGTCAGCTTCAGATTGCTGTGTGATACCCCATTTGGTTGTATGACCCAAGTATTTGAAGTTGGCTGGTATAAAAACCTGAAATTGACAAGATGGAGACTGAAAAATCCTGTGCAGTATCATATTTCAGGCACAAGCAGTTCAGGACTGTAGGACTTCATCTTGAGTAGGAAACTGGTAAAATGATGGTGGTGGTGGTGATGATGATGATGAGAATGATGATGATGATATGCCGCCAAGTCAATGCTGACTTAAGGTCACCCTTTTCAGATTTTCCCAGGTAGAGAATATGCAGAAATCGTTTAATATTCCCTTCCTCTGAAAATGCTCTGAGACTATGCAGCTTGCCCAAGGCCACACAGGCTGGCTCAACTGTGAGCTCCCGACCACTGGCTCTACAGACAGACACCTAAACCACTGAGTTATCCAGCCAGTGAAAAGTGAAAGGGAAAAAAGAGACTAAAACAGCATTCAGCATTTCTTCTGCTGATGCTGTCAGAAATCTCTGTAGTCCCAGTGGAAATCTTGGAATGGTTTTCCACTAGGATGAAATATAAAAACCAGCAGGATAAAAAAATTCAGTTAGAATACCCTTAGTTGGAACATTGGTATTAAATCCAGATAGTAAAATGTCCTCTCTAAAGTGGCAACAGACACTTATAAAACAAACAAACAAACAAACCCAATCACATTCATGTCAATTATTAAGGTGCCACAGGGCTTGTTGTTTGTGATGTGTCTCACAACTTCAACCTTTTAACTCCACTTCTTACAAGGGGAAAAACAAGCAGGTTTGGGCCAGTAGTCAATTGACTTCCAGCCCATGCCTGATTTCAGGAAGTTCCTACTTCAGAAGAGTGTTGTGCATCTGTTCAGCACCCTTCCAGACTGATTATACTGAGTCAGCCCTCAATTCATAATTAACCATGTTTTCTTGTGATTTCTTATTATCTTACACTGTTCTCCTTCCTTCCTTAATTCCAATATGAGGACTGTCTGGCAGTCTCTGGATGCCTTCTTCATGATCTAATCTGAAATCTATAACCTTTTGCATTGCTTGCCAAATTGTGACCAAATTGTTGATCAAATTGTTAACGATGAAACCCTCTTGTGATAATGGGATGCATGAAAATTCACTGATACCATGAAGTAATTAGGGTACTAGACAAAAATTCCCATCCAGCCCAATAAAATTGTGACCAGTTAATCTCATTGCTACCGTACATAGGGTGGGTGGGAGGGATGTTTGCTGCAAGGAGAAAGAGGCAGAGCACAGAAAATGCAGCCCTAAAATGGCTGCTTTGCCTCTGCCTTGCCAGCCCCATAGCTGGCTTGCTTTTTTACTGACTTTTCATGCAGGTGGCAAAGAAGCCCTGCCCCAGAGTAGGTATGGCACAAAACCTCCAGTGGCAGCAAATTATTGGAGAGGACTTTCAGCAGTTATATTTCTAACATGCAACACACTCTTCATATAATTCCTAACAGTGACATCAATGAAAACGAGTAAGAAATTTAGCTGTATGAAGCAGCCCTTATCTAACTAGTATTAAGGATAATAGATCACCACACTACACATTCAAGAACTGTCCTCAATGGTATTGCCTTCTAAGCTATTCTAGCGATTCTCTACACTGACAATATCTGCAATTTAAATTAATTTGAAAGCCCAGAACTCCAATTGTGTCTTCAAAGATCTATTCATTAGTCTCCCCCAGGTTCAAAAGAGTTCTTTTCTTAATTCCCCCATATTGTTCTATTCTCCTATCTATAATGCACCCTTGTTTTTACTTATGTTTATTTAGTATCTTTGGAAAACCACCAGATGGCATTGCAGTGTTCAATTATTTTATTAAACCTTCTTTATAGACAGATTCAAGAAAAAATATTTGAATCTTTTCTTTCTGGTCTACTACACATTTGATTTAGTATTTCAACTCTCCATTACAAATAAATCCCAGTTCTCCAGAATAGGTGCCTAGTGACTCAATCAGGAGAAAGAATACAATAAAATTTAATAAACATCACTTCTTTCTGAGATGTACGCAGTGGAAATTGTAGCAACCATGCTGGAGTTAAACAAAAATTTTGCAAATTACTAGGGATGTAAAACATGTGCCTACCAAGAAGCACATTTGTTTTTATTTTGGCTCAGAGTTTAATTTGAGTTGCACAATAAGATACCTTCAGAGAAACCATGGGAGCCAAGCTATTTAGAACACACTTCAATAAAGCTGGCTAAACATAAATAAAAGTCATAGCTAGTTGCTAATGGAACCACCACAGGTTTCCTTTCTGTTTTAGAAATAAGCTCTTTCACTACAAATGCTTGCTAAGAAAGAAAGAAAGAAAGAAAGAAAGAAAGAAAGAAAGAAAGAAAGAAAGAAAGAAAGAAAGAAAGAAAGAAAGAAAGAAAGAAAGAAAGAAAGAAAGAAAGAAAGAAAGAAAGAACTTCAAAATTTTCTGTATGGGGGGCACACTTTCAACTTGAGAAACTCAATTTTTCAAACTTATTATATGCTGTATGGTGGTACTTTGATTTAAAAATCCCTCGGTTAAAAAAAATTGGTTTAAGAAAATAGTTTAATGAAAATGGGGATGCCTTAGTTTAAGAAAATGTTTCAACAGAATGCCCGAATTTAGATTTTTGTAAGGCATTAAAAGTTGATGTGTGATGTTTGCATGACGAAAATAATGGGGATGCCTCGGTTTAAGAAAAATTGAAATGAAATGGCACAGGTTGCCTTTTTTCTGACCTCTGGAATGAATTAGTTGGTTTTCAGTGCATTCCTATGGTAAACTGCATTTTGGTTTATGTATTTTTGCAGTACAAAGTGGCCAAAAGAACGAATTAATTACTTAAATGGATATGCCACTGTAGTTTCTATCCCTCTTTATATTACCATTTAGGACATTTAGATATACCTGGCTAGCAATGTTCTAGTCACTCTGTTTCCAACTCCTTCCATGTGGGAAACTTGGCAAGATGTAATTTACATACTTGTAAGTTCAATGATTTTGTGTACACCACAGAGTAGTGCAACCTCCATCTCACACCTGGGCAAGCTGGTGGAGCGAGTTGCCAACATGCAGCTCCAGTCATTCATGGAGGAGAACCTTGTCCTGTATCCTTTCCAGTCTGGGTTCAGACCACGTCACGGGACTGAGACTGTCCTGGTCACATTGCATGATGACCTACTGAGGGAGGGGGGTTATGGGGGTTGCTCCACCTTGTTGGTCCTTCTTGATCTGTCAGCGGCCTTTGATACCGTCAACCATGGTATTCCCTGGGCAGGCTCTCTGAAGTGGGGATTGGGGGTCCAGCCTTTGGCTGACTCTGCTCCTTCCACAAGGGCTGAGCGTAGCAAGTGAGCCTGGGGAAAGAATTGTCATTCCCCTGGACACTGTCTTGCAAGGTACTTCTGGTGTCAGCAGTCTCTTTAATATCTATATGAGGCCACTGGCTGAGGTCATCTGGAGTTTTGGATCTTGCTGTCATCAGTACACTGATGACAAACAGCTCTATCCCTCCTTTTCCACTTCTGCATGGGGGTCCATCCAAACCCTTGATCGCTGCCTGGCTGCAGTTCTGGAAGGGACCAGGACTAACAGGCTTAAACTCAACCCTGAGAAGACTGAGGTTCTGTTCTTTGGGGGGGGGTACAGTGGCCCTTTTCCCAGTCTGGATGGGACTGTCCTCCATTTGGCTGAAAGAGTGAGTAGCCTGGGCATTGTCCTGGATCTCTAGCTGTCGCTGGAGTCCTAGGTGGCAGCCGTGTCCAGGTCAGCCTTTTACCACCTTCGGCATATCACCCAGATTCGCCCGTACCTTGATGGGGACTTTTTAAGGATGGCTCTGTAGGCACTGGTCATATTGAGGATAGATTATTGTAACACTCTCTACATGGGGCTTCCCATGACCCTTGTTTGGTGATTGCAACGGGTGCAGAATGTGGCAGCCAGATTGGTGGTTGGTGCTGGCAGATTTGTGCCCCTTGCTGGGTTATTTGTTCATTTATTGTATTATTGATTTGACTTTTTAGGTTTAATTTCTTATGTGTTGTTTCTACGTAAACCGCCCTATAGTTCCCATTGGGAAAATTAGTTGCGGTATATAAATAAATAAATAAATAAATAAATAAATAAATAAATAAATAAATAAATAAATAAATATTCATCACTGGAAATTTGTCAGCCCTGACAAATCATGAATCATGACAAATCACCATTTTTTAAAAATTTCAACCCTATCTCTAATGGTAAGGCATACTTCCAGTAAGTCCATTTGGATTTTGGAACCTTCAAATAATATAAGAAGAAAAGGAAGAGAAAGGGAAGAACACATACTAGGAACAAGTAGACATACATAGAATTAGTGTGTATACATCATTAACATCAAAGCATTCAAATTCAGGACATGTCCTTCCAAAATAACAAAACTCTATTTCTAATGAGTATATGTTTTTCTGAGGTGCTATAAACCAAGAGGGTGTAAAAAAAAACTTCAGTCCACAGAAACTTTAACAATTAGAAAAACTGTGAACAAGTTTTAGAACTAACTTTACAGCTAGAAACACAGTACTTCCAATCAGATTTTCAATACATTTATTGTACTGTATGTTCCTTAAAGAAAGGCTTGTGATCAAGAGCTTAAATGTCCTGGAGAGAGGAGAAAAATCTGTTCAGTGCTGGTATAAGAAAAAAAAATCCCCCAAAGTTACCTCTTCAAATACCTTTAAAGATAGTCTTCAAAAATAAGAAGGTTAAAATATAGGCTATCCAGGACAAGCTTTAAGCTTAAAATTCTAAGACACATTTTCTGTCAAGACAAATGTTCCTAACAGAACTATCCAACACTGACTTTGGAAGGAAATGTTGAATTTTTCATTCAGTGAGGCTGTCACTGAGTTTTGTTTTATATTTTTATTCAATTAGTACAGGAAATGACCCCATGTTATAAGATATGTCTCTTTTGTTTCCCTAATTAGGTGAATTATTTCAGGCAGGAAATTTATGAAGTGCATGCATAAAAGTAGTCCATTTGAGTTGTAACTTGCATTTGAAAAGAAGTATGTGTACATGTTATACTACTTGCTGTGATGTTAGAACAAACTAGTAGCAGCCCTAATAGGTCTTTCCAGGCAAGTGAGATGTTTAAGGAGACATTTTACCAGTTACACACACACACACACACACACACACACACACACACACACACACACACACACACACACACACACACATGTACATTTCCATAATCAAGGCAGGATATGAACCCAGTTTTCCTTAGTCTGTCATTCTGACTACTATGTAACACTGTTAGGAAGTAGCAGCTCACTATTTTTATGATAGCTACATCTATTAAGCAACTGGGATAACCAATGGTAGAAAAGCCTGTGTGTTGACCTAAGTAAGAGACATATTCATAAAATATATCATCATATAATTTAAATTTAAAGTTTGGATAACATATGATCTGGTAATTATATACCACACAGGTATTGTAAATATCAAATGTATTTTGAATCATGCTTTTGTTCTATGTTGGCCCTCAACACACAAACCCAACATTGGTGCCCTCAAGGAGACACTCATTAGGCCCATTTTGATGAAACCTAATCTGGAGGCAGACCAAATTGGTAATTATAGGCCTGTAGCCAATATACCATTCATAAGCAAGTTGGTTGAGGGTGGTGGCAGATCAATTACAGGGCCTCCTGTATGAAACAAATGCCTTTGATCCAATCAAGTCAGGCTCCAGGCTGCACCATGGGATGGAATCGGCATTGATGACCTGTTGAAGGAGTCCAACAGGGGCAAATAATCCTTGTTGATCCTCTTCAGCCTCTGAGTGGCCTTTGATACCATCGACCACAGTATCCTCCTGAGGAGGCTCTCTGAGCTGGGGATTGTGGGCACTGCTTTGCAGTGGTTCCACTCCTTCTTGGAGGACTGACCTGGAGAGTACAGCTGGAGGAGATGGCCTCTGCTCCTTAGTCCCTAATTTCTGGAGTGCCACAGGGGGTTAGTCATCTCCCCCATGCTCTTTAACAGCTATATGAGGCTGCTGGGTTAGGTTGTCAGGAGTTATGGGTATGTAAGTATGCTGATGACACCCAGCTCTATACCTCCTTATTTCCATCTGTAGTGGATACTGTTTCATCCCTGGATGCATGCCTGGAGGCTGTACTGGCTTGGATGGGGGCAAATAGACTGAGATTGAACCCTGGCAAGATGGAGGTCCTCTGGGTGGTGTTGATGTGTTGGGAAGCTCCCTCAGCTTTGGGAGGGTTGACTCTCCATGCACAGGATGAGGTGAAGAGTTTGGCTGTAATGTTGGACCCAACACTTTCCCTGGAATCCCAGGTGGCGTCGGTGGTCCGTTCTGCACATTATCACCTTTGGCGGATCACCCAGCTCCATGCCTTCTTGGACACGGGTGCTCTCGCTAAGTTAGTCCATGCACTCATAGTCTCAAGATTAGATTACTGCAATACTATCTACATGGGGCTGCCTTGGAAGTTTATACGGAGGCTCCAGCTGGTTCAGAATTCAATGGCCAGATGAGTTACTGGTTTGAGTAAATTACATCGTATTACTCTCACACTGGCTGCTCTGCATTGGCTGCCAATCTATTGCTGCTTCAACCTCAAGGTTTTTATAATGACATACAAAGCTCTAAATGGTTTGGGACCTTGCTATGTGTCAGAGCGGCTCCTACCACAGAATACTGCCCATTGTACCCAATTGTATCAGGCAGGACACTTGAGGGTGCAGTCGCTGAAGGCGGCTTGTAAATCATTGACAAGGCTTTCTCAGTGGCAGACCCTCCACTTTGGAATCAACTTCCTACTGATATTTGTTCCCCCTCCCCTGCTGTCTGTTTTTAAGAAACACTTTAAGACATGGCTATTTAGGAAGGCTTTCCCTGGTTACTAGTTTCTCCCATTATGTCTCACTGTTCATTTCTTTCTTGTCTATTCTTTTCTCTCTCTGATCTTACTGATTAGACTGACTTAGTATTGTTATTTTGTTTTATACTGTATTTTAATATATTATCATGTTTAATGGTTGTACCTTTTTAAACCCTATAAACCACCCAGAGTGGCCTTTGCTGTCAAACGGTGTGGTATATAAATCTAATACATACATAAATACATTTTTTTCCAAATATTTCAGTATTTTAAGGTAATAGAATAGTAAAGAATGGGTGCCTTGGAAGCTTTTTATAAATATGCAATCAGGCCAAGTATTTAAAAGAAATGTACCTAATTTTATTTGTTTCAGCTTGTTGTTGAAAAAAGTAAAAGAAAAGCCCATTACACTGAGAAAAAAGAAAAACAAAGCTTTGTGCTTTGTGCATTTGTATAAACAAAGTGTGTGCTTTGAATTACTTAAAAGAACTTTCAGCGAGAGAGACATGGAAGCATCACATTGCCCTACATTTTTCACCAGTTCTTGTCTGATATTATGATAATAAAATATCCATTAATCATCAAGTGTGGAAATCAAGAACTGAGAAAAACAATGTTCACTTTAGTTTATTATACAAGCAGAGCACAGATACAGACCATAGGACCAGATTGGAAGCTATTTTAACATTCACCTTGTATTTTATTAGCAATATAGGATCACGTACATTCCACAATTTATACCAGAACTCATTTGGAGTAGCTTCTAAAGTGAATTTTATGCTAGCACACAGCTACAATTACTTATTTATTATAATTAACTACACATCCAGATAAGTGGTTTCTTAGGAACAGAGTAGGAGGTTGAATATAGGTTGACAACACTTAAAATCATAGACTTATTTGGAAGCTTATATCTCAAACACATTTTCTAGCACTTAAGTAGGAGAATTAAGGCCTACTTAGGTAAACCCACTCCTGAGCATTTCCCAGTAGGACTTGATAGCTTAAACAGATGAGTTAAAATTCTGCTCTTGAGAACTTCAAGATACTCAATATATATACGTCTACAAAATGATAACCAAAAATAGCTATTATCATAAAATGATTTGCAGATATTATAAATGCAATTTACAATAAATATAACAACAATTATATAATTATCATTATAAAAATACAATTATAACAAAAACAATTGCTTTTTCGACAAACTTCAAACATATATGCCAGTCAGTAGTATAAAGCAGGTTGACAGTTTGTCTTATAAACACACAAGTCACAATGATCAAACAACAGTACTATTGATGGAATAGGAATCTTATATTTTGATGGAATGTGGTATAGCTTTTTTTTAAGTAAATGAGGTTTGAGATTAATTGAAGAAGCATATTTAACTGTTGCGCAGTTTGTATCTTTCTTAGATTTCTGTTATCAATAGCAAGTAAAATTGAAAACATAAAAAAAAATGTTGAAACGTCTCCTGGTCTAAAGAACAGGATAGGGTAGCTTAACCTAGGGTGAGTTTACAAGACACAATGAGCAACTGTAAAATGTGTATTGATGTGTCCTTTGTACTGTAACAGAAATGACTGATTGCAACTGTATTAATGAAAATTAGGGTCCTGACCAATATTATATTTCAATAAAATCATTTACTAAAAATGAACTATCCATGTTCATCTTTTACTGAAACAAAAACTAAATATTAGTATGCCCCAAGAGTGCCATACAAATAAAATGCCTTGTGGGGACTATTCAGCACCACGTTTAAAAAATAATAATGCCATCTCTGAGAATTATTAAGATTTCAGTTCTTGAGCAAAGTCTATCTTAATAATCAGGTTCAAAAGCATACCAGAAGTTAAAGTACACAATATTAATCAAATGATACACAGGGTTTACCTGATCCCACAGCATGTTCTAAAAATATATAAATCAATATATTGTGCCAATCATTCTCCCTGCCAGAGAAACAACATAAAAGCAACAGTGCAACCACCACACTTAACATACTTTGTAAGCAGTAATAACCCATCTTGCTGATCTTGTTTCAGCACTGCCTACTACCTGAGCATCTCACACACAATCCCTACGTTTCACAAGAACATGAATAATGCTCACAAACCATCAGGTTACAATGGAGCACAAAGTTGCTAGTATTTTGAGACCTTGTTTCTTTGGCTATAACAGGAAGGCATAAAAGTATTAATAAGCTGACACATTTAGAAATATATGTGAAGACCATCTGAGAAATGCTCATGGTAATTAATTAAGGAATTCTGTATATAACATTTGTACTGGAGCTTTTACATAAGTTCATCTGTTTATTACCTCATAGTGCAGTGGTTCAATGCCTTGCAGTGCAATGGTTCAATGCCTGTTCTGCAACTAAAACTGTGCTCGCAACCTGGGGTTCAATCCCTGGTAGCTGGCTCATGGTTGACTCAGCATTCCATCCTTCCAAGGTTGGTAAAATGAGTACCCAGCTTGCTGGAGGGGGGGCAATGTATAGCCTGCATACTGTAATTAAACTGTAAACCACCCAGAGACTACTTGAAGTGGTATGGGGTGGTGTATAAGCAGAACACTTTGCTTTTTGCTTTGCTTAACCTTATGTGCCAGAATGTCTGTGTTGTCAGCACTAACTTCTTTTTGAATGGCTGCTGGCAAAAAGCTACTTGCCGATAGAGATGGGCACGAAACAAAAAACTGGTGTTTCGGTTTTTCGTTTGCCGTTGAGATGTCTGTTTCGGTTCGTTTCCGTTTGTCGTGAATTTTTGGAAAAATTTCGTTACCGTTTTTCGTTTTTTTGTTTGTCGTTTCTACACACTTTTTGCACAGTTTTTAAAGCATTTCCGTGCACAGGCATCCCCCAATGACCCAGACCAGAGGGAAAACACTAAAAAAATGGATGCTGGCAGAGACACAGTATAGACTAGGTATGCAGGGAGGCTGCAAAGGCAGCGGCGGGCGTTGCTCAGGGTGCAAGGCAGCCGCAGAGTGACTGCACTGCAGGGCAAGGGAGGTTACTCACCGAGAGGTACGCAGCATGCATGCACACAGGGAAGCTGCAGGACTGAAGCTGGAGTCGCAGAGACAGCAATCCCACCCTAACTCCCACCAGAGGCTGCAAGGAGGACGGGGGCTGCCAGACCTTTTTATGCCCTCTGTGGCTGCCAGACCTGCCCGCCCAGTCTGCAACTTGGGCATGCTATTGGTTGAACATTATCCCATCACATGGCTTGCCTCCATTTTGTGGCTGGTGCAACATCCATTTTAAAGGGAAAAGAAAAATACATTGCGATGGGAGAAGACAAAAACAAACGTTTTAAGGACCACAACCCCCCTGGTAGGTATTATCAGACAATATAAATAATTATCGCTGCATTTTTACGGATGTCCAGGGTGTTTTTTAACATTTAAAACAGCTCATTTCATTGTGCGTTGCCATTAACAGAAATGAAACATAACAACCACAATTTTCTTGGTTCTGTTCGTTTTGTTGCATTTTCATCACATTTTTCGTTTGTCGTTTCATTACGTAACGGAAACGACAAATGGTAACAGAAACGAAAAAATGTTCATTTCGTGCCCATCTCTACTTGCCAATATTATTATTTCTTGCTTTTTCTTCTTCCCTGGCCTCACCGTTTACCTCCTTCTCCCCTGCCCTACATATTGATACAAATGCCCTTGCATTTCATGGTAATACTGTATTCAACTGGTGAAATGGGTTTCAACTAGAAAGGTTTATGCAGCATAAATGAATCAGCCTTAAAGATGCTAGGTGATTTTATGGAATGATAATGCAACCAGAACATTTTACCATATATATATTTGCTATCTTTTGGGCCTCTTCCACTTAATGTTACGTCATTGTTCATCAATGGTAACATGTGTGTGTTACAAAGCCTCAAGCCTCTTTCCTAGTTTCAGTGTTTTTTCAAACATGATGATAATAAATGATTTTGATGAGAGAGTACTGGGGATGCCCATCAAATTTGGGAATGACGCAGAGCTGGGAGTGTTAGCTAACACTTCAGGAGACAGCATTAGGGTTCAAAATGAACTTGACAGATTGCAGAGCAGGGTCAGAACATATAAGCTTCAGGAAGGGAGAATGTCAAGGTGTTGCAGCAAAACTCAGATGCAGAAATTTAGGATGGGTGACACCTGGGTTGGGAGAAAGTGTGAATGTGGTATATACAGGGCTGGCACTTCCATTACCGCCAAAATGGAGAGAGGGTCCTGGCCAGCCTGCCACCCCCCGCCCCCGCCCCCCGCCGCTGGCCACCGCCATCCGTCCCACCACCGCCCACCAGCCACCCATCGCCATCTACCCATCACTACCCGTCGTTGTCCGCCCGCCGCCCGCTGCGCCCATCGCCGCCCACCCCCTGTGCCCGTCGCTGTCCACCCCCCATGCCCGTCACCGTCCCCCACCCACCATTGCCCCTCGCCACCTGCCCTGCCCCCCCCCACCGGCCCATTCTGTATTTCCTACAGAACATGAAAAGAGCAGTTTCTGGGCTATGTGAACAATAACATTAATTGGATGGCATCAGTTTGATTTACAATACTCGAGGTATATGGTTGTCCAGAATTCCAACAAATGTAGAATTAATTCCCAGACATAAGAAAAGCACACTGATTTACATTTAATTAATAGGGAGGCCTCTGAAACATCCTCTTACCTAGTTAAACTGTCCTAGCAAAAACAGTGAGGCATAACTCCCCCAAGTTAAGAAATTACTATAGATATTGTTTGTTGGCTTATGAGTTGCATGACTCTGTGTGCAGTATATAATGTCTATGGTGATTTGGGGGCAATTGGCATTCAAACCTTAAAATATTTACATAGAAATATAAGAGGATTTGAGGCACCACATTGTAATTCATGTGACTCATCATTGTTGAAAACTATCTAAAATATACCCAAAGTTTTAATGAAGTTTTATTGTGATGAGGTGCATTCTATGGATGGCTGCTTTTTGGAGCACTGAAATATTTACAGAATGACGTTAGTCAGGCTTTTTGGGAATTTTTTCAATAAATTAAAAACAAAACAAATTGGCAATGATTTTTGTAAAGGCAATGCATATCATGAATCAATAAGAAAGCAGTCATTGATTACTCACAGAATTACTGAAATTAACATTTCGTAGAGCAATGACCATAGTTCAGTGTAAATTGGAAAAATACTTGCGAATGATATACAGTAGGACTCCTGTATCCACTGATTCAGTTATCCACGGTTGGCAGAGAAAAAAAATTAAATAATTCAGCAGCCACAAAGCAAGCTGTAAAGCAAGCTGTTGTCACAAACAGCAGCTGTAAAGCAAGCTATTGTCACAGCATCTGTAAAGCAAGCTACTGTCACAAACAGTAGCCATAAAGCAAGCTAGTGTCTCAAAACAGCAGTCATAAAGCAAGCTACTGTCAGGAAACAGCAGTTTGGGGATGGGTGAGCAGGTATTCTCTCTTATCCATGGTTTTCATTATCCACGGGAAGGCCTGGAACCAATCCCCAGCGGATACCGGGGTCCTACTGTATGCTTTTGAAAGTTACTCATTTTCCCTTAATTTTTTATTTCATAAATATTCCATGTTCATTTTTCTTATTTGCTCTTTGCCCATGTTTTTTAGAATTCTGAGCATGACATAATTATTTTGAATTATTTTCTTTGAAGATGTTATGCTATGTGTACACACACACACACACACACACACACACACACACACACACACACACACACACACACACACACACACACATCTGATTACTGACCATTCTAAACAATTGTTAGCAAGTCATTTCCCATTCTCCTCCCATCTTTCTGCACTTTGTGCAAGACACCTACTATTTACCCAATGGGCAAAACTCTTTTGGCTTGTTGTGTTACCTGGATCATGCACTGGAAGCATTTAATTTAAAATGATTAAAACTTTCCTATCCTTCTCCCTTAGGGATCCAAGGATTCCCTAATGAAGCCACTTGGATGAGCAGTGAAACCTTTCAATCGGTCAAGAAAAGAAGTCCGGCTGACATGACTCAACTTTCAGATAACCCCACCTGGATCTTAAGGATTCCATTTACCCCAAGGAGATATTTGGGACTGAAGAGCATTTAGCTGTTTTAAAAAAATCACAGTTGATAGTTCCCATCCAAGTTACATGGATGTAGTTCTTAAATTATTAAATATGCCTCCCCCTTGTTCTCAGGCTTCCTAAGTCTTCTCCGGTTCTGAAGAGAACCTTAAAGGAGGGGTGTAAGAAGGCTTTAATTAAAAGCTCCTGGTACCCAATCCCGGTTTAACTTTGACACAAAGTTACATAGTAGGATTTTGCCTAGTATCTGCAAGTATGGGGAGATGTTCTGAATCCCTTGCTTGCCCTTACCTCTATATTGTATCACTCATCCCTAAAGGCAGCTCTAAGAAAATGCTTCTTAAAGTTTCACACTTGGAAAACAAGCAAAAATAAATTGCCATAAAGGAGTCCTCACTGCAAAGTGAAAAGAAAGAAATACGTCAATATCAAGCATTAGTTGAGCAATGAGATTTGGAAGTTCTCCTTAAAGTCACAGATGTGACTCTAGCAGCTTCAGATATCACCCTCAAGAAGGTTGCACACTTTTCTCCTCACTAAGCAAAGGAGTTTGTGTAGTTCAAACCAGGAGAACAGAATTGAGAAAAAATATCACATATTATTTATACAGATAACATCAGAACACTGTATTTAGCACTAACAAACATAGATAATATACACCATATCCTCTCTTGGAAATCATGAATGGACTAGAATTCATACTGCAAACTAAAGTAGTATCTTTTGACAATGAGTAATCACAGCTGTACTGATTTACATGTTCAATTGATGTGTTTTATTTTTTAATTTAAAAAATACTGATGGATTTGGTATTATGTTGACAAGCTGAATGAGTAGAGTTGTATTGCCCTAGATGGTTGGTTAAAGAGCACCGAGGCATAAATCATCTCTAGAAACCATGTGCCATCAGTAAAAACTCCAATCTTGATTACAGTTCAACAGAGCAAAGTTTATGTTTTCTTAATAACTGTAAATTCCAACGTCTCAAAAAAACTAAGCTAACAGACCATTTCAACTATTAGATGGAAACAAGCCACATGGTAACACAAAGATTCACACACTCTTTTGTCCTCCTTTGCATGATAAGTACCCAAAATTTTTATAATAATATTTAAAATGATGGGCTAGATAAGAACAACCCTTGATAGATAGATAGATAGATAGATAGATAGATAGATAGATAGATAGATAGATAGATAGATAGATAGATAGATAGATAGATATTCTGGGTTTATTTTATTGTTTTAGTTTAAATCTAGAATTACTCCTATTTGGATTCGTACTTTTGTCTTCCAGTTACCCACTGAACTGTGTTTCCTACTAGAACTGTGTTATAAAATATATCCCCCCCCCAACCTGAGGATTGAACCATTATACACATTACATGCTTTGTCACTAGAGCCATGACAAAGGCAGCACTACTCATTTACTTTAGAAATGCATTATTACATTTTTTCTTTACAAAATACACAAAGCCCCCAGAAAACCAGAACATTTGTTTGTAGGAATCCAACAATCAAGAAATTGAAATCAAAACCAATTACCATGAAAAGCAGCTTTGATGAAAAGCAAGCAACAATACTTTAACAATACTATTAGAAAAATATAGAAAATGAAAACCAACTCACAATTCACAAATCATTTGTTTTCCATTCAAAATCATGACAGTGCACCTTTTGAATCAGATGGATCAACAGCTGTAAATTTGGTCATAAGATGGGCAACTGACTATAAAGTACAGAGAGAACCTGAAATCTGTGCCAAGCCATCAACAATAGACTATGAGCAAGTAGCTAAAGCACATCATTTTATAGGACTTACAGTACACTAAAATGTAACATGTACATTCAAATCAAGTCTGCCCCCAAGAAATCAATGCAGATTCAACATGCATCTTACAAAAAATATTGACTCCTCTAACTTTCTCTCCCCTAACTACGCCATCATAAAGAATGATACAACGTTACTGGTTGCCTTCAGTTCCCAGTGGCCCCTTAGGAAGCTCTAGGTAGGCATAGTGAGACTCACATGATTGGCATTGGCAGAATGCCATTAATTAAATAATATTTGTTTTTTTATAGTGCATGCAACTCATATGCAATGAGACAAAGTCACACAAATCTCCAAAGTGAAACACAAGTTTTCAGTTGATGCCAATATGTCACTACCAATGATATTATACTAACTGTATGATGGAGCTACTCAAGAGGATACTGGCCAGCAAAGACCTTGGTTAATCACATTTACATCTCAAGACAGATGTTGACTGTTCTCTACACATAAGCAGCTGCTCACACATACAGTGTCATTTAAATATACCCATGTATAACATATGTTTATGGGAAAGAAAGATTAGACCAACAGTGTGATTCTAGGCCTGATGCCACTGGCAAGACCAGGGTCTCTGGTCATGGCATGGATCTCCTTTATACACCTAACATATGGAAAGGGGGTTATGCAAAGAGTGCCAGGTTAACAAATCTAAGAAGGAGCATTGAAAATGGCAGTGAGCATCTACCTTTAAAGCATGAAATCAAAATGGTGGTGGGGAGGAAAACAATATAAAAGATGAGGCTAAGTGATTCTAAAGGGTGGCATTAGCACTCAAAAAGTCACTTTTCACCTTGAAGTTGTCCAAACTTGAAAATTAAATGCAATTTCATTCAGCCCACTTCCAATCAAATTTTATATTGGCCAAACTGTGTGCTAACAGTGGTATCAATGTGAAATGAATCACACTTTTTTTTAATTAATAGAAGCTGTATATCTCTATGTAGAGAACTATATATGGTCAATTGTATGAGCAGCATTATTTGGAATCAATAAATTAAGCATAGGGTTGGACACTATTTTTATTTGAGAGAATTTTAGCATAGGATGGGGCATGGATTTCATCACTGGACAGCTTGACTGCCAGTCAGTTCAGCCCTCAAACCACATGCTGGATAATATAGGGAAGTCTCATGAATGTGGTTGTTCTAATTTAACATGAGCCAGTAATATGGACCTCTTCTCTGACTGGAGTATGGTTGGCCTGTCTGCCCTTAAGCTAGGCAGGAATCTCACTCCACTGCAGTATCGTCAAAGGAGTTGTGGTGGATGTGAATAGGTTAATGCCAACAATGGCTATGACTACAAAGAGGCTTTCTTTTACATCTTGGGAAATGGACACAGAACAGTCCATTCTTCCCTCACCTCACCCACCACTCTGAACTTATTCTTTCAATAGCCATCTGACACAACTGATCATCATTTGGTAGCATGTAATGGATAATACTCCATGTAATGCAGTCAGAGAAACTTCAGGCCAATGGGCCATATGATCAGACACAGATTCAGATGTCCTTCCCCCTTTCTACTCCCCAATGCAAAGGCACCAAATACATCAGGGCTGATCTCCATTCAGACAGCGACACTAAAAATATGTACATTGTTTCCGAATTCAAACCATGATTATTTTGCATCATTGCAATCACCTTGTTATGCACATAATGCCCCTCCCAAAAAGGGGGAGAAGAAGAAAGTCTTCTTACCTGATCCCCTTTTAGTCACAACCTTCAAACTCTGCACAAGAGTAGCATACAAGAGGATTAAGTGAGGAATAGGAGCTTTCATCTTCCAGTTCTCCAAGGCTGTTCCCTAAAGAGCAAAGAAAAACAAATCTAGCAATGTATTCTGTGTTACAGCTAAATAATATTTTAGAAACTGAATAAATAAAATCAAGGAACTAGGACCAAATGAGATAACAATTTATTAGTTCATCTCTTTTTCTAACATTCTGCCTACTATTAAAGAAAAGTTCCAGAATAATAGGCCTGAAAGGCACTATTGTACATAACTCAGCAATAAAACCATTTAGCTACTGTAGATTTCTGTATAAATGCTTCTATTAAAGAAAAAAAAAAAGTCCAACACAATCTAACACAGAGTTAAGTGTGGATAAGCATATTGAAATCAATGGGATTTAGCTTGCTGAGCTCTGGGTTGGATTGTGGCCTACACATTTATACTTAGCGTGAATATTTTATCAAGCAATCTTCAGTAATGTGGAAATTAAATTCCATTCAAGTCCAAGTCAGTTTGTGAATCTGACTCTTTAAGCCTTCAATATATCACCCATCTGTGGCCTCCTAGAGGCAAAATGTTGGTTTATTTTTAGATTGTTCCTTGTGTTTGAAGAAATATATGCTCTTGTGTGATCAGCTATTATTGGAATAAAAGAGCTGGTGAAAATCTGAAGGCTTATAATTTGCTCCGCCAGGTTCTCTTAAGCTCCAAGTCTGAAATATGTTAACACAGGCCATGACAATGTCTTCTTATGCCAACATTCACACAGACATAAACATTTGAAAGAGTATGCAGGGAGTGGGGAATCACCTCATTAGCCCCCCCCAGTTGCACACAGGTTGTGTAGAAAGAAATACAAAATGGATGATAAACACATGGTAGTCAGGTGTTGTTCCAGTATCTCCATGCACACATTCTTTTCTGTATATTGATGTCATCTACATGTTTTAAGTAGTTTGAAGAGTTGGGCTCCTGGATACATCTGAAATCAACTTCATGATCTAACCAAGATGCCTGAAACTACAGACCTGAGGGAACCATATGCATATAATACAAGTGGGCAGGAGAAAGGCCACAATGAGGCACCTTTTATGTTGCATATTGGACTGCAGCAATTCCTATCTCCCAAGGCTATATACCAAACATAAGATGGGAAAAGTAACTGATGAGTCATCTGTGGGTTACATAAGAACATAAGAAGAGCCATGCTAATGAAGCACCTAATGAAGCACACGTCATATTTTAAACAAAGTCAGTAAATCTGGAGTGAATGGCAGCTGTCAATTGTTCTGCTTAGATCTCATTTTATAAGAAAAACTAAGACCACCAAAATGAATCACTATAACCTTTTCTGGAATGAGAAATATGGAAAATATGGTTTGACAATGACTTTTCTGGCATTTGAAAAGTATCAAGCTTACTTATTATATGGGTTTTCTGGATGTACACTTGGAACTGGTTCCAACAACCTCTTTGGAGGGCCAACAGGAAAGAGAACCCTGCAGGGTTCAGCTTTCTCTCTGCTTGTCGACAATTCCAAATAATTTGTAAAGAAAAGGTGCAACAGACTGAGATAGAATCATAGAGTCATAGAATTATAGAGCTGGAAGAGACCTCAAGGGCCATCTAACCCAACCCCCTATAATGCAGGAAGAATCATGAGCAGGTGAAGATGTGTGCTTGGGAATACCCTGAAGCAAATGGTGAGCCACTGTATGAGAAAAAAATTCTGGACTGGATGGGCTGTGGCCTGTTTCAGCAAGGCTGTTCTTATGTAACCCTCATCAAAGTACTCCCAACAAATGGCCATCCATCATCTGCTTAAAAACGTCCAAAAAAGGATACTCAACCACCCTACGTGCAGCATATTCCACTGCTGAATTTAAATCTTGAAACCATTGCTCCGAGTCCTAGTCTCTGTAGTGATGGAAAACAAACCTGTATTGCCACAGTAAATAAAATCCTACTTTGTGTGTGTGTGTGTGGGGGGAGATGTATGTTACATCATTGTGATAATCAATCCTTCATACTGGAATTCAGAATGCATAAACATTTTAAGGGTATAAATACAGTACAGTAAAGGCTGGTTACGCATAGGTGAAGCAGAACAGATACAACTAAAGTTATGTCATATTATGCTGTCGTGTTATACCACCAGATTGCATTGCATGCTTCTATAACTAAAATTTCATTTTCAGTCACCGCACTGATACTGCAGGAAATAGTAATGTTGATATCTTCTGTCTCTAGAACAGTGTTTTTCAACCACTGTTCCGCGAGATGTTGCCTGGTGTGCCGTGGGAAAAATTCTCCCTACACCAGCAATGCCCCCCCGCATCCCGCTCGCGACCAAGGCAGCGGTGCAGCGCTGGCGAGCCGGAGGAAGGCGGCGCGTTTAGAAAGAAGCCGGCTGCCGCAAGGCTTCCTTGGGAGATGTAGTTCCTCCCGCAGGTCTGAGACGTGGTCCTGGGGAGGAGAGTGGACTACCTTTCCCGGCGTGCTTTGCGTGCTGGTGAGGAAAGGCTGGCCATGGGCGGGGAAGGAGAAGAAATAAGGGAGGAGGAGGAGGAGGAGGAGGAGGAGGAGGAGGAGGAGACTGGAGAGCGAGAGAGTGAGAGAGAGCCGGGAGACCCGTGCAGGCGCATTGCGGCAAAGGGCGCTCCAGAAGCCGCTCTTAAAGGTTCTTGGGGTTGGTCCCCCCTCCTCGCTTACCGAACCCCCTCCCTCTCTCCCCCGCCTCACACACTCGCTGTTTGCCTCCCGAGGGTGGGCGCGCGCCCCTGCCGAGCCAGGTAGGGGCGCGCGTGCGCACCCCTCTTTTAAGGGTGGGGAGCGGGCGGCCGTTGACAATGGTCATTTTTTGTGGGGGGGTAAATAAAGGGGAGGATGTGGGAGGCTGAGGAGGGGATTCCTAGGACCTAGGGAGGAGACGGGGATGGGGGGTCCCTTCTGGGACCTGTGGCTGCCTGGCTGGAAGGAGGCGGGGGGGAAGAGAAGGGAGGCTTATACTGGAAGGGGTAAAAGATGGGGGTTGGAGGGTCGTATATGAAGAGCCTCCCCCAGCCCCACCTTCCTGGGTTTGCAAGTTCCTCTGAAAAAAAGTGCCAGGAGGAGGGAGGGGGAAGGTGAGGGCAGGCAGACATTTTGATAGGGATGCCTTGGGAGGGCCTGGGCTGGAGGATGGATTTGTTGTTTTTTTGGGGGGGTGAGAAGTGTTTTTGTGTGTGTCTGATAGGCACAGAGTTAAATTTTTTAACATTTTCTAATGGTGGTGTGCCTCGTGATATTTTTCATGAAACAAGTGTGCCTTTGCCCAAAAAAGGTTGAAAAACACTGCTCTAGAAGACTAGACAGAATCAATCCCTTACTCTGCATGAGCCTTATAGATACAGTAATACCTTGTAAGATTAATGCACTTTAAGACAAAAACTTGTAAGACAAATGCAATTTCTGGGGATAGGAAAAACTTGTAAGATGAATTTTTCCTTCTGGTTTCCATTTAATTTGAAAAGTACCATTGATTCTAGTTTAGCCTGGGCTGTTTGCAAGGGAACAGCCTAGGATAGGTGAGAATTAGACATGGGCACGACTCAGCGAAATTGTCATTTCTGTTTTCGGTTATCGTTTCTGTTACGTAATGGAAATGGTAACGATAATTAAGCCGTCAGAACTCGAACTCGAACCGAAAAAAGAAAAATTTGGTCGGGTTTTTTGTTTCCGTTTGTGGCATCGCGGCGATTGCGTGATGCAAAGCACAGAAAAAGTTTTTAATTTTTTTTTTTAAAAAACCCGACTCCCTTCCAAAAAAGCAGGCGAAAATATGCCTGCCTGAGGCTTTGCCACCTACCAGAGGGGTGGTTTCTGGGGGGTCTCCGGCCTTTCCCCCTCTTCTCCTGCCGTGGGCTGCTTGCACCAGGCTGGGGGGTCATCCTCGTCATCTGTCTCGCTGCATGCCATGCGGTGGGGGGATCCAAAATGGCGATCGCAATTTTTCTTTTAAAATTGTGGTCAAAAAACACACCAAATCACCACAGAAACATGTGAAATTTATTTATTTTAAATGGCTGAATTTTTATAGTAGCAGCAGTGGGTTTTTTATAGCAATAAAACGTCGTATTGATTTTATTTTATTTTATTTTATTTTATTATTTTTTTAGACCTGCCCATTTGGACTGGGCATGGGATGGGACCATGCAATTTTTTTGAATCATTCCACCAATGACATCGCCAGGTTTTTGACTGACACTTCTGGATGTCTCGGAGGGCATAAAAAGCTGAGGCACCTTCCAGAAATCGCAGTCAGGTGTATGGATGTGGTTGAGGGAGGAGGGCTGGCTGCTGGTGCTGGTGAGATCCGATCGAGATTGAGGAGGGAGGCTGGAGGCTTTAGGATTTAAGTTAGGCAGGCAGGGAGGGAACTGAATTTAGAAAATAATTTCTTTTGATTCCCTGCAGCTTTGTCTGCTGAAGGGAATAGCAGTTTATTCTTTATTTCTTCTCTGGCAGTTTGAGGATTTTTTTCTGATATTGGATAAAGGGGGAGGTTCGACTGGGAGTGGGAGGTGTGGATTTATTTTAAAAATATTTTATATACTACCATTTATTTTCTATTTTACCAACTTCAATTTGCTTGCGCACACACACATTTGGGGTGCAAGCCAAGAATAGAACCTCTATCCTAAGTGATATCCTAACTACCCACTCGCCCGTCTGCCCGCGCCGCCGCCCGCCCACTCGCCTGCCTGTGGCCACCGCCCACCCATGGCCCCCTGCCACCACCGCCCGCCTGCACCTCCCCGCCGCCGCCCATCCACCCCACCCACCACCTAGGGCGCAAAAACACCTAGCGCCGGCCCTGATTGCAGGACGCCCCTATGCCCTGGGAAGTCAAATCGCGCTAAACCGCGGTGGAAACGACAAATGGAAATGACAAATTTTTGAAAAATTTCGCGACAAACGGAAACGACCTGAAACAGAGAATCACTGAGAATCACTGTGAATCACTGTGTCTCTGCTTTTTTCCCACCAAAGTGTTGGACAAAACAGGATCCTATGGATCTTCACCCAGCCTGTGCAGCTTGCAAGGCAAGCGGCGGTGGTGATCCCTAAGCAGCATGGACTGGCTGAAGATCCATTTTAAAATGTCCCACCATGAGTACTCCAACTGGGGCCTGAGTGCTCATGGCGGGACATTTTAAAATGGATCTTCTCCCACCCCGGAAGGGTTGAAAGGCAAGGGACAGGAGAGGATTGCCACAGCCACTTGCCTTGCCAGGTGCCTGGGCTGGGAGAGGATCCATCAGTTCCTCCTCTGCTGAACACTTTGTTGGGCAAAGCAGGGACTGATCGATCTTTGCCCAGCCCATAGATAAGCAGCAGTGGGAGTGATCCCCTGCCATCACTTACATCACTTACCTGGGGAAGAGGAGGTGGTGCAGATTTCTATCCTGCCTTCCCTTCCCTGCAGCACACACAGATCAGATGCTAAAGGGAAGGAAAAGCAGGATAGAAGCTGCCTCCCCTCCTTCTCTTCACCCTAATCAATCAATCAATCAATCAATCAATTTTTATATTGTATTATTGTTTTATCAATGCTGTAAGCTTTTCAGAGTGGCCTTTAGGCTAGATAGGCCAGTTGTAAGTAAAGCTGATACTTCATGTCCCTCTCGCTGCAGTTTGCGGCCCCGCTGGAGACTGGTTCAAAGGAACGTAACCTCATGTCCTTGTGGGGTCAATCCGAGTTCGAAGGAACGGAACCTCACGTCCTTGTGGGGTCAATCCGAGTTCGAAGGAACAGAACATCATGTCCTTGTGGGGTCAATCCGAGTTCACCCTGACCATGCCCCCTGAACTGCGCTCCAAGCGGGGTGAGAGATTCCCGTCCTGGAGCTCGGAAATCTTTTCAATCCCCTTTTCGATCCGTGTTGAAAATCGATTTAAACACGGAGGCAAGTTCACCTTGGCTCGAGGAAGGACATGAAGTAACCACCTAAGTAAGTAAGTAAGTAAAAGTAAAAAGGATGAATTGACCCATCAAACAAATTAAATTTGTCTTACAAGGCACTACTGTACTGTCCAAAGAAGCACAGACATTCATACAGCACTTGAAGTTCAGCAGATAAGATGTGGCTAGCTCCTAAAACATTATGGCCAAGCTGCTGAAGAGAACATTCCTTAATCCAGAAGGAAATAAAAACAACTGAATCTACTAATAGCAAAAGTGCAGAACAAGTAAATGGAACCACTTAGCTTGGGAGTCAGTGAGGGCTCCAACATTGGAGGCATTCCAGTACTTTGATTCCGGTACTGAGCAGGGCATTAGATTTGAAGGCCTTATTGTCCCCTTACATTCCCATTAGCCAATGATTCTATAAATGGACCACTGAGTTTTAAACAGAGCTGGAACACATCATGTGGAAGTCAACTCAAAATCACTCTCATGTGCCAAGATAGTTAATATTATACCGGTAATTAGCTGCCGGTATAAGTAAGTAAGTAAGTAATACAGAGTCAGGGGAGATGTCAAAGTCTTATACAGTACTAAATATCTTTTGTGAGGGAATTTTTGCACACTTTCTCTAAAGAAGTGCAATATTGGAAGGATTGCTACAGAGATTACTACACCATGATACAACTGTGTTTACCTTTATTATGTGGGTCCGCTTCACCCATACTACTGTATATGGAACTTGATAATGAATTATGCATATTGTCTCAAATATGTACATAAAGAAGAAATAATTAAACTATAATTTTCAATAAAGGATAATTAAATGATTCTATTACCTAGCAGTAGAAATAATTTAAAAATCATTTATAATGGAACAATACTGAGCAATTAAAATAAGTAGTTTCCAGAACATATTAATGAAACAAGTTCTCAGATTATTATTTTTAAGCAGCTAGCAATCAGTGTAAAAACAAGTGAAACCTATTATACTGTCAACAGAACAATATTTAGGTTACTTTATGTATTTAAAATATTATTTTTAAAAGCTGCATGTTTTAACAATTTTATGCTTTCAAAGCAACCAACTTCTGATACACATTGTTTCTTCTGAGAGCCTGCTTCACTAATGAAATCTATTATACCTTCAGTAAGGTAGCTGTGCTAACTTGTTTCAGCATGGACAATAAAAACAGCAAAAACGAAAATGAAAGTATTATCAGCGCCTTAAAATAGATTTATTTCTGTGAATACCTTTGGTAGATTAATATGCTGAAATAAACGTGTTAGCTTTTAATGTGCCATAGTATTTCTGTTTTGTTTTTGTTGTTTATGCAATTATATTCATGTAATTAAATATACAGTACAAGGATGTATTTTACAGTAACTTCTGCAGGCTTTCAGATATTCCTGTGTCTCTTGCATATTTGTAATATGTTAGTTCTTGTGAAAAGGAAGATTCCAGATGCAAGTGAACCTAATGGTGAAAACTAATTAATGCATGCTGTGATAAGTTTATTCTCACAGGCAGTTGATGCCATTGAAACATCCCCCATGAACTGTTTACAATGCCTAGATGACAATCTTTCAGGGAAAAAAACAAAACAAAACAAAACAAATATGTGGCACCTTAAAGCAGACTAGCTATTATATTTTAATGTAAACTTTTGTGGACACACCCACTTCTTCAGACACATTGTTTACAGTGTGTTATACATGTTAAGCAGAGGTTAGCTGATTTTGACTGAGAGGGGGAACAAACAACTTAGGCAACTTTATTTTAGTCTCCGTATACCACTTGAACACTAAAGTGGGTTCTTTAAAGCCTTCTGAACTATGGACTGTAAGAAATGAACAGCTATAATCTATGCAAGAAAGGGCAAAAAGACTGCTGGCATTTAGCTCTGGAATATAGAGCTGAGGCTGTTGGGACTGCTTTTTCATAGCATAATATCTGAGACTAGCTAGAGATTCAGGTAAAATGAAACAGCTCTTTTACATGTGGGGAGAAGGAGACAGAAATGAAGCCAATTGATTTGTAAATCCAATTCCAATCCTTCATACTGTGGAGGAAATAATCTTTCATGCTGCCCTCTTGTAATCTTCAGGGCTTCAGGTCAAAAGTCTGTCAGAGACTCCCTTTTTTCTCGTGTAAATACAGAATTCTACCCAGAGTAGTTTCCCTCATCATCTGCAGTATTACCACAAATGCCAGGAAGAGCTGCTTTCTACCACAGACCTCTTGAAGGACAGTGGCAGCTCATATCCTTTCCTCCTCAGTTCACAGGCTGATTTAACTGATCTTCATTTGCTCCTCTAAACTTCAAGGTACTACTATACAAGTCCCAGTTCTTCAGGAACATATCTCAATCCACTTTATTTTTCCAGATGCATTCTCAGATGAATCTGCCCTCTCATCAGGCCTGTCTACTCACCAACCTTCCTGCTTCCAGGATGCACTATCCTCACTGTGCTTCTTTCTCAGAACTTGCCTTTTAATCTCTTTCCATTACAGTGATGCCTCAGTTTACAAGCACCACCTGTTCCAGAAGCATGCTTGTAAACCAAAATACTTGTGTATCAAAGCAAAATTTCCCATAGGAATTAATGGAAACTTATCTGATCCATTCTGGGGACCCAGTTTCCATTATTTCCTATGGAGAAATTTGCTTTGGCCTGGAGCTTCAGCAGCCTCCAGAGCTGGCCCTGGGCAGCAGTGGAGGCTGCAGCTAGGCAGCTCCAGCCAGGGCACGCTGCAGAGGTCACAGACATGTGGCACCGGGTAAACTCTGGAGGCCATGGACAGGTGGTGCTGGGCCCAAGGCAAGCTCTGCAGGCCACAGACGGGCAGTGTTGGGCCTGGGGCCTATCGTGTGGCCTGGAAGTGACTTGCAATCAGTACCAGACCTGGCCAGATGCCCTGGAGGCCCATTTTGGGCACTGCTTGGCTCACAGAGAGCTCCAGAGGTCACTTCTGGTCTACCGGAAGTCAGTTCCAGTCCATGCATAGTCCCAGGAAACCTGGTGCAGGCACACCACATAGCCCGAAGGCCTGTTCTGGGAAGTGCCACACCTGGGGCAAACCACATGCCCTGGAATGAGCTCTGGAGGCCTGTTCCAGGCAGCACAGGACCCACACTGAAGTGAGCCTTGCTTGTCAACTGGAGCAAGGCTTGCAAACCAAGACAAAATTTTACTAAAAATTTGCTCAGTTTGCAAAATGCTCATCATCCAAGGTACTCATAAAATGAGGTACCCCTGTATATCCTACATGTTCCTTCCTTGTAGTTCCCCTTAGGAGAGTTTTCCATGTTTCCTTCAGGAGCCTGAACTTCCAAAAAGGAAAGTCTTTTCCTGAGGTGCTTGAGACTCGCCTTGGTAAATTAACTGGTTAGGTTTTATGTAGCCCTGAACACAGATCTGCAGCAAATTTTCTCCTATACTGTGCTTAGGGAAACACTGCACAAGTAACTGCACAAGTAACACTGATGAAGCTGTTTGGATGAGCAGCAAAAGGTTACACTCTCTCAAGAAAAAGAAGTCCAGTTGCCATGACTCAACTTCCAGATAAACTAACCTGGATGACGGAGAATCTTCACATAGTGCACAATTAAGTTAAGCTGCTCAGTTACAATACATTATGCAAATAGGTGAAGGTGAACAGAAGTGTTTGTTAGTGTGCTATAGCTATGAGAAGAAGATCAGGAATCTTGTACTTTTTGAAACCTCCTGTTCCAGACAACTATGCAAGAAACAGGAGCCATAGGCTCTTCGTTCTCCCACCCCCTCTTCAGCCAATAGCCTTCTTCACTTCCATGCTGCTTTAAAGAAAGCTAAGACAGTCTAACAGTTAACTAACTTTGTGCCTTGCCCATTGGCTTCCCTTTAGATTTTCCTCATTTTATTAAACAAATGGACAACAACAACCTAGCATATTTTTGTCATTCTTTTCCACACCCTAACCTACACTGTGTGTAATTTCTAATTACTTCATTTCATTGATGCAACTCTCTGCCTTCATCTTACCAGCTTCTTAAAATGTGTGTTTCTAGGGCCTTAATAGCACCTCTTTCTTCTTAATAAGTTACACAGCAGGAACTGTAACAAATATGTTTCTGTATCTACTGGGAACTAGTTGCAATGGCCGCTCCGCTGCCGCTTGTCGGCTTGCGGAGCTTCGTTGCACCCCCCACGCGAAGCCTCGCGAGAGGGAGGCAACGAGATTTCAGGGCCTGGGCGGGGCAGCCCTATAAATGCTGCACCTGCCCAGACCAGAGCCTCTTTTGTCCCTTGATGGTCTCGCGTGGTCTTTCGCCGTGGGGCGAGCAATGTGTATTCTAGCCCCAGGTGTTTCCAAAGATGGCTGACACCTTGACTCAGCTATAGAATGCTTATGAATCAGTGCAGCCAATAAAGGCCCAGGTCAAAAGCCACAGAAACATGACACAAAATATCTCAGTCAAGCATAGTACAAAATTACAATGGCCTTTATGAGTGCCTAAAGGATATCACATTAATTCTGTTGGCAAATTCTCATTGAGTAATGGAAGGTGTCAGTGGAGCTCCTGTGTACATGACTAGGAGCACAGCACTCTGTTAATTAATATTCTGCTGCTTTTGCTTACATAATATTTCCTTATGCACATTCAAATTCCCAGTAGGACTGTGGCCCATATAGTTAATTAGCACACAGAAGCCCAAAACTGGATGTAAACCTAACCTGTATCAGATCAGTTCAAATAACTGAGCTTTACGCCAGCCTTAAACAGAACTCTTATTTTCCCTAAAACACAGAACAAAGAAACAGACAAACAAAAGAGAAATAAATGAGCTCTTTTTTCTTCATTTGAATAGCTTCAGGGATATCCACTGTATTTGGATAGTCAAATATTTGTTTGCATGGAGATGATGTTTACATAGCATAATGAAATAGGGTTACAAGGGAGACAGAATACATTCAGCACAGTATAATTTCCAGTGGACTTTATTAAAATGCCAGCATGATTTAAAATGACAGAAATCAGGATTTAGAAAAGGAAAATCCTGGACGTTCAATTTTTGGCCCTTCCACACTGCTGATAGCTTGCGAATTTCATACATGAATTGGCTCTGGAGAATTTACTACAGCATAATGCAATCATAAAGGGGATAGTACATTCAGTAGTCTTAAATCTGTCCTCTGACAATGCTGCTTCAGCAAGAGACAGTTTGGATGTGACAGCTCTTTGGTAGTCCTGTAGCAGACTACCATTGCTCCCCATGGAAACACAGTAAGAATGTGTTGCCAATAAACTAGTGAAGCAATAAATCTGTCTTTCAGGGGCAGGGGGGGACAGTTTTTCACTTTTATAATTTTAACTCCTATCTATTTGTATGCAACATACTTTCAAAACACATCTCTGATAACCATGTAACTAATTATCCTTATACTGTATTTAAAAAAAGAAATACTGCAATAGAGAAGCATTAATGAACAAACTACACAGATTTTCCCTAGATCGCTGGCATTTTTTCAAGAAGCCACATGTACCAACAAGTAGAAATCTAATTATCTTAAGACCACACAAAATCATTCTACAATACTTATAAAATATTTGTCCCACATTCTTCTGTTCAAAGAAAAATTAAAGCATGAAATAAATAAAATCAGCAGCACAGAAGAGCAAACTGCAATCAAAATACCCTGTGCCTATTAGAATAAAACTTGTTTTCAAACCCTACTTGAAGACCCGCAGTAAAGACAGGTCTAGATTGGGAAAGTATTCAGAAGATAACATGTCAACTCACTACTACCTCTCTGACATTGGAGGAGCAGGGTACATCTTCTGACATGCATCACAATGTTTCACCACATTTGTGTGGGAAAGGCTAGTCCTTATGCCTACTCCAAGCCAGTCAGTGCTTTAATGGTCATAACCAGACCCTTGAGTTGATTTCAGAAACATACTGTATCACAAAATACAACACAAAGTGCTGAATTATGAATCAGTTATTTGGGCTTAATCACCTATACTTACTTAATCACCTATGTGGGTCCACTGTACACCTATGCCATTTGTCTAATTAAAAATTGTTCCAATGTAATTTACTAAGTATGCATAGGACTATGTATTTCATATGGGGCTTGGACTAAAGCTTAAGGGGGGGGGAGAGCTTCCCTAAGTCAAATAGAACTTTGTGACTGTCAATAAAATGGCAAAAGGGAAAAATATGTTGGTATGACTACTCTTCCCACAATACGGCTTCATAATTGCTACAGGAGATCAGTTCACTATTAGCTCAGGCACTATTTTACATACTTCATCTTCTACTTCATACTTACCATGAGGTCAGTTTATTTTGCAAAGGACTCAAAAGGAAAGAAGACACAAGATAGATGAAATATGCAGTATCTACTGAAATGTATTCCAATAAACAAAATGACCCAGGCCAAATTACTCTAAATGCATGTAGTGTTCACAGGCCTTGAATGAATGTATTTAAAACCAGGGAGTGTACTGTGCTTGCCAAATTCTCCCACATAATCTAAAACCTGCCATAAAATGGTAATGTAGTATACAAGCCATGCACTACCAGAATAAAACAGCCAACTTTATAATGTCATTATACAAAAATATAGTAAGGCCGCACCTGGAGTATTGTGTACAATTCTGCTCACCCCATCTCAAGAAAGACATTGTGGAACTGGAAAAGGTGCAAAAGAGAGTGACTAAAATGATTACTGGGCTGGGGCACCTCCCCTATGAGGAAAGGCTAAAACATTTGGGGCTCTTTAGTCTGGAAAAAAAGGCGCCTAAGGGGGGATATGATTGAGACGTACAAAATAATGCAGGGCATGAGTAAAGTGGACAGAGGGAAGCTCTTCTCCATCTCACAGAATACCAGAACTAGGGGACATGCACTCAAATTGAGGGCTGGGAGAGTAGGAACGGACAAAATAAAATATTTTTTTTCACCCAGCTCGTTGTTAGTCTGTGGAACTCCCTGCCACAGGATGTGGTGATGGCATCTGGCCTGAATACCTTCAAAAGGGGATTGGACAGATTCCTGTAGGAAAAGTCCATCACAGGTTACAAACCATGATGGAGATGTGTCATCTCCAGGCTTAAAACCGGGGTACTTCAAGGGCCAGATGCAGGTATCAGGAGACAGATATCTAGTCTCATGCGCTCCCAGCAGACACATCTGGTGGGGCCACTGTGAGATACAGGAAGCTGGACTAGATGGGCCTTTGGCCTGATCCAGCATGGCTCTTCTTATGTTCTTATGTTCTTAGGTCCTCTTATGGAGTGAAGCTATTGTGGTAATGTGACCCAAATTTATTGTACTGCCTTCCTTCTCCAATCCCATTTCTACCTTAAAGTGTAAGGGAAAAGAGAACAAATGCTATCTGGAAGTTGAATCATGGCTACTGGACTTCTTTTTTGCTACTTATCAGGCTGTGCTTTCCAAAGTCCCCAGGCAAATCAAAAAGCCTTCACCACCAAGGCCATAGCTAACGACCCATTCTTGATAGGTTTCAGCACCTTAGGCCATTGTTCACCTTAAGGCTAAGGATACAATTGTCTCCCTAATGAGCCTATTTAGGCCACTGTTCATCTTATGAGCCTAATTCAGGCCAGGGTGACAAGAGGTCAAAGCTGCCTATAAGATGGAGGATTTGCACTAGCTGTATTCAGACCGATGAAGCTGTTTGGATGAACAGCGAAACATTTCTATCTCTCAAAAAAGAAGTCCAGTAGCCATGACTCAACTTCCAGATAAACTCACCTGGATGACTGAGAATCTTCACAGACATAGAACAAATGCTAATGTTTAGGTGGCTCCACCTGATTTTTGAAATATTCTGAAATCCAGGAGCATATGTGGATGGGCACAACTCATAGCCTGACCCTGTTCATTTGTACAGACCAAGGCATCTAGGTAAGAAAATGTATTCCATCATATTAGGCTCAATGGGTAATAAATTTTGCTAACTAAAACCACATGTAGATTCTCAATGTTGGTCATGAGAAAACTATATTTTTTCATCCCTGCCACCTTATTCCTGAACTATTAAGTGACAAGAATAATAACTATATTTTTATGTAAGAGAAGATAAATGTGTGTGAGAGATGTTTATGTAAGGGTACCACATAGCATCTTATGTATACTTTCAAATATAAATGCCTGCTGATAGGATATATTATCTGTATGCCATGTGGTTTAGATTGTAAGGATGCCAAATGGTGAATGCTAGTTAGATCAAACAGTCATCTCAGTTATCTTTGTTAGTTTTGAACTGATAATGTATCTTGCCATAACAAGAAGCCACTTTCTAACTCTATCTTACACTGGCACATTATCTGAAAAGCACTGGACTATGTTCTTTTCAGATAATGTGAGACAAAAACCCCAAACCAAACAATTAAATTAAATGAAAGCTGTGCTTCCTGGAAATCATTGGTAGCTTTAAACACCTTAAGTCCCAATTCACCGTGTGTTTCTAAGAACTGACATAATTTATTATGCACTCGTACCATATCTGAGTTATTGTTGTGTGGCAGTCTGTACATGTGAAACAAACATGTGATCCTGCCTTGTTGATATGGCATCATTAATCATTAGTAGAGATGGGCACGACTTAGCGGTATTCCCGTTTCCATTTCCGTTACTCGGTTCCGTTACTCTACGGAAACGGTAACGGGAATTACTCCGCCAGACTTCGAGCTCGAACAGACGAACGAACAATTTTGGTCTGATTTGTCGTGCTCGTTCCTTGCATTACGCGATCGCGCGATGCCACACGGCACAGAAAAAAAGTTTTTAAAAGTTAAAAAAACCTGGTTCCCGGCCAAAAAGCAGGCGGAAAAATGCCTGCCGTGCCTCAGGGCACCTACCAGAGGGGTTGTTTCTGGAGGTCGTCGGCCTCCCCCCATCCCCCGTCCTGGGCTGCTCTGGTGGGACTCGCCGCAGGCTCGCAGCCAGCAAAAAGTCCAGTCTCGCCGCCGGCCGCCGCAATTAAAGCGCAAGCAAGCGGCACGGACGGCACAGGAAAAAACTTTTAAATTCTCCCCCCACCCATTCCCGGGCCAAAAAAGCAGGCGGAAAAATGCCTGCTTGACTAAGGGCGCAGGGCACCTACCGGAGGGGTGGTTTCTAGAGGGGGGGTTCCGCCTCCCCCCCATCCTGGGCAGCCGGACTCGCCATGCCATGCGGTGCAGGCGGGGGATCCAAAATGGGGTGGCGAACGCAATATTGTTTTTGAAATCGTGGTCCAAAAACACACAAGCACAACAGAAACACGCGAAAATTTATAAACTGCCAGATTTTTCACAGTAGCAGTGGGTTTTTTCTTGCAACAAAATGTCTCTCCTCTCCTCTGTCCTCCATTGATTTTATTTTATTTTTTTTACACCTGCGCAATGATGGGCTGGCCGAGTGGCCAGCCATGTGGGAGTGGACGACCATGCAAATTGTTGGAGCCATCCCACCAATTGCATGGCCACTTGGCCATGGAGACTTCTGGGATGTGCCAAAAAGCCCCCTAAACCCTGCCCTAGCCCCCTAACCCTAACCCTAACCCTTGACTCTGTACCCATACGTCACAGACTGTCTTCTTAGTGGGTCAGAGAGGCACCCAGAGGTGCAACCCACTAACCCACCATAACCTTACCCGTCACTAGCCTAACCCTAGCCCTTGCACTAACCCACCTTAACCCTAAGCCAGATCTACTTGCATTGCACTACGCGCAAGTACGATTCCCTTCTTTATGAGACATGGTGGTGCGAGAGCCTTAGGCATCACCCTATGCCTCTGGCGGGTTCACTGGTCTCACTGTCTGCAACTGGTATGCATATCCATATGGCTATTGCATGCCATTTTGCAGCAGCAGGTGAGGAGAGGAGACCCCCATGTTGAGGGGTCTCTTGGAGCCTGCTTCCCCTTCCTAGTGGGTGAGGATAGGAGGCACCCACGGGTGCCTCCAGGAGCCCGCTTTCCCTTTATAGCGGGCCAGAGGAGGCACCCACCCCACAGAGGTGCCTCCAGGAGCCCGCTACCCCCCCAAAAAAAACCAGTACTAACGAAAATGAAAAAACAAAAAAACGAATCGACTAATTTTTGCGAATTTTTGCGAAAAACGGAAACGACCCGAAACGGAACCGGCCCGACTAACGACAACTCGAATTTTTTTTTCAAGTCGTGCCCATCTCTAATCATTAGTATTAATAGGATGACAAAGAATATTATCATTGTATTCCATTAAAATCCTATTAATATTAATTGAGCCCCATGCCACAGTGGTTCAACTGCAGTTCTCTATCTATCTATCTATCTATCTATCTATCTATCTATCTATCTATCTATCTATCTATCTATCTATCTGTCTGTCTGTCTGTCTGTCTGTCTGTCTGTCTGTCTGTCTGTCTATCTATCTATCTATCTATCTATCTATCTATCTATCTATCTATCTATCTTGTCCTACTAGTTGCAGATGGAGTACTCTAGGTAATAAATAGAGCAGAATAACATAATAATAGGAACAATACAAACAAAAACAGAAAACGGATTATGGTAAATAATACTGCAGTCAAGCATCTCCTCAGGATTCAGTTCAATCCTGACACACTCAGGCAGGCAGGCCAAAGCTAAGCCAGCCTTTCATGTTCCCAAGGTAATTAAAGTTAGCACTCAGCTTGTGGAGGGGAGAAAAGTCTTGCTTGCATAATTGTGTTGTAAGCCACCCAGAAAGTGCTCTAGCACTGTGGCACAGTATGCAAATCAAAACAGAAACAGAAACAACAATTAAAAGACAAATCTCAAATGCCATTGGTTCACATTTACAGCCCTGTTCTTTTTTTTTAACCCAGTTACTCACACGTCTTGAGCTTTACTGAGGCAGGCTGAAAGTCCCTTCCCATGAGTCCTGAAATTCAAGGAACTTAGATGCATATAGGGATTGGATGTTTTTACCCATTTCAAACTTGTCCTGCCAGTTGCAATCCAACAATTTTCAGGATATATAACATTCATATTTTATGTGTTGTAGCTGTTTTTAAATCTATTCAAATATTTTATATGAGTTGAATATAGCAACTGTGACATTTTGTTGTTCCTGCAAGGAGGTTAAAAGAGAGGAGGTTTTAGGACTAATTGATAAATTGAGGATTAACAAGTCACCAGGCCCAGATGCCATCCGCCCAAGGGTTATTAGGGAACTGAGAAATGAAATTGCAGATCTCTTAATGGTTATATGCAACTTGTCTCTTAAAACGGCCACAGTGCCGGAGAACTGGAGGATAGCAGATGTCACACAAATTTTTAAAAAAGGAAGGAGGGGGGACACGGGAAACTACAGGCCAGTTAGCCTTACATCTGTCCCAGGGAAGATGGTAGAAAGCCTCATCCAAGAGAAAATCTTAAAACACATAAAAGAACAAACCTTGCTGAGAGAAAATCAGCATGGCTTCTGTAAGGGTAAATCTTGTCTGACAAACGTTTTAGAATTTTTTGAAAAGGTCAACAGGCACATGGATTTGGGTGAACCGGTGGATATAGTCTATCTGGATTTTCAAAAGGCTTTTGACACAGTCCCTCACCAAAGGCTGCTGAGAAAATTGCACAGTCAGGGGATAAGAGGGCAGGTCCTCTTATGGATTGAGAACTGGTTGAGATTCCGGAAACAAAGAGTAGGTGTCAATGGGAAATTTTCACAATGGAGAGAGGTGAAAAGCGGTGTGCCCCAGGGCTCTGTCCTGGGACCGGTGCTTTTCAATCTGTTCATAAATGACCTGGAGACAGGGATAAACAGTGAGGTGGCCAAGTTTGCCGAAGACACAAAACTTTTCCGTGTGGTAAAAACCAGAGAATATTGTGAAGAGCTCCAGAAGGATCTCTCCAAACTGGGGGAATGGGCTGAGAAATGGCAAATGCGTTTTAATGTAACCAAATGTAAAGTAATGCATATTGGGGCAAAACATCAAAACTTCATCTATCAACTCATGGGCTCTGAGTTATCCGTGACGGATCAGGAAACAGATCTTGGTGTGTTGGTGGACAGCTCCATGAAGGTGTCTCCCCAATTTGTGGCAGCGGTGAAGAAGGCCAATTCCATGCTAGGGATTATCAAAAAGGGGATTGAAAATAAAACAGCCAACATTATAATGCCTTTATACAAAACAATAGTAAGGCCCCACCTGGAGTATTGTGTACAATTCTGGTCACCGCATCTCAAGAAAGACATAGTGGAACTGGAAAAGGTGCAGAAGAGAGCGACTAAAATGATTACTGGCCTGGGGCACCTCCCTTATGAAGAAAGGCTAAAACATTTGGGCCTCTGTAGTCTGGAAAAAAGGTGCTTGAGGGGGGATATGATTGAGACATACAAAATAATGCAGGGCATGAGTAAAGTGGACAGAGGGAAGTTCTTCTCCATCTCACAGAATACCAGAACTAGGGGACATGCACTCAAATTGAGGGCTGGGAGAGTAAGAACTGACAAAAGAAAATATTTTTTCACCCAGCGCATTGTAAGTCTATGGAACTCCCTGCCACAGGATGTGGTGATGGCATCTGGCCTGGATGCCTTCAAAAGGGGATTGGACAGATTCCTGGAGGAAAAGTCCGTCACAGGTTACAAACCATGATGGAGATGTGTAATCTCCAGTCTTTAAACCAGGGTACTTCAAGGGCCAGATGCAGGGGAGTGGTATCAGGAGACAGATATCTAGTCTCATGCGCTCCCAAACGCATCTGGTGGAGCCGCTGTGAGATACAGGAAGCTGGACTAGATGGGCCTTTGGCCTGATCCAGCATGGCTCTTCTTATGTTCTTATGTTCTTATGAGGCAATGACAATAAAGATTATTCCTATTCCTATTCCTATTCCTATTCCTGTATCTCACAATGGCTCCACCACGGGGAGTGCACGAGACTAGATATCTGTTTCCTGATATCACTCCCATGCATCTGGCCCTTGAAGTACCCCAGTTTTAAGACTGGAGATTACACATCTCCAATCCATCATGGTTTGTAGCCTGTGATGGACTTTTCCTCCAGGAATCTGTCCAATCCCCTTTTGATGGCATCCAGGCCAGATGAAGTTTTTCATTAACAATGTTGATTGTATGGAAGACATTATTGATTGTATGGAAGGTGTCTGTACTTTGAAAGAAAACTGCTGTACAAAAGATTTAATAGTATATGGATTCTGAAATTATGGAACAAGGCACTGCCCTGTGTCACCCTAAATCAAGCCTCTGGCTGTGAATGTGTTGGTGATACATTAGCAGCACTTGAAAATTCTAAGTAGGAAGTTTCTGCAAAACATTTTTTAAAAGCAAATGCTTGTAGCATAGTAACTTTGAGTATAATACCCATGCATGAGCCTTATTGGTTTCTTTTAAAAATATATTTCTCTTTCAAAGTAGTCAACTGTGTACAAAATAGGAAAGCATAATTATAAGCTGTTGAATTTCAGTTTACCGATTTACTGTATAAGAGAAATAACAAAGCCTTGTGGGGTAATTGTTTATGCACTTAATTTATATGACACCTGAGGGCTCTTTGTATATATGTATTTCTTGCCTCATTAGAGCTGTGTTCACTAAGAGGCCTGCCTAAAGATTCTCTTATTATAGTTAATATACAAAGCTTCTCAAAAATGTTTTCAAAACATGCAGATTAAACATGAAATAACTGCACAAAGTAAGTAGAAAAGGGAATTCTGCAGCTCCTTGACTCAGTTCTATTGTGTTTAATGATTGAAGCCATTAACAGAAGGCAAAGAGGAAAGTATAAGATTGCCTGGAGATAGCAGATCATGTCTTTTATATCACAGTGGGCAAAAGTCCTCTGAAATAAATCAGCTGAGAATATTTCGTTTTTGAAATTAAAGCATTTTCCCATGTTCAAAACTATATTATTCTCTAAGACTATTAGAGCAAAATTGAGGGTCGTCTTATACATGGAAGTATACTGAGAAGCACATGATTGCACAACTATAATTTTGGATTGGAAAAGTGGGGGTCGTCTTGTAAATGGGGGCATCTTAACAGCCAGAAAAAATATGCAGGAATTCTGCACCAACAATTTCACAAGCCCCTGGAATATTTGGGGTTTAGTCACATTTTCAAATTCAGTACTGTCAGCATTTTGTTAAGCTATGGTCAGCAATTCACAATCAGTAAAATTATGGTTCTTAAGACTTTGTACTTTAATTAAATCAGACTTATGTAAAAGTTAGCAGGGGCTTGCAATGGAGAAGAAAGAACTAGATCACAAAATTTATAAAAATGATGAATTTACAACATTTTGCAGATATATGATGTATTTCCTGACTCGTTTTTAAATGATTTAATTATGTTTTAAAGGTATATAACCTCTGTTCTGTGTAAATATTGGAACATAAATTAATATGTGCATTGTTATTGCTAAACCCTATTACTAATGCCTCAAGATAAATACTGAATAGTTTTACTTAACTTAGTACCATTATTATATATTCAAAATAATGATGACATAGATTTAAATAAATATGAGTAAATAAGAGTTAGACAATTCAAGCTATCCCTTGTTCATGTGTATGTGTGTTCCCCCCTTCCCCTGGGTGTCATGGAAATGATTGGTTGTAATTTAGGTCAAGGGCTTGGACAGATCTGGGTAGCATTTGACAGTGATGACTGCATGTCTTCTCGTATTTTGAGAAAGAAAAATATTAGACATCTTGTATCAGGAGCTGATGTGCTCTAAGTTGAAAGGCCAAGTCTCACTGTGAATTTCAGACTCAAAATAAATATGTAATAAATGACACTGACTTCTGCAGCACTGCAGAAGAACATCTCAGTAGTTGGCAATGCTGCTTTTCACAATAATGTCTAATTTTGCAGCCATTGCTCGACATAATTTCAATAAACTCCACAGGATAATTATTAGACATTGTAAATCACTGATGCTTGAATCATTTACATATTAATCAAATGATGACAATCCTTGTAGAAATTGTTCTACTCTGAATTTTTATACAGAAGTGACTGTTTCTGACTAGTAAGGTTGACTTGTCCTTCTGCCATTCAGTTCTTTGGGGGCCCATAAATACTGGGGTGGTATTCCTCAGTGTGCTTTGAAAAACTGAGTACAGCAAAATTAATTCTGCATGTGATACTTCCGACAGACTGCTAGCTCTGTAAATGCTGGATAAAGCAGTAAGTGTCCGAGTACTTTAATTTTTATTTATCAAAACATCTCTATTCTGTGTTTGGAGCTCAAAAAGGACCCCCTAAGTATTTTGCAATAAAATTCATCTCAGTAGAAGAAAAAAGAGAAAACACTTTTAAAACCCAACTTTTGTTTCAAAAGCATAGGCAGCACAATTAAACTACATCAAATCTTGGCTGATGGATAATATCTTAAACACCCACTTGGAAACATTAAAGGTTCCAGTCTAGCAGTGGAAGGGATTTTGAGGATCAATGTGCTCTGTCAATTTTTTTTCCTCTGGTTACTCTGGAATGCTTTTTAAATTTTCTCGGGAACACTGGTAGATATCCCTTTTCAATTTATTTGCTACTAAGGTTTTTCTTAAGTGCCATGACTGCAGGATCCCCTTTCCTGAAACTTCAGGACCAAAATTATGAACTTGCGGTTGGGCACCTGTGATGTCAAAGAGGCAGACAGGTCAAATGTTGAAGAGAGTTGCCAGCAGGGCATGTGAAGAAGATACTTCACAAGTTGCAAAGAGGATCTTCAGATGTCTGCTTTGTTCCAAGAGGCACAAATGATGAACTTCCTTCTCCTGTCACGCGGCTTGCTTTGACATTTCTCCCCCTGCCTACATCCTAGGAGATACACATCACTTTTGGGAGACTTGTGCCAATGCATTGAAACCTGCAAAACCCAGTTTCATATGTTATGAAACCCTTAATGCTTTATGCAGTGGTTTTTAGCGTTTTGTATACAGCATGAGTTCCACATTCATATAAAGTGGGGGCATTTCATATTTATTTACTTTGAAGATGTGAAAAATATTAAAACCTATTGCCTCAGCAGTGGTGTTGTGGGCCTGTTTAGGCTTTCTTGTTAAAGACTACTGAATAACAGAGAAAGGGCAGTACAGGGGTAAAGTAAACAATAAATATTATTTAAGATACAGACACAAGCACAAAGAAAATAGGTGGCTTTTATTATGGCCAAGTGTGAATTGTCCCATTGAAGCATAAATTAGCCAAAAGCATGTCTAAATTATTTCACTGTAACAAAAAAGGGGATTGAAAATGTCTTGGAAAAAAAGTTGACACTAATTAGTTTAGTTATAGCGACTGACATATGACTAAGCGTAATGACAGTTCCTTTTTAACAATAATCCCCATGCTACTTTGTTAAAAGCTTCAAAAGCTGGTCAGCTGGAAAATGCCACACACATATGCTGCCTATGGGTAGGGGAGCTGAGGGAAGAAATGAAGGCAACGGGTTCATTTTCTTGCCAGCAGGGGTAACAGGCTAGTCAGAAAGTGTCAAGCATCCCTGTAGCACTGATTCTCCTTCACACCAAAAACCCTGAAAGCTCATCAGCTGGCAAATGCTGGCATTTTTGTTTTATTTTATTGTGGAGAAGCCCTAGCTAGCTGTATAAAATGAGTCTTACACCAGCTGAGGGGGAAATGAATCATTTGTTATAGTTTAGATACAGCAATCAAATATTTACCACAACAGTATGGGCCTGGTTAACTGCATGGTCCTCAAGACTGATTACAAAAATAATGCAAGTAGGATATCATTTGAGGTAACTCAATTCAGGCACATATTTTTTGTTTAGCTCTGTTTTTTTGAACAGGACTGAGCTCCTTTCAATGAATTTCTAAAATGAGCAGAAAACTTGGAAAAAATATTTATTTTTATTTATTTATTTATTTTTACAACTTATATGCCACCCACTACCCAAAGGTCTCTGGGCAGCTTACAATAAAAAAAATCAAAACAGTTAAAACATAGAATATAAATAAATAATTAAAACGATAATAAAAACCTTACACTAAAAAAAATCAACAGGTAATTTCATAACATTGATTTTCTTTCTTAGGTTTTTATCCTGCTTTTCTCCTCAAAAATGGTTCTCAAGGGAACCCAGAATAGGATATGTCCTCCTCCGGAAATGGTTTTATTCCAATTAGACCCCGTTCAACAGAGGGAGAAGTCCAATTTCATCTTTGCATGAAATTCTTGGAAAGGCATCTAGCCGCTTAATATTAGTTCAATTGTTTGAGATGTGGAGAATGCCCCTAAGAAATTCAACTGCTTTCCGCAAATGTGGGAAATGTGTGTTTTGCCTGTATGGAATTACTGCAAGTCGCGTAACATTTGCTTTGCAATAACACTTAAGAACATAATATTCTAAATCCACAAGGAGTCAAGGGTCAAGTGCCAGCAAAATTCTTGTAAATATTGTGAGCTGTGTTAAGAGAATTCAGGTATGACTTTATATGACATTTCCTAGCATTTATTTACACAACTCAAATTGTTTCAAATTTACTGATCTTCTATGTTATGTGACTGATATTGCCCCAATGCTATTCTAGGCGTTAAAAAGCACCATTCTGTCTAGCATTCAAACATGCTTAAGTCAATTTGTGTTACTTGAAGAACTGCATGAGCAGCAATGATCTAAGCATGTTTGTATAACATATCATTTTGAAATACACAAGTGAGATTGACATAATTGTTGAGTACATTGAACGTAGAGCTAAGAAAAGAAGTGCTGAAGAAGCATCATACACTTCTGACTCAATGGGCTGTCTGAAGTTGTAGGATGATAAGCCATGGAAAATCATAAAATGCTGAACAGCTCTTAAATACAACATTGTAAAGTGAAAAAGTAACCCTTGCTGCAGGCAAATATTTTTCATCTGCATAAATGGTCCCCAGTGAGGTTATAAGGTAGTTGAGTCATGGCAAATGGACTTTTTTTCTTGTGAAACTGAAACATTTCACTAATCATCCAAGTAGATTCATCAGTCTAAGGAAAGTTGGTGCAAGGCCTCCAATTTATCATTCACCTTGCTTTCACATCACCCTGGTCTGAATAGGCTTGGACAGTGGCCTGAATAGGCTCATTAGGTGGAAATGGCCTTAATAGGCTTGTAAATTGTAAGATGTACAGGTGCATGAAAGTCCCGCCTATTCAACACTTCCCAACACCCGTTAAGTGTGACCCAAATATTTTACAAGATCTAATCTATTGGTCCTAAAACAGAAAGATCTACAGTATCCCTCACATTTCTGTAAGTGCATCTAATGTTCCACTACCACCACCAGTTTAAAAGAAATTTTCTTTGAGAACAGAGAATCATGGCAAAGGGAAGAGGGAAAGTGCTGGACCCCCAAATATTGTTTTCTATCTAATGCCTTTTATAGTGCTCTTTATACCTTTTAATATGTTTGATTTGTACTTCTGTGTCTTTATTCCAAAAAAATATTTACTTAGCACATGAACTTTACAGAGAAAATTCATTAAACATTTACACTCTGCTTACATCTTCTCCTAACATGTAAAAACAAAGTGGGCTTGTATTAGTAAAGTAGACAAAGCAGTGGAGAATACTCTGTGAAGAATAATCTTTAGTAAGCAGGATTCTATGAAAAAGGAAAATGGAATTCCCATGCTTTCTGTAATTCTATTTTCCTAATGAAGCTGCCTTTGATTCAACAATGCTCTTATACTTCTCTGACAATTGCACTGTACCTACTAAAGCATGCAAGATGGTGTCATATAGAGAGTTCAAAATATGAGAAGGCAAATACAGTGAAGAGGGTGCTTAAATAACTAGTTTTGACAGCATAGACATTTTTACAGATCAATATTGGAACAGCACTGGGTGAACAACTAAACAATTGTAATAAGAACATTTTGTCTTACACATGTGACATTTGGCAACCTTCAAAAGCAATCACATGTAGACCCCAGTACAATAATTCACCACATACAACACAAGCAGGAAAAATAATTGAGACAACATCCTTTCTTTGCAGAAAGAAATTGCAGTTGGTGTGCCATACTACACTGGTAAAATGTGCCATTGCTTGAGTTTCCTATGGAAGCACTGAGGATACATGTGGTCTTTTGTAGGTACTGTCAACTGCATCTCAGATCAGAATAGCTTCTTTTCTACCCATACTGTAGCACCTCCCTCTTATGTCTTAGTTTGGTTGCCCTTGAAACACTGGTTAAAGAAATCAACATCTCACTGGCTACTAAAAGATAAAACTGAGATGCAGAGTTGAGTCATCCTCACACTGGCCAGGATGACGCCTCTTATTTTTCATTATGCAATAGGTTCCATATTGATCAGCCTGATGGTATGGCAAGATAAACAACATTTTCCCCAACACAAACATTACAGCTATTAAACATGTATTGAGAGTAAATGCTAGTGCTTCACCTCTCTATCATTGTTTCCAAGTTCCAACTGTCTGAAGAGGGAGAGATGGTGAATCCAGGTAGCCTCTTCTTCTTATCTGACTTATTCAACCATGCTTCATGGTTTATTTATTTATTTTTATTTATTATGGGACTTCTATACCACCCATCTTCCCGAAGGAACTCTGGGCGGTGTACAAAAAGCTGATCAAGTTCAGCCTAGTCAAAGAGACTCACAACAAACAATACAATACAAACACAGTTTAAAAACAAAGTATGCACCCCTGGCATAGACTGCAGTAACTAACTAAACAGATGGTGCGGGGGGGGAGATTAAGCTAAGTCACTGAAGGCCTTGTGAAAGAGCAGGGTCTTTAAAGCTCTGCAGAAGGCCAGCAGGGACTCTGCAAGGCACAAAGTCGGGCCAACCACCGAGACGGCCCGGTTCTGGGTCGAGATTTTCCGGGCCTCTCTGGGGGTGGCCACACAAAGCGAGTGCACCCGCGACATCCGCGTTGGACGGGCTGAGGTTGATCGCTGGGCAATCCGCTCTGCCAGGTAGTCAGGTCCCAGGCCATGGAGGCTTTTATAAACTAAAACCAGGACCTTGAATCTGATCCGGGCCGCAATGGGTCGCCAATGCAGGTGGGCCAGGACTGGGGTGATGTGGTCATAACGGCGCACACCTGCCACCAGCCTGGCTGCCGCATTCTTCACCCGCTGCAGGCACCGGAGGAGAGTCAAGGGCAACCCCATGTAGAGAGCGTTGCAGTAGTCTATCCTCGAGATCACCAACGCCTGCACAACAGTTCTCAGGGAGTTGCCGTCCAGGTATGGGCTAATCTGGGCACTTTGACGAAGGTGGAAAATGAAGTTCTGGTGACGGCGGCCACCTAGTTCTCCATGGTGAGCGCTGGGTCCAGAACCACTCCCAGATTTCGGACACTATCCATCAGCCGGAGGGAAACACCCTCCATGCTGGGGAGAGGGCCTCCATACCCGGATGGGGAAGTCCCGAAGAACATCACCTCGGTCTTCTCTTGGTTGAGTTTGAGTCTGTTAGCCTTGGTCCATGCCATGACCACGTCCAGGCACTGGGTGAGGGTCTGGACAGCTTCATCTGCAGAGGTGGAAAAGGAGAGATAGAGCTGTGTGTCATCAGCATACTGATGGCAGCAGACTCCAAATCTCTTAATGACCCCAGCCAGTGGCCTCACATAGATGTTGAAGAGCATGGGGGAGAGAGATGACCCCTGCGGAACCCCACAGGGAGTGTCCACGGGGCCAACAACTCTCCCCCATGTTGCACATACTGGAGACGGCCCTCCAAGAAGCACCGGAGCCAACTGCGAACAGTGCCCCCGATACCCACCTCGGAGAGCTGATCCAGTAGGATACCATGGTCGATGGTATCGAAGGCCGCTGACAGATCCAGGAGAACCAGCAAGGTAGAACGACCCTTGTCGGCCCCCCGGATCAGGTCATCTTGCAGAGCGACCAAAGCTGTCTCAGTCCCCCGTCATGGCCTGAACCCAGACTGGCATGGGTCAAGGCGCTGTTGTTCCTCCAAAAAAGACTGAATCCGGATCGCGACCACCCTCTTGATAACCTTGCCCATAAAGGGAATGTTGGCAATCGGACGTAACTGGCCAATTCATCCGATGCCATGCCAGTTTTTTTTAAGAATGGGCTTTACCATGGTCTCCTTCAGGCACGGGGGGAAAACCCACTCCCCGAAGGAGGCAGTGGCAATGGCAGAAGCCCATTCTGGCATGCTCCCTCCGGCAGCTTTTATAAGCCAGACAGGGCAAGGATCAAAGGGGGTGGATGCGGGCTGGCAGTGGGCAATAGCCCTGGAGGCCTCCAAAGAGGAGACAGGCCCAAACTCAACCAACTGAGGAGAGCGAGGGGGTGCAGCGTCAGGGGATGCCGAGGATGGACTAGTACAACCGGAGTCGAAACCGGCCTGGATGGCCTCAATTTTCGATCTAAAGAAGGCTGCAAAAATCTCACTACTGAACTCAGTAGGAGGAGGCCTCACCAGACTAGGATTGGTGAGGTCTTGAACCAACTGGAAGAGTTCCGACTGGCGGTTTGAGGCCTCACCAATTCTCAGGGAGTAGTATGTTGCTTTGGTTATGTAATAATTGTAGATAAACACAACTTAAGGATTTTTATGGGTGGTGGCTTACTATATGTTAGTTTGTCGCAGCAAAACTAAGAAATAAGAAGTTTTTGTTGGCTTGGGTTATATTGAGTCATTAGCCTCATTAGGCAGATATGTACATGGGGAAGTGGGTGGAGGGTGGAGTGAAGTTGAGAAACAACAGAAATGCCCAAGGTCCCTCAGTGGTTGTTAAGGGCTTTTTACAGATATTAGAAAATGGCAGTTCTCAGTGTTATGTGTTGAGAATTCCTTGACAAGTGACAGGAACACACAAGCATTTTAAACAAAAACAGAGGAATTCCTGCTTCCCATGATTTTTTTTTTAAAAATCTATCAACTATTATATTTTTACCAATTATAATAATTTTCTAATCATAATAGGGGGTCTAAAATACAAAGGAAATTTCTTCCCTAAGGCTCAAAATCTAACAGATACAGTCTAAAAGAGTGAGGGGGGACTTAATCAGACTGAAATTGGGATTTTGTAATTAAAAACTGAAGAACTGTAACATTATATGGGTCTTTCCTTTCTAGAGCGTTTGGGCCCTTGTCTAAACCCCCAATAAAATCATCTTTCAAATACTACTTGAGTATTGAGTCATTGATTCAGGGGACATAGGTAATGATTTAACTCAATCCAGTTCTAATGGGGATAAAAGGGAAGATTGGTATAGTTATTGGATAAAAAAAGATGCATGATAAGGAGGTACAAAATTCCCTTGAATTATTACAATAAACTTCCACTGACTTCTTTCATTTCACGAAGCATGGGGGTCCTATAATGCATCTGGAAGAACTGAGTAAGGGAGAATTGAGTACAGAGACAAAATACTGAATTTACATTTCTGTCCTTGATTAACATAAAATTGTAAACTAATTCTTTTGAGCTTCTTTGGCTGACATTTTATTCTTCTCCAGACAAGATGATCAAACCATTCAAATAAGGAGGGAATAGGGCCATGATCTCTAACAGTTGTCCCAATTTCTTCTAGAATCAGGAGAAAGGATCACAGCATCACAATGACAGCACCTTGTGTTTCGTTCCTGCTCACTGAATGAATCTTAGCAATGCTCAGCAATGAATCAGGTGATATTACCTAAAGTAATGAGGCACAGTCAATATGAATTCCATCAGTGCACATGGATATAGCCTTCATTATTTCAGAACCAAGGTGACTTTGATACTATGAAGGAATTATCAGGTATTCAAGGGTCATGATATCAATATCTGAAGTTATAAACCAAATAAGTCAAATAAGTATGTCAATATTAATTCTATTTTTAAAATAAACTTGACCTGTAAAAATCAACATTACTAAAAACTAACATATAGAGATGTTTTTAATTTAAATTATTTTTATTTTTCACTGCATCATCAATATAAGATTAAGATTTTTTGAGCAAGTCAAGATGGTGCTATGTAGGAGGTATGAAGCTGAGTGGTAACTCAACATCCTCTAGACAAATATTGTTTCAAGCAATTTAAAAACCAATCCTATCTTTAGAAAAATGAAATATTAAAGTTTAAAAATATTGACCACCATCCTTGCACAACAAGAATGATGTCATTGCCCTAGAGAGATAGCTACTAATTAAAGATTTCTAATTAAAGGTGTTCATATAAGGGCTCACACAGCTGATGCACAAATGATATATAGTTACTTGTACCCCAAAACTGAAGCAGGGATTCTTTTATTGATGTCATTTTGCAATGGACAGTGACATCATGTCCATCGTGCAGCTGCAGATAAGCAATCGGATGCAGACCAAAAAACTTGAGTATGAAAGTCCAATAGCAGCAACCATCCAGATAAGCAGTTAAACAGTTTTAACCTGTACTATGGTGCTGTCTTCTCTAATTACAAGAGAACCTATAAAATATAATAATGTTGTATCTCAGTTGCTTCCCCCCCCCTTTCCATAATAAAGGTAAAGAATGGTCTAACAATGGATTTCCTATTAAATCATCTGTGGAACATCCTTCTCCTCCCACTGCCTCCAAACTGGGGAATATAAATACTTGTAGCAGTAACAAAAGAACACCAAGTGCAAGCCTTTTGACTTTGCCTTTTCTAAATACCCATGCATAAGTGTGAAACGAGTAATACCTAACATCTGTTTTGTTGTTTCCAAATATACATTATTTGAGGACACACAAGCTTGAGGTTATATTTGCTATGATCAGACCAGCACCAGAACCACCTGCAGCAAGTAGGTGATGATTTTACATCTATATTTAAACTATGAAATTCTGGGGAATAGAACCCTATGATCTTTACCCTCTCAAAAACAATTTCAGTTATTAAGTTCTGAGGCAATGTAGGCTGTTTAAATGCCATCACCCTCTTTCAATATTTTCCCTACTTTTGAGTTGTGTTGAAATGTCTTATTTATGAACAGAAGACACCCATGCCTCACACTTACAAGGACACCAGTAAGTCAAATTTTGTTGGCTACATAATGCTGTGAGATCAACATATATCTCAAGAAGCATTTACTCCCCATCATGAGGAGTATCAACTGTGAACTACTGATTTATGCCCCTGCTATATTCCCAGTCAGTTTAGCTGACCACTAAATGGCTAGGGATGGAGAATCCCCATCCCACCTCCCTTTCAGAGTGGTTGGCTGCCTAGAGAAAAAGGGATGGGATGGCCAAGTTCCTGTCTAGGCTGGAGTGCTCCAGGAGAACACCAGCTCTGCACAAATATCAGTGAGCCATCAGGCCACCCGCCGGGAGTGAGAGATGAACCTGCATGACTACCTGAGGACACGTGGGCAGCTTCATACGAAGGACTGCAAAAGGTTCTGTGCCCATATCTACTCTGGCCCCTGTTTTGGTAAATTGGTTCAGCACCCTGGACAGCTGCGATGAATTCACTGCACCTTCAGGACAGGCATAAGCAGCCTGAACTGCACACAAATGCCCATGTCATGGCTATTATTTATAATCCAACAATGGTCCCTCTTGGAGGAAAGCACAGGAAGACTTCCTCCAGTTCCCATCAGTCTCAGAGGAAGGACGAATGATAATCTCGACTGCACCAGGGAGCAGATGTTTAACACTTCTTCTCCCTATCAAAAAATTAACTAAATGTTAAGAGTAGTTTGGTCACCCTTGAGATGACATAACACGAAGTTATCCTGGGTTCATTCGGACCTAGTCCATGACCATGCCAAATGGAATGACAAAACAAGAATAGCAAGCCCCCACCACCAAGTGGGATAAACACTAAGAAAAAGAAGTCAAGAGTAGTTCATTCCATGAAGTCTGATGAACGTCAGTTTCCTATGTTCATTTCTCCTCATTCCCCCTTCCAAAATTAGTTCAATAAGTACAAAAAGTGGAATGTTACTCCAATCAGGGAATATGAGCAAAATTTTGACTTGATGTTATGATTATGAACACAGGGGGAACTTAATTGCTAGGTTAATTTTCTTGTTACCTCAGATGTGTTTTAATGAAACACTGTGGGAACTCATTGGATTTGTTGATTCTTTTAATAAGTCTATTTACTTTCCTGTTCCTTCTATCTTCAGTCATGTCTCTGTGCTTAAGTAGCTCTCTTTCTAAACATATCTACTGTGACAGAATGCAAACAGGGGAATGAATGCACACCCGCCCACACCCTGGAGCTTATCGGAGTAAAAATCTCACACCATGCATAAAGCATGAGTGAGTGCTCACATATATTTTCAGCTGCTAAAAGGTACTATCCTGTGAGGTTTATCTTAAAGGGCATCAGAGGTTATTTGCTATGCCTTGTGAGCCATTGTACCAACACAGATACTCAAAAGGGATTTAGCACAGGGATTGCTGCGTAGTAGCATAACACCTCAAGACAGACAAGTCATTAGGTGAAAACCAGTGCAAATCTACATTCCATTTCCCTGAAAATAAAGGACCGGATAAGCAACTTCTTTACACTGATCAGAATCCTACTTTGGAAAAATTGATAATAGGACCACCCATGTTAATTTATAGCATTACAGATAAATATATTTATATGAATCATCTTACGAGTTCTCCTGAATATAACATGTAGAAAAAACAAGCAATGATGGCTAAAAACATGTCCTATACATTCTGGCCTACAGTTCCATGTTGAGGCCCCATCTGGAGAATTGTGTACAGTTCTGGTCACCATGCCTCCAGAAGAATATTATGGAAATGGAAAAGGTGCAGAGAAGGGCAATCAGAATGATTAGGGGACTGGAACACTTTCCTTAACGTCTGAGGCTGCAACTGCTGGGCCTCTTCACTCTTGAACGACAGCGCCTAAGAGGTGACCTGATTGAAGTTTATAAAATCATACATGTTGTGGACAAAGTAGATAAGGAAAAACTATTTTCCCAATCGCACAACACTAAAACTAGTTGATGTTCCATGAACCTTTTTGGTACTAGATATCAAACAAATAAGAGAAAATACTTTTTCACCCAGAGGATCATTGGTCTGTGAAACTCCCTGCCAGAAGTAGTGGTGACAGCTGTCAGGAAAGGATTGGACAAGTTCATGGAGAAAAGGGGTATCAATGGCTATCATTATGGACGCCTAGGTGCAATCTCTGGGCTGGAGAGATAGGCAGGATATCTCTCAATGGCATTTGCAGGGAATCATAAGCAGGTGAAGATTTCTGCTTGGGAATATCCTGAAGCCAATGGTGAGCCACTGTGTGCGACAGAATGCTAGACTGGATGGGCTGTGGCCTGTTCCAGCAAAGCTCTTCTTATGTTCTTACGTTGGTATTGCACTGTTGTATTAAGCCTTACTGTACCATTTTGCCATCCCAGTTTAATCATATTATTGCCATTATAACATTATTGTATTCACCAGATCGGCATGCTGCTTGATATAGCAAAATTACTATGTGGCATACATTGCAATGCTTATTCAACATAATATTAATCAGTATTGCTTGTATATGTAAATGTATGCAGTGACAACCTTCCCATTTCGCAGCAACCAGCTTGCCACTCTAGACCATAAGTAATATTGCTTACAAGAACATATGCTCATGAGCCAGAATCCTTCTGTGTAACTCAGGATTAAGCTCAACGGTGTGCAGAAAGACTGAGGGAGCTTGGCATGAAGAAGAGAAATCTGAGAGGCAATATGATAGCCACTTTCAGTCGTTTAAAGGCATGCCATGTGGAAGATGGAACAGGTGTGTGTGTGTGTGTGTGTGTGTGTGTGTGTGTGTGTGTGTGTGTGTGTGTGTGTGTGTGTGTGTGTGTGTGTGTGTGTGTGTGTGTGTGTGTGTGTGTGTGTGTAAGTGAATGGGTGGCTCAACAGGACAGAACCAGAAGTAATGGATTCAAGTTACAAGACAGTATATGTTGCCTGCACGTCAGAAAGAACTTCCTAATGCTAATGATGGATATATCACAAGAGATCTTTGTAGGACACCACAGGTTCCTGTAGGTGACCAGAGGCTGCTTGCTCCCCCCTGTGGTCACCTTGAAACTGCAAAAACAGCCCTGCAAAAACAGCCCTGAAGACAATGTACCTACTCCATTTTCAACAACCTGAACAACCTGTGGCTCTCCTTTCTTTTTCAGAAATTTTCAGTACAGTATTAGATAATGTGAAGCCCTTTAGATGATTAGCTACATTTTAAAACAGATATCCACTCAGCTGCCAACAGTTTTGTACCTGCCAGGATGCATCCTTGGCAGGAATCTAGGGCTGTATGTTTATGTTTAGAATAATACATTTTCCTTCTTAAATAAAAAAGTGGGAATAAACAAAAGCAAGGATTTACCAGTTTATATATATAGGCTTCTCTGTCTTGAAGGCACAAGCAGTGGGAGATGTGAACTGAGAAAGCCAATCTAATAGGCTAAACAAGGGAGATTGGTTTGAATAGCAAAAACCCATGGACATTCAGAATGTTCAGGCTTCCATAGGCTTATAACAACATACAATTCTCTGGGGGAGATTTGGGCTTTCGAATTATAATTTCCATTGCAGCACAAACAATGGTTACTTGTTTTAGACAATACTGTTTTTAAAGCAGCCTTGTTGTGTTCATTCCCTTTTGTTGCAAAAAAGAGGCTTAGATATCCATAACTATTGGTATATCCACATTCGTCTGTAGTGGTCTCAGGAAAATAGAGCACAAATACTCAGTGATGGAACAAGCCCTGCAGAGAAAGCGTTCTCCAGCAGTCACTGTTGGAAACCATTACAGTCACATTGACAGTTTGGCCTTGACATATGGCTGCAGTCCAACAATATGTTGATGTACAAATCAGGATCTTCTTTGCCAGTAATGTTCATGGAAAAGGCTCTGTGGACTTACAGAACTTCTGCCATAACATTTTGTTGCACCAACTGTAGTGCTTCAATAAGTCACTGTATCCATGCAAACTCACAAGTGGCTGGGCACAACTGTATTACATCACATGTACACTGAAGCAAATCTTATTCAAAAAGCTGCCCTTTGTGTACCTGTTAGTTCCTCTTCGTTGGCAGTCAAAGAACTGTTACTATTACCTTTGCTCCAACACAGAAGTAATTTGTTACATTGGTTGCTATTAATGCTTTTCTTTGCCATTAACATCAGCATGAAAAATGATGGGAAATACTATGCACTTCCCTCCAGTGGCCACTCCTGATACTATGGGTGTGTATCTGTCTATATGTCTCTTTATTAACATAGTTAACAATTACATATAACTATATGTGTATGTATGCACTAAATAGTTAATACTTACTTGTAACTTGCTACTCCCAAGCTGGATTTGGGGAGTACACTAATGGTAGCAACTAGCCACTGTGAAATTCTCATAAGACTTCCTGAATGATACTGTTATGTTCTGTAGATGTTGTTTGAGTGATGGAGCAACAGAGCTAAAACCTTCTGAGAGCAATGTACAAACCAAAATTTATACAAACAAAATTTGGCCACTTGTATCGGAGCTCATACTGACAGAAGAGTCTGAGGAACCAAACATTACATTAGGCAGTAATGTTAGTTCCTTGGCCAAACAAGAGTTATCAAATTATGTTGCTGCTCCTCATGAAATTATAGATATAAATGTATCCAGAGAAAGATAAAACTATGGCCTAGTTTAAACATCAGCACTGTGCCTGCCTCTTTTTTGCCAGTGCAAGTATGACCAAATAATACATGTTTCATTCAAGAATCTACTATAGTACTTACTGGTTCTGTTAACATATTATTTTAACAAGACAGTTAAGCATACAATCCACAATGCCAGATTTTCTGTTGTGTATCTCTATGATTTTTGACAAGTCTAAATCCCTAATATGCCTGCAGCACAGACAGTCCAAATATTTTTTGCTAATAGAAATAAATAAAGGGGGTACATAACAGTGGTCTATGGACTTAGGGCTTGAATTAGGGGCTGTTCCATAGGAGAAAATCAGTGCTCCATCCATCTGTAAAATCTCTGGGCCATCTACTAAAGAAGAAAGTTGAAGGTACTACTGCTAATCTATCTTGAGCCCAGAGACCATTACACAGAAGCCATCCTCTTTGTTCTACCTCCTCACTGAATTTCATTAGGAAAGAACAGGAAAAGCAAATGAGAGCCTCTTAAATACGATGTCTAAATGAATACAAACTAACTACCAATTTATATATCATCTGCAATGTTCAATGCCTTGGCCAAGCTGCACATTCTCAACACATCTGTTAAAAGACTCCTGAGTATCCTCTGCCAGGAAAACCCTGAGAAGTTATTATTGTTGTTGTTTCAACTTAAATACTACCTCATAGAGTTTACAATGGAATTGCTGTATTTTCAACTCCATAAGATGCACCTGACCATAAGACACATGTAATTACGCACATAATTTTTAGAGGTATATATGTGTGAAAAAAATTTCACACATACATACTGTGGTCGGGTCCGGAAGTCTCTGTGGCAGCAGCTGTTGGCGCTTCCACTTGCTCAAGTGATTCTCCATAAATATGCCTGGGGGGAGGAGGGGAGATGGTCTCCTCCCCCACTGATTGAAAGAGAACCTGGGAGGAGAGCCAGGCTCCACCCACCACTGCAGCTGCCAATGCCTGGTGCTTTAAGGAGCCCATCTGGCTTTAAAAAATCAGTCACCAGCCAAGATGCAGCATCCTGGCCACCCACCCACTCCATCGCCCTCACACAAGAGCCAGAAGGAGTAAGGGGAGGAGGGGAGGGGAACCTTTTGGAACAAAGGAGGGTGTCTTCCCCACTCAGAGACAACTCAACATTCCATGTCTTTGGTTGCTGGAGCTGAAGTGAGATGGGCGGTGACAGCCAAAGTTCAGCACCAGAAAGTCATGTGTGGGGGGCTCTCTGAGTGGGGAAGACACCCTCCTTCGTTCCAGAAGACTCAGCTCCACTCCTCACCCTCCTCCTTCTGGCTCTTGCAGGAGGGCAATGGAGTGGGCAACAACGGTGCAGCATGAGTGACTGAGGGGGCTAGGAGGTGGCATCTAGGCTGGGGGTGGATATTTTTTGAGGTGGGTGTGCTCCTCAGAGTCCTGAGTGGTGGTGGTGGTGGCAGCTGCAGTGGTGGGTGGAGCTGGCAGGTCACTCTGGCTCTTCACCTAGTGCTTGTTCAATTGGCATGGGAGGAGACCGCTTCTCCTCTGCTACCCAGGAACCTTTATGGACAAACACCTGAGCTAGGTGGAAGTGCCCAGTGGCGGCTGACGCAGAGACCTCCAGACCCGGCGGATGCTGCTGTGGAAGTGCCTGGTGGCTGCCAATGAAGACCATGGGTTCCTTAGAGGGAAGAAAGGAGTTGTGAGCAACAGCAAGAGAGCTACCACATCTAGAGGTCCTTGCTGCAGCAGCTACGGAAGCTCCCAGTGGGTCTGTATTTGCTCTATAAGATGCACAGACATTTCTCTTACATTTGTGGGGAGGAAAGAGTGTCTTATAGAGTGAAAATATGAGGCAACCTTAAGCCTGCTTCTTGAACCTGCCATGATCGAACTCAAGTAATGGATGGAGACTTGAATGTAGTACAGCAATATAACCACTATGCCACAAGGCTCTGAATTGATTGAAAGCAAAAAAATAAAAAAAAAAAAAAAATTGCTAGCTGGCTGTCTAACCCTGTGATTTAAGTATCTGGCTGCTGAGCCAGAGTTTGGGAATTCAATTCCCCACTATGCCTCCTGGAAGAAGAGTCACCTGTATGGCCTTGGACAAGCTGCGCAACCCTGGGGTATCCCCCAGAAGAAGGGAATAGCAAACAAATTCCAAGTATTAACTGTCTAGAAAACCCTGAAAAGGATCACCATAAGACATAATCAACCTGATGGCACAGTTATTATATTTTTTATTAATAACAGATGGACTCAATGCTTCTAAAATTTGCTTATTGGAAGGACTGGTATGTATTTTGCAAATTCTTTGTAATCATTTTTAAATGGATTCACCTCTCATTTTGTTTTCAATGATTGTTTGCATCCCTTTGTGAAATGGTGTGAGAGTGTTCAGAACACATGGGAGCTAAGCAGAGGAGAGAAAGTATCTTTGTTGCTATGGCAGACAAGCTGATGCTCTCTCTGCCACGCACAAGTTTTAAGAACAGAGACCTAGTCAGTCCAGCAGGACTCTTCACACTTAGTGCAGTGCCTTGTTTCTCAGAATGGCAGACCAGAAAGATGCCCACAGGAAGCTCCAAGCAGGACACCATGGCAACATTCATCTCCCATATTGTTTCCCAGCAACAAGTATTGAATGACATCCTGACTACAGGCAGTATTTAAGATTAATGAGCAGCAGTTTTTCAAAATACCCTCCTCTATGCATTTGTATAATTGCCCTTTAAATTAACGGGTAGCATTATCACCTTCCATGGTAGTGAATTCCTCACATTGACTATGGAGAGTTTGACTATCTCCAGAATGTATCAGTTTGAAATTGTGTTTTTATTATTTACTCACCGTTCTTTCTCTTCTACCATCGAATATTTAATAGACCTTGCCTGATAAAGCTCCAATGGCACACAACAAGACCCTGCAAACAAAGACTTCTTAAAATGCCAATTTGAAATATGTGTCTTTTTACCATTCCTGAATACAGTGGAAATAAAAAGCATGACTCACAGCAAAAAGCCCACACCTGTGTGTCCATGAAGCAAGACTTCCACAGGTGGTGGTATTTTCAGGACCCAGCCTCTCCTGAATATCTTTACACAGAAACAAGTTCATAGGAAAAGAAACTGAAATAGCCAGGCTACATGACATACTTGGCTTTAAATGTCAAAACCACCACAATGAATTAGGTCTTAAAAGCCATTGGCAATCACCATAGGTCTCTCCGAGTTTGGTTGCTGGTAGTCACATGGTCTTGATTTCAAGTACTAACTAGAACATACTGCAATAAGCTGAGGTACAATAGAATTAGGACATCACTTGACCGGACCATTACCAATTCAGTTGTAGCTGGTATACTTTGTGAAGTTGTATTCAAGAACTCCTCATCCCCTGAGTCACATGGAAGTCCTGGAATAATGCAGAATTAAGGAGTACTTCTAAGCCTGGCATTTCTGGGAGAACACAGCTCCTTCTAGAACATTTTAAACCACCTTTCCCATGTCAGAATTTTTGTTGACCCACAGCACCCCCATCTTTTAGGGCTTTTATTCCTGTCTTTTCAAAGTAACTTGGCCCAATACTGAGCATTCAGAGTTAGTAATCGCTCCATTGGCATTAGGTCATCAAGAACAAAAACATTGTCTGCATATTAGTGTCACTTCATTCCCTAAAAGTTGTGTTTCATTGCACAGTTCACCCACAAGTTGATCTATAAAGTCAGCATCTTATGGCATTGTCACCTGAATAGGAGAGATGGGCACGAAATGAATTTTTTATTTCACTTTTTGTTTATCATTTCATTTCAGAACGAAATGAAAAATGAACTGATTTTAAAAGAAAAATGAAATGAAATGAAATGAAAAATTTTGGTTCATTCTAATTCATTTTTCATCCCCCTCCAACAATATGTCAGATTGGGGGGGGGGTTGGTTTAAACCATCTTGAGTCACCGAAGCATGTGGCAGCTTTGGCCATCATCACCTGCTTCGGTGGCTCAAAGACAGTTAAAAAACCCTGTGCCATTCTCCCCAAATGCACCCAATGCACCCAATAAACATGCCTGATTGGGGGAGGGGCAAGAGACAGTGTAGTGTTTTAAGGGAAAAACGAAGTGGAATGAAAAACACAACAAATTTTAAAGTAAAAAAATCATTGAAAACAAAACAAAACAAAATGAAGAAAAAGCAAACTTGAAAAAAATGCCATTTTTTGTTTTGTGCCCATCTCTCAAGTGTCTATGAACTTCAACCACTTACAGTATATAATGGCTGAAACCCATTACTAAGTCACAACTAAAGTATGTCCATTGAACCAGTGGGTATTTGGCAAGTCAACTTCTCCATCATTTCAGTGGTCTTACTCCAGTTCCTCTTTACCTCTAGATTTCAACCATTTTTAACAGCCAAAAATCCACAGGAACTCAACCAGCACCTTTTACTGAGAAGCATTAAGCTGTTGTAACTTACATGATTTCTCTTATATGAACATAAAGATGGAATTTTGGCCATGTTTTATCTAAGCAAATTAAAATCTTATACATTTTCTACTTAAGAGTAAACTTGACAAAGTAGAGGGGTTTAATTATGAGTGGGCAAGCATAAGGTGACTCTAGAAAGAGTTCTACTTTTTTTAAAAAAAGCCTTCCTTTTGTTCCTGCCTTCCAAGACTCTGACCAACATCATACAGGGCTAAACAGACAATACACTGACTTATGGAATTGCCCTATATTTCTATGTGCCACAAGCCCACACTGGATAATAATGAAATTTCTTCACTATTTGATATTTTATGATTTACTTTACATTTTACAATAACTGAAGCAGCAGATTGTTGAAACAATTGTTACAAGTAACTATGAGGAAAAGTGGAATCCACAAATAAGGAGGGAATCCAATCTCTCTCTCTCTCTCTCTCTCTCTCTCTCTCTCTCTCTCTCTCACACACACACACACACACACCAATCTTCACCATCATGTGTCCCCAGTCGGTTCTGATGTATTAGCCGGATACCTAAACTACAGAACTATCCAACCAGCTCAGAAATATATAGAAATGTACAAAAAACAAACATTAAACATCTCACACTATACTAGCTCTGAAACAGAGTTCATGAATATTTTTATTTTTTAAAAAATTACAGAATCATAACTTGCACTCCTTTGAAGATGTCAGGTTGAGGTGAAATTAGTGTATACTGGGCATCTTCATAGTACTGAAGGGTTTTTTTAAATAAAATAAAATAAAATAAAATAAAATAGCTCAGTCCTCTGTCCCCCCTCCCCCCAGATAAATATAAATCCCGAGTCACAGTCTCACCACATGTGAAGCATGTATGAAAGAGAAGGAAAGCATACTAGTGGAGATTTAACAGAATGAAGCCCTACAGGGTACATTCAAACAAAACAAGCTAGCAAAGAATGAATAAACAGGGAGTGAGGGGGAAAATGAACCAAAGCAATATAAATAGGTTCTCTGGTTTCCTGGGAAACACAAGTCAAAGATTACAATGATCACAGCTGAGTTAGGCCTTACAAATGGGGGACAGGGAAAAAAACACAGAATCAAAATGCCACCATGGCAGATGAGAAAATACCACCGTCTACACTGACAATCATAGTGCTAGAAAAAATAATAGGAACAATGAAGAACAGCTGCTGTCAGTTTCTTGGAAATAGAGAGGATATAGGTAAATGCGCTCAAAGAGTAGGAAACCTGATTTTTTTTATCATATGTATCGTAATTGGAAACAAGGAGCCAAGATTCACCAGTAGAGCTACACTTATAACTATTATGATTCCCCCTCCCCCACACACACACTATTCTGACTATTTCAAAGCAAAAATCAAAGTGTTCTGCTTATATACCACCCCACACCACTTCAAGTAGTCTCTGGAAAGTTTACAGTTTAATTACACTTTGCAGACTGCACGTTGCCCCTCCCAACCAGCTGGGTACTTATTTTGAAGGCTGAGTCAACCATGAGCACAGTTTTACCTGCAGTGCAGGCATTTAACCACTGCACCACTGCATATATTCTCATAACACTCTTTTTATTGTTGTTATTTATTAAGTGGGTCAATAGCTGTACATTTTTATTCGGGAGTCAACATTATCTTGTACAATACCTGTGCACATGTTATGGGCAGAAAGTACAATGCAATTCATCTAAAAAATTATTCTTTTAGAATAAAAGCTGAATGCCAGGACCCTGCCTGTTACAGAACCTGACTCTGAGGGGTTAAATGGTGAAGAGCTGCTGGAGGAGCCTTGCAGCTCAAGTCAGCAGGCAGCTGGGTCTGATGACTCAGCTGAAAACATATCTTCTCCCCCTAGAAGGGCTATGAGCAGGATTCTGCAAAGACGTGCTACCAGGAGAGCTAGGGAAAGGGTCTTTGATGCTAGATGGGGAATCAGGTCGGGAAGCCCTGAGTACTAGCAGGAGCCTTTCCAGAAGTAAGGGTGTGTTCCCTGTTTTGAGATAAAGCTGGTAAGCTCAGCTTGAGCTCTCTGTGGGAGCAATGCATCATCTGAACTTGCAACCACATTCCTGTCTGTGACCCTGGCTTTGTTTCCTGATTTCGGACTGGCTTCCTGGACCACGGCTTGATCTGTTCCCTTCGGTTTGGTGTCTGGTTTCCGTGAGATATTCTGGTTTTGACTTGGACTGTTAATTACTGGGAGTTGGATTCTGTTATTTATCTGGTACTTGATTGTAGCAACAGACTTGAACTTGCCTGGCTTTCCACTAAAGATCTTGGTAAAGAACTGAACCCTGTTTGTGTGTGTGCTCTGTGTGCGGGGCTTGACAATGAAATTCCCCCCCTCCACACACATATGCACTAGTCATGTCTGATTCTAGGGGCAGTGCTCATCTCTGTTTCCAAGCTAAAGAGCCAGTGTTGTGCAAGTCTGTGGCCATGTAGCCAGCATGGCGGAACACATTTCTGTGCATGGAACACTGTTTACCTTCCTGCTTTTTATGAATCCTTTTAGAATACTACTGTTTTAAATTTGTCTTTTTACCTGTTGCAGCCAAGACCCAGCCTACTGGAATTCACCCTGCCAATTGATGTCATTGGGGAAGTGGGGGAGGGGGAATGAACAAATATTTTTGTGCATTACTGTCACTATAACAGTCCATAGTAAGAGATGTTAAACACACACACACACACACACACACACACACACACAGAGAGAGAGAGAGAGAGAGAGAGAGAGAGAGAGAGAGAGAGAGAGAGAGAGAGAGAGAGCCAAAAACAGTTCCCTACTGATCTAACCATTGCAGCTCAAGATCATATTGCAAAGGAATTTACAAATATGAAAATTGTTTTTGCATTCCTAGATATTTTGAGGTCAAAATCTTCCCAGTTGCTCCTGGTGCTGCCTCTGCATCTTTAGTTCAGGAAAGCTGTCATACACGTGGTTGCTTCGAAGAGAGCACATAAGAAGGAAGAACAACAATAGTGTGTGACTGCATTTGTGTCAGGTATTTTTATTGACAGGATTTGGGCCAGTCTGTCTAATGTATTTTGAGAAATGGCCAGTGTCCAATGGGGCATCGAAGGCTGTGGTATCCATATTATGCTTTTCTGGGCCATCCATGTATTTTGCCCCAGCAGTCCTTCCTTCCTTCCTTCTCCTTCCTTCCTCTTCTTCTTCTTCTTCTTGAACAGCAAGCCAATCCCTAATCCAGCTGCTGGCTATTGTTGAGAACCCATGTGTGTCTTTCCAGTCTGCCTGCTGGATATTATGTGTGTGTGTGCTGCTTCTCCCTGTGACAAAACATTTTCTTAGAATGAAACTCAGTCTGCTACTAAATCAGATAGGCAACAACGAAGGCAATGATGGACTGTAATGCCCTGCCAGATGACCCCAGTTTTGTTCTGATTTGTCCCACCAAGACAATCTAAAGAAAGTGATTACTGTTCTACAAGAAATGTCATCAATGTCAGCTCATGTTTAACCTTGGGTTGCTTAATATTAGCCATTGTTTTACATGAGAATCCACCCTAAACTGGGTTGGGTTAGTTTTGCTCCATTGAAGGCCCGAGTTTAGAGAGAACTCAGGCATGGAAATATCCAGCCTTATTATCTTCTGTAGTGAGTGAGATGAAAGAAAACATGTATAATTGCAAACAGGGACACATGTGAATACATATACATGTTAACTACTTGTGACTGTATAACCTGAGGTAAACTGTTTATAGCCTGAGCTTTCTTCCTGAAATTATCAGGTGTGATGTATCAGCTCTAGTTTTATTTATTTATTTATTTATTTGATGTATTTCTATACCGCAACCTTTTTCCGAAAAGGAACTCAGAGTGGTTTCCAATAAAAGCAGTTAAAACACAGATAAAACAACAGGAACAATGGGAACAATGGGAAAGCAGCGAGAAGATAAAATAGAAAAAAAATGGCAAAGAGGGAAAACCCTCAGCGGAGAGCAGCAGAACCAAAAAAAAGAAGAAGCCAAAAATGAGGTCACCATATGCCTCCTTGAAAAGCAGAGTTTTAATGCCTTTCTGAAGGTGGGCAGGGACTCTGCAAGGCTTAGCTCACTCAGAAGTTGGTTCCAAAGAGAGGGGCCAACAACAGAGAAGGCACGGCTACAGATTACCGATTTCCGCGCCTCTCTTGGAGTGGCCACCCTGAGTGAGCACGCCTGCGACGATCGAGTGGGTCTGGTCTCAGTTGATCTCTGGGAGATCTGCTCCGCCAGGTATTCAAGCCGTGGAGGGTTTTGAAAACCAAAACCAAGACCTTGAATCTTATCCAGAGAGCAACGGGCAACCAATGCAGGCGCACAAGAACTGGAGTGATATGATCGTATTTATGGGCACCAACCACCAGTCTGGCCACCGCATTTTGCATCCGCTGGAGTCTCCGGACAAGGGTCAAGGGCAACCCCCCTTGAACTTTATTTAAAGAACCATGGGTTAAAATCCTGTTTGCATAGGCATGCCAACAGAAGAGAAACAGCACAATTCACAGCAATAACTCCCTGCTAACTAACACGTCCTGGCTTAAATTCCTGGTCACACACCGAGCCACCTGGCTAGTGCTCAAAGAGGACTCTAAGAGGGGGCTCATTACTTCATGGCAAGTTATGCCATTTCCCTTCCTCGTGCAGCTTAACTGCAGAGCAGGATCTTGGACAATACTTTTATTTTTGATCTCTGTCTTTTCTGCGTGCCTGTGCACCTTTTCCCTTGACTCAAGCATGTTTGTACCCTTTGTTTCCCCAAACATACACATATTTTGTCACATGCCTTTGGAAAAATGCACACATAATTTGGGATGAACTTTCTCTTTGCCACGGTACAGACTTCACAAGGCAATAATGGATTGTTTTTATGACACTGATTGGGAGGCATTTGCCCAACAGGATTTAGAGACTTACACTGAGGTGGTGTTGGACTATATCAGATTTTGTACTGAGAGTGTAACGCAAAAGCGCCAGATAAAGATCTATCCAAACAGGAAACCCTGGATGACAAGGGAGGTTCAGGAGCTGCTAAAGGCAAGAAATGCTGCTTTTAGAAGTGGAAACAGGTCATTGTATAGTGCAGCCAGAGCGGATCTGAAGAGGGGCATCTGTGTGGCTAAAGAGGCATACAGGCAGAGACTGGAGAATAATTTTCAGCATAACAACACTAGGGAGGTGTGGCAAGGTGTACAGAAAATGACTGGGTACAAATCTAAAGTTTACCCAGCAGCTGAGGGAGGGGTATCTTTCGCAGAAGAATTGAATGCCTTTTTTTGCCTGTTTTGAAGCAACAGTTTCTGCCACCTTCACTATTGTTATCAGCATCAGCACAAGGGAATGTAATTTTTAATGTGGAGGAGGGAGAGATGAGGAAGGTGTTGAAGGGGATCAATCCAAGGAAGGCTACGGGGCCAGATGGAGTTGCCGGAAGGGTATTGAAGGATTGTGCAGATCAATTAGCAGGAGTTTTCACTGGGATTTTGAATCAATCCCTATCCCAAGCTATTGTGCCGTCATGCCTAAAGTCTGCCATTATTGTTCCGATACCAAAAAAACCAAATCCAGAAAACTTGAATGACTTTTGTCCAGTAGCACTTACACCTGTAATCATGAAGTGCTTTGAAAAGTTGGCATGTTATTGCCTGTTTACCAGAGGGACTGGACACATTCCAATTCACCTATAAAAAGAAGAGATCAACAAAGGATGCTGTGGTGTGTGCTCTTCATGCTGTTTTTGAACATCTGGAGTGGGGGTATGCTGGATTGCTCTTTGTGGATTTTAGCTCGGCTTTTAACACAATTCTTTCATGACGTTTGATCTCTAAACTGGAAGGTCTAGGGCTTCCACCATCACTTTGTGGATGGATCTTGGATTTTCTGTCAGAACGTTCTCAGAGGGTCCGGTTTGGCCCTTACACCTCTAATACTCTTAGTACCAACATTGGAACACCACAGGGATGTGTAGTTAGCCCACTCCTTTATATTCTTTACACATTTGATAGTGTCTCTGCCTATCCTAGCAATAGGATCATTAAGTTTGCAGATGACACAACTGTGATTGGGCTCATCTCTGGCAAGGACAGTGAGATGGCTTACAGAGATGAAGTGGAGAGGTTGACCAAGTGGTGCAGAATAAATAACTTGCACCTAAATATAAAGAAAACAAAGGATCTTTTGGTAGATTTTAGGAGGCAGAAAACTGATATTCAACCACTGGTGATTGATGGGACTGGTGTGGAGAGGGTTACAGGTTTTAGATTTTTGGGCATTGAGTTACAGGAGGATCTGTCCTGGAGTGTCAACACAAGGGGGATTGCAAAGAAGGCTCAGCAGAGACTATTTTTCTTGAGAACTTTAAGGAAAAACCATCTTCCACAAAAGCTGCTGCTAGCCTTCTATCATTGTGCAATTGAGAGTGTACTTACTTATGGGTTATGTGTGTGGTATGGAAGTTGTACCCACCGGGATAAGACAGTGTTGCACAGAATCATAAGAATTGCAGAGAGTATTGTGGGCTGTTCACTGCCCACCCTAGAACAAATTTATACTACCAGGAGCCACTGTAAAGCATTAGATATATTAAGAGATCCATCACATCCTGGTCATCGCCTCTTCGAGTTGCTGCCATCGGGACGGAGATATAGAGTACTGAGGGCAAGAACAAACCATCTCAAAAATAGCTGCTTTTTTTAGAGCAATATTGGCTTTGAACGGAGGTCCTGGACTTTGAAGTCAGCTTATTTTATATGTCATGTTTTAGTCAATTTATATGTCATATTATGTGTTGTACCTGTTTTAAAATCTATGTGAAATGTTTTAAATGAGTTTAATATAGGAACCACAAAATTTCATTGTTCCTGCAGGGGGGCAATGACAATAAAGATTCCTATTCCTATTCCTAATATGTTGCCCATTCGGCCAACAACCGAGCAAGATACAAATGGATATTTATCTGGAAATGCAAAGCCAATGAATTTCTTTTCTAGCCTTGGAGAATGAAATGTGGTGCTAATTGAGATACTTCAGAGGAGGAGGGGATATTTTGGAAGGGAAATCCCTGATAAGCATGCCCAAAACATCCTTGTGTTGCTGTGCAGTGCAGTCTTGGTTGGCTGCCAAATATGACATCAATTCCATCCTCAACAAAGGCAGGCATTGTCGGGACTACTGTTAATGATACTGAGATTTTCTCACTTCTTTCTTCCCATACAGCAAGAAATTGTATAATTTCAGCTAATTAGCCAGCTCTTTCACAAGAATAGACAGTATAAACACAAGTTCACAGAAAAGTTTCAAATTGTTACACAAACAAGATAGGCACATTTTCCAAAAACATATGCCAAAACATATCAAACCGATAGAAATAACGTACTTTAAAATTGTTTTTCTGTATTGCCCTTGTTTGAATTTCTTACTTTACATGTTCACACAGTAGAAGCATTTGAAGTCAATCTCTGTAGAGCAAAGTTAAGCACACAGTTTTCTTTTCAACAATGAAACTGGATTGAATCCTGAGATTTGAAAGTAACTCATTATGTTAAAATGGAAGAGTTAGCTCTTCCAGAAATAGAACAGGTGTTTTATATTCATATGCAATGTTATATTAGAAAAGATGTCCATTTTAATGAAAAAGTTTTGCATCCAAATTCCAAACAACAAATGTAGATCAAGCTCAGAATTTCACTATTGGCAATATAAGCACAAAGTATGAAAAGCACTGTACTTGGTTGTTTTGTATGCCTGTTTCTACTGTATATTTAAATGAGTTTGTTAAATGACCTACTCAAATTTATTTCACAAAGAAACTATCTTTGAAATCACACTGTATACAACATCTCTGGTATATACTTGGTTATTTATTCCCATTGTGTTCACTACCCGTATAGTAGCAGGCACACAAAAAGGCCAAAACATTTCAATGACTATTATCTAACCAGAATATATTAGACAAATATGAAGAAGAAATCTAAACAGGATTCAGTGTGCATTATTTACTTGTATTTGTGCTGACTTAAAACTTACTGAAGATAAAACAAATGAAACTGTAAGCCTATGGGCCTATGGAATATAAATCTGATTATTGATTGTGGTTCAATTGATTTTAGTTTATTAATTTTCCAGTGAAATTAAAATATAATATATTAAATTGGGAATTTAGCAGTGAAGTTCAATTCCCCACTGTGCCTCCTGGGAGTCAAGCCAGCCTGTTTCGCCTTGGACAAGCTGCAGCGATCCAGAAGAAAGGCACACTTCACAGTACTCCATGCCTAGAAAATCTGTAAAGAGATGTCATAAATAGACATGGGCACGACTTGGCGAAATTGTCGTTTCCGTTTTGGATATCGTTTCCATTACGTAACGGAAACGGTAACAACAATTAAGCTGTCAGAACTTGAACTCGAACTGAAAAAAGAAAAATTGGGTCTGATTTGTCGTTGTCGTTCCTGGCATCGTGCGGCGATCGCGTGATGCCAAGCGGCACAGAAAAAGTTTTTAAAAACCGATTCCTGTCCAAAAAAGCAGGTGAAAATATGCCTGCCTGAGGGCACCTACCAGAGGGGTGGTTTCTGGGGGGGGGGTCCCCAGCCTTCCCCCTTCCTGTCCTGGGCTGCTGGTACTGGGCTGGGAGGGGGCATCCTCGGCGTCTCCATTTGCCATGCGGTGCGGGGGGGATCCAAAATGGCGTCCACAATATTTTTTTTTGAAATCGTGGTCCAAAATACCACCAAAGCACCACAGAAACATGCGAAAATTAGCTATTTTAAATGCTTGAATTTTTACAGTAGCAGCAGTGGGTTTTTTATAGCAGTAAAAGGTTGCACTGATTTTATTTTATTTTATTTTTATTTTTATTTTTTTACACCTGCGCAATGATGGGCTGGCCATGGGATGGGACCATGCAAATTTTTGGACCCATTCTACCAATCGCATGGCCAGGTTTTGACTGAAACTTCTGGATGTGCAAGAGGGCATAAAAAGCTGAGGCACTCCCAGAAGAGTCGCAGTCCGAGCTTGGATGTGGGTGGGAGAGGGCTGTGTGTAGCTGGCTGCTGTGCTAGACTAGTTTCGATTTCGCAGAGCCTTTAGATTTCAGTTAGGCAGGCAGGGAGGGAATTGATTCAATTGAATTTTTAGGAAATAATAATAATTCCTTTCATTCTCTGTCTGCTGTGGGGAATAGCAACACAGTTTATTCTTTTTTATTCTCCTGCAGTTTGTTAGGATTTCTTTTCTGATAGTGCTTCAAAGGAGGGAGGTTTGAGTGGGAGGGGAGGTGTGGATTTATTTTAAAATTTTCATTTGCTTGGTGGCAAGCCAAGGTCCTTTCATACCCTGCCTGCAGCTCTGCTGTGGGTGCACTGCCCCCTTTTTTTGCAAAAATTGCAATTGCTTTATTCGATGCAGTCTTGTGCAGCAAGTCAGTTTAAAGTGTTTTCCGCCTGCTCTGGGTCATTGCGGGACCTGCGCCCGCCCCTCCCCCCTGCCGCTGCCACCGCCCGCCCATGCCACCCCGCCACCCCGCCTGCCGCCTAGGGCACAAAAACACCTAGCGCCGGCGGGACGCCACTCGCTGGGATGTCAAATCGCGTGAAATCGCGGCGGCGGTAACGACAAACGACAAACGACACGACAAAACGACAAATTTTTAAAAAATTTCACGAAAAACGGAAACGACCTGAAATGGACCCGTCCCGAAAAACGACAACTCGAAAAAAAATTTCTGGTCGTGCCCATCTCTAGTCCTAAATTTGAACTGAGTTGACAGCATGTCATTATTATCATTTATTTATTTAGTCTAGAGCACAAGACTGAAGACTTAATGAAGCTTTTTGCTTCAACAAGGGCCGTTTGAGTCCTATTTGAAGGCCTTCACATACATACCACTGAGAGTCAATTTTGTATTTTATTAGGCAACAATTGTTTTCTTGCTTGCTTGCTTGGGTCTCCAACATGATCCTGCATAAGGCTTGGTAAAGAACATGCATATTTACTCCTTACTACTAAAGCCCAGCAGGACATCAAAAAGTAACATTTAGCTTTTACTTTTAAGCTATAGAATGTATTGCTGACTTTCAGTATTCTAGTATTTTAATATTTTATATAGTTTGGGCTGTTTGTGTGGTTTTGACTCCTGATTATACTGACTATTGTGCTTTGGTTCTTATGTTAAGAATTGCACCAATGGAATTTGCTAGTTAGGAACTGTGGCCTTTTAAAATAAAATTGCATTTAATGAACTAGTACAGTATAAGAGAAGTAGACTATGCCACCATCCTGAGAACAATAAATAGCCATGTATACTTTGCCCTTTATTCTGCTAATGTGGCGAGCTGGAAAATCCTGGTTATACCTACTTGGAACATCCACATTTACAGTGAAATATCTTTGAGAACTAAGTCCCATTAGGTGGTATGCTCAGTAGGGTAGGGTTTTTTTAGCCCAAGGACCAGGTTCCAATCTAGGATAAGTCTTGAGGTTTGTATTCTAGCACAGGGAGGTGGAGGGGCAAAGTCACAGTGAGCTGATTGAGCCAAAACCGTAATTCTTAGTGATCATAAGTACACAAGTCAATAAGAAAAGTTACAGAAGAAAGGGTGTTTGCAGTGAAAAACTGAAGTTAAAAATTAAATCCAGTTTGCCACCTAAGAAAACCACAGTGCTATCCATGTCCACTCAGAATAATTCCTACTGTCCTTCAGAAAGCTATTTCCTTTTCTGACACACAAACACATGTTTTGGGAAATGGGCATGTGTATTCATACATCAGGCTACATATTAATTCATATACTTTACAAATAAGCATACACACAAAACTAACATGTTCCATTCAAAACAGCTATACCATCTGCTTTATATATATGAGCTGACAATTATATGCCCCATGCCAGAATATAAACAGACACCTTCTTACTCATATATGTCAACTATCTAAAAAGCTGGGTCTATCTACACTCCTATAGGACTGTCACTGACACAACACAGGCCTTTTTCACTTTGCATTTTAACTGTCAGCTCACCCTTTGGGTCCAGCACGGTTGCATTAGTAACCACGGGACAGAAAGGAAATTTTGGGCTGAATTTCCTAATTGACATATTGAACAAAAGGACTCCAGAAATGTTTGGCCTACCCTGCTTTGACCACCCTCATGGCATATGGGCCAGTGTGAGGGTGCTAGCTGGCATAAGCAAGTGGCCATGGCATTGCTAGGTAATGTGGGAGGATGCTTGGTAATGATGAGCTCCCCATTAGATGATTCAGGAGTCAATAAAGTATACTGTATCTTGATTCAGGGGATTCAGGGCCTAAGAGATGGAAAACTCTCTGAAGCTGATTTGGATCATGACTGAATTCAAGTTGTAGAACTCAGTTGGGAAATACACTCAAAAGGGACTCTCCAAATCAGACTGATTGGTCAGGCTTTAAATTACAAGGGAATTAAATTTGAATCTCATTGCTCTGCCAGGTCGGAATAACAGGCGAGACAGTGAGTTGGGTTGCTGTCGGGGGCTACAATTTATTATACTTGACATTGAACTTGACATTGAACTTGACATTGATCATGAATCTCAAGGTATGGGCGAGCCCCGCAATGGCCCCAGGGGGTTCTGTTCAAGTTCAGCTCCCCCCCCCCCGGGCTGGCCGTGCTAAATCATTTTCCCTTCTGGGGCAGTACACACTGTCAACTGGCCGGTCCCTGCCCTGTTTGGGTTTCAAAGGCCACTTCGCCCCAGGTTCTGTGATCTCAGGATTCGCAGTACCTAAGATGTCAGCGGCATCTTAGTTTAGCATTTAGGTCTCACTAATGCCCAATCCCCGCACTACCTGCCAGTGTGGCAGATGCCGCACCATCCGAGCTAGTGTGAGATAGGCGAAAAATCCTTTCCCCCCATTCTGTGCCAATTACAGGGACAAGGCAAAAATTCCTATCTGGCCCCCGAAGGTGACCACATTATGCCACACTAGTATGCAAAAAGGCAGCGGGCGGGTGGGAGTGCTGCTGTCCCATGCAAAAGAGGGGGCGAGGGTGCGGGCACCAGGTATAAAAAGGAGACCTGCGCCCTGTCCCTGGTCCAGGTATCATGAGGACCCTGTCCTGTCTTGCCCCTCCTCCTGGGGCAGGCAATGCAGCCCCGGCTCAGGACAAGCCCTCGCTGGGACAGCCTTTCTTGTGAGTCAGAGGATAAGGCCAGGTTGGAGCCCTGCTCCTTGACCAAGATTCTGCTTTGCTGAGATGCCCCTTTGGAGGTTAGGAGAATTTAAATAGTTAGAAAAAACTTGTGTCCCCCTTCACCCCATCAACATCTTCTCTTTCAGAGAAGACAGAATCCCATCAAGATTGTTCTTCCAAACCCATGCTAAATAATATGCTCAGTCTTTTTATTCCAGATGCATTCCACTACAGTTTCCAGAAAATGGTTTAGAACACAAGACAGGACCATTCTTGCCCCAAGACTTCTTGTTGCCTGACATGATTCCCAAAATGGCTGTTGGAGATTTCCTAGTCCTTCCCTGAAATCCTGACCCTTCAACGAGTGTGAAAATAGAACATGGGGAACACGAGGAAAAGTATGTAACTGGAGTCACTTCCCCATTATTTTTCTTTGTCAAATCCTGAGTATGATTTGCCCCTCCTTTGCCCCTCCTTCACCATCCTAGTGTACTCAAATTCAGGAGTGAGACCAAGTGAACAGCAACATTAATAACACAAGTTTTCAGAGTGGAAGCTCATCTAGCATAATCTCAGTGCCTTATCCCTTGATATTCTTTCTAACCACTAGCAGTACTTCTGTCTTGTTTAGATTAATCTTGTAATCCTTCACGATCATTAACTCCTGACATGTCTTCTCCTAACATACAAATTCAGACTTGCTCAATTGAAATCTCATGTATGGTATTCAAAACTTTAAAAAAAATTCATACTACATGCTAGACATGGGCACGACTTGGTGAAATTCTTGTTTCCATTTCCGTTCCTCGTTTCTGTTACACAACGGAAATAGTAACGCGACAATTAAGCCGTCAGAACTCGAACTCGAACCGATAAAAGAAAAATTGGGTCTGATTTGTCGTTGTCGTTCATGGCATTGCGGCGATCGCGCGATGCCAAGCGGCACAGAAAAAAAGTTTAAAAAAACCCCGATTCCCGGCCAAAAAAGCAGGCAAAAATATGCCTGCCTGAGTGAGGGCACCTACCAGACGGGTGGTTTCTGGGGGGGGTCCCCGGCCTTCCTCCTCTCCTGTCCTGGGCTGCTCTGGTGGGGGGCATCCTCATTGTCTCGCCATGCCATGCAGTGCAGGGGAATCCAAAATGGCGACCGCAATATTTATTTTTAAATCGTGGTCCAAAAACTCACCAAAGCACCACACAGAAACATGCGAAAATTAGGTATTTTAACTGCCTGAATTTTTACAGTACCAGCAGTGGGTTTTCTTGCAATAAACGTCTGTCTCCAATCCCATTGATTTTATTTTATTTTATTTTTATTTTTATTTTTTTACACCTGCGCAATGATGGGCTGGCCATGGGATGGGACCATGCAAATTTTTGGAGCCATTCCACCCATCGCATGGCCACTTGGCCAGGTTTTGACTGAGACTTCCGGGATGTGCCATTCGGGCATAAAAAGCCCACTATAACCCTAGCCCTAACCCTAACCCTAACCCTAACCCATACGCCAGTACACTGTCCTTCTTAGTGGGTCAGAGGCACCCAGAGATGCAGCCAACTAACTCACCCTAACCTTACCCGTAATAACCCTAAGCCTAGCCCTTGCCCTAACCCCAACCCTAAGCCAGATCTGTACTCACACTGCACTACACGCAAGTACACTGTCCTTCTTAGTGAGTCAGAGGTCGCCCAGCAGAGGCATTCTTCTTTCACCTCGCTCAACAGTCCAAAGTTCCAAAAAACTCTGTACGCCAGTATGCTGTCCTTCTTAGTGAGCTAGAGGCACCCAAAAGAGAGGTGCCTCTGCCAGTGCCACTTGGTACGCAATGGCTACACAGTCATGTACCCTTCCTTTTCCCTTTGTAGGGGGGCAGAGGAGGCATCCACCCCAGAGAGGTGCCTCCAGGAGCCTGCTAAATGTCTTCCCTTCGTAGCGGGCCAGAGGAGGCACCCACCCCAGAGAGGTGCCTCCAGGAGCCCGCTACCCTACCCCCCCTAAACCAGTACTAACGACAGACGACAAACGAAATGACAAATTTTTGAAAAATTTCGTGACAAATGGAAACGAGCTGAAACGGGCCGGTTCCGACACACGACAACTCGAAACGTCATTTTTCCTGGTCATGCCCATCTCTACTACATGCCATCATCATGTAGAATTTTTTGGCACATCCCCCATTTCCTAAAGTAGCAGTGATTAATCATAATGATCTGACTAATTAATTATAATTAGGTAATTATATGCTGCCTTTATAAATCCCCTGTGCATTTTGAAATGAAAGGAGAATTTTTGTAATAATGTTTCACAGAAAAATGGTGGGTGCGAACACAGTTCAACAACATCAGCAGCATCATTTGTTCCCCATCATTAGCTTTTACCTGAAGAAGGCCTGGGCCCAATGCCCCTGCCACCTAATGGCATCACATTGGAAAGATAAATGTCAGATACATGAATTGTTGCCTGTCTACGTTGCACAGACTCTGTGCAATGAGGAAAGGATCCAAGGAAAACTCCAGCCAAATGCAAATATATCTGTACAGAGAGTGTTTACAGAGTATATGAATGATAACAGTGGATTCTTCATTATTTGAACCCACTGAAAATTTTGTCATCAATCTGATTTTAATATTTTCTTGCTTATTGTTGTTCTAATTAACATTTTAGTCAAGTTATTTTTTTGGGAATAGTCTGAGTATACCATTTTTGTAGTTTAACAATCTTTGTAGTGATATTCATACAACGACAATGACAGCAAAATTTTAAAATTAAGCAAACTGGAAATTAAAAGATTCTTCCCGCACCTAAAAACTCAAGCCAAGTTCCTAATTTGCTGATTTCTTGCATATTCACCATCTAAGGTTACAGCAAACATCAGCTAATTCAGTCCTACTCTTGGATATATCATGTCAAGACCTTTGCCAACAGTCACAAATCCCCTGCTTACTCCTAGATCTGCTGCACAATCAGCAGGTAGAAAATGCTTTAATGATCTCATCTAGTAGGTTGTAAGAGTATATATTCAATTTATCCAGACAACACTACAATGTAGCAAAATATTTTCCCCATAAGACATGGCTTGAAAACATTGCTTGCAGACAGGAAGCTCATAAGAGTGGTTGTGAATTAAAAAAAAGGAAGTACAGTATTGGCAAAAGGTCCTAAAATTAACTTTTTAAAAATTTGCCTTTAAATATATTAACAGCAATCACACATGCCAGTGGAGCATAAAAGAAACAGATTTGCCAAATGTTGCCTTCAACATATGAATGAACAGGCCCCCACAGGTCCCATAATGCCAGTACTCAGGACATATGTATTTAAGAACTAGTATTTTCATTTATACTCTTGGTAGGCCAATTACACAGAATATATAACCCCTTCCTACAATAGCTTCACTGCCTTCCTGTCCGATACATAATTCAGAATACTGATAACCCAATAAAAAGCCCTAAATACTGTAAGTTGGATCTGGGTTATCTGACCTTCATTCTCCCAGAGCCTATCCATGCTTTGGAGATCTGCTGGAATGGCCCTTTTCACAGTTTTACCACCTTCTGAGGTCTTCTTCGGTGGGATTCAAGAGATAGCTTTTTCTGTGCCTGCTGCCACACTCTGAACCTCTTTTCAAAGAGAGCCTAGGTTTACCCCTTGCCTGCTATTCTTCTGCCAATAAGCAGACCTTTGGTACATTATTTAAGCAGTCCTTTGGTAAATTAACAGCCTTCTCATCAGTGATATGCATTCAGATTGGAAAATACCTATACTTGTTATTCACTTAATAATACAATATCCAGATAGCTGGAAATGTATGTGAAGCCTCAATCAATAGTTCAGAATATATGCAGTAAATTCCTAATATTTAGAGTCTCATTTATTTCTATTGATTAGAAAGCTAAATTTCTGCTTGCTAGTGGAAGAAATGAAAATAAAACCTATTTCTCAGGCCTTGTGCAATGATTTCTTGAGAAATGAAAGGGACTAAGAGAAAAGTTCAATTTCTCCAAATCAGGGTTGCCATAGGTTTCCGGGGAAAGGGATAGTGTAAGAGCAAAACCTGTAAATGATATCTGTCTGCAACAATGAAATGTAGAAGTAGACACAAATGCCAGCAGGTATTTCTTCAAAGGAGTTTCCAACTGAAAGTTGGGCATAGGTGCCCAATAATGGTTTGTTTTGTATTTGAAGTTTGGTGAGCTTCCTATAACTCCCATCAGATTAATTTGGAATTGGTGAGTTGCTTCAAAAACTATAGATGATTTCCAAAACTTATTCTGAGCCTGTCCAAGAAATTCTGTCTAAATTAATTTTCCATGCTGTGAAGGAATGCTGGACCCTAAATCAGGCACCACTAGATAAAGATCCTATGCCATACCTTAAACAACAAACTTCAGCCCCAGACTTATTAAAATCCTGGAGACTGTGTGTCTGAGTAGGATTCTTCTGACCTTAGTTTAAACCTGCCTTAATTCCAAAGATAAAAGAATAACTTGGGTGTGTACTCTGAGACTGTACACCAAACCTGAAAGGTAGGACAGGATAAAATATCCTAATAAATCCAATACGAACTTTCTGGGCAAGGCACCTTCTTTAGCCCCTCACCTCTTCTTCCACCAAGGACCACATCTTGGTAAAATATTAAAATGTTTATTTAAAAAGCTTAAAAGAAAAAGATTATAAAATAAAAGCTGTAAACTAAAATTATGCAGAAGCCAGACAAAAAAAGTTCAGCGTCATGCTTGAGCAGTTTCAGGAAAGCAATGCTAAAACATAATAAAGCTAGCTCTCAAAGAATTACAAGATCCATAGCTCCTACGTTTTAATTCCAACACTCCAAAACTCTACACAACAGCAAATTCTTTCTTCATTTCTAAAGACATTTTAAATACAGCAATTGCTAGTTAGCTCATTTGTCACTGCCCATCTGCCCAAATCATATCCCATCAACCCTCATTACTTTTCCAGTCTTCCTCCACCTTTCTCCCTCATCCTTCCCAACCCTTTCCAACAGTTCTCTTGAGAATCTGCATCCATGATCAGCTTCACTGGAATGTGTTTGGTGTTCAGCTTGTTAGAAATGGTCCTTCCACTGCAGGCCTCTTGGGATTAGAAACCTGTATAAACTGTGGGAGAGAGGTTGGGTAAAGAACTACATAACCTGTTCAATCAATTCCTTTACACCAAAGGTGCAAATATTGTGGGCTGAGTGAATTATTGTGTTCCATAAATCAACCCCAATGGGTGGTCTGGAGGGTGGTTGTATTTGCTGTTAAGCTATGCTGTAGTGCAAGCTTGTACTTCAGCAATTTTCTCCATATCCTTTTCTGAACCCTCAACTAACATTTACTTTCTCTACATCTCATGGTATATTGTTTACTCAATGTAGTTAAGAATAAAATTTAGGATTAGCAAATTCATAGATTAATATATTCTAAATCAACAGAGAACTATTATATTAGGGTTAGACCACCCTGAGGTATCAGGTAGGGGAATATGTAAACAGATATATTACATTAATGGATTCTCCTGTGTGTGTGTGTGTGTGTGTGTGTGTGTGTGTGTGTGTGTGTGTGTGTGCGTCTGCGTCTGCGTCTGCGTCTGCGTCTGTCTGCGTCTGTATGTGTATGCGCGCACACGCATACATGTCATTTTCATTGGAAGGGTTGTGTCTTTCTGCAGCAGAATTAGATACTGTACTTCTTTGGGTAGAGTCTGTAGGTCGTAGAAAGGATGTGCTAGAAAAAGTAAGCCTTTGGGGAAAGCTGCAGGAATGGTCCCTGCAGCCATTGTAGCACCTTCTACTGAGGGGAGGGAGAGGAAAAGGGGGACTCCACAACTGATATTATGAATAAAACCAAAATATTTTGCCCATCTGCCTTATTTGGCACTGAAACAGAACCAGACAACAGAACAGGTTGGGTGGGATAGATGGGGGCACCCCCAAAAAAAAGGTGAAGGCACATTTCTTCCAAAAAGCCAATGTTCCAGATAAAGACAAGGATGCCAGACTGACATTAGGACATTGCTGTTTTTGTAGTTATGAAACAGACTGATGAAGAGCCGAGACAACACCTTCCACATCCATATTATACCTCTCCATCACACCCAGAACTCAATGCCCGGTACATCCCCCTGGTCAAAGATATGTAGGGGAAATGCCCTTCAAATACATTCACATGTCACCTGGTAGAGGAAGAGATGGAGAGGATTCAGGTGGGCACTGTTTCAGAAACATGTCACACTGAAATCACCACTGGACCTGCAGTTGTACTTGCCCAGCCAGTTGCTGGAACCAGCACAAACTGCCTATGAAGTCATCCCAGCAGCTGCAAATGTTGGTACCTACCTCCCCCTCTTGTCCTGCACCAGTGATGCCTTCCTGGTGATGAAAATGATTCAGAACCATCAGAGAAGAACTCGGAAATGTTATTGACACCAACAGCCTTACACAGCATAAATTTCAGTCCTTGTTTTATGTGCTGCATGAGTTATCTGTATTATATTATATCATGTCATTCATTCATTCATTCATTCATTTATTAGGCTGATGTACCACCCATCTAGCTGATTGGCTACTCTGAGTGCTGCAGAGCAACAATGCAACAAATATGGATACATAATAATAGATACGTAAAGCAATATGAAATAAAAATTAATAAAATGACATTCATAAACAGTCAGAAGTGGACTACATAATTATTTTGGTTATCATGTTTCAATATTAGAATGTTTTTTTTTAATTTGGTTTTCCTTGTTATTGGCCATCCTCACTTTTGTGCAATTCTCTTAGTGACCTTGACTTTTTTCCTTTCAAGTTTGACATTAAAAGAACTTTTCAGTTTCAAGAACTGAGGATGAATTCAATGGTTTTTCTTTTTCCTCCTTGACCCCATTTTCCACTTTTGTCTTTTGATTATTTTTTAATTTAAAGCCTGAGGACAGGGGCTATCTTGCAGTTTTTCACATTTTCTGCAATAGAGGTTCACAGTCTTCAATAAGTTTAACAATAAAGTTATCACATAATATAATGAAGCTCTCTGAAGAGAGACTCTCTTCACTTCCATAAATCTTTGCATGATCATATTTGTTTCCTAATCTCTAGGTGTATCAGCATTTTAATAGTGTTTCCTTCACTATCTGCCATCCACTATTTATGCTCATTACTTTGAGGCTGGGACAGATTGTCTAGTCTGGCTAGGATAATTTTTTCACCATTGTTCTTTCCCAAGCACTCTTTCGATGCCCCTAGCTACAAATTGAACACACCTCTAACTATTGAGTACTACTTGATTTGTGGGAATCCAAATGGAAAAGCAAGGCCCACTGCAACAATGTGGATTCCCCAATGAACTTTGAAGAAAAATAGTGCTACATAAATTGAAAGACTGAAGCATGAGTGTGACACTTTAGGGGTGATCTGTAAAATACCTTTCAAAGAATCCTTTATGATTTGTACTGCTATATACTGTATTTCTTAAACCATGGCTCAAAAATGAAGGAGGGAATACAAATATTGTTTTATGACTATTACAGAGGGTGGTCTTGAGATAGGGTAGATTTCTAAAATGAGAGAAACAGATTATTTCTGGTTCAGTTTGTTTCTTTGGCTGTCGGCTCATATTTCCAATTCTGAACAGGATGATGCACGTGCTAGGGAATTAGGATGAAGAAAAAACAGTGTTTAGATATATACTGTATATACTCGAGTATAAGTCTAGTTTTTCAGCCCTAATATCAGGCTGAAAAAAGGGGTCCTCAGCTTATATGCAGGTCAATACTTTTAGCCACTGAGGCAAGTTTGGGTCAGTGGCTAAAAGTCATTTTAAACATTGTGCGCCACTTCTCCTGACCCTCCCCCCATGTTTAAAATGACTTTTTAAAAGGTCATTTTAAAACAATGTTTAAAATGACTTTTAGCCACCAACTCAAGCACTTGCCTCGGTGGCTAAAAGTCATTTTAAATATCACACACACACCCAGCTCACAAAGGAGTTGCCAGGCCCTGCTGCATTTCCCACCCTAGGCTTATACTTGAGTCAATAAATTTTCCCAGTTTTTGGGGTTTAAATTAGAGGCCCCAGCTTATACTCGGGTCGACTTATACTCAAGTATATACAGTATTTGTTTTCTGCTTGGTTGACACTAAAATAATAGAGACACTTCAACAAGTAGTGAGGTCTCCAACACTTGGACACATTCTAGGAAAAGTTAGCCATCCAACTAACAGATACACTTTAACATGAATTTCTGCTTTGAGCAGGGGACTGGACTCAATGGCTGTACGTATAATCCCCCTCCAACCCCATTATTCTATAAATATGAAGTAGGGCTTTAGTAGGTAGTATAGTGGATTGAGTGTTAGATGAAGGAAACCTGGGTTGAAATATCCCCTTGGCCTCAGACACTTGTTTATGTGTAGCAATTGTAAACCACACTTCCAACGTCTTAGAAATATCATTAAAATCACCATTAAGTCTGACTTGAGAGCAGACAGTGGCAAGGAGAGATGGTAAGCAGAAAGATATCCTTATGCCAGCAATTTTTTCCTCCATCCATATTCCCCCACCCATTTCCACATGATGAAAATATTCCAGGAGAGGGATCAGTTTTTTCATCTGTGGCTGATGATGTCGTGAGCACTGTACTTCATCTCTGCACAAACAGGATTAAAAAGCATATATAGGGATGTGTAAAAACTGGATTCCTTAGAGCACCCTTATTTGCCAATAGATAAGAGAGCAGAAGCAGGAGCAGGTTTTTTGTTGTTGTTGTCCCAAAGAAATGAAGAATTGTTGTACCAGAATAGATCACCTACCACAATAGCCTCGCCAAGTTCTTTTCAAAGAGTTGCTCCTGGAAGGATGAAATCATTTGAGAATTCTAAGTTCAGACCTGCAATTTCAATTAACCCTTAAGCTAATCATACTTCCTTTATACACAACTGTTATACACATCTACCTTATTCAGCTGGTACGGAAAACATGTGAAGGAAACTAAATTAATTCAGAATTAATTCACAAATGATCAAGCACTTAATATGCTGGAAAGTATTTACAGGAAAGTCTAGTACCAGGTGGAATATGGAGCAGGGGAAGGAAGTACGAGGATTCTTCTATGACCTTGGCTTTAGTATTTTTAACCATGATGTGATTTAATTCTCAGGTTCATTAATCATTTTTGCAGTTGTTGTTAAACTGTTCCTGTTACACATAGAAAAAGAAAATGAAGTAATTAAGAGACTAATAGTCACAGGCTTTTGAGGAGAAGAAAAAAACAGATGTGTTAATATGTTCCTTAAATAGGATGGTGTGTTAATTGGTTGAGCTGCTGTAGCTCCAGAATGCAGATTTCTTTGCAAACATTTTACTTTGGTTAACATTTATGAATTTTGATAGATATGAGTGAGTGATTTCTAACCTGATTTAGCTAAATCTGGTCCATGAAGCAATTCACTCCAGCTCCTGGTAAGATCACTGAATTTTAATCACATGTAGCAAGAAGCTGGACAGTAGTTTAATAAGGCAACAACAGGATCTAGGAATCTATATTTTAAAGTTACAAGACCTAACAGTTTGTTTCTCACTGGGCTTTTATATGCAATGCCCTGCCTATACCAAACTGCATTGTTCCCAGAAGAGTGAGTCATTAAGTTAGATTAGATAACAATATATCTGCTATATGTCATTAATCACTGAGATAATTTGTCATTTGCCTCGTCATGATAAGTGTCTGTACTGATTGGTGGTTTTTAGACCAATGAGAAAGTCTGGGGAGTGGCCTGAGGGGATTTAAGTCTCTGCCTAGCACTGAGTAAGACAGATAGGGAACCTGATAGAGTCTGAGAGAATCAGATTGGGATAGATAGGAACCTACATGTACTGGAGAAAAATACAGAAAGAGATAAGATAGGACTTTTATAGTGTCTGTGAGGAAAATTAAGTATCTACAGTTTGTGAACTTAGGAACTGGGCATGCATATATTCAGTTCTAAACTTAAGTGGGTTTGAACTATATTGTTTTTTTCTTATACTTAAACACGTTACCCTTAATGATTTTTTGATTCTACTTTGTAATATATAAACTTTTATTTTTATTAAATTTAAAACAGTCTGAAGGCTTAAATTTAATAGCAAAGCTAGTAGGTGGCAACAAAAGAGAAAAATTAGAAGCAGTGCTTGTCAATAGCCTATGAAAGGGCTGAGGGCAAGCATAGTAACACTACACTTAGTATAGCATAGTATACTATGATAGGACCATTGAAACAATGGGAATTTGGTGAGTCCTCCATAAATTCCATTGATTCAAACAGGCTTACAGTATTTTAGTTATGGTTAAGGTTGAATTGACACTGATCATTTGCAGCTGTATTACTTTAGGTCACTGGATATGGAGAATAACATGGCCTGCTAATTTCAAGTTGAATGAGACTAGTCAATTTACAACATATCTCCCCTAAACACAAGATTAATTGCCTTAGAAACACAAAAATATACATTATATTGGATACATTTTTCCTTAGCATATATGTATGAAACTAAAGCCTAAACCAAATATGTTCAACCACTAGATGAATACAATGGGGAAATATTGATGGATGCATACTAGAATAAAAAAAAGAACAAAAAGGTGTTCTTTTGAAAAACAAACTAAAGAAATCTTGCTGTAGTGGAAAAGATGATCAATTGGCCTTTTGAACACTCTCTGCCTAATTATTTTTGCTATTTCTTCCTAGAGAAGGATAACATTCTCTGGGCTACACACAAGTGTTATTCTCAGCTAGTACAGTCCCACTGAACACATGAGACCAAATAGGATTTAACACTCTGGCAAATATTGAAATCTACACTCCCTGCCCCAGGTGGACATGAAATTTGCACAAGCTGTGTTGACTGCATTTTATCAGGGAGTGTTAGCAGCAGAAAAAAAAGATAATTTATGCTAAGCCCTCAGGTACCGTACACCAAGGGTCACGCTATAGGATATTATGTCTGCAAACATAGAATCTTCTACCATCTTATGCCTGCAAAACATATGATCTACCATCTTATGTCTGCAAAACATAAGATTTATACATGCAGACTTCTACCAGAGTCTGCATGTTTAAAAAGCTACAGTACACTGTTACACAGTATTGACACTTATTTTGAATTGACTTTGATATACTCTTTGTCTATAATTCTTCTGCTTCTTCCTCTAGACATGCATGCGTCTGTGGTGGGCAATGGGGTTATAATTTCCTTTGTATTTTCTACGATGGCCTACCTTTGCCCTGATGTTATTTTGTAAATTCATGTAAACTAAAAAATGTGGTCTTTCTTTCTTTCTTTCTTTCTTTCTTTCTTTCTTTCTTTCTTTCTTTCTTTCTTTCTTTCTTTCTTTCTATTAAGATTAGACTTCTAAACAGGATCACATCTGTTTTTGTCAGTCATAAAACACATACTGGATCATCGGGTGGGTTCCCCCTCAGCGAGCCCACGGGCCACACGGTGCTGTTGTTCAGTGCCAGGTCAGTACAAAATAAAACTGCCCTCATTCATGATGTTATTCTGGATGAGGGTGCTGACCTGGCATGTATTACCGAGACCTGGGTGGGAGAGGAGGGTGGAGTCCCCCTCTCCCAGCTATGCCCACCTGGGTACTCGGTTCAGCACCAGTGTCGCCCAGAGGGTTGGGGAGGGGAGTTGCCATAGTCTATAGGAGTTCCATCTCCATGACCAGGCTTCCTGTCTCTTTGGGAAAAGGTCTGGAGGGTTTATATTGTGTGTTGGGCCCATGAGACAGATTGGGGATTCTTTTGGTGTACCGCCCACCATGCTGCATACCAACAGTCTCCCTGCCTGAGCTGACGGAGGTGGTCTCGGACCTGGTGTTGAGGACCCCCAGACTGTTGGTACTGGGGGATCTCAACATCCATGCTGAGGCTGCCTTAACTGGAGCAGCTCAGGACTTCATGGCCGCCATGACAACCATGGGGCTGTCTCAACATGTCATCGGCCCAACACATGAGAAGGGCCATACCTTGGACCTAGTATTCTCAACAGGACTGGTAGATGGTGGTTTGGATGGGGGGGGGTTGGTTCTGATTCCATTGTCATGGTCAGACCACTTTCTGGTCAAGTTTAGGCTATTGGCTACTCCGACCCTCTGCAAGGGTGGGGGGTCCATTAAGATGATCCGCCTTCGGAGACTAATGGATCCAGATGATTTCCTGAAAGCTCTGGGGGATTATCCATCTGATATGGTCAGCGCTCCTGTCGAAGCTCAGGTCACCCTGTGGAACAGGGAAATGTCCTGGGCGGTTGACATGATTGCACCTAAGCGCCCTCTCCCCTTACGCAGAGCCCAGACAGCTCCTTGGTATACATCTGAGCTGCGGGCAATGAAGCAGGAGGGGAGACGGCTGGAGCGCAAGTGGAGAAAATATCACTGTGAGTCTGATCGAACATGGCTTAGAGCCCATTATCGGGCCTATTCCATGGCGATACGGTTGGCAAAAAGGCATTATTTCATAAACCGTATTGCTTCCTCAGAGTGCCGTCCAGCAGAGCTGTTTCGGGTGGTCCAGGACCTTCTTCAACCGAGAAATACGGTGGAGGTTCTGGACAACTCATCAGCCTGTTGTGACCAGTTTGCTGCTCACTTTGAGGGAAAAATTGCTCAGATTCGCAGGGAATTGGACTCCACTACTGATGCAGATTCAAGGGATGTATCCAGTGTGCCGTGCTTAGGTCCACTGTTATTGGATGAGTTTCAATTATTGAGACCTGAGGATGTGGACAAGGTGCTTGTATCTGTCCGTGCTACCACTACACCACTCAACCTTTGCCCTTCTTGGCTAATTGAAAGATCTGCCAGGGGGGTTCGCACCTGGGTCCAGGAGGTTGTTAATGCCTCCTTAAGAGAGGGAGTGGTCCCCACCACCTTGAAAGAGGTGGTGATTAGACCACTCCTAAAAAAAAAACCCAAACCTGGATTCAGGGCTGGTGGTTAACTACCTACCAGTAGCGAACCTCCCTTATTTGGGCAAGGTGTTGGAGCAGGTGGTGGCCAGACAACTCCAGGCGCTACTGGATGAAACTGATTTTCTGGATCCATTTCAATTGGTCTTCAGGCCGGGCTTTGGTACAGAGACTGCCTTGGTAGGCCTGTATGATGCCCTTTGCCGGGAGAGAGACAGGGGGAGTGCAACCCTGTTGATACTCCTGGACCTCTCTGCGGCTTTTGACACCATCGACCATGGTGTCCTTCTGGATAGGCTGGCCAGGTTGGGGGCACTGCTTTGCAGTGGTTCCAATCCTTCCTGGCTGACCGTGTCCAGAAGGTGGTGCTGGGGGACAGTTGCTCTGCCCTGTGGCGTTTACATCATGGGGCTCCCAAGGGCTCCATACTGTCTCCCATGCTGTTCAACATCAACATGGAACTGCTGGGAGAGGTCATCAGGAGGCTTGGGCTGAGGAATCAGCAATATGCTGATGATACTCAGCTCTATCTCTCATTTTCCACCAATCCAGATTAGGCGGTTTCTGTACTGAACTCGTGTCTGGGCCAGATAATGGACTGGATGAGGGTTAATAAATTGAAACTCAATCCAGACAAGACGGAAGTGCTGTTAATGGGTGCTTTGCCAGACAGGTTAGAGGGCCATCTTCCTGTCTTGGATGGGGTTGCACTCCCCCTAAGGGACAGGGTCCACAGCTTGGGGGTGGTTCTGGACCCCGGTCTAACTCTGGAAGCCCAGGTGGATTCGGTGGCCAGGGGTGCCTTCCTTCAGCAGCGGAAAATATACCAGCTCCGCCCCTACCTAGACGAGCACAGCCTCATGACAGTTATGCATGCACTGGTAACATCCCGTATTGATTACTGCAATGCGCTTTACGTGGGGCTGCCTTTGAAGACAGTCCAGCGATTGCAACTGGTTCAGAATCGTGCGGCACGGCTGGTAAGTGGTGGGGCTTCCAGGGATCACATCACGCTGATTCTGCGTAACCTGCATTGGTTACCAGTTGCTGTCCGAGCCCAATTCAAAGTGCTTGTTTTGATATATAAAGCCCTAAACGACTTAGGACCTAGATACCTGAAGGACTGCCTCCTTCCATACAAACCTACCCAGCAATTAAGATCAAGCCGGGGGGGTTTGAAAGAGCCATCCCTCAAGGAGGTGAGAGGGATGGCTTTTAGACATAGGGCCTTCTCGGCAGCTGCTCCCAAGCTATGGAATGCCCTCCCGATCGAGATCCTCCTGGCGCCAACACTGATTACATTCCGGTGCCAGGTAAAAACCTTCCTGTTCCAGAAGGTTTTTAATTGATACAATATAGACTGTGGGTTTCTCTGATGACAATTTTAGGATAATGATTTTAGTGTAAGGCTTTTGTTATTGCTTGATGATTTCTTGATATTTTACTTCTAACTATTTTAAATTGTTTTATTCTTGGGATTGTAAGCCGCCCAGAGACCTTTGGGTAGTGGGCGGCATATAAGTTAAATAAATAAATAAATAAATAAATAAAAAATAAATAAATAAATAAAATTCAATTGCCATTATTTATTCTTTGTACTATTTTTGAATTATGGAGTTTAGTTTTTAGGACGTGTTGCTTGTCATCCAGCTTCTGAAAATTGAAGCAAATGATGCTTTAGTTTAGAAGAACCCAGTGGATGGCTTAGTCTAGTTGTTTTGTTTGTTTTTACTAAACTTAAGAGGAATGCATAGTTGATCAGGGTAAGACATTTCCCTTATTGTACTGTTAACAAACAACAACAGTGTTTCCAAATTAGGTAATAATAATTCTGAGGGGTTTGTATTGCAGCAATAGGTAATAGCGGATAAATTCCTAAAATGGTTGACAGGCCTGTACAATGCTAACACACACACACACACACACACAGTCACACTGACATCCTCTGGTATTGTTTTGGTTGAGGAGGATGATTCCCTGTTCTGGAATCTCTGTTTACTTGGATTGACCATACATCATCCATCCCAGAGGAGTAGGGTCTGGCTATTATTGTTCTGGCATTTTAGAAAGGAAAAAGATTGGACCCCATAAACTATTGTCCAATAAATTTAAGTATCACCAAAAAATAAGACATGCAACATTTGTTAGTGAAGTTATTGGTCTTGGATTTAGACCAAAACCGTCAGAGTCCTGTTTTTCAACATTTTGCCAACAAATACTCCTCACTTAGAGGTGGCTCTTTTTTTTCTGCTTTCATTGACTTCTATTCTGTTCTGACCTCATCCTGAGAGATAAAATTTGGGCCAAACTTGAGGCTGCTTTGACAGATTACTCCTTTTGCTAATGCACTGCTTGTGGGAAATAATCACTTGCAGGTCCTCTGTAATCAAGCCAGGGTCTTGTCTAAACCAATTCTGTCTTTAATGGAGTTCAGCAGGACTGTTTTTCAGCTCCAACATTGTTCAGTTTATATATCAATGGCATAGTTGAAAATCTATCGAATCCTGCTTTTCTACCTGCCCACCCCCAAATTGTTCACTCTTCCTCTTTCAGTTCTTTTATATGCTGATGATGCAGTATTGTTGTTTTTGTGTTGGCTTAAGTCAGATAAGAGTCTGAGGATACTTTCTTATTGTAACAAATAGCAGTTAACAATTAATTATTTTTTAAAAGGTGTCTTTTTTGTAGAAGGAAAACCAAGCATAAATGGATGATTAATGAGAAAATCATAACACAAGTGTCAAGACATAAATATTTAGGTTCAGTTTTTCATTCCTGTGGATACTGGCTCCCCCCATATAAAGTATACTGTAAGAAATGAGTATATAGAAATATGTTATTACTGTCCTTAATTATGTGTTGTGACAGTGATGCTAAAAGGGCTTTCAAGGTAAATGAAATACTTGAGGAGTGGCTTCACGAGTTCCATGTGCCCATGGCTTAGTGGGAATGTAGTCTGTGACTATATGCACTACATTACACTGGATATGGAAACATACCCTCTACAACAGTCATTCATATTTTCTTGATGGGAGAAGCAAGTAAGTGAATGAGGCAGTCCATGATGATAACCTGGGATACATGGGTAGGACAGACAGTCTTTCTTGGAATGAAGTGTTCTACCATGAACTGAGATCCCAAACTGTTATGTGTGACCACAAAACAAAACACAGTGCTATCCCTGCATGGAACAGATATCAGAGGTATCATATGAGCTAGTGATGCTATCATTTATTGTATCATCATGTTGTCGTCATCCCGGAACTGGAAGGAACCCTATGGATGATCAAGTCCAGACCTTATCAGGGAGGCATAAGAACATAAGAACAGCCTTACTGGAACAGGCCACAGCCCATCCAGTCCAGCATTCTGTCTCACACAGTGGCTCACCATTTGCTTCAGGGTATTCCCAAGGAGATGTCTTCACCTGCCTATGAGTCCCTGCAAATGGCAGGTAATGCCAAGTAATTCGATTCCCCTTGATGGTGATGCTAGGGCATTTATGTGCATTGTGGTTTTTAAAGCTCCCTTATAACTGTTTTATTCCTTATTGCTTTTTTGTTTGTATTATGCTATATTGTATTATGACTATTGTGCCTTGTCGCTTTTCTGTAAGCTGCCCAGAGTTCCTCCGGGAAGATGGGCGGGATACAAATGCAATAAATAAATAAATAAATAAATAAATAAATAAATAAATAAATAAATAAATAAATCCTGCCTATCTCGACAACCCAGAGGTTGTCCTGAGGCACCCATAATGATAGCCATTAATACCCTTGTTCTCCATGAACTTGTCTCATCCTTTCTTAAATCTGCCAAGGCTGACAACTGTCACCACTTCTTCTGGCAGGGAGTTCCAGAGACCAGTGATACTCTGGGTGAAAAAGTACTTTCTCTCATTTGTTAGAGATCTAGCAAAGTAGATCTCTAACAGAATTGGCATCTCTGAATCCACAGCTAGATGACTAAGCCACTCAGCTATCTAGCATATACGTACAAGCATTTTTATATGTAACATACTTCACACCATTCATTCTGTACACTCTCCCAAAAGCCATTTTGTTGTAAAATTTTAACCAAAGAAAAGACATTTCAAAAGAATGAAGTCATTTTGGGCTAAGAAGTCTGAGTTAGCAGGTGGTGTACATGACTGGTCAAAGGTATAGTGCTTGTTTATTAATCTTAAGAATGTTCTGGGAATGCTAGAAGAAGGCAGGAGGAAAGGAAGTTAAACATTTGTGACTATAAAATATATCAGTATAGTATATTCAGAAACTAGCATTATCTTAGTTCTTAGCAGTTATGTTTAATCATGAAGAAAACCATCAGTGTTCCAAGAGTGTATACTTTGTACTTTTACATGCAATACATCATATAATAAATGACTGCTGTACTTGCCAGAAAGGGTATACTGTATACTCAATATATCAAACCATGAATGGTGAGACATATCGCTTTGAACACTAACTCCATATGTTCTCTTTTATTCTGCAGAATAAATTTTGATAGAAATCCTTTTGTGGTGGTGTTCTCACTCAGTCCCACCTTGTTGGTGATTTGGTCTGGCCCGCCAAGTTGCATGAACCAATATTTTTGCCACAATCCATGGCAATATCATTCCCATTTTGGAATGCAGATTTTGACTTGTCCAATGGCAACAGGGTTAAGGGATTATGGGCAAGTCCTGTTGCATAGTTCAGCGAGTTCAGTGAGTATGACAGGATTGACAGCAAGGGTTGCTTCCAATTCAACAGTCCCTGCATCAATTCTGCATTGCACTTGGCTTTTTATCGTTGCACACAATGTGTGACCTTCAGAAAAAAAAATCGTGGTCCCAGAACACCTCTGGAAGATGAGGCACTGTATTCCCAGAAAACCCTGGCAAGCTGATCAGAAGGCTCATCAGAATTTGGAACCAACTTGACAGGACATAACTGAGGTCAAATTTATCTCACTGAAGACTGGAAATTGGGGTAACAGAAGAAATAAGCATCTAAGGCAAAAAGCTTCAAAATGACCCTGACAAATCCTATTTAATGTTATTTGCTCATAATGTGTAGAAACAACAAGCATGGACCCTACTTGATTGACCACATGGGACAGGGGATGCTGAGTGGTCTATTTTCATAAGAGACAAATTACCGTAGTAACCTCTCTTAAGATTGTAACTAGTACAGTATGTGAGGAAATAATTTTATTCTTTATTATTAATTTCTGAGCTATGAGCTATATTTTAGAAACCTGTCTGAGAAGAAGCAGAGACATGTTTCCATTTCCTGCTCTCCTGTAACAAGGTCCTCTGACCTTAGTAAACTGTCAGATAAAAAGAGGTGGCTTTCTGTGTGTAACTCTCTCTGTATACATGCATGAGCTAGAGATGATGCCCCTCTAGCAAAAGCCTGCATAATTAAACTGTAAACTAACCAGAGACTACTTGAAATGGTATGGGGCGGTATATAAACAGAACACTTTGCTTTTTGCTTTTAAAGAGGGGAGCTAGCCACTTCTGCTTTAGAATCAGCCTGAGTGGAAAATTTCTGCTTCTGCAAAAACAGCTTGCATTAAAGGTAGAAGATTCCAAGGTGGGGGATCCATTTGTTAGGTAATAGATGAACATGAAAATTTGCTATTTTCTTCCTTGCCTTAAGAGCTAAGGTACAGTCACTCTTCTGCTAGGTGTGTGTGACCTTTGCTATGTCGAAATGCCTATGTGTCAGTTATGCGCTAAGCCTACACGTAAAGAAGGAACAGTGGAATGCACATGTATCTTGTGCAATTGAAACTGTTACTGTCTGTGTAACATACAGTAAGAATCTGTGACATATCTTGCTTTATCGAATTGAAATGGCTGAATTTCAAAATTTGTCCCTCTCCTAGAGAGGCACTCCTAAGCACATTTGTATTTGCAGTAAAGAACCTTTTCTTGAAGAACCCAGAATTCCAATGTCCTGTCTGTTATGGCTTTGGGGCCAACCTCATATTCTTGTGAGGTGACATCATCACATTTATGCAATCTTATTCAGAAATCTCCATTTTGTATTTGTTTAAAATATTTTACCCTACCTTTATCTCCTTAAAAAGAACACAATACTGCTTATTTCATTAAAATATAGCATTTAAAGCAAGAGTGGTGAGTATACAAATACAAAAAGTGTTAAGCAAATGACATACTAGACAACAAAAGCACCACCAAAATACATTCAATACAGTAAGTAAAATAATCCATTTTAAAACCAGACTCAGGCAGTCTCACTCAGGGAAAGCTTGTATGAAGAGAAAGATATAACTTCCGCCCAAGCCCTTTGGGGCATTATAGGATGGAACCAGCACTTTGAATTCAGACCTGAAATGGATGTTCTGCACATTAATAAAAAAATTAAATGCCTTGTAGGAGGGGGGATCATTCTCATACACTGGTTGAAATCCAGTTTAGTCACACTAGAGGAGACCCACTGAATCAATGGGAATTTGTTCAGTTCCATTGATTCAAACAGGCTCTCTGGTAATGATTTACTACACTAAAGTATGTCATGATTAGGTTAGGCCCTTTCAAATCAATGGAATTTACAGAGGCATTGACTCACTAAATCCTCACTGGTTCAAAAGGTTTACTATGATGCAATTTACAATGCTATGCAACAGGACTTCAGCCAATGCCACGTACCATGTAAGGATGATACATTTCGTAAATGACTGTCCTTGGTAGGTGCCCATTAAGAACAGCCAAACAGACTGTGGTTGTGGAAGCAATCTGGCTGAAAGGAGTGGCAAATAAGAGTTATGAATAGACATGGGCACGATTTGGCGAAATTGTCGTTTCCATTTTCAGATATCGTTTCCGTTACATAACGGAAATGGTAACGACAATTAAACTGTCAGAACTCGAACTTGAACCGAAAAAAGAAAAATTGGGTCTGATTTGTCGTTGTCGTTCTTGGCATCGCACGGCGATCGCGCGATGCCAAGCGGCACAGAAAAAAATTTAAAAATTAAAAAGAAAAGAGATTCCCAGCCAAAAAAGCAGGCGAAAATATGCATGCCTGAGGGCACCTACCAGAGGGGTGGTTTCTGGGGGGGGGTCCTCAGCCTTCCCCCCTCCTGTCCTGGGCTGCTGGTACCGGGCTGGGAGGGGGCATCCTCGGCATCTCCATTTGACATGCGGTGCCGGGGAATCCAAAATGGCATCCGCAATATTTTTTTGAAATCGTGGTCCAAAAAACCACCAAAGCACCACAGAAACAGGCAAAAATTAGCTATTTTAAATGCTTGAATTTTTACAGTAACAGCAGTGGGTTTTTTATAGCAGTAAAAGGTCACACTGGTTTTATTTTTTTCATTTTCATTTTTATTTTTTTACACCTGCGCAATGATGGGCTGGCCATGGGATGGGACCATGCAAATTTTTGGACCCATTCTACCAATCGCATGGCCAGGTTTGGACTGACACTTCCTGATGTGCAAGAGGGCATAAAAAGCCGAGGCACTCCCAGAAGAGTTGCAGTCCGGGCTTAGATGTGGGTGGGAGAGTGCTGTGTGTAGCTGGCTGCTGTGCTAGACTAGTTTCGATTTCGCGGAGCCTTTAGATTTCAGTTAGGCAGGCTGGGAGGGAATTGATTCAATTGAATTTTTAGGAAATAATAATAATTCCTTTCATTCTCTGTCTGCTGTGGGGAATAGCAACACAGTTTATTTTTTATTCTCCTGCAGTTTGTTAGGATTTCTTTTCTGATAGTGCTTCAAAGGGGTGAAGGTTTGAGTGGGAGGGGAGGTGTGGATTTATTTGAAAAAATTCATTTGCTTGGTGGCAAGCCAAGGTCCTTTCATACCCTGCCTGCAGCTCTGCTGTGGGTGCACTGCCCACTTTGTTTGCAAAAATTGCAATTGCTTTATTCGATGCAGTCTTGTGCAGCAAGTCAGTTTAAAGTGTTTTCCGCCTGCTCTGGGTCATTACAGGACCCGTGCCCGCCGCCCGCCCGCCAGCGTGCCCGCCCCTCCCCCCTGCCGCTGCCGCCGCCCGCCCAAGCCCCCCCGCCACCCCGCCCGCCGCCTAGGGCGCAAAAACACCTAGCACCGGCGGGATGCCACTCGCTGGGACGTCAAATCGCGTGAAATCGCGGCGGTGGTAATGACAAACGACACGACGAAATGACAAATTTTAAAAAAATTTCACAAAAAACAGAAACGACCCGAAGGACCCATCCTGGAAAATGACAACTCGAAAAAAAAATTCTGGTCGTGCCCATTTCTAGTTGTGAATTTACATATCATTCTTGATTTAGTGCCACACTCCTTTAAAAACTAGGGCCAACATTTAAAGTATTCAGACTAATTAGTGTGCCTTTTGACTAGATATTAATGAAGAAAAATGGCTTTAATATCCTGTATTCCTACTGCCCTCTACTTGTTTTTTTATCTGCTATCAAAGAGCTTTCCCAAGCTGATATCAGTGAATTTCTGGGAGAAGCTTTTAGTCACAATAGTGCCTAAGTAGAATTGTGCACTGCAAGAAAATAAAGTACCAGCATGCTAACTTTATGACCACATGGACTTGTGCCCTCTCCAACCCACAAACATAATGGATCTTTCCTATTATCCTACTGTACTTTCTATTATTTATGCTGTCTTCTATGTTGATTATATGTTTTGCATTTCAGCAACGGTTTATTTTCATTCAGTCTAATTGCTGTACATGATCTCTGTGCTTTTATACTGCAATTATTTGGCTGTTCTTTAGAGCACAAGCTATACTGAAGTAGCATGCATTCTCTAGTTTCTTTTGTTGCAATGTATTTGCCCGTTAATCGCCAACACCAAATATATTAGAATTTTCTCATTGGGGTGCTGTGGTAGCAACAGAAGGACATTGTGTTCCATTGTCTAACTCTATCAGTGTCCGTAATTAGCACACCATCTTAAACATTTTGTGAGGCAAACTTGTAATTGTTTCAAAGGGGGAAAATATCACTGCTACCCAAACACAAATTTATTGACTGCACGCTTTAAGTTAGAGTAAATGCTATGTTTGAAAGAAGCTTGGGAGGCACTTGGAAGTTGTTTTGAAAGAACCACTTGACTGAAGTTAAAAACAAGGGCTTCAGGAGAAGCAAATACACAAAGCTCTACAATAACATGACTGATACAGCCTGAAAGTATATTAGGACTGCATCATTGCCATGTTTTGTGTACCTCTTGTGTAGACAGAATGAAAAATCTGGCAAAGGATAATACTTCAGGTTCATATAGCACGAAGCTGTCAACCCTAATCTTACAGAAGGAACAGGAGTTATCTAGATGCTGATAAGAAATCCCACAGAAAATGGCATCTGCTCCTGTGTAGTGCCTAAGGATTATGTGCAGGATTTCACATGAAGAAACTGAAGATGTCAATAAAACCCAGGCAAAGGAAGGAGGAAGGAGAAAATCCAGTAGAAACCTGGGGAACTGAAACGCATCTAGATACGTACAACTCTAGGGTGGTCCACCTCTCCCTCCCCAAACAAGAATGTTGCTCTTCCCACTTTGCATCAATATTATTGAAAACTACCAAGAGAAGAGTGACATAGGCAAATGTCCCCATACATTTCCATTTTGGAAGCTTCATAGGATTATTGCTGGGCTACATATTTCAGATGAGATGGCAGAAGATCAAATGGAAAGATGCTCCCTACTTGTCACCATTTGTAGAGGGATAGAAAATAGTTAATAGCTTCACAGAACAAGCTAGGTGAGGAGTAAGAGGATTTATTTATTTATTTATTTATTTAAACAGATTTCTTTTTTTAAAATATCCCACTACCAAATTTTGGGTGATACATTACAAAAGACATGAGAAATCCTTACTCAATTTCTCTTCTTTGAATCTATAGGCTGTATGGGCACAAGAAACAACCTCAGTGCAGAATTATCAAGGTACAAGTGATTCTAACATCAAGATTCCTTTACTCCAAGGAATGAACCAAGATATAGATCCCCCCTCTCTTCTGGGAGAAGTTATAGAATGAAAGGCTATATTCTCCCATATATGCCTGCCTGGGGGGCCTTGAGATCTGCAGAAGCAGCCCATCTGGGGGTCCAACCACATTTTATGAACCAATGTGATGTAATGGATAGAGTGACAGACAGGTAGACTAGATTCAAAAGCCTGCTCAGCCAAAGAAACTCGCCAGTAGGAAGAATTGTACCACTAATCTTTTCAGATAGATTAAAAGTGAGAATGAAAAGTGAACATTGCCTGATGAAATGCCTATACAGCTTCATAGTCTGCAGTCAATTTTATCAAACACAGGGATTTGATCTGCTGCATAATAAATGCACGAGTCTTTTATTTGCTAAAGGCACAGGATGGTATGTGCATGTGAACTATAGATACGCATACATGAACAATTTTTATTTACAGTGTTAGTTTGACATTTTACTGGAGAATAATGGGGAAATTCCTGTAACAGATAATCTTAGTGAATGTCCTTCCTTTAAATTGGTTGTTATTGCTTTGGTCTGTCCTATTATTTTTAATGCAACATATCCAACATGTTTATTTTATGGAGTTACAGCCAGAGAATTTCAAGTTTTTAGGCTTTTCTCTGTAACCATAGCAACTACAGAAAACATGACAGCCACCAACCAAATAATTAAACACCAAAGTTGTTGTTGAAGATTACTACAGGCAATTCTGTATTTCTTTCATCAGCATTTCTGAACATGGGTTTTAAAGGATTCAGAAATTTAGATGCAACAAATTCTGCACTGCTTCCAGCCAGCAATTATCATCCCGAAACCTCACTTGGACGGTTACTTCACGTCCTTCCTCATTCCAAGTTGACGTTTGTTTTGTGATCATGTCGCTCACGGTCATGTGGTCTTGTCCCGGTACTGTCCCTGTTCCCGTGTACCCACGGGCATGATTGATGGTACCGTGATGACTGTTACTGCACGTCCTTGTTTCTTGACAACATCTGAACTTCTCAGCCCTCACTCAAAACGGGGTGTTTTCTTTTCTCTGACCTTCCATTTTTCAATCTTTTGAATCTCCTCAACTTTGCCTTCAATGTGTTATGGAGCTAAATTCAAGGCATTTGTCTTTTAATCTCTCTGCACTGCATTGCTGACTCCATAGGGAATGTACTGGCAAATGGCATTTCGCACTCCTTCCACTAGATGGAGAATGGCACATTGCATGATGAGCCTTACCTCATGGGCACTCATCTTGGAACGAGAACCAAGACGAGCAGATTCCCAAGGCTAGGGAGTGAATTGCTCATCCCGCTTAAATCCCAGTTCAGGGGGCATGGTCGGGATGAACGCCGTCGTCACGCAATGGATGTGGAGTAACATTTCTTTGTACCGGTCCCAAGTGGGACGGTGAACCGCGATGAGATAGATGTGAAGTAATGGCCTTGGTCACTTCTCTCTGTCTTTCTGCCCTCTACACAATGGAAGAATCCAAATAAAATAGTGATACTGTGTGTTACTTTAGTTTATAACTTCTTAGGACTGAGCTGTTATCACTTTAGCTGGGTTTCACCCTATCTTAGTCTATTTATTTGCTTTATTTATTTATTTATTTATTTATTTATTTATTCCATTTATATGCCACCCATCTGGCTGCACAGCCATTTACTCATTCGACATGATTTCAGTCCAGCAATCAGCTGGCTCTATCTTTACTCCCTTTCCCCATTTAAATGTAAGGTTCTAGCCTTGAACAGAACTTGACACATACAAGGAAACATACAGTAATTATTTGGCTAATTGTTTTGTGATAAAGGAGCCTTTCAGTGTGATCAGCCAGTTGGTGAAGCCATCCGCAGTTTGACAGGAGCTCATAAATATATGAATTAAGGATCCCCTCTTTCTGAATACTGCAATTTTGGAGGACACTGGTTGTGTCTGTTTTTCAGACTGTAGAAATACATGTGCGGAAATTCCTACAAAGTGAATAGAAAGCAGTGAGGAATGAGTGCTGGTTGAAGGTTCTAGTTTGGGACTAAATTTAACATATGGTCACTGCATAGACTGACCTATGGTACTGCCCAAAATAAATGTAACATTCTAGTGTTTTCTTTTTTAAAAAAGAATACAGTTTTTAAAAGAATACAAAATATAGTTCTATGCCTTTCTCTCTCATTTTAGATTGAATCTGTCTTCTATTTATTGAGATATGTGTAGTTTAAAATCATCTGTTTAATAAACTGTAACTGTGGTCATACATATAAAAAGTTTCGAATCTACTATTGCCTTTATTCTTGCCATTGAATGGAGAGAGCTGTTTTCCTCACAGCAAGGCACAGTTGGAAAAAGACAACAAAATAAAAACAAATAAACAAAAACAAAGCTTTTCTGCAAGATCATCTCAAAGTTTTTCAAAGGAGTGGTATCAGACTGAGAGAGATGGACATGGCCTCCTTTATGTACTTGGGTTTTCCATGATAGTGCTAATTTCTGCTTCACATCCCAAACGACAAAACAAAACCCTCAAAGACAAACATAATGTCTTTCTTTTTTAAAAGAAAAGCTATGGCAGTTGCTCTGGATTTGGTGATAATTTGTAAATAATGGGAAATGTAGTCAGTACTGACATTTTCTCTAGTTTGGTTTCTCTTTGTGAGTGGCAAAGAGGACTCTGGGAATCATCCTGAGACATTAGTGTTATCATCAACATTCATTCTGGCCTTGCCATACCCAGCCATTTCCTGGAATTGTTAGCAATGGAACCTCTGTACAATAGCAATATCCAAAAGCAAAGCAACGTGTTCAGCTTATATACCGCCCCATAGCACTTCAAGCACTCTCTGGGTGGTTTACAATTTTAATTATGCAGGCTACATATAATTCTGCAATATCCAGAAGCTGTTAATCTAGATTTTTTTAAAATGAAGATAGCTAGATAACTAACTAACCAACCAACCCACAGCCAGCCAGCCAGCCAGCCAGCCAGCCAGATGATAGATAGATAGATAGATAGATAGATAGATAGATAGATAGATAGATAGATAGATAGATAGATAGATAGATAGATAGATAGATAAAAGAGTAATAAATTTAAGATGGACAATTTTATAGCTGGTCTCAGTCAGATGGGTGGTATAGATTGATTGTTGAATGAATGAATTAAAAAATATCTTTAAAGGACACCACATTTTCCTACTGAATTGACCAGGTCACCCTTAGTCACCCATGCATTATCTTGTAAACAGATATATAACAAACATGCTGCATAAACAGCAAAATGTAATTTATTTATATGTACCGGCAATGTGCATGGCTGCTTTACATTAGTCTCTTTCCCCAATTTACTCCTAAAACACACAAGCTTAGCCATGGCTTTTTGACTAATCAGGAGTTTGAAACAGGCCCTCCCTTTTCCAAGTCCAACATTCTAACCAGTATATTAAGCCAGGTCTCTCAGAGGTTGCTAATGGGTGGCAGGGGCCAGAAGAACAGTGCAACATTCAGTGTGTTTAATCTTCACAAATAGGGCTGCATAACTTACATAATATCTATTATTTGCATAATATGCAAATTATGATTCAGACATTTGAATAATCCATAGATTATAGATGATGGCATTACTATCCCATGAGAGTAAGAATTTTCTAGTGAACTGAATGTGCAAGATGAGAGTCAAGCAAACTGGTCCACAGAGTTTAGATCAGGACACATGAAAGTAATAGCATGGAGCAGTAAAGGGGAGGCAATTTGATTCAAACACAGGTAATCCTCTCCTCTATTCAGGAATAGTTAGACCTTGTCTTGAGTACTATGTCCAGTTCTGGATGCCACACTTTAAGAAGGATGCCAACAAACTGGAACAAGCTCCAAGAAGGACAACAAAGATTATCAGGGCACTGGATAATAACCCCAATAAGAAAAGGCTGAAAGAAGTGGACATTTTTAGCCTTGAGAATACTGAGGGGAGATGTGATAGCACTTTTCAAATGAATCTGATACATTTATAGATGACCTTAAATAAGCATGCATGATATATGATGAAAACCTTTGCTTATTTTAAATGAAATATCTAAATGTGATTGATTTTAAAAAAACAAATAAATTAATGTTTCATCAGTTATGACATCACACAACTATAAATGTACAAAGAAAATATCAGTGCAATAAGGATATTCTACCACGGCTCAAGAAGAGCAGAACATTATCTTCCAGGTTCAATAGTTGGCAGTCCTATAACTTTTATGGTTTTTAGTTTGACAGTGTGAGGCCTTTTTAAAAAATCCCTTCTTCCCTTTAAGGCTGGAGAATTTTGATGAGAATTTTGATGATATCAAATGAAAGAAAAATCCCTGAAAATTGTTCAGTTGTGTGTGGCTGCTTAACATGCGAGGGAAGTTAGTGCATTTGGAAGTGTCTGAGATTGAAATTGTCTCATCAAAATCCAGCACACAGTTTCCCCCCCAGAGCTTGAGGGAGCACCTTAAAACGTTCTAACTCATTATGCTTTTCCTATGGAAATGGTTCCTCTACAGACAGAAGTCTGACTTGATTGGGGGGAATGCATATGCAGATTTATACATATAAGAGAGGGGGGCTATATGAAACGAGCTGCAGTTTGCTTAGACAGGATAAAATGATGAAACTGTACTCTGTGTGTTCTTGTGCTTACTCTGCTTTTTGTCATGACTGTGCAAGCAGTAGAAAGAGTCAGGTTCAGGAAGTCTTGTGGCCTTGAAGGGGGGGAGGGGCTGCTAGCAAGGTGTGGACAATACACATTCTAAGAAGCAAGTCCTTATAAGCAGTAGCTAGTACTGTTTCAAGGAACTGATTTCAGCCAGTTTCACATGCCCTTCTGTACCCAGTGAGGGAGAAATTAGAAGGACCTGATCTGAAATGGGGATGGCATGGTTTCTTATGGTATAACAGAGTAGAGGACTTTAAACAATTCAATAACCACATAATAAGGAAAGCTTTGTTATGGTCATGGAGTAAAATAAAGAAACAGATGTATATGAAAATCCCCTGGTGGGTGACACCAATAGAAGCATTCACTCTTCCACCTTTTAGAGATGACAAGAATATTTTGAGGTATCGACATCTTTTGAAATCGGATGGAACTTTAAAATCACAACAAGAATTGGAGCCGCTTAGAGTTCACATTGAAGATAAGCGGGATATAAATATAATAAATAAAAAAATGCAGGGAGTGGAGATGAACTGGTGGATGAGATCTCAGTTAATATCTAGATATGCAAAAGATAATCAACAAGGTTTTTATTTAGAAAATACACCCTTCGACAGAATTCTTATAGAAACAAAAGAAAAACATATTAAATGCTTATATAATTTTTTACTCGATTTCGATACTCAGGAAGAGACAGTGAAGGAATGTATGGTTAAATGGGCACAAAATATAGGTCACAATATCGAGTTTGAAAAATGGGAAAAAATATGGAAAAGAAACCTGAAGTTAACCAAGTTGGTTACCTTCAAGGAAAATATATATAAATTATTTTATAGGTGGTATATGACCCCGGTCAAGTTGGCAAAAATGAATGTTCAAATCTCAAATTTATGTTGGAAATGTAAACAGAAGGAGGGCTCATTTTATCATATGTGGTGGTTATGTAAAAAAACGAGATTATTTGGGGTGTTAGTTAAACAAATGGTAGAAGGTGTCCTAGAGATAAGTCTCGAATTTAAACCAGAGATTTTCTTATTGAATATGTTGCCTGATTCACTAGAACAAGGAAAAACATATGTGGCTATTCATATGATAACTGCAGCAAGATTAGTCTTTGCCAGATACTGGAAGGATCCTGGAATACCATCTGAACAGGAATTAATGTCTAAAATTTTAGAAACAATAGAGATGGATAAATTTTCAGAATGCTTAGATGATTCCAGGAAGAATAATCACCATAAAGTCTGGGAAAAATATTATGCATGGATGAAGAAGAGAGAAAATAATAACAAAAGCTAGAGAATTAAGAAAAGCATTATTGTACATACGTTATGATAAATACGAGTCAGTTTAGATGTGTAGAAATATTGAAACTAGTGGCAATTAGATATAGGTGACTACCAACTCACACCTCTCTGTATTTTGTACCCCCCTTGTTTATGTTTCCCTATACCCTTTCCCCAATTCGTCTGTATCACAAAATAAAATAAAATAAAATAAAATAAAATAAAAAAGGACATCAATGGGGGGGGGAGGAGAATGGATGTCTCTAACAAAGAGTTACAGCTTGCCTAAAGAATGTTTTTGATTGGGTAGGGGGCCTCTCATGCTTTCTGTACTTAAATTTGTATCCTGCCTCTGTTAGTTGTGATTTTTTTCTGTCTTCTTCAGGGGGGAAAGTTGCCCCCTTTCCTTTATCCAGCTGAGTAAATGAATGGTGATTTGGATCTCTGCATGTCTCAGAAGTTTTTGTCTAAGTAATTGTGATACAAGAAAAGTTTGGGATTAGTCTGGATTCAACACTACCATAATAAAACATAATTGAATCTTCATTACTGGGGGAGATAGGAAGTGATTACAAGAAACTAACTATTTGTAACTAACTACTTCAAAATTCTGCAAATCCACCTATTTAAAAAGTGATCCCTGAAAATGAAAAGTAGCTCCACAGCTTGTTTGTTTATTCTTAACAGCACTTCCTCACAGATGTAGGCATTCTACATGAATAAACTTACAAACACTTAACAAAGCAATCAGCAGTTTGTATTGAAAAATCATTACATCAATTGATTTGACAATGTAGTGCAAGGATACTATATATTACTTTTGACAAAATCATAGCCTAAGGGTGTAAAGGACAACAAAAGTAAATAATGCTTTTGCTTCCCTACTACTTACTGAATACATTACATACTTGTTAAATTTACAGCTATTCATTTTGCCAAAATGGTGCTAAAGGCTTTTGGCAATGACAAAATACAGAGGGCAAAAAGCTCCCTGCTTTTTAATTAAAACAAAATGTTTTTTTTAAATCAATTGAAATGCAATCAAAAACACAAACAGTAAATAGATTTATATATTTTTCTATATTCATCCCACATTTGTTTCATGGTTTACAATCTAAGATCTGTCTCAGATGTCCTTCAGCATAAAGCAACCAATTATTCCCTGTTGTCATTACCTTACTCATTAATAAAAAACCAAAATAATTCATAGGAACTGAGGGAAATTTATTAACATTGCTGCAGGCCAAATGAAATACCTTCAGCCACATCCCTGTGTACTTCCTTGAAGGGCTGTCAAAATTATGTTTTTATGTAATAAGAAGGAAAGTGTGGGGAAAGTCTAATATTAGTGCAGACAGAGATTCAAATAAAAGTCCACTTATCTGCTAAAGATGGCAACACAGGTTATCTGAGGCTATACAGAAAGTTTGAGGAAGTAATTTTTTTTCAAAATACAATTTTGATTAGTCAAAAATAAATCTTTCCAAATTCTTGTTATGACATGTAGTGTTCCCCAACTATAAAACCCTAAACAATTTGGATCCAAGCAATCTAAAAGGCCACATCTCCCCCCAATAGCATGTCTAGGAATTAAGATCATCATGAGAGACCTTTCTCTCAGTCCCACCAACTTCACATGTGTGCTTAGTGGGGACAAAGGAGAGGGCTTTTTCTGTCACTGTTTCCACACTCTGGAACTCCCTGCCATGGAAAGTTAGACTGGCCCTATCTTTGAGAACCTTTCTCTTCAAGTGGGCTTTTCCTTAATGAGTGGGGGGGGGTCTGAGAGGGGTTTTAAATGGACTGTTGTGCTCTGTAGCTTTATATGTGTTTTAATATTGATCTTAGATAGTATTTTAATATACTTCTTTAATTCTTTTTAAATATTTGTATACCTCTTATTTTTAGCTTTTAAATACCCAGTTTATTATGCAAGCTGCCTTGTTTATTTGGGGGGGGGGGAGAAAGCAAAGTGTGTTCTTCACATTCCACCCCACAGTGCTTAAAGCACTCTCTGGTTGGTTTACAATTAATTTAAAGGAAGAATCCACCACAGGCTTGCTACCTGGGATTGAAGCCTGAGTCATGAGGAGAGAATTTCCTGCAATACAGGGATTTAGCTGCATGAGATGGGATAATAGAAATATTTTAAATAAATAAATAAATAAATAAATATTTTTCAGTTGGCAAAATATTCCATTGCTATGTGGAAAGAGTGCAGAGAATATAACCCAAATCCCTAGCCAAACCAGAAAATAAATGCATTTTAAAACGATTATATTATTTACAGTATATAATGCCATCTTTCTCCCCATATCTATATATCAATATCTTAAGCCAGGCCTTTCATTTGGGTTCACTTCAAGGTCTTGATCTATCGTGAATGCCCAGTTTAAGGTGAAACTCGAAACTAGCACCATTAAATTGACATACCTTGTTGCTATAGATTCCTCAATTCATTTTCTTATACTGTATAACTCTTCATCCTCATGTTCTTTCCTGGATCTGGATAGCGTCACTGGCTGTTACATGAGTTACTTTTTATGTCCTCATATTTTATTTCCTTGTCAGGTCTCTTCTTCTACACCCCAAGACACCCACGTTCTTGAAATAATAGATTATAAAGATTGAAGTCCTGGCCTCCCCTCCAATGAGTCCCAGAATTTCCCTCATGCCCTAAAACTTGTCATACATGCTATTCCTATTTTTCTATTCCCAAATAGAGCAATGAAAGAGAGTGAAGATCTTTTCAGCCCACTGGATCCTTAAACCTGGTTCTGGGTAGGATTTTCCACTGCCCACAGCCATCCTTAAGTAAGCACAAATTACATAGAACTTCTCAAATGCTGAAGAAAATTTAGGCAATACTTTAAGTAATTGCAATGGGCAAAAAAACTAAAAAGACTGTAACAAGAATAAGGAGATAGTTCTAGATCACTGGAATACCACACAAAGAATTATAACTGTTCCACTGATTTTCATGCATATAGAAGACCTTCAGTGACAAACACTGGCCCTTCCTCTGTTGCAGAATTTTACATTTAGAGTAAAATTAATTTTATAGGAGAAAAATAAAATAAAAACAATGTTTCTCTACTTACCGTTGCTTGAAATTACATACATATATTTACTATTTTACTGCAATCATGTTAACAACTAATCGAACAGGTCAACAACAAACAAAACAACTGCCTCCCACTGACAATAGAGAAAGAATATTCAGCAGAGAGGTGGGCCTCTCTTTGAATTTCAAATATTGGAAAGAATTATTGGTTAGTATCCAACTCAGAAATGTTCCCCTCAGTCACTCAAACTACAGCTAGGACATGAGGTCATAAACAAAACTCCAATATTCTCTGTCTCAAATCCACTGAAATGTGTTCCTCTACCCTTCATGAATTCCCCAATTTCTCTAAAAATAAACAAGCATTTCATTATTCCCTTACCCTCAAATCTCAGGCTGTGTGTGAATGAACTCTGAAAGCTATTCCTCAATTACAGCATGAAATGAAGTAATGTTTTCCACCCTCAGTGATTTGCAAATTACATCCCATCTATTTTGCCCATCTCTAAGGGTCAAAACAGGTGCTATAGAAATCGCCATTAGAAGCAGAAAACAAGTTGTGTTTCAGTAATGGGGTCTCTTCAAAGAGCCACATCTGAGGAATCAGAATGTAAACAAAGTTTTTGGCTTCCTCTTAATGACCTACCACAGAACAAAGCAAACTAATTTGTAAGTTACAGGAGTTCAGAAGACTTGTGTGATGACAATTTTTAACAGATTTCTTGCTTCTAACCATGAGCCTCCAGTAGCATCCTGTTCAACCCTAAGTCAGTGATGTCTTATTTTTCCTCTCTCTCTTCTGCTACATGCAGGAGAACTGAACAGTAGCTACCCGTGGGATCATACCACTGCTGAAGACATTCCTCTGATAATGACCATGGCAGTTCTTCTCAATGTCGCCAGGGTAAAGAGGCTGGTGTAGATGAGAATGACGGCATAGCTCATTTGCAGTATGTGGGGGCAAACCAACAAAGAGCGTAAAGATTCCTGTAAATTTAATGCAGCTGTAACAGATGCTATACCATTTAGCTGAAATTTAGTAGGGCTAACATTCATTAAGCTGCCTAGATGCCCTAAGCACATCCGATCTCGTCTGATTTCGGAAGCTAAACAGGGTCGGCCCTGGTTAGTACTTGGATGGGAGACCACCAGGGAATACCAGGTGCTGTAGGTGCCTGGAGTAGGAACTGGCAAGCCACTCCAGTATTCCTGCCAAGAAAACTCCATGGACATGGGGTCACAAAGAGTCAGTCACGACTGTGATGACACAACACACACAACATTCATCACCAAAACAAACCGGTAAGGAATTCTGTCACATTTTCATTCCAGTGTAGAGTATCTGCAGGGTTAAAGGAAGTCACATGCAAAAGTAATGCTGACTCCATTGCATGAGAAACCCAAGACATAGAGAAGAGCCAACCTTTTCAGACCGTACATGTATTTTAAGAAGCTAGTTCTGTCCAGGCCTCTCTACAGACAGAGAAAGAGGAAAGAGAATAATGAGGCACTTCTCCCTCTGGCAGTAGTCTCAGTCGTAACATTGCTACTAGCAAGGAATGGAACAGCCCAGGTAATTGGCAATGGGAGGTCTTCTGGTGTTCATCATTCTCAATAGAGATGTCGAGGTGTGGCAAGGACAGGGCCAGCGGCTGACAGGATGACGTTGGGAAGCAGGCAGTAGCAACCACTCAGCAGCTGATCCCTCCATCTACCCCACAGGCATGATTATATAGTTTCCAAGCATAACGTTTCTCTCTGCCTCCTGGATTCTAAAGGCGAAGTAGCCTGCAGCTTCCCATTGCTTCACAGAGCCTTAAATTAGCTCAATGTACATTTCACCCAGAAATTTCATAAATGTCTTCCTTCCTTCCTTCCTTCCTTCCTTCCTTCCTTCCTTCCTTCCTTCCTTCCTTCCTTCCTCTTTGTTTTTTTCTTGGTCCATCAAGGTTCTGTAAATATAATATTCCTGAAAATCTAATTTTCATGGAAATGTGAAGAGCCACAGAATGAAGTTGCGGTACTTGCAGGTATCTTAGAAAACATAGATGTCCAAAAAGAAGAGAAAAAGATGAAAAAGATGAAACAGAAATGGGTTGTTCAGTTTTGAAATGAACATCTAGCAGCTGGAAGAATAATTTACAAACCTGTATGACAAAGACGCAAGCAGAAATATAATGGTGACTTTCAAAAGACAATCAGATAAATCAGAATGCTGGCAGGTAAAGACAATCAGCAAATGTTAATCTTGAATTTTGCATAATGTAGTATATAGAATTATGTTGAAAGTAGGTACTTAGACAAAAGGTAACAGAAGTTCATTACTGTTTGCTGCCTTTCAGTTGGGATGTATTTTAAAAAAAAATCAGAAGTTTATTCATCCTTTCAAATTACAATATGTTGCCACAAACCAACCAGCCAAGGAAAGAGCAGGGAATATCATTTGTTTTAATATGCTTTTCTAGAGATTGGCATTGACTGCGCTGCCCATCCCACTTGGTGGTATGTACATTATTTGATGGGCATTTTAAAAAAATGAGAGGTAATCTTACTGTATGGAATAGACAAGGGCACGACTTGGCGAAATTGTCGTTTCCGTTTTCGGATATCGTTTCTGTTACGTAACGGAAACGGTAACGACAATTAAGCTGTCAGAACTCAAACTTGAACCGAAAAAAGAAAAATTGGGTCTGATTTGTCGTTGTCATTCCTGGCATCGCGCGGTGATCGCACGATGCCAAGCGGCACAGAAAAAAAGTTTTAAAAATAAAAAAACCCAATTCCCGGCCAAAAAAGCAGGCGAAAATATGCCTGCCTGAGGGCACCTACCAGAGGGATGGTTTCTGGGGGGGGTCCCCAGCCTCCCCCCCTCCTGTCCTGGGCTGCTGGTACCGGGCTGGGAGGGGGCATCCTCGGCGTCTCCATTTGCCATGCGGTGCGGGGGGATCCAAAATGGTGTCCGCAATATTTTTTTTGAAATCGTGGTCCAAAAAACCACCAAAGCACCACAGAAACATGCGAAAATTAGCTATTTTAAATGCTTGAATTTTTACAGTAGCAGCAGTGGGTTTTTATAGCAGTAAAAGGTCGCATTGATTTTATTTTATTTTATTTTATTTTTATTTTTATTTTTTTACACCTGCGCAATGATGGGCTGGCCATGGGATAGGACCATGCAAATTTTTGGACCTATTCTACCAATCACATGGCCAGGTTTTGACTGACACTTCTGGATGTGCAAGAGGGCATAAAAAGCCGAGGCACTCCCAGAACAGTCGCAGTCCGGGCTTGGATGTGGGTGGGAGAGGTGTGTAGCTGGCTGCTGTGCTAGTTTCGATTTCGCGGAGGAGCCTTTAGATTTCAGTTAGGCAGGCAGGGAGGGAATTGATTCAATTGAATTTTTAGGAAATAATAATAATTCCTTTCATTCTCTGTCTGCTGTGGGGAATAGCAACACAGTTTATTCTTTTTTATTCTCCTGCAGTTTGTTAGGATTTCTTTTCTGATAGTGCTTCAAAGGGGGGGGGAGGTTTGAGTGGGAGGGGAGGTGTGGATTTATTTTAAAAATTTCATTTGCTTGGTGGCCAGCCAAGGTCCTTTCATACCCTGCCTGCAGCTCTGCTGTGGGTGCACTGCCCACTTTGTTTGCAATAAAAAATGCAATTGCTTTATTCGATGCAGTCTTGTGCAGCAAGTCAGTTTAAAGTGTTTTCCGCCTGCTCTGGGTCATTGCGGATCCCGCGCCCGCCGTCCACGCGCCCACACGCCCGCGCGCCTGCCCCTCCCCCCTGCCGCTGCTGCCGCCCGCCCATGCCCCCCCGCCACCTCGCCCGCCGCCTAGAGCGCACAAACACCTAGCGCCGGCGGGACGCCACTCGCTGGGACGTCAAATCGCGCGAAATCGCAGTGGCGGTAACAACAAACGACATGACGAAATGACAAAATTTTAAAAAAATTCACGAAAAACGGAAACGACCCGAAACGGACCTGTCCCGAAAAACGACAACTCGAAAAAAAATTTTCTGGTCGTGCCCATCTCTAGTATGGAATCTCAAAATTTTAAAACATACTGTAACCAGTATGTGTGTTATCTGCAAAGACTGGAAGCTACTTTTTTAGAGTCCAACCCCTTAAATCCTTTAGGCAGTATGGACAGTGACAATGGAAAGTATGTGGTATAGGAGCAGAGAGGGCAGGTTGTAAGCAAGAACAATCTGTGCAGTTACGTGGGATCTTTGCAGATCATTACCCTTCCATTTTCTTAGCTTTATGGAATCAATATGACTCTAGTCTCAGACTGGCAAGGTATTTTTTTCCTCATTGAAAATCAACCACAGTTGGACAGAGCTGAATTAATCAAGGCTCAATAGACTACACAAGATATGACCATGGACAGAATAAATGTGGAATAATTGTGCCTTCTTCAGATTTATGGAGCTGGAAATATTCTCAAGAACTAGACTTGATGGGGAAGTAGGGAAACCCTGATAGGACTGACCCAGGTCTGCCCATTTTGCATCCTGCAGTGGTTCAAAAGGCATGGATATCAGTAAAACACAACAGAATCGTTGGTGATGGTGGCAAGAAAGACTGAGATTATATTTATTATTCAACAATTATGCACTCAAGTGTGTGTGGGGGGGAGTCTCAGAATTCCTTTGGAAAGTTGGGTGGTATATAATTATAAGTAAATAAATAAATAAATAAATAAATAAATAAATTTAAGAAAGAAGAATGAATAGAAAGCCCAAATGCAGTTATTAATGAAGAACTACTACAACATATATGAAATACTGGATGGAGTTCAAATCCCTGCTCAGACATAAAAACTTGCTGGGTATATGGAACTCATAAAACCACTCCTTAAATGTATATTGATCCTTTCAGGGTCATTCTGACGTGATAGCACATAATATAAGAGATATAGACAATAATCTTACCATCATGGCAATGGGCTCAAAGCAGCATGTGTAGTTCTGTCAGAATGTTCTAGCTCTAACTTCTCAGCCATTAAGGCACTGCTAACAGAAGATGGAGTAAATCAAAATGGGGGCTATATGATAGCACTTTTCAAATATATGAAGGGCTGTCATAAAGAGGAGGTGCAGGATCTGTTCTCATTCATCCCAGCATGCAGGATACAGAGTAATGGGTTCGGGTTAGGACAGTGATGGTGAACCTTTACGAGACCAAGTGCCCAAACTGTTATTCAAAACCCACTAATTTTTTTGCAAAGTGGCAATACCGCAATTTAATCCCCGTGAAGGGGCGACGTCAGGTGCCCACAGAAAAGGCTCCGAGTGCCACCTTTGACACCTGTGCCATAGGTTGGCCAACACTGGGTTAGTAGAACCCAGCTTTGGGCTGAATATCAGAAAAAACTTCCCAACTGTTCATGCAATACAGCAATGGAACCAATGACCTCAAGAGGTGGTGAGTGCTCCAACACTGGAGGCCTTCAAGAGAAATCTGGACAACCAGTTCCTAGCCAATATACTTTGATTTGAATTCCTGCATGGAGCAGGGGATTGGACATGTTGACCTTTTAGGCCTCTTCCAACTTCACTATACTATGATTCTATGAAAATAGCTAGAATTCACGAAACTTATAAAGAGCAATCGGCACGCCTATTAGGAGTTTGTTTGATCCATTTTAAAAGCAGCAGGAACAGCTAGGAGTCTCTCTCTTTAAAATTATAGTCCTTCAGGTGCCCGCATTTGGGAAGAAAGGCTGTTTATTGTCCTGGTCACACCAAATGACTAAGCAAGAAAGTTTAACAAGACAGGATGTAATATTAAACAGTGAGTATGTCTCCCCCTACTCCCCAACCCACAATTATTTTAAACTTTGCAGATGTTCCACAAATGGCTCATACAGAGCTTTCAAGTGATTTCTCTCAATACTGTAGTTGGGTTTGTCATCTTAGAATATAAGAACATAAGAACAGCCTTGCCCATCCAGTCCAGCATTCTGTCTCACACAGTGGCTCACCATTTGCTTCAGGGTATTCCCTAGCAAATGTCTTTCCCTGCTTACGATTCCCTGCAAATGGCATTGAGAGATATCCTGCCTATCTCTCCAACCTGGAGGTTGTCCTTAGGCATCCATAATGATAGCCATTAACACCCTTGTTCGCCATGAACTTGTCTAATCCTTACTTGTCACCACTTCTTATGGCAGGGAGTTCCATAGACCAGTGATCCTCTGGGTGAAAAAGTATTTTCTCTTATTTGTTTGAGATCTAGCACCCAAAAGTTTCATGGAGCCTTGTTCTAGTGTTGTGTGATAGGAAAACAGTTTTTCCTTATTTATTTTGTCCACACCATGTATTATTTTATAAACTTCAATCAGGTCACCTCTTAGGTGCCTTCTATGTGCCTATTAATTTTATCTTTTAGGATGGTTTCCATCACTTTACCTGGGACACATGTCAAACTGACTGGTCGATAATTTCCTGGATCACCTCTGGATCCCTTTTTGAAGATTGGTGTTACATTCGCTACCTTCCAGTCATCAGGCACAATGCCTGATTTGAAGAAAAGATTATATATTTTGGCTAGGACATCAACAATTTCATCTTTAGGTTTCTTAAGAACTCATAGATGGATGCCATCTGATCCTGGTGATTTGTTAGCAATTAGTTTAGCAAGACATCCAAGGACTTCCTCCCTGGTTTTTTCTATCTGGCTTAATTCTTCAGTTTCTCTCCCTATGAAGATACAGTTGTGTTTTACAAAATCTTGATCTGTGTTTTACCTTTCATGTCACCCAGAGAATTATTGCTACAATCTAGTGACCATGAGAGTACTTAACATTTGTAGCAGTGTCTTTCAAATTCTTATTAGACGTTTACTTGCCTTATAGCAATTGCTTGGCCACAATGGCAGTTGACTATAAGAAGTTAGTCTGCAGCTCAAGATCAGAGCACCCCCCCATCACTGGATAATCCTAGGCCAATTGCTTCCTTGCAGACTAAACTACCTTGCCAAGTTATTGTGAGGTAAACTGGAGAAGGACAGCTGCACATGTGTCTCTGACATATTTCATTCAAATTTCTAAACATATAGAGATGTGCATAGCTTCTCCAGTAAGGCTGACAGGACAACCAGTCCTTATTTTAAATAAGATTCCTGTACCATTAATAGTGGTGAGTAGACATGGGCACGACCAGAAAAAATGAGGTTTCAAGTTTTCGTTTGTCGGAATGGGTCCGTTTCGAGTCGTTTCCGTTTGTCGTGAAATTTTTCAAATATTTGTCGTTTCCGTTTGTCGTTTGTTGTTTCCTCCGCGATTTAACGCGATTTGACTTCCCAGAGCGTCCCGCAATCAGGGCTGGTGCTAGGTGTTTTTGCACCCTAGGCGGCAGGCGGGGCGGGGGGCGGGGGCGGGGGGCGGTGGTGGTGGGGGGCCATGGGCAGGCAGGGGCCGCGGGCAGGCGAGTGGGCAGGCGGCGGCGCGGGCCACAGGTGGGTGGCGACACGGGCGGACGGGCGAGTGGGCAGTTAGGATATCACTTAGGATAGAGGTTCTGTTCTTGGCTTGCACCCCAAATGTGTGTATGTGCAAGCAAATTGAAGTTGGGAAAATAGAAAATAAATAGTAGTATATAATATATATTTAAAATAAATCCACACCTCCCACTCCCAGTCGAACCTCCCCCTTTATCCAATATCAGAAAAAAATCCTCAAACAGCCAGAGAAGAAATAAAGAATAAACTGCTATTCCCTTCAGCAGACAAAGCTGCAGGGAATCAAAGAAATTATTTTCTAAATTCAGTTCCCTCCCTCCCTGCCTAACTTAAATCCTAAAGCCTCCAGCCTCCCTCCTCAATCTCGATCGGATCACACCAGCACCAGCAGCCAGCCCTCCTCCCTCAACCACATCCGTACACCAACTCGACTGCGATTTCTGGAAGGTGCCTTGGCTCTTTATGCCCTCCAAGACATCCAGAAGTCTCAGTCAAAAACCTGCCGATGCCATTGGTTGAATGGTTCAAAAAATTTGCATGGTCCCATCCCATGCCCAGCCCAAATGGGCAGGTCTAAAAAAATAAAAAATAAAATAAAATAAAATAAAATCAATACGACGTTTTATTGCTATAAAAAAACCCACTGCTGCTACTATAAAAATTCAGGCATTTAAAATAAATAAATTTCACATGTTTCTGTGGTGATTTGGTGTTTTTTTTTTTTACCATGATTTCAAAAGAAAAATTGCGGTCACCATTTTGGATCCCCCCCCACTGCATGGCATGCAGCAAGAGACAGACGATGAGGATGACCCTCCCCCAGCCTGGTGCAAGCAGCCCAGGACAGGAGAAAAGGGTGGGGGAGGCCGGGGACCCCCCAGAAACCACCCCTCTGGTAGGTGGCAAAGCCTCAGGCAGGCATATTTTTGCCTGATTTTTTGGCCGGGAGTTGGGGTTTTTTTAAAAAAACTTTTTAAAACTTTTTCTATGCTTCACATCGCGCAATCACCGCGATGCCACAAACGGAAACAAAAAACCCGACCAAATTTTTCTTTTTTCAGTTTGAGTTCGAGTTGTGATGGCTTAATTATCATTACCGTTTCCGTTACATAACGGAAACGATAACCGAAAATGGAAACAACAATTTCGCCGAGTCGTGCCCATGTCTAGTGGTGAGGAAGAGAAAATTCCTGCAGATTATCATTTAACTATTAACTATTAAAAGCACAATAACTGTGCCCTCTGTTGGTTGTGACTATCCTGGCTTCCTGTTGGAGATTTATTGATGGGTAGTTTTTGTACCCATCTCTCTCTCTCTCTCTCTCTCTCTCTCTCTCTCTCTCTCACACACACACACACACACACACACACACACACACACACACACACACACACACACACATTCTTTCTCGCCTCAAGATCTGTGGAGTGCTAAAAGAAATTAATATGATAGAAGTGCCTGTAGCCATCCTATTTGTTCCAATTGCACTGCCAGCAATCTGGGCACATACTGCATGCCGGTGCTATGTCCTATACAGAAAAGAGAGCACACTTCTTGCTAAATCAGTGCCCTGGAGTGATGACAGTCTAGAGTTAATATCCAATAATCATTGCGATTTTCACCATTTCTATTTTATCAGAGCTCTCAAGATGTTACTTATTACAGCTAGGCCAAAGAGAGCAATCCCACCTACACGGAATGACAACAGTGATTCAAATTGTGGGAATCAAAGACAGAATCAAAGGCTACAAATCCTGGTGCCTTATGAGTAAAACCACTCTTCATCTGAGGGTATTAGAAACAGCTTTTCCACTCTCTTCTTTAGTAAACGAATATGAGATTGTTCACTTAGACTACTTCCTTTAAAAACATTCAAGGTTCACTGTTGAATATGAAGACACAGGAACGGATGACTCATCCTATTTCTACTTGATCATTAATGTTTTGGGGCACTATACATTTGTGTGTTGGGGTGCATTCATTTCATGACTGCAAAGCAAAAATAAATAAGATTTCATCTGATATCATATAAATGATCCTATATAGATCGTGTGGTGAGTGGTTGCACAGTATGTACCACTCATGTTCATAGTGCCAGATCAGCTTTGTGCTCCTCCCTATCTCTTCTGGGATAACTGATTCCATATTATCATTTCCCCATTACTAGAAAAGCCAATGTGTATGTCTTGTGTTCTCTAAACAAGCATTATCTTCACTAGACTGCTTTGGATCCCCCCCCCGATCAGACCCCACCTGACGTAGTATGTCCAGTTCTGTGCACCTCAATTTAAAAAGGATATTGACAACCTCAAACAGGTCCAGAAGAGGGTGACCAGGATGGTTAAAGGTCTGGAAAAAATATCTTATGAGAAACAGCTTTGGGATATGGGAATGTTTAGACTTGCCAAAAGAAGGTTGAGAGGAGATATTGTAACCCCCTGTCTATTGTGGGGGTTAGGGACCCAACCCGACCCATGATCATTGAAAATCCAGGATATGCAGATGCAGTTTGGGTTGGGCCTGGGGGGGCAGTGCACAATGTTTAAAGACATTTTAAACATTGTGTGCTGCTTCTCCCAACCACCCGGGGCATGGGGGAGTGGCATGGATGTTTAAAATATCTTTAAGCTTGGCTCCGTTGCTTAAAGACATTTTAAACATTGCACACTGCTTCTCCCTACCCCCCTAGGGCATGGGGGAGCAACACGTGATGCCTCCATGGAGGCAAGACCAGAGCTCCAGCTGATTAGCGCTGGGGTGGGGGAGAAAAACCTTTTTATTTCCCCACCCCAGCACCTATCAGCAGGAGCCCAGGGCTTGGGGAAGGGAGAAAAGGTTTTAAAAGCCCTAGCTTTTAAAACCTTTCCCCCTTCTCCAAATCTCATGCTCCAGCTCATTGGCGCTGGGGTGGGGGAGAAAAACCTTTTGTTTCCATACCCCAGCACCAATCAGCTGGACCCTGAGGTTTAGGGAAGGGGAGAAAGGTTTTAAAAGCCTGAGTTTTTAAACCCTTTCCCCCCTCCCCAAGCCCTGGGATCTGGCTGATTGGTGCTAGGGTGGGGGGGACTTTTGTTTCCCCACCCCAGCACCAATCAGCTGAACCCCAGGGCTTGGGGAAGGGGGATAAAGCTTTAAAAAGCCCAGGCTTTTAATACCCCTTTTTCCTCCTACAAACCCCTTTGTTGCTGGAGTAGGGGAGAAAAACTGTACTGTGGTCTGCAGTATATGAATCGCGAAAGGGTGGGGAACAACTGTATGATGGCCATGTTTAAGTAGTTGAAAGAGTGTCATATTGAAAGAGAGGACAATTTTGTTTTTGTTTTTCATCACTTCAGAGACTAGGACTCAGAGCAGAGGTTTCAAAATACAGGAAAAGAGATTCCATTTGAACATTAGGAAGAACTTCCTGACAGAGCTGTTTGGCAGTAGAATATGCTGCCATGGAGTGTGGTGGACTCTCCTTATTTGGAGGTTTTTAGTCTATGAAACCAATGAAAACAAACCTGTTCCCTCTTCAATATGACATCCTTCCAAATATTTAAACATATCTATCCTATCCCCTCTCAGCCTTCTCTTTGAAAGGCTAAACATCCCCAGCTCCCTAAGCCATTCCTTGTAAGACATTTCTTCCAGACCTTCAACCATTCTGGTCGCCCTCCTCTGTACCCACTGAAGGTTGTCAACATCTCTTTTAAATTGAGGTGGGCAGAACTGGACACAGTACTTCAAGTGGAGTCTGACCAGAGCAGAATAAAGTGGTACAATTACTTGGCCAAGCACTCTGATCTGTCAAGGTCATTTTGGATTTTCATCTTGTCTTCTAGGGAATTAGCAACCCATGCCAATTTGATATCACCTGTAAATTTAATTAGCATACTTTCTATTCCTTCCTCCAGTCATTAAGAAAGATATTGAACAGCAGTGGACCCAGAACAGAACCCTGGGGCACCCCACTGGTCACGTCTCTCCAAGCTGAAGAGAGGCGGTTTATTTGGGGTGATCATTCATTTTTTGCTTTTTGCCTCTTAGGGCCTTTTTACACAACCCCTAAGATCCGCTGGCCACTTAAATTTGGACCAGAGATCTTAGGGGTTCGTCGCTCTTCCTTTGTCCCCACCCCCTCCGCACTTCCTGGTTGCTGGCTGCGTGAGGGAGGGAGAAAAAGAGAAAGAAAAGCATGCCGCTCACCTCGTTCTGCCTCTCGTCTCTGTAAGGCCATCAAGTCCAACCCCCTCATCTCTGTAAAAGTAGCTCTTAAAGGGGCGGGAGCCAAAAAGCAGCAAACAGAAACGAGGAGAGCCCCGCACTCACTATCCTTGCACCGCATCAAAGATTTTTCACCTCCAAAGAGAAGGTACAAGAAAAGTGCGCTGGGTCACGCTACAGTGGGCGGGGTCGCACTTAATTGTCTGCAAACTCCAGAGCTGGTGGGGAAACATTTTTAAGCTCCGGAGCTTGGAGCCATTTGCAGCGGAGCTTAGGGGTTGTGTATAAACGCCCTTAAACTGGCCCTCTTAAGAACTCCTACTGTTCTCCCAGGCATCCAGAGAACAATTACTCTTCTTTTTATGGTCTCTTTGCTGTTTATTTCCTCAAACAACAAATGTACTGAATATTACGGGGACTGATCATTGCTTAGTTCCATTTACAGCATTCTTCTACTCATGTGGCTACTAGTATCTGTATTTTGTTTGTTTGTTTATGAGGTATTACTGGTGTAGAAAAGATGTGCAAATTATTTTAAACACAATTTCTACCACAGAACAATCAATCCACTTTTAAAAACTTAACAGCACTCAAATGAAACACAGTGAACCACATTTGAGACTTGCTGAAATCTATGAATACCTCCCAGGGTTCAGGAGTCAGGACAACCTGTTCCTGAAGCCAATTGAGAGGAATTTCCAGAGCAGTTTGGGGTAGGGCTTTGTTTGGAAGTAGAAGAGGTGTGAATTGTTCCAGTTCTTGTTTATATACCTAAATCCACCAGCAATCCTAAAGCAGACTTTATGAATTCTTTTTGTTTCTACAAAAGGTATGGATACAGACAGTTTCTTAATATAAGTTTTCTGTTGTATATTTGCTTCACAGCATAGTGAATGGACTGTTAATTCCCTGAGAGGATACCTTGCAGTTCAGACTATAGAATGAGCAATTTTGTTTTTGCCCTAAATGTTGTTAAGATAGGACAAAGCATGTATATACACAGGGAAATGTTTAGGGTACTAACAAATGGTGGGGAAGCACAGTGAAAAATCTAAAGATTCCTATATTTCTTTCTCAGGGCCTTTTTACATGACCTCTAAGATCCGCTGGTCCCTTAAATTCGGACCAGAGATCTTGAGGGTTTGTCGGTCTTCCTTCCTCCCCACCACTCCACACTTCCTTGCTTCTGTCTGCGTGAGGGGAGGGAGGGGAAAAAAGCCTTAAAAAGGGACAAAAGAATGCATTCTTACCTCCGGTGCCGGTGGACGTTGCTCCTCTTAAAGGGGTGGGAGGCAAAAAAAAAAAAAAAAGAAAAGAAGCGAGGAGAGCCTGACACTCTCCGCATCAAAATTTTTCACTGTCCCAGAGCAGGTACAAGAAAGCTGCAGTGGGACACGCTAAAGTGGGCGGGGTCGCACTTAATTTCCTGTTAACTCCGGAGCTGGTGGGGAAACATTTTTAAGCTCCGGAGCTGGGAGCCATTTGCGGCGGAGCTTAGGGGTCGTGTATAAATGCCCTCAGTCAGACAAATGGTTTCCAAAGAGTATGATGCAATGGAAAAATCAGAATATACTGGGGTGTGGGTGTGTGATGATGATGGTGGAAAATGCCAAATCTAGACTACCATATTTGTTTTTTACAATAGTTTCTACATGGATAACAGAAGGTAAACTAACCTTGCTCTTTCATAGTCCATAGAAATACTTTGTAACATGTCCCTATTTTAGTAAATTAGGGCATTCCAGACACATACCCTTTTACACAGCACGGTGTCATATAAGGCCAGGGAAAAACGATATCCAGGGACATATAACAATAGTCTGATAGTTAAGAAGAATTGCTCCACCCTCATATGTTGTCCTATGTGTGGATGTATTAAAGACCAAAATACATTTAAATTTAAAATTTAGCAAATAAATGCATCAAAGCTTGATCAATAAATCTGAATAGAGCTAGAATTTATCCTGCATTCCCAGGAAAAGAAATATTTCAGTAGGCAGAAGGACAACAGCTGAAGCCAATGAAAAGTCAGGTTTGTAGTATAACCCATAGTGTGATAACTCGTGTGTTACAGCACAGCTCCCTTGAGCACTTCAAGACAGCAGGTGGAAGGTCATCTTTAGACACCTCCTCCCATGTTATACGAAAGTTCAGTTGTCTGGTTATTTGCAAATTATTCCACTGGCATGTGTTATCTCTGCATGGCCATTAGGTACACGATTTGTTTCTTAAATGTTATTTGAGTCATGTGCACTCTGGCATGAAAGAAGTGATTGGGATGGGCCAGTGGGGACTGCCATGTTTAAACATCTTCTCCTGGAATGGCTACATTCTTCTAAGGTTCCTCCAATGATATCTCATTCCATTCAGCAGAGACCTTTGACCCACACTGCAGGATTTTCAGAGGGCATAATGTGCTGATATGGGGAGGAGTGATCCAAGTCCATAGCTGCCACCTAGGTCCCAAGATCTGATACAACCTATTGTCTGCAAATGTATTATGGCAGAGTTATGAAACAAACTGGAAAATCAGAGATAGGAGATTTGGCAATTATCACTACATATATTATTTCCCCTGTCATGTATAACCTTGAAAGACACAGAATAGGGTGAGTAAACATATCACATTGTCTTAAATGATTGTTCTGTCTAGACAAGTACTGTCTATTCCAGGGTTCTCAAAATACAGTGGTACCTCTACTTATGTGGCTCTACTTAGCAGCAATTTGACTTAAGAGCAGAAAACTCTTGGCGTTTTAATTGCTGCCTTACAAATTTTATATGCAATCTGCTCTACTCACATTTTTATATCATTTATTTATTTGTTTATTAGATACGGCTGCTCTGCTTTCGAGTTGTTCGACTTATTAGCATGCATTTGGAACGGATTAAACTCATAAATAGAGGTACCATTTATTAAGGTTTTTTTTTTTTTTTTACAAAGTGATAAAATACCACAGGGCAGGACTTCTACCACATCTCAGCCCATGAACTAAGCTATGATATCATGTCCTTAGACTTTCAGAAATCTAAGTAAACTTAAATGTTTGTGAAAGGCTCTTTTATGATTAATTTCTTTCACAGAAGAATATGGCACAAGAATATTTCATTACATGTTTCTTTCCGATGGAAAGGGCATGTATGTCTTACTACAGGTGAGAGCAGACTCAAATTGGGGCCAACTTTATTGTTTCACCAGACTACTGTTTTACTGGAACCTGACATTCAGTCACATAACACAACAGTGGCTGAATGATGATTGGATCCATATCTGAGAAGTTCAGTCCAGCTGTCTATTGCATCTTATGAGCCATACACCGAGATAAGCTCCATTAAATGTACATTATATATTAGACCAGACATTTTAACAACTTCTTTTAGACAGGGGGAGGGTGCACTCATGATGTCCAGAGTCAGACATCTTTGCTGATCTGCTGCAAGACACCTGGCAATATAGGCGTAGATCCAAATCTGCTCTGGATATCTCTTTCTTAGGAGCTTTGCATTGAATGTTGATTTCATTCTGAAGATGTGTCTCAAGGAGCCGTAAAGTAGAGACACCCAGCAATTGATCTCCTGCTTACAAAGATCAGCTGAAGGATGCTTGATTTCAATGGTCCTCCAAATGGGACCTGAACATATGATTCATAGCAATTACTCTTCAAAAAGATATTTTTACAGAGTTCATCTTTGTCAGTCACTGCAACAGAAGGTGTTCCCTTTGTTCCAAGAAAGATACCTCTTATGCTTTTTTGCCAGATAGCAAGGGATAGAATAATGCAGATATGGAATGACTCAGAGTAAATAAAATTAATAGATTTTTGTACTGCTTAGTATATACAGTGGTACCCTGACTTAAGAGCAGCTCGACTTAAGAGTGGAAAACTGTTGGCATTTTAACTGCTGCCTTACAAATTTTAGATATGGTCTGCTCGACTTATGAATATTTGTTTTTCATTTTTTTGATTTTTTTTAAACTTATTTTTTCAGTTTTTTAGATAGGTACCCCAATTTAAGAGTAGTTCAACTTAAGAGCATGCAGTCAGAATGGATTACATTTGTAAATCGAGGTACCACTGTATATTGTTCATGTATGCTTACTGAGCCCCCCCCCAAAAAAAGAATGTCATTAGGATAATAGAAAAATGAAGTCAGAAGGGGCTTATGAATCCATCGAGTCCATCTCCCAGCTCAATCCAGGAATAGAAATCAAATGATATCAGCCAGGCAGCTGTCCAAATTTCTCTTGAATGACTCCAACACTGGAGTGCTCACCATCTCCTCCTGTGGTAACTTGTTTCATTATTGTACTGCTCTAACAGTTTTCCTGATATTCAACTGAAATTTGGCTTCCTGTAATTTGAGCCAATTGTTGTGTATCCTGCACTCTGGATTGATTAAGAATAGAATCTGCCTGTTTTTGTATGACAGCCTCTGAGCTAGTTGAAAAGTGCTATCAAATACCCCCTCAGTCTTCTTTTCTCAGGGCTAAACATAAACAGTTCTTTCAGTCTTTCCTCATAGGGCTTGGTTTCCAGCCCTGGTCATCTCTGCTGCCCTCCTCTGAACATGTTCCAATTTGTCAGCATCCTTCTTGAAGTGCAGTGTTCAGAACTGAAATTTTGTTTTTGGATGTCTGAGTTATGCAAGCAGGATGATAATAGGAAAGGACACCCCCCCAACGGCAACTAGAGGCACCAAAGTTGAAGAATTGCCTCCTATAATTCTCATCCACCACCCTGCCAACTTGGTGAAGATTGGCTTTCAGGCATCTGAGGCCCTTTGTACATGACCCCTAAACTCCACCGCAAATGGCTGACAGCTCCGGAGCTTACAATTGTTTCCCCACCAGCTCCGGAGTTTGCAGGAAATTAAGTGCGACCACGCCCACCTAAGCGCATCCCAGAGCACTTTTCCTGTACCTGCTCTAGAAGGGTGAAAATCCCCAGGTCCAGATTTAATTTGGTGAGTGCGGGGCTCTCCTCGCTTCTGTTTGGTTTTTTTGCCTCCCGCCCCTTTAAGAGAAGGGGCGGGAGGCAAAAAAAAAAAACAGAAGAGAGGGAATCAGGACAATGAGGCTTCGACCAGCCTCAGAGGTGAGCCTGCATTTTTCCCTCTCTTTCTTCCTCCCTCCCCTCACGCAGACAGGATCAAGGAAGTTTGGAGGGGTGGGGACGCAGGAAGAGCAACGAACCCCCAAGATCCCTGGTCCGAATTTAAGTGGCCAGCGGATCTTAGGGGTTGTGTGAAAAGGCCCTCAGTTATGCACCCACAAAGTGCCCCTTTCGTATGTGCACTTTAGCAACTGCCTTGAGGAAACCCAATCATTACCAGACTTGGAAAGATGGTAGAGGAGAGTCCAGAGAAGCTCCTTTGTGGCTTTGGTGTCTCTAGGTATGTAGGGGGAACTTTCCAGGGATAACCTCTTTGGGGAGTGCATAAATCAAACATCATAAATATAATTTTCGTCAAGCACAGTGGCCTTCTAGAGAGGAGTCAGGAGAAAATTTCCTGCAGGTGTGGTGTCTCTAGCTTTGCTGGGGGGCCTAGGCTATAACCCCAAAAACTGATGAACCAAAAATGCTAAAAATGTATCAGTTTGTATTTGTTGAGGGTATCAATTCATACAAATACAAATCAACAAATTAGCAATTTTGGAAAATTTTGTAATCCATTTTTAAAAATTCTTGCCCAACTCTAGTGGCAGTACTATTGAATTTCATTACTTTCAGCCCAGTGCTCAAGCCTATTTAGATTCTTTTGAATATTTTTTCTGCCTTCTCGTGTACTAACGATTCGCTTCCCCCAAAGTGCCTTTTAGACCAAGGGTATTTATTTTTCTCCTTTCCTCTTCACAGAAGAGAGTGATTATCTATCTATCTATCTATCTATCTATCTATCTATCTATCTATCTATCTATCTATCTATCTATCTATCTATCTATCTATCTATCTAACTAACTAACTAACTAACTAACTAACTAACTAAATAACTAACTAACTAACTAACTAACTAACAACTCAAGCTTGTTTTTGCTTATATTCAAAAGCATCGAATATTTCCACTAAACAGATGACTATACTGTGTGCTAACTTTTACAATACCTCTGGCCTTAAGTCCAAGTCTTGGTTTTCTATTTGTTGATTGGCAAATGTTTGCTTTATAAATTAGCAACAAACTGGATTAGCACCCCCTTTCCTGGCAGGGTAAAATGTCCTTTAACCTTTCCTCTGCCATTTTAATTTTGATGAGATAGGTCAGCTTCAGCTCTTGCCCCTCTGCTATGGTTGTGATTTAGATTAGAGTTCCTGTATTTGCATGTTATTCTTTAAATTGAGTGCCTGAAATAAACAAATCCTGGTAGTAAAGTCACTCACTGCCCTCAATTAAGGGTATGTTCTGGCCTGGCCTGCCATACACGGGCAGTTTCTAAAAATGGATAAACAAACACTACGCATCAAAGTCCAGCACTATGCAGAAAAGATGGCTTTAGTTTTCATACTTGAGATGCAACACAGCCTGAAGCCATTAAGTAAAGTGTCTAGGGTTAAGAACCTGCCTACCCTGCGTAATAGGAGCCGTTCCTGATAGCAAAAGAGCTGAGATCTCTTCTAAAAGGCTACTGCCCTGGTGTCTGTCCAAAGTGCCCATGTGTTACATGAAGGTAGAAGACCAGATATAACTATCTTGGGATCCACCTTGTTCTCTATCACTCACAGTTAGACATGGGCACGGAGCAGTGAAATTCTCATTTCAGTTTTTGGTTCTCGTTATCATTATGTAACGGGTAACGGTAATGAGAATTACTCCGCTCCAGCTCGAACCCGAACCGAAAAAGAAAAATTGGGTCTGATTTTTTTGTTGTCGTTCATGGCATTGCGGAGATCGCGCGATGCCAAGCAGCACAGAAAAAAAAGTTTTTTAAAAAAACCCTGATTCCCGGCCCCAAAAGCAGGCGAAAATATGCCTGCCTCAGTGAGGGCACTTACCAGAGAGGGGTGGTTTGAGTGGGGGCGGCCTTCCCCCCTCTCCTGTCCTGGGCTGCTGGTACCAGGCTGGTGGGGCCATCCTCGTCGTCTCCATTTGCCATGAGGTGGGGAGGATCCAAAATGGCGACCACAATATTTATTTTTAAATTGTGGTCCAAAAACCCACCAAAGCACAACAGAAACATTTGAAAATTAGGTATTTTAAATGCCTGATTTTTTATAGTAGCAGCAGTGGGATTTTTTTGCAATAAAACGTCTCCATTGATTTTATTTTATTTTTATTTTTATTTTTTTACACGTGCGCAATGATGGGCTGGCCATGGGATGGGACCATGCAAATTTTTGGACCCATTCCACCAATCGCATGGCCAGGTTTTGACTGAGACTTCTGGATGTGCCAGAGGGCATAAAAAGCCCACTAACCCTAACCCTAACCCTAATCCTAACCCATACGCCAGTACACTGTCCTTCTTAGTGGGTCAGAGGCACCAAGAGGTGCAGCCCATTAACCCACCCTAACCTTAACCGTAACCCTAAGCCTAGCACTTACCCTAACCCCAACCCTAACCCAGATCCGTACGCAAGTACACTGTCCTTCTTAATGGGTCACAGGCAACCAGAGAGGTGCCTCCCACAGCCCACTATCCCCTACCCCTATCCCATTCCCTAACCTGTACGTCAGTACGCTAGTACGCTCCCCTTAGTGAGTCAGAGGCACCCAGAGAGAGAGGTGTCTCTGCCAATTACCCCCCACATTAACATAATGTAATGTATGGTACACGGCGGCTTCGCATTACGCTTCCCTTCCCTTCCCTTCTTAGTGGGTCAGACGTCAGAGGCTCCCAGAGTCCACTTACCCCAACCGCAACCCCAACCCAAATGACAAACGACAAACGGAAACAACATTTTTTTGAAAATTATCGCGACAAACGGAAACGACCCGAAACGGACCCGCCCCGACAAACGATAACTCAAAACGTCATTTTTTCTGGTTGTGCCCATCTCTACTCACAGTACTTCTTAGTATTGTCCTCCTTGCTCAGAAACAAACTCAGACCAGTTTCAGTGACATGCTTTGCTGGCCAAGAGAGAAAAGAGTGGCTCTAGTATGACACATCCGTTCCCTCATAGTGATCTTCTACAGTGACCTCAGACTAGGTGAACTTTTGTTGGCTCCCTGGGGTTGAAATTTCCCTTGTGATCTTTCTTGAGGGAAAACTTGCATTTTGCATTGATCTCTCTTCCACCTCAATTCATTCTCAAACTCTAAAATTAGTTGCTGCTTCTTTTATATAATGTCCCTTTTCATCACAGATACCTCATTCACTTTTAAAGCACAGGGGGGAAAATCAATACTTAGAAGTCTAGAAAGTCAAACTTATCACCTTCCATGGTGGAAACAAATGTTTAAAATAGACTGCCCATAGTGCTGCACAATGTAAGCCACCACTAATCTGCCGACACATTTTCAAGGGCAGCAACCTTCATTGTCTATTACCTACGCAAAAGAAGAAGAAATCTTTTGAGATGCTATGCATTCCACTGTTGGTGCCAAGAGACATTTTCCTTTCTGTCACAAATATCCACCTGCAGCAAATGTGCCTAAATGAATAAGCAACAGCTTCCTGAATAAGAGACTTTCCTCATCAAGTGACTAATGTTGATCTGGACAATGCTATATTTTTCATCTCCAAACCTTTATTTTAATAACATAAAATATGAAAAAGGTGTCTACCACAGCAACTAGAAAATAGCTCTTCTGGCAAGTGAAGCAGAGGCCTGTCTTATTACTAGTTCGGGATAAAATGCACATGTTTCAAAGAAGTCTAAGAATGAGGAAATTGTTCCGTCTTCCATACTGGCACAATGGAGATGAGATCTGATATTATTTATGCCTCCATTCTTAATGCCTTAGTAAGTAGATCACGATTTCTAAAGAGTGGATACGAGCATCTGTGGCACTATAAATATATGTGCTTCACTGCTTCACTCCCAGCATTCCGTACCTTTGCCTATCTTGGCTAAAGTGGACATGAGTGGCAGTCCAGCCACTTCTGGAAGAGGTACATTTACCCAGCCCTGTCTTAAAAAATGAAAGCTAAAGATGTATGAATTTCATGAGCTCTTTGGGGAAAAATGTTAGTATTAACCTTAGGACTGCCTAAGTTTCAGAAAAGTATGAGAGCTGGAAAGAGAAGCCAGGACAAATTATATCATACCAGGATACCTTAAATCTGAACAAATGAAAATGTAATATGTGTGGCAGAAAAACAGCTTCTATTCTCAACTATGTGGTTATTTTCAAACTTAGCTAGCACAGCATATAAAGTAACCCAGCAATAAAATACAGTAAGCAGCTTGGAATCAAGTGTCTCTCTGTGTGTGTCAGGGAGAGAAGAGAATAGGAGCATGAAAAGAGTATATTTCACAGGACAGTGACCTGGGTATAAGGAGCTTCCATGCCCATTGTTCCAACCCCACTGAATGGTGCTCTCTGGCCACATTACCTCATTTTCACACATGTATTTTAATGCTTTCTAGAATGCGGCTCTATAAACCTCTCTAGTGCATTTTATGTGATTTAAGGTAATTAGCAATTTTGTTGACAACTCAGCAATTGGAAAGTCACAGCAAAAAAAAAAAATTAGAAAAATAGCCAAGAGATTTGGCAAGAGGAGCCAAACAGATCTTTCAAAAAGGAAATCGGATGTTCCATGCGCACAGTCTGAGACTCCTAGCAAATACGATGTACTCAGGACTCAATAGCCTTTATTAAGGCAATAATAAAGTAAGCCTTGTTTTGAAACTGCAGCTGGTGAAATTTCTTCAAGTTGCCATCCTCCAAAATTTTCCCTCCGCCATTTCTCTTTAGTATCTCAGATGACCTGGAAATAACCCTGCTAAGAGCAACAGGATTGCAAACTAAAGGTCTGATTCAATATAAATTGAACTAGCAGAGCTTATATATACACACAGTATACATTTGTTCTCAAAGTCCACATTCCTACCCTTTGTAAATATTGACCTCATTACATATTGTCCAGTTTTATAATGTACAAATCATAAAATCAGAATCTATCTAGAGCTATATGTACTAGTGAACAAATTTTATTTAGGCTTCTGAAGCAGTGGAGAATGTGAAAGTAAATAAATATTAAGAATAAGGCTATTTTTTAAAAAAGAAGGTAACGATAAATGAAGGCAGTTATAAAGGTGTGAAATCACCATTCCCCAGTTCTTAGATGTTATGGCTGGCTGCTTTCGTCATTTCAATTGATTGAAATGAAATTTCCATGGTAATATAAGAGAAAATACCTAATATTTTGATATGGGCAATTCTATACCTGTGAAAAACAAGTACAGTGGTACCTTGAATAAAGGAATTAATTCATTCCAAATGAAATTATGTTAAGCAAATTTTCCTTTATACAAGTTCCCATAAGAATGCATTGAAAATGGAGTAATCCCATTTTTATGTTGTACGGATTTTCCCCATAGGCAATTATGTTAAGCAAATTTCCCCTATCTCCAGAATTGTTTATGTTGTATAGATTTTATGTTATACAAACTGTTTGTTATACAAGGGTCCACTGTACCCACAGCTTTTTGGTCATGTTGGATGACCAAGGCTCCAGTTCATGTCTGACAAGGTACATTCACAGTCCTGCTTTGTGTCTATCTCAAACCATCTACACAAATATAGAAAGCATGCACAATACGATCATACTCAATTGGTATTGCATCTAATTGTTTCAGGCCTATTCTGTTTTTTTACATTTTTGGTACTGAAGACAGAAGTGCATTTTTGTCATCTATAATTCCATACCTCTAATGCTACCAAGTGGTTAGTTTCAGTAATCATGTTACTACTATCAAGCCATGCAGAGTACGCAATTATGAAATCCTTAAAATGCTTTTTTTAAAAGTATAAATGTGATGACATGCTGAAAGTGCTGCTAAGTGAATGGTGGTGGGATCCACAACAATACTCATAATGAGTTATTCATAGTTTCAGCATGCTATTATTCTTAATTCTATCACAACTTTGCCTGTTCTTTGTTGGAATATGAGATAATTTATCAGTTTTGGAGCAGTAGGTGGATACACTGAAGTTTACGTCGTAGCACTGCTGAATCCTATTGTGCTGTATATTAGTCGTTGCTCATTATTGTTGGCCCACCTATTCTGAGAACAGAACTGAGTGAAATGTACTGTGAGCTGTGATATCTCTAGATAGAACTTTTTACCATTTCCAAAGGTCAAAAGAAACAATTGCCCTATAAGCAACATCTAAAGGGATGGAAATACCTTCTTCAGTCCTGTGGAAAATGGCTGCCCTACATGACTGCTTCATCCCTCATTGTTTCACTGCTGGTGCATTCTCTTGCTAGTGGCCAACATGACTTTGCCCAAAATCCTGTTGCTAATTTATATTAGCACAAGGGCAGTTGTGTAAAGCATGCCAGTTTACATGCTGCCTCCTCTATCTTTTGTCATGTGACAGCTGCATGAGTCGGTACAAGACACAAGAGACAGACAGCCAGTCGTCAACTAACCACTGTCATTTATAACACTGCACTTAAAACTTGCAGAAGAAATGAGCAAAATTCTGACTTCTGTCTGCTTTCAGTTGCCACAATCACAGCACTAAAATGATTATAATGGGATTGTAAGACTTTATATCTGAAGTAGTAAGATTTCTATCTTCTTCTTTCTTCTTGTCTATTTAATTAATTTTCAGAATTTTTGGTTACTTTAAGGTGGCATCTCTACTGCCACCTGCCATAGTTACTCCAGCTGGATTGTGTTATTGCAGTGGTTTTCAACCTTCCTAATGCCACAACCCTTTAATACAGTTCCTCATGTGGTGGTGATCCCTTGCCCTGCTTGGAAGAGGCCAAAGTCCCCTTTGGCAGGCCACTGCTGCAGGTGCCATAGATAACTCCCCCCTACAGGCACCTTCAACCAATCACAGCCTCCGGTGCCATTGGCTGACATCCCCTCCACCTATCAAGCTGTAACTCACTCTTTCCCACTTTCCTCCCCCTCCTCCTCCAAACTCAAGCCATTTGTGCCTTTTTCTTCACTGGCTCATAGTGACCCCTCTGAAATGGTCATTTGACACACCCCCAAAGGGGTCGCGACACACAGGTTGGGAACCACTGTGTTATTGTCTTTCAAAGCAGAACTGTTTAAGAACTAAATATACCTTTCTAAGGAGCATGGGAAAGAAGCTTCAAAATGATGTTATTGTTTTGGTCAAAATTCTCATGCACAAAAACGGTTGAAAATACTAAGTTATAGTTGTATTTGAAGACAAAGGCAGTAAAAGAAGTAATGAAATAAAGGAATAAGGTTGGATACAATCCTTAGAAAGTGAAAAGAACTATGTTATCCTCCTTTGTTTCCTAAAACTACCCAAATTTAACAGATGGCTTCTAAATGCTTTGGAGAAAAAGATAAGAAGAGAGATGAAATTGTTGAGACTATCCTTATACAGAATAGGACAGTGTGTATGTGTCAACATTAATGGAAACCACTCATTCTTCTCATTCTTACAAGAAAATCTTGTAAGTACATCTGTAGGATTCCATGGTGCAGATTATGTTTCTTGGAGATTTGACCAAGATATATCTGGCATATATCCTCCCCTAGTATCTTGATTTACAAGTACCTTGGTTTAAGAGTGTTTTGCAAGACAAGCAAGCATTTCTTCTAAATTTTGCCTTGATTAACAAGCAATGTCTTGCAAGGCAAGCACTGGAGCAGGTCACATGATCACAAGTGAGCATGTTGTGGTTCTCTCCCTCCCCCCCCACTGGATTGTAGGTGATTATCTGGAATGTTCCATCTCAGGCAAGCCTTAAAAGCACGGGGAGGTGAGAGGAAGGGAGGTCTCTCTTGCAATAGCCACAATAATTTTCAAAGGAGAGTGCAGGTTAGGAATTTGTTTTACTTTTCTTTAAATTTATTTTAATATCCTTTCTTTTTTTTCAAACCACTTCTAGTCATAGGAAGCTAGTAAAGTGTGTATATGGCTACAAATTGTACGTTATTATTGTCACCTTAAAATACAGAGTAAAATTCAGTTGTTAGTCTCAAACAGAGCAGATCCTGCAGCCAGGTACCTAAACCATCATGTGGACATGGACTTCTAGCCAACTTCTTTAGTGAGTTTTGGCATTTTGTGTGTACAGTATGTGGTTTATGGAGCCCCAGAACATATCATCTGAATTTCCATAATTTCTTATGAGGAAATTTGCTTTGATATAAGAATGCTTTGGTTTACAAGCATGTTTCTGGAACTGATTATGCTTGTATACCAAGGTATTACTGTAGAATTGACTGAAAATAGGTTGCATAATTAACATAATATTAAATATGAAATGCAATAGTGGCTGGCCGAGTCTAGTTGGATGCTGGACTTCAGCAGCCAAAAGTACCTGGTTTGTTTTTAGTACTAAGAAAAGAATTATCCAGAGAAAGTAGTCTTTGTTGATATGATTTTGTTTATGTTTTCCTATAGGATAAGCAGTGGCAAGTTGTTTTTTTTAAAAACTTATTTTTAAAATGCTTTTTCTGATTCCCACATTTCTTGAAGCTTTTATAGATTATAATAAGCTGCACCAGTGGAGAAAGATAATGGGAAATAAAAACAAGCAGATGCAATTTTCTACCTACATAATTAATTGCAAATATCACAGTTCAGCTGTACATAATTTAAAGCTGCCAAATCCTGTAGTCTGTGCTGCTGTTATTATAATGTTGCAGGTCAAAAACAGCAAACAGCTGCTCAGTATCTGAGGATTTTGCTAAATAATGCAAGACTAAACAAACAATGATCATTTGGAACCCAAGTCAGAAAAGAATGAAATAAATGGGCTATTTTTTTTTAAAAAAAAATCCTATTATTACAGATTAAGCATGCTTACTAAATCATAGTCAATTAGGGAGAAAGTTGCCTATTTAAGGGCATGAAAAACATAATCTTGTTTTAAGTAGCATTCTCATCTTACTCTATTCTCTGGCATATCTTTGAAAGATGATGGGATCATAAAGGATGGTCATTCATTATTTTAATATACAGTGGACCTTTGTATAACAAACGGTTTGTATAACATAAAATCTGTACAACATAAAAATTCCAGAGATAGGGGAAATTTGCTTAACAGAATCGCCTATGGAGCGAATCCATACAACATAAAAATGGTCACGATTAGGGATTACTCTGTTTTGCATGCATTCCTATGGGAATTTGCTTAACAGAAAATTTACTTAACAGAATTTCATTTGGAACAAATTAATTCCTTTATACAAGGTACCACTGTATTATCTAAAAGTATTTGTGAAGGCTAAAAACATATTTTCAGTTGGTTCCTGCTGGCTCAGATGAAAAACCTAGCTGGGCCAGAATTCTGTTCCCACTGTGGCCAACCAGCATAGACAGCTTGTTTACATGCATTTGTACAAGTATTGCAGTTTCTTTTGATTTTGAACCTGAAGAGGAAATTCTAAGTATATTTGCCAGCATGAAGGACATGCAAAATTAAGCACCAAAGTGCAGTCTCTCACAACCCTTCTTCCTTCTCTAAAGTGCTTGATCTTTAAGCATGGGCTGCACATGGTTGGTTGGTTCACAACTGTGGATGATCAAAACTCTCCCCAGCAATTTTCTCCCAATCTGCAGATGGGCAATATATTTATTCATTTATATTTATTTATTTTTTATTTATATACCGCACCAATGTTTCCAGGGGACTTTCCCATCCTTCTATGGTTTCAACACTGTTCAAAAAAGCAACATAGAAGCATCTTTTGTCCACCACCTCCACTCACATTTGGGATGGGATTGGAATATAAAGACATTTTTTTTGCATTTTTGTCTCCTTTTCCTTAAAGTTTCTTTTAAATATGCCATATTAGCTGGTTGGCTGGGTTTCCCCATTAAGCCCATTACAGGGGTCCTACAGTTCACAAAAGGAACTTTTCTAAACCCTAATAATGTGCATCTTATTGCACTTCCTGCTTTGGAGAAGGACAAGCTAAACTCAGTGACTCTTGAGACTCTAGAATTTCATGGTGTTCCAGAAACAGTCTCTCCATACCATCTTCTTCCAACTTGCCCTCGCTGCCCCTTCTATTTTCATGCTGTAAACAAGTTTATGATCTAGGATGGGCTCAGACCTTGGCCCAAAAACACTTGGCAAGCTTTGCAAATACTGCAAGATGGGAATTGAACTCAGGTCTCACTAGTTCTCATACAGCCGTGGTCAGAGCAGAAAATACACTAGTTAAAAGCCACAGCAACAACAACAGTTAATGCATGCAATTTGTGTAATACAGAATATGTGAACAAATGTGCATATTTTATGATAATTCATATTATTCAAATAAGGCTGGCTAATAATATTTTTTGTAATACACATACTAGGCTGACTGGATTTACAGAATTAAAATACAACAACTCTAACCCTTGATGCATTTTCACTTGGCCTCATAAAAGTATCTTCCCTATGGGGACAATGGATTTTGGCCTTTGTTTATTGGTCAGAACAGCTGCCCCTGAATTCTACATCATTTAAGAGGGGGGAAACAAAACAGAGCCAAAACAAATACAAAAGAATGCTACTAGACAAGAAATAAAAATAAAAAGCAGCCTTGGTGTTTTTTTAAAAAAAGCTTTAGTTGATTTCAGACTTCCCTAAGCATAAGCCCACTTATACCAAATACCGGTACTTCTCAGAGTGCTGCTGCTCAAAACACTCCCAGCTAGATACCAAATACTGAATTATTTTGCTTATTCTGTGATACTACAGTAGATACGCAAGCCTGCTTTAAGGACATTTCACTCATCATTTAATCAGCATACAGAAATGCTCTATAAGTTTATGGACAGGTTTCTTTGTAAATTGTCTGATTAGACATGGGCATGACCAGAAAAAATGACATTTTGAGTTTTCGTTTGTTGGAACAGGTCCGTTTCGGCTCGTTTCCGTTTGTCATGAAATTTTTCAAAAATTTGTCATTTCCGTTTGTCGTTTGTCGTTTCCACCGCGATTTAGCGCGATTTGACTTCCCAGAGCATAGGGGCGTCCCGCAATCAGGGCCGGTGCTAGGTGTTTTTGTGGCCTAGGCGGTGGGTGGGGTGGTGGGGAGGTGTGGGCGGGTGGCGGTGGTGAGGGGCCACGGGTGGGCGGCGGCCGCGCAGGCCGCAGGCGGGTGGCGGCACGGGCAGATGGCGAGTGGGCACTTAGGATATCACTTAGGAAGGATAGAGGTTCTGTTCTTGGCTTGCACCCCAAATGTGTGTGTGTGCAAGCAAATTGAAGTTGGGAAAATAGAAAATAAATGGTAGTATATAATATATATTTAAAATAAATCCACACCTCCCACTCCCAGTCGAACCTCCCCCTTTATCCAATACCAGAAAAAATCCTCAAACTGCCAGAGAAGGAATAAATAATAAACTGCTATTCCCTTCAGCAGACAAAGCTGCAGGGAATCAAAGAAATTATTTTCTAAATTCAATTCCCTCTCTGCCTGCCTAACTTAAATCCTAAAGCCGCCAGCCTCCCTCTTCAATCTCGATTGGATCACACCAGCACCAGCAGCCAGCCCTCCTCCCTCAACCACATCCATACACCCAACTGTGATTTCTGGAAGGTGCCGGCATCCAGAAGTGTCAGTCAAAAACCTGGCGATGCCATTGGTGGAATGATTCAAAAAAATTGCATGGTCCCATCCCATGCCCAGCCCAAATGGGCAGGTCTAAAAAAATAAAAATAAAATAAAATAAAATAAAATAAAATCAATACGACATTTTATTGCTATAAAAACCCACTGCTGCTACTATAAAAATTTGGGCATTTAAAATAAATAAATTTCACATGTTTCTGTGGTGATTTGGTGTGTTTTTTGACCACGATTTCAAAAGAAAAATTGTGTTCGCCATTTTGGATCCCACCCCCACCGCATGGCATTCAGCGAGACAGATGACGAGGATGACTCCCCCCCCCCCAGCCTGGTGCAAGCAACCCAGGACAGGAGAAGGGAGGGAAAGGCTGGGGACCCCCCAGAAATCACCCCTCTGGTACGTGGCAAAGCCTCAGGCAGGCATATTTTCGCCTGCTTTTTTGGCCGGGAGTCGGGTTTTTTTAAAAAACTTTTAAAACTTTTTCTGTGCTTCGCATTGCGCGATCGCCACGATGCCACAAACTGAAACGAAAAACCCAACCAAATTTTTCTTTTTTTCAGTTCGAGTTTGAGTTCTGACGGCTTAATTATCATTACCGTTTCCGTTACATAACGGAAATGATAACCGAAAAGGAAAACGACAATTTCACCAAGTTGTGCCCATGTCTATGTCTGATAACACATACATAAACTATTGCAGTCATCTGTCAGGAATCCTGTAGGTGTATAATTTCTTGAGTGAGGGAACAGGGGTTGAATTATATCAGTTGCTGGGTACCTTTCTATGTAATTTTATCTATTTACATCTGCCTGAATATCTAGCTACCATTTAAAAAACACAAAGCTTCTTCAGAGTGCTGGCTTGTCCCTTGTCCAGTGCTTTATCGACACATATTTTACAGTGGAAGGGGTAGACTGGCAAACGGAAACCTAGAGTTTACTAGGCCTCACTCCCCCCCCCTCCCATCTCCCTGTTCATATTCTGCCCTTTCAGCTAGCAAGCCCAAGGGCAGGGAACATTTTACTGTTTGCTACTGATCTTATGTAAGCCACTCAGGGAGCTTTTTGAGTAAAAGAGCAGGGTAAATGCTTGAAATAAACAAACATAACTGTGCTCTCTGAAAAGGATGGGGACTGTAATAGCTCTGCTGGTTTGCTTGCAGGTGACAGCACTGTCCTTCAAAAGAGAGCAACAGTGCTACTCATGCGCACAATTCTGCCAAAGTATTAGTGTGCTGATTACAGATGGGGTGATTCCTAGTCTCTCCTCATTCTTTCATGTTTGCCCTGATATCAGTGCTCCTTGGCAGCCTTTGGACAGCATTTACGTGTTAAGGGGGTCACCCAGAGGGGGGAAAACATTCTTCCTAACTATTCCAACAGTTAGAATTTTTCTGATATTCAATCAAAATCTGACTTCCTGTAACATGAGCCTGTTGTTGCACCTCCTCCACTCTGGAAAGACAGAGAACAGATCCTGCTCCTGCTCTAAAGATGACTACAGTGGTACCTTGTATAAAGGAATTAATCTGTTCCAAATGAAATTATGTTAAGCAAATTTTCCTTTATACAAATTTTGCATTGGAATGCATTGAAAGAGTAATCCCTAACTGCAAACATTTTTATGTTGTACAGATTCGCCCCATAGGCTATGCTGTTAAGCAAATTTCCCCTATCTCCAGATTTTTTTATGTTGTACAGATTTTATATTATACAAACTGTATGTTATAGGAGGGCCCACTGTATCTTTAAAATATTTCAAAAACTGCTGTCATATCTCTCTTCAATCTTCTTTTCTCAAGGCACCCTACAGGCTATGCCACATTGTTAAACAATGGAGCCAGTTACTTCTGGAAATGGTGAGTGCTTCGATGCGGGAGACTTCAAGAGAAAATTGGATAACCATTTGTTAGATCTACTTTGATTTGGATTCCTTCATTACTTCTGGAGGTGGTGAGCACTCCAACACTGGAGACATTCGGGAGAAAATCTGATAACTATTTGTCTGCTCACCATCCAAGGTCACTGGGGCAGATTCAGAGTCAATCAACCCACAATCTCCAAATTCACCATGTAAAGAATTATCTGCACACGGATTCTTTCAAGGATTGAAAGATGTCAGCAAATTGGAATCTTGTCACACCAGCTGAATTTGGAAAGAACAGAAAAACCTCAAAAAGCTCATTCTCGATGGCAATGCATATGCTAAATTGGAGACATCTACTGTGCTGGAGTACTTAATGGCCAGAGGAGACAGCAGTTCAAAACATTTGGACAGCACCAGTTTACTTTCAAATGATAGATTTCCGTAGAAACCACCCATATCACAGGTCATAGTACAATATTAGTATCATTTCCTCAGTTTCAGATTCCAGTAGTTGAAAGTTGCAGGTTTAGTGACATATACAAGCTCTCCTGAATCCAGTACAAATGAAGCATTTCATTCTGAAGCTTGACAAATCCTATTCTGATATCTGTATCTTTCCAGTGCAACCCAGAAGATCATCTCCTTCTCCACAAACAAGAGAACATAAATTTGCTCTGCCTTAAAAATAAAAGACATAGATTTTACAATGATTTAGTTGTGGGTGGGTGGGTAGGGAACCTACAGTTTGCAGGAGTAGGTAACACGTTGAATAGCAAATGTTTGCATTTGCAGTCAAGTTGCTACATAATAAACTATCACCTCTATGTACTGGCTGCAAATTCGCTTCAGCAAACTATAGGCCAGTGATGGTGAACCTATGGCACGGGTGCCAAAGGTGGCACTCGGAGCCCTTTCTGTGGGTACCCGACATCGCCCCCTTCATAGCCACCTGTATACAGGTTAAATTACTGTATTGGCACAGTGGGGAATTGAACTCCCAAACACTGACTTAGTAGACAGAGGTCTAAACCACTGAGCTATCCGGAAGTTCTTATGTGTTTGTAGGAAGGAGAACTTCTTGCTACATAGTGCCATGTTTGGGCAACTGCCTTTTTCTGTTTGTTGCCTGTATTTGGTACATTAATTTAAGAAGTTAGGCCTATAATCTTTATTCATTAAAACTAATATAATAACATCCAGAAGAAACTGCCTGGACTCTTGTTGCTGCCTGGCAGGCTAAATGAACTAAATTCACTATTTATCAGCCTAGGTTCCCTTCTCCGCTGGGGGTAAGAAATTTAGTGGGTGATTTTATATTGAGATTGTTAGGACAGAGTTTATCTGATTACTAACTTTTGGTGCCACAGAGGAACCACTTCTGGCACTGTCAGGAAGCTCCGAGTGCCCTTGTGCTGAAGCAGTCAGCTGAAATTATCAAAACAAGTTGGCAGCCAACTTGGCAGGATCCCTCAGAGGAGCTGTCAGAATTACGATTAAAACTTTTAGAGAGAGTGGGGTGTAGAAGACATCAAACAGCTTCAGTATGTGACATACAAGGCATGTAGCCTTGAGAAACCAGCTCTGGCCACAGTGACACATGCCTTAGTGACGTCCTGGCTAGACTTCTGTAATGTGCTGTATGTGGAACTACCAATGAAAAGCCTCAGGAAACTTCAATGGGTCTAAAATGCAGCAGCCAGACTTCTGACTGGGGCAGGGTACAGAAATCACATCACACCTCTATTAAAGCTGATGTTGACCTTTACCTGCAAAGTACTATACGACCTGGGTCCTAGCTACCTCAAAGATCGAAGATCACAGTATCAACCAGCTCGGTTGTTAAGGTCATCAGGAGAGACCCTTCTCTTCATCCCACCATCCTCACAGGTACACCTTTTGGGAACCTATGAAAGGTTCTCGGTAGCTGCACCCAGACTCTAGAACTCCCACCCACTAGAGGCCAGGACTGCCTCATCTCTGTTGTCTTTCTGGAAACAGGCAAAGACCTTTCTCTTCAGGCAAGCTTTCCCTGAATGATGGTTTACCAATTATGTGTCTTTTATATGAATCAATAGGATCACATAGAGGGAGGGAAACCAGTCAGTGTTTTTTTTTTTTTAATATCTCACCGACCAGCTGGGGGAGGCCAATCTGTGGGGGGGTATTTTTACTCACACTGACCAGCTGGCCTGCGGGGAGGCCAGTTGGTTTTTTTTTAATTCCCACCAACCAGCTGGCCTGCGGGGAGGCCGGTCAGTGGTTGTTTTTTACCCGCTGACCAGCTGGTGCACACGGCCCCACGCGCCAGCTGATTGGCACTTATTTTTATCATTTATTTTGACAATCACTGAGATTGGTGCTTGTCAAAATAAATAATGAAAAACTGAAAAAACAGAATGAAATGAAAATTTCCATTTAGTTTTCTTTCATTTTTAAGGCCACTTTGTTTTTTGTTTTGTTAGGAAACAAAACAAATAACGAATAACTAAAAAAATCATTTCCTGCCATTCTCTACTTATAACCTTATGTGTTTACATTGACACTATGTTTTTGATGTTAGTTTCCATCACTTATAACTTTTACATGGAATTTTACTCTCTTTTTAACTGTGCACGTATTCTTGTAGCTTTAATGTAATGTTGTCTATTAATGCTGTAAGATGTCCCTGAATTCCTGTTGTAAATAACTGAATATGGACTGTATATTATCCCTCATTTCTGTAAGCCACCTTGGATACTTTTCCAAGGAGAAAGGTGGGGTAAAATCACTCTAAAATAAATAAATAAATAAATAAAATGAATGTGATCTTCCTTATAATGCTTACGATCCCAGCAATAGATTCCAGCATTATTAAGGTTATCCAGTCCCTGATCCAAGAGGAACTTGGCTCAATTTAACCCGCCCCATATGGATCATTTAACAATCATATACTTAAGAACGTCCCCATGTAAAAACAACACATTACAAAATTAAAAATAAAAACAAATATGTACAATTGTACCATGTGCTTCCTTTTGATTAACACCTTTCTGTTCTTGCAGTGCATGCCATGGTGGTAGGTTACATCATTGCAGTGTCTTGAAGAATGTTTTTAATGGAAGTAAAATTGCTTTTTGAGCTCTTCCAATTTTAGAATTAAATTGCATGCATTCATAAATTTCTAATAAGACACATACAGGAATGTGAAAATCAATTTCTTTCATTTTTGTTCTCAAATTCTCACCAATGTTTGTGTCCTAGCTCGTTATCAAGACATCATGACATATGCAAGGGTCCTTTTTTAAAGTTTACATGAAAAAAAACTCTGCATAGTTCTATCTAAGAATGCATTCTGGATTGGAATGTATTTGGAAAATCACATGGGTAGTTTGCTGAATCCAATTTATTTGGCAAATCACAGGGGTATCTATCCCTTTATGAAGTGAACTAAAGCAGAGGAAGCGAGCCTGAAGAGGCATTTGAATCAAACTAAGGCTCACCAAAGTATCAAATTCACACACACTACACACTGGAGATGGAACAGTAGTTGATGGGACTTAATTTCGTACACACCCATCTCAATTAAGAGCCCTTTATTTTGCTCATTTTTATAGTTTTTCGCTATTTAGCCAACTTGATATACACAAATATGTTAAAAATATTCAGATAAAAATTGAATCAAAAGGACCATAAATCAAGTCAAAGTGAATTGGTTGTGATTTGCAAACAAGATTCATCATGTCGAGATGCACTTTTTCAGTTGTGGGAAATGTAAAATAGGATTTTTAAATGAGGAAATGAAAACTGAACAAACTTCTTTTCCATTCTGTATGTATCCCAGTAGATATATGCAGCCTCGCAATGGAAGGCTGCTTCCAAGCAGGTGGCGTTTACTCCTGATATTCAGTGCTCTTCCACTGTAAACAATAAATTTAATCTCAGCTGATTTTTCACTCAACAAAAATGCCAAATCACCAATCTAGCATGTTCAGTGGGCGTATACCCTAGCATAACTCCTGTAGATGGTCCAAATCATTTTTAAACAGTCATTTAATTATTATTACACACTCATTATATGATCCTCCTAAAAATTAACTTCTTCATTATTATTAAAACAAAAAGAGTGACACACTTCTATAGCATTACAATGATAATTTAGCTAACTATAGTGACCCTAACAGAGCTTTCAAGGAAAGTGAGATATTTTCAGGAGTGGTTTTACCCGTATCAGATCCCTAGTGAGTTTCCATGGCCATTTGAACCGTGGTGGGCATTTGAATCTTGGTTTCTAGAGTCAATTATGAAACTGCACACATAATGCCAATTTAGAAAAGAAAAAAGAGACCACTGTGGTGGCCACTTTCCAGCCATTGGCTAGAAATATATTGAATGTCCACTACGCAAAAGGTTTTGCTGATACACTAACAAAGGATTGCATCACCTGCATAACCCCTGCCATCAGCAAAGTATGAATTTTCTTTATAGAGATAATTGCTTGTGAAATTGCAATGGCTATGCAAGTGCTTTGAAAATCTCATTCAAGAGCAATGGTCTGGCCAGAACTCTCCTTCGATTTGGGTGTGGAGTGTGTTAAAGAACCCACCCTAGCATTGAAGTCTCCTGCCACCAAGCTCCGTGCTTGGGGAAACCTAGTTTCGGCATTCTGCAATGCTTGGAACAGGTAGCACCATTGTCGTTCTCTGTTGGCTTTCTTCTCGTTGGGGAGGATATACACATTTCCTTTTAGTAGATCATGAGTCATGGTCTTCAGTCTGGTGATCTGAAGTTTACAGTATCTGTCAGCCATGGATACTAGCTCAGAGGGAATGTGCTGTGCAATCAATGTGGCAAGCCCACCTGAGAGGTGGCCCTTGGTCTTCTGCTTGGTAGCAGAAAGGGAGAAAGAGTTAAACCCTTCCAAAGAGATACGGTATCAGAGATTGGCCAAGTTTCCTGGAGGTGAATGATCCCTTGCTGCAGTAGAAGCCCTCTGATGTTTGGATCACGAACTTTTCCGGCCCATCCTGCTGCATTCCAAGAGAGAAACCTTAGAAAATGGGAGTTATTATGAGTGGGGGACATATGCAGGATGTCAAACCAACTGGGTCCGAAGCAGCAAGTTCATTCAGTACATAGTGAGGAAGTTTTGACAGGGAAAGGCCGTTGATTATATTACGTGTGTCCACCAGTGTTACTATTTGGGAAGGAATGATTGGGCTAGGGACAGAAGGGGTAGATTGAGGGCAGTTATCTAGAATTGTTATAGGCTGGGATCTGGCACTCTCTATTCCCTGCACAAGCTTCCATTGTTATCCTGAGGGTATGCTCCTAAGAGCCCTAGTGGCATCATGGGTGAGGGGGGGTCAGTCGTATCCAGTTGTACAAGACGAACAGCGTAACCCAAGAACAGCGTGCCTTCACCCTAGCAAGATGTAATGTACTCCCATCCAATGTCCTCTATGGCAGATTTAGTTCTCAACCAATGGAAAGCCCTGACCCTTTAATTCTGAGGCTCTCAAGTCTCTGGCACATATGTTCCTTCACTGCATGGTATACAGGGATATTCACACTTCCTGACTGGAGCCGTTTCTTCTTAGATTGCCTGGTCAATCAGAGGAGGTGTTTCTGCACAACTTGCTATCAGGCAAGAATAAAGTCCACACTAGGCAGATTGCCATATATATCTATTGGTCCAGCGACACAGGCTACAACTCCCAACAGGCTCTTCTGTTTCGCACTCTTGGGACAAGGATGACTATCACCAGCTGGGCCAGAGTTTCATGGCTGATGGCCAAATACTTTTAAAACAGGCATAACATGCTACTTTGTGTTTTGCCATACCATGTCCTGTTTTGTATTTTAGTACCAGTGCAATTTTAATTGGGCACATACTCCTCCTATGTGCATGTATTGTTTCCTATTGTATTGTATGTTTGGTTTGATGTCAATAAAGGTCCTGAATGACTGACTGATTGACTGACTGACTATGCAAGTGGTACAGTCCCATCTATCTAGAAGAACTTTCCATGCCATGGAAGCTCAATAGGATACTCTTGCAAAAAGTAGGACTTCTTGTAAGCTAGCAAAAATGTGAGACCCATGGAGAAGAAAATACTTGGAAGGTTTTACATCACATATAACAAGATCCCTCCTAATAAGGTAATCAACTTCCCATTCTCCAACTCCAGTTTGGTGAATTATGCAAATTATTATTCAAACTACATATGGAGCAAAGTTTCAGAATATGATAAACTAATGCAAGTTTTCTTATTATGCAAATTGAGCACATTCTTATGTTATTTGTTCTACTCATTGCCAGTATACTTTTACATAGCTATGGCAGGATACTGTAGACAGAATTGTGTGAGCAGAAGCAGCAGATTGCTAATCATTCAAGGGTCCAGCAGATTGCTGATTACTCAAGGGTCCAAAATTTGTGGGTGTGCATAAAGTTCCACGCATAGCAATGTGTTAATTTAGCATCATTCTGTCTCTGTCACTGGCAATACATTTAATGCTTGTAATTATTTATACCATAATCACTGATCTGAAGAAACCAGTACAGAATGTAATGGTTCGAGCTCTGGATTTGGAATAAAGACATGAAATTTGAGATCATTACTCAGCCACAAAGCTTTATCTGTATCTTTGGGATGGTACTTGCTGAGATTTTCAACTAAATTAAGGAATGGGGTCAATGTAAATAATTGAGAGAGAGAGAGAGAGGAGAGAGAGAGAGAGAATCAATGCACACACACACTATGTACCACCAAATCAGAGCAGACAAATGGTGACCCTAACAGTTTTTTGAAGGTAGGTGAGGTATGTAATTCTTGGTTTTACCAGTGCCAGCCACTCTACAAGTGAATTTTTACAGCTAAACATGGATTCAAACCTAGCTGTCCTGAGTCTTGGTCTGTCACTATACCCACTACACTACAGTGAATATCTGATAATTTATCACACCACCACTCACAACCTTAACTCTCCTCAGAGCCATACCTAGCTAAGCTTTTTGTCTGAGTGCTCAGAAACTAGAGATAAAATTATTATTTCTACAAGGACATAGATTCATATATGTTAACCAGAAAATGCAGTAAGACACACAGGATGGAAGCATTGAAAAATCCCTTAATTGGACTTGCAGCTCTCATAACCCCACCCCCACCCCCAGCCAGATACCTTTATAGGCACTGGGTGGCACGTCTAAAAGCTGGACCCAGATAAAATGTTGATACGGACACCCTATCTTTGGCCTCCATCATGTGATTAATGGTGGAACAGAGCAAGTGTTTACAGGGCCAAGAATGGTTTTGCCCTGCCTGCCCCTTTTGAAATTCTGAGAAAAAGAATGCTAGAGATAGACAAAGAGAAATGGGATACAGTTTCAGGTTTATTGTTAAGTAGAATGATGGTGCCACTTGACAGTTGTCTTTAAGCTATTTTTCTATCCAGGATAGACTTTTGGAACAAGACAGAAGGGACTCACAAGAGAATAGATACAGAAACTGCTGAGTCAATGTTTCATTCTCTCTAGAAATTTCAGCTAACAATTTAGGTCACCCATCTTAAATAAACGAAAGGCAATCATTAAGTCTGTGGCATTCATTAATGTATATGAGCTGTTATGATATATTTGGAGAAGATGTTATGCCATAACTCAGGGAAGTTATGATCCACTGAAATCAATGTTACTTAAACACACTAAGAGTGCTGGGCTGTAATCTATATGAATAGTAGGGCTAAGGTAATAAGAACACTATTTATTTATTTACTAGGGTTCATGATAGTTTCCATGGATTCAATTGGAATCAGATATGAAATGTTAACATTTCAAAGAACGGTAGGAATGTTAAGTTCCACAAAATAAAACCAATAAAAAAATGAGTTTTTTTCTTCCTAAAATTCTGAATTATCCTTGGCATACCAAATATTATTTCCCTAATCTCACCCATTGTTGCTACAGCAATTACCTGGCAGTAATTATTTGGCACTTCACATAAATTAACAGTTTTATATTCGCATCTCATATCACAACATTCTTTGCATTTCCATTATCTTAAGTGCTCACCTTGTGAACCTGATTATCACCCACTACATTTTTTTCTTTGTCTGCATATACTCTTTCAATCCAGTCCCTAACCCCATATTTATTTGATAAATTGAGATTTGATCCACTAAATTGCCTATGTACCAAGTGCTAGGCAGATTATTATGCAAAAATCATATGTGGTTCAATAGTTCCTTCACAAACAAACTGTTAAGATATGGACATACTGTATCTACAAAGGCAATCTAATCTATTTACAGCTTCCTACGCTCTACCTGAAGTATGTCAGATTTTAAAACGCCCTCTGGATTGGATCCTTATATGACTTTTGAAGGCTTTTTTGAAATCTCCATTCTATTCTATCAAATCAAGGCGTGTACTGTAACTGACTGGAACACTGGTGCAAAAAAACTACTCTGGATTTTTTAACTGCACTCAGTATGTATACTGATTATTTGAAGTTCTATCCTCCCGTTTTGCTAGTTATGAGAAGATTAATGTCATGGGGTCCTTGTGAAGGGCCATGGAAAGATGTGTTTTGTAACTTGAAAATGCCCTTAAAATTACTCAAACATGCATGCATGTGTCTTTAAATATCCTTATTCCTGAGTTATCTAACAGAATCCTTTTTAATCAAACAAAATTGTGCTCAAATGTTATCACAAAGCATAGAATCCTGGAACTGTAATGCTACAAGTGACCCAGAGGATCACTGAGTCCAACTCCAATACCAATACAGGAAATCCATAGCAGAAGTAACCCTAACAAGCAAACCATCCTGTTCAAAACAGGCCTCTGTTCAAAAGCATCAAATGAAATACAATCTGCCACTCATCAACGTAGTCTGTTTCACCAGCAAACAACTCTTACTGTGAGGACATTTGTTTCAATATTAATTATCAAAAATTTGAGCCATACCTCTTTTATTACAAGATAGGTGAATGTCATTATGAACATGCACACAGCGGTGAACATTTCAATTAAGGATGTTCTGTTGTTAGTGGGCAGTAAAAAAAAGTAGAGGTACACTGTACAACCACTGAAGCATATGATTATCCTTTAATAGAGTATACATTGTTAAGCACTGAAGTTAAAAAAGGTAGCAAGAGGGCAATAATCTACCCATGGAGTAAAAACTATAATTATAAAATGATTAACAGGTTGAGTTCTCTGGACAAATCAGTCTTTTGTATCTTTTAGGAAGAACATATTGCCTTTCATGAACCTCACAATACTTACTGAAAATATGCACCCCTTCCATGAAATCTCCTTCCGGGGGAATCTTTAGAGCCAAAAGAGAATGGTCCTATTATGATTTGGCTATTGGATACTATTGAACAAATCAAACAAGTGTCAACTCAATTCATCAGCGCTTACCAACTCTAAAAAAAGTAGGACGATGCACTTCTGTCTTGTCTGTGCTAATATGTATGGACAAGAGAATGATGAATAAATAAATAAATAAATTTCACCTTGCTAGGTATACAATTATTTCTATCTATTATACCCAGTGCAATGAATACACACAAACATAAGCAAAAGCAAAGTGTTCTGCTTATAGACCACCCCATACCACTTCAAGTAGTCTCTGGGCGGTTTACAGTTTTAATTACAGTATATGTTTTTATATGACAGTTTTCTTTTGTGCAACAAAGATCCAAGAGAAAATACTTCACAGTTTATACTTCATTAAAACCAGTATATGTGAACTGAAGGCAACAGGAAAAGAGGATGGCCCGATATGAGATACATTTGTCTTTAAAAAGGACACAGGGCTTTGAGTTTGCAGAGGACATTTTGAAGGTTATTGATTTACAGTATTTCCATAGATTGCAAGCAACCTGATGGCACACAGCAAGCAAGCAAGCAAGCATCAGCAGCGGGCAACAATTTATTTATTAGACATTTATTATTTATTTGTCTTTTATACCATGCCACCTAGCCCAAAGGCTACTCAACAACAACAACAACAAAAAGGGATCTCCGCCTATTGAAGGCATCAGGATCACATTACTAAGCTCTGTTTCAAGGGACTGCAAACCCACAGAAATAAGACAACCACCAAACAGCCACCTTTGAACTGCAGATCTGGAAGAGGCCCTATGGTTCATCAGGAGTCCAGCCTCTCTCAAGGAGGCACAGTGGAGAACTGAACTCCCAACCTCTGGCTCCGAGACCTCAGCCACTGAGCTATGCAGCAGTTCATAGGCAGTCAGAGGCCACTTTCGTCAGAAAGTTGGTTAGACCTCAGGTAAAGTTATGGACGGTATATTTATTTAATTTGTGGTGGACATGAAGATCCGTGGCACAGCAGATTACATCCACCGGATTTAATTTAAAAATGATTTTTAACAATTGTATGCTGTTTTTAAAAAGAGAACATATCAAGGTAGACCACCTATGAATGCAGTTGGAAAAGCCAAGGGAGGCAAGGAGGAGGAGGAGGAGGAAAGAAACAAAGGAGAAATAGTACTAAGTGTGAAAACAAATGATTTGATGTTACTTCACTGTTAATCACAACAATGTAACACTATCAGAGAGAGGGGAGAGAGAAAGGGAAGGGAGAGAGATAGAGAGAGAGATGTCATTTTAAGTTTATTTAGCTAGTAGAAGCTTCATAGCAAAAAAAATGTAAACTAGGATTGGTCTGCTGTTATCTGGACTTCTGCATTCATACTTTTTGGCTCTAGAAACTGGAGAAGCTTCAAAGAACAGCAATGAAAATGGCAATGTGTCTGAAATCCCAGACTGTAAAGGAAAGACAAAAGGAATGGCACTGTTTCTTTTGAGCCTAAGGAGAAAAGGAGATGCAAGGAACGGGCATATGAATAAATGGTACGAACGGGAGTGTGTGGATGATGAATTCCCAAGTGGGCAATGGGGTGTGGGTGTGATAGAAAGATGTATTAAAATAAGACTATAATACAATTTCTAATGAAAGTAACTGCAAGAAACCCACAAATTCCTCAGGAAATCATTGGTGCAACTCTCTCCCTGTTATCATTACAGAAGACCCAAGGGATCCTTCTACTTAAGAGTAGAACAGCCAGAACTGAAAGTAACTTTTCAAAGCCCATTTCAACTTTCTACAGTACATCTATGGGCATCTCCCAAAATGCCCAACCAGCTTAAAAGACCATGTTCTGTTAAATGGTTACAGTATACCCTATTCAGGCATTGTGTATTTTGCCTGAATATTAGGACTACATGGGTGGCAAGACTCGTGGGCACATATAAGTTCCTTTTCCTATGTCCCAACCCCACATGGAAATCAGCAAAACCTTCATGTGTTTAATATAAACATTTCCAAAGCACAATAGTGTTACTTCTATACTGCATCCCTATGTATAAGATGACCTCCACTTTTCCAACCCAAAATTACCGTTTTGCAACTGTATGGTTCCTTGGCTTACTTCCCTGTATAAGATGACCCTCAGTTTTTAATCCAACAATTTTAAACAAAATTATAATCTTATACACGGAAAAATACTGTAACCTAAAAGCATGTTTAGCTGAGCGACCTTTCAGCATTCTCGGTTTTGGTAGCCTTGATAAGGTAGAGCTCCTTATCATGGGGGTGCTGAAGTGCCTCCTTGAATCACAGTCTCTTTGCTACCTGTGGTAAGGATTTACTGACTTCTCTTTGAGGTGGGGCAGGGCTTACACATGGATCTCTATTTAGCCCTATATAGATTTTGCAGAAGATCTGAGTGGGATTTTGCCTTGGCCATAGACTGGTGCTTAAGCAGATGGTAATGTTGAGGCACAGAAGAAGTGGCACATTGGCTCTCCTATGCTCCTTGCTCACCTCAGTTACAGTAGAACAGTGATGGCGAACCTTTTAGAGACTGAGTGCCCAAACTGTGATTCAAAACCCACTAATTTTTCGCAAAGTGCCAATACAGCAATTTAACCTGAATACAGGTGGCTATGAAGGGGCGATGTCGGGTGCCCAAAGGAAGGGCTCTGAGTGCCACCTTTGGCACCCATGCCATAGGTTCGCCAACACTGCAGTAGAGCATGTTGCTTTTTCACCAGTGTTGACCAGCTGCTAGTGGGGTCAACTTCCTCACAAGAAATTTGAGGAGAGCTGAGGGCCATCTTATCCTTTGCATCAGGCAGCAAAATATCTTAGACCATTCCAGTATAAGCATACCAAAGATATCTCAGGCTATGGGCTCTATGCCTAACCAATCAAACTACACTAATTTCCTCATAACATTTTGATGATCATTTCCTTTATGAGGTAGATACACCAAATGAGTCATCTTCCTCAGAGCAACCAGCTTATTTGTATGTTAACACAAGAAAAATGTACTAGTTGTACTTGCTGACTCATCTAATATGATTCTCCCACTTTCCCACCTAAACAGAAATATCAGTTCATTTGTTGGTGACCCCTCCACTTCCCCCTTGGCAAGAGATGGTATCTCAGGGACCTATTATAATTCAGATTAATTCATTGCTAGAGTAAATGACTCACTCCTAGAAGTTTTGTTAGTAGGCTGAAAATGTTGAAATTACCATTGCTCTTTTTCTTATAGCAAATTAGATTGAATTATAAACACTAGTTTTTAAGAATTACTGGTTGAGACGATAAGATATGCTACCTACAGTGCAATGTTGGTCAGCCCAAACGAGATATGGCTAAAAATATTCAGAAAAAAATGTATGAAATCAAGTGCCATTTTTCTGACAAACTGCTGCTTAAAACCAATGGGTCTCAATCTTTTGCCTTCTGGACATTTTAGACTTTGACTCTCAGGAGTCTCAGCAAGCATGGCCAATGGACAGAGATTCTAGGAGGTGAAGTACAGAGCATGGGGAGGACCAAAGGTTGGAAACCACTCATCAAATGGGATATTACAGAGTTCTCATTAAGAATATATGCAAACCAAGGCTTTGAACAATTATTTCCATTCTAATGATGGATGGATACTGTCCCTCTAGGGCAGGCCTGCACAATGCATCAACCATGGGTGACCAGTCACCCGTGGTGCTATCAGAGATCACCCACTAGGTCCCTGCTGGCTTCCCAGTGTGCTGCCAGTGGTGGTGTGTTGGGGCTTGGAGGAGGAGATTTCCCCCCCACTTGCACACAAGCAGGAGCCCAGGCCGGCGCTGGGCCACCTGGCAGGCTGTGGGTGGTGGCACTGCCAGGCTGGAATCATGGGCCCCACCAGGCTCTCTGGGCTGGGTGCCTCCTTCCGGCTACCCTCTGCACCCTCAGCCTCTCTGGTGGTGGCATTGGACAGCTGCCCGCCAAGCTGGAAGGCGTGGCTGGCAGGAGAAGCAACCACCACTAGGAGGGGGGAAGCGACAGTGAAGTCCCCCATTTACCCCTTTCCTGGCCAGATAACAAGTGCCCCAGTGGCGCACTGGGTGGAGAAGTGGCAGGAGGACCAGCAGTGAATTCACCCGGTCCCCCTCCCCAGCCAGATGACAAGTGCCCCGGCATCCACGTGGTGTGAAGAAACAGCTGGGAGAGTGCTCACATGGCACCAAATTCAAAGGGCCAAGCCTTCTACCTCCTCCTCTTCACTCGGGCGAAGGGGAGGAGTAGGAAGGCTGCTTGGTCCTTTTGAATTTCATGCCCAGCAAGCCCAGGTGGGGAAGGCAAGACCTCCTGGGGGTCTTGGAGCATCGGGTAGACTGTGAGCTGTTCAAAGTTGGATAGCCCTGCTCTAGGGAGTGTGAGAAACTCACCACATACTCTGGAGTATCCTGTTCATAGCAAAAGACTCTCTGACCAGAAGCTTTCCAGAAACAACTGTCTACATCTTCTCCAACATTCTCTCTAGAGAGAGAGAGAGAGAGAGAGAGAGAGAGAGAGAGAGAGAGAGAGAGAGAGAGAGAGAGAGAGAGAGAGAGCAGTGGTGACTACCTCATGGAGAATCATGGACAGTTCATGCTGCATAACAGGAGGACCAGCCCTCTTATTCCTCTATTAGAGAATGGCTAGCCTGATCTGAACAGAAATGTGAACATAAGAACATAAGAACATAAGAAGAGCCATGCTGGATCAGGCCAAAGGCCCATCTAGTTCAGCTTCCTGTATCTCACAGTGGCCCCACCAAATGCATCTGGGAGCGCATGAGACTAGATATCTGTCTCTTGATACCATTCCCCTGCAACTGGCCTTGAAGTACCCTGGTTTAAGACCGGAGATTACACAACTCCATCATCGTTTGTAACCTTTTGAAGGCATCCAGGCCAGATGCCATCATCACCTCCTGTGGCAGGGAGTTCCACAGACTAACAACGCACTGGGTGAAAAAATATTTTCTTTTGTCTGTTCTTACTCTCCCAGCCCTCAATTTGAGTGTATGTCCCCTAATTCTGGAATTTTGTGAGAGGGAGAAGAGCTTCTCTCTATCCACTTTACTCATGCCCTGCTTATTTTGTACGTCTCAATCATATCCCCCCTCAGGCGCCTTTTTTCCAGACTAAAGAGCCCCAAATGTTTTAACCTTTCCTCATAAGGGAGGTCCCCCAGCCCAGTAACCATTTTAGTCACTCTCTTTTGCACCTTTTCCAGTTCCACTATGTCTTTCTTGAGATGCGGTGACCAGAATTATACACAATACTCCAGGTGTGGCCTTACTATTGTTTTGTATAATGGCATTATAATGTTGGATGTTTTATTTTCAATCCCCTTTTTGATAATCCCTAGCATGGAACTGGCCTTCTTCACCACTGCCACACATTGGGTAGACACTTTCATTGAGCTGTCCACCAACACACCAAGATCTCTTTCCTGATCCGTCACAGATAACTCAGAGCCCATGAGTTGATAGATAAGTTTTGATTTTTTTGTCCCAATATGCATTACTTCACATTTGGCTACATTAAAACGCTTGTCTACAGTCATTCCACAGATATCATCAGGAAAACAGGATCCTCCCTTACACCAGGTCAGACTACATGTGCATGATCCAGTCCACTACTGTCTCCCCTGGCAAACAAGATCCAGGCTTTCCCACTTAAGTCTCTAGATCATCTGCTATTTTGTCCTTATTAGTTCAATTGGGAACATTTTCAAGAAAGATGTGCTCTATCTGGAAGTTGAGTCATGGCTACTGGACTTCTTTTTTTTGAGAGAGAGAGAGAGATAGAAACGTTTCACTGTTCATCCAAACAGCTTCATCAGACCGATGAAGCTGTTTGGATGAACAGCGAAACGTTTCTATCTCTCAAAAAAGAAGTCCAGTAACCATGACTCAACTTCCAGATAAACTCACCTGGATGACTGGGAATCTTCACAGACATGTGCTCTATCATTGAGATGTCTAAATTTAGAATCCAACTCAATCCACTGTATCATACTGACCCACATCTAACCACAAGGAAGAACAATATCTTGCACCAACGTGCTTCTCCAGCAGGATTCAAGGATATATTAAGTTTTTTTGTTATTCAAAGGGCTAGAGACTATGCCCTCACTGACTTTCTTCTCTTAAAGAATGTGTTGTTCCTATTAACATACAAAATCTGAGTACTAGAGGCCAATCAGGGAGTTGACAGCCTCCCCATTTATTTCATAGGAAGAAGATAGCAAGTAAGCAAAATTGGAACCATTCTCACCTCATGACAGGCTGTTGAGACATAAAATGATGCTGTATGGACGACGAAACTGGAACACCCACCCTATCAGTGGATCACTGGACAATGTTGAGCATATTCAGCTTGCTCCATAATATGTACAGTACATACTGGGTATAACGATCTGCACCCTGATACCGAACTATTACGTTTTGCACTCAACCATGTAATGGAGAAGAAAAGCTGGAACCAAAAGTACCAGGTGTCTAAAACTGAATTTAGAAAGATGAGTACATATCGTTCATTAAGCAGTAAAAGCTGCATTACGAGATGGGGCACAGTTGCAAAGGCTGTTAATGCATTTGCTGCCACCACTGAAATGCCATCTGGGGAAGCACTGTTCATCTTTTCCCTAAGCTCTGTTTATAAAAGCATATCAAATCAATAAAGGCATGAATTATATCTTCATATCTCCTGTGGCCTATCTCTAATCTATATTTACTTCCACTGCAATAGTCAAAGGCACACATAATCGAACTGGTGAACTATTTATTGAATCTCTCCTGGCTCCACCACATTAGATATTATAAAAAAATTACATTTAAAATATACATGAACAACTAACCCAACTCACTGAGTGAGCATTCCATGATTTCAACCTCTGGGTCTTCAGTATAAACACTTCTTCCCTTGGTCTCTAACATGACGGATGGCAATGTGATGGAGGCTTCTAGATGAAAATGCTGACATAACCTTATCTATAGCTGTGCAAATGGTGCTGCTGCTATAATTACACTTTTTACTTGAGCACCACTAGATAAGTTGCTGGTTCCTAATCATCTTAATCAGGGCTTGGTTGCTTCAATTGCCATAGATTATAAAGATGTCTTCCTGGTAAAAAGGGAGGTCGGTCAAGAACTAAAATTATATTGGGGATCACATATAAAAATAGATGGAAACATTTTATTGCAAAGCCAAGTACAGGAAAAAACCTGAGGACATTGCTACAGCGTCTTTCATTTGCAAAGCACTAATTTCACCTTTCTTACACTTGTGATGTACTAGTATATGTGTGACCACAATATCAACCAAAAGATTATTCCATGCAAGTTTAATCAGACATTTTCTATAAATCAAGCAGCTGTGATTTATTATCAACAATAGATCAAGTCTGTTGTACGACAGGGAAACAAAATTGCAGTGTTCTGAAAGTGGCCTGAAAGAGATGCTGCAACCGCGTTCTGTATGCCCTGGTTTTTAAAATCAGAGTTTTTATTTATCACTCAAGGAACCTGAAAGCCTAATTCATTCTCAGCTGGCACTGATGAAAAAAATTTGGTTGAGTTCACTTACCTTTGAATTCTACCGCTGATACAAAATTCAGAATTTCTGCTTCTGTTTATGAACTTGAGCAACTGAAGAAAATCTTTCATAAACAGTTCTCTATGTATCAGAATATTTTTCCATTCCTCTTACACTAGCTTTTTGGCATGAATATTAACATTATACAAGAGAGAGAGAGATTATGATCACCTCAGATTTTTTTTTAAAAGTTGAAAACTTATGGAGTCCAGGTGTGTGCACACTAAGTACAATCAAGGCCTTTGTCACCATGGGCTTGATGCATTTTAAAATATTCTTATGGACTCAAAATATATGTAGTGTGTGGGCATGCGTGCATGCATGCATGTATGTATAAAAGCCATAAGGGTATCCACTCTCCACTACTGCTTTTCTGAATCACTGCTTTCCTGAATCCTTGCTGACACAAATCACTGGCTTGTAACAAGTTCTCTAGAGCATTGTTCTGATGTAAGCAACACAGGAAACCCTATAGGTAATTAAAGAGTGGGAAAGTAGACAGGGCAATCAAGTCCGGACTGGAGAGGCCTTAAGAGATATGTGTTGGGAGCAGGAACTTTCCTGATAATTGCAAGAGAGAGACTGATTTGCAGGACTTGCAACAGTGTTCTTCTGACCCCTGAAGGATAGAAACAGGAGTTTATTTTGCATCTAGTGTTACTTCATCTGTTCCATGAATGCCAAGCTTTAACCTGCATTAGTGCAAGTGATTGTGATCTGTCTGTCAAGCTGTTGTATGACAGGGAAACAAAACATAGGAGAGAATGGAGATAAGCTGGGGAGCCACTTTGAAAGTGAAATGTAAGAAGGAAATTGTTAGAAGGGACATGAGCTCACCCAGGCTTTGTAGGTCAGTTATGTAGTCCTTTCACAAACTTTCAGGGACCTGGCTCTACTGTCTTATTGTCAAGGAGGTGGCTAATGCTTATGAAACACTGCCTAACAGGAGACAGTGTTTCTTCTCTATTCTTTCATTTTTCTTTTCTTTTCTTTTCTTTTTGAATGATTATATGTTACAATGAACAACCATAGATTTGGGCAAGAACACAACCAACATGGTGAAAACATTCATTTCACAGAGTCAGTTTTCCTCAGCAGAAAATAATAGATACTTTATGATGGCCTTCATCATCATAAGCATCTCCTATGGCAGTGATGCTGAATCTTTTAGAAACCGAGTGCCCAAACTGGAATTCAGAACCCACTATTTTTTTTTTTTACTGCCAATACAGTAATTTAACCTGTATACATGTAGCTATGAAGGGGCAATGTCGGGTGCCCACAGAAAGGGCTCCGGGTGCCATAGGTTCGCCATCACTGTCCTATGGAGAGAAATTCTATATACTGTATTTCTTATATAGCTGAACTGCTATTTGGGTGATACTTGTGGACGTGGTTGGTAACTTCTCCTCATGGGAAGGTTATCAAGTCCTGCAAGTCACCAAGGACATCAAAGCTATGACACGGTTGACATGGTAACTTCATTTAAACTGAAGAAACCAATTATCTATCCTTGGTGTTTCTTTAAGTTCTGTTTAGTCCCACCTCTGCTTCTATTATGCAACCTTTTAAAAGCAAGAGAAACCACTCAGCCTGAGGCAACACTCTGAGTTCTCTTCCACCCCTGCAAAAACTCAGTTTGGGTGAAGGTATTTGGCTGGCAGACGCTAATTCACTTAACTCTCTGGACTGCAGAAAGCTTTCAGTATTAATGGCCAATAAAAGCCCCCAAGCTTATTCCCTGGAAACGAGACCAGCTTCAGTCAGAAGGAGCACATGGGAAATGGAATGGGGAGCTTCTCATGGAGCATTTCCATGTTTTTCATAGGAGCTCTCATCAGGGCGTGGCTGCCCTTCCACTTGCCACCCTTGGTTTTTCCAGTGCCACTTTTGAAAGAAGCATCAGTGAAGGGGAACTTGGGTCAGAGGTGCAGGGCTGAGGCTGCTCTCCAGACAGGTGTGCCTGAGTTAGAAACTCTGAAGCCCTAAGGATTTTCTGATGCCACTGTCCCAGAAAGAACCATATTTGGAGGGGGGAGGGGATCCCTTTCAAACTCCTCCTTTCAATTTCCATAGCCTTCTCCAACTGATGGGACTGATTCACAGAAAGATGCTGTTATTAGATGCAATCAAGTTACATAATCATTGATTAGGCACAGCTACAGCTATCTTCTTCCATATAAAGCTGCTCCTTGTATCTATTATGCATGAACCACCAGCTGGACATGGGAGTCTATGTTCCAGGAGGCACACATATGCACGCATCCACACTCTACCGAGAACTTTAGCATTGCAGTGCATCGTACCGCGTCATCACTATTGATTCCCACAGTCCCTTTCCCCCTCCCCCTTTATCAAAATGCATTTTGCAGAGACAGGTTTAACAATGGGCACTGCTCTCGGTGCCGAGGGAATTCTATTTATTTCTGGAACACGGCACATTCAATTGCCCTGGACACTTTTGCCCTAGCCAGCCTTCTTCAGCACAGCTGGCAAAATCTGATCTCTCCTTCTGCATCTCCACCTTTTTTTGCACGTGGCTGGATCTTAAGGTGTCAAGCAGATGCAAGTTACCAGGCAATGAAAAGAAAATATTTTTTTCAAGACAGGGAAAAAGATAAAGCAACTGATGATCATCTGAAACCTTGTGTGAATTCATGAGCATCTGCTCCCTTCTAAGGTGGTGGGTTTTTTATATATATATTGGGTCCCCCCCCAATACTCTTCCTGCCCAGGAATCCCATCCTCATAGGTGGCTTTAAGCTTCTAAGCAAGAATGCCCTATCAGGCCAATAAATCCAGATTAGCACTTTAAAGTTCAGCAACTCTGCCCAAAAACCAGGAGGAGAGAGCCCTTGGGTTCCACTGCAGCTCTCTGACAGAATGTGGCACATGGATGGAAATGAGAGAAGATAAAATTAATTAGATTTATACAGTATATTTTAAAAATCTGTGAATGGAAGGAGGGGAGGGGAGAAATGATCTCCATGTTCAATCCGTTCCACCTTTCAGTGCTCCTTCTGCCTGCCCTCGGAGTCTCATCTATTCAAAATATATGTTACATGGAACCCGGGTGGGGAGAGCGGCAGTGTGGTTGACCAGGCTGCATTCAAGCTGATCTTCTCCCCATCAAGGTGTGTGGGAGAGGGAGAGGGAGAGGGAGAGGGAGAGGGAGGGGGTGAAGCGATCTTGTCCCTGCCTTGATTTATCACAAAATGCACTCTCAAAAATACCTACTGCAGTTGTTCCTCTGAACTGCCAATAACAACTAGCTATCTTCCCCCTCCTCCTGCACACACACACACACACACACACACACACACACACACACACACACACACACACACACACACACACACACACACACACACACACACACAGAGAGAGAGAGAGAGAGAGAGAGAGTGCAATGCAGCAATCATGAAAGTAGTCATTTCCATTACATGGTGCCAAGTTTAGCAATAGCTCTGATGGGCTTTTCCTCTGGCGTGAAAAGCCGGAGAAGGGGAGAATGACCTTACCCACCAGTCTTGCAAAATCTTCTTCTCCCGGTATCAGTCAGTAAGGTAATTACTGGTCATCACAATGCGTAATAATCAGGGAATCCAGGGGGATTTTTCTTTATTTGTTGTTGATGTTTTAAAGAGGGGGGAAACTCCTCCGGGCTTCTTCTTCTTCTTTTTTTCCTTATTCTTCTTCTTCTGCTGCTTCTAGCAATTAAGAAGGGGAAGGCGATGCCCATTCACAAGTGCCAAGTTCACCATCCAAGCAGATAATTCCATCTAGAGCTACAGATCCTTCGCGAGATTCGTCCTCCGGCGAGTTCGCATAAAGTGGCCAGGTTGGGTCACGGATGCTACCATCCAGGTGGGGAACAAATTAAAATCAAGAGGAAGGGAAGTGGGATGGGGGTTGGGGGTGAAGAGAGAGAGAGAGAGAGAGAGAGAGAGAGGAGAGGGGAGGGAGGGAGGGAGAAGAGAGAGAGAGAGAGAGAGAGCTTGCTATAAGGGTGGGAAGGCAGAGGGAAAGACTGATAATAACCCCAGAAGTCTGTGAGCTCTAGGACAAGGCAAGGAGTCCCGGATCATGAGCATGGAGCCTCTTCAGAACGTCTCGGCGCACATGGAAAAATCCCAGACCCACCACGCAGCCATCAGCAAGCCCGAATCCTCGGCATTTTTCGCAAGTATTTTACAATAAGCGATCCGACGGGGAGGGGGATGGATTTTCCTTCTACTGTACTGCTATGTGGAGAGCACACAGCCCCTGCTGTTGGAGAGGATGTCTCCTGGGTCCTAAAACTCTCAATCGGCGCAGGATTCTTTTTTTAAGAAAAATAACAATATAGACATATCTATTTATCCAGGCAGATAACTCAATAAATAAAAGCCCCCAAGAGGATGTAAGGTGGCGGAGGCGCCAGGAAATCCCGCAGTTGTCCGTCGGCCCGGAATGATGTTAGGCTTCCGCGAAGAGGTCCAGGCGGCTAAGCCACAACCGCAGGTCGTGATGCATCGAGGCAATCCACCCCAAATATCCTACGGACGCGAAAGGGAGGAAGGAGGGCGGGCGGGCAGGCAGGCAGGCTGGCTGGCAGGAGAGAGCGAAAGACGAAAGAAACTGCAATGCATAAACGATCCCAGTGTTTCTACAAGATCGGCTCGTTTGATTGAATGCATTCTCGGCTTTGCTGCAAGTCATAAAGAAGATACTGTTACTGCCACCCCATGGCTTAGTTTAGTACAAACCAGTCCACACTCCAGCTGCCTGCTTCGGCTTTCTCACGGCGCTTTCTGCAAAATCGGGCGGGCGAAGAGGCTGAGTTTCCCCCCACCCCATCTCGTGCGTGTGTATGTGTGTGTGTGTGTGACAGAGAGAAGGACAGCCAAGAAGTCATGGCTGGTTACCGCTGCCTCTTCCCCCCCCCCTCCCCGCCCCGCTTCCTTCGACGGGGATGACCTGGCGGGGGTGGTGGTGGGGGTGGTGGAATAGGGGCAACGGGGAGGGTACCTCCGGGGGCACAAGACGAACCAGGAGGAAACGCGGGGTGTACAACAAGTTCGACGCGGATTAGTCGCTTTTCCCGATTCTCCTCCTCTCTCTTTCCCCCCACCCCGCAGCAATTTGTCAAGTGAAGGGTTGTTTTAAAAGCGATGATACATCTATTCTTTGATGTGTGTGTGTGTGTGTGTGTGTGTGTGTGTGTGTGTGTGTGTGTGTGTGTGTGTGTGTGTGTGTGTGTGTGTGTGTGTGTTTCTGTATAAAGCAAAAGGGGGGACTCGCGGTTGCCACGGGATCTTCTTTATGCGAACTCTGAACTGTGTGGGAACAATTTTTCTTTTTCTTTTTTTTTAAGAAGAAGAAAAAAAAGTCCCCCCCAAAATCCCTCTCGGTCCCCACCCCACCCCTATCCCGCCCCTTTAACGAGGCTGAAAACCGGTAACAAAAATCTTGCTGCATTATTGCCAATTAAGACGAACAGGAGTTGTAAGGTGTATCTAATTAAGAATTTTAATTGCTTCACCAATGAATCGCTTATATGCAGGTGTTTGGAGCGTTAAACAACGACTGGGCTCGATTTCTACAATTATTTCCCCCTCCCCTGCCTCTCCATTCCTTTCCCTCGAAATCCAGAGATAGAAGGAAAAACCGGTGATGCTTTACTATGACTAAACCAGGTGTGGGTGGGAGGTGAGGAAGGCTGCACCAGGAAGAAAGAGTTTCTGGGGTTCACAAGTCCTGGTGGAAGTGTTGGTTGAGTGGCAGCCCTGCTACAATCAACAACACTTCTTCAGTCAGTGTTATGCTAGGAAAAAAGCAGCATCTGATCACAAATAAATGGATATTTTGGTTAGTGCAAACTTCAGCTCCTTATAGGCCACGCCAAAGGAAGTTTTTGCCATTGACAAGAAACTGGGGGGAAAGCTGTCTGCTGTTTTTGAATTTGGTGCCCCGCTGAACACGTCAAGCCAGAGCTTTTTAAAATGATTTAACAGTGAATAAAGATTGTTTTCTACTTTTATACATTCTGAGACTCTGTATCCCATCCATAGATTGACTTCTGGGGATGTACCAGTTCCTTTTGCTTTGCTTTGTTGACATCTGTAATGGACTGGTGGAGGGTGCCCAACATGAAGCTGAATCCTGGCCAGATAGAGATGTTCCTGGTCAACTGTATGACAGATGAGGAAACAGAGAATCCATCAGTGTTAAATGGGGTTACACTAGACCTGGAAACTCAGATCTGGAGCTTTCCATTTTGTTGTTCTTGCCCCATTATTCATTCATCTTGCTATGTTAAGAAGTATTATTTTGCTAGCATGTACTACTCAAGCTGGATGACATGTTTGCTAAAAAGATTTCAGGACCATTTCTTGTGAAGAGTAACTTAATATAAATTACACTGAAAACAGTTGGAGGGCTTTGACCTTCTCCTAATAAGCATCACTGGCCTTTGGTCGGACAAGCAAGCGAACATTTCCACTATGTTGGCATGTGATTCCCCGATATGAGCAACTGGAGTACCTTTTGAAACCTCTGCACTGAAAGTCTGAAGTTAATCGCAGCCAGTCATGAGATTCACAAGAACTCTTGATCATAATATGATTACATGTGCCCTAGTAATAAAGTACATACAGGAAAAAATCATTTAGAAACCACCTACAATACATTGTATAATCATAAGCCTAGAAGTGAAGAACTGAAAGGGACCCAACGTCTGGCACCAGAGCAGTTCACATTAACACAACCCACTCCAGCAAATAGTCTTAAAATACAGATTGAGGTTATGCCAGTACGGTTTTATATTTTTGCAGTCCAAATTAGGGACTTTTAATATATATAAACATTCCACAATTCTCCTCCAAAATCTTAATGATAATTGTGAACGCCAAAAGTTAAATGTTGCTCTAATGCTACAGGTGCTTAAGAAGTCACTTAGATTCATAGGCTGAAATCCTGTTGTTTAGCATACAAGCATTTATAAATTTCACACTTTTCGTAGGTGGCAAAGAAAGAACCCGTAGTGTGATTATATCGGGGGCAAAAAAACAGACTTAGTTGCCAGGCGCTCCAAACCCTTGCTACGCCTCTGGTTGCCACGATTCAACTTCCAGATAAACTCACCTGGATGACTGAGAATCGTCACAGACATATAGCCTTACAATTGCTTTGCACTTGGATAAGCAGTGGCTAACTGATTAACAAAAAATTCTCATTCTTGGAGTTTTCTTTGTTGTCAGTTTGTGAATGGCAGTGAGCAGAAGAGAGTCTAGACTGCTGCCACTTGCGTTGTCAATATTAAGGCTGCTTGTCTAGGTAAAACATGGTATCCATTTTTTCTGCTGGCAATGTGGGCACAAAAATTGGGCCATTTCCTGGCTTTTAACATTATGGTACAGAAGCACAATATCCCACATTCATAAACCAGACAGTTTTTGGTTTTTTTTGTTTTTTTTTTTGTTTGGTAGAACTGAAAATCTATTTTTTTAAAAAAGAGAGTTTATGATCTCTTTCTATAAAACAGTAATTTTTAAAAATTTGTGTTATGTTTTAAAAAGTTCTAATATAGGACTAGTATGAGGGTCAAAATTAAAGGCTGTAAATTAAAGGCATTGGCCAAAACAAATTTTAATCTTAATTTGAGCAGCCACAGAATATTAAGCAGCCACACTGCTTTAAGCCAGTTTCCTTGCAGTGGTAGCTTGTGATTCCACTTTCTTTGTCACTGTGAGTCCACTTGAGGTCTTTTTGTGGTGATTCCATACCCCAATAGGCTCTGAACCCCAAAATAATCTGGCAGCACTGAGGATCATCCTTAGGCCCTGGATAAACTTTTCCAGAGAGCAAGCAGGAAAGCCCAGTGTGTTGTTAAGGTGACCTAGAATTGACCTAACTCAGGAGCCCCCAGAGAAACAGATGACAATTCCAGATATCAGGATATCAGGCACATCTGGTCTGTGATGAGCCCAAAGCTCCTTCCTCTCCCCTTATCAATGAAGTGGAGGTTTCCCCAATATGGAGAGACTATGCCCCTGTGACTCCGGTGATGTGGAATCAACAGAGCATGTACTTCTTCAATGCTCATTTTACAGAGATAGTCAAAACAATCTTATCTCATCAATAGTTTACAAATGCCCAGGGCACTTAGGTCATTTTTATACTTCCTTGTTGTTGTCAGATACTAGCTTTGTTGTAACTTATAATGTTGCCAGGTTTTGTGCAGCAGCGATTAAATTCACCAAGTGATGATTGGTACCACTAATTAATATTTATACTTAAATTAGACCTTTTATGGTCACTAGTGCTTTTACCCCGTTTCTGTGTCTCTGGGTTTATGTATATGTATATTGGTGTGTGTGTGTGTGTGTGTGTGTGTGTGTGTGTGTGTGTGTGTGTGTGTGTGTGTGTGTGTGTGTGTGTGTGTGTGTGTGTGTGTTTCTGTATAAAGCAAAAGGGGGGACTCGCGGTTGCCACGGGATCTTCTTTATGCGAACTCTGAACTGTGTGGGAACAATATTTCTTTTTCTTTTTTTTAAAGAAGAAGAAAAAAAAGTCCCCCCCATCCCTCTCGGTCCCCCCCACCCCTATCCCGCCCCTTTAACGAGGCTGAAAACCGGTAACAAAAATCTTGCTGCATTATTGCCAATTAAGACGAACAGGAGTTGTAAGGTGTATCTAATTAAGAATTTTAATTGCTTCACCAATGAATCGCTTATATGCAGGTGTTTGGAGCGTTAAACAACGACTGGGCTCGATTTCTACAATTATTTCCCCCTCCCCTGCCTCTCCATTCCTTTCCCTCGAAATCCAGAGATAGAAGGAAAAACCGGTGATGCTTTACTATGACTAAACCAGGTGTGGGTGGGAGGTGAGGAAGGCTGCACCAGGAAGAAAGAGTTTCTGGGGTTCACAAGTCCTGGTGGAAGTGTTGGTTGAGTGGCAGCCCTGCTACAATCAACAACACTTCTTCAGTCAGTGTTATGCTAGGAAAAAAGGGGGCAATTAAATTACTAGAAGAGAGATGATCATAATCTTGTGCTGTCCAGTCAATTCTGTAGCTGGATCATATTATATAGGAACAGATCCACAAATACTTTCCCCCTCCATGATAGAACTCCTCTGTAACTCTTCCAAGCTGGCTGGATAGTTCAATTGTTTCAGTATCTAGTTCAGAGTTCCCCAATGATACAGTCTGGATTTTGATATTCCTTAGGGCTCATTCCAATTCCACAGTTATAAAATCATGATTATTATTATTTTTCAGGGTTATCCAGGTCAAGAATAATTATAAGTAGTTTGCTGTGTCCTTCATTTGGGGTTATCCTGGGACTCTGCAGCTTGCCAGAGGCCACACAGGTTGGCTCTTCAATGGAGTAATGGACAAATTTGGCTTGAATGGAGAAATCAACCAATTGGCTGAAGTTCTGTTGTGTTATGTGTTGCATTAGAGTAGGCTCATTGAATCAATCAGAATTTGGTTGGCAAAGTCCTCCATAAGTTGTATTGATTCCAATAGGCCTACTTGTGACTTGCTTTAGTGTAGTAAGCTGTGACCAGAGTAGGTCTATTTGAATCAACAGAACATATGGAGGAGTTGACTCACCAAATCCCCACTGATCCAATGGGCCTGCAGTAGTTGACATTTACTGTGCAGTGGGATTACATCCAGATTTGATTAAACTGTGGCTATGTATTCCCTTTGGGACACAGTTCAAAGTGCTTACCTTGAAAGCTGAAAATGGCTTGGGGCCCTAACATCTAAAGGGCAGATTCTTTCCATTCCAATGTACACTAAAGTTCTTCTTCAGGTGCTTTCTTCAAGGTACACTTGCTGTTAGGAAAGGAAGAGGCTTTCAGGTCATTGGTGCCTTAGCAGTCTAATGACTTCTTGATAGATGAGTGATGGGCAACAACTCTCCAGCTGTTTTATGGTGATGTGATGTGTAGCACCTAAACATCTGGAAGACCACAACTGCACACAAGACCTAGAATCCTGGTAAATATATTGTAACCTTTTTGGTGGCACAGAAAAATGTTTTAGAACTGGATACCTTTTTTTAAAGGATTAAGGGTTTGCACTGTTGCATTGCTATTCTATTTGATGGCATGATTAGATAGTTTTTATTCTGCCTTGTAGTCCAAAACAGAATGGTCACATAAAGGTATTTTAAATGAACAAATGAATAAAATAAATCACAAGTGAGCTCATAGAGTTTGCACTATTGCTAAGCACTAAGAGTACAAAGCAGCAACAACAGTAGTAATAGTAGTAACTATGGGCCTTTACACACGACCCCTAAACTCCGCAGCAAATAGCTGCAAACTCCGGACCTTACAAGTGTTTTCCCACCAGCTCCGGAGTTTGCAGGAAATTAAGTGCGACCCCGCCCACCTAAGCGCGACCCAGCTGCACTTTCTTGTACCTGCTTGAGGTGGGTGAAAATCCCCAGGTCCGGATTTAATCTGGTCAGTGCGGGGCTCTCCTGGCTTCTGCTTGTGTTTTTTTTTTTTTTGCCTCCCGCCCCTTTAAGAGAAGAGGTGGGAGGGAAAAAAGCAAGCAGAAGAGAAAGGGAGCTCCCAGGAAGCTCCTCCAGGTGAGCTGCATTTTTTCCTCTCTTTCTCTGGTGGGGAGGAAGGAAGAGCAACGAACCCATAAGATCTTTGGTCCAAATTTAAGGGGCCAGCGGATCTTAGGGGTTGTGTGAAAAGGCCCTATATTGACAAACTGAACAAAACAAAGGGCACATTTAGAGGTGTGCAACAAACTCAGCTCTTGATTTCCTGGCTGGCAAAGAAAACAAGGAAGCACACATGATTTCATTGTTAAGAAACAGCAAACAGATAAACCCCCTATCTATAATAGCACCCTTCATTGGAACTTCATGAAAGTTCCAGTGAAGAAGGCATTGAGTAACATAATGGACAATAGTCTCATTCAGGGGTTTTCAAATACACAGAACACTTATGAAGCTAATTACCTGCAATAGACTCTTAAGAAGTTGCATTTCACCTTAATTCTATACAAGGGCCAAGCTAAAGTGTGTGTGTGTGTGTGTGTGTGTGTGTAGCACTAGCTTCCTGGATTTCTGTCATGGTAGACTGGTAGAATCTAGAAGATCCACAATAATAAATTATTGGCATACAATCCAATAAGTCTGGTCCAAGCACAAAATGCCATGCCTGACCTTGGTCAGATCGTAGTCAGATAAAAACGATCTCTAGCAAGTTTCTGTTGTGTAGTTATTGTACTTTGAACAGTTAAAAGAGAGCTTTAGACCTGATAAACTAAACATGAAAGTGGCAAAATTATTATTCTGTTAGGAAGTTAAGAAGTCAAACAGCCAAACTTGAAGCCAGCTGTCTTCTCTTTTGACATAAGGAGCAAAGATGTTATTGAGTAAAGCCAGCATTTTCTTTAGAAAATTATTTTGAATCTTTGCTTATTTCCTGAGCTGGATCATATATAGCACCTCAATCAATCAATCAAACTTTATTACGGTCAGTGACCAGCAATAGGATACAGTATATAAATAGTAGTAAAACAGATAAGATATAAAATATAGAATATAAAATATATTATATATAAAATATATAATATAATATAAAAACTGCCCACAAATCCATCCTGACCATCACAAAGCTATACCTTATTAGTATCTGAGGAATTAGTGATGTCAACGAGCCATAGAGGAAGCTCAAGATAGATATATACAAAAGACATCAGAGTACATACTGTATATACATACTGTTCCATACACATAAGACATCCCACATATGTTTGTTAATCAAGAGTTGATACTTAGGAGCTATGTCTCGTAAGTGGTACTTTTGGTTAATTGATGACGCTGGTCATTGTCCTGCGGATTTTGATAGCTGCGGCGCAGAACCTGGCCACACTATATGTTATAGAAAAATTCATATCTGATAGAAGTAATTGAGTATAATAATGACCAGAGCGTCCTGGATATTTATAGATTATTGGAGATATAAGCTTAGCCCGGGTGTCTTTATAAAAGGAACAGTGAAGAAGTACATGTTCTGTTGACTCAGTATCGCCAGAGTCACAGGGACATAGCCTCTCCGAATAGGGAGATCTCCGATATCGTCCCTCAAGAACAGCAGAAGGGAGGGCATGACATCGGGCCAAGGTAAAGGCCCTCCGGTGGATGGGTATCTTCTCTTTTGACATAAGGAGCAAAGATGTTATTGAGTAAAGCCAGCATTTTCTGTAGAAAATTATTTTGAATCTTTGCTATTTCCTGAGCTGGATCATATATAGCACCTCAAAGCTCTGCAGAAAAAGGTCATTCTCCCACCCTCCTATCTTATTGTTTTTTTTTTTAATTGACTGCAACCAATATCCCCCTATAGCAAATCCCCACCCATACCAAAAAATCTTCTTCCACAGCCATTTTAAGGCCCTAAATCAGGCATGTCCAAACTTTGGCCCTCCAGATGTTTTGGATCACAACTCCCACAGTTCTTTACCATTGGAAATACAGTCTTGGAATTCTGGGAGTTGTGGTCCAAAACATCAGGAGGGCCAAAGTTTGGACATGCCTGCCCTAAGTAGTCCCTCAGGAGAACTTGGAGTGACCTGTTTCACTGAAATGTTTCAAAGAAATCTTTCAGGCCTGGAGGAGGAAGGAGACATATTCATTGGGCAGCTATATATCCTAGATATTGTTGTTGTTGTGTTGTTAGAGTTGTGACCGACTCTTCATGACCCCATGTCCACAGAGTTTTCTTGGCAGGAATACTGGAGTGGCTTGCTAGTTCCCACTCCAGGCACCTACAGCACCTGGTATTCCCTGGTGGTCTCCCATCCATGTACTAGCCAGGTCCAACCCTGCTTAGCTTCCCAGATCAGGTGAGATCAGATGTGCTCAGGGCATAGAGGCTGCTCCTATCCTAGATATATTGGTATATAATTGGTTATTTTCATAGCTATTGCATTTTTTTTTCAGGAGAGGGAAAGGGCCTAGCCATTGACCCATAGACTATAGTTTATCCTCCCCTTGTCTGAATCATGTAACAAAGTAGGCATCACCTTAGCACACAAACATGAGTTACATCTCAGGTAGGCTAGTGTGGAAGCAGAGTGGAATCACTGCAAGTCAAGCAAGTAGGTTTCATAGGCAGACAGGAAAGAGTAGGTAATGGATAACAGAGTAAAAGTCACATAGGTGGATAAAAAAGAAGTACTTGACAATAGAGGAAAGCAGGTGTACCAGCATTTGGCTGCTGAAATAATTGTATGAATACTTTCAGGGCATAGTTGAAAGGTTAAAAAGTGTTGCCATAAGTCAGAACTGACTTGTCAGTTCTTGATAGTGATTTAAGCACTTCGAAGTGGTGGTATCTCACCAGATGTGGATCAGCTTTAGTAAATAAATTTTATTTATGGTCAAAGACCAAAAAGATGTGGACCTGCTTTGTAGCTGCACTGCCACTAATAAACATTCCTTCCAAATTTTTATATTTGGTGTTATTTCACAAAATATATCCTCTTTATGTAAAACAAGTCTATGCAATGTATCATGCATGGACTGCAGGTGGCCCTGAAGTCCATTTCATGGTCCACTAATGTGTTGCCCTGCCACCATGGCTGAAAATATAGCACTGCTTTCAAAGCCGCCTGACTAAAAAGGAGAAGAGTGCACCAACACTATGCAGTTATAGAATTTGACTCCAATTTAACTGTTTTGGCTCCATCCATCCTATGGAATCCTACCAATTATGATTTGGAAGTTGGGGTTTTCTGCCAGAGAGCTCCAAAGGTGGCCCCTGAACAAGCACTGAAAGTAATTCACCAAATTGCTCATCTGAGGATTCCATAGAATGGAGCCATGGGAGCTATATCTGAGTCAAAATGCTGTAATTGATACACTCAAAATGAGGGAAGGACCCTTTTCACCCTGCTAAAATATCTCCACACAGTATACGCCTTACGGCAATACTTGGCTGCTTGAATCCCATTTCAAATATACAGACTAGGGATTGGGGGAAATAATTTCTGGGGTTTTTTGTGATATAGTTTTGAACTTAATTTTTTTTTTTGAAAAGCCAAATGAAAATAAGATAGGAAGAATGATAACAAACAATAATAACTAGTGTGGGAGAGAGTGCAACTGACAAGACTTGTTCAGCCAGGTCCTTGGTATGGAATAGTTAACTTTGCAATGCCTTCCTATTGCTCCTGATCAAACGGAGCTATTGACCTTCAATTCAGAGGAGTATAGCACATCCATATGAGTCAGAAAAAAATAAGGAACAGACCATGTGATCTCCAAAACAATGCAGATGCAGGAACAGGTGATTCCATTGTTAGATAAACAAACAAGTAGATTTTGGTGATAATTCATCATCTTCATGGAGTGCACTACGTTCTTCTGAATAGTTCCAGAAATTCTATACTTTCATTAAAGTCCCCAAATCTAATGGCTCTTCTTGGGGCCAGGTAGCTTCTCAGATGGAAACAGATGTAGTCTGAAAATGGTGTGGGAAGTGTGTGGTTTTAAACTCCTCTTCAGCCAGTATTTTAGAATTTATCACCCAACTGATGTCACTGCTACTTTTTCTTCTCAATAGGAAACTTCTTAATATTGGGAAACAGAGTTTTTTTTAAAAAATGTAGCCCATCTCTACTGTCTCTTATGTTCTCTGTTCCTTCTTCTCAAACAAATATGGGTACTCCTATGAAGGCATGTATGATAGGAACTACTTTTGACACCACCTCTGGTTAAAGCTGTAAGAACAGTCTCCTCAGCATGCAGCAGTGCTGAATCAGGCTGGCTCTCTAAATGAGCATGGGGAGTGGTTGTATTCTCCCTAGTACAGCTGCCTCTTGCCCTCTCCTTCATGCTTAACTAAATCGATATAATACATTGTCTTACCACACAGAGAAAGAGAGAGGGAAAGAGAGGGAAAATGCTTTTCAGTTCCCCTTCAAACTCTTCTGACTTGTCTCCATGTTAGGGAGAAATCAGCACCCTCTTCCTCAGAAAATGGAAACGTTCACTATCAAATTAGGCAATATCAAGGGAAGAAAACAGGCCAGGAGTCAATAAGGAGCTGAGAATTGGGAGGCAATTAAAAGGGAGCAGAGAGGTGGGAATAAGAAAAGGGAGGTAGATGATGTGTTGTGGTATGGAAACTATCTGGACCACACTGAAATAAAAGTGGTTACAGGTATGGAGGTTTGGCATGAGTAAATCGGGATAAATGGGGAATAGAGAGCACAGTTCTAGTCTCCATTGATCCAAGACAACAGCTTCTCTGGGTCAGCTCCTTGTTAGTGCTGTACTGGGAATTCCACATTTCTTCTCCCCTGAAGACTTCTTGGTAGGCAAATGCATCATGGTTCTCTGTATGTGGGGAATAGCTGTACCTACGCAGTGCAGGTGCATGAAATTTCCAGGGTTTTTTTCTTTTTTTTGGGGGGGGGGATTCACCAGCATTTAAAATACTAATAATTACAAGTCGTCAAGTCAATTCTCAGGAGTGGTTTACCATTCCACTCTTCTGGGGTTCTCTGGGGTTTGTCCCTGGTTGTCCACTGTGGCTTTTCTCTCTGGAAGTACAATGAGGAATTAAAAACTCCTGACCTAGGCTCCCTATCCAGTGATGACACATAAGAACATAAGAACAGCCTTGCTGGAACAGGCCACAGCCCATCCAGTCCAGCATTCTGTCTCACACAGTGGCTCACCATTTGCTTCAAGGTATTCCCAAGCAGATATCTTTCCCTGCTTACGATACCTTGCAAATGGCATTGAGAGATATCCTGCCTATCTCTCCAATCCAGATGTTGTCCTTAGGCATCAATAATCATAACCAATACCCTTGTTCTCCATCAACTTGACCAGTCCTTTCTTAAAGCTGTCAAGGCTGACAGCTGTCACCACTACTTCTGGCATGGAATTCCATAAACTAGTGATCATCTGGGTGGATCATAGAACTAATTGTTGCAAACCACCTCTTTCTGGACAATGCTTCATATTTGTCTCTACTGCTACTACTAGAAGAATGTTTCAGCATAAAAATGACATTTTTTTTGGATAGCAACTCATTTTGCACTACTGACTATTTTGTATAGAGCTATATTGAGGTGCAATTCTACATTATCTAAAGGGGTGTGATTTGTCTAGCCTCAGTTTTAAAAAAATCATAAAACCAAGACTTCAAAACTAATATACTGAAAAAGCAACTGAAATAAAACAGAACACCATTAATCTTTATGTATAAAGCAGGCTTTACATATAAAATACAGTAACTAAAATAGACATAATTATATATATAAATAGTAATATAACATCTTGATTTCTATGCTACCAATGGAAGTATAGTTTTTTTTATAATAAATGACTTTCTATGTAACTTAAAATCTGGGTCTGTTGTGAAAGGACATTGCACAGTCCTCAAAAACCAGAGACACAAAATTCCAAATCATATGACATTTTGTGGGGGGGGGAGGGAGGGAGAGAATGAGACAGTTTGCACATGGTTTTTCTCTGTCTGGTTTTTCTTTCCATCATTCCCAGTTATGCTGGATGGATAAGTTACTGGAAACAAGAAAGATTTCAAGTCTACCATTTGATCAAGTGGTGGATAAAACTTCAATGTATGCTGGCAAGGTGGCAAAACAAATGAAATGTTCCACAATTAATTGCAAAACTATTGAAATATGTTAAAATCGGGTTGCACATTAGAAGCTAAGTGTTTCCCCCCCAGTGAATCCTGTGAATCAGCCATTCCATTAGAAACTAGCATTGCTGGATAGGATCATGCAATGAAGTCTCTGTAATTTAAAAACAAAAACTTCTTTCTTTCCTAAATGGACTACTGTAAAAAGAGATGTTGAGTAACTTTAGTTCTATATCTACTTACCTGGAAGTTAGGGCGTTTATACACGACCCCTAAGCTCCACCGCAAATGGCTGCAAGGTCCGGACCTTAAAATGTTTACCCACCAGCTCCAAACTTTGCAGACAATTAAGTGCGACCCCACCCACTTTAGCGCAACCAAACAGCAGTTTTCTTGTACCTGCTTTTTGGATGTGACAAATATTTGATCCGGTGTAAGGATAGTGAGTGCAGGGCTCTCCTGGCTTATGTTTGTTCTTTTTTTGCGCCCCGCCCCTTTAAGAGATCTGTATGCTGCCGGGAACAAAACGGAGGTAAACCGCATTCTTTTCTTTCTTTTTTCTCCCTCCCTCAGGCAGCCAGCAACTAGGAAGTGCGGAAGGGGGTGGGGACAGAGGAAGAGCGAGGAACCCCTAAGATCTCTGGTCCGAATTTAAGTGGCCAGCGGATCTTAGGGGTCGTGTAAAAAGGCCCTAAGCCTAACTGAATCCAATCTGACTTATCTGTGAATGAACATGAATGATATCACTTGGGTGATATCCGTTGAGAATCAAAGTGCCATTGAGTTCTTAAAGTAACTGGCCCAAATCCTGTTGTTTGGCATAGTAAATTGAACTAGAGTAGGCCCACTGAATCAACTGAGATTGGGTAGATTAATTTCTCCATACATACCATGCTTCAAATGTGCAAAGTCTAACAGTTACTTCGTTTAGTACAGAAAGTTGCTCTTAGAGTAGGCCTGTCTGAATCATTGGAACTTGTAGAGGAGTTGACTGAGTAAATCTACACTGGTTTTGTGCAGTTTACTATGAGAAGCCATTTTGTATGCTAAGGAAGACCGGTAGTGTCCATGGGTAGGATAAAACCCCATCAACCACATGGGAAGCACATGATAATCTTTATGGGCCTTTCTGCTCTGGATTTCAAAATTATTCTTAAATTCAATTTAATTTACCTTTGTGATCTTTTCTGTTCCTTCAGAATCTGGGCAGAGGGGAAAACAAAACAAAACATATACCTGTAGAACAATGTTCGGGCCTTGGGCATCATATCTAGAAGATAAGATGAAAATCCAAAATGACCTTGACAGATTAGAGTGCTGGGCCAAAGCTAACAGAATGGGTTTCAACAGGGGAAATGTAGGATGCTGCATCTATGTAAAAAGAATGAATTGCACAGATATAGGATGGGAGATACCTGGCTGGAAAATAGTACATGTGAAAGGGGTCTAGGAATCTTGGTGGACCACAAATTGAACATGAGTCAGCAGCATGATGTGGTGGCCAAGAAAGCCAATGCAATTCTTGATTGCATCAACAGAAGTATAATGTCTAGATCAAGGGAAGTGATAGTACCACTCTATTCTGCTCTGGTCAGACCCCACCTGGAGTACTGTGTCCAGTTCTGCCCACCTCAATTTAAAAGAGACGTTGACAACCTCGAGCGGATATGGAGGAGGGCGACCAGGATGGTTGAAGGGCTGGAAGAAATGTCTTACAAGGAACGGCTTAGGAAGCTGGAAATGTTTAGCCTTTCAGAAACAAGGCTGAGAGTGGATATGATAGGTATGTTTAAATATTTGAAAGGATGTCATATTGAAGAGGGAACAATTTATTTTCCATGGCTTCAAAGACTAGGACGTGGGGCAATGGTTTTAAACTACTGGAAAAGAGATTCCATTTGAACTTCATGATGGTTAGAGCTGTCCAGCAGTGGAATATGCTGCCACGGAGGGTGGTGGAGTTTCCTTATTTGGAGGTTTTTAAGCAGGGCTGGATGGCCATCTCTCAAGATTCCTACGATGGGGGTTCCTGCATGGCACGGGGTTGGACTGGATGGCCCTTGAGGTCTCTTCCAACTCTATGATTCTATGCTATTAAAATAATTGAAATCACCTTGTACTACCAACATTGAATTTGGATTTGTAACCATGGTAGGGAATATGTAGCCTGTATAGCAGAGAATTTCAAAAATCATTAAACATTTATAAAACAGACTAGAACAGACTAAATCAAGCAGTAGCACAATTAAAAATGGTTATTTTTAACAAACTGATCAGTGTAAAATGGCCTGCAAGAGGGACACACAACCCTCTCTGGTCTGGAAAAGCGAGGAGTAAAGGGATGTCTCCTCTCTGAGAAGGTATTATTACAGTTGGTACGCCACTGTTAAAAAGATCCTGTTATCCACCATAAGTTTAGTAATTGATACAAAATAAGCTTCTGTGAAATATCAGAAGGCTCAGACCTTGACAAGAGTTTCAAGTCACTGAGCTGAGACATGTGTACAATCAGTTTTTCTTGATATAATGTTAGCTGTTAAATAATATAGCAGCTGATAACAATTTCTATAGTTAATTCAAATAGGCAAGAAGAGCACTATGCAGGGCCAGCCGGAGTGGGATAACTGTTCTATGCAGCCGGTTCCATGTGTCAAATAACTAATGTTACTTATTTCATTGACCATTTTAGTTTTCGTTGGCAGGAAAACAACAGAATGAGGAGAAACACAAACATGATTTGGTGACACAATTTAATATATCAGATTGACATATCAAAGACCACCCACCCATGCCAAGTATACTTAGAATTATATTTTAAAAAAAGCTGTTTTTCATTTTGTAATGGTATTTCTTGGGGTTTTCACAGCATATGCATTTTTATTTATTTATTTATTTATTTATTTATTTATTTATTTATTTATTTATTTATTTATTTATATGCCACCCACTACCCCAAGATCTCTATGCCACACCTTTAGGGCAAGCACTATACTGGGAGGCTTATAGATAAAAACTGAAGACCCCACAAACCCTGACAGGACATGAGACAAGAATGGAGATACTGGTATAGATAAATATGGTTAAGAGTTTAAGAATATCAGCTTTTAATGTAAAAAGTCTAGGGAGTGTAATAAAAAGGGGAAATATATGTTTAAACAAAAGGATAAAGCAGATATAATATTTTTACAAGAGACTGATAAAAGTGTAAATGAACTAAAATTCATTTAGTCTGGCATCACTGAAAAGTTTTTTGGAAATTTAAGTTCAAGATAGCTTGCAATTGTTATCTCTAAAACTTGTGAATTTAAAGTGTGTGTGTACATATACACCCATTAGAGATCGGCACGAATTAAAAAAAGACGTTTCATTTGTCGTTTGTTGTTTGGGGGGTCTGTTTTGGTTCATTTCTGTTTTTCACAAATTTTGCAAAAAATAATTTTCATTTTCGTTCATTTTGTTACCGTTTTGTTACCATTAATTTCAATTTTTGGTGATTTTTTTTAGCATTTAAAGCAGTTCACTGTATTGCAGTAATGGAAACGAAACACACGACAAAATTTCCGGTGTTTCCGTTCGTTTTGTTTCATTTTGGAGACAAAATTCATTTGTTGTTTTGTTTCATAACAAAACGAAAAAACAAAAACGAAAACGATTTTTTTTTTCATTTCATGCCCATCTCTAACACCCATATATGATGTGGGTGTTATATTATGTTTCTTATTGTAAAGTCTGGCTTTTTGCCATTTGTAAGACACCCAGATTAGTGCATAAAAGCTAAAATAAAATAAAAATAATATGAATAATGACCATGCTTTACTGAATATGATTAACAAATGTTAAATGTTATTATGGAGAGGATAAATGATGGAAGATAGATACAGTACAAATATTTTTGAGGAAAAGCATATCATAGATAAAACAGAAAATGAATTGTGGGGAATATGGAAAATTATTATGGAGACGATAGGAGCAAGGGTATTACATGGCATAAAATGACAACGAAGAAGAGAGGATTTACTATTAGGGAATCATATAATCTAAAAAGCAAAGAAGAAAAACATGAAAATGGTTGAAGAAGAAATAAGAATGTTGCGGGGAATATATGTAATGGATAAAGATAAGTTCTATTAGAATTATTAGAAAGACAGAAAAAGAGAATATTGAAATGGAGAAAATTCTGAGACACTTAATTTAATAGAAAAGAAATTTATTTAATTTAGTAATAAAAATCAAGAATGTTTACTAGAACCATGCAAGTTAAAAAGTTAAGAGTTTAATTGGAGTACTTAAAGATGAAATGGGCAAAAGCTGTAATTTGATGAATAAGAGTGAAAGGTGAACACAGGAATAATTTTACTGGATATTTTCAAGGCATGGGATGGAAATAATACATGTTTTGGAGAGCAATTCAAAAGTATGATAGATCATATTCAGAGATCACCACAACAGTATTACCAAATGATCACAGAACAAACAGATATTCATAGACCATAATACCAGACAAGGACGTCTCCTTTTCCTGATGTTGTTTTCCTTAGTTATGGAGTGAATTGGTGAATGTTATTAGAGAGAATATTCATTAATCTATGGCATAGCTACTAAAGACAGAGTAAACTTGATTTGCTTATGATACTTTATTAATAATCAAAAATCCATTAATGTCCATAAAGAAGGTAAAATCATATATAAATGAATTTGGAGAGACAGTGCAATTACACATACTTTAGCATAAATTAGATATAAAGTAAAGGAAAAAAGGTAATTAGAAAAGATTGATATTAATATTTGTAATTATACAAGTATTTAGAGAAAAATGTTACAATGGATTTAGAAAAATTGAAAAGGGAATATTTCAAAAATGGAAGCAAGGGGGAAAAGTAAGGTGATATTAGGATAATTAGACTTGGTTTGGTTGAATAACAGTATGTTAAATTTTACCTAAAATAAATTTGTTATTTATGATATTTCCTTGAGTCTGATATTATGTGGTCAGACCTTGCAATGTAGCCCCTAGCTGCCTATGCTGTATCTCACATCAGTATTACAGCCACTTCATCTGATTTTGCCATTCCCTGAGTAGAACACTTTGTAGTTGTCTTACTGAAAAGAGCCACTTCCAATCCACTGTCGTTTACTATCACTAACCACTGTGATGTTAATACATTCCATTTCATGTTTTAATCTCCAGTGTACCTTAATGCATACTTCTAACATTCAGTTTTCTAAGTATATGTGTTGTTTGTGCAGCTTTGGATATTCCCTTCACTTCTGTGCAAATCAGCCGCTAGATGTCCTTTTGACTTTAATCTAGTTACATGATTGGCAACAGGTTTGCTCATACAGTATTTGCCCTTTGTTCTTCCCTAGTAGATGGCTGAGTGATAAAGTACACATTATTCAAGTCTATGATCCAATATTATGTCTTTAAATGATTTTTTAAAAACCTGTTCTACTGCAAAGAGAAAGAGGTTTTTTTGGGTGACATGACTTATATTCCTGCGTAGTGGCTGACATATATAATTTAATCACCAAATGATTATTATATCTGGTAGTTTCTATACCCCTTTTGAAGACATCTTGTTTCAAAGTCTGGCTAGAAACATTTTGTTCTATTCTCTTGTAAAATGTTACTATAATAGATTAATAATAAGATGGTATGTACTGTAACATACTTTTCTTTGATCTGCATGTGAGTATTAAGGCAACAAGGCTCTTGATCTTAGACTTTCTGTTCTGGGGAAATAAAAAGACTGTCTTCCTGATCAGGCTTTCAATTAGTAATGATTTCCCCAGTTCCACTCTCTTATTATTCTACTATTATCCTGCCCTTTCCTTGTGTCATTATGTCAGCTTACCTTTGGGCAAGAAAATAAAACTATAAAGAAATGTAGTGTATGCACACTAAGAAGAGCCAGCTAGAAGTGTAGAGGACCTGTGAATAGTCTTCCAGCAAGGTAGTTTGTGAAAGATGGTACAGGTACATTTACAGACAAACAAAGGCAAAATATCCTTTCTTCTCTTAAACCCTACACCACAATGCCCCTCTGCTGAGCTCTGGAAGTTAATTTTTGGATCACAACCTCAAAAATCTCTTAGTTGCCAGTTTGGGGGGGGGCAAAAAGTAACATTTCCCCTCTCTGTCCTTTTGTCAATTTTTACCCAAACCTTAAAGGCACTTAGCAAAGAGCGGGTTAGCAGCTTTAGTGTGTGTGTGTGTGTGTGTGTGATATGTCCATCACACCACTGTCCACTAGCACACATTATATGACATAAGAAGGTTTTACTCCATGTCACTCCATGAAAGAATGCTGTGTGACTCAGAACCCACTGACCATTCCCTTTTTTTCCTGCAGAAAACAACTCGTTTTTAATAGGTACTTGGATGTGGGGCTTGGACCTTGGTATCAAAGACTCAGATTTGTGACTTGGTACCAAAGGCTTGGACTGACACTTGGGACACAGACTCAGTAACTGTGATTACCTTTGGAAGTTCTTCATCATAGTATCCCCCCAGAATATGGATTTTTCCAGAAAAGAAAACAAAACCAGATGTTCCTCCTTTCCTAAGTCAACTGATCTCTGGTTCAGAAGTTCTATGCATTTGTTTCTTAATGGTAGACAAATTCTAACCTGAAAGTCAGCCAGTGTAGAGCAGTAAAATAAATCTAGTCCACCCTTCTCTTCTAGAAAGCTCACATTACTGCAGGTGAAATCTACTGGGGGGATGTACTTCAAAAATTCCATATTAATTTTACATAAGGTAGTAGGAAAATCTCAAGTACCTTTCCCAATAACCAAAGGTATTTCATTACACAAAATGCAGCACATCATACTTAAAGTGGCTTACACTTGTATTCAAACTCATTCAAAACTTTACTTGGGGAGGGGATTATTTCTATTTGAATACTTGTTAGTATTTTAACGGATGGCAACTCAATTGCCTATACTCAGCTGAAAATATTTAGAAAGTAAAGGTGTTGAAAAATGATAATATAATGATTTTTAAAGTAGGATATACTCTGTTCACAAGAATATGTGCCTTTTGGAAAATGCAGTTGAAAAGAAATTAAATTTTTGATTTGGATTCCACAGGTATGGCACTTCCCCTCCCTTTTATTTATTTGTCATGATACTAACCAATTTTTCAAAACAGTATATTTTAAAAAATAGAAAGTATTTAAAAATAACAACAGTAGAAGATTCTCATGTCATTGTACTGATGAACTGGCCTTCATTATGTTATTTTTTAGCAGCAGGTAAGAGTGGAACAGCAAAATAAATTTAAATGTTCTGTTAAATAATTATCTGCCACCATCTACATGCTCATCTGAATGCACCCAACCATTAAGAGTTTTTAATATCCAAAACACAAGAAGGATGCTGTTAAAGAAATGTGCCCCCAGCATGCTTATGGCTGACTTAGTGCCAGATTACATGAGCATTTGATCTGCTCTAGGGATGGGCTGGTTCATTTCTTCTGCCATTAACCAAAACTAACTAAGTGCTGGCATAAACCGGGAAGAGGCACGTGACATCACATTGCAAATATCCACTGGCTACTGGAGCACACCAAAGAGTTTCAGAAGAAGATTTGTCTGCCCTTTTTGAGTGTTCTGTGCAGTCAAATCAGAAATGACTTACAGCAATTCTAATAAGGCTTTCAAGGTAAGTTAGTTAAGGAATCATTTTACCAGTTCCACTCCACCAGTGAGTTTCTGTGGGTAACTGGGGAACTGAATCCAATTCTTTAGATTCCCTCTTGCCATTACAGCGCCCTAGACTACTGCAAAGCACTTGACTGTGTGGATCATAGGAGGCTATGGGTTACTCTGAAAGAAATGGGTATGCCTTGGCACTTGGTTGTCCTGATGCATAACTTGCAATGTAGACATGAAGTTACTAGTAGGACATAATATGAAAAGGCAGTTTCCTGTAGGCAAAAGAGCCAAACAAGAGTGCATTTTGTCCTCTTACCTATTCAATCTGTACACAGAAAACATCATATAGAAAGCAAGACTAGATTCAGACGAAGGAGGGATGAAAACTCGCAATTAAAATTTTGCGAATGACACCATCTTACAGGCAGCGAGTGGCAATGAGTAAGAATGACTTTTGATGAAAGTGCATAATGAAAGTGGCAAAACAGGACAAAGACGACAAATAGGACTACAGAAAAATGGCACATCTTTAACATCACAATGAAGAAATTGAAGTAGAATTTATCTGGGTTTTAATCATCAATCCAAATGGATAGTGCAGCCAAGAAAACAAAAAAAGACTGAGACTCATAAGGGCAGCAATGAAGGAACTAGAAAAGATAATCACGTGTAAAGATGTATCATTGGATACCAATACTAATGTTATTCCCACTCTTGTATTACTGATCTCAATGCATGGGTATGAATATTAGACAGTTATGAAAGCTAAAAAGAAAAAAAATGGTTGACACTTTCCTTATATTAAGATCATGATAGTTCACTATGATTTTCCTTTGAAAGTTCTATTTCCACACACATATATATTAGCTTCAAAGTTAATTGTTTTAGCAGAGGTTACCAGATGATATTTTATAGCAGAATTTCCCTAACCATTTCAGTATGCGAACCCTCATTTCCTTCATATTATTAGTGTCAGAATCATTTTAGTTTTTGATTCCCATCATAGAATCTAACAATGGTTGATTAAAACATTTAAAACAATGTTCAACCAAGGAAAATAACAATGTTTTGATCTATATCAGCAATTAAAGTGTAATTCTACACAAGTGTTCACAGTCTGAATTAAAGAATTACTGAGTGTTGTAATAAATCTTTATTGTCTTCTGCATGCCATCTTCATCTTATTTGTGCTTTAAATTTCTATAACTGTGTCTAGAGATGGGCAGGACCAGGAAAAATGACGTTTCGAGTTGTCGTGTGTCAGAGCCTGGCCCGTTTTGGCTCGTTTCCGTTTGTCGTGAAATTTCTCAAAAATTTGTCGTTTCATTTGTCATTTTTCGTCTGTCGTTAGTACTGGTTTGGGGGGGTAGTGGGGTCCTGGAGGCACCTCTCTGGGGTGGGTGCCTCCTCTGGCCCTCTACAAAGGGAAAGCGGTCTCCTGGAGGCACCTCTCTGGGGTGGGTGCCTCCTCTGGCCCACTATGAAGTGAAAGCAGGCTCCTGGAGGCACCTGTCTGGGGTGGGTGCCTCCTCTGGCCCGCTATGAAGGGAAAGTGGGCTCTTGGAGACACCTCTCTGGGGTGGGTGCCTCCTCTGGCCCGCTACAAAAGGGTACGCATAGCCAATTGGATATACATACCAAGTTGCAGTGGCAGGCAGAGGCACCTCTCTTTCTTTTGGGTGCCTCTACTGTGACTCACTAAAAAGGACAGCATACTGGCATACTGGTGTACGGTGCACTTGGGCTGGGGATGGGGAGGAACAAAGTGAGAGCGGACCCCTATGGGCGCCCTCTGGCTCACTAAGAAGGGAAGTATACTTGCATGTAGTGCAATGCGAGTACACAGATCTGGCTTAGGGTTAGGGTTAGCGCAAGGGCTAGGGTTAGGGTTACGGGTAAGGTTAGGGTGAGTTAGTGGGGTGCACCTCTGGGTACCTGTCTGACCCACTAAGAAGGACAGTGTACTGGCATATTGGTTAGGGTTAGGGTTCGGGTTCGGGTTCGGGCTAGGGTTAGTGGGCTTTTTATGCCCAACTGGCACATCCCAGAAGTGGCCATGCAATTGGTGGAATGGCTCCAAAAATTTGCATGATCCACTCCCATGGCCAGCCCATCATTGCGCAGGTGTAAAAAAATAAAAATAAAAATAAAATAAAATAAAATCAATGGAGATGTTTTGTTGCAAGAAAAACCCACTTCTGCTACTGTAAAATTCAGGCAGTTTTAAAATAGCTATTTTCACATGTTTCTGTGGTGCTTTGGTGTGTTTTTGGACCACAATTTCAAAATAAATATTGCGGTCACCCCATTTTGGATCCCTCCCCCGCCCGCACCGCATGGCATGGCGAGTTGGCGAGACGACGAGGATGCCCCCCACCAGAGCAGCCCAGGACAGGAGAGGGGGGGAGGCCGTGGACCCCCCCCCCCAGAAACTACCCCTCTGGTAGGTGCCCTCACTCAGGCAGACATATTTTTGGCCGGGAATCGGGGTTTTTATTTTTAAAACTTTTTTCTCTGCCGCTTGGCATCGCATGATCGCTGCAATGCCAGGAATGACAACAAAAATCAGACCCAATTTTTCTTTTTTCGGTTCGAGTTTGAGTTCTGGCAGAGTAATTGTCATTACCGTTTCCGTTGCGTAATGGAAACAAGGAACGGAAACGGAAACGAGAATTTCGCCAAGTCGTGCCCATGTCTAACTGTGCCTGTACATTGAACAACCAAGCTATATAGAAACGCCTTTTGAGTTTGAATATTTTGTACTTTTAATAATTTTATTAACCATTTTATTGTTACCCATCTATTTGTGAGGTAACTGTGAAATCTTCATTAAAAAATACATGTAACTGAGGATGCCAATACAACTAAATAATAATGGTGAAAACAGGGATGTAAGTTGACATCTCACTCACACAAATAATTTGATAAAAATTATTATTCTCTGCAAGTGTTTGTTAGGTGTGAGGACTTTTTTGTGTAAAAAAACCCCTCATGTTTCTGCACATCATTAGTGATTTTTGCACATGCCACTGTAATGCACAAGTACTGTTGCCTAAAAATTGCATTGGCATTGGTTTTATTTTTGCATGATCTCTCTCTTTTTGTCCTCTCCATTCTTCCCTCTCTCCCTTTTTTGCTCTTGGATTTACGGCAAGTCCAAAGGCAAGAGGTCATGAGTGTCAGAGCTGGTAATTGATGGACCTGGCCCCTTCCTGCCTTATGCCAGCACAGTCACACCATATTTTAATGACAAAAATGGTTGTTGTTGTTCCTGTTCAACCCTTCATCTTTATTTATTTATTTATTTATTTGATGCAGAGTGATGAATTTGAAATGGACTTGAAGCTTCTTCATTGAAGCAACAAGAAAACTTCAGCTTTCCAAAGTGTCCAAACTTAGCAACTTAAACATTACCAGACAGGAAAGTAATATGCTCTTTCCAAAACTGAGTGGAATGCAAAATAAACTGGACTTTTAGAGAAGTGCCAGTATTGATAAATTTGAATTTAAATAGACTCTCTCTCTCTCTCTCTCTCTCTCTCTCTCTCTCTCTCTCTCTCTCTCTCTCACACACACACACACACACACACACACACACACACACACACACACACACACACACACACACACACACACACCTGGAGAAATCCTCACTGCCATCAATGATACTCAAACTGAGACAAAACACATTGGAATACATATAGTCTCTGGCACAGGGTGGGACAAAACTCCAAAGAAGTAACACTTACAATTAAAATAATCAGGTTTTAATTTAATTCCGAGAGAAGTCCAGAGAGACATAATGAAGAACCAAGCCTTCTTGGCAGTTGCCCCCAGTTGTGGAAACCAACTGCTCCCAGAATTCTGTATGGACCTCTTTGTAGGAATATTTAAACACTTTTTAAAAACACGGCTCTTCAAACAAGCTTTCCTGGAGTTTTGTTGATTATTGGGATGCCTATAACACCATATACAGTACAATCTTGGTTTACGAGCATAATTTGTTCCAGAAACTTGCTTATATATCAAAACAGATTTCCTCATAAGAAATAATGGAAACTCATGTAAAATAATTACAGTACTGTAATATAATATAAAATGATAAAAAATACAAAACATAAAGAAAAATTAAACAAAACCTACCTGCGCTCATATTTGAAAACCTTTATAGTGGCTGGTGTGACAAGAGGAAGCAGTACTGCCTGCCAGCTCCCACCAACCGGCTGTCCTTCTTTCCTTTTTTCCCAGAGGGAGCAAGCTGTCAGGTGGCCTCATTGTCTTTCCTTCCTCTCTCCACCCTCTGGTTTTGAGGCTGCCTGAGATGGAAGGTTCCAGACAATCTCTCACAGTCCAGTAGGGGGAGACAGAGAGAACCACTACTGGCTTACTTGTGATCATGTGATTTGCTCCAGTGATTGTCTTGCATGACATTGCTTGTTGATCAAGGCAAAATTAAGAAGAAATGTTTGCTTGTCTTGCAAAACACTTGTACACCAAGGTACTTGTAAACCAAGATTTATTAATTTATTAATATGTATGTAATTTGTTCTTTGCTAACTTTTACACCACCCAGAGTAGTCTATATACGATAGACGGAGTAGTATATAAGTTTAATAAATAAAATTAATAATATATATTTTCAATTTGGACATGAGATGGGCAGGGCAGATGTAGTAACAAGCATAAGCTTCAGTCACATGAAAAAGAAAGCCCACCATCTTTGAATTCTATGGTTTCACGAATCAGGACATAATAAAGATCATGTGGTGCTTAGCAGGTCTGAAAATTACGTAAATACAACCTCAAATGAAAAACAACACAGGACATATTACACCATATCATGATTTATTTTGTTAAAATAAAGAGTGGTCCCTGTGTCCCTTCTCTAGATCCATTTCAGTGTGGCTTCAAGGGTCAGGGATAGCTTTGGTCACCTTGGTAAATGACCTATCTCAGGAATAGGACAGTAAGAGTATGCCCCTATTGGTTTAGCTCAGGGTCCTCACACTTTTTAAACAGGGCCAGTTCACCGTCCCTCAGACACTGTTGGGGATCGAACATTCCATTCATAGGCAAAGGACCCCAGTGTTTCCTCGCCTGAGCTTTGGGCCCCACAATCATCACCCCCACCTCCTGCCTGACCCACAGAGCCTTGTGTTGGAAATCAACTTGCCAGCTGAGGAAGCATTCTCCACATGGCCTTGTTCTGGAGAGAAGACATGGCAGTTTCCACAGGTGACTGCATGCACTGACAAACCCAGTGCTCCTCTCTGTTTTGTGCCATGAATGAAAAAGACTCCCAGCAGCGAGCCATCCATCCATACACCAGAGCTGCTCAACAATGCATCCGTGCTTCGTTTACCACGGGTTCTTCAAACAGGCGTGCATGAATGCACAGAGAACAGAAGAGCCCTGCAACTGTGCACTTTGGGGAGCTTTGTCATGTGCAAACCTGCCTCTCTGTTTCCCAAACTGAGAGCATGAAGACAGCTCCACCAGGGGACCCAGCTGGTCTGGGACTCCCGACGCACCCCTCCTCGACCCTCCAGGCCTGAGCTCCTGCCCAGGGCCAGGTCTCAGGCATGAATGGAGAGGCCCCGGCCGGAGCAGCACCCCCACACCCCCAAGCCCTCCATGGAACTCCCACCACTGGGCAGCCACTGCCACATGAATGGGGAGGGTGGACTCGGCCTCTGCTGCCATGTGCCACCACAGAAGCAGCCCTGACCAACCCACAGAGGGACAGGCAGCCATCACGCAGCCTGAAAGGGCCCAGGAGCAGTGCATGGTAGGGAGGACAGATGGTATCAGGTGGGTGGGTGGGGCTCAGGGACATCCCCACTCCTGTTACACACATGTGCCACCTGGCAGGGACTGGGGAAGGGGGTGCGACTCAGGCGGCAGCATCCATAATTGAGGGGCAGCTTCCCAGGCAGCAGGCCCAGGAGATGACCCACAGCCAGAACTACCCACCATTCACTGCCTGGCTGCCACACACTCTGCACATGCCCAGGGATGCCCCTTACCATCTTGAGTCTTGCTGCACAGCAAGTTTTTGGCTCAAGTGTGGGGGGTCTGCAATGGCCGGTGGGCCAGATGTAGGATCCCTGCTGGCCGGATCAGGCCCACAGGCCATAGTTGAGGACCCCTGGTTTAGCTGGACTTCTCAGTGTTTTTTGACCAACCATGGTATCCTTCTCAGCTTTCTCTCTGAGGTGGGACTTTGAGGCACTTTTCTGTACTGGCTGCAGCCCTTCCTGGAAGGGAGAGATCAGGAAGGGGTGCTGCAGAGAGGTTGTTCAATGTCCTTGCTATTAGCCTGTCATGTCGATTAGGATTCTATGACACCATTGGAAGAGTTTGCCCAGAATTGTGGGGTAGTCAATGCCACTCCATCTAAATTTGAAGAAGCTGTTTTGATTCTGAATCTGTGCCTGGATATAGAAGAATAAACTGAAGCTTAACCCAGACAAAGTGCTCCTGGTCAGTTGCAAAACAGATTAGGGAATGGGATTCAGCCAATGCTGGATGAAGTCACAGTCCCCTGAATACATGTGTTTGTAGCATAAGAATGATCTGGATTAATCTCAGTGCTTGGTATTGACCAAAATTGCATTTGCAGAGTTAAAGCTATTGTGTGCTAGTTACACCCATTTGTTGAAATATCTGATTTGGCTATGGTGACTAGAGATGGACATGAAATGGAAATATAGAAAGGTAGTTTCTTAATAGTTTCATTTTGTTTTGTTACTAATGAATTTTTAAAGTAGTTTCATAATGAAACGAAATGAAATGAAACAAAACACTTTGCTCCCCTGAGTCTTAGGGGCACCACAATTGCAGGGGAGCTTCTTTGGACTCTTCCCTGTAGGCCACACAAATTTGGAGAGGTTTGGGTCCCAGGGGACTGAGTTACTCCAAAGACCTCCTATGCAAAAATCATTTCTAATTGAGTTGGAAGCTGCTAATTGCTCACTCATGGGGGGTGAGGCCATTATCGGCTTAGTTCTGAACTTCCAACTCAGTTAGAATGATATTTTTCCTAGGGGGACCCCCCTTTGGAGTTTAATAACTCAGCCCCCTGGAATCCAAACCTCTCCAAATTTGGGGGACTTAAGGTAAGAGTCCAAAGAAGCTCCCCTGAAATTTTGGTTCCTCCAGGATTAATCTTTTTTTCCTAGAGAGTAAAGTGGTGTTTCATTTCATTTTATAATGAAACAAATTGTACCATTTTGTTTTGTAACAAAATGATTCATTATATAACAAAACAACAAAACAGCATTTTGTTTCTTGTTTTGTACCCATCTCTAATGGTGACATGTACAGTACTTCAATTACATCTTGTTTGGATTACAGTAACAGAGTCTACATGAGGCTGCCTTTGAAACTCCAGTGGGTCCAAAATGCTGGTTCCAAATTACTAATCAGAATTAGTTACAGGCAATATAGTCCTCCCCAGTTGCAATAGCCACACTGTTCCTGGTTTCAATTCAAAATGCTGTTTTCATTTATAAAACCCTAAAACTACTTGAGTTCATGCTATGTGAAAGACCTAATCTCCCTGTAGGAGACTCCCTGGAACTTAAGATCACCAGGGAAGGCCTTTTGTCAGTCATCATACCCTGAGAGCTGAATCTTATGAAGGCATTCTCTGTTGCTGCTCCCAAGTTGTTGAACTCTCCCCTAGGTGAAGCCAGATTGACCCCTCTCTCCCAGTCAGGCAAAACCCTTTCTCCTGAGAGAGGCTATCACCCCCATAACTGGCTAATCATTAGGAGTCTCCCTGGCCATTTGAGCTTCCCGGGAGGTGGACTGGGTGATGCATAAGTGCACCTTGGTGGAGGCACAATAACCCCCCTTGGCAGTGGCAACAGCAGCCATGGTGGCAGGTAGCAAAACTCACCTTCTTTCCCTCAATCCCCCCTGCCTTCTTGCTTGCCTGCCTGCCTGCCTGACTTGTTAGCTAGCTAGCAGCCCTACTTCTTGCCTCCCTTTCCTCTCCCTTCCCCTCTCAGTGGCGCCTCTCGCAATAACAGGGAGTCCTGGCACTCTGCCCATCTCAGGCTGTTGACTCTGCTTCGGTCTTGCCCCTTTGTCCCCCAGTGGCAGCCTGGCTCTCGCTCACCCGCTTGATCTCATCTACCTGCTCTCTCCCACCCAGACACGAACCCCACCTGCACTTGCATCTTTCATTTGTTCCCAGAGGGAGAGAGCAGAGATGGAGGGCAATTTTAACCTAATTCCAAAACTAATTCTGGTTTGCGTTCCTTGAATTTCCAATGAATTTGATGATTCAGAGTTCTCCATTTTCATCCTTTTATGATGCCAATGGGTGCACTAGCCATTGCTGTTGCTTCCCTAAAAGTAAGCTTCTGAAAATTCTGACTTTCCTCTGCATAGACATGTATAAGATAGGTGCATGAAAAAACAGCAGCAAAGTCATTCTTTGTGATACTTCTAGTACCAATACTGAATGAACTGAGCATGTTAAATATTATGTGGCTATAGCAGGTAAAATGATTATTCACTTTTGTATGATGCAATGTGCCATGAGGCCTGTGAAATTTGAAATGAAAAAAAATTGTCCAACTTAGGCATCAAAAAGGTTTAGAAAAACAGTTCTCTTGTTCAGGGTTCTGAATTTTTTTTCCCTCCATTTAGAGGAACATCAGAGACTTAGTGGGAGGGCATCTTCCTGCAGCCACATCACCTTTCAGCAGCATACACTTTAACAAAACAAACCAATTAAGGAGTCTCACACAGCTTAATTGGGATTCCAACCATTCCCTGTCAGGAATCTCTAAACATATTCAAACAAACTTCAGTGGGAAGTTTGTTTGACATACATTTCCTGCCACCCACCCCACCTCACCTTTTAATTATTCTCTTGGGAAAAGTGGAACCCAGAGACACATCCAGGAGTAACAAATAAACACCACCACCCCACACAGAGAAAAAAACATGGTCACTAGTTATGGACAGAATACTTCATTAACTTTGGGCTACAAACGAGGGGGGGAGGGGAGATATTTGAGTCTGGAGTGGCAAAGCACTTGCCTTGCTTAATCCTAAAATACTAAATTATTTTTAATGTCAGAGTTCTTTCTTTCTTTCTTTCTTTCTTTCTTTCTTTCTTTCTTTCTTTCTTTCTTTCTTTCTTTCTTTCTTTCTTTCTTTCTTTCATGGAGCCACAAACTGTTTCATAAGTGAGCAACTTTGAAAGCACAGTACTTCTTGAAGTAGGAAAGTCAATTGGTAATGAATATGAGAAGCCATGGAGAAGGAGGTACAGGGACAAGGGGAGGAAAGGAAAAGGGATAATAGAAGCAGAGAAGAATGGTGGAGTCTGAAATGAAGGTGTGATCAGAATTTTGATGAGGAGTCACAGACAAGATGAAATATCCCTCTCACTTTCTCTTTTCCCATCTCCTTCTCTTTCATTTTCAATTGGTAAACTATGTCCTGTTGAGAAACACTTATTCTTATTTTGCAGCTCAACCCATGAAAAACATGCATTTTATTATCAGGACTGGCAACATGGCATGACAACATGGCATGGCATGGCAAAGCGGAGAGCCACATAGCTTTTGCTACTTCCACCATTACATATATCTGTTACCTAAATTTGAAGACATCTGTGGGCTATTTTATATGTACTCCATGATGCTGGCAAACCTTTCTTTCACTAAAATAACTAGTACAGTAACCACTGCTTATTGCAGAGGTTAGGGACCCACCCAACCAGCAATCATTGAAAATCTGTGATATGCTGATGCAGGTCAGAGGGGCACAATTTTAAACATCGCATGCCGCTCACCAGCACCCCTGGGGAGTACAGGGGAGTGGTGGGCGATCTTTAAAAAGGGCTCTCGGTGGTGGAACTCATTCCACAGCTGAAAGCCCTTTTGGAATCGTGCACCGCCCACCCTCACCCCCAGGGATATGTAGGCGGAGCCCAGCACTCATCTGAAAGCCCTTTTGGCAAGGGACCCCAGGGGTGTGTGTGGGCGAGTGGCAGGTGATCTTTAAAAAGGCCTCTCAGCCACGCAGCCAAGTGCTCAGCTGTGGGCTGAAAGCCCTTTTGGCATCGCGCACTGCTTGCCAGCAGCCCGAGGGGGTGGGGAGAAGCGGTGTGCGATACCTGCAGGGGCAAACCCTGGGCTCCAGTTGATTGGCGCTGGGGTGGGGGAGAAAACCCTTTGTTACCCCAACCCAGCACCAATCAGCTGGAGCCCAGGGCTTGGGGAAAGGGGGAGGGTTTAAAAGCCCCTGAACCTTCCCTCCTCTCTTAAGTCCTTTTTGGGTACTGCGGTCACACGATATAGTGGGACCACAGTATGTGAACCACAAAAGGGCAGGGGACCACTGTATCCTATTGGCTTTTGCATTATGTTTGTTTGACTTATTCTTCTGAATTGTGGATAATTAGCTAGGTTTGAGGTGGGGTCTGTTTTGATCCACACCTGGTACCATACCTGATTGTGCAACACAGATCCTCTCCTGCATCTTTGCAATTAGCCACAATTAGCCACCACATATTCAATAAACATCAACAAAAGACAGCTAGGATCTTGGCCAAGGTATTCAAAATCTAATTCTCACAATATGTGTGTGTGAATATTCTCAGTCATCCAGGTGAGTTTATCTGGAAGTTAAGTCATGGCAGCTGGACTTCTTTTCCTGAGAGACTGAAATATTTTTCTGCTCATCTAAACAACTTCGTCAGTCTAAGGAAAGCTAGTTGCAAGTCCTCCATTTTATAGTTCACTTTGACCTCATGTCACCCTGGTCTGAGATAGGCTCATAAGATGAACAATGGCCTGAGTAGGCTTGTTAGGAGAACAATAGCCAACTCATTAGGCTATGCAGTGAAGAGTGTGCAGACCTCTCCATTGGAGAAACTAAACAGCCATTAAACAGGAGGATGGCCCAACATAGGAGGAGTAACAGCTCAGGACCAGAATCAGCACTTGAAGGGAAAAGGGCACTCATTCAAAGATGAGGATGTACACATATTAGACAGAGAAGAGAGGTGGTGTGTGAGAGAGGTCAGGGAAGCCATTCATGTGAGTATTGAAAACCCCTCTCTCAACAGAGGTGCGGGGCTCAGGTATAATCTATATGCTACTTATCAGGCAGTGATTTCAACAATCAGCAGACAAATCAAAATACTTCACTCTTCCACTACCAGGCCATAGCTAATGACCCATACTTTATGGGTTTCAGCACCTCAGGCCATTTCCCACCTAATGGCCTATGGAGGCTATTGTCCACCTAACGAGCCCACTCAGGCCATTGTTCATCTTATGAGCCTATTTCAGACCAGGGTGACATGAGGTCAAAGTGAACTATAAAATGGAAGACTCCCAACTAGCTCTCCTCAGACTGACGAAGCTGTTTGGATGACCAGAGCAACGTTTCAATCTCTCAAGAAAAGAAATCCATTTGACATGACTCAACTTCCAGATAATTCTGACAACAATTCATCATGGACTGTTTAAAATCATATTCTAGAAAAGGAGGAGAGGAACACCTATTTTTAAAAATATTTACTTTGTTTGGAGTTTTAGTCATCTTTCATTCTATGCTGTTACAGTGTTTTTAGAAAATGTTGTCTAGATAGCAGATGCTTCTTAGCTGAAGAAATGCAAGAAGACTTTTTATGGGAAGAGAAGTTGTCCCAAGTTCCTGATTGTACCCTCCCTACCACATAGGTGGAGGCCTATTGTTCTAACCTGGACCAACAGTTTAGGTCTCTGGCTGCAGAGACAGAGGTTGGGAGCTGGATTCCCCATTTTGCCTCTTTCACCGGGGATGGATCTGCAGGGTCCTTTCAAGCTCTGGAATTCTCAGATTGCTTTTTGGCTGGGGTGATGCAGAGTTCACCAATGTCCATACACTCATATGGCTCAATTTGTTTTGAAATAGATTGAACAAAGAAGAGGCTAGGAAGCCATGGCACTGTTATCATAACACCTGGAATGGAAAAGCCTTTGATGAAAATTCTGCTTTCCATTATGAAATAATTGGAGTAACACTGGTCCTATACATGCGGTTCTTCTTATGGAATAGCTGTTGCGAGTAAATTGTGGGCTTAAATCTGTGTAACTGTGACAGCCCCCACTGAGACAGGTGGAACAATTTCATTCAAAGTAATGCAGGAAATTGCACTACATAACCCAGTCGTGTGGATCTTCATCAAGAAGTAAGATCCGCTCAGTCCATGGGGATGTCTAATTCCAAAATAAGTATGGCTTGCCTTACAGTGAAATTCTATACAAGCTTGGTACAGTATTCAGAAGGACTGTATTAACTTGAACTTGCTTCTCAGTAAAAAAAAATATAGTCAAGTGAAACCATTTCCAAATATAGCATTTCTTCTACTCCCTTTCTCTCACTTGTTGGTTGAAGAAGTATGGGGTTGCTAGATTTGGCACTCAAGCCTCTCTTTAAAACCCATTTCATTTATCTTTAAGATAAAAACAAAATCAAGAAATCCACTTCCCCCATGGATATCAGTTGCCAATGGGATGGGATGAAGTCAAAGTGAAATTAAAAATAAATAATGCTTTCAGAAGAAATGAGAAAGATCACTGTAGGAAGCAAGATGACAAGAAAAACTTATTGATGGCAGGAAAAATGTCAATATCAGTGCAAAAACCCAGGTCATTGTTGAGGACATTCTGTCTGGAAGAGTCTTTAGTTACTTGTATGTATGTATGTATGTATGTATGTATGTATGTATGTATGTATGTATGTATGTATGTATGTATGTATGTATGTATGTATGAATGAATGAATGAATGAATGAATGAATGAATGAATAAGAAATAATATTTATATACAAGCTAAGATGTTAATATTTATTTCACTAGTAGTATTGCCCAACTGTACTATTTTTCTCTTTAAAACTAAAAAGAGTTAATCTGCTAGAAGAAGAAGAAGAAGAAGAAGAAGAAGAAGAAGAAGAAGAAGAAGAACAACAACAACAACAACAACAACAACAACAACAACAAGAGTTGGACTTATTTATTTTTATTTATTTATTTATTTTTACAACTTATATGCCGCCCACTACCCAAAGGTCTCTGGGCGGCTTACAATCAAGGAATTAAAACAGTTAAAAACATCAAACAACAATAAATAATTAAAACAACAATAAAAACCTTATACTAAAACATCACACTAAAATTGCCATCAGAAGACCCACAATCTAAATTGTATCAATTAAAAAACTTCTGGAACAGGAAGGTTTTTACCTGGCGCGCCAAATGTCATCAGTGTTGGCAGGCGGATCTCACTTGGGAGGGCATTCCATAGCTTGGGGGCAGCTGCCGAAAAGGCCCTGTTCCTACAAGCCATCCCTTTCACCTCCTTGAGGGATGGCTCTTTCAGGAGGCCCCCCTGGCTTGATCTTAATTGCCGGGTAGGTTCATATGGACTTGATGGCCTTATAGACCCCTTCCAACCTCACTATTATATGATTCAATAAAAATAATTTTTATTGCACTCTACACCAGAGCACATTGCAGTGATCAGACATAGACTATACCAGGCCTGCCCAACAGGTAGACCGTGGGCTACCAATAGCCCACAAAAGGTTCAAAAGTAGCCCTCCGGGCATCAATTAAAAAAGTGAGGGGATAAGTTCTCCACCCCTCCCTCCCCCATCCCAAGGACCACCACTGCCCCAGCAAAGTTCTGGGTCAGTCCCCTGTTCCCCCCACTGGCCAGATGATGGGTGTGCCACTGGCTTGTGACCAGCTGAGTCCCTGGTGCAGAGTGGAGGGAGGAGAGAGGAGGAGAGGGGCGAGAGGTGGGGTTGCAGGTGTGCCCATCTCCTTTTTGCAGTGACATCTCCCTTTTCTCCCTGGACAATTCCATCCATAACGGATTAATTGATTTTCAATGCATTCCTATGGGAAACTGCTGCTCTAATTACAATTCTTTTGCTTATGACCATGTGCTCAGAAGGAATGGATAAAATTCGTAAGTAGAGGTTTTACTGTAGTAGGCCGCAGGCACTTTGTGCTGGAAAAAGTAGACCTCAGCCTGTTCAAAGTTGGACAGCCCTGGACTATACAAACATCCTTGTTGCTCTCCTCTATAACTATAACATTAATATACTACTAAAATATACAACACCAATATGTGTCGTCAATCCAAATCACCACTAGAAAACAATCATGCAGGTAAAATAAAACAAAATAATAATAAGTTGGTGAATAAAGCACATTTTAAACTACATTTCACTTTTATTTCATAGCTATTTTACTATTGTTTACATATTGGTCCCATGAAACCACTTAGTCTTTTGGAGGTATGAGATTTGGAGATGGAAGTAGAGTGTTAAATTCTGACTGATCCAAGAATTAGAAAAAGCTTTCTAGGGCTCAGCTGCATTTTAACGTTTTACTTTATATACTGTTTCCCAAACTGTGTTTGAAAGCAGTTTGGATAAATAGAATTAATCCAAAATTGTATGAATCTTGGCTTCTAATATTCTATATCTTAAGACCCATTAGGAATATATAAGTGTGACTGGAGTTATATAATTGAAGACTGCAGGTGGTTAAACGGTTTAGATAATTAATCCATTAGTTGAACTAATTGGAAAATGCAGATTCAGGTAAATAACATCATTTCATTACCAAGCTACAGGTTTGACACGAAATTTGGCAAACACAGACAAGCATGCAAACAAAATCTGACCATGACCAACAAGCCCTTAAACCTTTCAATGTACAATAGATGATTCCTACAAGAAATATGTTGCTTCATCAGGGGATGGACACCCAGCCATTCTGGGCATGGGACCCTGTCTAGCCACTGTTTTCTGATTCAGTGGAATGTCTATCTCTCAACGCATTACAGCACTTGAAGAGTGCATAGTTTGGATGAAGGCACTTGAACTGTCCACTGCACATGTTGCTAGTCTCATAAGAGAACAAGTAACAGGGCTTTAATAGACTAAAAGCTAACAGGGACCATTACCCTCTTCTGAATGCATCTATTTCATCTGCTTTTAGAAGCTGAACAGACTCAGGCCTAGATAGAACATGGATGAGGAACCACCAGGTAATATCAGGTATCAGCTAAAGACTAACGAGCACAGTGATGGGACACAGATCAACAAGCACCACCAGCACCACAACAGCGGATTTGTAGATGCATTAAACTAGACACAGTTGAAAACAGAATGCAGGATTAGGTGGATATTAATGTGCTTGATCACTCATTACTTATATTTTCAGCTGTCATGACATGAATTGTAAGATGTTCAGGAAATGAGAGATGGTAAACTGATTTTCTATAATATGAGTAAGTTAATCATCAATTTCAGGCATATAGTTAAGGAGGCATTGCTGTGCCCCCCCTCTCTTGCTGGTGCTTACTATTTTTTATTATTTTTGGTGGGTGGTGTTTGGCTTATTTCCCTGGCCATTTGGCTAGTATTTTATCATGTCTTGTATTTTATGATGTTTGTTTGATTGTGTTATGTTGGGTTTGTAGTTGGGTAGTCGCTTGGCGACGTGCTGTACACCACCCAGAGTTCCCTATGGGAAAATCAGGCAGTTAATAAGTACAAAAATAAATAAATAAATAAATAAATAAATAAATAAATAAATAAATAAATAAATAAAATCTACTTAAGTGGCAGCATCCATCACTGGGTTCAGTGAAATGTACTTTTCTGTAAACACTGCAGGGGGTTGCACTATAAATTCCAGGCAACATGGTCACTCTATACATTTTCTGCCTAGTAATGATGTGAATCAGACATCCTTTCAACTTCAGGGAGAAACAGAGGGCAAAAAAATCCCTCTTTTCTCCTCACAATGAGATTTCTTTGTGAAATTTTCTTTCTTGCAGTATTTGTTATATGTTTTGTGGTGATTTCCCCCTCCCTTTGAAAAGAACTAATTTCTGGAGAAGTATTGTAATTTCTGTAACAAATGACATCTTTGCTGTCCAAGATTTGCAGCAAAGGATACTGAACTTTGCAGAATTTGGTCATTTCTTGCACAAAAGCAGAGGTTAAAATGGAAAAAACTAAACCATGATCTCCTTTTCATAAGAAGCAGATAACTCTCACAGGTGCATTTTTCAAATGTTCATCCCATTCCTACTGTTTAGTGCTAAAAAATTGAGAACAAATAAACTTTATAATAAGGGCACCTTTATAAGGTTGTTGCTGGGACTCCGATTCATGTATCCCCTCAGCTTCATGAAGGTTTTAAGTGCAAGTTCACCTCTGTAGTGCCTCAAGGTAGGAAACATTTCAGTTTTAGCATGGATGAAAGGAACAGTTTCAGACCACACTGTGCCATCTACAAAGTCAGAAATTAGAATTTACAAGTCAGACATTCAGATAAAGAAGCCAGCCTTCAAGATGAATTACTTTGAAACTCACATGCAACATCTGTTTCTCCCACTTTCACAAAGACAGCGCTTCCTTTGAAGACAACAGGAATCTCCCCTGGATGAGGAAGAGAAAGTCCAAATGTCATGCCCTTTAATACAGCAAACAGATTTCACACCCTCCTGTCTCCAGAAACATATTCAGAGTACTTAGAAACCATTTAAGACACATTTTGCAGAACAATTGATCTTGCAAGAGAACACCCTTATAATTTTGAAAACTCAGTGGTGTTTCTTGTGTCGTTACTGTTGTGACTGGCTCTTCATGACTCCATGTCCATGGAGATTTCTTGGCAGGAATACTGGAGTGGTTTGCCAGTTCCTACTCCAGGCGCCCATCCAAGTATTAACCAGGGCTGGCCCTTGTTTAGCTTCCAAATCCAGGCAAGATTGGATGTGCTTAGGGCATCTAGGCAGTTTAAACTCAGAGAAGGCTGTAAACCTGAAAGTCGATCTTTGGTCAAGTGCTAGCTTGTCTTGAATTGAAATAATATTAAGTGTGCCAGCATTGTTACCATGATCACTGGAAGAATAAATAATGTGGCTCAATTCATAATGATTCAGAATAAGAAAAAGGGAATTTGGGAGAGTGGGGGAAGCCATTTGTAACTGCTCTAGTTATTCGGTGTTCTAAAAGCAAAGTGCACATTAATAGCTCTGTTAGCATAATATCTATTGTTTCCTTTTAAATGCCCTCCGTGCTGATGATTCTGCCTACTCCATTATAAAGAGCCATTCACTTGCGTATGCTTCTCATTTTTTAGAACTCTATACCAGCTCAGTTAGTGATGTGACCCATAAAATATATGCAAATAAATATGCAAAGCTTCAGAGGATCATTCTGTTGCTCCACTCAATGGTTAAGTGGAAGAAGAATACTTAGGTGTTTCAGACATTTCTTTTAGACCACAAGTCACGGCATTATCCAACGAAGCACCAAAGTAACTGGCTGATCCTTCTTGCTTGAAAGCAAATGGGGTGCTAATGATTTTTTTCATATGTTAGCCACCTTTATGACACATCCACATACAGGAAGCCAAAAACATGGAACTTGAGCAGAAAACTGGTTAAATGTTCCCATTTCTTTGATAGGTCCCCAAGTTATGCCAACAGTGTACTTGGTATTTGGGGTGGGGGTGGGTTTTGCTTTACCATTATTTATTTATTTATTTATTTATTTATACTTCTTAACCACCTAATTTTTCCTCAGGAACTCTGGGCAGTTTTAAAAAGCTACCAATTGCTTTGCAGCTACCTTAGGGCCCTTACGAATGCTCAATGTGTTTACTCGTTGAACCCCCATCATCAAAATGAAGAAACATTGAGTGCAATTGAGTTTACACCCAGGCATTTATATAAAAGACCACAAGCTGTGGAAATGATTATTTATGAAATCATTTTCCTCTCTCTGTGTTTTAGACAATCATGTTCTATAGTAAAGTTTTTAAGGAGAACATCATCTCCTTCCCAGTTTACATAATACAAGTGAAAAATTTGTCTTTATTAATTATTTTATTTATTGGATTTATATACCACCCATATTTATTATTTTATTTATTGAATATTATATACTGCCCAACTTGCAGCATTGCCACTCTGGGTGGTTTACAGTAAATCAACATTAAATAGTCATATACAATACACAATAACATACAATAAAATAAAATAACACAACATAATAATACATACTAAAACATAATTAAATCAGTAACAGCAATCATAAAATGCAAAGATCAGCAATAAGCTAATAACAGACAGGACAGATAGCAAGGAGAACAGATCAGCAGATAATAGTAACCAGGGAAAGCTGTTCTAAACAACCAGGTCTTTAGGCGTTTTTTGAAGACTCACAGCGTGAGAGCCTAGCAGATCTCGGAGGGAAACTGATTCCAGAGCTGAGGTGCCACCACTAAGAAAGCACAATTCCTCAATCTTTTAGTACCTGTTAATATCTGGCCACAGTCGGGCCAGCTGGAGCCTCCATATTAAATTCCAAGGCAGCCCCATGTAGAGAGCACTACAATAGTTTAATCTTGAGACTTCCAGTGCATGGACCAACATAATGAGAGCGCTGGGGTCCAGGAAGGTGTGCAGCTGTGTGACGCACCAGAGATTGTAATGTGCCTGTCTCTATCCATGTGTACCTGTCTCTGTTTGTATATCTCTGTTTACTCTGCTAGGCATGATTATGAACTGAAAGGATTATCACTGGATGTAATAATCTTGACAAAAAAATATGAGAGTAGTTCCCCACATCTCCCTTCATGATGGCATCATAAGTGAATGCAGAACTAAGTCCTTTGATGCGTTGGCACAGTTGAGCTGCCAAGATCCATCATTTGAAGCACTTGGGTAACAGAGAGGCTGGACCCTTCTCTGTGGGACCTTAAGAGGGGTCAATATGACCCTTTGACCTGTAATCAAAGCCCTTCATGGGTTATCCTACCTGTGGGTGGTTATCCCTGACCACCCGGGGCCTTTTCCAAACTGGTACATCATGGGCGGGTGGACAATTGAGCCTCTCCCAACACAGAGTCTGTCAGAGCCACCTTTGTCTAGGATTAGTACTTATTTGGAGGAATGGTACCCATTTCCCACCACATTCAGGATGCCCGCAGATGGGGCAGGCAAGGGGCGCTTCAAAATGTGTTCTGGATGCAGGAAGTTATCTGCCTTGCAATCAGGTGGTGAAGGCAACTTCTCCCACTGTATCACACTAAATATATGAGATAAAGAAAGAAAGAGTGATTTTTCTCATTTTTGTTATTCTGCTTGGGGATATTCCTACTGGGCTACCATGATGAACTCCTGCACATTATAATTTATATCTGTCCTTGTAGTAACAGTTTACCATGATGAATAGTTCCCATAAGAGGATTCCTGAGCTTGCATTTTTGTTTGCCTTCTGAAGGCTGTACCTTTAATGTCTAAAACCCTTCTAGTCTTATCCATATGTAGTAGTGGGCCTTTCTCATTTGAATATTTTGTGAAGACTTAGAGCAGATTCATACATCTGCTTCTAGCATAATATCAACAATAATTCTCAGCACCTCTGACCTTTATAAGCATTGTTGTGAGCCATGTATTAAACACAGAAATATTTGAGAGGTTTATGTATTCTGTACTGGCTGAGAATCTTCCAGGAGCTTGGGCTTTTACCAAGAATGCAGAGCTGATTAGAAAAGTACATTTTTAAAAAAATAAATAAATTCCAGAGTCTCCAGGGAAACAGGGACTGCAGATGTCTACATCTGTAGTCACTTCGATGCACAGTCACTATGAAGACACATTTCAAAACACTGAGGTTTAAGAAACCCTCATTGGGGGGACAGTTTGCAAATGAGGTTTTGTGCATGTGATTAAAAACTCCTGTTAATTAAATTTCTCTCTAGATCTGGAGCATAGGGACTTGGTACATCTCAGCAGCGGACAGATAACTATGATTGATGGTAATCAGATCCATTGTAGTCCTCTACGATGCATAATGTATTCAAGTCCAAGAGCTCAAAGTGACAACTTTACTGTTTGCCCTTGTTGAGCTATTTCAGGGCCTTTTCACACGACCCCTAAGATCCGCTGGTCCCTTAAATTCGGACCAGAGATCTTGAGGGTTCGTTTCTGTTCCTCCGTCCCCACCCCTCAGCACTTCCTGCTCCTGTCGGTGTGAGGGGGGAGGGGAAAAAAGGACAAAAGAAGCCTTTACTAACCTGCCGGTGCCGGTCGAACTTGCCACGAGCGCTCCGTTACTTCCTGGTTCCGTCTCAAGGAGCTCTTAAAGAGGCGGGAGGCAAAAAAACAACAGACAAGCCAGGAGAGCCCGGCACTAAAGTGGCGCTAAAGTGGGTGGGGTCGCACTTAATTGTCTCCAAACTCCGGAGCTGGTGGGAAAACATTTCTAAGCTCCGGAGCTGGGAGCCATTTGCAGCGCAGCTTAGGGGTCGTGTATAAACGCCTTCAGACTCTTCCAGTAGCAGTTTATTTCCTCGCTTTTATCAGCACATTTAATCCCCCACCCCCAATGTATTTAAGTAACATTAGAATACTTATCTGTAGATGCATACTATAATGTCAGTCCAAAAAGAAACATGAGCACCCAGGTACTCCAGGGATTTTTCATGCTTGATGATGTCAGTCATATTTATTTATTTATTTATTTATTTATTTATTTATTTATTTATTTATTTATTTATTTACCACTCAGAGGTACTCTGGGCAATAAACAAGGGAAATAATACAAATAATACCAATTTCAGCTCAAACAATGGTTGTTTGTGGATTCTATCAGTTAGAGATGTCAAGGATCAGGCTGGAAGAACCTGTTCATTAGGCCAACACTTTTCATCATCATTGAAGCAGGTGACAGAGCCTTTCCACCAGTACATGAACACTGTTGAAATCCACAGAACTAGAGAAAGGTCCCATTTCTACATTCCCTTCTGGGTTATCGGTCACCATCCTGCAGCATTCATTTTGCATAAGGCTGAAGCTGTTATGCAATTTGCATCAAAGGTTTACTGCTGTCATTTTTATTTTTAAATCCAGAAATTTTTTGTGGTCATCCAGAATTTTTTTGTCTTGTTTTCTTTTATTTTTCTTTTGAACTGCAATTCCAGTTATCCTTCACAACTGTCTATACTGTTTAGGACTGAAGGGCTAGCAAGCCGGAAAGAGCTGAAGGGCTGTAGTTGCACACCCTTCAGCTAGTTGCAGTTTTCTATAGGTACCTGGCCCTTATTTAAGGAAGGAAATCAGGAACATGGAGAAGCTTTAATCAGGAAAATACTATTCAGAAAATGTTAAATTTACCTATAATTGTTTTTTCCTTGTTAAGCAATTAAGAGCCCAGTCACAGATCTCCTTTATAGCATATAGTTTGTCCCTAATTTATTAAAGTATCAAACGAGCCATAAATTAAAGTTTCGTGATATTTTTCATGTTATGCTAAAATATATAAACAAAGTAAATACAACCTTGTTTGTTCATAACTATAACTCCTTGATCTTTGCTCAAAGAGCCACCTATACTGAGGTTTGGGGAATATGCAAATATACTTACATATAACTGATTGATAGATAAATCAGCTGAAAGACTTATGACTTATGCTGAAAGACTTATGACTTATGCAATATATCATACTTACACAATGTTCTAGGTAAGTTTCGCTGTCCTTGAAACTTTCGAAAATGCCGGTGGGCACATAATACAGTTTAGGGAATAACTGCATCTAATGGAGCCATCTCTGAACAACATCTCAGAAGCACTTAGCAAGGACAGCGTACACTTTTACATCTCCCCAGCTACAAACCTACTAGGAAGTTTTTAACAGAACACACGTTATACAACTTTAAAGATCCAATATTTCCTGGAAGAAATATGCAAAAAGCAAAGCACCGTGAACCATGGAATTACATCCTTTATTGGCTGAAGGGTAAATTGAGAAATACAATATTACTCTATACTTCCATTTTAGCTGTATTTGGATGGTAGCGTGACACGTTTCCTTTTGCATGGTGGCGAAATTTCAAACTAGGCAAAACAGTTGTAATAGTTCAATAAAGCCAAGCCAGTGACAGATCCTTGTCCTTCAGATCTTCATTTGGCCCTGATGCAGGAACACCCCAGTGTCAGAATTTGATGATAATTTTACTGAGTGATTTCAGATCTATGATGTTTTATTGTTGTTAGTTGCTGTCAAGTCAGTTTCAGTTTGTGTTGACCTGACTTATTTTGGCTTTAATCTGCAAGCTTCATTAGTGACAATGCTATTCATACTCTTCCTTTGTTCTTCCCCAACAACTGACTGAATGCTTTCCAGCCTGAGAATCTGATCTGCCACCAGCATCTTGTTTCATTTTGGATTGCACATTGTAGGTTTTTGAAGTATAAAATATTTTCAGTTGGTATACCATTGTGTTCTTTTGCACAGTACTAACAAGGATTAGCTTGAGCATCATGGTCATTGCATATGAAAGATCTTTGACTAATGTCACCTATCCCTGCTGCCGACATTCAGTAGCTGACCTTCAATTATTTCTCTTCCCATCACCACAGGAACTACCAATCCTCTTCTGCTCATGTGACTGCTATTTCCCAACAAGAATAGATGCATCCTATCTGGTGTCTTAGTTCTGATCCCTTTGCCTTAGTAGAGTGACCCTGCTAAAAATCTAGCCTCCCAACAGGATCTATCCTACTGACAGCTTTGCTCCCCACTTTCATGACACTCAGATCCCTCACTTACATTTGGTGTGTGCCCATGGAAAGTGGTATTTTACACGATGCATATTAGATTGTCGAGGAACCCAAGAATAAAGATCAGTTTTAGACACCTGAAGCAAATCAAGACACCACAGGTCATGAGGATATGCTACTGATTAACATATCTCTAGGCACAGAATGTCTGCCAAAAAATTCTCCGAGCTCATATTTTAAGCAGGGCATGTAAGTTGTAACCATTAAGTAATCTCTCTACTCTTGCAGGAAATTCCCAGTGCTGTGATAGTCAGAAAATAAAGCACCTGCTCCCTTTATTATTATTTTTAATATGCTTTTTCAACTCACTTTTTAAAATGTGTTCCTTGCAACTCCCACTACTACTTCAGTTAGTTCCAAGACTATTTCTCTCTTGCTGTCCATAATTTTTTGCAAAACAAACAAATTTCTATTTGAATTGGCATGTTCTCCTTGATATGCTTCTGGTTACAGCACTCCATAGTCTTTCATAGGCAACCACAGATAATTCCAAGCTTGTTTATAGTTAGAAGTCTAAAAAGGAAGCTGATCACATTTTTAGAAGTCTAAAAAGGAAGCGGATCACATTTAAGTACAGGGATCACTGTTCATGTTCAGTGATAAACAGAAAGCATTGTGAAATCACCCTCCCACCTCAGAATGTCTGCTGAGTCCTGAAATATTGGGAAGAAGAAAGACTTTGTAAGAGTGAATGTGGTTCAAGACCTGTAGTTATCCAGTTGGTGATATTCTGAAAATGGCAGCTCCGCTCCGCTGCATGCGGGGGCGGGGCATCTTTGCCAGCCGGCAGAGGCAGTCGCCGGTTGGCTGCTCTGCCTGCGCAGGTTACGGTGGGGGAGCGCACCTATTTAAGGTCTGGACGCGCTTCCCCCAACCTGCCTGCGCAGACTTGTCTTTCAGCTCTGGAGAGCTGACTCAGCGAGGCAGCAGGAGCTCGTTTTGGTCTCCGCCTGACAGCTGGCAGGCGGAGATCGGAGCGATAGCTCCAGAAGACAGCAGCAGCCGAGACATTCTCGGCCATTTTGTTCGCGCCGCAGTGAGCGGTGGTGCGCACTGATTACACTCCCGCCCATCAGCTGGCCGGGAGAATGCACAGATAAGCCCCGAGTACCGCCTGAGGGGAAGGGAGGGAACCGGGAGGGGGGAGGGCGATGGAGCCAGGCTCCCGTGAGCCTGCCCTGCAGGGGGGGTAGGGAGGTAAAGAAGGGACCCCCGGGAGTGGGGGGGAGGCGGAGAAAGGCCCGGACACCCGGCTGGCCGCCACCCGGTCAGCTGGCGTACCGGGAGAGTACAAAGGGGACAAAAGGGACAAACGAAAAAAAAAAAGGGCCCTGTCATTTCTTCCCTTTAGTACACCGCCCGACTGCAGAAATCAGATCAAAGGCCCTTACATCAGTTACAGGCCATTTGGCCCGGGAGGGGGCGGCCATTTTGGTGGCCTCCTGGGCCTTTCCACCTTTGGCCTGCCCATCGACCCCCATCCTTACCATACCTGGGGGGAACTGAAGAAGGGCAATCCAACAGAGTTGGGGTCTCACGGGGCAAGGGTAGGGTTATTATATTGCATCCCACCCGGGCATCATCCATCTGATTGAAGGGGCAATCAGCACGTGGGTGGGGGCGGCCATTTTGGTGAGTGGGTGGCCATTTTACGGGGCAGCTGCAGAACCATCCTCGGTCTACCTATAGGATCCCCATCCATCCGACCCGTGGGGCCCTGGCCCAGGACAATCCTTAGGGTAGGTGGCACTACACTGCTCTGACTTACAGCACACCCCAGTATTGGACCACTGCACACCCCGAATTGGCATCATGACACCCAAACCGAGCACCAGCAAGGGCAAAGGCAAGGCCTAGTCGCGTAGGCGGCACGCACCCCCCCCAGTCCCTGAAATATCATCATCATCATCGGATGAGGACTGGCAGCCATTTGCAGCCGCCTGGACCAAATTATCCCATCTGGAAAAGGAACGTGCCAAGCAAAAGGGTATGGAGGCCTCCTATGGGGGGAGGCCTCCTAGGGACACCAAAGATTATCGCAGAGCAGGTCTTAAAGCATTGGGTGATCTCATGATGTCCCATATTTCTGCCTTGGAGACCGCTATGGCAGGACCCTCGGGCCAGGCTGCAGCTTGTCTGCAACAGGTACACCAGGACGCGTATCCGACCGAAGCCGGACCACCACTCCCAGCGGCCAGTTTTGCGGGACATGCGCCAGCGCCCGTCATTCAAGCAATCGGGGATCAGCCACAGGACCAGGCCATCGACCTGTCATCGACCAACCCCCCTCGGGAACCACAACCACGGGCACCGATTTACAATCCCCCTCCGGGTGAGTTAACCTCTTCTATACACACACCAAGGCGGGTACTCTGGCCCTGGCCTGCTTCCAGCATGGTAGTGGAACAGGTCGAGGCCAGCCTTCCAGGACACAGGACTCATATTCTGCCACCACCGCCCTCGGGCAGCTGCAGAACCATCCAGTCGGCCCGACTGTGGTCCGGGGAGGGGACTGCAACAAAGCGAAAGCCCCCACAGTGCAAGATGCCACTAAGCACAGATGAATCCATCCAGCCAGACTTACCAGAGGGGATGAGTCATTGCCCTTGGGGGACCACCTTTCCAACGCAATGATTGACAAGATTGTGTCGGGAGGTATGTAGATATCTTTGAATTGCTGAACAGGGAAATCGATACCAAAGATCTGGAAAAGGTAGATGACAAGGAGAAAGAGAGAATGGAAGTGGAAGCCGGAAAAATTGGAATAACTGGCTGACTTATGCAGGCACACCCCCAAAAGGGTGCAGTGTTGTGGCACTTTTGGATAATATCATCAGGGCTGCAGACTTCCCGGCCTCGGCTTGGCTGGCATCATGCCACCCAGATAGCCAAGCACCCCAGCAGGCCCCATAGTTATTTATGGCAAGAGGATGAGCAACAGGCCCTGAACGTCGATAGCAGCCATGCGATTTCGGCCCGGACAGTTTGGTAATTCCCGCAAACGCGGGCCAGCTGGTTCAACCCCGGCTGGTCTGTTTCTATAACAGTAAATATCATCTCCACCTGTGGAGCCAACCATCGGATGAGGGGCAAACCGGGAAATGGCCCCAGCCATTTCATCTCCGCCCCCAAAAGGGACCTAGTCCCATGGTGCCAGTTTTGAGGGCGTGGCTACGTAGTTACCCCTCTCGGGATGAAGCCCATCCTGGAAAACCGGCATTTGGGGAACGATTTCCCTTTCTTGCCCACAACCTGAAATCTGTAATCGGGAAGGAGGCGATAGTGTGGGAAAAGATAGCGTCTGAATTGCTAGCGGGCAGAATCCTGGGACCATTCGATCATCCACCGACTCCCCGCACTCGGGTATTGCCTTTGGGCATTGTTCCCAAGAAAGCACCCGGTGAATAGAGTCATCCATCATTTGTCATACCCGAGCAGGTCTTGACATGATACCGCATATGCAGTGTCCGTTATCCTCCTTCGATGCAGCCATCAGAATTTCTTGTGGGGTGGGAACTCGGGAAGTGTGATATTAAATCAGCATTCCGGCTCTTACCGGCGAGGACTCCTAGGATTTGCATTCGAGGGACATTATTACCTGGACAGGGTCATGCCATTCAGCTGCTCGATCTCCTGTTCAGCCTTCGAATGCTTTAGCTCTTTCATAGAATGGGCAGTGCGCCAGCAGGCGGGTAGTTTTCATGTTATCCATTACTTGGACGACTACCTGTTCGCTGGACCGGCGGGCACTCACCAATGTGCATCCCTTATGGCTACCTTCCGAGCCATGGCAACCGAGTTAGGTCTTCCTTTAGCGGAGGATAAGACGGAGGGTCCCACCACCGTGCTTACATTCTTGGGCATTGAGCTGGACACCGTGGCCCAACCATGTAGACACCTCCACGCCCGCGTAACGGCGCTCCTGGCACAGAAGAAGGCCATACTTAGGGAGCTCCAGCAGATCATTGGGCACTTAAATTTTGCCTGCAGGGTGGTGGCCCCCGGTCGGGCTTTTGTTCGCCGACTTTGCGACGCTATTGCAGGGCTACGTAGTCCTCATCACCGGCGCCATATCTCGGTGGATATGAAGAACGACCTCAGGGTCTGGCTTCAATTCCTATCCGATTTTAATGGTGTTTGCTTTTGGCAATCGGGAACGATCGCCGCCACGGAGCTGCAGGTACAGACCGATGCATCTGGAGCATTGGGCTTCGGACTCTACCTTCAGGGCCGTTGGTGCGCCGGCGCTTGGCCGGTGGAGTGGCAGTATAGTGGCATTACCCGGGACCTCACATTTCTAGAATTGTTCCCCATAGCCGGGGCTGTATTCCTGTGCGTGGAGCGGCTTGCCAATTCGGTGGTGCGATTTAATTGCCCTGGCCTTGCATATAATTAATAAATTGACCTCCAAATCAAAACGGTAATGGTACTGGTCCGCGCTCTTACCCTCCGATGCCTCCAGCCCCACCATGTGCCACAGGTTAGAATGAGCTTGCTGACGCGCTGTCCCGCCAACAGATGGAGCCAGATCCACCTCAGGCGCTTATGGACCCAGACATTCTACCACCCGAGGTATGGAGGCTTGGAGGGTAGAGGCGAATAGGGCCATGGGGCTGGCTTTGGCACCAACACCTGCCGGGCGTATTCGACGGCCTGTGGCGAGTACGCTCGCTTTGCGCTGATGAAGGATTCCCTCGACTGTGGCCGGCTGCAACCAGCTAGTGCAATTCGCAGTACATTTACACTTCAAGGGCTTAGCTGAACCAGGAGGGCAAGCTGTCAGCCCTGTATTATTATGCCAGGGCACAGGGATTTCAACTCCCGGATTGCCAGTTCAGAATAAGTAAGATGATAGAGGGCTGGGCTAGGAGCGGGCCGGCCCCAAGATGACAGGACAGGGATGTTGTGTAAATTGGCCTCGGTTTGGCTGCGGAGATCCGTTTGAAGCAGGTTTGTTTCAGATTTTTGGGGAGATTCAGTGAACTGGTCCCACTCCCAAACAGACGTATCAAAAACGGCTCTTCAGTAGGCCGACATGACCCTTTACGAGGACCACGTTGTGTTCCGCATCCCTAAATCCAAGACGGATCAGAAAGGCAGGGGTGCGGAGATACACCTAGGTAGGTGTTCACTGTCCCAAATCTGCCCTATTAGCACTGTACACCAGCCAGATTGACGGGGTCAGGTATATTTCAGCATCAAAACGGATCACCATTGATCCGGTACCAATTTTGGCATGTCTCGTCCAGGGCCCTCCAGTTCGCTGGAATCTCGGGTTGGCGTTTTGGCACCCACTCCTTTAGGATCGGGGCCGCTTCCACGGCCGCTGCCATCGGGGTTGATCCGGCTGGGATCCAGCGGATCGGGCGATGGCGGTCTAGGCAATTCAAGGCCTACGTGTGCCCCTTAATGGACCGGTGAGACCGGGCCAGTTCTTTCTGTTTTTTCGTTTCAGGTGTGGCTATTAGAGGACGGGCGCGAGTCATCATCTATGGCCACAGTTTTATGTTTTGGGCCGCCAAGTTCGCAGTGCATTCTGGACATGGCCGCGATCTCAGCCTGGGACAGTGGGCCGAACTCGTGTGGAGGGGAAGACGGGGGATGCTCTGGAGGGCATTTTTGCCAACAGCCCTTAATGATCCTCCTGACCCTCCCCCGGCCATTGCCATTGTCCACCTCGGTGGAAATGATCTGACCCGCATGTCGGGCAAGTCCCTTATCCTCCAGGTCATCGATGATCTGAGGACATTTAAGCAGCATCACCCAGACATGACTATCTTGTGGTCTGCCATGATCCCGAGGTTGGTGTGGGGTCCGCTCCATCACCCACAAAAGATGCACAAAACCCGAAAGGGTGTCAATCAAGAGGTAGCCGGCGTAGTCCTTGCGGAGCTTGGTGCCGTCATTTGGCACCCTGGAATCACGGCACGGTCACCTGACCTGTTTCGTCCCGATGGGGTGCACCTGTCTGACAAGGGCATGGAGCTGTTTGTTTCAGATTTGTATGAGGGCCTGCGGGCCGCATTGTTTGGCCATTTGGGGTAAAGAGGTGTCAGTGCGCCTCTTTGGTGGCGGGTAGCGCAAAACCAAACAGTGATTACCTAGGTCCCTACCTTATAAGACATCTGCAGTGTGCTTGGCAGCCCATAAACAAGTAGCTAGGGCCAGTATTAGACAGGCATAAATTAAAGCATAAACCCAACCACAATTAAAGGGCTGCCAAGCCTTGATTAACGTGCGAGGATGCCAACATAGTCCGGCATCCGCTCTGCGGCAGTAAACAGGCCGCAGGAAATTTACCTGTTGAAAGGGACCTAGATAAATTAATAACCACCTGATAAAATTGTGCTACGCTTCAGGCCCTCATTAAGTTATGTTAAAGTTAATATTTTTAATAAATTGTGGCCCTTGTTAACCCAAGCAAACGTGTTTTGACTGTTTATTTCCGCCTGCTCTGGCAATGTAGAGATGACTGATAATGAGACCTCCTTTTTAATTGCATTATCCCTCTGTATCTTCCTTTAAAAATGTTGGGAAGCCGGAATATTGTGTAGAAGAACTATGTCCATAACACTGCATTAAGCACTGACATCTTCCTCTGATACATGTATAGAATTTGTCAACTTTTATCACATGATTTTGAAAATAATATAGATGATTTTGTTCTCATTGGATTTTGTTTCAATTTATTTTATGTTTAGATGCACTTTAAGGCTATTTTTATTTTATTTTAAAAGGGCAACCTTACATAAGAAATGAATAGAAACAATTCCAAGAGCTAATTTTAAAACCAGTTTTAAAGACCAAAGCCATGCACAGTGTTGGTCATCCATAAGGAGCATAGCTGGCATATGTCCTTTTGGACTAGAATTCTTCAAACTATCTCAGGCTCTCTCTCATCTAGCTTTTTAAAGCAAACAATGAATCTGTTGAAGAGCTCAAATTATAGACTTTGTTTTAAACAAGTATTTGCTTTTGCATTAATCTGAGAGTGTTTATCATTCCTTTTTTATGATAGTGCCCTTTCCCAAGGAAATTCAGATGGGTACAATTTGTAGCAGACCCAATGGGATATTGAACTCTCAACCTCTGGTTCTGCAGCCAGATGCCTAAACCACTGAGCTAAAAATAACTGCATGTGAGAATTGAGGTGCAAAGGAAAGGAATTGGTTCTCTGCATGTGTGAATGGATGTGCAGAGAAGAGCAATTGGGAGACAGATTGGTAGGGACGGGTGTATAAGGGTGCTTTTACATGACCCCTAAGATCCGCTGGCCACTTAAATTCGGACCAGAGATCTTGGGGGTTCGTCGCTCTTCCTGTGTTCCCACCCCCTCTGCACTTCCTTGCTCCTGTCTGCATGAGGGGAGGGAGAAAAAAAAGGGAGAAAAATGCAGGCTCACGTCCATCTGCCGGTGGAAACCGCCCCGAGCCCCGTCGTCGTCATGATTCCTGTCTCTTAAAGGGGCGGCGGGGACAAAAAAATAAACACAAGGCGAGGAGAGCCAGGCACTCACTACTTTACATCCGCATCAGAAATTTTTCAGGTCCGGAGACCAGGTACTTGAAAAGTCTGCTGAGACGTGCTTAGGTGGACGTGGTCGCACTTAATTTTTTGTAAACTCCGGAGCTGGTGGGGAAACAATTTTAAGCTCCAGATCTGGGAGCCATTTGCCGCGGATTTTAGGGGACATGTGAAAAGGCTCTAAGGCAGATAAATGAGCAGCATGGGGGTGGCAAATGGAGAGGGGATGGGGAAGTGGCAGACAGGCAACTGATAGGGAAAAGAGGCCACCACTTGAACTACAGGTGTAGTTCAGTACCACATGAACTACAATGTAAAAACAGAGATTCAAAAAATAAAACCCAAATTGGGCACCATTTTGAACTGCTCTACAACTTGATATATGACACAAGAGGGGTCAGTGTGGAGTCAGCCTCCCCCCCCACCCGAGAGTGTAGTTGTAGCTTCAGATGGAGTTTACTCCAAGGTAATTATGCATGGAGGAATCCTCTTTGCAATGAAGTCCTAAGATTCATATGTGTTAGATTTTTATACTCTAATCCTACATAAATAAATCTTGCTTCTGAATAAGCATAGGTGGAATTGGGCTCATTTGAATGAGTAAACTAGATTTGCAATGGCTAGTTGGATTCCTGGAGGTTGTAATGGTCAGTGTGACAGACTAGGACTTTGGAGAACAGGATTCAAATTCCCACTTGGCCATGGAAACTCACTGAGAGAGTAGAACTCATAAAACCCGTCCTTAAATATCCCACTTAACCTGAAAACTCTGTTGGGGTCACTATATGTCAGTTACAGCAACAACAACAACAACAATAATAACAACAACAACAACAACAACATGAGGACTTTGTCATCTGTCTATTAGCAGTTTATGTGTATGGCTTTACATTTCTGACTTTGTTTTTCTCCAAGACACAGGTAATTCCAGGTGTTATCTCCATTTGCAAATGGAGACCTGGGGAAGTGTAAATTGCCAACTGCTCACTTGGTGGCTTGTACTGATTTTTGTTCTTACCAATGACTGACTTCAAAAGCCATTTGTTTCAAGTATTTTACAAGCACTGCATTGCCTGCAATTATGCAAAAATGCAGTATCTTCTCCTGTCTCCTTCTAGGGTTAGTTACTTTCTGGGATCTGGATCAAGTGACAAGATAAGGTAGCAAGCAGCAACTTTATTTCCTCTTAATTAGTTTAGGTGAATGACTCTCCCTGCTTAAATATATAATTGGCATTTCAGATCTTCTCTGAGTACACTGAGGGAACCAATGTAGTTCAGTCCTTTTAGTAAGGCCAACTCAATCAGATGGCACCCGTTCTGAGACAGCTTCTGTGCAGAGAAATCCCTGAACACATGTTGAGCCCCTAGGATGGCTCCATGAAATGATCAGCGGCTGCAAAATCTAGGCCTGCATTTGAGTTAGTAGAGAGATCGTAATTCCTGTGCAGGAGGAAGAAAAATGCTCAGTATGGTATGCCATATGTTGCAAATAAAATCATTATTATATGATGTAAAACATGATGGGTTACCATAAACAAGTTTAACCTAGAGTGAATTTATTGGAGGAAATCAAGTATCTTATCTCCTTCTTTGTAACTGTAATTTTAACCATTCTGCTTTAAAAATTGTTCAAGTGGTTTGCATTCCATTCTGCTTCCTCCTAAATCAAAGTAATTAAAAAAAACCAGAACCCAGAATAAGTTTGTTTCTGACTTTGTGGATACTGTATCTGGTTTAGTCAGCAATGGGGCCTAAATGGGGGTAGTTTATATTTTCAAGCATTGGGCATTAGCAAGCAGAGCTGTAAACTGTAATTCTCCACAATGTTACAACACTATTTATCTTTCCTAAACCATCATTTTAAATCACAGTATAACTCTGATAAAATAAACAACCACTGCTAGTGATTCTCTATTTTTCACTGACCATGGTGGGCTACCTCGGGTTCCCACGCAGGATGGATTCAGTGTTGACTTCAAGATATTGTTTATGATAGAAGACTAAGAGTGTCCAACTTACCAGATCCCCATGGTGAAATCTAACACCTCTGTGTCACATGGTGAGACCCCATTCATTGTCTGCAGCAATCCACCGCCATTATAGCCTGAAACAATAGGAAGTCGACAAGGACTCAAGATTCAGTTTCTCTCTGCTTTCTTTTCTTTCCCCTGTTTCTAACTTACTCATGAAGAGATAGCATTACTGACAGCTTGTGCACTATGATGCACCTCTTCACTGTCCTTTGTGATTTTTTTGCTGGCCGGTGAAGGCATAATCTGGATTTCTGTATAGAGTTATAGAAGGTTGTGCTGTAACCTGTAGTTTGCTGCATTTATTAATCTTTCTAGTGGCACAAAATTCTTTGTTGCTTTAACAAACAGCTCAGTTTTCTTACTGTGCCTGTGCATATCAAATATCTTTGTGCTATATGTTGGGAAAACTCTGACGTATTCCCCATAGGCAGAACTGAAAATGTTCAGTAGCAGACATGTTAAAAGAAACTATTCACAAAGGAAGGCTAATGAAGACTTGCCCTTTCTGATCTGTTTTCTCAATTAGTGTTTCTTAGCTATTATTAGTATGGAGCTACCCTATGAAGCCTAGACTTAAAGTAAATCATTAAAGCATCTCAAGTGCTTTTATCTACTTTAATAATATAATATAAAGTGGAAAGGATTCAAAGATTACTTTCATTTGCATGGTTCATTGGCACTGAATTGAAAATAAAATGTAACCACTCTTTTGAACGTGAGATTTTGAAGTTAAGAATTGTATATTTTCTGGATTTGATCTCAACTCTTGATTTTTACAGTGCCATCACCTTAATCAACAACTAATCATCATCATTGGCATCCCTTGTGTTACAGTATAACCCCCCCCCCGCCAAAGCCTTAACTTAAAGGTTTAAAAGCAGTCAATCTAAAAATAGTAAATCCGGAAAAGAAGCTGTATATTGTTTTTTTTTCCAAAAGGATACATTGTAGATGAAAAGGAGCCAGGAAAACCTTCACAGAAAAGACTTATGGGACACCTCATAAAAGTGTCATAAATTTCGTCTATACTGTAATCCTGTCAATATCTACTGAGAAGAAGAGAAGAAGATCCCACTCAGTAAAATGGGCTTTCCTGCAGTCTTGCTTAGAATTATCCCTCATCCCACACAAATGGGGGCAAAGGAAGTCAAGGCAAAATTTCTTTTGCAAGTTTCATACCACTCTGTCATGCGGCTCTCTCTGTGGCTCTCTCTTTATGCATGTGTAAAGAGAATATTCTCTTTTCACACATAGCTATTCTATAATGATGCAGAGATTGTTCAAAGCTGAGCATAAGTGGACAACTTGTAGATGTCTAGGTATCGTTGAGCTGTAGCTCCCATACATGGTAGGGAACTGCAGTCCAACAATATTTGAAGGGATATCCTTGGCTCACCCTGCCCTGAAAGAATATGTGAACAAGCTAACAACAAGTGTGGCAGGTTTGCCTTGTCCCACATACTGGAAGGCTTGTCGGTGGTGAGTTGAGTGTTGGGGACTGAGAATGGTTAGCCTGTCAACACTAGAGGAATGAGTTATAGAAAGGGAGGTATTTTTCTCAGGCTTTTATGACCCTTATCTACATGTTTGCAGCCATTACCAGGCAGGGACTCTATGCTTGTTTTGTGAGTGACCTGAGTGAATTAGCTCATAAGAACTCCATGGGTTACTAAGAAGATAAGCTCAGGCAGACTGTTATGTTTTTCCTTTCCTTTTCTTAACCATGAGAAAGCTACTGCTTCCTAGACCAGTAGTTCCCAGAGATTCTTATACTTCAACTTCCAGAAACCTTAAGCCATCAGTTAAGGGCACTTCAAGGGCACAAGTTGACAAACCATTGTCAGAGACAAAGGATTTCCACAAACTTTGCTATTTTAAAATGGAGGGTCTTTTTCTTTCTGGTGCATTGGCTATCTGGTACTATCCTAACCTGAGTTGTGACGGATCAGACTGTGGTGGTAACCAGTCATGGACAGGGATCTCCCTCTCTCTCTCTCTCTCTCTCTCTCTCTCTCTCTCTCTCTCTCTCAAATAGTTATTTCATACACATGAAATAAAGTATAAGGAATTTGGTTAAACCATTAACTTGGCAACTTTATATATTTAACCTGCCTAATGTAATATCTCCCCACAAATTTGGATACATTTTTCCATGATCTTTTTTGGCTCAATAATTGTATATTCTGTGAAAAATACCATGTTTGAGGCTTACGAATAACCCTTAACAAGTAGGCTTCTGACAGCACACACAGAAGATATGGGACTCTCAGGGAAACACTTACTTCAAGCATTTGATAAACATACTTTGAAGGTCACAGACAAAAGCACTAATGATCTTCTATATTGCTTTGGTGGCTCCGATTGAACAGCATTCTTTTATTTAGATGCACCTCCCAATGTAACAGAAAGTCATTAAACAAATTACAACTGTGATATCTTTGGCAGCTTTTGTAGTCCACAAAGAACTGGATAGAAGTAACAGTGTCACTAGAAGACAAAGGCAAAGAAGAAGCAGGTCTATAATATATTTATTTAATATTGCAAGGTACACTGATGTGACCATCTGTTTACTATCGAATGTCATTAAATACCATTAAATGGATTGCTATACTTTACTGTTTTGAACATATTTTGGTGTTGCTTGTGCTTTTCTTAAATATGTTATTCATTTGATCCTTTTTAGTAACTGTATGCTCAGTTTTGTTAGCTTTAAACTACTATCTTTGAATGATGTGAGCCACCCTGGTTCCATCATTCATTCATTCATTCATTCATTCATTCATTCATTCATTCATACATACATACATACATACATACATACATACATACATACATACATACATACATACATACATACATACATACATACATACATAGATGAGGTAAAGAAGACACAAAAATTTTTTTGTGCTGAACTTTGGGGAATCTGGAAAAATGTCTTATTGTGTGTCCTGTGGCAATTCTTCCATCTTCCAGTTCTTCCATGCTTCCAATTCTGTCCTCCTATCTGATTTAGAAAGATCATAAACATCTTATTGCAGCTATCTTGATAACTCACAGTCCCTTGTATATTACATAACAACAATAATATAGATGAGGTGATCCTGTAGCAACTTATTCTTGCTTTTGCATCCACTTCATTATATAATCAGGTAAGTATGGACTGCTATGGTATCAGTTGTAGGTTATGATATGCTGTGCATGTGAGCTAATGAAGACTCCCACAAAAAACAAGACTACTGATTGAGTGGTTTGACAGAAACACCCATTAACTCTGATGCCAGATATTGGAAAACATTTTAAACTCAAAGATCTCTGGCCAAAATCCTCTTGAACATACCACACATATAAGAGATAAATAGCAGTTTTGGGAAATTATGGTATCTGCTACATGCCTGGGCCTGTGGCTGTGTGCACAAGTGAGCAATGTGCAGCTGGGGCATGCCAGGGTGTATGACAGACAGATGACATAACTGTGCACACCAGTTACACAGTATCTTATTTTGTGCCACATAATCCCAGTAAGAATCTAGACACTAAAACTCAATAGATGTATGATTTGAAAATGAATAAAACAAACACATTGCATACAAGAAGATGCATATCTTTGTATGGGGAAGAATAGAGAGAAGGGGGCTGGATGTGGGCCCCTTTCAACTTCACTATTCTATGATTCTATGATTCTAGGACCTCTTCAGATTTCTTAGACTGTTCTTTAACTGTCCTGACCAACAGCGGCACAAGGAGAATCTCCATCCTGTGTCTTCACCTGAGTGGTCAGCTGCTGGAAGAGGTGGGGCAAGGAAAGCCCAGGCTCCTGCCTGGATTGGGCCTTCTCTTCAGGGGAACAATCTTTGGCAGTGGACAGAGGCTTGTGAGTGGGGCAGCAGGCCGGGGAGAGGGGGAATGGACACACAGCACCGGTATTGTCATGCAGACAAATTGGGCACTGGTGCGACAAACCACTCCATGCCCATGTATCCCAAGTGAAAAAAAAACATAAGCTCTCTTATTTTTATATAGAAAGCAGTGCAAATTTGATTCCCATTCATTTTGAGTTTGAAACCCAAGTTAATCCTGCTCCTGTAACTCTATGTGCTTGCCCAGCAACATTCTTTGGAGGAACTCTCCAAGGTCCTGAATGGCTTCTGTGAAAGGAAAAAAAACCTGGAACAAATTCATAGCATATCTGAAATGTGAGTCACCAACCACCTGTGTCTTTTCCAGCTTGAAAGCACATAATAAAGTTGGAATGGAGGGAGAATGCTAGGGAAAGTTGGAATGGAGGGAGACGCCCTATATTCCATATGAGGATAACCAGTTTAAATCATGCATTGTCACATAACCACAAGATCATAAACCAATTTATTTGCCATTATGATGATTATACAGCTGAATTACAGAGGACATTTTAACATTCTGATAATAAAAGGGTGCCCCCAAATTAACACAAAAATGAGTGTTGAAAGCTGATGTAAAAATGTGCTCATATACAAAGCCACGCAGGTTTGGGTAAATTAATGACAAATGTAGCGTCTTTATAGGCAATTGTCTAAAATCAACAAATATTGTTATTCAGAGTTGTTCTGTACATAATTCATCAAGCATGTTACTAAATAGCTTTCAACGCAAATGTTTCTGAAACCTATGTATTATGATACAAGAGATCAATGCACTACCAGCACTCATCACAAGCAGCATAAAAATAACATAAAGCATCAAGAGTGTTTCATGAGAGCAGGTCCCAAGCACAGTAAATTTAATTAGCAGAGGTGTTAATTACCTCAAGTGTTAGGAGACTTGAAGGAGTAGGAAGAAATGAGTGAGTTGAATATATTTCAAACTAACTGGGAAAGGCACACCTGCAAAAAATGAGAGCAGATTCAGATAATTTCTTGTGATGAGGAAATGCTCTTCTATCAACAAATGGATTTATATTTGTTAGAAACATATATCAAGTGTACCTTATATTCTTCACATAATTGCAGAACCATGATTCTAGAGCTAACTAAAATACTTCATAATCTGAAATTGACAGTCATCGGTTTATTGCTATGTAAACCCCATTGAATACTGATTCTACTAAGTTGGATAATATATAAATGTTATAAACAAACAAACAAACAAACAAACAAAAATTAAGATTTAAAAAGAAGGACTGGAAAGTTTATCTGTATATTTTATCACAATAGGATTCAAGAATACTATTCCCATTCAAAGGCCATCTATGTGGTCTGCTTATATACCGCCCCATACCACTTCAAGTAGTCTCTGGGCAGTTTACAGTTTTTTAATTACAGTAATGCAGGCTATACATTGTGCCCCCCCCCCACAAGCTGGGTACTCATTTTACCTACCTCGGAAGGATGGAAAGCTGAGTCAACCATGAGCCTGTTACCTGGGATTGAACTCCAGGTCATGAGCACAGTTGTACTGAAAGATTCACTGATGCAAGTAAAAGGTCGGACAATGTAGCAGGACATTTTGCATGCTAGTTTCTCTATTGACCTAACAGCATACATATAGTATTATTGAAGGTTGAACATGCATTTATGGCTGCAGAAAACGGATGGCAAATTGTTAATTGGATGCTGGTATGTTAAATGCTGAGTATCAAACCTTATGAGAAGCAGCATGGGTGTGTCCTGGGTAGCATAAGCATTTTCATTGCCCTCATGTTTGGATAAAAAAATTCCCAAATGTCACAAATTACTGTATTTCATTCTCAGAATCCAAGAGAAAGTAGAACTGAGAGATTGGTCAATTTGGGCACAGGGATTAGTGTACTTAATTCTTTAAAGGCTGGTTTGAAACCTTTATGCATCCAACCATGTAACTGTTGAACTGGGGCTGGCACCTGTTCTTTCTCCCTGAAAGGATCCTTATTGTAAAGTATGTTGGACTTCAAATGCATAGGATTTTGTCCCTCCCCCCAAAAAAAAATGTTATCTACCCACTTCCCCACTTTTAGTACCTATAGGGCAGGCAAGGATGATAGTTCTGCATATTAAGAATAGTGCTACCTGGTGGACCGTGCTGTGCAAATAAAGCATAATTGTCTCTCAGTTTGGTTTTGAAGAATTTACTTCTATTTGAAAATGTGCTCATATTCAGGAGGGAAAGAACATAAGGGCCTTTAAAAACACTGCAGCAAAACTGACAGGTTTCCCAGTCTTTAATCCTAGACTTACACTTGAGCTATACGGAAACCTCTGTGGACATATATTTCTTTTATTCCTTGCCAAAATATATTTCTGCAAATGAGCAAGCTTTAGCAAACATTCTTGTCTTGACCAGTTTTGGTGAGGAACAATAGTCAAAGGTATTCTTCTCTTCCAATAGAGAACTACAGTTTCCCACCCACAGGGAAAGTACATCCAGATTATTGAAGTGAACAGTCTGTTCGAAATGGCCTCATGCCATTCAGTTTTGGGAACCAAATCTCCTCCTCCCCCCCCCACCTCAGTTCTGCCTTTCCTTTTTGCATAACTCACTTGTCCCTATGCCTGGTAGTAACCCCAGAAACATTTGCCAGCAGTGGCAGTGGCGCATGTCTCTCCCAGGCTTTCTGTAATAGAGCTCAGTTCTTGTCAACTAAGATTCCTGTGGCTCTTGTCAGTTCAGCCATGTTTGAGGTTTGAAAGTCAACATACTCCAGGCAGTTGCGTGAAAGAGCACCTTCTGGCCACACACATTCAAACTCAAAAGATCACTGAAATTGGTTATGACTCTTGACTGGACTGATCATGCTGGAGATTTATCTCTGGTGTCTCAAGGGCACGAGGCCTAATGTGTTTGCTTTGGCTTGGTTACTTTTCTCTGATTCCTGTTGATTCCATTCAGATTCTCAGCAGAGTGCAGCAGCAGACAGCAAAATCTCCCTTCAGCTGCTTTTAAAAAAAGTAATAATTTTGGAGATGCTTTAACTCAGGCATGTCCAAAGTCAGGCCCAGGGGCCAAATGCGGCCCATTTTCAAATTCTGAGTGGCCCACAGCCTCTTCTCTCTGCCAGCTCAGCCTGCAGAGCTGGCCTCTCAAATACTGGATGGAGATGTCAGCTTCCAGTTTTATGGTTGGCTGCACTCCCTGCCTCCGTCCGTACCCCCAGCCACCTGCCCAGCCTACCTCTTCTGGCTCCATTACAGCAGCATCCTTCTCACCTCCTTGCATGTCCTAAAGACATGTCCAAAGTCCTGCCTGGGGGCCAAATGTGGCTGAATGGTCAGCACGTACACATTTTCACCTCGACAATTCTGGTCACTCTTGCACAAAGTTTTGACACCCCTGCTTTAACTCTTAAGAGTGAACGTCATAACTGGATTTCATATCGAAGGGTCCCATTTAACCATCATACAAAAAGGTGCTGAAGTTTTTGAATCTTATGGCTCATGTTGGATCAGGGATGAGCCAAAGCATGAAAATCAGAAAGAGAAAGATCTGAGAAAGGTGAGGCAGATCTTTAAAGCCATTGTTTCTAGCAGTGGCAAAGGACAGGTGAAAACATTATTAGTGTTCAGCACCAGGAAGCTATGTCACATGCCCAAGAAAGTGTAAGGAGCAAATGATAAATGAATTTAAATAACTTGGAATATTTCCATAAATTTATTCTGTTTTATATATGAGCTCCTTTTTGCACTGGAAATAGCTGGGAATGGACTTCAACTGAGACCACACTTTGCTTCAAGAAGAAAGAAGCCAGAACACCAGCCTGAAGATGACGAGTGAGACCTGCAAACGTTTTCTACACGGAAGAAACCTTGCATATATATATATATATATATATATATATATATATATATATATATATATATATATATATATATATATATATATATATATATATATATATATATATATATATATATATATATATATAAAGACATGATGGTGTTTTTTGGAATCCGTCCAATTAAAACATTCGAGAGAGTGTGTAATTCAGTTTTTAGGTGGTCTTTGTCAGCGAGGCGTTTGGTTCTGGAGATGAGGGTTTTTGCTGCTGTGCAGGGTGGTGGTGTGATTGTGCATTTAAGTAGCGGTTTGTATGTGTTTTTTTCTGGTAGATGGTATGTCCTAAGGAGCCGCCGGGTTTTTGTAGATTAGGACGTCCAGGAAGGGAAGTTGGTTGTTGGCTTCTATTTCCATAGTGAATTGTATTTTGGGGTGTAGGCTGTTGAGATGTGTGAGGAAGTTGTTCAGTTTATCTTTCCCGTGTGGCCAGATAACAAAGGTGTCGTCAACATATCTGAGCCAGAGTTTGGGTTTATGTTCGGACTTCTTAACTTCAAAGTGTTCCATATATAGGTTTGCGATGACCGGTGAGAGGGGTGATCCATGGGTGCTCCTTCTATCTGTTTGTATCTTTGTCCATTGTGGATGAAGTATGTGTTGGTTAGGCAGTGGTTGGTCAGATCTAGGATGTGTTTGGGGGTTGTATTTGTTGTGGATAGCTGTCAAGGCTTCTTGAATGGGCACTTGTGTGAAGAGCGAAACAACATCGAAGCTCACGAGTTTTGAAGTGGAACGACGTATGAAGTGATGGATTCTGCATAGGGCTGGAGTTGTTTGGCAAGAAATTTGGCGAGGTTTTGTAGAGGTGAGCCTATGGAGCTGACTATGGGTCTGAGAGGTGTTCCTTCTTTGTGAATCTTGGGGAGGCCGTAGAGCTTGGGGCATCTGGATGATTTCTCTCTGGGGATGATGCTTGGCTTGATTTCTTCACTTAAGGGAGAGGCTTTTATTTTGGCTTTGGTGGTTTTTTCCAGGTAGGTGGTGGGGTCTGTGTTCAAAGGTATGTAAGCAGGGTCTTGTAGTAGGTTGGATAATTTGGCTTGGTAGTCGGATGTGTTCATCACCACTGTGGCATTGCCTTTGTCTGCTGGGAGAATGATTATGTTGTTGTCTTTCCTCAGGTTGGAGAGGGCTTTTGTTCTTCTTTGTGTAAATTGCTTCTGGGTGGTTTGCTGGAGCAGAGGACATTGGTGACTTGAAAGTTGGCTTCATCTGGGTTGATTTTGGTTAGGCTGGCTTCCACTCCGCATATGATGTTTTCGGTGGGGATGTGTCTGGGGCGATTGCAAAGTTGAATCCTTTGGAAAGGACTTTGTCTCTCTGCGATGGTGAGTGTCCTGTCTGATATGTTGTGAACTGTTTGTTTCATGGGCTGTTGTGTGTGGGGTTGGGCTTCTGGCATTTTCTAGCTGAAACAGAGACCTCCCACAAGACAGACACACACACCAACAAACTCCACAAACTGGAAAAACGCCAGAAGCCCAACCCCCACACAACAGCCCATGAAACAAACAGTTCACAACATATCAGACAGGACACTCACCATCGCAGAGACCAAAGTCCTTTCCAAAGGATTTTTCTTCTTTTTTGACTGCGTTCTTCCTCTCTCTTCCAGCACATAAAAACAACAGGTCATGAAATTGACTTTGAAAGAACCAAACTCATCTCCAAAACTGAACACTTCAACAGTCGAATAATCATGGAAGCCATTGAAATAGAGAAACACCCAAACAACATGAATAAACGTGATGACACCTCCCGCTTGCCTGACATCTGGAAACTAGCCCTGGTCAACAGACGAGCCTCTGTCACAAAGACTGACACCAGGTCCAAAAGGACACAAGATGCCACCACCTTCCATCCACACCAAACACAAACCCAGACCCTTCCCACAGATGAAACGAAACCACCATCCAATAACAAAACCACGACTGCACCATCTACAGGCACCCCACTCCAGTCACCACATGGAGCACACTCACACACCCCCAAAAAAACATTGGGAGACCACAGACACGTTGAATTCACAAGACACAGGACCCCACTCCACCAAAGCCCAGGATACTGCCAGAACCTACCAGCCATCTAACCCACCAGCATGTAAACAGCCATCTAAACAGCCATCAGCAGTTAATCCCTTAACGATAGCCAACAGCAGATCACAAAAGAACAAATGAACAAAGGAACCTACAATCAGCAACAGAGCAAGCAAACCACACCCCCCCCAGCAGTATTTATAGAAGGACTTCAACTGAGACCACACTTTGCTTCAAGAAGAAAGAAGCCAGAACACCAGCCTGAAGATGACAAATGAGACCTCGTCGAAACGTCGCCAAAACAACCAGATAAATGAATTTAAATAATGTTAGGGTGGAATATTTCTTCCCGTGTAAAATCTGGTTGTTCTGGCGTTAAATCTCATATATATATTTTAAAAAAGTACCAGGTTGGTTAGGAAGAGAACAAATGAGAATATCAATTAAGATGGTTATCCTTCTTGGATATTGGGAATTGGGAAATCTGTCATTTGTTTTTTGTTTTTCTTTGCATTCAAAATTATGCAGTATCTCTTATATTAGGGGAAATGAGCATTTATAATTTGGGGTGCACAAAATGTGGCCTTTCAGATATTGTAGATTGCATCTTCCCAGCGTTGCTTATCATCAGCTCTTCTGGCAATGCCTGGTGATAAGGTGCAGATAAACAAGATCTGGAATATGGCATTTTGCCAAAGTGCATAGAAAGGAAATGGCTTAACTCGTTATTGGAAGAGGCAGTTAGCTATGGATTATTTCATTAAATTAGGATTTAAGGACATTAAAAACAATAATTTTGAATCTGGCATTTGATTAGCTCAACTGTTCTATTTAGAACATAACAAACGAAAGCAATTTATACATGATTTTTCTTGAGGCTTTAGGAAGAAAAGTTATACATTCAGCAAGCCATCAGAATAAGTTTTCTGTTTTTACTTCTGTGCAAAAAAGGTGCAAAATTTTCTATGGACATGGAGACTGAAGATTATGTTGACAAGCCTCCAAAGTCAGCTGTTGCTTATATCTCAGTAAATATGAGCTTATTGTACCCTAGCTTTGGTCTTGTTCATGGGACTTCTTAAAAATTGTAAGGAATCCTGAGACATAATGTCATGAACCCTGGTTTCTCACAGAGCAAATGCCAAGAGTTTTTGATCAGCAGAGTACTAATAGAATCTGACTCCCCCTTTGGAGTTCTCTATGTTCACTGAGTCATAATCTTCATATTGTTGTGGGCTCTACACACAGACATTTTCTCCCTCTTTCTTTCAGTGATGGCCATGCTAAGGCACATGCTATATTACCTACCAGTGAGTATTGGCATTCAGTAGATATACCTGCACTAGATCAAGCTCTGAAAGGCTGCCTTCACTTTTGTACTCATTCAATAACCCAATCCAGAGGAAATAGGCGATTCTAAAAGAATAAAGCCTCAAACCTTGAGCAACCTGGCTCCTCAGAGCCAGAAGCAGAAGCTACATAACTCAGCAACTGTTACTAGAGAAGAATTATATTTAGTACTGAGAATCTCTCTTATTAAATATACAGGAAAATGGAAGGTGGTTTATTTTCATATTTTATCTTAGGAAGAATAGAGAAGCCCATTTTAACAGATGAAATGGTAATATAATTTGAAGAACTGCTTTTGAGTTTGCATACAAGATAAAATAAGAACTCTAACTTCCTAATCAATACTCTGAAATATTGAACTTCATAGTCAGGAAGGGCAGTATATACAGATTCATCTCAAGAAATCCTGTAACAGAATGATGGATATAATTAAGCAAAATGATGGCATTATTCAAGGGGTTTCACTAGTTGTTATACACTTGATCATGGATAACACTGATGGATTTCAATAACCAATCAGAATCTACATAGACTAGAACATTCCAGAATGCTATGAAAGTTCCCACAGGAATGCCAACTGCAGTACTAGCAGGCCTCACTAGGTAATTTTAATAGCCCAAACAGTGGACAAGTAGGTGTGTTCCTATATAAGCATGTCTCTTAAACTGACATGGCAGAGACTTTGCTTGGCAGAGCTGCAAAGCTCAAGTAGTTTCTTCATAAATACATAAATGTATAGATCGGAATCACCACAGCTGTCTGCATTTTATTATCTCCTCCAGAATGTGGCTGAGGAACATGGTCTTATGAGTACCTCCACTTCAACAACAGCAACAAGTCTTTGTTATGGTCATTGACCAGTGTAAAATAATAAAACATAAAGAGTTTTAGGCCCATCACATACCAAGATAAGGCTGTACTGCAATATTGGGCAGCCATCCAAGAATTAACATTGATGTTAATAAAACCGATATAAAATAATCTAAGGAGCAATAAGAGGAAATTATAAAATAGTTCCAAAAAGTTATTAAAATGAATGCACACACACACACACACACACACACACACACACACACACACACACACACACACACACACACACACACACACACACACACACACACACACACACACACACACACCAATATACATATACATAAAACCAGAGACACAGAAACGGGGTAAAAGCACTAGTGACCATAAAAGGTCTAATTTAAGTATAAATATTAATTAGTGGTACCAATCATCACTTGGCGAATTTAATCGCTGCTGCACAAAACCTGGCAACATTATAAGTTACAACAAAGCTAGTATCTGACAACAACAAGGAAGTATAAAAATGACCTAAGCGTCCTGGGCATTTGTAAACTATTGATGAGATAAGATTGTTTTGACTATCTCTGTAAAATGAGCATTGAAGAAGTACATGCTCTGTTGATTCCACATCACCAGAGTCACAGGGGCATAGTCTCTCCATATTGGGGAAACCTCCACTTCATTGATAAGGGGAGAGGAAGGAGCTTTGGGCTCATCACAGACCAGATGTGCCTGATATCCTGATATCTGGAATTGTCATCTGTTTCTCTGGGGGCTCCTGAGTTAGGTCAATTCTAGGTCACCTTAACAACACACTGGGCTTTCCTGCTTGCTCTCTGGAAAAGTTTATCCAGGGCCTAAGGATGATCCTCAGTGCTGCCAGATTATTTTGGGGTTCAGAGCCTATTGGGGTATGGAATCACCACAAAAAGACCTCAAGTGGACTCACAGTGACAAAGAAAGTGGAATCACAAGCTACCACTGCAAGGAAACTGGCTTAAAGCAGTGTGGCTGCTTAATATTCTGTGGCTGCTCAAATTAAGATTAAAATTTGTTTTGGCCAATGCCTTTAATTTACAGCCTTTAATTTTGACCCTCATACTAGTCCTATATTAGAACTTTTTAAAACATAACACAAATTTTTAAAAATTACTGTTTTATAGAAAGAGATCATAAACTCTCTTTTTTAAAAAAATAGATTTTCAGTTCTACCAAACAAAAAAAAACAAACAAAAAAAAACCAAAAACTGTCTGGTTTATGAATGTGGGATATTGTGCTTCTGTACCATAATGTTAAAAGCCAGGAAATGGCCCAATTTTTGTGCCCACATTGCCAGCAGAAAAAATGGATACCATGTTTTACCTAGACAAGCAGCCTTAATATTGACAACGCAAGTGGCAGCAGTCTAGACTCTCTTCTGCTCACTGCCATTCACAAACTGACAACAAAGAAAACTCCAAGAATGAGAATTTTTTGTTAATCAGTTAACCACTGCTTATCCAAGTGCAAAGCAATTGTAAGGCTATATGTCTGTGACGATTCTCAGTCATCCAGGTGAGTTTATCTGGAAGTTGAATCGTGGCAACCAGAGGCGTAGCAAGGGTTTGGAGCGCCTGGCAACCAAGTCTGTTTTTTTGCCCCCGATATAATCACACTACGGGTTCTTTCTTTGCCACCTACGAAAAGTGTGAAATTTATAAATGCTTGTATGCTAAACAACAGGATTTCAGCCTATGAATCTAAGTGACTTCTTAAGCACCTGTAGCATTAGAGCAACATTTAACTTTTGGCGTTCACAATTATCATTAAGATTTTGGAGGAGAATTGTGGAATGTTTATATATATTAAAAGTCCCTAATTTGGACTGCAAAAATATAAAACCGTACTGGCATAACCTCAATCTGTATTTTAAGACTATTTGCTGGAGTGGGTTGTGTTAATGTGAACTGCTCTGGTGCCAGAGGTTGGGTCCCTTTCAGTTCTTCACTTCTAGGCTTATGATTATACAATGTATTGTAGGTGGTTTCTAAATGATTTTTTCCTGTATGTACTTTATTACTAGGGCACATGTAATCATATTATGATCAAGAGTTCTTGTGAATCTCATGACTGGCTGCGATTAACTTCAGACTTTCAGTGCAGAGGTTTCAAAAGGTACTCCAGTTGCTCATATCGGGAATCACATGCCAACATAGTGGAAATGTTCGCTTGCTTGTCCGACCAAAGGCCAGTGATGCTTATTAGGAGAAGGTCAAAGCCCTCCAACTGTTTTCAGTGTAATTTATATTAAGTTACTCTTCACAAGAAATGGTCCTGAAATCTTTTTAGCAAACATGTCATCCAGCTTGAGTAGTACATGCTAGCAAAATAATACTTCTTAACATAGCAAGATGAATGAATAATGGGGCAAGAACAACAAAATGGAAAGCTCCAGATCTGAGTTTCCAGGTCTAGTGTAACCCCATTTAACACTGATGGATTCTCTGTTTCCTCATCTGTCATACAGTTGACCAGGAACATCTCTATCTGGCCAGGATTCAGCTTCATGTTGGGCACCCTCCACCAGTCCATTACAGATGTCAACAAAGCAAAGCAAAAGGAACTGGTACATCCCCAGAAGTCAATCTATGGATGGGATACAGAGTCTCAGAATGTATAAAAGTAGAAAACAATCTTTATTCACTGTTAAATCATTTTAAAAAGCTCTGGCTTGACGTGTTCAGCGGGGCACCAAATTCAAAAACAGCAGACAGCTTTCCCCCCAGTTTCTTGTCAATGGCAAAAACTTCCTTTGGCGTGGCCTATAAGGAGCTGAAGTTTGCACTAACCAAAATATCCATTTATTTGTGATCAGATGCTGCTGCAAGATTCTTAGGAACAGATTCACATCCAAACTGACCAGTATCTCTCTCTCTTTGCTCAAGGACATGAAAAAACGCCTTCCCTGGCTAGGATCAGGATAGAGTTTGGTTTCGTATGTCAGGAATCACATCATTTAAGCATTGCGCTCAAGAGCCATGTCTGAAATGTTCTCACATCACCATTTCATCTACTTCTTTTGGAAACTAAGCTTAGCTTTGAAAGCCAGTTTATGGCATCACGATCTGTTATTTTTTAAAAATCCCCTTGATTTCTGCACACATTTTCAGCAGTAAGGGTTTGCTTTGTTTGTTTGTTTTGACCAAGACGTCTTTTGCTTCACTTTACCTGATTGCCATGCATCTGTCATGTAAGACGTTGGACCTAATAGGATTGTTGCATTAACAGAATTGGTTGCATCAGTGGTCCTAGAAGAGTTCCATAAAAGAAACCCATTCTCCCCACATTGTCACAACCATCTTTGAAGCCATCTGAGAAATTCTCAGATAACTTTTTTAGGGCTGAAGAGGACAAGAGAAAGAAGAGGGTGATGATCCATATTGGGTCAGCCATTAGGCATTAGCTCTATATTGGGTTTAAGCCATGCTTATTATTCACCATTGTTTTTCAGTGAAAAGAACAGTGAAGTACTGCATAAGTAATGTTAATTCTCAGACACAATTGATTTGAAATTTACAATCAAAAGAAAAATGTTTTTAATAAGTTGGGCCACTCAAAAGGAGGTGGCATTTACTGAGCCGATAACATGCATCATAAAATACAAACACTGAATTAGTCCAGGATGAAATGCTGTAAATGGCAACAATTTGAACATATTAAGAGTTTTTATGCAGAATGTTTGAGCTTCCCTTCCACAAAATCTTCTGAATGTTTCTCAAGAAAAGCAGTTCCTTGTAGATTGGATCAGCTTAAACCACATATAAATAACACAAAACGAATATTTAAAAGAAAGACCATTTCTCACAATATGTTTATCTATTAAAGTTTCAGAATATGAAATATTTCAGGAATGCAATATTCAGTGAATATCTCCAAATTATTGGAAGCAGCAGTAGTGTTTTCCAGCTGCTAAATATTCAATATCATGAAAGAGAGTTAAAATTTGTTCTTTCATTGTTTTCTTTCCTCTTGGGAAATACTATGAAAAAGGGCACATAAAGTTTTTTTAATCCACTTTTTTAATTTATACCCTATGAAATCAACATGAAATCATACAAAACAGTGCAACCTCTTGTAAACTATGTGCTGAATTAACCACATCATGGTGTTTCCTGTGTCTGAATCAAACAGTAATAAGCCTATACTGTTATTTCTGTTATTTGACTTAAGTTACTATATATTCATTGTTGCCATGTGTAGCTAAGTGGCTTCTGATGTATGGCTGGTGATAAAATTTTCATGGTATGTGAGATGTTCAAGAAGAAGTTTGTCACTGCTATCTCAGTCAGGATTTGAACTCAGGTCTCCTGAATCACAGCATGACTGTCTATCTATTGTGCCATTCTGGTTTAAGACAATGCCAAAAAAGAACAAAAAGCCAACCACAAAGTGAGCAGATTTTTGTTTCCCCATGCAAATGCAGTCAGCTAAATCAGTCATTTTAATATTCCAAGCAATAATAATAACAGCAATGACATTTTGAAAGCAATGCCCAGTTATTACTGAAGACTAATTTTACACATTCATATTTAGGGCACATAAGAGCACTGCTTCTGTGATGAAACTAGTTCTTTAATGATTGACACATTGTGAGCATATACTGTGTATATACATATTTTAAAAAATTCTTACAAACATAACGTTGAAAAATTCAACACTACACATGGCAGATACAATGGTGTAGACAGCATGATAAATGTGTGTGAAGAAAAAAATGGTGAGTGAAATACTCCCTACCTCCAGTCATTTCAAATACATTTATTTAAAGTAAAGAGAGGCAACACTAGAAGAGGGGGGAACTGCTGAATTGGATTACAGCCCATTTATTCCTTGTTAAGGACTGGGGCAGCAGAAAGGCTGGAAGAATATGAGACTCTTTTACTCACTATCTCTGGCAATTCAGTGCATGCTTTTCTTTTCCTCGTCTGCCCATCATTTCAAGAATAAAGCCATTTGACCTCTAAACTCCTCATGAAAGAGCTAACCTATTCTGTTATTGGTAGATTGTCCTTTAAATTGTCTGTGTCTCATTGTCCTCTTCCAAGCACTCTGGGTTATTAAAATCATTTGTCAACATTGGAGGACCTTAAATTAGAAGTGCTATGCACATGTGTATGAAACGGATTAGTCAACTCATTGAAGGAAGGTCAGGAGGGCAAGCTGGTTTCTATGCCAGAAGTATCCCCTCGATCCTGACTATATGAAGATTTTGAAATGTCACCATGTCAATAGTGTTGTGTCATTACATTTGTTGTTGGAAGCTAGAACTGTTATTAGTTCCAACCAGAGGCAACCAGGCCTTCTTCCCATCCACAATGTCCCCCATGAAACTGGCAAGGAAGAAAGGGGTCTCCCACCCAATGAGAGAGATAGTGTTCTCACACTGCCACCACGGTGGCACCCCTGTTTACACCTGTTTGCCTGCATGCTTGCCTGCCAACATGGCCACTGTTTAGAGCAGCATCAGCCACTTTGCGCATCTGATGCTACTGTTTTGCAGAAAGCAGGGAGACAGTGATGTCTTTTGAAAAAGAAAAAGGCAACTAACAGTATATTTTGGACCGCTCAGAAAGAAGAACTGGATGTAAAATGGATTATGGCCTGACTGTATGGCCGCAACTGCACTTCCTTGAGCAGCCGCTTTTTATTTTGCATCACCTTATCTCCTCCCGCGGTCATGTGGTCGCTACAGCGGTTCAGCGGTCTGCACTTCAGCGGTTGCTTAGCAATCGGTTTCCCTGTTCACACTTTGATGAACTGCTTTAAACCTAGCAGAAATGGGGTGGAAACTTTAAAAAGGCAGAGTAGTATGTCCGCAAATACAACCAAATCGCTTTTAAAGGGGGTGCAGGAACTGATTTAAAAAAACACCAACCCCAATCCAGTATTCCTGCCAAGAAAACTCCATGGACATGGAGTCACGAAGAATCAGTCATGAATGTAATGACACAACACACACAGACAGACACACAGAAACATATTCTTATTACCCTAATACCTCAGTAACAGTCTTCCTGAGTCTTTAGAAAAAACCAACAACACATTTATCCTGCCCTTCTGTCAAAGAACAGAGGAAGTGTTCAATTTGCTGAAATCTTGAAGTGTTTACTGATTAAGCTACTTCATGATATCTGAAACTCCAATTGAAAGGAACCTTGATGGATGGAACAGCTCACTTTTGGTCCATTCCCTGTGGTCAAACAGACTGTGATCAGACCAAAAAGGAAAAATCCAGCTTGAGCCAAAAACTGGAAAGCCCTGATAGGGGTTTAGAAAAGTGGAGCTAAGGTATCTCTGGGATGGTTTAGTTCACACAAGCAATTACAAGTGATTGTAAAAAAAAAAGGGGGGAGGGCAAACCAATGGATCCATGCAGTGCACCAGACAGCAGGACAAATGTATATACAATACAGAACAACATCCCATGGATTGTTAGTAGAGATTGGCACGACTAGGGAAAATGACGTTTTCGAGTTGTCGTGTGTCGGAGGCAGTCCGTTTCGGCTCGTTTCCGTTTTTTGCGAAATTTCGCAAAAATTAGTCGGTTCGTTTTTTCGTTTTTTTGTTGCCGTTAGTACTGGTTTGGGGGGGTAGCGGGCTCCTGGAGGGAACTGCAGGAGTCAGCCAGAGCCACAAGTGACAGACTGGCAGACTCTTTGCACCCACTGTGTCTCACGTACTTGCATGTAGTGCAATGCAAGTAGATCTGGCTTAGGGTTAAGACGGGTTAGCGCAAGGGCTAGGGTTAGGCTAGTTACAGGTGAGGTTAGGGTGAGTACTGGGGTGCACCTCTGGGTGCCTCTCTGACCCACTTAGAAGGACAGTGTACTGGCGTATGGGTTAGGCTTAGGCTTAGGGTTCGGGTTTGGGCTACGATTAGTGGGCTGTTTATGCCCGATTGGCACATCCCAGAAGTCTCTGTGGTCAACCTGGCCAAGTGGCCATGTGATTGGTGAAAAATTTGCATGGTCCACTCCCATGGGCGAGCCCATCATTGCAAATGTGCAGGTGTAATAAAATAAAATAAAATAAAATAAAATAAAATAAAATAAAATAAAATAAAATAAAATCAACGGAGACTTTTTTTTGCAAGAAAAACCCACTGCTGCTACTGTAAAAATTCAAGCATTTAAAATAGCTAATTTTCACATGTTTCTGTGGTGCTTTGGTGGGGTTTTCGGCAATGATTTCAAAAAAAATATTGCGGTCGCCATTTTGGATCCTCCGCACTGCATGGCAAATGGATGCGCCCTCCCAGCCTGGTACCAGCAGCGCAGCAGTAGCAATAGCCAAGGAGAGGGGGGCGGGGAAACCCCCCCCCCAAATAAAACACCCTTCTGGCCTGGTAGGTGCCCTCAGACAGTTTTCGCCTACTTTTAGGGCCGGGAATCGTTTTTTTTTTAACTTTTAAAAACTTTTTTTCTGTGCCGCTTGGCATCGCAAGATCGCCACGATGCAAGTAACGAGCACGACAAATCAGACCAAATTGTTCGTTCGTCGGTTCTAGCTCGAATTCTGGCAGAGTAATTCCCGTTACCGTTTCCGTAGAGTAACGGATACGAGTAACGGAAACGGAAACGGGAATACCGCTAAGTCGTGCCCATCTCTAATTGTTAGATATTATGCCCATTGCTTAGTATCACCACAACTGGAGGAAAAGGGTTCTCTAGGCAGAGCCAGTGGTGACCATAAGCAAAGATATAGATCATGGTGTGTGTTTTTTCCTTGCCAAGGCCTAAAGGATATGTTGTCATTATGTTCTATTCCAGGAGCAATCCCTTTTTTGAAATTTTGTTGCAGGAACTGGACACATTTGGAAAAAAATGAGAGGGGAGGGACAATTCTCAGACATTCATTTACACAAGACTTCACTGTTCATTCACATAACAAAAGAAGTCTTTCCATCTACCATTCATAACATTCTCTGCCACTTCTGCCTTGAATGTGAGAAAGCTTTCAAAGTGGCAGGAAGAATTGATTGCTGAAAGCTGCAAAAGCATATCATTCCTCAATAAATGTGAGAGTCTAACTGTATAAGTATCAAATTTGTTGTCATTGCAGGAAGATGTTACTATGGAAGAAGAAATGAGCCTAAATGGGAGAAAAGAATTCTAAAATGTACACGCTTGTGCCTTGGCCGTGCCTTTAAAAAATGCTGCTGGCACTTCCTGTTGTTAGTTTGAATAGACTGCTATAGATCTCATGTAGCTCATTCCTATATACTAGTGCAGTGATGGTGAACCTTTTAGAGACCGAGTGCCCAAACTGCAATTCAAGACCCACTAATTTTTCACAAAGTGCCAATATAGGCATTTAACCTGAATACAGGTGACTGTGAAGGGGTGATGTCAGATGCCCACAGAAAGGCCTCCGAGTGCCACCCATGCCATAGGATCACCAACACTGGACTAGTGTTCCCAACCTGTGGGTCCCCAGATGTTCATGGACTGCAACTCCCAGGAATCCTGGCCAGCTCAGCTAGTGATGACGCCTTCTGGGAGTTGCAGTTCAGGAGCATCTGGGGGCCCACAGGTTGAGAACCAGTGCTATAGACTCAGAAGTGAGCTACACAGGGTTCTACAAGGTGTCTCTCAGACTGCAGCCTTACAAATCTTGTAGCACGTTATGAATTGAGATTCTGAAGAAAATGTCACCATAAGAATGTTTTCTGTATTCCCTGTATTGCCACTTGAAACCATGCAGGAGAAAAGCATTCAGGCCTTCCTAATTGAGAGTGATTCTAGATTCCTTATGGTCCCCCCTGCATGGTGACAAGGAATGGGCACAACATTTTACTTTTAACAATTTTAGATTTTCCCAAATACAGGAACTCATTTTTCAATTAACTTAGAACTGATAATGCGGAAATTTTTGCAAAGTTCCTGACTGATCATTATTAGTACAGTAGGACCCCCATATCCATGGATGATTGGCTCCTCGCTCCTCCTGGATGCTGAAAATCATGCAAATTCTATATATAGCATGGTTAAAAATAGAAGAAAAATATATTTTCACAGGCATTACCAGCACTGGTCACTAGAGGATGCCAAAGATCAAGCTATACATTCTTTATTAACTAGACTTCATAGCATGGTTTCTGGCTCCTTCTAGTTGCCAGTAATGAAACTACATGTACTAGTATCTCTCCCCGCCCCCTTCTTAACCATTGCAGCTTCTTATCCCATAGATACAAGGGTACTACTACATGCAATTATGGCCTTCATCTGAATTTTTAAGCTGCAGATTTTTTACACCTAGCAAAGGCATAGGAATGATCAAATTCAAGTAAAACTAAATAATCTGAACAATCATATTTGTTATCCAGATAATGGGGATGTTGCATATTTCTAGTAACTCTACAATGCAGTTACTGGTGGGTGACTTAATCTTTTGTGGGCTGCATTTTTATATGGGGGTTGTGAAGAAACTGAGGAACTGGGGAAGGTGAAACACTGGAAGTTACTTGATGGTTTGATGCTTCTGTTGTGAATGCCTGGGAGGATGACTCAACACAGAGAGACCCAGAACATGTCCAGAACAAAATGGTGATTCACACCTTCATTTTAACTCCTGTCAACAAACACTTCAAAGAAAGGACTGAGGGAGCAACTAATACTTCCATGCCTATGTCTGGTCACAGGAGAGATATTCCTTTTGGGAAATGAGGAATTCCAACTCTTTCACTTTAAATCCTACTTCATTACTTAGGAGATATGTTGATTTGAGTCCTAGGAACAGGAGAAAGCCAGGACAAGACTTGAAGGAACAAGAAAGGGAATTGAAATGTTCATGGGAAGATGTCTGTAATGGCCTGTTTACGTCTATAAAAGGGATTAGTAAAACTAGTTTGCTGTCTTCTCTTGCCTGGAAGGAGGTGGTGCTAGCTCACCTGTTGCTGTAAGAAGCCATATGTCCCAGATCCAGGCCTCACATCATGTGATGCATTCTCTTACAAATTAGTTTGCCTCTGCATTTTGCTATATGTATATTTTACAGCCTTTTTGTAACATTTGTGAACTCTTGTCCTTTTAACCTCCCCACCTATTTTTCAAAATAATAAATATGTATATACAAAACCCTTTCAAACAGCTGACTGGATCTTTGGCTGAGAGTTGTCAGGTCTTGCCTTGAACAAAGGTGGGTGATTTGGGGGTTTATGCATGACTGGGGAAGATCCCATGCCTATCTGCTCCTAGCCTTTTGGATTTTTCAAACTCCCTGGAGATACTGCAAGAATAGAGTATTTATACAATGTGTAATTAAAAAGCAAACAAAGGAATAAGATTCCCCCCTCTGATTGGATTCTGCATTTCTTTTTCAGAATTCAGCTTAGCATTAGCATTGTATGCTTATTTACGATGGATACATATTCAAGAGAAATGAGTCAGTTGTTTCTGAAACATTACACCCACTCACTTTGCAACCAAGAAGTACTATGATTTCTTCCTCCTTTTCCTCTTCTACATGCAGGTAGCCTGGGATTTCCCATCCCCAGTTCCTGCCAGCAAGCAGAACAAACCCTTTGCTCAGCAGCCTCTCACAATGGCTGCTCCGCCCAGCCTCGTGCTGAGCAGGGGCACCTTTGCCGGCCGGTTGAGGGAGGCGGCTATTGGCTCCGCTATTGGCGTAGCCTATGGTAGGGGAGCGCGCCCTTTATAAGTCCTCGGTGCACTCCCCACAGCCTGCCTCCGCAATCGCCGGTTTCGTCGGGGAGCGATCAGCACGCTTGTCAGGAATGCCTCCTGAAGCGTCCGGTTCCTGATCCCTTCAGCAAGCGGCCGCTTGCTTTGACTCCTGTCTCTGGAAGCTGTCTGTCTTTTGAAGCTGTCTCTCGGACTGCCCGGGCTGCGGCACAGGTTTGGTGGGAAGGGTCCGGGAGGCACGTGGATCAGGCGGGCGGTCTGGTTTAAGCCGGCGTCCTTGTGGAGAGCTGCAGAAGCTGAGAGCAGGAGCTCTTTGAGTTCCTTTCAGCTCAGCTGCTTGTGGGGACCCGACAAGCAGCTGAGCTTAGGGATAAGCACTCCCTGCTTGGTCAGGCAGGCTGTTTGAAGCCTGCTTCACCTTTGTGATGCAGAAGCGGGGAGCGGGAGCATTGCCAGCTCCTGTCAGCTCAGCTGCTTGTTGGGCTACCGACCAGCAGCTGAGCCCAGAGATAAGTGCTCCTGTCAAACACCAGATTCAAGGCCAGGCTGGATAGCTCAGTGGTTTAGCCACTTGGCTGCAAAGCCAGAGGTTGCAGGTTCAGTTCTCCATTGTGCCTTTTCAACCCCTGCATGAATGTACACTTACAAATATTTGATCTCAGGTTGTCACAAGCAGCAGGAAGTTACTAGTCTAATAAAATGCAGCACTACTTTCTAATTATGGCTTTCTAATTATGGAGAGATCTATAAGACTTCCTATCAGATTCTTGGAAGGGAATTCAAGTATATTTGTGCAGCAGATGAAAAGAGAAAGAAAAGATAATTTTGCTTACATTTTATTCCAGCTTGGGTTACCCAGGGTATGGTCTTTTGGGCGGCCATGATTCGGCTACGGCACATGGCAACCATGTGGCCTGGGCTTCCTGGGCCCACACTTCAAGCTTTTATCCATTACCATCCTTCTGACTGGGCAGCCAAGACGGCTTTACCTACCTAGACTTGGTGGGGAATTGTTAGGGGAGGGCTGGGGTGCTTTTATTTCTCCTCTTGACTTATCCCTAGCATGGCCTCTACGCCCTTGCATCCACCTGGTGGGATGGCAAGGTCGGCCATTTTGATCGTCAATCTTTGGCCTTTTGGGGGGTTGGTGTAATCAATCCCCATCCTCCCCTTTGGTTATCATCCTGCTGTGGCGGCACATTTCCCTGGTATTCTTGCACTGTGGCCCCCCTTGTTGTTGTTGTTTGTTCACATTTTGTAACTGCACATCTGATCACGCCATGATCAGACGTTCCATCAGTGGCATCTTATGAGCATGCCACTTAAGAAGGGTACTTCTAAGGGGAAGGGGAAAGGGAAGGCCCCAGCCCAGAAGAGGCCGAGCCAGCAGCCTCCACCTGAGTCCTCCTCATCAGTGGATGAGTGGCCTATTTTGTCAGCAGCCATCACCACATCCAGTGGCAGGGAGTTCCTCAGCCTAACAACAAGCAAAAAAAAAAAAAACTTTTGTCTGTTTTTTGATCTCCCAGCCCTCATTTTGAGTGGATGTCCCCTAGTTCTGGTATTTTGTGAGAGCGAGAAGAGCTTACCTCTATCCACTTTACTCATGCCCTGCATTATTTTGTATGTTTCAATCCTATACCCCCCTCAGGCCCCCCCTTTTTTCCTGCCTGAAGAGGCCCCTCATAAGGGAGGTGCCCCAGCTCTGTAATCATTTTAGTCGCTCTCTTCTTCACCTTTTCCAGTTACACTATGTCTTTCTTGAGATGCAGTGACCAGAATTGTACACAAGACTCCAGGTGGGGCCTTGCTATTGTTCTGTTTAATGGCATTATAACATTGGCTGTTTTTATTTTCAATCCCCCTTTTGACATTCCCTAGCATGGAATTGACCGTTTTCACTACTGCCACACATTGGGGAGATACCTTCATGGAGCTGTCCACCGACACACCAAGATCTCTTTCCTGATCCATCACGGAGAACCCAGAGCCCATGAGTGGATAGATGGGCTTTGGAATTTTTGCCCCATTATGTTTTACTTTACATCTGGTTGCATTAAACTGCACTTGCCATTTCTCAGCCCACTCCCCCAGATCCTTTTTTTTTTTTTTAACCACACTGGAAAGTTTTGTGTCTTCTGCAAACCTTGGCTACCTCACTGTTTATCCCTGTCTCCAGGTTAATTATGAACGGATTAAAGGCACCGGTCCCAGGACTGACCCCTGGGGCACACCACTTTTCGCTTCTCTCCATTGGGAAAATTTCCCTTTGTCGCCTACTCTTGTTTCCGTGATCTCACCCAGTTCTCAGTCTATAAGAGGACCTCCCCTCTTATCCCCTGGCTGTGCAACTTTCTCAGCAGCCTTGGGCAAGGGACTGCGTCAAAGCCTTTTGAAACTCCAGATAGACTACATCCATCGGTTCACCCAAATCCATGTGCCTGTGGACCGTTTCAGAATTTCTAAAAGGTTTGCTAGACAAGATTTACCCTTACAGAAGCTATGCTGATTTTCTCTCAGCAAGGTTTGTTCTTTTAGGTGTTTTGAGATTTTCTCTTGGATGATGCTTTCCACCATCTTCCCTGGGACAGATGTAAGGCTAACTGGCCTGTAGTTTCCTGCCCCCCCCCTCCTTTCCTTTTTGAATTTGGTGTGACATATGCCATCCTCCAGTCCTCCGTCACCATGGCCGCTTTAAGAGACAAGTTGCATGGAACCGTTAAGTGATCTGCAGCCTTTGGTGAGGGACCGTGTCTGAAGCCTTTTGAAAATCCAGATGGACTATATCCATCGGTTCATCCAAATCCACGTGCCTGTGGACCTTTTCAAAATTCCCTAATAACCTTGCGTGGATGCCTCTGGGCCCGGTGACTTGTCAATCTGCAATTTACCGATTAGTCCTATAACCTCCTCCCTTTAAACCTGTATTTGATTTAATTCTGTAGTCGAGAGGCAGCGGAATCTGCCCAAGGTCCCCTGTCATGAAGTCAGGCGCCACAAATCGCGTTGGCTGTTACACGCCACGATTTGGGTTGGCTGTTACATACCAGGGCCACCCTTCTCATCCTCCTTAAAAATCTGTTTTTGGTTTGTGCCACGCCCATGCCACTGAGTTAATTTTCACCTGTTTGCCACTTATATTCGGCTATGCCGTCTAAGGAGGGAGGTTCTAATGGGAAGGGGAAGGGGAAGGCCCCTGTCAAGAAAAGGCCTAGTCAGCAGCCCCTTCCTCATCCGTCCTCTTTATTGGGTGATTAGTCACCTAGTCTTTTGGCAGCTCGGAAGAAGCTATCCCGTTTGGAGCGCGAGCGCTGAAAGGCATGGGACGGCCGTGTCTTATGGGGGCGGGCTTCCTACGAGTGAGGCTGAGGCTCAGAGGAGGGTGAAGCGTAAACTAATGATGGCTAATGATGACATGCATTTCTCCTCTTGTGTCCGTTTTAGCAGGATCTGCCAGTATCGTTTCTGCAGGTACGCCATCTGACTACTGAAGTAGCCGCGTCATCGCATGCTCTGCTCAGCTCCCCAGTTGCTGTGTCTTCCAACGTAGTCACGTTCCCGCCTGGCGCTGAATACTCATTGCTTCCGGCACTTGTTTCAGCCTAGGCTGTGTCTTCGTGTGGTAAGTCGGCTCCAGCAGTCCAGCACTCACTCGTCATGGAGTTGCGGCGCCCGGTCGTCCAATTTTGTGCAGACTGTGCCATAAGTATTGTGGGACTTCGTAGTCCTCATCATAGGTGCCGCATTTCGGCCGAAATTAAGGAAAATCTGTGTATCTGGCTCGAGTTTTGTCCAAATTTAATGGCATTAATTTGGATACCCTTTTTTTTTCCCGCCGCCTCACGTGCTAGCGAGATGCTTGCCCAATCCAAAAAAGCCGACACCTCGCTTCTGCATTAATTTGGTCAGATATGGCCCTCGAGCAGGAGCAGGTCTTTCTGCATATGTGTAGATCGCAGACTTACCAGCGAGGTAAGGGCTGCACGATACACCTTTGTAGGTGTTCTGTGCTCCAAATTTGTCCTGTCATAGCGTTATATAGGTACGCTCAGCTCGTTGCCAAGTATCGGGGGTACCTATTTCAACATCTGCATTTTGGGGACTCATTCATTCCGGACGGGCACTTCTTCCACAGCGGCTGCCATTGACATCGATTCGGTTGGCATCCAACGAATCGGGTGGCGGAGATCCTGACAGTTTAAATCTTACGTACGACCACTAACGGACCGGTCAAACCGGGCCAGTTGTTCTTTCTTTTCTCGTTGCAGGTTCTACCCCGGGGAGCCGTGCTCGGGTGTTGGTTTATGGCCACAGTTTTGTTTACTGGGCTGCAAAGTTTGCTATCCGGTCTCGATGGGGCCGCGATCTCGGCCTGGGCCAACGGGCTGATTTCCTGTGGAAGAGCAAGAGGGGATGTCCTTGCACGCCTGGCTTACTGTGGCTCTCAGTTACCCCCGACACCTTGCCAACCATTGTAGTTGTACGTTTGGGAGGAAATGACTTGACTCACAGGTTGGGCAAGTCCCTCATTCTCAGGATCATTGACGATCTGAGAGCGTTCCATCGTACTCGCCCATTGGTGGCTCGTATGGCGGGCAAGTTCCTCATTCTCAAGATCATCGTTGATCTGAGAGCGTATCATCGTACTCGCTCATTGGTGACTCGCATGGCGAGCAAGTTCCTCATTCTCAAGATCTTTGACGATCTGAGAGCGTTCCATTGTACTCACCCATTGGTGGCTTGCATGGCGAGCAAGTTCCTCATTCTCAAGATCATTGACGATCTGAGAGCGTTCCATCGTACTCGCCCATTGGTGGCTCGCATGGCGGGCAAATTCCTCATTCTCAAGATCATCGTTGATCTGAGAGCGTACCATCGTACCCGCCCATTGGTGACTCGCATGGCGAGCAGGTTCTTCATTCTCAAGGTCATTGATTACCCGAGAGCGTTCCATCGTACTCGCCTATTGGTGGCTCGCATGGCGAGCAAGTTCCTCATTCTCAAGATCATTGATAATCTGAGAGCGCTCCATCGTACTCGCCCATTTGTGGCTCGCATGGCGGGCAAGTCCCTCATGGGGTGCATTTATTGGACAAGGGCCTGGATATCCTTATTCAGAATCTTAAGGAGGGCCTGAGGGCCGAGTTGTTCGGCTGTGGGGTAAAGAGCCGCAGTGCGCCTCTTTGTTGGCGGGTAGCGCATAAAAAGTTAACCATTTAGGTCCCGAATCTAATTACATCTTCACGTCTTCGGCAGCCTTCCATTAATAACCCAATAGGATTTAGTTAGGGAGCAAATAATAATAATAACCCAAAACCCTAGGAGGGCTGCCAACCTTTAATCAAGCGTTGATGCCAAAAGATCTCGTTGGCATCCTCACTGCGGCAGTTCAACGGGCCGCAGGAAATTGGTGGAGTAACGGGACCTAATCAATTTGTTGTTACCATTTGATGATGCGCTACGGCTCAGGCCCTCCTAAAGTTATTGTTCATTGATAAGTAATTTAAAATTCGTTACTGTAGTTAATAAAGTTGTGGCCCTTATTTAACCCAAGCGGAATGTGTGTCACCTCTTTCTTTCAACCTGGCCCGGCAATAGCCAAACATGATTCTGCAAATACGTTAGGGGCAAGATGGTCACCGTTCTGGCTGGTGAGCTGAGCTCCCCCTCCTTGCCATCCTTTTTAGAAAACAGAAGATTCTCTGGTTTAGCAACCTCCGTTTCCCTAACATTGATTACTTTCTTTGCACAGCTTCCCAGCTTAGTCTGTCCAACATCGAGTGATATTTTTTAACATATGCATCACTCAGCATCCAAAGCTGCCTGCCTAAAGCCCTTCTGGTTATTACATGTGGTCAAGTCACCTCTGATTCATGGGGCCTTTTCACATGACCCCTAAGATCTGCTGGCTACTTAAATTCAGACCAGAAATCTTGGGGGTTCGTTGCTCTTCCTACGTCCCCACCCCTCCGCACTTCCTTGCTCCTGTCTGCATGAGGGGAGGGAGAAAAAAAGAGAGGAAAAAATGCAGGCTCACCTCCGAAGCCGCCCGGGGCCCCGTCGTCGTCCTGACTCCTTCTCTTAAAGGGGTGGGAGGCAAAAACAACAACAAACAGAAGCGAGGAGAGCCCGGCACTCACTCCCTTAAATCTGCATCAGGGATTTTCACCATCCGAGAGCAGGTACATGAAAAGTGCGCTGGGATGCGCTTAGGTGGGCGTGGTCACACTTAATTTTCTGCAAACTCCGGAGTTGGTGGGGAAACAATTTTTTGCGGTGGAGTTTAGGGGTCGTGTACAAAGGCTCATGGTGACCCTGTGAATGAGCGATTTCTAAAATGCCCTTCCCTCAAAAGCCCTGCTCAGCTCTTGTAAGCTCAAGCCAGGAGCTTCTTTAGGGAGTCAATCCATCACATATTTGGTCTACCTCTTTTCTTGCCCCCTTCCTCCTTTCCCAACATTATTGCCTTTTCTGGAGAATTCTGCCTTCTCAAGACTTTCCCAAAGTGTGACAGCCTTGGTTTCATCATTTTTGCCTCCAGAGATAGTTCAGGCTTGATTTGTTCTAGGAGCTACCTGTTTCTCTTTCTCGTAGTCCAGGATATCGACAAAGCTCCCCTACCCCAGAGCACAGAGAGAACTCCTAGTTCCCTGAGCTCCCTGCCCACTGAAAATGCCAGCCATAGTCAATATCCTGGGCTACCAGAAAGAGAAACAGGTGAATCTGGTGAAACATCAGGAAGAAAAGTTTCCAGAACATGGCAAAACAGCCCAAAAACTCACAACAATGATTAGATCCCAGCTCTGAAAGCCTTCGAGAATACAAAGCTCTCCTAGTCCTAGAGTGGCCAGGAACAGCAGTAGCAAAACAACAGATACAGAGGAGAAGTGGCAGTTTTTAAATTTAAAGATAGAGCCCTATCCCACGACCTCAAAAAACTGCTTCTTAGTTCATGAAAAGCCGCTTCTAAAAATCGTGCCCTCACGGGCAGCTGGCTTTTCTGAAAGAAACCCTCAGTGATGCCCCTTGAAGCTAGGTTTCCTGGAACAACCTCTGGGGGTTCTCTCTCTCTCTCTCTCTCTCTCTCTCTCTCTCTCTCTCTCTTTCTCTCTCTTTTTTGTGTCAGTCAGGAAGCACCTTTTTAAATGAATCAATGAAGGGGAGGACCCAGAAACACGTTTCTTATCTACTTATTCCCTATGAATGGAGTCAGCCTGCTTAAAAAATGTAAATGGGGTCTTTGTTCAATGTATTTTTAAAAGGTGAGACACAGAGAGCGAGTGTGAGAACAAATGAGAGGTGGGTGAGGGAGAGAGTGTGTGTGCACAAACAAGAGGGAGAGAGAGAAGGAATGAGGGAAGAGTGTGATGGGTCTGTGTATAGAAAGGGGAGAGCGAGCAAGAGGGAGAGAGGAACTGAGGAAGCAAGGGGGTGGGGGGAGAAAGGAAAAAGAAGATGCTTTTCTATTCTCTCTGTGTTCATTGGGACAATGGAAGTGCTCCTTGCTCAGTTATTTCAAGGAGTCTGCAGCTGGAATTACCACAAATGGAAGAGACTGGGCAGGCAGGCAGAAAGAAAAATTGTAAGTGGGGCACACCTGAACACACACATGCACACACCCTAAAGGCTTGCTGTGGGAAAGGATGTCCCGTGCAGCCTTGCCAGCCCGCTTCATGCTTATATTTAAAAAGGGGGTGTTCTCAGGTGACCTGGCTGTCCAGTCCCCTCTCTCTTGATCAAAATTATAATGGTGAAGCTGCTGAGCTGGGAAATTACACACACTAGTGAACAGAGTCATTGCCCATTCCTGGTTGCTTAGAAAGCGAAAAGGAAAATAATTCCATATACAGCCAAGATATCACAAACAAGAAGAAGGGCAGAAATTTCTCATAACCTGAATGTGGTATCTGTCAAAGAATGCAAACATGTGATTTTGAACACTGATGCCATGAGCAGCTTTCAAAAGAATCCTCCTGACCTAAAAGGATTAGTAATTATTAGGGCCAGTTGCCTTTTTGCCTATCACTGTGGATTCCAAGCACTTCTCTTCATTCTATCGTCCAAAGATGGGCATGAAACAGAAAAATGGTGTTTCGGTTTTTCATTTGTCGTTGAGAAGTCTGTTTCGGTTCATTTCCGTTTGTCGTGAATTTTTTGAAAAATTTCGTTACCGCTTTTCTTTTTTTTCGTTTGTCATTTCTACCCGCTTTTTGCGTGATTTTTAAAGCATTTCCGTGTGCAGGCATCCCCCAATGCCCCAGACCAGAGGCAAAACACAAAAAAATGGATGGTGGCAGAGACACAGTATAGACTAGGTATGCAGGGAGGCTGCAAAGGCAGCGGCGGGCTTTGCCCAGGGTGCAAGGCAGCCGCAGAGTGACTGCACTGTGGGGCAAGGGAGAGTACTCACCGAGAGGTACGCAGCACACACGCAGACAGGGAGGCTGCAGGACTGAAGTTAGAGTCGCAGAGACAGCAATCCCACCCTAACTCCCATCAGAGACTGCAAGGAGGACGGGGGCTGCCAGAGCTTTTTATGCCCTCTGTGGCTGCCAGACCTGCCCGCCCAGTCTGCAACCTGGGCATGCTATTGGTTGAACATGATCCCACATAACATGGCTTGCCTCCATTTTGTGGCTGGTGGCGACATCCATTTTAAAGGGAAAAGAAAAATACATCGCGATGGGAGAAGACAAAAACAAATGTTTTAAGGACCCCAACCCCCTGGTAGGTATTATCAGACAATATAAATAATTATCACTGCATTTTTATGGATGTCCAGGGCATTTTTTAACATTTAAAACAGCTCATTTCATTGCACGTCGCCATTAACGGAAACGAAACATAACAACCACAATTTTCATGGTTCTGATTGTTTTGTTTCATTTTCATCACAATTTTCATTTGTCGTTTTGTTGCATAACGGAAATGACAAATGGTAACGGAAACGAAAAAATGTTCGTTCCATGCCCATCTCTACTGTCATCATCTCTTGAATCTCACAGTAGGCTTTTTCCTTGTTATTCTGCTTCTTGCTGTATCTTCTCCCATTTTGTATCCAAACTGGTCAGCACTCCCGCATCTCCTTGTTTCCATTTGAGCTGCAGCAGGTTCTGGCAATGCATATACAATTACCACCCCAAACAAAACATGTCTGTCCACCTTGTTCTACGGCATTCTATGACTGGTAACACGCATGTTTTGGGATGCTGAAAAACAACCTGTTCTCCCTTCTCATTATTGATCTCACCTTTTTCTTACCTTCTCTTTTCATGGAGCAGACAACCATCACTTCTTGAAATTTCATGCTAAGGTACATGTTAAGATGCGGAACCATCCGTGCTTTGTCCTTTCTCCATCTGCCAGTCAATAAGAATGATAAAATTATCTGGTTCCTCCATTATGAGGTGCCAAAAAGGATCTGCCTTTTTAAAAAAAATCCATTTAATGCCCTTGATATTTAGCAAGGCCCCAAGTCCAAGTGGGCAATGCTATTAGGAGTAAAGGTCAATCCAGACCACTTTAGATCTTCATTAAAAAACACCAAGTTTATTTGGAAAGTTAGGTGTCCAGTTTTATTTTTACATGGTCAAGTCAGGTCACCCTAATTTACAGTTGTTGGCAAAAGCTCAACTGATGAACTGGGACACTTGTTATTTCTTTGTTGCCACTGAAGATAGCCTCCATAATCAAGCTTTGCCGCATCTGAGGCATACAATGATGTTGTGATGTTCACTCAATATTCACTAGGCATGACTCACCATAAGTGCTCATAGTTATTCTCAGCCACACAGAGGAACACATGTCTAAAACTGACTCAACAATTACAGGTTACAAAGCACAAAGGTTACATAGTGCAGTGCAATCAGAGTAATTCCTTGAATTACTGTACAAACAATGCTGGGGCAGATGCATTTCCCTTCAAGTTATTCAGGGGAATGAACTGCAATTCAAGAAATTTTCCTCCAGCTTAGATTGGCCTTTTCTTTAACACAAAGTTGCTATATCACAAATTAAAGCCTTTATATATTATATTCTGAAATGATTGCCTGCCTCTCCCTTCTCCTTCCCAGTGTCCCTGTAAATGCTCCATGTTTTATAACCATATGAATCTGTCATTAAGTCTGATGCTCTCCATTTTGCAATGGCTCTTAGCCACCGATAAAAGAAGTGCCTATAAACCTCTAGGATGCTCTATCCAATTACTTGAAAGAGTTGTGAGATTGTAGTCAATTAGGGGAAATCATATGATAGATCAAGAATGTTAGGATTGCAAGGGAAATTCATAACGTGATCCTGAGTGTGTTTGCTGTGGAGGCAGTCATAGGGGACTGGAGCTTATTGGAAGCATAGAATTGCAACCATAATATCAAAGGGGTTAGTGGAAGATGAAGAAGAGAGTGATGTGTCTATCATTTTAAATGAGTCCTGAGAGAATTAACAGAAACAACAACTGGGATATACTGTAATTTAACACAAAATTGCATTTTATCTCATTCTGACTTTTCCACATATTGTTTCAACAGGACTTTTGCAGTATGGTTCCCCTCCCTCCTTGGGTCATATTTGTTGGGGCAGTTTATCTTACTTTGAAGGATGTCAGGAATTTGCCCTCTTTCTTATACAGAACATTCAGTCAAGACACTTTCCCTCTCTCTCAAAGCCAGCCAACACTGATGGAGATGCTTATTAATGATTGGAAAGATCAACAAAAAGGATTCACAGATGGCATAACTGTGATTAAGATCCACACGGACTTATTTAAGGCCAGATCACAGTGTCACACAGTGGGTTTCACTTTCTAATGGACTTCTGCTTTAGGTTGATCTTCTTGGTCATTTGCTGCTTCCTGCATAAATGATCTTTAGAGGGGATGTTCCCAGATTCTTTGCTATCAATGATAATCACTTGGGATTGGCCTGTGTAATAAAAAAGTGGCACACAGAGCTAATAAAATGTAATGTCTACCCTCAACTAGGGTGGAAACAATTGGCCATCCTCAGATTTCACCTGCAACTCCCATCAGCAGCCTACTTAGCATAGCCATGACATGGGATTGTGGAACTTTCTAGTCTAAAGCAAATGTATTCCAAGAATCCCCACCTTTACCTTAAAAACTATATGTGCTATTGCTCCTCTTCCTTGTCCTTCTGCAGTTTTGGAATTTTCACTGCATAAAAACAAAGCATTAATAACCCACCTAAAAGCAAATGGAAGTGGCCTGTTTCTTAATGGCTGTTGCCAAGGAGAAGGAAGGTGTTGGGGAGCAAGAAGAGGAGCAGCAGGTTGTGAAAAAATGTAAAAAAATGGGAGGGATTGAAGGCCAACATGTGGTTGACTAGATGGCAACTATAGGTTACTCGGGTTACTATAGTGTTACTTAAATATAGGTTACTAAAGTATGTAATAGAAACGTTGATAGTATTTTATCCTGTCATCTGGAAGATATCCACCTGATGGCAAATAGTATCTACTGGCACTGAAGAACACAGAGTATGGGACTTTACAGTTTCCATAAACGTTATTTTAGAGAAATTATGAAGATTTGTGCATCAAGTTCACTTTTTCAGACTTGGTGGACAAAACCTCATATAGCAGTGAATCTTAAAGGTGCCACAACATTCCTGTCTCGTGGTTGATATTGGAATTTTTTTTCTGATATGCTTGCATAGTTAAACACAGGTAATATAATTCTAGTTTGGAAATTTGTCTTTGTTTCCTTTGCCAGTAACATGTTCCATGTTATATGGATTATAATACTGTTTTTTTATAATTCTGAGGTTGATGTTGTTTTTAATTATGGTCTATTATTTTTGCTTTATATTTGTTACTATGCTTCATTATTTATCCTAAAATTCTGTAAACTGCCCAGAGTGGCTTTTATGCCAGATGGTGCTGTATATAATTCAAATAGAGATAGATAGATAGATAGACAGACAGACAGACAGACAGACAGATAGATAGATAGATAGATAGATAGATAGATAGATAGATAGATAGATAGATAGATAGATTTTCATATGAATGGAAGCATCGATCAAACCAAGCCCCATTCCAGACTAGATTGCTCTGTACTGCTGATGTACCCCAACTTTCTGCCTACCTTGAACTAAAACATTAATGCAGTTGTTTTGCAGTTGCATCAATTTTATCAGTTCTTTTTGCAGGATATTTTGCTCTTCTTCAAAGTACTTTTGTGATGCAATGATTTTCTCCTCAGCAAATACTTCTGTCAGCTTGCTACATGGTATGTAATTCAAGGGGAAAAGGAACAGCTGGTAATGAGTATTAAATCATTTTGTTCTTCTTCAAAATATGAGAAATGGCCTGGACACACCTAATGGTGATCACTATACCATGGAATAAAAATGTATTAAATCCACATTTATAAGGAAACAATGTCACCCATCATAAAACAACTTCCACTGTGCAGCTGGCTGTAAATATATTGGGCATTGATATTAATTTGCAAGGTTGGGTTGCTAGATTGCTTGGAAAACAGCTTAATTAACCAAGTGAGGTGTAAAGGTTATGTTCAACATGGGAGGGGGAAGAGAACCCCAGAAGATACGAGTGTGAAAGAGTGATTCAGTCAGGAAGTGCAAAATAATCAAACTAACATAAAACAGAATAAAATGAAGAGGGAGAAAAGCAAAGCATGTGTTGCTCTTTTCTTGTAAATATGTTGCCAAAACTATCAGGTTTACAAAAGTATATTTTTTCATAACATATAATGTTTCCCCATTCCCAACACTCACTCAGAACCATTAGCATTAAGGCACACATTAACAATAATTCACAAATTAATTGGTTAATGTTAAGGTTTTCTTGCAATTCTAATAGAATCAATTTGTTCTGTAAAATTTTAACACCTGTAATGACTATGCACCATACATCACTGCCAGTACAAATTCTCTGCTTAAGCTATTTCCACCTCAGTGTAAATCATTCTCAAGTCCTCAAGAATCATGCACCATTGTTAGTATAAATGTGTTCTTAGCTACACTGAGGGTGAAACTCTTGATTCAGCTTTCCCCTTCTTAGTTGCTTCATAAATATGGTTGTCAAACGGAGGGAGTCAAAACATAAGACCGCTACATCAAGATTAAAAATAACAGTTTAGCAAAATTTTCTTTTCTCTTTCTTCTTCTCCCCTTTTCTTTTCTTTTCTTTTCTTTTCTTTTCTTTTCTTTTCTTTTCTTTTCTTTTCTTTTCTTTTCTTTTAAACTATACCTCTCCCAATCTCTCATCCTGGTTAAGCTCGCTTCTCTGGAAATTTGTAGTCCTTAAATTCTGGGAATTTTCCAAGTATGTATTCAAAATGACATAGTGCTATCAACATCATGGCCCTTGCAGCAGCAGCAGCAGCAGTAGTAGTAGTTGTAGTAGTAGCAGCAGCAGCAGCAGCAAAAGCAAACCAATGCTATGAAAGAAGAATGGCCACTCTGACAATGACCCATTCGTGGGTGGGGCTTAATATGCCCAACCGTCTGGATACTTGGCATGAAAAATCCGCACTGATCCACGTCCTGAGGAGGCAAGAGCATGAGGAGCTTACTTAAGCCTGACCCTGCCTTCCCTGGCATTTCCCCCCCTAAGAGGCGATCATGGTGCAGGATGTCCTGAGTGCACTACAGCTGATTACCCCTCTTCTCCATCTCACAGCTGCGAGAGTCAAGCAGGGAGCTTTGGAGCATCCCACGCCTCAGCCAGGCTTAGCAGTTTGAGTGCGAAGCCACGGATGACCACTTTGAACTTTATTTGCTTTTCTTGCTAGGGTTAGGTTTAGGGAGTGGAGGGGTGCAGAGCCACCCTGCAGGGGTGAATTAGTTAGGTTAATCCTGTTATCTGTTTAAAAAAATAAAAAATAAATTAGAGGCTGCCTGGCTGGAGAGCCTGTTTGGTGGGCTGCAACTGCCCATTAATTGGCTGGCAATTTCCAGCAGTTTAAAGAACATTTAAAAGTTGTTCCATTGGTATGACAATAATTATAGTAACATTAATAAGACAGTTAATTTGTAGGAGCAGTTTCAGCTAGCTACACTGCTCTGTTATAGAGGTAATACAATACAACCTTTTTCTGGTAGGGGAATATATTGGGCTGTTTCTTACCTTGCTGAAGGGGTCAGTGTGTTGAGTTGTGGCTATGGCTCCCAGGAAGGGTGAGGGCAAGTCCAAGGGTAAAGCTCCAGTAAAATGCAAGACCCCCAATCACCCACTTCCCCCAGAATTATCATCCTCTGATGAGGAGTGGCCAGACTTTTCAGCCATTTGGCATAAGCTCAGTTCCTTGGAAAGGGAGTGTGCCCAGTTGCATGGTGCTGTGAGCTCCCTAGTGGCAGGGCCAGGTGAGGATCCAAAGCCCCCAAAATGGCTGAACTGCATAGAATGGGTGAACTAATGAGGTCACACATTACTGTTTTGGAAGGTGAAACCAATTGCCACAGCACATACAACTGGATTGGGCCCAGCTGTGGGTGAGCAGCCGAACACAGCTTCAGGTGGGGAAGCTGCAGCCTTGCATAAAGAAAGGGGCCTGGAAGCAGACCAACCAATATCTCCTGACACCATGCAAGGCTCCATGTTGGACCTTTCTTCCAGCCACAAGGGTAGTGTGATGAGCTCAGAGTGGCATCGAGACAACCCATAGGTGAGTTGAACACATTGCACACCACATATGATTTGCCTGGCGCCTGGCCATGCAGAACTGTCCATCTCCAGCAGCCAGTGTACTCCACTCCCCACATGCCTCATGGGGGATCATTGCAGCTACCCCAGCCAGATAATTTGAGCCAAAAAGGGCTTGCTGCTGCAGTAACATCTGCTTAGGATCCAAAAAATGGTTGAAGGCAAAGGAAAAGGTTTAGCAATGAGATACCAAAACTCCATTCCAGAACCCCATTCATCCCTGATATACTGAGGAAGCTCTCTGAGGTATGGCCCCTGGTTTGCTCAGACCACTTCGAGGTTGCCCTCTTCTGGGCAGCAACACTGAAAGCATTTTCTGTGGCCCTTAGAATCAGTGAGCTGTCGGCCATGGCTAAAATGGACAGTTCTGGATCTGCGCTCCAAAGGGCAGACCTCGTTTTCTGTCCCGAGGGTGTTATTTTGCAATTGCACACTTCAAAATGGGCCAAGGGGCCAAGGGGCATATTTACCTGGACCAATGTGGCAGTGTCTGGATCTGCACTGTGTGATCTCTTCATGTTTTCATGGGACTACGGGGTGAGCCCAAAGGCATTTATTCCAGCACAAGGATGGTACGCCACTCATGTGTTACCAATTTTGAAGGGTGACATCCCTATCCCTCAACAGTGCTGGCATTCATGGATGGAATTTTGGGACACACTGCTTTTGGTAGGAGGGAGGTTGAAATGCTGACAGAGTGGTGTAGGTAAAATAACTTATTCCTCAATTTAGAAAAAACAAAATAGATTATTGTGGATTTTAAAAAATGCAAATTAGATATTCAGCCACTTACTATTGAAGGAAAGTGGGTGGAACAGGTTTTGGTGTTTCAATTTCTGGTAACGGAGCTGAGAGATGATCTGACATGGGGAGCAAACTCTAAAGATTTGATGAAGAAAGCACAGCAGAGATTATACATTTTTGAGAATCCTCAAGAAGAAGAATCTTTCAGAAATCTGCTGCTGGCTTTTTACCACTGTGCCATAGAGAGTGTGCTTACCTATGGTCTCTGTGTGTGGTATGGGAGTTGTTAGCCCGAGAAAGAACAATGCTGTCCAAGGTTGTTAAGACTGTGGAGAGAATAATTGGGTGTACTCTCCCTACTTTAGACCAAATCTATGATTCCAGGTATGATTCCAGAAAGCTGTAAAGATTGTGCGGGATCTCACATACCCTGGATATGCTCTCTTTCCGTTTCTGCCCTCAAGGAGGAAATACAGGGTCATTAAGACCAGGACTACCCACTTGAGGGATAGTTTCTACCCAAGAGCGGTTTTGGCCTTGAAGCAGCAAAAGGCAGTTTCTGAGGGAGCTTCTGTAATTAGTTTTTAGTTTTAGAGTTTTTAGAGTTTTTTGGATTTTTAGAGTTTTTAAGTGTGTTAGCGGGTTAAATGTGTGTATGTGGGGTGGGGGATAGATATTTTTGTATGTTTGTATTGTTAGGTCCTATAGAGTCTTTCAGTCTCGATGTTCTGCACAGGACAATGACAATAAAGATTTATCTATCTATCTATAGGGGCCGTGTCTACAGCCACAGCCTTGGGCTATGATCACACAGGCATCCAGAGGATTTGGCATTGGAAATCTCAAAAGTTTAAGATTTATGTTCAGCCCTTATTGGATCAGTAGGTCTGGGCCACTGTTCTTTAATTTGTCTCCACAGGGGTTGTTCCTACGGTTTGAGCCAACATTATTTGTGATCACAGTTTTGTTCACAGGGCAGCTGCGAATGCTGCAAAGTCCTGTTGCAGCCGAGATCTTGGCCTGAGCCTGTGTGCCAATATTGTATGGAGGGGCAGGTGGGGTATGCTCTGGAGTGGCTTTAATAGCTGTGCATACCAATTTGTTGTGGATAGGTCCCCAGATGTCTTGGTGATACAACTAGGTGGTAACAATTTGCCCCGGACAGCAGGTAAGACGTTGATCCTCCAAATCATGGAGGATTTAACAAAATTGTCTGCTACCTTCCCTGGGACACTCTTAGTGTGGTCCATGTTGGTTCCATGTTTAGAATTATCAGCCCATGACCCTAGACAGGTAGACAAGGCCCATAAGGGCATCAACAGAGAGGTTACCAGATTTATTAGGGAGGGACGGGAGTCAGTGATAAGCCACCCCAATATTACGGTAAAGTGCCCTGACCTATACTGCAGGGACTGCATCCACCTGTCCACCGTGGGCTTACATATTTTCCTAGGAGACCCGCAAGGGGGCCTTGTGGTTGAGCTGCTTGACTGTGTGGGATAAAGAGGCACCTTGGCCTCTTCCTGTGGAGGGTTGTGCAGGATGTACGAGTATTCAGTCACAGCCTTTGTAAGTTGCCCTAAAGTGCCATTCAGCCCTTGGATAATTAAACACCTAGGTTAGGATTAGGATTAATACAGCTATCAAGTCAATCTCAGGCTGAAACGAGGGCTGTTTTGGGGCTAGTAGATTCATTCAAGTTCAAAGGATGCTGAACTGGTGGGCGGCATCCTTTGGAGGAGTGAAGCTCACTGAATAAGCATTGGGCAGATGGCATACCTCCTGCACTATGGGTTTAGGTCTCCTTGGCAGTTATTTGAGTTAAGCATTGTTATTATTCTATAAATTGTGGCCTATTTTTCCCAACATGAAGTTGTCATGCCCTTGTTATTTCCAGGCTGGGTGGGCAGAGAAGAGACATCAGGGGTAAAATCTATTTTGTCATATCTGCTTTGAAAAGATGTATATTTTAAAGATGGAAATGTTAAGTTCTGATCTCATACGTTAAATATGACAGCCTGAGAAATTTTCTTCTCATTGCAAGATTTTTTATTGTTAAATTCAGTTTCTGTGCTTTCTTTGAGACTGATTTTCCATAACTATGTTATAAATTGCCCAGAAAGTGCTCTAGCACTATGGGATGGTATACACATCAAAACAACATCAACATTTATATAAATGCAAACAAAGAAACAGAAAGGAAGAATTCTTCCCTGTGGCTTAGACTATTAGCATTAGATATGTTTTGTGTTCAGTTAGCCTGTTGGTTTTGCACTGTGTGCATTTCTATCTCTCTCTGTGTTATTACACAAAGTTAGAAGAAGGTAGTTCTGCATAGTGCCATCAACACAAAGTACAGAAAACATGATATAAAAAGACAGTTTATATTCAGGGTACAGATGTGTTGAGAAGGCCTGTCTCCATCAAAATCTTGCCATACATCTACATTAGAATGTGCCAAGAATATGTGTTGAGTGATAGATTTCAATTCTACTGGCACTGCTGGTTTATATAGCTAATAGGAAAGATGCATTTTCTACCACACACCTAGTATATGTGCCTGAAACTTGACAGGAACTTCAAGCTACCTTCTTTCCCTGTATTTTTGTTTGGTATTTTGAATGAAGCTGAACTCGAAACTTTGCTGTGTCACAATGGCATATTTTATACCATCCAGCACTCGTCTTGTTTTCATCTACCCAGGTTCCAAGATCTATACGGTGAGCTTTTAGATTTGATTTCAAGTTGCTCTTATCACACTTGAACTGTCTGCTGCTTGTGCAGTGACCTGCTTTTGACTCCCCATAAAAGCTGGCCTTGGGGAATACTGTCAAAAGACAGGCTAAGTGCCCTGACTGCCAGAGTGAAGTTGGTTGGGATGCAGCCGGTATCAGCGATGATATGTCATTTAAAGTGTTTAGCATATGAGATCAGTAGGGCTGCAAAAATAAAAAATAAACATAGGCAATTGTATTTCTAATGTTTTACTGGTTTTACTGATTCTAAGTAATTTTAAAGACCTCCACTGCCCTACATTTTTATACAGTCACAAAGGAATACAATTATCTAAGTTTCTATTTCTTGTTGAACAAAAATGTAGCCCAATGCCAGGAACCTGTGCTGTAGGGAAGTTTGGCAAGAGTTGCAGACTACTGAATTCCTATATGGAGGAACATAAGCAAGTGAAATGTTAGCTCTCCAGAGAAGCACACCTCTCAGCTGCATCTTCCATGGTGGATTGGTGGGGCCATTATGTCTGCAGCATATTTCACCTTAACTTTTCTTCACAGATTTGAGTTACCAATATAAATAACCGCATGAAGTAATGCAATGGTTTGAACTGGTCCTCATTTCTATCTTATCTGATGTCAGCAGCTCCTGATTGTCTCTGGTTTGTGCTGGATGTTTCTTAAGAGATTTGCAACTGAGGCCCCAAAGAGCCAGCTAATATTGGTTAAGGTTAGACAAATGAACAGCATGGGAAGTATTAGCAAACTTCTTGGTGTGCATTCTAGAATAAATTGCAGATCTGATGGGTGGGAAGGCTGTGCTCAGTCACAATCTAAATGTAAAAGTAAACATTTCCCCAGCTTTATATGATTCAGTTCAGGAGCAGATTCATACTCATTTCAAGAGTATAAACTTGATTAAAAATCACTAGGGGGTGTTTAATTATTGGAAGTGATTGCATTATATTTTTGGAAGATAATATCATACAGCTTTTATTAAAAACCAGATTCTTGTTTACTTGTATTCACACATACCAATCTTCAGTGGAACATCTCACAATCTTACAATTGTTGATTTATATTCTTAGTTCTGGCAGTGAATAAGATATCATATGATTGATGGTTTTCCAAATGCAATATACAGAAACAACTTCATGTCTACACTGAATTTCGGTTATGACTCATTTGGTTGATATTCTTCTTTTCACTTTGCTCACAGAATGATGGTGTGCTATCTTCTGTACATTCAGGACTACTGAGAAAGTGTGTCTTTGTGCAAAAGTATAACAGAAATTATACTGTTAGACAATTCATAAATAAGGATAAGAACATAAGAACATAAGAACATAAGAAGAGCCATGCTGGATCAGGCCAAAGGCCCATCTAGTCCAGCTTCCTGTATCTCACAGCGGCCCCACCAGATGCGTTTGGGAGCACATGAGACTAGATATCTGTCTCCTGATACCACTCCCCTGCATCTGGCCCTTGAACTACCCTGGTTTAAAGCCTAGAGATTACACATCTCCATCATGGTTTGTAACCCGTGATGGACTTTTCCTCTAGGAATCTGTCCAATCCCCTTTTGAAGGCATCCAGGCCAAATGCCATCACCACATCCTGTGGCAGGGAGTTCCATAGACTTACAACGCGCTGGGTGAAAAAATATTTTCTTTTGTCAGTTCTTACTCTCCCAGCACTCAATTTGAGTGTATGTCCCCTAGTTCTGGTATTTTGAGAGAGGGAGAAGAGCTTCCCTCTATCCACTTTACTCATACCCTGCATTATTTTGTCTCAATCATATCCCCCCTCAAGCGCCTTTTTTCCAGACTAAAGAGGCCCAATTGTTTTAGCCTTTCTTCATAAGGGAGGTGCCCCAGCCCAGTAATCATTTTAGTCGCTCTCTTCTGCACCTTTTCCAGTTCCAGTTCCTCCTGTGTAGGATGCTGGCCTACACAGCTCTGTTGTCCTGGCTTGGTGCTTCTGCCCATCAGGAACTGCTCAAGAAAAGTAAGTAACATTCTAGGCTGGGGCAGGGGCGTTGCTTGGGGAGGGCAAGGGGTGGGGTGCCCCTGGTGCAGCAATTAGGGGGTGACAAATTGCCTACCAACCCCCGCCACTGCCCCCACCCGCCATCCAGATTATATTTTGCAATGGGGGGGGCACAAAAACTGATTTTTGCCCTGGGATCTGGAAGCCCTAGCTATGCCTCTGGGCTGGGGGAACTTGAATGTCCTGTCCACTGTAGACTTAATGCTTTTGCTGCTGTTCCATTATCATTTTCAGATGCTGTCACATTACAACTGACTTATAGGATCCTAACAGGGCTTTTAAGATACACTATATATTTAAGGATTGGTTTTATCAGTTCCATTCCTCCAGTGAGTTTCCATGGTCCAGCAGGTATATGAACCCTTGTCTCCAAAGTCCTGGCTTATCACTCTATCCAACAGAGCACACTGGGTATTCATAGTCTGACATTTGCAATGTTGATTTGCTTTAGATAGATTTGCTTCTTTGGTAAGTTTCTAATTCCTGGCTCTTGGATCAGACTCTGGCTTCTAAAAAAAAGCAACTGTAGCCTCAAAGAAGGCTCAGCTTTAGGAATGCAGATTAAAAATGTTGGATTTCAACCCACAAGGGTGATGAATGTAATAATTTGAAATTCAATGCTTCCATCCCATCCACAGAGTTTTAAGATATACCTTTTCTTTCTCTCATAAAGGGGTTGTGCCATGCTTTTTTAAAATTCTTAATAGGGCACCTCCTCAGCTTCAAAATTAGGCCTGAGGAGTGCAACACAGTCTTGACCAACAAATAAATATCTTGGGGTATGCCTCTCAACAGAGGAAGACATCTGGATTTTCTGGATTAAAAATGCTCTGCTTGCTGTGATGATTCTGTCCTATTTCCTAGTCTGAGTGTCACAATGGACTGGGAGAGTGTGGAAGTGGTAAAGCAGTTCCTGAAAGAGACACCAAGGATTCAGAAACAGAGTTTTCAGGAAATGGAAAGTAACCTCGCTGACAATGAGGGTATCAAATTAATTTAATCATTAATTATCTAAATCGGGCTGATAGCTACCTAAGTTTCACCCCTCAGGTGGCCATTGGAAGAAACTGAGATAGGAAAGTGTCCTGGAGCCACACTTTCTAAGATCTCATCATGGGATGATCTTTTTACACCCTGAATGCCAACATTTGAAGTAGAAGTTTATACATTGTCCCCTAGCCTAGTCAGGACACACAGATTGGTCCCTCACCATCCTGTGTCCCTTTGGTGATACTCCAAATGATATTTATACATCTCAGTTTTTGTATTTTTACACTTCTGCAAGAAGGAAATGCAAAATTTTACACTTCTGCAAGAAGGAAATGCAAATGGCTAGGGGAAGTCATAAAAAGGAAAAAAAAATGGAGCAATTGCAAAGGTGCCAGAGTTTAGCTGGGAGCGGGGGTGGAGGAGCTGGCTGACATATAGGCTGCACAGAAGGGCTTCTCTCAATGCAGCGGCAGTCTGTAGAGATGAGTTTTCTGCAGTATGTTCCCACTTCTTTTCTAGCCATTGGGAGATAGCCCTGATCTCACCAGTGGGGAGAGTGTCTTTCTAAAAAAGAAACAAGAGGGAAGAGAGTGAGTGATGGTCTTTGAGGGACACTCAATGGTTCCTTCTTAAATGAGCAGTTCAGGGAGTTTGCTCTTCCCTCATGCTCCCTGGAATTTTATGTCATGCTCTTCCTTTTTCTTGTCTATCCTCCATCAGCATGTCTGGAAAAAAAGGCACCTGGGGGAGGATGTGATTAAGACATACAAAATTAGGCAGGGGATGAATCAAGTGGATAGAGGGAAGCTCCCCCCCGCACATAATACCAGAACCATGGGTCATCCACTCAAATTGAGAGCTGGGAGAGGAAAACAGTCAAAAGAAAATATTCCTTTACCTGGCATGTTTTTAATCTATGTAACTCCTTGCTGTGTGGTGATGATATCTGGACTAGATGCCTTTAAAAGGAGATTTGACATATTTTGGAAGGAAAAGTCCATCATGGATTACAGGCCATGATGGGGTTACATATTATCTCCAGGCTTAAAAGGAAGGTAATTCAAAATGCCAGGCAAGGGGAGTGGCATCAGGAGACAGGAATCTAGTTGTCTCATGCGCTCCCAGATGCATCTGGTGGGGCCACTGTGAGATACAGGAAGCTGGACTAGATGGGCCTTTGCCCTGATCCATTGGGCTTCTTCTTATGCTGTAAGCAGGTTTGTTAAAGAAAAAAAATAAACAATATTTTTTATTTCTGCTAGAAAAGTGGAAACTATCTTCCAGTCCTTCATGACACATTCTGTCCCTTTTGCCTCTTCCCTCTTTGTTTTCCTCTTCTTTCCTAGATCTGAAGTTAGTGCTGCTTTGATAGTGCTCCTCTGTGGTGATGATAGTAAAGGGTTTTGGATGACTGCAGAAATAAATGTCTCAACAGTATCGGCTCTTTTGATTTAATTGATGATTTTGCCCCTGGAGATGCAACAAATGTTCTTTTCCAAGGTGAAAGGTATACCCATCTTCTCCTTAGCACCAAAGTGAGAACATCTTAGTTTTTCTTCCCCCACTTGTAATTGCATCATGGCTTTTAAATCTTTAAACTCTGCAAATATCATATTTCATGAAGGGTCTATGTGGGAAGCCAATACAGCATCCCTCTAGAATTATTTGTTCCATCTCATCATCAATGTATAAATACTCCTGATTTGATTCATACTTGCCCACTGTCACTGCATGTCCCTGACACAGATATGGTTGGGACACTTATTTATTTCCTCTTTTCTTAGGTTACTTCATGCAATGGATAATCATGGCTACAGCACGGAGCCAGAAAAAAAAAGCCACTGGCCACTTACCATGTATCCATTTACCACGAAGAGCCACAAAGCAGCACTTATGTGGGAATCTACATGTGAAAGCTGCTAGCTATGGTTAAGAATTACATTTAGTATATTTTAAAAATAAAAATGTCATCATTTCTCCATAAACAGGATAAAAATGATTTCGGATATTTGAAGGAAGTGGAGAATATCTAAGATAGGAATATTTAAAAGAACATGTTGGTTTCATCTTGTTTGTAAAGAGAATGGCAATGTTTTTGTGTTATTATTTCTTAAAACAAACAAGCAAACCCACACTGGCATTAGCCAAATGCAGTACAGGTATTCCCAACATGGAATAGACTGTGTTGTATTAATCTGCCATGTAGCCATTAAAGATGAAGAATCAGGGGGGAAAAACACACCACATAATTCCTTTAATAAAACAAAAAGAGAGATATGCTGGTTTAGTTTGAAGGCCTGTCTTAGAAATTATTAGATGCAGTCCACATTATGCTTATGTGTTTGCCTGCGGGAAAAGGGAAGAGTCCAAGTTGAAAAACACAAACTCTGTCTTCCAGTTCCTAGAAAACAGTACTGCCAGGCTAAAAATAGTAGCTATCGTATAGTATAGGCACTGTTCTCTAGTGTAGGGAATAGTAAAGTTCCTGGAAGATAGTATGTGGCATTTGATGTGTGTGTGTGTGTGTGTGTGTGTGTGTGTGTGTGTGTGTGTGTGTGTGTGTGTGTGTGTGTGTGTGTGTGTGTGTGTGTTGTGTCGTTACAGTCATGACCGACTCTATGTGACTCCATGTCCATGGAGTTTTCTTCGCAGGAGTACTGGAGTGGCTTGCCAGTTCCTACTCCAGGCGCCTACAGCACCTGGTATTCCCTGGTGGCCTCCCATCCAAGTACTAATCAGGGCTGACCCTGCTTAGCTTCTGAAATCAACCGAGATAGGATGTGCTTAGGGCATCTAGGCAGCTCTCTTGATACTGGATGAGATTTTTATTAATAGCCACTGAGGGCCTTTACCTCTAATCACTTTTTAAAGATATCTAAGTTAACAGGAATCACTACATGCTTCCTTTTATTCGTCAGGAATCTCCAATCATTCAGCTTCACTGGATAACCTCAGGTTGAAAATATTGTGTGAGGTAGAAAAGTGGGATTCCCCCTTCTCACACCATGCTTAGTTTTATACATGGTTGCTCAGCGGACTAAGGCTCCGAAAACTGTCAACTGCAAAGTTGGCAGCTCGGCGGTTCAAATCCCAGGTGCCACACAGTGGAGCAAGCTCCCACTGATAACCCCAGCTCCTGCCAACTTAGCAGTTTGAAAGCATGTAAATACAAGCAGATAAATAGGTACCGCCATAAAAAGTGGAAGGTAAAACAGTGTTTCCTTGCAGCCATGCCGGCCACATGGCCATAGATTTGCACAACACCGGCTCTTCGGGTTGAATATGGAGATGAGCACCACCCCTGGAGTCGGACACAACTAGCACACATATGCGGTGGGAACCTTTACCTTTTTAAAATATCAGTACAAGCATTTTGTAAATACAATTAGCAGTTAGTCTTTTTGTTGCCTGAGAAACATTCCTAACAGTGTAATTGACCAAGAAAACCCATACATACCTGCACCGGCAAAGTCAACCCTTCAGGTTTGGAGCTATCTAGAAAACATGGTAGAAATAGCTTTTTTCCTATTTGAAGACTTCTGTCCTAATAAAACTGTCTGACATCTGTAGCTAACAAAAGCTAACATTGGTCTAACATCCCAATGTTGAACACTATCAAAATGTATGCAGAGGTAGATGATACTGAATTACAGCTCATCTCTAATTACTAAGCAACATTGCACTGCTTTGTTCTCTAGGGCTTGATGTGTTTGCATGTTTACCAAACATCATCTTAAAATTGCCTCTGTGGAAGAAATGAGGGTTCTAAAGGGCCGCAGGAATCAATTTGCATCACAAAGCACAGTTGTTTTTCTGTTCGCTGTTCACAAATACACTAATAATAATACACATGTTGTGCAAAGCGTACTCTCTCTTTTTTAAGCATAGACTTGGGGGAGGGGACAGGACAAAGATTTAAATGATGACACCTGTGCCATAAAACTGAACTATGTTATATTGCCACTGTGCCTGCCACTCACTCCTCCCTCAATACTGCCAAGAGAAGAATGGGAGCAAACTTTAAGAGTTTTCATTTAGGCAGTGATAATGTGATGCTAACAATATTGTGCTGATATTTTTCCTAACTTTGCTGACACCATCCTTGACCTCAAAAAGCCATGCCAGAATTCTTGGCAGATGCTGACCAAGTGCTTGGTACAATGCAGAAAATACTTGTGCATTAAATGAATGTATTTGAAAATTTACCAGAAGCAGCCCCAGTCAACTTACACAACCTCTGAGTTTGATGCTAGTAGTTAGACCCTAACCTTCTTTACACATACATAAGATCCATTAATAGAGTTGTTTGCAAGCTTGAGTAACCCACGTGTTCATGGACTGCAGTTCCCAGAAACCTTCACCACCAGCTATGCAGGCTGGGGATTCTGGAGACTGCAGTCCAGGGTTGGGAATCACTGCATTAATGGATAACTCTGTATAGAATGAAATGCCAGTTTTCCTGCGAAATAATGAAGAATAAATAAGGGGTCAATGTTGAGTCTCTGGGATAATTTTCTAGACTGATCCTCTTGTTTCTACTTTAATAAAGTACCTTTTGCATGTTGTTAGACTAAGGATGGGCACAAAATGGAAAAATAGCATTTCGTTTCATGTCCACCCTGTTTCATTTCGTTTTGTCTTATGATTTTTTTAAAAAAATTGTACAAAATAAAATGAAACAAAATGAAATGGCCTCTCAGCCACTAAATGGGTGGGTGGGAGAATTGGAGATCTCACCCACTACCTCCCTTTGTGCATCCCCCCCAGTCCTTCCATTACCTTTGGCTGCTCTTGCCATGGCTTTCCGGGTCCCCACCACTCATCTGGCACTCCCCACCTCCTGCTCTCAGCCCCACCTTCTGGGCCTCAGCCTGGCAGAGGTGAAGGCGGGCTCTGCGCTTGCCAACAGGGGAGTGCACCATGCCTTGATGGATCCTTGCTGCTGCTCCGGCACTCCTCACTTCCTCCTCCTTCTCCTGCCTTGGATTCAGTGTGGGGTAGGGCTCGAGCAATGCCTCTCAGCTGGGAGGCAGGTGGAGGGGATTCCCCTGGGTCCTAGAGGCACCAGATTTGTTGCTCGGGAGCTATTTTCAGAGCCCTCCAGCTGATGACAGCTCGGCTGGACCTCTTTAAAAATGGCCCAGTCGCCACCGTGGGGCTCCTGCAGTGGCGACTGGGCCATTTTCAGAGCCATCCAGCTGATGACAGCATTTTGTTTTTCATTTTGTGCCCATTTTTATGTTAGATGCATTTTAAGACAGGTAAAGGAGTTGATGAAGGGAAAGCTTGACATGTATAACATAACATATAGTGGTCTACTATGAAAAATTCCCAGTGAACAGGGAGGGCTTTTGCTTGTACCCATGAAATTTATTGCCAGTGCAGGCTATTCATATCTATTGCTTTAATAGAAATATGGATAAACAAAAATCCTGTTTAGAGAGGATGGTGAATATTTGGATTCCAGATAACTACTTCCTAATTAGTTTCCAGCTGCATATTAAATAGATCTTCAGAATTCTTAAATCACAGGCTCTCGGTGTTATGAATAATTTAGGATAAAATTAAATATCCAAATGACAGCAGGCCAAATGCAAGGTAAGGCCAATTTATGACCACTGAAATTTATTTATTTATTTATTTATTTATTTATTTTTAGCTCTTGTATACCGCCCTATTCCCACAATGGGGACTCAGGGCGGTTAACAACATAAAAAGTATAAAACAGATAAAATCAAACACAAGCAATGGGCAACAAATTTGCTAAAAACAATTAGATCCAAGATTAAATAGGCGGGGAAGGAAAAAAAAAAAAAGAACAGAGTCCCTAACCCTCGCCGTAGGCCTCTCGGAAGAGCCTGGTCTTAAGGCTCTTCTTAAACACCGCCAGCGAGGGAGCCAGCCGTAGTTCACCTGGGAGATTGTTCCAAATTGCCGGTGCCACCACCGAGAAAGCCCGACTGCGAGTACGCACTTTTCGGGCTTCCCTCGGGGGGACCGTCCGCAGGGAAAGGGCCACCGAGGCACGGGTGGGTCGGGCCAGATCTAATTGTCTGGGAAGACGCTCCGCCAAATAAGCCGGGGCCAAGCCATGGAGGGTTTTGTAAACCAAAACCAACACCTTGAACCTTATTCGGGAGGCAACGGGTAACCAGTGTAGGCGAGCCAGGATGGGGGTGGCGCGGTCATAGCGACGCGCGCCAACCACCAGCCTGGCCGCCGTATTCTGGACCCGCTGCAATCGCTGAACAAGGTTCAAGGGGAGCCCCATGTAGAGAGCGTTGCAATAGTCCAGCCTCGACACGACCAGCGCCTGTACCACTGTCCTCAAGGAGCCCTCATCGAGGTACGGGCAAATCTGGGCGATAAGACTTAGGTGGTAAAAGGCCGACCTGACCACGGCTGACACCTGAGAATCCAGGGTCAGATCCGGGTCCAGGACGACGCCCAGATTCCTCACTCTTTGCGCCAGCTGGAGGGCAGACCCGCCCAGACTGGGAAGAGGGCCACAGTACCCCTCCGACGAGCCCCCGAAGAACATAACCTCGGTCTTGCCTGGGTTGAGCCTGAGCCTGTGGGTCCTGGTCCAATCCAGGACCGCGGCCAGGCAACAATCAAGGGTACGGACGGCCTCCACTGCACCGGTGGAAAAGGAGAGATAGAGCTGCGTGTCATCAGCGTACTGATGACAGCAGACTCCATAACTCCGGATGATCACAGCCAGCGGCTTCATATAGATGTTAAAGAGCATTGGGGAGAGCGACGACCCCTGAGGCACCCCACAAGAGGGTGTCCAGGGTGCCGACAACTCACCACCCAAGCTCACTCGCTGGGTGCGGCCCCCAAGGAAGGACCGGAACCAGGCCAAGGCCTGGCCCCCAATCCCAACCTCCGAAAGCCGTTCCAGCAGGATACCGTGGTCGACGGTATCAAAAGCCGCTGACAGGTCGAGAAGGACCAGCAGGGTAGAGCAACCCCCGTCGGCCCTCCTCAACAGATCATCATGCAGCGCGACCAGGGCCGTCTCCGTCCCATGATGAGGCCTGAACCCGGACTGGAAAGGATCCAGGACATGGTTCTCCTCCAGGAACGACTGGAGACGCAGGGCGGCGACTCGCTCAATCACCTTGCCCAAAAAGGGAACATTGGCTATGGGACGATAGTTGGACAGATCGTCCACCGCCAAGCCGGATCTTTTAATAATGGGCTTCACCACCGTCTCCTTCAGAGGACTAGGAAAGATCCCGTCTCTGAAGGAGGCTGAAGCAATTAGTGAAGCCCATTTCGGCATGCTCCCCCCTGCGCTCTTAATCAACCAGGAAGGGCAAGGGTCGAACGGAGAGACCGCAGACCTGCAATGTCCCAGGGCCCTGGAGGCATCCACAGTTGTAACAGGCCCAAACTCAACAAACCGAGGCGACCGAGGTGGCCCGACGCTGGCCACGACAGAGGCTGGGCTAGGGCAACCGGAGTCCAGCTCGGAGCGGATGGCCTCTATCTTAGATTTAAAATAGGCTGCGAATAACTCACTAGTGAAATCACTAAGAGGAGGCCCCGGCGGACCGGGATTGGTGAGGTCTCGAACCACACGGAATAACTCCGCTTGCCGATTCGAGGCCTCACCAATTCTCAGGGCAGCAAAAGATCTCCTAGCAGCCCTTATCGCACGAGAATAGCGACCGGTCAACGCCTTAACCGCAGCCCAATTCTGTGCCGTCCGAGCCTTCCGCCATCTGCTCTCTAGCCTTCTCCGCTCTTGCTTCATCGCCCGCAGCTCCTCAGTAAACCAAGGAGACGAGCGGGCTCGGCATCGGATCAGGCGCTTGGGGGCGATCCGATCGACAACCCCCGCCACCTCCTCAAACCACCGTTGGGAAAGGGAGTCGGCCGGATCGTCATCCAAACCGTCTGGAACATCCCGGAGGGCCTCCGAAAACCGTGCTGGGTCAAGGAGCCTCCGGGGACGGGCCCAGATGGAAGGGCCCAGCTCCCCGCGGGGCGGGGTGGCTACGTCAAGAGAGAAAGTCAGCAGATAATGATCTGACCATGACACGGGCCGGGTCAGCAACCTCCCGACCCCCAGATCCAAACCCCGCGATGTGGAGGCAAAAACCAGGTCCAGCGTGTGTCCACCCTTATGAGTAGGTCCGATGACTAATTGGGACAGGTTCATGGAGGCCATGGACTCCATGAATTCCAGAGCTGCTCCCGACAGTCCACCCTCGGCGTGCACGTTGACGTCCCCTACCACCAATAGGCGAGGGGACCTCAACAGTGCCGCCGAGATGAACTCGGAGAGCTCTGGAAGGGAGAGTGCAGGGTCGCGGGGAGCACGGTACACCAGCACTACCCCAAACCTGTCCCTCTGGCCCACCATAAGGTGGAGACATTCCAAGCCTGGACTCACCAACATCGCGGATCTACTGACGTAAAAAGATTCCCTAAAGATCATAGCCACCCCCCCGCCCCTCTGACCTGCCCAGCTGCTGCACACGGTAGCCCTGGGGGCAGAGGAGGGTGAGAGAAGCCCCACCCCCCTCACCCACCCAGGTCTCCGTGAGAAAGGCCAGGTCGGCACGCTCATCCACGATTAAATCGTGGATGAGAGGGATTTTATTATGTACCGACCTGGCATTAATCAGCAGACAGGACAGGCCAGAGAGGGAACAGGCGGATTGGATCCCGGCCATTTGGCGGTGGGCCGACGGGTCAGAACGGGGGACAGGCAATAATTGTCTGTCCCGAGTTCTCCTTATCCGATCGACCCGCCGGACCAAAGCGTACCTCCCACGACCCGACACCACCCTAATGGGGCACCCAACGGGTTCCATAAGGTCTCTAGGAAACAGGGACACGCTACAAAGCAAAATAACCACAAAGTACAATAAAATAAAATAAAATACGCCGTCAAAATATTATAATCGCAACACAGAGTATGAAAAGCAACTAACAATTTAAGAAAAGAAAAAAAAAACAAGATACAAAATAAGCAAAACAAAGTAAGAAAACAAACAGAAAACTAACATATAGAGCACTCAAATGGCAACAGCTGGAAAAAAGCGGGGGAGGGGAGGGGGCGAGTCTTAGCCGCCAACAGTGACTATTAAAATGGATAATCCGCAGCCTACGAAGGCTGTCGTGCCTCCCGAACAGCCAAAGGTAGCGGCAACAGACCAAGTTCTCTCTCCATGGGGGCAGTGTAGACGCAAGGTTGGGATCAGTCAAGCTGCCACCAAGACCAGGTCACAAGGGGGCGTGAAGACGCCGACGGCCGGCATGCCGCCCGATAGCCGAGGGCCTCTCCCCCACCAGGTCCAAGGAGCAATCCATGGGTTGATGGAAAGAGGGGGGCAGCCTCCGGAAAGATGTTACTCCGGAGGCCGAACTGCCGCCCGCAAAGTCGGGTCCCACCGGGAACGATGTCACTCCGACGGCCGGCATGCCGCCCGAGAGCCAAAAGCCCCTCCCCCACCAGGTCGAAGAACAATCGACAGATCAAAAAGGAGGGAGGGGACGGCCTCCAGGGGCGATGTTACTCCGGCGGCCGAACTGCCGCCCGCAAAACAGGTCCCACCCGGGACGATGTTACTCCGGCGGCCGAACTGCCACCCGCAAAAACAGGTCCCCACCCGGGACGATGTTACTCCGGCGGCCGACCTGCCGCCCGCAGAAGCAGGTCTCAGCATGGATGATGTAACTCCGGTGGCCGGCCAGCCACCCGGGAACCTGGGGCCCACGCCGCCCCCAACACCGACGGCCGAGCTGCCGTCCGAAGGAGGGAACCCACAGGTACAAAGGCGCCGGCAGCCGGCATACTGCCGGGAGTCGGCACCCACGCCACCCTCCTCCAACAAATGGCACCCACAGCCAAGCTGTAACAAGGAAACCGGGCCACCGACCCGGGAGCAGGAACCACCAACCACAAAGGAGCCATGGCGCCTGTAACCCGCAGTTGGCCCGCCGCCCTCTCCGGGAAATAAAAAACAACAACCGGGGGGTGGGAGATAACCAGGGCTAGGGCAGCAGAACAACCAACCGCTCCTAGCCCCCCCACAAAGCGGCAAAAAGGGCGCCGGCCGCTCAAACCAGCGACCAAAAACAGCAGGCGGGGGGAGGGCGGGAAGACCGCGGGGGCCAGCTCGAACTATGCCCGAGCGCCGAGCCGCAGACGAGAGAGAGAGTGCCATGAGTATAATCTCTTGTTGCTTTAATGTAATGTTGTCTATTAATTTGTCCATGCAGTCTACAAACCCCTTTTTGTCTACTACCTAATAATGTCCTTGCTGGAATTTCCTCCTCAGTAGGCACATTCAAGACTCTCCCAGCCCAGAAAAGTTGGAGGCTACAACCATGGATGGAACTGACATAGTCACAGCATCAGATAAATCAAATAAGGAGGCTGAAGACCACCAAGTGAAGGTACTGGTTTGGCTGAAGTATATCATGAGGAAGTATTCTCAAGGTTTCCTCATGGAATGGGTCTCTTCAAGAGGCCTCCCAGCATCTGTTCATGAATTCTGGGCAGGGTGCACTTCCACTCAGTCATAAACCTTCAGATCTGTCCCAGTCAAGAGGCTGCAGCCTAGGGATTTGGAGAATACATACAACATTCCTACTTCTTATCAATTCAGGCCATATCAACTTAATAAGAAAAACTGACAAGCTACTTTCAAGCCCTGTAAGATTCATCTCCTCTAAAGAACTCTAAGATGAAGACTTTGCACTTAGCATAAACTGTCCCTGTGCTAAATTAATATTCCTTTTCTTTGAAATGCAAAGAACATACACTTAGCATACAGAGGATGATAATTTTCCAGAGGCATAAATAACCCATCACATGCTTCTAATTTTTAAAAGTTAACTAGTATATAGTTCTGCATTAGTGCAGGAAAGCATCTTACTATGCATTACTGTTCTTAGACACACTCCCAGGTCCATGTTCAGACTGAAAGATCTAGAACAGACAGTGGTATGTATATTGGAGAGAGAGAGAGAGAGAGACCAGGCTAGGGATGGGCATGAAACAGAAAAATAATGTTTTGTTTCATTTTGTTTCATGATCACCCCCATTTTGTTTTGTTTCGTTTCTCAACTTCAACTCACTAAGAGTGTACTGCCTTTGGGACCACTACATATGCTATTAGTGCTGCAACAGCATTGGATTGGTGTACCTTTGTATTATATAAAATAATTATTTATGTTTCTGCTTTTGAACACACAATGTAGAATATGAGCATTCTTGAAAAGGTCACATTTTACACTTGAGTCACTAGCCACATTAGTAGGTGCTACAGAGTAATACTGCCTTACAAAGTAAAAAGCTTAGGCATATATGTTTATTGCTTTTTTGTTACATTAATTAATGCTTTAGATGACAGACAAATTAGTGGCCTTGGAGTCTTCTCTGACAATTCCTGAAAAGAATGTTTAAAGTGTGTGTTATGTATGTCTGTTAGCTAAGTCACTGAGTTAAACACTATTATCATACAGAATAGAGATGGGCACGAATCAAAAAATGACGTTTCATTTGTCGTTTGGAGGGTCCGTTTTGGTTTGTTTCCTTTTTGCGAATTTTTGCAAAAAAATCATTTTCATTTTCGTTCGTTTCATTACCGTTTTGTTACCATTTATTTCAATTTTTTGTGATTTTTTTTAGCATTTAAAGCAGTTCACTGTATTGCAGTAACGGAAACGAAACGCACAACAAAATTTATGGCATTTCTGTTCGTTTCATTTCATTTTGGAGACAAAATTCGTTTGTCGTTTTGTTCATAACAAAATGAAAAAATGAAAACGGAAATGAAAAATTGTTCGTTTCGTGCCCATATCTAATACAGAACATAGCAATTGGTTTGGTCTTTGGTTAATTATATGGAATTCCAAAGTCAATGTGGAGTATACTAAAAATGCATAACAGCTATCTCTATAACAATAAAGAGGATGTCTGTCTGTCTGTCTGTCTTCAACATTAACAACAAGCTAGACATTGGAAATTTAGATGTTCAGCAGACACATTAAGGGAAACCTGATGCTGTGTCTCTAAGATTTTTTCCTCAAAATGCCTATATGTTCTTAGTTGCTATTTTAAAAATGCATTAATTCAAATAAATGCATGCTAACTCTGTCTGTAGCCTGCTATATCATAACGAGTCACTGCCTGACAGACACTATTGAGAGTAAGGACATTTCTCAAAAGTCAGAGGGTTCTTCAGAAGGAGTGGTTTTCTTGTGAGTAGGGAGCCTTGAGATTTTGTCTCTATGCTCACATCCATTTTCAGGTAGAGCTCTGTAGGACCTGGCTGTCTGAACATTCACTTCTCTCCCCCTCTGCTGCCCCTATATTTGGAATATTTAGTTCCATGTAGAACCTTGTGTGCCCCAGATATGCTTGCATAACAGAGGAAATCAAGTTGTGTGCCTCTTCCCCTGAAGTTGTCTGAGATCAGTATGTCTGCCCATTCTATTTTCTGTGTTCTCCATTTCTTTTTCATCCCCTCAACCCATGATACACAGATATAATTGTGCCCCCATCAATCTTTCTCTTTTCCCTCCAGTTACTCCAGCACCTAGGGATAGCAAAATCCTGACAAAAAAACAGCAGTAGGAAGCAATATGACAAAGGTGAGGTGACCATTTAGCTGCTGAAAAACAAAGCAAAATATAATGAAACAACCAAGAGGAAACCAATAGCACAGACAATATGAGTTCTAGTAGAGCAATTCTAGTGATCCAACAAGGTTGCAGTGGTGTTGGCTCCCTGTTGTTGTATTTCTGCAGGACATAGTGCACACAGTCCATAGCCTGTAGTATTGTCCAATCAATAAGTCACAGAATTCCTTAACTATGACATGATTATCAACTAGCACAATGTTTATACTAAAAAAGGGATTAACCCAACTTTTAAAAAGGAAGCTAAAGAAAGATTTAATGAGACGAGATGAGTCCAAGAACAGAAGACAGAGTAAGAATGGCTGCAGTATTCAAAGCATTTGGGATTCCAGATTCTGCAAGTCAGAAAACAAAGCCACAGTTGCTACATTGAGCAGGACTCTAGAAGGGGAACTAACAAGATAAAAAGAACACCTGAAGAGAGTTCAAGTCCCTACTCTTTTAAAGGATAACTGGCAAATGGGGGCAAACTACAAAGAAGGAGGTAGATAGTGATGGAGAAGAAATGTTGTCAAGAGGGTGTCGGTGAATTTTTTCTTCTTCAAGTGCCAACTGTGCGGCCCCTGAGGCCCAGTTGGCGCTGGTTTTATTTTTAATATTTTTTTCCTTTATTTTAGGGTGCCGACCCGGCCACCACTGGGGCCGGGTCGGTACTCCTTTGTTTTGTTTTGTTTTGTTTTGTTTTGTTTTTTTTTGTTTTGTTTTGTTTTGTTTTGTTTTTTGGGAGACTTTCCATTCATGACAGCCAGGAAGAATGATTTTTTTTTGACCACCACCAGGTGGGAATTCACTCTGGGGTTTGTTATTCATTTCAATAGGTAACCAAATGAATAACATTAGGTAACCAAATGAATTCATTAGGTAACCAAATGAATAATGAATAACAAAATGAACTAAAAGTTCATTTTGTGCCCATCTCTAATCCCTACCACCACCACCCAAAGGAGGGCTTGGGCCTTTGCTGTTGATGCACAGAGTCTACCCTTATGGATGTCCAAGCATTATGGGGATTGTAGTCCAGAGGACTGGCTTTGTATACATGCTTTCTCAGTGAGAGCCTGTCAGCATGTGGCAGACAGTAATTTGGCTACACTGACAACTGAACAGTAGGATTCAAACTGTCTTCTTGAAAATCCTCTCCCTATCCTTTTTTTTTCAATTAAATATTTCTCTCTTCTGCCCATCCTTCCTTCATCTTCCTAATGCTGATCACTGCCCTGTTGCCCCTTAATTTGTCTGGCTCTCTTGCTCACCTTGTGACTAAAGGTTCCCTTTCTTCTTGTTTCTCAGCTGATATATCACTTTGGAAACCTTCCTTCAGAGTAGCAAATTCCCTCCTTCTCTAATTGTTGTATCAGCTACAGCAACTTAATTAAGAACTCACTTCTTTTATATGAGTCACCCTGTTTATTGACAAGTTTCTTTTCACTAAATTAAGGCCAAACACTACATGATCTCATTGTGACTCTGAGTGGACTGATCAGTCTTCACTTATTATATGTATATGAGATACAGCTTTAACCATAGATGCTAATTTAAAATCCAGCGTAAATTGTCCATTAAGTATGTAAAAATCATTGATCAGTGTTATGTCAGTCTCCTAGGTGTTGAATATTTTATTGTGCTAATGCTTCTTACAGTAACAGTACTATTAAATCAGATAGTTAATATTATGATTCATAAACAGCATAAAACCTAGATACATTAATCAGAGAACTAAATTGAAAGTTTAACAAAGATTTATAAACTAACACACTAAATCTGAACTTTTAAATGTAAGGTTCATTAATAAAAACTTTTCTATGCAGCATATATAAATCAAGATGATGTACCTGAATCTGAAAGTTAATATGCATAAATCATAACCGTGAAAGCTACTGTGAATAGATCATGTCAAATGTATTGAAGTTAAGGGTTTAAAATGGAATGATTATCTTATTTATCATATCACTGGTATAAACTCTAAAAGTGGAATCTTTAATTGGAACTCTTCTTTTTAAAAGAAGAACTGTTATTGGTGTCATATGAGTGCTGATTTGTGATGCCATATAAATATGATCTCAAGGGACAGAAGAGGTTTTCTGTTCATCAGCAAACCCACTGTTGAGTGTGAAAGCCATATCATGTATGAACAAGACTGAGCAATGCTGATTCCTGCTGAATATATTTTTCTATGTGTCTAAAAATATATCAGCAGCAAGTGAGCTGTAATATGTTTGCAGATAATTTTGATACATATGAACTTCCCCCATTCACTTAAGATTTAAGCAAAATATACAAGATTTTCTGCACTTGTTTCTTACATATCTGTGTCACTCTGACAGGCCAGGATCATTCCAAGTTATGGGACAGGATCATCTCTATATAAGGATGCATTGAGAAGACAATAGTAGCAACAACAGCCCAGCTATTCCTACCTGTTGGAGGACAAGTTCCAATCCAAACAATTTACCTCTGCATGCCCTAAGATAGGTTTCTGACTGTCCTTGTGTGAAGTAGTAAATGACATCCCTCCTACAGTGACGGACAATGAGGTAACAGACAATTTATTTGGATTCTCTGAGAGATGACACCTTCTCTTTTCCCTCAAAGGATTAAAAATCTTGAGCTGGCCCAACAAAGGAATAACAGGATAATGAGAACTTGAAGGAACCCCAGTCCTGATTTCATTTATACAGAACAACTATGTGAACTGAGAAGATAAAATAAGAGTTAACAGAAAAGTGTGCTCACAAATAAAAAAACACAGATGGTTTTCTTATTTTCCTTTATATACACAAAACACCAGAAGACTAGAGATGGGCACAAAACGCTAAAACAGCATTTAATTTCATTTTGTTTTCAATAATTATTTTTAAAAATCATTTCTCATTTTGTTTCATTTTTAGTTTCTTTTAAACATGTGTATGTGCACTCTCTCTCACTCTGTGTGTGTGTGTGTGTGTGTGTGTGTGTGTGTGTGTGTGTGTGTGTGTGGTGCTTGTGCAACTTTTTTGTATGTAGTGCTTCTTCAATCTGATTGGGCAAGGGGAAAGGGCGGGCTTTTAAAACTTTTTCCCCCCATTGAAGCCAGCGCTGATTGGGTGGGGGGAAACCCCCTCCCCTTTTTTAAACCAAGCACTGATCAGCTGGTGTGCGGGGTTTGGGGGGGGGGTTAAAAGCCCTGGGCTTTTTAAGCTCCCACCAGAAGCTCTGTGCACCACCTGATTGGCATTGGGACAATATATATATATATTAAAGTCCATGGTTCCCCCCAATCGGGCATGCCCGATTGGGTGAGGGAAACAGCAGACTTTTTAAACTTTCCCCCACCTGAGCGCCAATCAGCTGGCATGCAGGGCTTTGGGCAGGTGGGAGGAAGTGTAAAAAGCCCATGGTTTCCCGTGCCTGATCTGTTTCCCATGCATTCCTATGGGAAAATGAAAAAAAAAAACAGAACGGAATGAAAAATTCTGTTTGTTTCATTTCACTTTTCTTTGATGGGTCATTTTGTTTTTCATTTCATTAGGGAATGAAACAAAAATGAAACAAAAAATTCATTTCATGCCCATCTCTATAGAAGGAAGACTTTAACATTGTGTGTAGATTATGACAACAGGAAGATCATTCAGGGTGAACACATTCTTTTTCAGGTTAAGGTCTTGCTTCCATAAGAATCTGAGGGACGTGAGTGGTGCTAATATCTAAATAAATACTGAAAGACATTGCCCTGAGCATGAGACAGCTGTCATGCAGTATGCTCAGCAAATGTATATCCAACAGCATACAAAGTGTACAGCTGTGCTCATGTCCCACAAAGGTATTGTAGCTCTTTGCCAGCCAGTAGATAGGCTTTTGAAGAAATCATCGGCAGATGTCTCTGAGAGAAGGCAAAAGGGAAAAAGAGAGAGCTGTCAAATCTCTCTCAATGAATATATGTAGTCTGTCTAATCCTTTGGTATATCAGTTGGACAGGCAGGCAGATGTGTAACTGAAGATGTATTCCCTGAGTCACTTATACAAAATGGGATGAGCTTCTTATCATTTCCAGAATCCCATATCATTTTGGTCCACAGTAAAGTGGCTCTCTGGATCACTACACATGGCAAATATATGGTTGACAAGGGACTGCTCAACTAATTCAGACAATTTTTGGCATCTGACCTTGACACAGTTTCAAAGACTTATAGCAATGCTACAGAGAAAAATAAGTCCAAAATCTGTCATAAAAGAATTTGAAGATAAGGATCTAAAGATTACATTACAGTAGAATTTTATGCTTTTGACTCTTTCTTTCCATTGAATGAATTAGTAAAATGGGTTTGATGCAAACACATTTTTGTAAGAAAACACTGCAATGCAAACAAATTTAGAATATGAAACTACGCTTTTCATATAAATGGACGATGCTGATAATTTCCCATCACTGCATGCGTATATTTGTGATATATACTAATCTCTACAGATTACTTTGAGTTCAAAATACAATTCACCAAAAAAATCCAACTGATTTGGACATTGTGTACAGTATATGTATATGTATATGTGAGAATATGATATTGGTGTGTGAGTTTGAAAATTCTTGCTGTGGGTAATACATATTTAACATTTTGGGCACTATCCAGAGAAAATGAAGTGTGTTTAGATCAGTGAATATAAGCATGCGTATACTACATGGGGCTGTGGGATTTTTGTTTGTTTGTTTGGTTTTTAAAATGTATTATAGTAGGAAAGTACATTGGCTCCCCTATCAGACAGGAGAGAAGAGAGAGAGAGAGAGAGAGAGAGAGAGAGAGAGAGAGAGAGAGAGAGAGAGAGTTATGAACTTTGACACCGTAGACCAGGCATGCCCAATCTTCAGCCCTCCTGATGTTTTGGACCAAAACTCCCAGAATTCCAAGCCTGTATTTCCAATGGCAAAGGACTGTGGGAGTTGTGGTCCAAAACATCTGGAGGGCCGAAGTTTGGACATGCCTGCCGTAGACCCTCTGGGAGCTCAAATACTCCTGGACCTTTTCACATTGTGAAGTCCCCTAACTAATTGAGAAGATGGGCTGGCTGAGATGAAAAGACCAAGGTTCTGTTCTTTGTGGGGGTGATGGGTACAGTGGCCCTCTTCCCAGGCTGGGTGGGAATGTCCTCCAGCTGGTTGAAAGAGTGAGGAGTCCAGGTGTCATCCTGGAGCCAGATCTTTCCCTGGAATCCCAGGTGGCAGCCATTTCTAAGTTGGCTTTTTACCAACATTGGCTTATCACCCAGATTTGATTGGAACTCTCTGAGGACAGTAGGGCAAGTGCTGGTCATCTTGAGGATAGGTTACTGTAGTGCTGTTTACATGGGGCTTCCCTTGGCCCTTGTTTGGCAGCTGCAGCAGGTGCAAAATATGGTGGTCAGATTGGTGGTTGGTGCAGGCAGATTTGCCCACATCACCCCAATCTTGGGGCACCTGCATTGGCTACCTATTGCCTTCCGAATAAGGTTCAAAGTACTGGTTTTGGTTTACAAAACCCTCCATGGCTTGGGACCTGAGTATCTGGTGGAGCAGATCACCCCAAAGTCAGCTGTGGCCCAGCCCACCAGAGCATTGCAGGCTTTCTCGCTCTAGGTAGCCAATCCTAGGGAGGCCCATAAGGCATTAACCTGCAATTGGGCCTTCTCCGTGGCTGCCCTGGCCATTTGGAATAAATTCTCTAGCAAGATTCACCTCCTGAGTTCCTCCCAGCCTTCAGGAAAGCTCTAAAATCTTTGCTTTTTGAAGGGGCTTACAGCAATCGCTGATGTTCTGTGTTGTTGCGTTTCTCTGATTCTTTTACCCCACCATCCCTCTTGTTGGGATCATTTGTGTGTTGTTTTGAACTTGTTTTACTTTGTTTTATCTGCTTGCTTTGCTCTTTTGCCTTGTGAACCACCCAGAATCCCTGAGGGAAAGTTGGTGTAGCCAATAAAATAAATAAATAAATAAATAAATAAATAAATAAATAAATAAATAAAAAAACAGAAGAAAAATAACAAAGACAAAAATGTTGTGGCACCTTAAAGACTAACTGCTGTATATTAATGTGAATCCACTTCCTCAGATGAAAACACAAGATATCTGATATGAGACTCCCTTGTGCGATGAGGCCTGGGCCGCATCTAACTGTAAAAGCCAAATGTCTTGCACTTTATTTCAACCAAAGGAGACTCCATTGCTGATCTTGAGTTCCTTAGCACAGAGAGACAGGACAGAGTGTTGTTAGACAGTGGTGTACCTATATAAAGATACTACCCTCTGCATTGATTGTTGTCAGTTTTAGAGAAAGAGAGGGAGGGAGAGAGAGAGAGAGAGAGAGAGAGAGAGAGAGAGAGAGAATGAGAGAGAGAGAGAGAGAGAGAGAGAGAGAGATCATTTAGTGTTGAGAGAAAATAAAAGTAAGTTTTGCATACTATGTGGAAAGAAAAGGTAGGTAAATCCAGATGGTATCTTCACCCTATACATACATTTTTGGGTGGACTGCCCCAGTGTAATGCCAAAGATCTTCCTCCAGGTGAACCAATTTCTGTGACAGCAATAGAGAGGGGTAAAGACAATATGGGATGATGTATGACATCAGCAGCCCTTCTGTTATTAATTGTTTAAGTCCAAATACAAGTCTCTTTTGCAGATTGGACTGTAAATCCATGCTTCACAAACTGCATAGGGCTTCTCAGGTTAAGATGTACTATGGTACGAAAAGGAAAAATTAGTTTCTTTGGCTCTTTGTTTCCAGTCTCAAGCCTGATAGCGTAAATAACAAGTTTTTTAAAAGAAGGTAAAAATGAAAAACACACACACACACACACACACACACACAATGTAAATGGAGATCCTTCCCGTTGCACAGCAGGTTTGGGGAGGGTGGGGAACAGACAGCAATTGCTATAGTAACAGGAGAGTATCGAGGAAGTCTCATGTTTTGTGGGATGCTGTCAGTCTATTTCTGTTTTTGTGTGGGCTAGGTGTGTTCCTCATGTGGAACTGATGGTTTTGATTCACCTTTCCCAGCTTTTAAGGCATGGTTTGTTTGTTTCATCTGCAAAATGCTAGATTTAGAATGAGGGCTCTGCGAGAAGTGCCACACTGTCCTTTTAGTGACCCCTGGCTCTTTGTTCTGTCCTGTGGTCACCCTGGAAGTACATTCACAACTCTGATTTTAGCATTTGGCTGACGTGCACATCCCTAATATGTAACTAAAACGTCACTGCCTGGGATGCTCAGAGAGCAGATATGCCAATTTACCCAGGAGTAAATCCTGATGAATTCAGAAGGGATACATTTGAATGTGTAGGATCCAGAAGTTAAATATGCTCTTCAAATGTAGATAACATATGTTTATATGTATATATGAATAGTGAATAGTCATTAAATATATCATCTCAAGTATGCAACTAATTATCCAGTACAGCAATGCAAAAAGTTGCAAGTAAAACACGATTACAGGGCATTCACACCTGTGCCTAGTAGTAATTATGCAAGCACTATACAGCTTAATGGACATATTACAAAGCAAATGCATACATTGTAGCATGGCATCCATGATAAACTTGGTACTGGGTTAATATTCTACATATTATGGCAAATTCATTTTGTACTCATGTTAGGAGACTTTGGTTACCTTGTGACACAAAATGTATGAGCAGATTTTAAAGGCTGCCCCTAATAATTGCTTTTTCAGATGAGAACACAATGAGGGAGCAAGGAATATTTGTCAAAAATGAAAAGTTCATAATGTCTGTAGTTCTTTATGTGACAAGGCAGAGCTTTTGCTGTGTATAGCACCTCAGCCAGAACAATGTTTTAAAGGAAACTGCAAAATGTTTTAAATGAGAAAAATATCTGGAGATATAAAACATGATGCTACAAATTGGGCCCTGCCTGCTGTAACTCTGTATTACCTGAAAGTAGTAATGGTATTCAAGTGGAATTGTTACTAAAACAGACAAGCTTATGTCTATTTATGTAAGCGCTATGCAGAAATGATAGACTCTTTCTTTTACCTATGCCAGGCCTGCCCAAACTTTGGCCCTCCAGATGTTTTGGACCGCCACTCCCACAGTCCTTTGCCATTGGGAATCTAAGCTTAGAATTCTGGGAGTTGTGGTCCAAAATATCAGGAGGGCCGAAGTTTGGGCATGCCTGACCTATGCCATTCTACTGATATTTGGAATAAGTGTACTGGGAGTACCACATTTTATACTTCCAAAATCTCTCTCTCTCTCTCTCTCTCTCCTTGATACCCCCCCCCCCAAGAGATGTGTGGCATCTCATCCTAAGGAAGTGGATCATCTCAGCCTAAGGAACTGAAAGTCTCACAACATTTTTGTCCCTTGTTTGTTTTGTTTTGATATGCTTGCAGACCAACATGGACACTTCCTTGAAAACTATAAATATGTATGCAATATGTAAAGATAGGTTGATCCCGGGTTATAAATTCTGGGGCACTGAGTATAACAGATTACAGAGAGGCCTGGTCTCTTCTCTGATCAACAATATTTTCATGGTGTTGCCTTTTGACAGAATTCATTTTTACATACAACTGGATTTCAAAGAGGTTGTGGCAGAGTGAATGATTTCAAATTGAAAATTAAACATGTCAGTCAAGCACTAGCACAAGGTGTTGGGAGGACTTCAGGACTAGAGGCCAAATGTCTTAAGGACTTAGTTGCTTGAAGGACATCCTTCACATTAAAAAATAAACCAATGGGAAAGAATGCACAGTTGATGAGAATGATAGCTTAGGACCAAAAAGGTATTTGACAAGCAAGTAATTGAAATTCATTCATAACAGCAGTGCTGGTGCAGAGGGGAAAGGGATAGAGTATCATCAGAGTCACTGCTGAGTGAATTACCATTCAATAAGCTCTTTCACATATCATCAGTGGTGAAAGGCAAAGCTGTAAAAAGAAGGGTAGGTCTCTCCCATAGTGCCATGCATGGCATGAGAACAGGAAGGAGAAGATAGCAGTAATATATAGCATACAGAACAGAAAAATAAAATATACTCTACTATTGGCACAGTATTTAAACCAAATTCAAGAAGGAGCCATTCAGTTCATACATCAAGAGCCCCATGGCACAGTGATTCAACTGTAGTACTGCAGTCATTCAATTCCAACATGCCTAGGTTAATGACTCAAGGTTGACTCATCTTTCCATCCTTCATAGGTCAAATCATTGGGTGAGGGAATGTTGTTTGCATAATTATGTTGTAACTGCCCTGAGAGTGCTCTGAGCGCCATGGGATGGTCTATACGTTGAAACAACAATAATGCTGGAGAGCTACAGTAAGTGTGGCATTTGGAGATCACTACTTTAAAAAGAAAAACTAAGGTAAAATTAACACTAAATATAAATTCATGGCAAGAACATATGCTATCTATAGTCCAGTATGGCATATCTCAAATTCAACACTGAAACTAATTTCACAGTAGCTTCAGATAAGCAGTACGAATGCAAGTATAGTTTATAACTCTTAAGAAATAAAGACATACCAGCAATTCTGTAATGGTGTTTTAAAACACAGGCAAAATGTTATGGTTTTAGTGAAATTTCTACCCTTCAGTATGGATTCTGTAACAGAAGGAAGGAAGGAAGGAAGGAAGGAAGGAAGGAAGGAAGGAAGGAAGGAAGGAAGGAAGGAAGGAAGGAAGGAAGGACCTCAGAGAGAAATACAGACAAGGCCTGAGAGGGGAAATAGTCATCCTTCTTTATTCACTGTATTTTTATATAAAACAGAAGTATTCTTCATATTTATTTATTTATTTATTTATTTATTTATTTATTTATTTGACTTATATACTGTCCATCTAGCCCTGGGACTACTCTGGGTGGTTTATAACATAAAATTTCAACATAGCAATAACAATACATTTAAAAACCCCCACAAACAAAATAATATAAATGAAATAAAAATGAATAAATAAATAGACTAAAATAAATGTAGAAATTAACATGCAATTGATCAAATAATAACCACAAAAAGTAGAGATAAGCATTGAAAAGAAGGATAGGTGTTTAAGAAGTCAGGGGAAGCCATTCTGTAAAACCATGTTTTCAATATTTTTTGAAGATATGAAGTGAGAGTGCTAGGTGAATTTCTCATGATAAGTGGTTTCATAAATGGCAAGTGACCACTGAGAAGGCCCTATTACTTGTAACAGCTTTCTGGGCCTCCCTCGGGATTGGAACTCCCAAATGCCCTACCTGGCTATTATGAGTGATCTGGGCAGTTCTTGTTATCACATTGACTGTTTTTACCTATACGCTCCTCCAAGTCTTGCTTTGCTTTCTGCTTTCTGTACTACTTGTCTAGTAGTATAGCGTTGTGTACTACTTTCCATGTACACAAGGCTGTTATTGCAGGAGTTCACTATGACTGCCTGATCAGCAGAGATTGAAAAAGCTGCTTTTTAGTGCTGTTGTGGCAAGTGGGACTGGTTACTGGAAGCATATTATGGAGGGGCATTTTAAGTTTTCTTCACAGAACCTTCTAGAGGCTGGGAGTGACCACTGAGATAGTGTGTGTGGGGGGGTTTGTGGGTTGTTGTTGTTGTTGTTTGCTTCCCCAGCTCACCTATTGAGTTTATGTCATTCTGCAATACCTCTTAGAGCTTGAAGAGTAGTACAGAATTCTCTAACAATAGTAGAGAAATAAGAAGCAGTTGGTTCTTGAAGAGAAATAAAAAAGAAGGTATTAATGTTGCCACTTTTATTTCTTTGAAACCAACAAGCAGAATGCATGCAGATGAACATGACCATTTCAATACCACCACCACCTCCTCCTCCTCCTCTTCCTTCTTGTTCTCCTTCTCCTTCTGGAAAAGTTTCTGAATTTTTGATGATAATCAGTTCTTAAGTAAGTAAGTAAGTAATCCTTTTATTGACTGGTCCTATGCCCTAAGCACATCTGATCTCACTTGATTTTGGAAGCTAAGCAGGGTCGGCCCTGGTTAGTACTTGGATGGGAGACCTCTAGGGAATACCAGGTGCTCTAGGCACCTGGAGTAAGAACTGGCAAGCCACTCCAGTACTCCTACCAAGAAAACTCCATGGACATGGAGTCATGAAGAGTCGGCCACGACTGCAACGACACAACACACACACATGACCATATCCACTGTAAGGGAGATCTGGCTGTGATATCTCTCATCCCATTGATTGCCAGGGTTAATTTGGCTGTTTTGGCTGGCTAAGTGGGTATCCCCTTCCTCTCTGACCACTCCATGTGCATCCCTCCCAAAGCTGTGAATTTCGTGGAAGAGGATTACCATCCCAGATAGGAGTTCTGATATTGTTGTTTGGAAATAGTCATGGCCCAAACCCTGCACCAGAATCACATAACGTCCTTCCCTTCCTCTCCAATCTCCTGCCTTTGGAGCTGCCTGAAAACTGGCTCCACATAGTTGCCTACCTTACCATGATAGGCTTTTGGGTACACAGGGTATCAATACTGGAAGGGAGACTGTCTCCACCCCATCCCATCTGAATTCTTCCATTGATTTACATTTTGCATGCTGTTGCAAACTTATTTCCATATCCTATATCAAGTATACATGTTTTGAGTGTGTTGGAAGGCAAATTGGGGTGGTCTAGAACTTTGCTATACCATTTTCAAGGCAGAGAAAAGTGTATTGATATCTGCCCAGTCTCATCACTTCCATATCTTGGAAAAAGAAAAAATGTTAGTTTGGGTTCTTCTTGGCTAAAGAAAAAAAAAGTAATTACTTGCTTCTTTCATATATGAACTGCATTTATTGTGTGGAGTTATGTTTCTATATGTCTATCTTTGATGAGTAGAAAATGAAAAGAAAAATTTCTAAATGCATTTTCTCTCAGAGTACGTGTTTCTAAACTACTTATACACATAATATAATATAATATAATATAATATAATATAATATAATATAGTATAATATAATATAATATAATATAATATAATATAATAATGTCCCAAAGGAAAAACTGCTAGAAAGACTTACTTAGAGGGGGAAATGGGGGTGGGGAATGAAATAGTCATTAATCAACATGGTTTTCACAATGGTTTCACTCTGGTTACTGAGCATACATCTTGTTTGTTCATTTGAAGATTAATGCAGTGAAACTCAATCTTCAGTACTGAAGCAAATTAGCTAGATGATATTGCAAGTCAAATGCCATTGTGAGAACTGCATTACATTTGAATTCAGTATTTCATTTATTGTTGACATTTATCCATGCACACTGTGTAATAATTTCTGGCGAGATACTGAGGGTGATTCTTTTGTCTTTATAATTTAACATATGGTCCAGGGCTTTATTTCTTTACATCATATTAAACTTTCTGCTTCTTAAGTAGGAAACAGGAGTGGTGATCCCTTGCCAATGTAGTACATTGTGCACTTGTCATTTTTCCTTCTTGATGCTACCTCTCCTTACAATAGGCAGAGCCATCTCCTAAACATTAAAAACAAGAACACTCCTCCTTCAGAAAAAAATCTGCCCGCCCCAAGATCCCTGCATGAATCTAGTGATCAAACACTGCAGTTCTTCATATGAAATGTTATCTTTTAGGTGCAGAAAGCAAACACCCAATGTATCTGTGATGAAAAAAGGCTCTTTTATATTCTGATACCAAGCTGTGCACAAAGTGATTGTGTGGCATAGATACGTTGGCATCTACAGTGAATATGTTTTTGGTAACATGTTTAAAAAGGGGGATGACCAAAGTAGAGAGGGAGGAAACTGTCTCCCCCAAATTCTCATGCACAAACTCTGTGTATATTTAGAATATCAAATATAAAATCAAATCCAGATTTAGTTATGCTTAGAGCACAGCTAGGGTGGTCACAAGGTGGTCACAGGAAAGTTTCCAGGAGTTGTTGTTTTAAAGTCAAATCAGAACTGTTTCCCTTAAATTAAATAGTCAGCATGATACAAAATACCTGCCTTTCTTTTCTTTTCTTTGCATGTTATTGTCCTGGCAAGTACTCTGATCCAGTTTATGCTTGAGTGCTGTTATTAGAGGATCATGACGAACCAATTAATTAACATTCACATCTATGCATTTATCTATTGTGTTTCATAACAATTAATATGGAATTTGGCTTCCTTGAGACAACAGTATGATTTTTTTAAATGCCCGGGAAATGAGAGTTGTATTTTTTTTTAATCAGTCTTCATCTGAAGCAATGAAGCAGCTCAGGAATTATTCAAAGCAAAGAGCTGAGGCTTAGAATATCTGCAGTTAGATCTAATATCAATAAATACTTAAGCCACATTTTCAGATACCCTTAACAAGAAGAGTTAGAAATAAAAATGAGATTCACTTTGCCTATACATCATGCATATATGGTTCATATAAGGAAGTATATTATATTATCATGGCACATATTATACATTTTACCAGAACACAACATATCATGTAGTATCCTCTAAAAGCGTGACAACAGCAAATTTGAGAAAGTGCTATGCTCATTAAAAAGTACACAATTTGCTCCCTGCATGATTTCTAGATTGTTCCAGTCTTTTGTGCATGGAACACGGGGAAAGGGTGCATGGGGAGTGGCACATAACATAACAACCAAGCTGTACTTTATCCTCTAGTATGTTAGAGAGAAAAACACCAGATTTCATTGCTTTAGCACAACAGCCAGATGCTATTTTATTGCCATTCAAGAGAAATTCCATGTTGTTTGAAAAGGTCTAGTTGCTCCTTGACATTAAATTATATTTATACAACACAGTAGCTTGTCATATGACTAGGGACAGGCACAAACTGCCAATTAGTTCATGTCTGGGCCAAACGGGAATTCAGCAGTTCCTAGTCACAGCTCCTTTGGTGGGCACCCACTCAGAGGCAGCACCCCCATTTACACACCCTACTTCCTCTGAGTGGGTGCCCACCAGAGGAGGAAAATCTGGGAACTGTCAAAACACTTGTCCAGCTAAGAAACAGACCTGCACAATCCACTCAAATAGCAGTTCATGCCCATCCCTTAAATAGGATGTCTCAAATTGATTCCAGATACCTCAACCACTGAGCTATCCAGCAGTTCAACAATTCAGCCAATGCTTCAAAAGTCCATAGAACGTGGTGAGATGCCCAGTTATGTTTAAATGTATTATCTGTCTGATATAGGTGCATGCATTGTTTTGAAATCCATTGCTTTAGCAAGTATGGGATTGAAGGGGTAGGAGTGTGGAATATCAGTTAAAATGGTTCTGACTGAGTGGGAGAAATCAGGGAAGTTGTGAGTTTGACAGGTTTTTTTGGGGGGGGTCTATTCTATGAAAAGGTGGTTTTGAATATATGGCAGCTGGGGTTGGCGGGGGAAATGGATGACAGAGAGAGAGAGAGAGAGAGAGAGAGATGAGAATTATGCTGAATTTCCCGAGAGGTTGTGAACCATTCTGGTTGGCAACAAGTAGAGTTGTTTAGAAGTACACAGTCATCTACCAAATATGACAACTTCAGGCAACACTGTTGCTCAGTCTTTTCTTCCGTCGCTACCATGGGGGCATTTATATTGATAAGCCTTACAAAACTATTGTGGGAATTAACAGAGAGATGTGTGTAATGTAAAGACAGCCAGACATAAGAATATTTTGTGTCTGTTTACTGATATAAACTTAACAATCTATTGAGTCTCCTCCAGTTTTCATGAGCAGGTTAGCACCACCATGTGGCATCACCCTTTATGAGCCTCGTGGCGCATTCGTTAAATGCCTGTACTGCAGGTAAAACTGTGCTCACCACCTGGGGTTCAAACCCAGGTAGCCAGCTCAAGGTTGACTTAGCCTTCCATCCTTCTGAGGTCGGTAAAATGAGTACCTAGCTTGCTTGGGGGGTGGGGCAATGTGTAGCCTGCATACTGTAATTAAAACTGTAAACCACCCAGAGACTACTTGTAGTAGTATGGGGCGGTATACAAGCAGACCACTTTGCTTTTTGCTTTTGCTTTCTACTCAGTAACAAAATTCAATCACACAGTTAGATTAAGATATATGTGCTGTTTTTATGCTTCAAAATTAAGGTATGTTAGAACTATTCATACACTACATGAAACATCAGTCAGATTAACCCCATTTTCAGATTCGCCAACTAATCACCCTTGCACAATTTTTCATTACAAAATTTACTCATGGGAACTTAAATTAGTGAAATAGGAGGCAGTTCTCTGGCTGCAATCACATGGACACCTGTGGGCAGTTTTCTAAGGATGTTTCAACAGAAGCAAGTCCTATTTACATCATGGGAAATTAGTCCCCCCAAAATGATTCCTTTTCTTATATGGGAGAACCACAACAGAGGTACCACCAAAGACAACACAGTGTTGTCACTGTGTGCTGATTACAGGTAGTTGGTGGGCAAATCAATATCTTTGATTCTCGCCCAAGGAAATGTTAATAGAGTGAGCTATATGTAAAATGAGGGGACCATCAGGGGATGTGTGTGATGTTTAGATTTAGTTGTAATCTCCTCTCCCTGCTGGTAGTTGGAGTTGCAATCCACCTGCCTGGCCTTGGTTCAGTATGGTGTAACTGGTTGCCAGTTTTCAGGTTTTGCCTCTGAAGACATTTTTATCTTTCAGCCCTAGATTGGCAATTGGCTGGACATCCTTCCTGCATGTCACATTGGCTTGTGGATGAGGCCAACAAGGCCACTGCTTATGTCATCAGGGTCACTGGAAGTCAAGAAGAATGCTCTAGTTAGTTGGTGAGCACAATGTGGAATTTGTTGAGGCAAGTTATTTTCAGTAAGTATGCTGGTGAGATGCTTGGCTAGGTTTCCAGTTTTACACAATGGTATGATAATAAGGACTCTGAAATGAGCATGAAAGAAAGGAAAAAAATATTCATTACATACTTTCCAATTAAACAGAATAATAAAAGCTTGAGGTCTGAAAGCTCTAGAATCACCATTACAGAAGGCATTGAAGCATCTTTTATTAAGATTGCCAAAAAGGAAAGGGAACAGAACAAGAGAAGTCATGATAAAAGCATTAAGAGACTCTTGCAAAAGCAAGAATTCTCAAGCTACAAAGGCAAAGGAGGAAATCAGGGCCAATTCAGTTCTTGGGGCCCTCAACCATGAAGGTACGAAGCTCACTCACAAATGCAACCAAAGAATACACTTCACTTTGTGGATATTAACTTCAAAAGGTATCCTCCTTGACCTCCAGTGACCATAATGACCTGCTACTATTGCTAAACATCAACAATTATGCTAGGATCTGAATGATTGCTGGTTCATGTAAGCAAAGCTTAGTATATGTCTTGGCCTCTCAGCCTGAACATCTTATTAAGCCATTGTTGATGCCAGGTCCTTCTTAAAATGTAAAAGGAGATGCCAGTTTTTACTCCCACATCCCCAAATGTTTGCTTTGTTTTTAAAACTTAGTTTAGGAGTGGAAAGCATATCCCATGCTTTACTCTGCCTCTGGGACATTTGGCACAGTGACAGGTGCCATACATAGAATGCAAAGCAAGCAGTTTCTTCCCTGCTTGCAAATCAGGCCAGGCTGACCTTTTATCACAATTTTAATTGACACCTGTTCTCAGGATAATAGAGTTGATAGTCCTGGTCTAATTTTAATAACAATTACTCATACTGACTTGTTTTAGTCAAGACGAACAGTGGCAACCACTTGGCAAGACATATATTGGGCTAAAGGAAGTTTTTGTGTTATATTTACCTCTCTTTGAAGGCTCTGGCCGGCCAGGAAGGCTGAACAGCCTGGTGGTAGACCACACCGCTGCTGCCGCTGCAGACCCTGTCTAGCCGGGGAGGCTGAGCGGCCTGGCGGTAGACTGTACTGCTGCTGCCACCACCATTGAAGGCCCCCACTGGCACGAGAGACCAGGAGGAGGGGTAAGTAGGGGGCCCAGAGCAGGAGGGGGGCAGCCCAGGAAGGGGCTTTCCAGGGCTCCCCATATTTTGTTTCATTTAAAAAATCATTTTGAAATGAAAGGAAATGTGCAGCGGGGAGGGGGAGAAATGGAACAAAACAAAAGGCATTTTTTCCATTTCGTGCCTATCCCTAGTTGCAAACCACCCAGATAGTGCTCTAGTACTATGAGATGGTATATAGATAAAAACAACAGTAACTAGAGATGGGCACGACCAGGAAAAATGACGTTTCAAGTTGTCGTGTGTCGGAGCCGGCCCGTTTCGGCTCGTTTCTGTTTGTCACGAAATTTTTCAAAAATTTGTTGTTTCATTTGTCGTTTGTCGTTAATACTGGTTGGGGGGGTAGGGTAGCAGGCTCCTGGAAGCACCTCTCTGGGGTGGATGCCTCCTCTGGCCCTCTACAAAGGGAAAAGGAAGGGTACATGACCGTGTAGCCATTGCGTACCAAGTGGCACTGGCAGAGGCACCTCTCTTTTGGGTGCCTCTAGCTCACTAAGAAGGACAGCATACTGGCGTACAGGTTTGGAGTTTTTTGGAACTTTGGACTGTGAGCGAGGTGAGAGAGGAATGCCTCTGCTGGGCGCCCTCTGACTCACTAAGAAGGACAGTGTACTTGCGTGTAGTGCAATGCGAGTACAGATTTGGCTTAGGGTTGGGGTTAGGGCAAGGGCTAGGCTTAGGGTTATTACGGGTAAGGTTAGGGTGATTTAGTGGGCTGCACCTCTGGGTGCCTCTGACCCACTAAGAAGGACAGTGTACTGGCGTATGGGTTAGGGTTAGGGTTAGGGTTAGTGCTAGGGTTATAGTGGGCTTTTTATGCCCGACTGGCACATCCCAGAAGTCTCAGTCAAAACCTGGCCAAGTGGCCATGCGATTGGTGGAATGGCTCCAAAAATTTGCATGGTCCCATCCCATGGCCAGCCCATCATTGCGCAGGTGTAAAAAAATAAAAATAAAAATAAAAATCAATGGAGACGTTTTATTGCTAGAAAAACCCACTGCTGCTACTGTAAAAATTCAAGCATTTTAAATAGCTAATTTTCACATGTTTCTGTGGTGCTTTGGTGGGTTTTTGGACCACGATTTCAAAAAAAATATTGCGGTCGCCATTTTGGATCCCCCCGCACCGCATGGCAAATGGAGACGACAAGACTGATGCCCCCCGCCAGCCTGGTACCAGGTCCAGCAGCCCAGGACAGGAGGGGGGAGGCCGGGGACCCCCCCAGAAACCACCCCTCTGGTAAGTGCCCTCAGACAGGCATATTTTCGCCTGCTTTTTTGGCCAGAAATCGGGATTTTTTTATTTTTAAAACTTTTTTTCTGTGGTGCTTGGCATCGCGCGATGGCCGCGTGATGCCATGAACGACAACAACAAATCAGACCCAATTTATCGTTTATCGGTTCGAGTTCGAGTTCTGACAGCTTAATTGTTGTTTCCGTTTCTGTTGCGTAACGGAAACAAGGAATGAAAACGGAAACGAGAATTTCGCCAAGTCGTGCCCATGTCTAACAGTAACCTCATCAACTCAGTTAACTCAGTTGGATTTATACATTTCTAAAATTCTGTTATGTTTCCTTGGGTGTCTTATACTGTATTTAATACAAATGAATTAGGGGGGTTAGGTTTAATAGGATAAAGTGACAGAATATTTTAAGGTTATTCATTTGAGAAATGTGTATATCATATGAGAAATCCAAGCAATAATTCTTAAACTGTTGACAATATTTGTGATAGAAACACAAATGCTATTAAAGAAATTGAAATTTCTAGCATTCATTTTATTTCCATAAGAATCTCAACTGCTAATATATTAGTTCTCAATTTAAAAGGTTGTGTTGCTCAGCCTTAATAACTGCAATTGTTATCATATCCATTAATCAGTCTTGTTAATAATCCATCAACAAATTCATTAGTCTGTATCACAAATGAATCATTGTGATCATAAAGGTATATAAATAGCCTCTAGCAACCAAGCTAGATACCAAATTCTTAAAAAATACTCAAAATGTTAATGAGATCAATGATAACTAACTTGTATGAAGTCAGATAATTATCTCTAGATACCTTGGGCAATCAAAGTTTCCTTTAATACATGTGCTGGAACCTGTTTATAAGCAATTAGAATTTAATTTGCCTGGAAACATCTTAGATTAAAAGAAGCAGTTTTTAAAATATATACTGTATATAGTGGGGAAATTGGCCTTATTATGATTAATTCATATAGTTTTCTTCATAAGACTTTGTGGTGCACATAAGATGTAATCTATTCTTTATATGAAAATATATCCCACTCAGTGACCATGCCCTACAAGTAGAGATGGGCACGACTTAGCGGTATTCCCGTTTCCGTTTCCGTTACTCGGTTCCATTACTCTATGGAAACGGTAACGGGAATTACTCCGCTAGACTTCGAGCTCGAACCGACGAACGAACAATTTTGGTCTGATTTGTCGTGCTCGTTCCTTGCATCGCGCGATCGCGCGATGCCACGCGGCACAGAAAAAAGGTTTTTAAAAGTTAAAAAAACCCGGTTCCCAGCCAAAAAGCAGGTGGAAAAATGCCTGCCGTGCCTCAGGGCACCTACCAGAGGGGTTGTTTCTGGAGGTCCCCGGCCTCCCCCCCATCCCCCGTCCTGGGCTGCTCTGGTGGGACTCGCCGCAGGCTCGCAGCCAGCAAAAAGCCCAGTCTCGCCGCCAGCCGCCGCAATTAAAGCGCAAGCAAGCAGCACAGATGGCACAGGAAAAATCTTTTAAACTCTCCCCTCACCCATTCCCGGGCCAAAAAAGCAGGCGGAAAAATGCCTGCTTGATTAAGGGCGCAGGGCACCTACTGGAGGGGTGGTTTCTGGAGGGGGGTCCCACCTCCCCCCCGTCCTGGGCAGCCGGACTCGCCATGCCATGCGGTGTGGGCGGGGTATCCAAAATTGGGCGGTGAACGCAATATTGTTTTTGAAATCGTGGTCCAAAAACACACAAGCACAACAGAAACACGCGAAAATTTATAAACTGCCAGATTTTTCACAGTAGCAGTGGGTTTTTTCTTGCAACAAAATGTCTCTCCTCTCCTCCTCTGTCCTCCATTGATTTTATTTTTTTTTATTTTTTTTACACCTGTGCAATGATGGGCTGGCCGAGTGGCCAGCCATTTGGGAGTGGACGACCATGCAAATTTTTGGAGCCATCCCACCAATCGCATGGCCACTTGGCCATGGAGACTTCTGGGATGTGCCAAAAAAGCCCCCTAAAACCTGCCCTAGCCCCCTAATCCTAACCCTAATCCTTGACTCCTTACCCATACGTCACAGACTGTCTTCTTAGTGGGTCAGAGAGGCACCCAGAGGTGCAACCCACTAGCCCACCGTAACCTTACCCGTCACTAGCCTAACCCTAGCCATTGCACTAACCCACCTTAACCCTAAGCCAGATCTACTTGCATTGCACTATACGCAAGTACGATTCCCTTCTTTGTGAGACATGGCGGTGCGAGAGCCTTAGGCATCACCCTATGGCTCTGGGTTCACTGGTCTCACTGTCTGCAACTGGTATGCATATCCATATGGCTATGCATGCCATTTTGCAGCAGCAGGTGAGGAGGGGAGACCCCCATGTAGAGGGATCTCTTGGAGCCTGCTTCCCCTTCCTAGTGGGTGAGGATAGGAGGCACCCACGGGTGCCTCCAGGAGCCCGCTTTCCATTTATAGCGGGCCAGAGCAAGCACCCACCCCACAGAGATGCCTCCAGGAGCCCGCTACCCCCAAAAAAAACCAGTACTAACAAAAACAAAAAAATGAAAAAACAAACCGACTAATTTTTGCAAATTTTCGCGAAAAACGGAAACAACCCGAAACGGAATCGGCCCGACTAACGAGAACTCGAAATTTTTTTTTTCAAGACGTGCCCATCTCTACCTACAAGTATGTTTAGAAGGATATTGAATTGAAACAAATCTTTACACCTAGATGAATCTTGAATGAATCCAAGGGACAGGGATAAAAAAGGAACACAAAGATCTTAATTATCTTAGGCTATCCAGGTGTACATGGGTAGCCTAGCCATGCATGGATGAAGTTGGGCTAATAAGAAGAAATGGGGAAAAATTCAGAATCTATTAAAAATGAATAGTTTAATCAATGGGTTTAAAATATGTACAACATATTAGGAGTTCAATTCCCCAGTGTGCCTCCTTGACGGGGGATGAACTTGATGATCAATAGGATCCCTTCTAACTTTGCAGTTCTAAGACTATATAACACCAGGCAGATTTGAGCAAAACCCAAAACCTATTTGTTAAATATCAGTGCAGCATAAATGTATAAATGTTGTTGTTCATCATCATCATCATCATCATCATCATCATCATCATCATCATCATCATCATCATCATCATCATCATCATCATCATCATCATCCCAATTATATTTTCCTGTTGTAGAGATGTTGTAAAAATTGCAGAATTTTTGAAGAGCAGTTCTTTTTCTCTGCCTCTAATTCTGGAAGTAAAAAAAAAGGTTATAAGATGTAGAGGTTTCTTTTGAATGTGGCTCATCATATCAATACAGCTTAAAGCCGTGAGAATGTTGGATTTAGCAAGTCTTCTTCAAATCTCCACAATACTGAATAGTAAATACATGAATAAATAATATGCCAACTATCGTCTTAGAGATACTACAAATATGAATGTTTGGTGCACAGCTTTATAAAATACCAATTTATTTGGTCAGTCTCTCTTGCTGCCATTAAAAAAAGATAGACTATTCTTGCAGAATTTTAAGACACACTCTCAGCACTAAAATTGCATTTTCTGATAAGTATCTACTTCTTTTAAGCTACCTATTTCCCAGATAATGGTATAATATTTATTCAGATTATTTAAAGAGATATTTTCCACTTTATATTATACGACAGTAGGGATGTAAAGCATATGAAACTCTGCATTTTCACTTGCAAAACTAGCCACATAGGAAATTGGAAGGCAATGCAGGAATGTGCTTAAGAGATGAACTTCTAAAAAAAAAGGATGAATATCTGGGACGCTATTATTATTGTAGAGGAAAAGTAAATACACAGCTGCAATTAAATATTTGTGAGGAAATATAAAAACAAATCAGGGATTTACTGGGGTCTTTGCAGCAGAATAATTATCAATATGGTACCAGCCAATTAGTGATGTTTAAAAGTGGCTCTCATTTAGACATTTCAGTGGAGCATTGTTTGCTGTTGCAGCAAACTAAGAAAGTCTTTTGTGGGACCTTAATGGTGTTTTCATAACATTTGTGTTACTTGCTACAGGAAAATTGAGCTTAATTAACCGGAACTTGGGGGATATCTTGATCATGCTCCTGACTCTACAACTGAGATGTGCCCAATATCTTGCAAGTGAGCTGCAACTATCTGTGGCAAGTTATACACAGCTTATATGCATACATCAACAGTATTCTGGCTCTCAAGGTTTATTAGCTATAAATAAAGATGGGCACACAATGAAATTTTGGTTTGTTTCATTATTTGTTATTCATTTTGTTACCTAACAAAACAACAAAACGAAATGGAAATTTCTGTTTCATTTTGGTTTGTTTTTTGTACCGCCCATGTCTCCTACCTGGTGGTGGATTGGTCCCTCCGGTCGTCCTTGCTGGACTGCATAAAAAAGCCAACTGGCCCACACTACAGCTGGTAGGCGGGCCACATGGTCGGCACAAAAATAAAATAAAATAAAATAAAATAAAATAAAATAAAATAAAATAAAATAAAATAAAATAATAAATAAAAAAAGAAAAAGAAAAAGAAAAAACCCTAATCCAGCCCATGGGCCCCAGTACCGGCCTGCAAGCACCGGCCCTGACCCGCGGGTTGCCGAACCAGCCTGCAGGCCAGCAAAAGTTTTTTAACAGGCCTCGTGGTCAGCACAAAAAAATAAATAAAATAGAATAAAATAAAAATAACCCGATCTGGCCTGCGGGCCACCGAACCAGCCTGTGGGCTGGCAGGATTAAAAATAATAATAATAAATAGCGCAAAGCAGGAAAGAACGAATGTCATAGCTAATTCTTCTTCTTCAGCAGTTAAGGTTTGACCCTGGTACCAGTTATTGACAATATTTGCAAGAAAATGAGCTAGAGACACTGCTTGTTCCATCCATTTTAATGCTTGTAATTTAATTCCATCATTGTGTAGTTCTGTTTTTAAGAGCTCACTCAGGTCTTTCCAAATTTCAACAGCATCTGCAATAAAACAGGTATTTTTCTGTATTTTTGTAAGCTTCAGAAATGGGTTTCAGGATGGTCAGCATATGTTCAACATTTCTCTTAAGCCCAATGTTGAGGATGTGGGCCATGACGTTACCATCTATTTTCTCTTGATTTTGTTCACAAACTGTCATCAGACTAGGCCAGTTCTGATATATACTGCTCAAAATGGCCCACTACAGAGTTCCAGCTAACTTCTTGTGGGAGCATTAGCTTGTTTCCACCAATTCTTTTCAGAGGGCCTTTTTACACGACCCCTAAGATCCGCTGGCCACTTAAATTCGGACCAGAGATCTTAGGGGTTCGTCGCTCTTCCTCTGTCCCCACCCCCCTCCGCACTTCCTGGTTGCTGGCTGCGTGAGGGAGGGAGAAAAAAGAAAGAAAAGAATGCCGGCTTACCTCCGTTCTGTTCCCGGCAGCATTCAGATCTCTTAAAGGGGCGGGGGGCAGAAAAACAACAAACAGAAGCCAGGAGAGCCCCGCACGCACTATCCTTACACCGGATCAAATATTTTTCACATCCAAAAAGCAGGTACCTGAAAGCTGCGCTGGGACGCGCTAAAGTGGGCGGGGTCGCACTTAATTTCCTGTTAACTCCAGAGCTGGTGGGTAAACATTTTTAATCTCCGGAGCTGCGAGCCATTTGCCCCGGAGTTTAGGGGTCGTGTATGAACGCCCAGAGCGGCTGCTGCAAAATGATTGCTACGAAAGTATTTAGCAATTTCAATGACACTAGTTTTTATTTCTGGAACACTGAAGTTTTTTGCTAGGAAGTGCATCAAACAAGCACTACAACCACATGTTATTAGCTTGATATTCTCTTAACACACTTCTAAATTTCTACTCATCTTCAATACATTTACACATTGTCTGTGACCAAACTGCATACTAGACATTTGAATGTTTGTATGCATTTTATTATAGCTTTTGTTGCTACTTCTTGTAAGTATTCTGCTGTGTATGCATTTCCTGATGTACCAATTGTTTCTGCAAGGAAGACAATCCTTTCTTCTGTTGATATACAAGCGCATACAACAGGATCATTGTGGACCTTACTCCACCCATCAAGACTTAGATTAACAATTTTACCCTCTATACTTGCTGCACATTGCTCAATCTCTTTGTCATACACTTTATCCCACAGTTTCCCTGCAACATCTGTTCTGCTAGGTAGACTGTATCCTGGTCTGAATGACTGAATCATATTAATGAAGTGTGAGTTTTCAATAAGACAGAAAGAAGAGTCTGTTGTAAAAACAAATTGGGCATTTTTTTCATCAATTAACTTTCCCCCCCTAATCTGCTGGTTTATCTCTGGTGGTGGTTCCTGGATGGTCATATTTTTCTTTCTTTCTTTTAGGTGATATACTGTGGATATGTGATGTCGATGATGATGAATATGATGATGTGACTGAAACACTATCCTGGACAGATAACTCTGAAACTGTAGAACAGGAGGATGGTGACCGTGGATAGTTTCCTGAATACTTTTTGTTGGTGATGGAGTCCCTAAACCAAAAAGTCAATTCTGTTATTATATTTATTATTAATACCATTTCAGCTTATTTAGTAAATTGGTATTATTACTCTTCACATTCACTGTCACAGTGCCACTGGATACTGCCCAAACAAGGAATCTGCTTCTTTCAACTCTACTCTTTATTTCTTCATAACAACTCTATCTGACTGTAACATGCAGTAACAGCAACATATATTTTTGCTCAAACATGACAGAGCCAGTGTGGTATAGTTGGACTCATTTGAGTGCTGGATTAAACATTAGGAGACCTGAGTTCAAATTCCCCACTCAGCTCACTGAGTGACCATGGTCCAATCATTCTCTCTCAGCCTAATCTACCTCACAAGGTTGTTGTGAGGGTCAAGGGGGAAGTAGATTGTAAGCCACCTTGAACTGGGCTTTTGCCCTGGAGAAGGCAGCATAGAAATTCAATAAATAAATTCCTTGTGGCAGTCTTTAAGAAATATGATGAAATCAAAACATTTACAACCTGAAGATCCTGCCTGTTCAGAAGTGTTCCTTTTGTCATCTTCATCACTGCATTTCTCATGATGTTGTTTCATTCGGGCCACAAGGCCTTGCATTTCTTTGCTGCAGTGTTTGCATTTTGCATGCATGCCTACCTTACCCATAGGTAGAGGAACTTCATTAAAATATTCCCAAACTGGGTCTCTTTTACGGCCTGCTGTCATTACAGGTTTTTCTCATCAAGGGAGAGAGTGAGAATAATATGATAATCCTCAGGCTGCAATACACAGAAAGATCTCAAGATGCGGAATGCTGTGCTCAAAAGGTTTCACTTTCATTTTACTGCTTGCCCCTCCCTCCTTGAACTTTGCTCCTTGTGCAGACCTATTCCATTCCAAACAACCTTCTATTCATTGAACTTCTTGAAATGTAGCACTTAAGAGATAAGGGGGTTGATTCTATGTACATATAGTTTCAGAGGAACAATGGGATTAAGATATTTTTCTCAATTCTGGTGTTTATTTTATAACATTTTTAGCTATGTAGGAGGCATGTTATTGTTGCAAATGCAGTTTTGAAAATAGCAAAACCAAGCATCTTTGATAATATTTTCTAGATAGAAGAATTGCCCCAAAGAATCAGAAACCTCTGGGAGAGCATAACATTGTGAATGTATTAATATGCTAAATAATTAAAAACAAATTTCATGATGTAACCTTTGGACTATAATGTATCTTAAATAAAACACGATCTTTAGAGAGATATTTCCTCAAAAAGCATTTAAACATTTTAAAAATGCAATTTAAATTTTAAAAAACCAATTTAAATAAAAAAGTCAGATTTTTAAAATTATTTATTTTTATCCACCCTGGTTTAGAGTCAGCCTAAATGCCATAGAATGATTTTGGAAGATTTTGTAATGCTATATATACTCCTTGGTTTAAACACTCAATGTATATCTGATATACAGATAATACAAAACTAATAATACAGGTAAGTTTATGGTTAGCTGAATAGGCCAATTATAGGAATGATTCTTGAACTGGTTCCCAGTTCATTATTAGCCTTTTAATATTAAACAGATTAGTTTCTGTGCTATAGGAAACTCTTTTTGTGAGAAAGCATTTTGTCATTAATCTGCATATAGCCAGGAAAAGGAAGTCATTTCTTCATTAACAACCTAATTTTGAAAGAGGATTACTCACATATGCAAAGATCAATGATGGCTTTATTAAACTGCCTAGACTTTTTTTGCTTTCCGCTAATAACGTGATATTGGCAATTATTTTAGAGAGATGCAGAACTCTAATTTGAGTTGAACATTTTTGGTTTGGATCTGAGAGGGACTGAATATTTTACACCACACTGGACTTTGGAAGAGTTTTATACTCTTTAATACTTTATATAGTAACAGAGAAGTAAGAGGAATTGTAATGATCTCACTTATATTTGTGTCAACTATTGTCATATGAATTTTCTTCTTATCAATTCTCTTTTCCTTGAGACAAAACAATGACCAAATTGACTCTAGCACCAAATGTTATGCTTCTACACTTATTCGTGCATAGTCTCTGGCATGCTTTATTTCATACCGTCTTATAACAAACGGTTTGTATAACATACAATCAGTACAACATAAAAAATTCTGGAGATAGGGGAACTTTGCTTAACAGAATCGCCTATGGAGTGAATCTGTACAACATAAAAATGGTTGCAATTAGGGATTACTCTGTTTTCAATGCATTCCTATGGGAAATTTGTATAAAGGAAAATTGGCTTAACATAATTTCATTTGGAATGAATTAATTCCTTTATACAAGGTACCACTGTATATTAAGCAAGTCCTCATGGATCCTTTCTCCTAGAAGATTCTCTGCCCGTGTGAATTCTGTCACGTGGCTACTAAGGCTAGGCGCTTTTAAAAAATAACACCAAAACATTACCTATCTCACAGGGAATGGATCTTTGGAAATGCAACTCCCAGATTTTCCCGCATGTATTGCCAGTGATAGAGGAATAGTCAGAGTCTCCTCTGCCTGTGAGGGCTGGACAACATTTTCAGTTTATCCTGTTGGTCTCAATGTTTCCTTGCAATGCTGAGGTTAACAGTTTTCTGTGTCCCTCCCCAAATTATGCAAGTTAATTGTGTGAAACTGAGAGGTCCATTCTTTAGGTTTAGGAACATTTGACAATGCACCTGAATCAAATGTTCCTTCAGTTTATGAAACTTTGCTCCCAGCAGGATGCAAGGAATCTCACAAGATAGGGATGAAGAATTTTAGAAGCATCATTCACATTCCTCTCCAATATACAGGGAAGTCTAATCAGAAAAGCCATCAGAAAAGAACCCGATTCTTCAGGTTTCCTCCTACCAAACATACTGCAGGTACATGATGTGATGGAAATATTAATTCTCGCCTACCAAATCCCTGCAGGAAAGCTGAGATGACCCTTTTTGCCTTATTACACAAACTTCTTATTCTACTGATAAGAAAACACTCTGTCTATTTCTCATCCTGTTTTTGTAATCCATTTCCTATTCAAAACATGTCAGCATCTGTGGAGGATCCTTGTGTAAACCTAATGGTAATCTTGCAAGTCAAAAAGAATGTTTGTGTTTAGAAAACAATGTCATTTATCACAGCTTGGCAGTTAAGCTTTAATTGTGCATATTGACATTATCTTGGTACTTTTTAATGGCATGAAATATATTACTTGCAAGAGAAAGATGTTTGAGGTGGAGAGGGGTGGAACGAGGTGGGGTGGAAGTCTTGGTATATACCTCCAGGATCATCTGCCTAATAGGTAATAAGTCATATATTTAACAGAATTGCATCCAAAACCACAGTTTTGTTCCTGTTACAGGATAGCACAATATCTTCCTACAAGATATGCAGATACAGTAATATTTATTATTTATTATTTATTTATTATTAAATTTATACCCCGCCCATCTTCCCAAGGGAACTCTGGGTGGCTTACAAAGCTGATCAGTTCAGCACATATAACGGGACACAACAAACAGATTAAAAACTTTAAGATAAAATGATATGAAACCATGTAGGCACCCTTGTGATAGCATACATCACTCATAGGTATCTAGCAGCTGAGCGAGCTGGCAGCAGATGGCGGTGGGGGGGGAGCATTAAACTGTAAAACTATTAAGCTAGGTCACCAAAGGCCTCGCGGAACAGGATGGTTTTCACCGCTCTATGGAAGGCCAGCAGGGACTCTGCAGAGCACACTCCGCTGGGGAGGCTGTTCCACAGTGATGGAGCAGCCACCGAAAAGGCCCGATTTCGGGTGGAAGTTCATCTGGCCTCTCGGGGAGTGGCAACCCGAAGCGAGTGCGCTCGCGACTGCCGAACTGGTCGGGCCAAGGTTGATCTCTGGGCGATCTGCTCTGCCAGGTAGTCCGGGCCCAAGCCATGGAGGGTTTTATAATACTTTAGTGTATGAGCATATTTTCCCCAGAAACATGCTTGTAAACCAAAGCACTCATGTATCAAAGCAAATTTTCCCATAAGAAATAATGGAAACTCAGATGATTTGTTCTGGAACCCCATAGATGACATATTGTGCACACAGGAGAAGTTGGCTAGAAGTCCATATCCACACCATGGTTTAGGTATTTGGCTGTGAAATCAGCTCTGCTTGGGACTAACAATTGGATTTTACTCCGTGTTTCGATGTGACAATAATAAAATGTAATGTGTAGCCCTATACAAACTTGACTAGCTGCCCCATGACTAGAAATGGTTTGAAAAATAAGAACGGATGCTGAAAACAAATTAAAGAACAATAAGACTATAAAGAAAAATAAAAGAAAAACTTAACCGGCACTCACCTTTGAAAACCTTTGTGGTTGGTGCGAGGGAGACCACCCTTTTTCTCTCCTCCCACTGCTTTTGAGGATTTTTGAGTCAGAACATTCCAGATATTCCCCCACAATCCAGCAGGGAGGGGAGAGGGAGTGAGAGAGACCCACCATTGGCTCATTTGTGATCATGTGACCTGCTCCAGGATTTTCATTGCAAGACATTGATTGATCCAGGCAAAATTTAAAAGAAATGTTTGCTCATCTGAACATAATGATACAAAATATTTCATCAAGAGATTGGAACCAGTAAATGAAAAAAAAACCTAAAAATCTCCAGCTAGTGGTCAAAACTATCAGTTGTAATAGGTCGTAACTTCTACTGAGAATTGCTGAGCATTTCTGTATCCAACTATCTCTTTTTTTAGCTGTTCAAGCCAGCAAAGTTTACTGTTGAAGCTGACCTTTGTTGCATTTAATTTAACGTAAAGTAAGCTTAACCTAACTTTGACAGTTATAGCAAAAATTCTGGAACTGTTCTATAGTCTTAGCAACACACATTTTAGTAGCAACTAGATGTAATTTCCAAATCAGTCTTTCCCAGACATTTGAATGATGGAAGCTGTTCTATCACCCTTATATCATGAAACCATCTCCTCCTCTAAGATATGTTGTCAAAACATAACTTTACACTTGACATTAATAATAATAATAATAATAATAATAATAATAATAATAATAATAATAATAATAAATTATAATATTATTATTATTATTATTATTATTATTATTATTATTATTATTATTATTATTATTATTATTATTATTAGGCACTGGACTCAAAGCTGGGTGGCATTCTAATATGTACCACTTTTTTGGGTTGGGGGATAACTTTGAGATGTCATCTGTTCATAAAAGGGCCAAATTCCAACCTTTTGGGTTAGTCTTTTGTAACTACATTTCTTCTGAATGATGGCAGTAAATGAGATTATGTCTCCTGTCTTTCTTTTTGTCTTTGGAAGATTTATCATTTTTCATTCTACCTGCAGACACTGGTCCAATTTTAGAGTAGGAGAAAAACAAGTGCCAAATACATTTTAGGCTTTGCTCTATACAAGTGCATTTTGAATAAACACTATCCCAGGATACAGCCCTGTTTCTAATTTTCATTAGTGAAATTGCTTTTGTTGAGCTCAGTCTGAGTGACCCTTACTTTTGTGTGTTATTATAATAAACAGACTGAATTGGCCACAATGGAGTATTAAAAATACTAGCTGCATGTACCATAAATGGTCACTGTTCACAACGTCAACTGCTGAGTTAATAGCAATAAAGGTTACATACTTTTTTGATATTTTAATATATTTTGTGATTTGCTAGTACAAATGGTTCCTTTCTTGGAAACAGCCTATGCCTCTCTCATAAGATGGTTTTTGTTAACACAAAGTTGTACCCTTTGAAATAGAAGCTTTGTATGTACAGTATATTGAAAACTATGTCCAAACAAACTGGAAAGTATGTACAGTTGAAGGGTTTATAATTTTTAAAATGAGTGCAACTTAGAGATATACACAAGCCCCCTGACCTGCATCCTATGTGCTTTTCTTGATGTTCTGCCCTGATTCTAGACCAGGTTCATGAAGAACATGAACACTGTATTCCTAGTTTTCCATGAAGGTCACATTTCTGAAAATGGGAAGCAGTCTGGTCAGTGCAATCACAGTTACAGAACTGGGCACTGTGTTTTATTTTTTAACTTTTTTCCAGGTCCCAGGAGAAAGTCTGCCCATGGCTTCCTAAAGCAGCCATCAGGAGAAGGGGAGGATTTCAGGGTGACAATCGGCACATTCTTCTTTTATTTTTTACTAAAAGAAAAATGCAGAGATCCAGCCCTTCCCTATGATATTTCCATCCTTCCTTTCTGCCCCACCCGGTTCATTGGATCTGAGATTAGTGCTGCTGTCACAAAATGCTCATGACTTAATTAATAACTTTACAGAAGTAAAGGAAATGAAGGTTCATTTCTATGATAAAGAGCATGATCCCTTTAATCTTCTTGAGTTTTTCTATCTTTTCTGATTTCTAATTATGATTCATGTTATATATAACAGAAGGAATTTGTGAGTGTGGTGTTCGATCCTTTTTTGCCTCTGGACTCTTTGCTCCATCCTGTGGTGACCTCAGAGATGCTTCAATACATTGATCTAGTTTGTTTTTACCCTTTTGTACGTAGACAGACCACATCCCCAGTACAACTACACTGGATATCAATCCAGTAGAAACAATGTGAACTGTATTTGTGAGTGCACAGGAAATGAACATTAACATGGATACGAAACTCAGAGGCAGACTGTATTTTTTTAAAAAAAAACCCTCTGCAAGTAGCTCAACACACTTTATGTACTTGTGAATGCTGATAAAAATAAAAGCTCCCACACTTCTTCCTACATTTGTCCTTGGAACGCTTTCTTACACTCCCTCTCATTCCCTCTCTCTGTTTCTCTCAGTCATCTGGTGAGGGAGACATATTTTAGTTTGACATGAATCTGTCTAACTTGTCCATCAAAACAAAACAGACATGAAATACTTCATATTTCTTATATGCTCTGAAAACCAGGTCTCTAATATTTCCAATTTTCAGAAGGATGTGAAGGATTATAAATCATGTGTATAGCATCAGGTTTATTTCAAGGCTGCTCTTTTTTATAGGATATTCCTCTCTCCTTTTTGCATTAATTTTAGTAAATGTGTACTCTGCCTTTATAGCTGAAGATCACCAAGTCACATAATTCTCTCTCTCTCTCTCTCTCTCTCTCTCTCTCTCTCTCTCACACACACACACACACACACACACACACACACACACACACACAAGCATTTACAACAAAATTAAGGAATCTGAGGAAGAGGAGGAAAGAGCAGTCACCTTCATCATTCCTAGGAAGCCAATGGCATCAAGTGCACTTTGTCTTCCATTTGCCATTGTGCGCCCAATTTGTAAAAGAGGGAAAGAGAGGAAATGTGAGGAGGATGCTCCGGTGGTCCCCAGTGGACTGTCTACTCTGTCTCATGTACATCAGTAGATGTCACAGAAACTCTGCAACATGGCTGTGGGACGGTAGCGACAGGGAGAGAGAGGTCCTATATGGAGGAAGGAGGAAGAGGTGGATGAATTGGCCTCGGGTGACAGGACTGAGGAGAAGGAAGAAGAGAAGGGAGGCTTATCCTTCTCAACAGATTCCAAGGGTGATGCCCAGGTAGAAGTGACAGAATATCCACTCCCCATCTTCTTCACTTTTGGCAAGAAATACTTACTGGTGGTAGAGGTTCCCTGTACCAGGGAATATGCTTTGCTCTAGCTTGCTAAAAGGTGAACCAGCTTCTTGTCCTTCAGCCCCCCCCCCACTGTCATTGGCCCTTCAGAGGTCAAGACAACTACTACTCCTGGCCCATTCCAGAGGAAGTGCTGGTGGACAGAGTGATAAGAGAAGTAACTTTAGCATTCCTGCCAGAGTCAGAGAGAACTTGAATGACATAGGAGCCTGTGAGGGCATTATTGGCCCTCTTTAAAAAGTTTCAGTTGGATGGGTGTTGAAAACTATTTCACAATCACGGACTGTGGACTGTATTGGCCCAGAGCAAGGGGCTAGTAGAATCAACTCAGCCCCGTGCAGACTGTCAGGATGGGGTGAAACAAGAACCCAGCAAACAGGAGTACCTTGTTCCCTCAGCTTAATCAAATACGGTTTGAACAGTAACAAGAATTTTGACTTCATGGAACCTAGGATTGAGGAGGCTGTCCTAGCCACCCCCAGGACACATTATCTGTCCCTCGCCTTTAATTAGATATAGTTAGATTGTAATCCTTTGGGCAGGGATTGCATTGTACTGTGCAGTGCTGCATTGTTTCATTTTGATATGCAAACAGTTATGAGAGTTTTGCCAGCTGAAGTGTGCTTAAATAAAAGAAGGGGCATTTAATAGGTTTTAAAGTAAAAAATGAATTCACAAATTGATTCATTGATTCATCAGAAACCAAAAATATAAATTTATTATTTGTGATAATTTGACCTTTTGATGAATCATGAATTAAATCATGTGTAGAAAATGATGGTACAAATCATGTGGAGAAAATGATGGTACATGTTCCCCTTTACTCAAAGTCATTTTATTCACATAGATAATGATTGAATATGAATTTGGCTAATGTTTGATATTTGTATCCTAAACATATGAAACTAACCACAGGCCAGATAATTTTAGACATCTGGCCCTGGGTTCTTGAGGTATTATCTATGTGCTTGTTTGAGGAAAGCATCAATGTTGTTGATCTGCCAGTTAGGATGTGTGAGTGTGGGAGTCTCCTTATGGATATTCTAATAAAACAGTTATTCTTTATGTTGCTACTAGACATGGGCACGACCAGAAAAAATGACGTTTTGAGTTTTCGTTTGTCGGAACGGGTCCGTTTCGGGTCGTTTCTATTTGTTGCAAAATTTTTCAAAAAATTGTTGTTTCGTTTGTCGTTTGTCGTTCCCACCGTGATTTAGCGCGATTTGACTTCACCCAGAGCATGGGGCAGCCTGCAATCAGGGCCGGTGCTAGGTGTTTTTGCGCCATAGGCAGCGGGCGGGGCAGGGGGTGGGTGGCGGGAGGGAGGTGCGGGCGGGCGGTGGTGGCGGGGGCCATGGGCGGGCAGCAACAGCATCAGGGGGGAGGCGCGGGCAGGCGGCGGCCATGGGCAGGCGAGTGGGCGGGCGGCGGCGCGGGCTGGAGGCGGGTGGCGGCGCGGGCGGACGGGCAAGTGAGCAGTTAGGATATCACTTAGGATAGAGGTTCTGTTCTTGGCTTGCACCCCAAATGTGTGTGTGTGCAAGCAAATTGAAGTTGGTAAAATAGAAAATAAATGGTAGTATATAATATATTTTTAAAATAAATCCACACCTCCCACTCCCAGTCGAACCTCCCCTTTTATCCAATATCAGAAAAATATCCTCACAAACTGACAGAGAAAAAATAAAGAATAAACTGCTATTCCCTTCAGCAGACAAAGCTGCAGGGAATCAAAGAAATTATTTTTTAAATTCAATTCCCTCCCTGCCTGCCTAACTTAAATCCTAAAGCCTCCAGCCTCCCTCCTCAATCTCGATCAGATCACACCAGCACCAGCAGCCAGCCCTCCTCCCTCAACCACATCCATACACCCGACTGCGATTTCTGGAAGGTGCCTTGGCTTTTTATGCCCTCCGAGACATCCAGAAGTGTCAGTCAAAAACCTGGCAATGCCATTGGTGGAATGGTTCAAAAAAATTGCATGGTCCCATCCCATGCCCAGCCCAAATGGGCAGGTCTAAAAAAATAAAAATAAAATAAAATAAAATAAAATCAATGCGACGTTTTATTGCTATAAAAAACCCACTGCTGCTACTATTAAAAATCAGGCATTTAAAATAAATATATTTCACATGTTTCTGTGGTGATTTGGTGTGTTTTTTGACCACGATTTCAAAAGAAAAATTGCAGTCGCCATTTTGGATCCCCCCCCCACCGCATGGCATACAGCGAGACAGACGACGAGGATGCCCCCCCGCCCCAGCCTGGTGCAAGCAGCCCAGGACAGGAGAGGGGGGGAAGGCTGGGAACCCCCCCCCAGAAACCTCCCCTCTGGTAGGTGTCCTCAGGCAGGCATATTTTCGCCTGCTTTTTTGGCCGGGAGTTGGGGTTTTTTTTTAACTTTTAAAAACTTTTTTTCTGTGCTGCTTGGCATCACGCAATCACCGCAATGCCATTAACGACAACGAAAAACCCGACCCAATTTTTCTTTTTTCATGTCGGGTTCGAGCTGGAGCGGCATAATTATCGTTACTGTTTCCGTTACGTAACGGAAACGATAACCGAAAATGGAAACGACAATTTCGCCGCTCCGTGCCCATGTCTAGTTGCTACTAGTTATGAAGGAATGTGTTGTGATCTTAGTAAATGTGCATGGCATCATGCATGGATGATATAATAAAGTTCTGGCATAGTCCATTTCTAACTGTTTCTATCTATCTGCCTTTGTAGCCTTGAGGGACTTAAGCAACTTGCCTGGTCCACTAGTATACAGAGGTTTTGGGAGATTTCAGGTCACACAGTTGCTTTACGTGCTTTGCTGTATTATAGCTGGATTTTCTACTAATACTAATTCCTCTCTTATATTATTACACTTTACACCTGACTTTTTCTCTCCCCCCCTCCACTTTCTGTTTAATAAAATGGTGTAGGATTTTTCCTTCACTGCTATGTCACTGTCTTGATTCTGAAAGAACCCTGCTGAGGGAGCAGAACAGGGGGTCTCTCACTTGGAATATAGTGAAGTGCTTGCCAGCTTTCTGCACTGACAGTAACTGAAGAAGAATCCGAATCAATTAGGTCTGTTGCTTATTCTGTGAGTACTGCGTAACTCCATTTATTTCCTTTTCTTCCAGGTGTATTAGTCCAAGGTCTAGCAACAGAATGGTGCAAACCAAATTTTGAACCTAAACGTTATCCAGATACCAAGGACAAAGCAATGTCAGGCAATCCAAAGCCAGATTAGTTCACTTGTTAATTACATTTTATCAGTACCCCTATTCCAATATTATTTAAGACACGACAATAGCTTTCTAAATTCAGGTTAATTGACTTGACAATTTGATCCCACGTACAAAGAAAGCTAGCCCTTGTGCAACAGGTCTATCCTATGCATAAGGTTCGAGGGGAACTGACTGCATCTAGAGGTTGCCAAGATGATATTGAAATAATCTGTCAAAGTGAAACAGTCAATAAACCTTTTCAAATGGACTTTAGAATAATTGAGATTTGATCTATTTGTCCTAGAATCTGGACTATCCTTAGATATATTACCCTGACAAGGATTTACCCCTATCTTTTCTTAGTAGTCTCATCAACTGGAAAGCATTTCATTTGAGTTATATTTTCCCCGTGGTGCTTTTGTCTCTGGGAGTGCTTTTGCAAGGGTTTTGATCACTTTGTACCATCCAGATGAAGCTTCCACTATATGGCAATAATAATAATTAATATCCTTCATTTCTGTCATCTATAAGATGCCATCTTGTAAGAAGGTTAGTAGCTGCAAAGATTTTGTCTGGTAATTTATTGACTTTTTATATGCTAAGTACTAGTTTTCTACTGATATTTCTGAAGAATTTTGCTTGTATGATTTAAGGGGGGCAAATATATCATGAGTGGTAAAATAAATGTTTATGGCACAGTATAGTGGCTGATTATGTATATATGGCAGGGTATTTTAATCAGTCAGTAATTCAGTCTTGAATTTGTAGTTCATAGGAGGATCTGGAAAATTCTCAGTCCCTTTTCAGTTTGCTTTAGGTAATCCTTTTCCTTAACTTCATTATGTATTTTAGATCCAAAGACTAGACCAAATGATATAAATTGGCATATGCTTGAAAGACAGTCCAAATTTGGTACTTCCAAGTGTGGATTTTGCTGCTTTTTAAAAATATGGCCATGTTTTGTCTGCTTTTCTTCTTTGCTTGTTAAACAAAATCTGAAAGAACATTGCACAGAATGTTCAAAATGGCAGAAAAAGATGTAGAGGAAAGTGACATAGCAGATTGAATTATCATTTCTGAGAACACAGTTGAGTTATTTTAGTTCTTCATTTTCAAAGGCAATTCTGGTAAACAAAGTACTCAAAGTGTGAACTTTCATTGGAGAATCCAAATATCTCCAAATTGTCTCTGAAAAATGGCAAGCCAAAGTGAACATATAAATGGCTGCTTTGGGTAGGCTATGTTGTGTCTTCCAGTCAAATTATGCACAATATTCAGTTACCTCAGCATTGTGTTTCAAGCATTGCATAGTAGATGCAGGTTCCTAAACTGGAAATAATATATGGACCTTTTACATATTTGAATTTCTGCCTGTTAATACATCTCCACATACTGTGTGTCTTAATTATAACTTTCAATTTCTCAGGATGCCAGTTGAGTTCTCAAGGAATTGCTGTGCTTCCTCAGGTTTCCCAGTGGGAAGACAAATCTCTGTGTGAAAAGAAAAGAATGTTTTACTAGTTTATATTTGATAATTTTAAGGCATTGGTATTCATTCCCATCTATTTCCATCAGGACCCAGAATTCACTGGTTCAACATGAAGATGTTTGCTTATGAGTTATTCTTGCAAAATACAAGTGTACTAATGGAAAGTATTTTCTGGTAGTTTGGGGTGGGGAGAGAGGTTATATTCTGAAATTCCACATTAATCAGAGGCCTTAAACTGTTGTTTACATTGTGTAGAAATCCAGTACTTTTGGCTAAGGCCCAGTACTCTAGATCATTGCTAAGTGGTAGGGAGCAGCTTATGCATTGCACACATAAGGTTAAGTGCCTGGCAACCTCCAATGAAAAGGAATCAGGAAGCAAGTGATGGAGATAAATGTTTCAGAATGTCTTTTCTGTTAGATGGGGAAACAGCTACACCTACTATAAATTATCTTCCCATTTTTCTATGCACTAGCTGCTAGATATAGTGCCACAACAACCCTTAAAAATTGCTTTTTATTTCTTTAAAAACTGCATCAAAAAATCTTGTCCCCACCAGGAGCCAGTTCAAAAATATAAAAGCATCGCCCCCTGAAACACAACCCACTGCAGTTTCCTGTTCCTGGATCAGGGGGTGGTACTTCTTTGAAGCGCATCTTATGGGGAACTTGATACGAAGCAAATGAAAATGGGGACAAGACGAACTGCACCTTTATCTTTCTGTTCCCTTTTCTGAGGTATCAGGTGGGGTGGTTTGAGAATGGGGGATCACCCCATGGCCTGCCATGGCTCAATGGGCTCCTGCAGCCTCTCTGGCTCCATCCCCCCCTTCCAGTGAGCAGCACAAATTGGCTGCTTAAGTGAGGCTTGCCCCACTTGTGGTGGATGTGGAGGGCACTCCTGGCACCCAGCAGCTGGCTGCAGGTAGGGATAGGAGTGGGGGTTGTACCATGGGACCCTTGCGCCTCACCAGCTCTAATGCCCCCTGCATGCTGCCACCTTCTGGATTGCCGCGTCTCTTCTGGAGAGAGGTACGTGGGAAGCACGGGGGATCAGGTCCTCCCCACTCCTCACTTCAGCCACAGCCATTCCTTTCCACACTGCAGCCACAATGGGGCCATATAATATTTGGCTCATAAAACTGCCATTCCTTTCATTAAACAGCTGTTATGGGGATGGAAAGTGTGCATCCTATACCACAGGGCCTGTAGCAGAGAACAAGTGCACTTTAAAATCAACCACATTTTTGTGTCATGTGATAGCATTCAATGAGAATTTTGTAACCTGAGAAGAACATAGTAGAAGCAGTGCCCTGTAATGTAGGTGGTGGTGATGGAGTAAGTGCTATTTATCATTTGTGGATATTTGAATATAAAGCATATCCTCTTCTGAAAACAGTTGCCACTATTGACAGTTCATTTGCCAGCAGAAGAAAAAATAATGCTGTGTTGTACAAACACAGTATGATGTAGAAAGTGCATTTTACATTAAGTTGAACATAATTTGGTGGAAGGAATACTTGGCATTTTTCCCTGGTGGTTTTTGAAATTTTCCATGGAAAAGGTGTCATTAATAACCTTGATAACCAAAAGGAAGAACAAACAAAATCCAGGAAAGAGAATGTTCTGGACAGGGTTTTCTCAAATAGTTGGTTTTTAAAATATGTTACTTGTTCTTCCCAGTCTGAAGGTGCCAACCCCAAAGGAGGTTTGGAAAACCACAACAAGGAACCAAGCCTTTTCAGTGGTTGTGCCCTTCCTTTGGAATTGGGTACCTCCAGAGATTTGCCTGCCCCTTGCCCCCTCCCCCAGTAGCTGTTTTTAGGCGCCAGTTAAATATTTTGTTATTCCAACAAGTTTTGCCCAGTCTTAAATTTTCATCTGACACTGGTATATATACTTCATTTTTCTGCTTTAATTTCCATCTGCTTTGACTTCTTGCAACATATACATTTGATGTGAATGATGTGAGCTAATTGATGTTTTATTTTTATGTGTAATTTATTTCCCCCTTCTTTAATAGTATTTGTTTTGGTCTATTGATCTAATTAGATACTACTCACATTGGCTGTTTGCTAGATGGGCAGCATTGCAATCAAATAAATAAATAAATAAATAAATAAATAAATAAATAAATAAATAAATAAACAAACAAACAAACAAACAAACAAACAAACAGTGCATTTCACAATGCTCTTAGGAGGACAATGAACCCTTGGAGAATGATATCATTTCCTTCATAGGTTTTAAGGACCCATACACAGGCTTTTCTGGAAAGAAACAATAGAACTTGCTAACCACAAAAAAATAAGATAGAAAAGATAGAACAAGTAGATCTATATTCACAAACTTAGTTTATAATTTATGGGTGGTAGGAAGACCTAGTAATGATCTCCATTGTTGTTGTTTTTAAAGTTCAGTGCCTATAAAATGAGAATTGTTTCTTCAATCTGATTCACCATCTCATATTTCTGGATATTCTATTATCATTCTCCTGTCCCAGAAGATTAAAAGAAAATGTGAAACAGCATTTCTTCTTCCATGACTGGTGAGTTCAAGTTGATGCTTCACATAGAAAAAAACTTTAATAAAAACAGTGTGGTAATTTAGCAGAAAAATATCACCATCCTTTGTGCTTAGGAGTTGCTTCTACCAGAAACACTCCCAAAATGTAGTCCGTCAGTGCATCTACGTTGTATTTATGTACCCAAGCCATATGGATTCACATCATGGAGAAGAACAATTGTTTCTGTATTTGAAGAGTGCTTCAGTTTTACCACACATTCTCCCATATGGTTTGCCATGTGTCAGTACTTTCTTCATAATAAAATCCTCTTCATCACATAGCAGAATGATATGGAATCTATTATAAATAAATAAGCTATATTTTGCAAGACAGTTCAGTTTGCCCTGGTATTTGAGTGGCATCAAGCCTTTAAAAGCCTTCATCCCAAGAATTGCTTCCAAGTAGTAACGTAGTAATATAGCAGCCTCAAGATGTGACTCTCACAGCTTCTCTGTCTCAGAGAGAAGCAGAGAAAGAAACCCCTTTCCTTCTGAAGTGAGACATATCTGCATACAGTTTTCCTCTTGAGAAATGTCACATGTGGTATTTTGCAAATGTTTCAGGGAGATTCTTCTGGGCATAATACAAAGCTGCATAAAATTACTACATTTCCACACTGAATGGCATCTTTCCTGTCTAGAATTCATCAGAAAGAGCATCAAGCTGCACTGTTTCCTGCACAGAACAACAGAAAAACTTGGAAATGGTGGTAGAGGAATGGTTCTGGTATTTTTTGTGGGAAGCCACAAAAAAAAAAAAACATGTGCAGGAAAAAGCCTTGTTGGAGAATATTGACATGCCAAGACAAAGGAAATTTACCAAGAATGAGAAATATTTTGATATTGCAGCACATCTTTTCTGTAGTCTTTAATAGTTCTCTTAAACATATCTCTGAACTATTATTATTAGAGATGGCCACGAAACACAAAATGGTATTTTGTTTCCTTTTTTGTTTCATTTGAAACTATTTTTTTAAAAACATAATGATTTCAAATTTTGTTTTGTGTCATTTTTAATTTTTAATTTATTCTTTTTTTTTTTTACACTAGTTGGGCCCTGCTGGCCGACGGGCATTTTAATTTCTGGCACCAACCAGCTGGTGTATGGGGCCCTACTGGTGATCAGCTTTTTTTAACAAGTGCCAACCTACTGGCAGGTGGCTCCGTACACCAGCTGATTGGCGCTTATTTTTAATTAATAAACACAAATGTAACAGAGGAAACAAAAATGAAAAACAAAATTAAAAATGAAAAACAAAACTCCCAACACGGAGAGCCTCCCCAGGGGGACACTGTAGTCAATGGTATCAAAGGCTGCTGAGAGATTGAGGACCAGCAAGAACATCTTGCCCCCATCGGCCTCCCTCAGTAGGTCATCATGCCATTGCTGTGCTAGCTAAGATAGCACCAATAACAGTTATGAGGACTGTAAAATGTAGAGTAGCAAGTTATCAACCACACACACATTATTGGTGAAGGGCAATAGAGAAAAGTGGAAGGCACTGTTGTGCCTTAGGCAATAGAGAAAAGTGGAAGGCACTGTATTTTGAATAAATGAAATACTAAAGTTAACATCCTAAATTGTTCCAGTGACACTTGTTGCTTGACAAAGTAAGTCACAACTAGAGCAAGCCACCAAATTTACAGAATTTGCAGAAGAGTTAATTCAGTAGGCCCGATTTAATGGGTCTACTCAAATGGTTACTCATTATACTAAATAACAGGATTTCAACAAATGGATACACAGCCTTTGTAAACACTGTATATCTCATCCTGCATACTTTCCAGCTGGCAGTCTTTGGACTGGACAGGACAGGACATCATTATATATAATTTTGCAATACCTCTCAAAATATTTTTCTAGAGCAATTTTTCCTAAAACAGTACTTTCTTGTTATGCTGAACTACAATTCCTATGTTTTCCAGCCAGCCTAGTTAATTGTGGGTGGTAGGTGTTTTAGTATAAAACCTTCTGACAATACCATGTAAAAAAAGATTTCACACTAAGTACAGTATATAAAGATGGAAAAATACAAGGAGGAAGTCAAGATGAAGAAAATCAAGGAGGTAAAACAACAATACACAGTTGTAAAACAGTTAAGATGTAATTCCTCCATGTCTATGAAAAAACAAAATGATGCCATTTGGAAGTATGTATTATAAAAACATTTCTCAATGGATCAGGGGTATGTTGCTGCAGTACATAAGCATTTAAATGCTTTGCAGTGTGTGTGTGTGTGTGTGTGTGTGTGTGTGTGTGTGTGTGTGTGTGTGTGTGTGTGTGTGTGTGTGTGTGTGTGTGTGTGTGTGTGTGTGTGTGTGTGTAGATTACTGTTCCACACACTTATTTCAGAGCAGATAATACTTTAAGGAGATGAAATCCGATAGAAACCTGCTCAGTTGCAGTCCCTCTTAATTGGAATATGATTTAGAAAAAGGGACTGTTCCAATTAATTCTCCTTTGTTATCCTTTAATTAATCTTTTTTTAATATCACCTGAAATTTGGGGATAGATAGATAGATAGATAGATAGATAGATAGATAGATAGATAGATAGATGGCTCGGTCCCACGTCCCTTTAAAAGAAGTTTAAATTAGTAAATAAACTGAGTCCAAAAATGCCATCCCCACGGCCACCGGGCTTTTAAAAAAAAAGGAAAAAAGAAAACCCAGTAATGATCCCTTAAGCGAGGTTTCTGTGACTCACCTACGAGGTAGAGAATTTTTTTTTGCCTCACTTTAAAAATCCAGCTTTAAAGGAGGCAGACGCTGTGGGACCACGCTGATGATCCGGGTTTCTTTTTCTTTCTTTTTTTTTTTTTGGCTATTCCTGGGGCCGATGGGCTGTGTTTTTTTTAAATTTATTTTCACCTTTGGAGAAACAGGAAGCTCTATCCGGTCCTACAAGCATTAATTTCCCCCAGCAAAGTGGTCCATTTTTTTCAAATACCAGCGCCACCTGCTGGCCAAGGGGGCTGAACTGCACTTTAAAATAATAATAATAATAATAATAAAAACAGCTTTTTACGTGAGAACTCTTCTCCCACATTTAACTCACATGATGGATGAAGAGGAAAAGCCAGACCTTCAGAAGATCAGGATCGAAACCCAGGTGTGACCACAGCCAGAGAGAGAGCTGGGAATGTTTAGCCTTACAAAAAGGTTGAGAGGGGATATAGTAAGCCATGTTTAAATATTTGAAAGGATGTCATATCCAAGAGGGGACAAGTTTGTATTCCATGGCAAATATGAAATGATCACAACCCACCTCAAAAATTATTGATAAAATATAGTCTTCTGTCCATATATCCCACCAACCATCTTAAAGCCATTTCCTCCTCTTCCTCTTTTTCCACCCATCTCTTAAGTTTCTTTGATGCTCCAGTGGCGCAAGCAATGAAAGGGGGGGGACCTGAGCTTGGAAGCAACTGGATCCTATCTTACAGATTTGGAAGTCTCTCATGATCATTGCAGGGAGAGGGAGGAAAACCCACCCATGAGAAATGAAGGCTCCGTCCTCTTAGAATAGCCTTCGTAAGTAAGATCACATAGGCAATACATATATTTTCATATTATAAACCTGCCATGTTTGTCTTGACTTAAAATGCAGATTATAACCTTTTCCTGTTCAGAGCTATCTGTGATATAATGGGCATGAAATATTCATATGTTTGTTCTCTCCTAATCTCCAAACCATTGAAGCAGCATCTTCTGATACAGAGGTACCTTTATCTTTACAATAGAGTAACATTTAGTCTGTGTGGATAGTGACATTGTCTACCCCCTTAAAGTTTTCCTTCACATGTGCCATTCCTGTGGCACCATAAATTAAATGTTCCTTTAAATGTATCCAGAAGTTTCAAACATGAAAAGTATTTTATTTGGGAGAGTAATTAGTCGCAGGATCTTCTTCAACTGGGAGATACAGTGGAGGTCCTGGACCATTAGTCAGCTCACTGTGATGAGTTTGCTGTTCACTTTGAGGGGAAAATCATTCAGATTCGCAGTGAACTGGACTCCACCATTGGTGCAGAATCAGGGGATGTGTCCAGTGCACTGTGCTTACAGTGTTATTGGATGTGTTTCAATTGTTGAGACACTAGGATGTGGACAGGGTGCTTTGATCTGTCTGTTCTACCACCACTCTGCTTGACCCTTGCCCTTCTTGGCTAATTGAAAGATCAGCCAGGGGGGTTCACACCTGGGTACAGGAGACCATGAATGTCTCTTTAAGAGACGGAGTGGTCCCTGTCAACTTGAAAGAGGCAGTGATTGGACCATTCCTTTAAAAATCTAACCTGGACCCAGCTACTGACCAGTAGTGAACCTCCCTTATTTGGGCAAGGTGTTGGAACAAGTACTGGCTAGGCAACTCCAGACACTAGAGATGGGCATGAAATGAGCGATTTTTCATTTTCGTTTTTGTTTTTTCATTTCGTTACCTAATGAAATGAAAATGAATTTTTTTGCAAAAAACGTCACGAAAATGAAAACGAACCGAAACGGACCCCTAAATGACCAAACGACAAACGAAACACCATTTTTTTGAGTCGTGCCCATCTCTACCAGGCACCGCTGGATGAAATGGATTTTCTGGATACATTTCAATTGTGTCTCCGACCAGGTTTTGATACAGAGACTGCCTTGGTCTCCCTGCACGATGACATTTGCTGGGAAAGAGACAGTGGGAGTGTGACCCAATTGATACTCCTGGATCTTTTGGCAGCTTTTGACACCATTGTCCTTCTGGATAGGCTGGACAGGTTGGTAGCTGGAGGCACTGTTTTGTGGTAGTTCCACTCCTTCCTGGCTGACCATATCCAGAATGTGGTGCTGGGGGACAGTAGCTCTGCCCCATGGCATTCACATCATGGAGTTCCACATGACTCAGTACTGTCCTCCATGCTGTTTAACATCTACATGGAACTGCTGGCAATTAGGGTGTTTGGGCTGAGAAGTCAGCAATATGCTGGTGGTGATATTCAGATCTACCTCTCATTTTCCACCAATCCAGGTGATGTGGTTTCTGTGCTGAACTCGTGTCTGTACTGGATAATGGCCTGGATGAGGGTTTATAAACTGAAAGTCAATCCAGACAATATCTATTAGTGGGTGCTTCATCAGGCAGGCTGGAGGTTCATCTCCCTGTCCTGGATAGGATTGCACTCCCCCTAAGGGACAAGGTCCACAGCTTTTGCAGTGCTCCTGGACCCTGGTCTAACTCTGGAAGCCCAGGTGGACTCGGTGGCCAGGGGTGCCTACTTCAGCTGCAGAAAATATACCTACCTGGACAAGTGGAGCCTCATGACAGTTACACATGCACTAGTAACTAGTATTGATTACTGCAATGTGCTTTATGTGGGGCAGTCTTTGAAGATGGCCCAGCAATTACAACTGGTTCAGAATCATGTGGCATGGCTGGTGAGTAGTAGGGCCACCAAGGACCACATCACACCCATTCTGTATAACCTGCATTGGCTACCAGTTGCTGCCCAAGCCCAATTCAAAGTGCTTATTTTGACATATAAAGCCCTAAATGGCTTAGGGCCTAGATACCTGAAGGACCCCCTCCTTCTATATGAACCTACCTGGCAATTAAGATCTAGCCACGGGTCCTCTTGAAAGAGCCATCCCACAAAGAAGTGAAGGGGATGTCTTGTAGGTAACTAGTATAGGGCCATTTAGGCAGCTGCTCCCAGGCTATGGAACGCTTTTCCGATTGAGACCCGCCTGGCACCAACGTTGATGACATTTTGGCACCACCCTAATTGATATAACATAGATTGTAGGTCCTGATAGTAATTTAGTGTATTGTATTTAAATATTTTATTGTTTTTATTTGTAATTGGCACTTTAATGTTTTAATTGTTTTTTTTTTTATTTTAATTGTAAGCCACCCAGAGACCTTTGGGTAGTGGGTGGCATATAAGTTGTATAAATAAATAAATAAATAAATAAATAAATAATATTGAGAGAGGTAGGCTTGAAGGAGAACATGTTTATGATTTCCTCAGAAGGATGCTGGGAAACTTTCTAGTTTCTAAATATAATGCTGCAGGTAATAATTGAAAAAGTCAATAAAGAAAATCTTACCCTTATCTATTAGGAATTTTAGGACTCCAAACCAGAATATGTAAATAGATGAACCCCAGACAGCATTGGCATAAATCATTTCCTTTTAATTAAAAAGTAATGTCTCTTTTTATTGCTTCTCCTTAAAGACGGCTTTGTTTGTATTCCTGAGATTTGCCAAATGTCCTTACAGTCAGTTTTCCATGACTGAAGCCATTACTATTCAAAAGCTTCTCCTGTTTTTCTATAAGCAGTCTGCCACTTCATCAAAACAAGAGAGCACCACATGCGAGGCAACCTCTCTCAGATTATCTTGTATAAATAACATTTCCTCACCAGTCGAGCAGATGGGCTAAAGTCAAAATGCCCTCACAAAGCAAACCCTATTGAGACTTCTCTTGGCATTCAAGCCAGCCACATCTAATATGCAGGTTATCTGACTGAGTGGCTCTGCTGATGCCAACCTGTTCTTTTATCATACCCTCTTTTTCGGCTGCAATGCAAAGGTGAGCACGCATGTGTGCACCCAACAGTGAGACAGGAGCACAGGGAGGATGAGATTTGAATGCTTGTAACTGCAGCACATTGAACCATGATGTTTTGTAAGATATCAAACCAGCACCGATTTAACTGCTCACATTGCCTTTTCCTCATGACTCTTTGGGGGATTGTTATCCACATGCATAGCAATGCAATAGTCAATGTGAAGACTAAATTTATTCTTAAAAGAGCTCTACTTGATTGTTCAGTACACACCTGAATGTATCCAACATTTTTCATGATTTTCTCACCAGGTGATAAATGATAGTCTCCTTATCCTCAGCAGGTAAGGGAATTTAGCAGCGTTCTGACCAGATGGAGCTGGTACTGAGCATTCTTAGCCATGGATGCAAACCAGTGTTGAAATTCAGAGATAAACTAGACTTATAAATGGATACTCACAAAATTATTTATTGCTGTCCATTTAGGCAGTCTTGGCTCTGTTACACAATCCATAGAGGAATTTCAAAGCCAAACAAGATGCCTTGGGGCGGTGGAGTTTTGGGAATGTAGTTATTCCTTTTAGTAAAATATAAGGCAACTAAAAAACAAAGGCAGAAGAGATCAATACAGTCCCATCAACTGTACTGTACGTGGATTTGAACACAGACTAGCACTTTGTATCATAAAATCACTCTAGCACCATTTCAGGTAGAAAAAGTTGCCTTTATTCACATTTACAATCTGTCTTTATATTCGAAACTGTTGCTTGGAGGGATGGTCCAAGGAAGAAGAGAGGCTATCAACAAAGCAAAGGAAGAAGATATAAGCAGGAAGAGGAATGAGAGCTCACTTCCAATGTCAGAGTTGGGAAAACAACTCTGCTAATCAAGCAAATGGTAAAGAATAACCACATTGTGAAGTTTAAAAGGTTCTCCCACCAATACCCAGTGTTGGTCCCAGCAGGACTGCTGTTATTCTATCAGCTTTTGTACATATAAGGTCTTTGTGCAAAACTGTCCTTAAAGGAACAAAGCGTGCATGGGCAGTCTCTCTCGCACAGAGGAAGAGCAGGACTTCCTTGATGTTTCAAAAGGATGCACAAAACCCTTCTGATATTTCTAACCCTTAATCCATGCAACACTTGTCAGGAGCCTCATGGCACAGTGGTTAAATGCCTGTATGTGCTCATGACATGGGATTCAATCGCAGTTAGCTGGCACAGCTGGGTTCAATCTCTGGTACTTGACTCAGCCCTCTATCCTTCTGAGGTCGGTAAAACGAGTACCCAGCTTGCGGGGGGGGGGCAATGCGTAGCCTGCATAATTAAATTGTAAACCCCCAGAGAGTGCTTTAAGCACTATGGGGTGGTATATAAGCCGAACACTTTCCTTTCCTTTATTGCTGTCTTGTGAAATTTGTATGATTTGCATTATTTGTCGCTGAACAAAAAAATCATTGTTGTTCTCATTCATACTTTCTTGTTGAGCGTGGCATAAATTATTGCACCCTCTTGCAGGGCAAGTAGAATATTTTTGTATCTCACTGTCCTCATATGCAAGGATAAATCTCAATATTTATTTATTTATTTATTTATTTATTTATTTATTTATTTATTTATTTATTTGCAATGCTAAAGTTGTAGCATTGGGGAGCAAACCACCATAAGCTGAACCATCTCTGTTATTTGCTGCACTCCAGTACTTGGCCTGGAACAGATAATGTCTCCAGAGATTTCTCAACTTGTAGCAATTTGCTTCTTGAAGGTACAAAATTTGAGTAACTGCACAATATGAATTTAGTCAATGATTCATATCCTTAAGGTATCACCACCACTCAGTATAGATCATAGATCGTAGAATAATTGAGTACGAAGGGGACTTGGAGGCCACCAAGTCCAACCCCTTGCTCAATGCGGGAGTCTAAATCAAAGCGGTTCTGACAGAGGGTTGTCCTAAATGTATGTGAAGTTGAACCACATGTACAGCTAAAGATTCCAGGCTATTTCTTTTCTGAAATGAGAGAACCCATACCAACTGGAAACCATTTATTATGAAAAGAAGGAAAATACCTGAGATCAAGCATTGGAATGGGATTTGGAAGAGCAAGGTTGCAATTCCCCATGGATCAGTAGGTCTCTTTCCATGACCCACCTCAGAGGGATTTGTGTGAGGATAATTTGTAAACAGAAGAGCCATACATATGACATTATGCCCATTAGAAGAAAGATAATATATCAACATATCAGGTGGACAGATATATAATCTGAGATTTTTCCAGATTATAAATAGAGGTTGTGTTGTGTATTGATCTGTATTCCTATTGGTTCCTGTTCCTGTTCCAAAGGGAACAGGCCTATTGGTTTATTCAAGTTGCTGCATTTGGATCCTCAGTCCTATTGGTCTCTGCCAAAAGGCAGCTTTGTGATTGGTTGTAATTGTTCCCTCCAAAATGTATCTTTTCCTAGCCAGTCCTGGCTCCTATAAATATAGCTCCCTCTCCCCAGTGCCCAGTCTTGTTCTCTCCCTGAATAAAGAGCTGTTACACTAGAAACTGTCTCCAGCCTGCTATGTCTAAGAGCTGAAATCACTGCTGAAATCACTAAAACCCATGCTACTACACTGGCGACGAGGATGGGATCCAGAATGCTGAGAAGCAGAGGATCATCACGCTCACTCAGAGTCCAGATCGCAGTGGACAACAAGACTAACCAGCCGGCTTAGAAGACGACCCTGCCCGCCTGGAGAATGGAAAGTCCACGGGTATTGGAGCCCTTCCAGCCATCGGAGCCCCACACTTGGGAGGACTATGTTGAATACTTTGAGTTCTTCATGGTGGCTCAAGGAATCACTGGTGCCAGCAAAAGAAGGGCCACGTTCCTGAGTTGCTGTGGGCATGAGACCTTCATGTTGACCAAGGCACTGCTCGCCCCAGCAAAGCTGAGTGAGACATCACTCACAAACATTTTCGCCCTGCTGACAAGCCACTTGGCACCTACCAAAACCAAGATGGCCTGGTGATGGAGTTCCAGAAAAGGGAGCAGCAAGCCGGAGAATCTGTGGCTGCATTCCTAGCAGGACTCCGGGAGCTTGCTCAGCACTGTGGCTTCCCAAATCTTGAAGACACTCTCTTGAATCGATTTGTTGGGGGGCTCAGCAGCAAAAAAGCCCGAAGGCGGATTGTGGCAAAGGAAGATGTCACCCTTGCCTCCGCCTTGAAAGAGGCCACCGCCACAGAGAATTATGAGCAGGAAGAGCTCAATGCCAGTTGCAAGGCCACGAAGCTGCGGGTAGAGGCTGCCCATGCCATGGATGAACCAGAGGCTAGTCCAAGCCAGAACCCAGTCTGTGGTGTCGAGTTGGTGCATCAGGCTGATGCACGGCCCAAAGATCGCCGAGGCGCTTGCCCAGGATGTGGCGGTAACCATGAGCGGAAAAGCTGCGGTTTTCGTGATGCTACGTGCAGGGCATGCGGAAAGTCAGGACACATCGCCAGGGTCTGTAGGTCAGTGGCAGCTGGAACAATGGGATCACCTAGATCAACGCGTCCCAGATCATCCACCACGACTCATCTCCTGAACGACTGCAATTATCTCACAGAGATCAACGGAGAGACTGTGCAGTTTCCGGCGCAAGGCAAAACATCCATCAGAGTGAAGATTGAAGGTCAACCGTGCGACATGGAGGTGGATTCCGGATCGGGATTCACCATTGTCTCCGACCAGACTTCAAGGGGGTTCTTCCCTGGGGGTAAGTTCCCCTCTCTGGAACCATTCCCAGCAACCTTCCAATCATACACGGCTGGCTGCATCCACATTCTAGGAATGTGTGCTGTGAGGGTACAATTCCAGGAGAAACAGGCCGTGCTTAAATTGGTGATTGCAAAGGGGAGTCACCCCAGTCTCCTGGGTACTGACTGGTTTCCCACCTTGGGACTGAGTATATCAGGGCTCCACTCAGTCCAAACGTCCCCAGAGTTGGGCAAGGCATTAGACCAGGAATTTGCTGAACTCTTCAGTGGTAAACTGGGTTGTTATACAGGGCCTCCAATTGACTTCGAGCTGGACCCCAAGGTGGCCCCAATCGGACTCAAGCCAAGGCGAGTGCCATTTGCGCTGCAACCCAAGATTGAGGCAGAACTGGACAAATTGGTCAAACAGGGAGTTCTTTCACCTATGGACTCTTCTAAGTGGGAGACTCCTATTGTCACACCCCTTAAGGCAAATGGGGAAGTGAGAATTTGTGCAGACTACAAATGTACTATCAACAAGGCACTCAGGGGAAATACATACCCCATTCCAGTCGTCTCACAGCTGTTGGCAAAACTAGCTGGGGGAAAATTTTTCGCCAAACTTGACCTGGCACAAGCATACCAGCAGCTGCCAGTGACTCTGCAATCTGCGGAAGCACAGACTATCGTAACACAAAAAGGGGCTTTCAGAGTAATCAGATTACAGTTTGGAGTTTGTGTGGCCCCAGGGATTCTTCAAGGTCTAATGGAGCGCCTGTTAAGAGGTCTGCCAGGGGTCTTGCCATTTTTGATGATGTTCTGATTGCTGGGAAAGACCCCCAGGAACTAGTTGGGCGTATACATGCTGTGTTACTCAAATTTAAAGAGGTGGGGCTGCACCTAAAAAAGGAAAAATGCAGTTTTGGGGTGCCATCTGTGGATTTCTTGGGGTTTAAAATTGATGCAATGGGCATCCACCCCACTGACTCTAAAATTAAAGCCATTACTGAGGCACCACGCCCAAGAAACAAGACGGAGTTACAGTCATTCCTGGGACTTATTAACTTTTATCATTCATTCCTACCTCAGAAAGCTTCATTAGCGGAACTGTTGCACAAACTATTGAAGAAAAAGAGTGTGTGGCCTTGGGCTCAGGCACAGCAGAAGGCTTTTGACACCTTGCGGGGCGTGCTGACTAGCAGGAGCGTCCTTGCTCATTATGACGAGTCAAAACCTCTTGTCCTAGCATGTGATGCCTCTCAGTATGGGCTGGGAGCTGTGCTGAGTCATAGGGAAGCGGATGGGTCAGAAAAGCCCGTCTCGTTCTATTCTCGTACATTGTCGCCAACGGAGCGCAACTACGCACAAATTGACAAGGAAGCCCTGGCAATAGTGGCCACTTCTTCCTTGAAACTGACCACAAGCCTCTGTTAGGATTGTTCAACCTGAACAAACAGACGCCACAGATTCTCTCCCCCAGAATGTTGCGATGGTCTATATTCCTGAATGGGTTCCAGTGCACCCTGACCCATGTTCCAAGGAAAAGGTTGTGCCACGTTGATGCGCTAAGTCGCTTGCCCCTTCCTGGTGTGAGCAATGCGGATCCTGCCCCAGCGGAATGATTGATGATGCTGGAAATACTTCCGGGGGCTCCTGTAACTGCCACTGAAATAGCTGAGAGAACGACGAAAGATACCACTCTCTCCCATGTGCTCACTTGGGTGGGGAGGGGATGGCCAGGTGGCCCGCATGAAGAAAAATGTAGACCATACGCAACAAGGCAACATGAGCTATCCCTGCATAAGGGCTGTCTCCTGTGGGGAGACAGGGTGATCATCCCAGCGCCACTGAGAAACAGGGTTCTGGATACACTGCACATGGAGCATCCGGGAATGGTCAAGATGATGTCGCTGGCCCGGTGCTATGTATGGTGGCCTGGGATGGACCAAGATGTTGAACAGTGGGTACGGACATGCAAGGCATGTCAGGAAGTGCGCCCAGAAGTGGCCAGAGTACCAGTCCACTGGTGGGAGCAGACCTGGACTCCCTGGAGCCGGCTGCACTTAGATTTTGCTGGGCCATTCCAAGGAAAGGTTTTTTTGGTTATCGTTGATACATATTCTAAATGGTTAGAAGTGGCTATGGTTCCCAGCATGTTGTCAGCTGCGGTCATCAAAGTGTTGAGACAGCTGTTTGCAACCCACAGGTTGCCCGAGACCATTGTGTCAGACAATGGAGCAGCCTTTGTATCCCAAGAATTCAGGGCATTCCTGGTGGATAATTTCATAAGAGGGGTCACCTCAGCTCCTTATCATCCCTCATCCAATGGGCAGGCTGAGCGCATGGTGCAGACAGCCAAAGGATCTATTGCACGCTTGATGGAGGGTGACTGATCAACGCACATTGCCCGAATGTTGTTCTTGCAGCATGCGACGCCGTGTACTACTACGGGCAAGTCACCAGCAGAGCTGCTCCTAGGTAGAAGGCTGGTAACGGTGCTGGACTATGTCCACCCAGACAAAATGCCAAACCGCAATGCTAGAGCACCTCCACAGGCAGAGAGCAACTCTACAAGGTATTTTGCTCCTGAAGATTTGGTCTGGGTGAGAAATTATGCCAGAGGTCCCCTGTGGGTGCCAGGGGTGATCACCAGAGCGTCTGGGCCAGTCTCTTATTACGTGACCATTGAAGATGGCAGGGTTTGGCGTAGGCACGTGGACCAACTGAGGCGCAGAGCGCCCAGTAGAGTTGGTACAGGTGTGGGAGAATTGCAGCCCGAGAGTGACACTACCCCCATGAATGAGTCACAGCTGCACGATCAGAGCGGAGATGCCCCAGGAGTGCAGGTACCAGTGGCTTCAGCAAATGAATCTGCTCCTGCAAGTCCTCATGGTGCTGAGGAACAGATCAGGGACACTGAGTTGTCTGAAACCCCCTCCGTGTCAGATGAAGCTATTACAGTAGACTCTCCACCACAGATACTGCCTTCTCAAGCCCCTGCAACACCCGTAGTCAGGAGATCAATTAGAAGTCTCAGGGCCCCACAATATCTAAAGGATTACGTGTGCTGTGCCCACCAGGGGGGAAGGGGTGTTGTGTATTTTTCTGTATTCCTATTGGTTTCTGTTCCTGTTCCAAAGGGAACAGGCCTATTGGTTTATTCAAGTTGCTGCATTTGGATCCTCAATCCTATTGGTCTCTGCCAAAGGCAGCTTTGTGATTGGTTGTAATTGTTCCCTCCTAAATGTATCTTCCTAGTCAGTCCCAGCTCCTATAAATTTAGCTCCCTCTCCGCAGTCCCCAGTCTTGTTCTCTCCCTGAATAAAGAGCTGTTACACTAGAAGCTGTCTCCAGCCTGCTATGTCTAAGTGCTGAAATCACTGCTGAAATCACTAAAACCCCCGCTACTACAGGTTGAGGTAAGGAACAGTTTGGGGTTCTGGTGCTGACCCTATAGTTAGGCTAATCTACCACTACTGTATCGGAAATCATCCTTAAAAAGGAGGATTCTTCCTGCTGACTCCTGTATCCTCCCTCTGCACTGGGTCCTTGAATATTTGATGTTGTGTTTGCATTAATGCTTTGCTTTTGTTTTGCTTTAATGATCACTTTAATTAATGCACAGTTTCTGGCTGATGGCATATAGCTCCTTTTTGGTAAGGGTTCTCTGGACAGCTGAAAACAATTTTGGCCTGTATTTCAATTGCTGTGCCATGGTATTCCTATTGTTAGCAAGGAACACAGTACACCTTCCAGGATAGATGGTTCATTAGCACATTCATATGCAAAACGGACAGCTTCCATTTTTAAAGAACTTAATTAACATGTAAATGAGAGTAGCTCACTTGTTCACAGAATAGCTTAACTGTGTAATGTACTTGTAAGGAGCAGAGGAGACATATAACAGAAATAGGCATATAAAAAGATACCAAAATGATCCAAAATGGAACAGTGAAGGCATTGATTACATATAATGCATATTTTTATGTGTGAACAACACATCCTTTATTTTTGAGCAGAAACTGTTGGGGGGGGTAATAGGGATTTAACAGCCTGCATTTTTCTAAGTCAGTTCCAATTCTGTCCTGGACGTATTATACATAAGCAATATTAACACCAGTAAAGTCAAATTATAATGTTCCATCAAGAAGCAACTGAACATATATTTTTATAGTTAGAAATTGGTTTTGGATAAGTCTGAAGCATTGATGCAGCACTACTGATGTATAAAATAGGACAAGAAATGACTGAAGTCAGTTACTAATATAAATTAGGCAATAATCCCCGACTGAGCTGAGGAGCATTCCTGTGCTCCTCTGCATAGGAGTGAACTCAGTAGAATTCCTTCTAAGTAGATGCATATAGCAGACCTCTGCAAAGTGTTCATGAATAACCTGAAAAGACTTTGTCTTTGTACTTCAATCTGTACTGGAATTATTCAGCCAGTCAGAGCCATGCTGGCTGAATGATTGGGGGATGATGGGAAATATTGTCCACAAGGATGTTTCCAAGCTCTTGGCTAGGCAGTGGCTGCAGAGACCTTGCATGCTAACTGCCAGATGAAGTCCGTGGTCTCTGCTGTTGCTGAAGAAAGACAGAGACAGCTCTTGCCATGATCAACCCATTTAACTTGCCGAACATTCCGGATGCTTCTCAGGAGGATCCAGTGCTCCAAAGTCTGAGCGTCTGGGGAAATCCTGAACTGAGACATCAAGCAACAGCATGCACTTGACAATCCATCTCCATGGAGATTGATGCGTTGTTTGTTGTTCCTTTCTTATTCTATCCCACCCACTTCAGTCTAAAACTGGTCTCCTTTCTATCAATGTCATAACAGATAAATCTAAGTAAAGCTTTTTTTTTTCAGCTGAGAAGTTTATAGGATTGCACTGACAGCAGGTCCATCCCTTGGGAATGGATGGGGCTAGATTTATGTAGCCCCAGGCAGAATTAAGTTCAAGGGCAACAGGAAAACCCCAGCACCTGGACACACACTGGTGAGAATCAGGAGGTGAAGGCTGGCACAGATTTAAGAGAAATTCTGATATTATGGGCTGAGTCCCCTTCTCCACCCACCACTCTAGCCCTCTTCTGCCACACAGTACAGGGCTATAAGAAAAGAGTGCTCGAACGATATAGTAAGTTGTCTCTCTCTGTTTGCCATCATAAGTTTGGAGGGAGCTGTCTCTGCTTCAGGCATCATCTTGGGCTGGCCCCATTCCCCCTCTGCTTATCATTGTGATTGCTTTCAAAGCACTTATTTTTATATTTCTGTTTCAAGTATGTACTTAGTCCTATGGATGCTCACCACGATGTATACAATGCTGCTAAGGCAAGAATCAACAGTGGTGAGACTTAACCAGTGAACGTAACAAGGCCTAATTAAGGATATCATTTACTGCAGCACATTTGGGTTGTTCCAAGTATTTGTGGTATTTTTGTAATTAAGACAAGAAACACTATAAATTCCAGTTCGTAGTTGCATAACACAGCATGAGAAAGGTTGGTTTTATAACGATGCTGATGTTACACAGCAACCTATTTGCTTTAATGTATAAATAACTTAGCATATGTCTTCTTTCCCACTCAAAACACAAAAATGGGACTCCGTGTTGCAGTAGAAGGAGCCCTTCTTGAAAATATGAGCATTATTGGAAAAGGATGAGCAAAATCTTGGCTTCCGCTTTTTATACTCTTCAAATCTGACATCTTCACAGAGCTTAGCAGGTGGTGGATATGAGCTTATATAGGGAAAATGAGAGTTCAGGCCAAATATGACTAGAAAAATCACCCTGCTAGACAGGCTTCTTACTACGCTAAAGGGCATCCACACTTTAAGTGCAGAAATACAATTATAAAAGTATTCTGAGAACCATAGGCAGAGAGATACCAAAGTTCTTATCAATATGATTAGAAGGTTGTGTTATAGTGATATCAGAAATACAGGTGATTTTGAGAACACCCTATAAATCTCATTGTTTCTTGGTGATTTTTAGTATAAATTTTTATACAGTAAAAAAAAAATCACAGGTAGAACAAACTCAACCAGATGGCCATTGCTCAGATATATGTGCACAAATCTATATATTGTTTAGATATATATGCACTCATTGCTCAGATATGTACAGTATTACCTCATAAGACAAATGTCCTTTAAGATGAAAAACTTGTAAGATGAATGTAATTTCCAAGGATAGGAAAAACTTGTAAGACAATTTCCCCCCCATCCTGTTTACATCCATCTTACGAGGTACCATTGATCCTCGCCCAGCCTGGGCTGTTTGCAAGGAAACAGCCCAAGCTAGGTGAGGATCACAGGATCCCTGCTTTGCCACCAAATTGTGAACAAAACAGGGTCCCAATGATCTTTGCCCAGCCTGTGCAGTTTGGAAGGGAAGCGGGGTGGTGGTGATTCATCACCCCCACTTGCCTTGCAAACCTCCTGGGCTAGGAGAAGATACATGTGTCCGTGCTCTGCCCGAGCAGAGCGTGGACCCATGGATTGATTCCCAGCCTGGGGGTTTGCAATGTGGCCCCAGCTGGAGCACTCATGGTGGGACATGAAAACTGGATCTGCTCCCACCCCATGCTGCTTGGAAGGCAAGCAGTGGCAGCAGATCACCACCGCTGCTTTCCTTCAAGCAGCACGGGCTGAGTGAAGATCCATGCTCTACTCGGGCAGAGTACAGAGCTATGGATCATCTCCCACCCTGGGAGGGTTGGAAGGCAAGCGGCAGTGGCAATCCACTGCCACCACTTGCATTGCAACTCTCCCGGGCTGGGGGACAATCATGGACCCATCGATCTTCACCCAGATTGTGCTGCTTGGAAGGCAAGTATGTGGCGGGACATTTTAAAATGGATGTTCTCCTAGCCTGGGTGGGGCTTGCAATGCAAGCAGTGGTGGAGGATCAGCACTGCCACTTGCCTTGCAAGGTGCATGGGCTGGGTGAAGATCAATCATTCCCTGCTCTTCTCAACACTACTGAGTGCTTTGTAAGACAAATGTAATTCATTCTATGAGTCAATTCATCTTAGGAGGCACAGTTTCTCATAGGAATGCATTGAAAACTAATTAATCCATTCCAGAGGGAATGGCTCTGAGCAGTAAAAATCAGGTATCTATCCCGTCTGAAGAGGGGAACAGCCTTCCGCTGTCCCTTGATTGAGGGGGAAGCCACCTCCTCTTTGCCCATCTCTCTCCATCCAAATTGATTGCCTGTGAATGTCTATCTTCTGCCACTGAATGTAGCTTCCTTAGTTATCTAAATAAATCCAATAGCCAATGGTTTTCTGTGCAAGGAGTAGCAGGCATGGTATGATTAGTAAGCACAGATTCTTTCCAACACATATCATCTTGGACTGTGTTGCTGCCCAGTTAAATTGCAGTGATCTGCCATTTGCACAGGACTTTTTAATACCATATTTTTGTTGAGGGAACTATGAGGAAGCTAAGAATACTATTTTTACAGAAATACATCAACCCCTAAATGCTGTAAAAGCATGTCTTATGGTGTTCCTCTCTCCCTTCACTCTTCCTCCTACTTGATGTTTCCTCTTTTGTTTCCACCCACCCACTCACCATTCTTTCACCCCCCTTTCTTCTCCACTCCTGTCAGATACTTTCTAAAGCCCAGGATTTTGTCCTACCCATTTCTTCTCCTCAGTATTCCTTATCACTACTTATGCTAGTAAGGCTACTGGGAGTTTCAGTCCAACAGCATTTGGAAGACTCACCAGTACTGCATAGATACCAGTGAAGGAAGAGATATGGGAAATGGATCCATACCAAAGTACTCTTCACTCTTACTGTATGTGGGGGAAAACAGACCTACTGTTCTTGGCCCTCCAAGTTGTATCTTTGCTACATAATGGGTTCTGAAGTCTGCTTTTTAAATTATTTTTCTCATGATAATTATCATCAGTAAAAAAATTAGTAATTTTAAAAAAAATCAGTAATTTTTTAATTTTTTTAAAAAACCAGTAATTTTGCAAATGCTATTTCATTAACAAATGTTTAGGATTTCACTTCTAATTTTTGGGCTTGTCCCTTTTCTCCATCCTGCACATCAGCAATGAGGAGATATAAAAATCAATATAATACTTCTAACTGCAATATAATAATAGTATTTTTTAAAATTAGTAACTTTGCAAACACTTCCTCTAATTCATATTTTGAAGCTTGGCCCTTGTCTCTGCCCTCTGCACTAGGAATGATGAGAAATAAGAACTAATATAATACTTCTACCTAAGCACATCTGATTTCTGAAGCTAAGGAGGGACAGCCCTGGTTAGTACTTGGATGGGAGACCACCAGGGAATACCAGGTGCTGTAGGCGCCTTGAGTAGGAACTGGCAAACCAATCCAGTATTCCTGGCAATAAAACTCCATGGACATGGGGTCAGGAAGAGTCAGTCACAACTGTAACAACACGAAATCACACACACACACACACACCACTGCTGCTGCTGCTGCTGCTGCTGCTGCTGCTGCTGCTGCTGCTACTACTACTACTACTACTACTACTACTACTACTACTACTACACATTCTTATGGAGACAAAAGTTTTAATGATTAGTTTGAAAAGCTGTTCCCCCTCCAGAAGGAATCAAGTATCATTAACACATAGATGAGATTAAGACATTGTTTAGCTTCGTGGGTTCTTCTTCTTATGATTATATTACTTTCTAATGCTTTCTCCTCTGCTGAAGAGTGCTTCTGCATCAAAAATGCATTTTCATTCTGCAGATGGTGATAGCTCTGCAAACACATCTATTGTTAGTTTGAAAGTCAAGTGATCATCTACGTAGGTGTATGCGTGGGAGCTGTGCAAAGAAATTACAACGGTTTGCTTCCATGTTGGCAATTCATAAGTGAGATGAAAAGTCCATATGAACCAGTATTCTGTCTGTCTCTCTGGCATTTAAAATCTTTTTTTGCAACAAAAGTTTTTTAGTACACAGCCTGTCAATCTCCAACATAAAAATGTTAGTTTCATTGCACATTCTTCTTCATATTCAGTGTTCCTACATTCCTGTAGTATACAATTATCCTGGACATCAGTAATGCCAAATAAAAACTGACAAACCAGTTTACACAAATAGCAAATAATTCATAATATTATCTTAGACAAAGCCACTTTGCAAGAAAACAAGACCAGCTGTCTTAATATGAACCTGTCCCGATTTGAAGAGCAGGGCATGTGGTGTACCTGTGACCCCCTTGTTGGGTTAGTGGTGTTGCCTGGTTGTTACTGTTTTTTGTGGATGCAAGACAGATATGTTTTCTGGTGCTGTCACCAGCAGAATTGCAGCTGGGTCAGAGTCGGCTTTCCTTCAGCAGTTTATCTCACTCCAATAATGCAGCTGAGGAAGAGAGGGGGTTTTTTTTGGGGGGGAAGGGAATCTCTGGCCTCCTCATTTTTAGGGACTCTTAGTTCAACCAGGTCACCAGTCCAACAAATCTTTTTCACCACACATTTCCATTCTCTGCAGGGTTCTTTTTGCTCTTCTTTCACTTGGAAAGCATCCCTTAACTCCTCCTGGGAGCTCCTTCTCTTCCTCTTCCTCCTCCTCCTCCTCCTCTCCTTCCTCTTGCTCCTCCTATTTCCAACAGCAAGTCTCCTGACTCCTTTTTAGTTCCCTATGACTCTATTTGCTGCCCCATCTCTTCCAATTCGTCTTTTATAGTGCCTACTCCACAACTCCACTCTCCCAACGTTTCCAGAAACAGAGGGTGCTCCCAGAACCACAACTACAGTCTGTGTTACCTGGGGCAAACATCGATATCACACACATACACCTAGCAGGGGGCTGCAGAATTGTACAAATACTATTTTGTCATATTGGCACACACAGGACAAGTCCTGGGGGCACGTGCTCCGTAAGGAGAAGGGCATGTGAAGTTCTCAGAGTTTCCCCCGTGGGTTCAACAGGAAGCCCTCAGTCTGTGTTGTACAGTCCATCAGGCTATGTGCAGTTCCAGGGGCCTCCACGTTTGTCTCTGCAGGCAATGACTTGGTTTGCATTGCAGGGTTCTTAGCTATGGGCTTGTTTTGCACAATCTATCACAGCAAGATGGGCACAGTAATCTCCTGATGCCCTCGACCATGTCTATATGGCCCACTGGAGACATCTCCACTGACATCTCCTTCACAAACAGTTTTAGGCTGGTTTTATTTGGGTTTATAAAATTTATTGTTATTTTCCAACTTGTTTTATTATTTTATTAATGTAAGATTTATTTATTTATTTATTTATTTATTTATTTATTTATTTATTTATTTATTTATTTGCTAGATCTGAATTGATTTGTAAGATTCCCATTGACTTGCATTGGGAAACCACAACAGACACAGCATATACCCTAAACCCTAAAGGCATCTGGAAGCTGAAACATGGCAACTGGATTTTTTTCTTGAGAGCTAGAAAGCTTTTGGTACTTTTCCAAGGAACTTCATTAGTCCCACTGATTTCTGTTATTCAGTTTTCAGAGAGATTATATGTGAGCTGAGAGATGAAACTACTTGGATGAGTAGTGAAATGTTTCAATCTCACAAGAAAAGAAGTCCAGTTGCCATGACTCAATTTCCAGATAATCTCACCTGGATGACTGAGAATCTTCACAGACATACACTAAAGACAGCAGCAAATCTGCCAAATTTCAGAAAGCTAGCTTCAGCTTTGTCAGTATATTTTTTAAAAGAGAGAGGACGAAAAACAGGAAGCCAAAGTGACCTGATCCTTCTGATTGGATTTAAAATTATTATCTCTGGCCTTTATTTGCAGAAGCATTTTTTCTTGTTAGCGGTGCCTATATTCCAGAGTATATTGTTAACAAACATGCAGCCACATGACTTGGGTGAGGTAGTGGGAGAGCACTGGCTCTTTTGGTCCTTCTGACGTACAGCTCCTGGGGGTAAAATGGAGGAAGATGGTAGAAGGTTTGCCTACAAACTAAAAATGCACCATATTCATTCTCAGAGTTGATGGTGTTGCATAGCACACTCTCATCGTATATCACAGACTTTCATTTTCTACATTTGTAGGTGTATTTTCCCCCATCAACATACAACTAGATACAAACCAGCCAAAACTTGAGAAAATAAAAACATAAATTCAGCCTCCACCCCCCCACCCCAAATCTGCTGAGGACAGGACAGCCCTGATTTATGTCCCTGACGGCTGTGAATATTAGATATGTACAAGTGCAAGACACAAGCATCTAATGAATGAGATTCTGAACCAGCTCTGCAATGAGAGGATGTCCTGATTAATACATACAATATTATCTTCAATGGAGCAAAGAACAGACATATGCATCCAATGCCATCTGTTCCTGTTTTGCTAATAGAAAAGTATGTAAACACAGATGCCAAACATAACACTGCTGCACATTTATTCTTCAGTTCAGTAAGAGGAATAGTCATGTTCCCCATTTCACATTTATAATATATATATTTGAGCAAATGAACCCGAATAATTTAGAATCTCAGGTATTATTAATTTGCATTGCTGGAGTATGAAAATATTAAAAACTAAATCATGAGGCTTGGCTCACATTTCATCAATCTGAAAACAGAATAGCGGAAATCAGCAGGAGTGGAGTTAGTCATAACCATTGATCCCATTGATTTTAATAAGTCTAGTCTAAATATGACTAAGTGTAGACTCAGTCCATTAGATCTAATTCATTTTGTGTTTCATCTGAAGGAAAAATTTGTTAATTTTCCTCTGAGACCTTGTGGGAAAATAATTATTTGCCAGAGACACATTTCATTGTGGTAAAAAAATGGGAATGAATAAGAATGAAATGCCTTTTAGAATAAAGAAATGTAACTAAAAACTGTAAGTGGTATCCTGGATTTAATATTGAAAATATGCTGATGGAATCATGAGACACTGTAGAACATTAAAGGCTAGAATGCATATATAGTCCCCTTGGACTATAATTCTTAATTCTAATAAAATTTGAAATCCTCTAATCATATTTATGGCTGTGTGTGAACATATCTTTGAATTCTAAGTTTTATATCATTTCTGACAAAACAGGGCCAACAGGGGTAGCTCTACCTTGTTGGCCCTTCTGGATTTGTCAGCGGCCTTCGATACCATCGACCACGGTATCCTTCTGGATCGGCTCTCCAAGATTAGTATCGGAGGCACTGTTCACAGTTGGTTCCGGTCCTTCTTGGAGAGCCGTCCCCAGTGGGTGCAGCATGGGGGGGGGAGTTGTCTGCCCCGTGGACACTCCATTGTGGGGTGCCGCAGGGGTCGTCCCTCTCCCCCATGCTGTTCAACATCTATGTGAGGCCGCTGGCAGAGGTCATAAGGAGATCTGGAGTCTGCTGTCATCAGTACACTGATGACATGCAGCTCTATCTCTCCTTTTCCACCTCTGCAGTTGAGGCTGTCTAGACCCTCAACCAGTGCTTGGATGCAGTCATGGCATGGACCAGGGCCAACAGACTCAAACTCAACCCCGAGAAGACCGAGGTGATGTTCTTCGGGACTTCCCCTTCCGGGTATGGAGGCCCTCTCCCCAGCCTGGAGGGCATTTCCCTCCAGTTGGCAGACATCGTCCGGAATCTGGGCATAGTCCTGGACCCGGCTCTTACCATGGAGGCCCAGGTGGCCACCATGTCCAGGACTGCTTTTTTCCATCTTCGTCAAATTGCCCAGATTCGTCCATACCTTGATGGGGACTCCCTGAGAACTGTCATGCAAGCCTTGGTGATCTCGAGAATAGATTATTGCAACACGCTCTACATGGGGTTGCCCTTGACTCTCCTTCAGCGACTGCAGCGGGGGCAAAATGTGGCAGCCAGACTGGTGGCGGGTGTGCGTCGGTACGACCACATCACCCCAGTTTTGGCCCGTCTGCATTGGTTACCCATTGCATCCCGAATCAGATTCAAGGTCCTGGTTTTAATTTATAAAACCCTCCATGGCCTAGGCCCTGATTACCTGGCAGAGAGGATCACCCAGCAGTCAACTTCGGCCCAACCAACTAGGATGTCACGGGTGCACTCGCTATGGGTGGCCACGCCCAGGGAGGCTAAGAAAACTTCTACTCAGAGTCGAGCCTTCTCTGTGGCTGGCCCCACCTTATGGAACCACCTCCCTAGCGAAGTGTGCCTTGCACAGTCCCTGCCAGATTTAGGAAAGCCTTAAAGACCATGCTTCTCCACGAGGTGTTTGGTGACTTATATTAATTTTTTTTCTGCCATCTGCTCCCTGCTTTTATGTCATTAGTTAAATTGTTTAATTGTTGTGCGCTTATTGTTTGATTTGATTATTTGTTGTTTCTATATTGTGAACCGCCCGGAGTTTCTTCGGGAAGAAAGGCGGTATATAAGCCTTTAAATAAATAAATAAATAAATAAATAAATAAATAAATAAATAAATAAATAAATAAATAAATCATGAGCTTGACCTCTTTTTTATACAGGATACAGTATTGAACTTGGGAACATATTATGGACGCTTGCACTGATGTTATAAAAACACCAAAATGACCTTCTCAATGGAGTTCATGTGATACATTGATCATGTGGTATGTCAAGTAGAAGAGTGGGCTATTATTTTGAGGTTGAACCATGCTTTTCATATGCCATGCATTTCTGTAAGAGACATTGGGAGGCCAACCTTCATTTATTGGGCTGAATGAAAACAACTTTATTTAAAATCCATCATAACAGTCATTGAAAATACAAATGGGAGAATGGAAGGTGCTCAATATCCAATTTATTCAATACCATATCCTAGGGCAGTGTTGGCGAACCTATGGGATTTTGAGAGTTCTAGTATTAACAGTAAATTTCTGTCTCTGAATGGAATGGGGATAAGTTTGTGTCAGTAATCATACCTATTTTTGCTGTGGGTCAAATATAAGGATTTCTCACAATTATTTTAACACTGTAATACAAAATGCACATCCTAGCATGCATGAAAAGGGTAATAGGGATTGAATGAAGCAATTGCATGAAGTTACTAGAACACATTTTATATGGTTATTGCAGCCATTTAAGGGAATCTATCATGGGCATAATTTACTAAAACTGTAATAGGTAGGGATTTAATTGTGCACACCAATGGATATAGTGATGGAAGAAAAAAAGGGGGTGAGCCGCGTGGCCATCACAAAACACAATTGCAAAAATAGGTTACAGACAATACCTTTATAGGCCACTATTAAAAATAAAAAAGAACATTGCAAGCTGTTGAGTGCAGTAAATCACCCTTCTTCAAAGCAGGTCTCAGAAGTTCAGACATGGTAAAAGATGTGCTTTTCCAGAAGTTTAATTTTAAAGTCCTTAGTTAGATGTTACATCTTAGTTACATCTTAGGGCAGTCTTGATGAACTTATGGCATGGGTGCCAAAGGTGGCACTCAGAGCCCTTTCTGTGGGCACCCGATATTGCCCCTTCACAGCCACCTATATTCAGATTAAATTGTTGTATTGGCACTTTAAAAAAAATAGTGGATGTTGAGTTGCAGTTTTGGCTTTCGGTCTCTGAAAGGTTTGTCATCACTAGGGCAGTTCGGCCAAAGTAAATGGACTTCCCATCCACAGGATAGACTTGAAATCTTGATTGTCACCAAAGTCACTGTCATACACCAGTCACTGACATCATGAGTCCTGAAGACCAACTCATTTAGTGCACCTGCCTCCATTCCTCCAATCTATTGCCACCAACTGTACATGAAGAATAATTTCCAAACAATGATCTAAAACAGAAATAATTAATATGGCATGGATAAAGGAGCAGGCAAATTCATAACATTGAACACACTCACAGAGGAGATGGATATCTGTAATCACTTACATGTGGAGTGACCAAGAAAAAGCAAAAAAATAAAAAAAAAATAAATAAAGATGCCTACCACAAGGCAGCAGTCATCTGGGCATGGGGGTGGGGGAAATCTACCCAGCCTATGAGGCTTACCACTGTGGTAATAAAAAAATGAGTGGGTTGCACTACATGTTCAGTGGAAAAAAGAGTGAGTCAAGGATGTCTGGCTGTTATGTAGAAATCGCAGTAGATAGGAAATAATACTAGATATAAACTTTTCATGGGGGGGGGTTGGTCCCTCAATATTATCACTGAAATGAGAGAGAAACAGGGGTTTCTTCCTCCCCAGGACCTTGGCAACAAGTCCCTCATCACAACCCCTTTGGCTTTCTTGATATCTACAACCAATGCTCCATGATAGCAGTGTACTTGTTTAATGGGACTGAGTACCCAAACCGCGATTGAAAACCCACTAATTTTTCGCAAAGTGCCAATACGACAATTTAATCTGAATATAGGTGGCTGTGAAGGGGCAATGTTGGGTGCCCACAGAAAGGGTTCTGAGTGCCACCTTTGGCAACTATGCAATAGGTTCACCAATACTACTCTATTATTATTACTCTGCTATTTACTATTGCCCTGATTCCCCTCTCAATAATTTTGCAGAAGACAAATTTAGGTTACCAAGCTGCTAAAAATTCAGGGAAAATTTCTCATCTATTGTATATGGATGACTTAAAGTTGTATGGAAATCAGAAACTGAAATACACTCACTGACCAACACAGCCCGAATTTTCAGCACCGATGTTAGTATTGAATTTGGACTAAACAAATGTGCCACAGTGGCACTGAGAAAAGGAAAAATAATTGAGAGTGAAGGAATTGAAATGCCAAATGGACAAGCTATTAAGTATCATCAGTCTGAAGCCTATAAATATCTGGGCATACTGGAATTAGATAATATCAAGCATGGGCAAGTGAAAAATGTGGTCAGTAAAGAATATATCCAAAGGGTCAGAAAAGTATTAAAAAAGTAAGCTGAATGGTGGTAACACCATCAAGGCCATTAATAGCTGGGCCATACCGGTCATCAGGTATACCGCTGGCATTATAAACTGGATTCAAACGGAGCTAGATATTCTAGATAGGAAAACAAGAAAATTTATGACCATTCACTATGCATTACATCCACGCAGTGATGTTGACAGGCTGTATTTACCTAGAAAATTAGGTGGTAGAGGTCTTCTGCAACTGAAGCAGACAGTTGAAGAAGAGAAGCATGCGTTGGCAGATTATGTAAAAAATAGTACAGAGCCAGCATTATTGGAGGTTAAGAATAGGGAGGTGTTTAAAGTAAATCAAACAAAGGGTCAATACAGGAAAACAACAATGCAAATACGAGCTGATAGCTGGCATAATAAAGCGCTGCATGGGCAGTTCCTCGAAAAAGTCAAAGGAAAAGTAGATGAGGAAAAGACTTGGTTATGGCTCACCAATGGAACACTGAAAAAAGAGACAGAGGCCCTGATTTTTGCAGCTCAAGAACAAGCTATCAGAATAAATGCAGTTAAGGCTAGAATAGAAAAATCAGCTGAGTCCCCCACATGTAGACTCTGCAAAGAGGCAGATGAAACTATTGACCATATATTGAGTTGTTGCAAGAAAATTGCTCAGACTGATTACAAACAGCGTCATAATGTAGTTGCTCAAATGGTCCACTGGAATTTGTGTCAGAACTATCATCTGCCCATAACAAAGAACTGGTGGGACCATAAACGTGAAAAAGTGACTGAAAATGAGCATGCAAAATTACTTTGGGACTTCCAAATACAGACAGACAGGGTTTTGGAGCATAATACCCCAAATATTGTGATTGTGGAGAAGGAAAAAGTGTGGATCATTGATGTTGCTATACCAGGAGATGGTAGAGTCACTGAGAAACAACTTGAAGAAATTACCCGATATCCGGATCTCAAAATTGAACTTCAGAGACTCTGGCATAAACCAGTACAGGTGGTCCCAGTGGTAATTGGCACACTGGGTGCAGTGGCCAAAGACCTAAGCAGGTATCTAGAAGAAATTGGAGTGGACAAAGTCACCATCAGTCAGATGCAGAAAGCCACCTTACTGGGATCTGCTTGCATAATTTACTGATACATCACTGAGTCCTAAACGCTTGGGAAGCGTTCGACTAGTGATTGGTAATATAAAATCCAGCGTAGATAGCTGTGTGGTTAAATAATAATAATAATAATAATAATAATAATAATAATAATAATAATAATAATAATAATAATAATAATAATAATAATAATAATAATCCTAGACTGGCCTCAAGTTTACAGGAAAGCAGTTTTTGGTTGGATCTCAGAAAAAAAATCCTAATTGTTAGAGTTGTGTGACAATGGAACCTGTTCCTCAGGAGGTGGCAAGTGCTTCAATGCTGGAGGCATTCAAGAAAAAAATTAGACATTCCTCTGTCAGATAAGCTTTGAATTAGAATCTTCCAGGGAGCAAGGGGCTGGCCTCAGGGACCTTATAATCTCTTTTTAGTGCCATTATTCTATGATCCCATGATTCTTAGAGGATTACTTAGTATTCATACAAATCAATTCTCTGTAGAAGTTCCCACTTCCTAATATGTTAATAGCATACTACTCATTTATAACATTTGGGTAGTTGCCATTTTTGTGTTATATTAAGGCACTGAAACTGAAAAAGAAACAAGTGTGAAAGAGAAAATAGATTTCCTTTAAATGTATAAATTAGAATACAGTGAGCATAATCAGATATATCGGCTACTAAGAGGTATGTAGGTAAATGCAATTAAGCCTTTAATAGCAAAGAAGCCACTTCATCATCACTGAATATGATTGCCTCTTACCTCATAGAAATGCCAACATTTTAGAATACTAAACTCTAATTGAAGACCACCAGCTTAGTCATTACCATCTTCAGGTAAAGTTATAAATATGAGTAAACATGCATGTACACAATAAAATCAATACGCTTTTCATATTCCAGTAATTACTGAAGCTTGTGAAGCAGATCAAATCTGCAGAAACAGCTGCCAGAAGGAATGGAAATATATATTACGAATTTCCTCCAAATGACTGGAGTTGCTGAAAGAATGTGATCTTAGCATATTACAATATGAACTAACCTGCTGTATATTTCTTAGATGAAAGTATAGGTGAAAAGCCAGTCATTTTTTCCCACTCTCTGAGTTCCAACACATTTCCCAACACTAGAGATGGGCACTTTTATTTCATTTCGTTATGCGTTATTCATTTCATTAGCTAATGAACGAAATGGAAATTTCCATTTTGTTTGCTTTGTTTTTTCTTACCCCTTCCTACCTTATCGCCGCTGCTCCTCCTGGAGTGGCCGAATCAGCACTGTAAAATAAAGAAAAATAATAATAAAAAAGAATCAGCGCAGACCTGGCTCAGGGGCTACACAGTCAGTGCTTAAGGGAGGTGGGGTGGCAAATCAACCGCCACTGTCCGGCAAATCAACCCAAACCAGTTCGGATCAGTTTGGGTTCATACATTTTTTTAAATTTGTACGAACCCAAACCCGAACCAAACCAAGGGTGGGCCTGAAACAGATGAACCCGAACCATGGATTTTCTGTTTCGTGCCCACCTCTACACAGCACACATACACACACACAAATAAATGTGGAAAGCAGAAGCAAAGCAAAGTGTTCTGCTTATATATCACCCCATAGCACTAAACCACTTCACTTCTGGGTGGTTTACTCTAGTTTTTAAATAGTGCAGTAAAAACAAATGGGAAACCTTAGATTAATGATGGGGGCAACAGTGAACAAAAATATAAAAACAAAAGAGGCACCCCTCCAGATAATTCAAAATAAAACAATATGAATATTTTCACTACACACTTCCCCAGTGACCACACTACTTCGGGTATGACTGAATTATGCAGGCTACACACTGCCCCCCCTCCAGCAAGCTGGGTACTCATTTTATCAACCTCAGGAAGATGGAAGGCTGATTCAACCCTAAGCCTGCTACCTGGGACTGAACCCCAGGTTGGGAGCACAGTTTTAGCTGCAGTACAGGCATTTAACCACTGCACCACAAAGCTATTAAAAATCCATTTGAAATCCATTAAGAAAAGTACATTTAGAAATGTGAGGATAATAGTCTTACTGTGAGTGTAGGTGCACATTTAAGACACCATATTAAATTTATATACAATATAATATGAAAGTGAGATATTTATTTATTTATTTATTTATTTATTTATTTCCCTCCTCATCATTCATAATCCATTTTAATTGATTAAAAATGAACACACATGAAAGAGGCACAGGAGGACAATATCTCCTTTCTCCTCACTCAGAGGGGAGTTCAATCCCACTAGAGTAAGAAAATAGAATGCTGAAAATTCAGTCATACCCAAAGTAGTGTGGTCATTGGGGAAAGTGTGTAGTGAAAATATTCATATTGTTTTATTTTGAATTCTCTGGAAGGGTGCCTCTTTTGTTTTTATATTTTTGTTCACTCTTGCCCCCATCATTAATTTAAGGTTTCCTATTTGTTTTTATTGCACTATTTAAAAACTAGAGAAACCTTTACCAAATAACAGTTTTTACAAAGCAATTAAACATAGACAGTATACTCCTCCACATGCACAAAGAGGGAGCACTGTCTCGCAAAAAAACAAGAGAAGCAAGCAATGAAATAAAATTAGAAAACTAGAAGCTTCACCCCAAGCCAGAACTACTAGCTCCCAATAATTTGATACCAGTTCTTTTCTTCACAGCAGGTGGGCCAGGTAGCAGCAAAAATAATTCAAGAAAGAAAAGGGGGGGAGATGGAAAGTATGAAGGAAATTAGGGGATAAAATCCCAAAACTGTTCAAATCCTAAGGAAATAAGGCAGATGCAGGCAGGCAGCAAAATCCAAGATGGAGGCCTCCCAGAACTCAGCAGACAGTAATCCTATCCCACAAAGAGTGTCTGGATTGAATCAATGAGCACTCCTCAGGTTTCAGGCCATTTTATAGATTTGAACTTCTCCCTCCGCTCCACGCTCTTCTTATCTTACAATGACCCTTGAAATGCTGTAGGATGAAAATATTTTTATGCAGTTTGAAATAAAAATATGAAGCCAAGGTTCCAAAAGGCTTAGATGAAAGAGGGAAACAGAGAAAAACCCTGAAAATGTCATATAACCCTCTTTTTATTAAAATAAATCATTCATTTTTAAAAATCTGGCCCCAATCCTACTGATACGGAGAGTGGGTGAGATTCTCAACCTGTGGACTGCAATTCACCTGTGGACTGGGGTGCTGGCTGTGCAGATGAGGATGAGGCGTTGGAGACAACCTATGGCAGGCAGGGTATTTAGGAGGAGAACAAGGTGGAATAGGGGTATTGCTGGGCAGATGCCATCAGATTTGAGGCCCAAGAGGTGTTGGTGTCACCTGCATGCTCAATGACTGGGTTGGGAAACTATCCTTTGCTGGGATCATAACACAGGGCATTGGGAGACGTTCTTGGTTCTGCTTGAGGAAGCAGCTCAAGATGAGATGAGGCAACTTGAGATGAGAAGGCCAGAGAACCTGTTGTGGGCACACTACTGGCACAGCAGGGGCAAGTGGCCCATAGCAAGGAACCCCTGGTCTGCCTCCTCAATGCTAGTCAAGTGGCCCACTCCCTCCTATCTCAACTTCCTCTGCACCACACTGGCAAGTCTAGCCATGTCCATATAGACTCTGGCTGTGTCTTGAAGGAAGAGTACTGCTGCTATGAAGTAGATGTCACTAGCATTGACTGTAGAGGGATAGCCAGGGAAGGAATCCAGGATACACTACTCCAGGGACAGCTGAATGACTGCCTCCTATACTCCTAATATGGCACTCTGTGTTTAGCTCACCTCTGATGGGTTCTCGGGCTGGTAGAGGAGGTGGGGCTCCACTCCTCATAATAAAGGATTATTGTGGATTTGATGTGTTTGTTTTGAACTGGGAGTAGAATTAACTCTCTGGTGCCCTAGAAATTCATATACTTACTTACTGTTGATCCACATTGGCTCTTTAAGAAGTCATGTTGCTCCAGTAAAAGAGCCTATCCATGCAAGTACTCATGGGTGTGTGTGTGGTGGCTGCTTACACTCTGTTTTAGGAATTGAAGAATGAACTCAAAACATGAGAAAAGTGCCTCGTCCGTGGTTTGGACTTTTCATTTGAGCACAAAAGGCCCAGCCTAAGTGGCCATTAGGGCGGAAGATTAAAACTTTAAACAGTTGTAAGCTGCCAGACTTACCCATGTTTCACTTTAAAGTAAAGCAGCAACTTACTTGCTGCCTGGACTCAGGATTAATCGTGTAGGAAGACCTAATTGTTGTTTCTCATAAAATACGCCACACCTGATTGATTTGGTCTGTACCATGCTGGTACAGCCCAAATATATCAACAAAATTACATCAAATGTTACCAGGACCCAGTGTGAAGAGCAGGTTGGGAGTTTAAGTTATTTCCCAGGTTAACAAATGACTAATATCAAACAGAACAAACAAAACAAAAGACAGAATAAATTGCACACAGACTTGCCCCTTGGGTTTATGAAATAAATGTTCTGTATTGGAATAAAGAAAGGTTTATATTACACAGTCAAAACCATCACCCGCTCCACAAGCTTTTTCAGTGTGCTGCTCCTATTTGGCAAAAATCAATGCTAAGTGTTAGGCAGTTTCTAATATGTTGTTTGTGATGCCTTCTCAACCCGCTGGGGTGGGAGAATCCTGACAGTGGGAAAAAAAACCCTAGCTATCCACTTGCAATCCCTTTCCTTTCCTTCTCTCTTGCTTTGTGTTTTCCTTTTATGCCTGTGGAAATATACCAAGAGTGATATAAAAACTGACTTTAAAAAAACCTTCACCAAAGTGGGTCCAGAACTTTGGAAAAAGCCTACTTCAAATGATTGAAGATAAATCAGACTTATGTTGATGGACCATTATGTTCTCAGCTGGATGAATATCTCAATTTCACTTTCTTCCCCTTTCATGCCAGAATCGACTGAACACCAGCAGAGAGCATAATGCTCCATCAACATTGTTCTGATTTATCTTTTGGATTGCCCAGTGAAAGTATAGATTGTAGAGAGAGCACCCATTGAAACTAACTGGGTTTGTGCTTGCACAAGGACATGTGGGCTGGATGCCTGTTAACACAATGTATGCTATATAAAACTAATGATGAATTAGTGACAGAGACTTTTCAGACTTCTGTTCCAAAGCTTCCAGCACTCCAACCCGTTTTATTTTTTAGAAGAGAAGAAATTTTATGCAGCCGTAGGACCCATTCATAAGAAAATACAGTAAAGGGACAATGAGGGACTACAGGGAATTTGGTGGATTAAAAGGTTGGGCCATCAATACAACCTATGTACTCTTGCACAAGGTAGGTAGAAAGAATTTTGCTACCAGTCATGTGATGTATGAGTTCTATATGATAGGCAGCATTGTACTAGCCATATGGAAAGGTGGCCTTGGAACCGATTCAGCAATGGGCGAATCAAGTTGTTCCCGATTTGTTCATTGAGTGGGCAATATAAATGCATACAGTTTGGGTGAGAAAGTAGGGTGACCCAGTACCACAAGGCCAAGTTCTGCTTTGATGTGGAATTCCTTTATACAGTGGTATCTCTAATTATGAATGGTTCTACTTATGAGCAATTCTACTTAAGAGTGGAAAACCGTTGGCTCTACATACATTTTTATTTTATTTTTTCTATTATTTATTTATTAATATATTTTAGATAGGGCTGCTCTACTTATGAGTTGTTCAACTTATGTGCATGCATTCGGAATGGATTAATTTCATAAGAAGAGGTACCACTGTACTTGCCCTGGAGAAGTGCTGAAGTACATTCAACCTAGACAGCATGAATGACTTGTAAACCTGTGGTGAGTGTAGGGGAGTTAAGTATCCTGCAGGGATCTGTCAAGATATGTAAAAGTTGATAAAATATATGTTATGTATATTTAACAGATAGGAAAAGAGAATTGTAAAATGGAGGCAGTTAAATCTCCAGTCTCATGATGTTATCCACAAGTGCAAGGGATTAGTAATCACCTGCATGTTATGTGATTAAGCACAGATGGAATAGTTTATAACATCATGGTTGCATCGGATTGCATCAGATTGTAATGAGTGATGAGTCATATATGATGGGGTCTGTAACTGTATATAAGCACTAGCTTGTATCATGTCAGACTGGGTCTGTCTATGGTGAGAGACAGTACCCCACACTCTGTTGCTTGTATATATTGCTTGGTATTTTTGCTGTTTGTATATTTTGATGTATATATGGAATATAAGAGTTTTACTCTAATCTATGATTTGTCATTCTCTGTGTTATTTCTAAGCTCTGCTATATGATTATATCAATTTAACTACACTTTATTCCACATTTTTCTGCTGTGTTAACCTGCTGCTTAAAAATAAGCTGCCTGATAGGATCCTATATGATGGAAAGACACCTTGTAACAAAGGGGAGCACATTCTATATGCCTGCGAGAAGAATTCCTGCTTTATGTCTTATAGCCTCTGTATAAGGGTACCGAAAGCCTGGTTTTTCTCTCCAAAGATCAGGATGTGTTCAAGGGGAATACTTATTGACCTAATTTTTTGTTGGATAAAGGATTGTGATTTGCTGTGGTATGCAACAAGCAAAACATAGTACACATATCCCAGCTGATCCGCAGAGTGGTCTAAGCTAATATTATAGAGTCTGGGTCCAGGCAGTAGCTTCAAGTTGTCCTACCCCTATTTCAATGCACAGGGCTGTGTAGGCTTACCCAGCTGGGAACCCCCCAGAATGAAATGCAAGAACACAGATTGTATTCTTTCAACTTCGAGATTATGTGCACAGATCCAGACAGGAATGCCATAAAGTAGTTGAGCTCTTGTTTTTGCTTGAAAGACTCATGTGGCTGAAGGGATGTGACATCCACCGCTTCTATGAAAGAACCAGGCCACTGCTAATGAAGTACATTTGGCAAGGTCAAGAGTGTATTTACAGTGGGCCACTCAGTTCATGCTATATCTAAAGGATATACCCAGATACTTGTATTCTTTGGCCTGTTCCAGGGTGTCCTCTTGTAGTCTTTTCCAACCCTTGGAAAAAAACTAGGATCTTTAATTTTGGGGCATTGATTGACAGGCAATTTTGTCATAGTATATATCAAAAGCAGTTAGGAGCCTCTTTATCCCATTTGAGATAGGTACAGAACTGCATCATCATCTGCATATAACAGTAATAAAATCTGCAGGGGTTCAAAGCTTAGGAAAATGGCCCTTGGTTTGTATCATCTAAATTGTAGATAAATAAATTGAATAAATGTGGTACCAGTATACATCCCTGTTTGACCACTTGTCGCATGGGATCACATTTGTCAGTTCACCTGCAGGGCCATGGCGGACTTGGCAGCTCATGTGTAAGTATGACTTTTGGATGAGAAACAGGAGTCTCCTGTCTGTTGAGGACTTTTCCAGCTTGGCCCACAACAATTTCCTTGGGATTGAGACAAAGGACCTTGGAGGTCAAAGAAAGCTGGAAATAGTCTCCCCCACCCATGATGTTGTACTTTTCTACCAGATGTACTAGTATCACTCCATGGCCTAATTTGTGTTCGCTTTTACAAAAACAAATCTGTTCTGGTCCCAGGATCTTTTGAATGTCCATCCAAGCTAATAATTTGCCTGCTAGATCCCTTGCATAGAATTTCTCCACAAAAGAGAGCAGGCTTATTGGGCAATAATTTTAGATTGTATTCTTTCCGCGCCCTTTCTGTACAAGTCTTTTTTTTTTCAGGATGGGTTTTAGTCCATGCTGAAGGTATCCTTCCTATCTTATCTATTACCATGAAGATAATAGCCAGGAGAAAGGACCACCAGTCAAAGAACTTTTTAGGTGTTCAGGCAGGATCCCATCAGGACTGACAGCCTTTCCCAGTTTTAGGTTGGTGATTAGAGCTTTGGTAATTAGAGACAGACTTCTGTTCTAAAGCTCCCAGCACTCCACCCCTTTTTATTTTTTAAATAAAATATTAGATCATAAATGGCTGGTGATGCAAATACTAAAAATAAATGAAAATCTTTCATACAGCCTTGTATCCTAACTAAGCCTAATCCTAAAGCTAAAACTAATCCTAACTTCTCAGCCTTTATCCAAATTTATCTAAACATAACTCTCCCTGCCCATTTCACTACTCAACTCACTTTGTCTCACTACCTATCTCACCTTCTTTGTATTTTGTTTTTACTAATTTCAACATTTACCCAATTTTATATACTCTTTTCCCTTTCTGTGGCAGGGGAAATGCCCAATCAAAATAAAATCATTTAAAAGCCTTTTTACTAATACCAGCACACTCTCCTGGCATTCAAACCATTCATTTCATCAATCAAAAGGCAGCTTAGCTAAACACACATCATCTATGACCAGTAATAAATAAGTGGGAAGTGAAATCATATTTTGCCCTCATAGGCAAATCTATCATATCAGATTTCTCCCATATTTCAGTATTATATTATTGCTTGATTTGCCACTATCCTAGATAATGGTAAATTGTACAGATATTACATGGGGGAAGTTTCTTCTATCAATTACTATCGTCTGGAAAAGAAAAAAGAAAAAATGCACATGTTGCTTGAAAATGTTGGAAAATGCAGAATGAGTTGGAGCTGGTTTATGGATCAAGCAGGTGATGATGCATTTCAAATTTTCAGAGAAATCGATTAATTTCAGACAACCACAAAGAAGGGTTCAGAAACCCAACCAGCCGTTATTTTGATAGCAGCAACCAAAGGAGAATTCAGCCCACTTATGTTTACTGTTACTCGTAAATAATAATGCTTCCTTTAGAATGGAAAGTCTAGATAGTGGCTGAGTAATCAAACTGGGAAGCTGATACATATACCCTGTTTCCCTGAAAATAAGACCTCCCCCAAAAATAAGCCCTAGGAAGATTTCTATGCGTTTGTCAAATATAAGCCCTACCCTGATAATAAAACCTAGTGATGGTTGTGGCTATGGTTGTGTGCAGGGCTGACATTCAATCATATTATACTTAATAAAAGTAAGACATCCCCTGAAAATAAGCCCTAGTGTGTCTTCTTGAGAAAAAATAAATATAAGACAGTGTCTTATTTTCGGGAAAACACGGTATGATTCCTGCCGCAGTTAAGACAGCGTTAAAATAAGGGGTTTCTCTTCATTTCTCTCACTCCTGGTCATGGCTGTTTCCTTTCCCTGGATGATGCTAGCCTGAGCTCACCTTCTGCATATGCTATAAGATGATATGGAAATAGCAAGATACTATCTGCTTTAGTGACAACAAGGCACTGGTGACACTCAGCTATACATCTTGTTCTCACCAAACAGAAGCTGGCTGTGTGATTATTCTGATGTCCCAGTACCTGGATGAGATAATTATGTGGATGAAAAGCAGCTGAACAAACCCAGCATGACTGAGACAGATGTGGTGCTCATGGAAATGAGAAATGCTCCAGGGCCTGGCAAAACTTCTGACCTCATACACAGATGGGAGGTGGAGGGAGAACAAGAGACAGAGAGCAAAGTCTGTTCTCCAGTTATTCAAGTGATTGATCGCTACCATAGCAGTCTTATTTTTATTTTGGGCTGCTTGACAATATCAGATGTAGCTTTCAACGATGTCATTCTTATGTGCACAGAAGGCCTAGTGACAAACAGTTTATTTTTAAGCAATATTGAAAGTCTAAGGAATGGCTGGGATTGCTACTATTTGTGAAACATTTGCTATCTGAAATGTTGGGGGGCGGTTTGAACCATTTAACTTCCCAAACAGGACTAGTTCTCATTTACAGCCTTTCCTCCTCATGGAAATAGGCCCACAAGCGTGAAGACAAACTCATGATAGCCTGGATAAAGTCTGATAGGGTTCATTCAAAATCTTATTCTGTGGAAAAGGTGAAACTGTAAGGATAACGGTTTCATGAAACATTTAAAACAAAACCAAGTATATATGAATGCCAATTTGTGTGTGTGTGTGTGTGTGTGTGTGTGTGTGTGTGTGTGTGTGTGTGTGTGTGTGTGTGTGTGTGTGTGTGTGTGTGTGTTGTGTTGTTACAGTTGTTACTGACTCTTCGTGACTCCATATCTATTAGCATATACTTAGTTCCAGTAAGTTCTGCTTCAACCTATTTCAATAAGTGAGATCCAGCATCATCTACAAATAAGCTTTAGTTTGAAATAGTTTTCTACAGCTTGACTATACCAGTAACCAATTATCCCTACATTAGTATTCATAAGAAGAGAAGAAATAGGAAAGGCCTTACGGAGGGATTTTGTGGCAGAGCAAATGTTCAGTTCTTCTCACAATAAAAGAACTCCAGGCCTGCTGGGAAATGAGTTGAAATAGTGAGTGAGTGAACACGGTCTAAGATGTCCAGTCAAGATACCACTAGAGAGTAATTTTCTATACCACTTACCAAAGGAAAAAGGCATAACAGTGGCATAAGTTCAGGTCTTCGGGGAGGAATTTTTCCTGACTGAATAAGGAACAGGGCCAGCAAGAGGCCACAATCAGAAACCATGAAGTCTAGGCAGGAAGAATAAACAATGCTGCTAGAAACAACCCTGATAACTGTAGAACGAACCATAATTAAATATAAATCTATAGAGATATCAACATTACCATATTGCCAGTTCAGAAAACTATGGAATGACACTAGAGGGTGGGGGAACAGTTCCATGTGGGAAGATGAACAATTGGGCCATTTCTCACATTTGCTATTGCATTCTCAACAAAGTTCTCAAGAAGGCAGACTTTGTGGCTCTGTGTTATCTATATTTCTAAGCTTCACTTAGAAGTTTAACTTTCATGTTGGGGAGAACTCTTATGTCAGTGGTAGAATAAATACTTTACATTCAGAACTCACCAGAATTAATTCCTGGCTTTTTTTTTTTTTTTTTTTTTGGTCAAAAGAATGTGAAGCAATTAAGTCAGAAACATTTGCCAGAGACCTCCAGTTGAATAAGGAAATAGGGGAAATAGGATCCTGGGCAAGGAATATTGATTGCCCTCTGTAGCTGTTCAGGGCCATCCAGAAGTCTGGGATAAGTGTTGCCTGGGAGAGGGGGCTCTGTTGATGCTCCCTACAATGGCTAAAAATGTGTAAAAGTTCAGGGGTCCACCTGTGAGGATTACTGAATACACAGACTACAAGTGAGAATTTTGCCTACAGCTCTTCCCTATCCTGGAACCAAGAAGAATGACAAGTGTTTGACTTTTTTCCTACTTCTTAATTTGTGGACAAAGTAATAGCAGCTGGGGTTGTACTTCTTCCAAATTCCAAAGGTTATTTGGTAGAGAAAAATTACAAATTAAATTTATGCTTATAGCAGAGGGGCAGTAAACTGTGAAAACATGCTAGCCACATCTCCAGTTGCACTTTGATCTAACATTTCTTAGCTGTTGGATTACCTGGTTATTAACTTCTTCCAAGCCATTTGAAAGATCTCATTCCTTTCCTGAATCAATGCCTAAGATCACGATTAGAGATGGGCACGAAATGAACATTTTTTTGTTTCCGTTATTCGTTATTCGTTCTGTTACGTAATGAAACGACAAACAAAAATTGTGATGAAAATGAAACGAAACGAACAGAACCATGAAAATTGTGTTTGTTACATTTCATTTTCGTTAATGGCGACGCACAATGAAATGAGCTGTTTTAAATGTTAAAAAACGCCCTGGACATCCATAAAAACCCAGCGATAATTATTTATACTGTCTGATAATACCTACCGGGGGGGTTGGGGTCCTTAAAACATGCATTTATGTCTTTTCTCAGATCGCTGTATTTTTTTCCTTTAAGGGGAGTTAGGGGACCCAAAATGGCTCCCAGATGCCTAATATTGATTTCTTGGGTATTAAAATGCCCTGGACACCCGTAAAAACTCAGCGATAATGTTATAATTATTTGAAATTATTACCTACCAGGGGGTTGGGGTCCTTAAAACTTCTGTTTTTGTCTTATCCCATCGCGATGTCTTTTTCTTTTCCCTTTAAGGATGACAAAATGGTTGTTGCCAGCCACAAAATGGAGGCAAGACATGTGATGGGATCATGTTCAACCAATAGCATGCCAAGGTTGCAGACTGAGCAGGTCTGGCAGCCACAGAGGGCATAAAAAGCTCTGGCAGCCCCCATCCTCCTTGCAGTCTCTGGTGGGAGTTAGGGTGGGATTGCTGTCTCTGCGACTCTAGCTTCAGTCCTGCAGCCTCCCTGTGTGCATGCGTGCGTACCTCTCGGTGAGTACCCTCCCCTGCCCCACAGTGCAGTCACTCTGTGGCTGCCTTGCACCCTGGGCAACACCCACCGCTGCCTTTGCAGCCTCCGTGCATACCTAGTCTACACTGTGTCTCTGCTAGCATCATTTTTTTTAGTGTTTTCCCTCTTGTCTGGGGCATTGGGAGCACCCATGCACGGAAATGCTTTAAAAATCACAAAAAAGCAGGTAGAAATGAAAAACAAAAAAACAAAAAACAAAAACAATTTTTTCCAAAATTTTGAGAAAAAGGAAACAAACCAAAACGGACCTCTCAACGAAAAATGAAAAACTGAAACACCACTTCTTTTATTCATTCCCATCTCTACTTCAGAATGTTACATATAATACTGTTGACTGTAAGCCAAAGTGGGCAGCTTCTGGAGGGCCTGAAGCCAATTTTATCATCCCTGAGACGTCAAAGAATCACATAGTAGAACGTGCTAAAAGTTTTGATGAATTGTTATTTTAAAGATCCACCCCATGGACACACACTCCAAAATATCCTGTTTTAGAAACAGGAAACACCAACTTTTTACTTTGCTTGTGCATGGATTTGACAGAGAATGCTAGCAGTATTGGAGAAGGAGAAGCATGATATAGGGGTGATAGCCACACAAATTCTAGCAAACATATTGACCAAAATTCCAAGTGGTAGGGTTTCATCATCTTAAAGGTATGAGGAAAGCAGGCAAACATATGTAAATACAGAAACAGATTGAGACATTTGCGTTAATGTAGATGGCTTTGGGAACTCTAGTGAGATGAAAAATGATCAACAGATGCCTTTGATAAACCATGATTTGAACATTGCAGGAAAAAGAATCAAACAAGATTCCTGTTTCCTCAAACACCCAGTTCATTGAGGCTTCCTACAAAGACTTAATGAAAGAAACAAGTATAAACCATTCATGCAATTGATTGTCGATAGTATTGTCATGTCTACAGTTTGGGAAGAGAAAAGGTTTTCATTCATCTTCTATTTGTTCTCTTTCGACATTGCACTACAGCCTTTCACACCCAGCAGATGTGGTCCAATTTTACTTAGCCCTGTCTGATTGTCATTATTCCATTAGTTTGAGAAGGCTCTGTAACATGAGATGCTTCTCACATCAAAGAGGTACTCTTGCTATAAAGCTGCACTTGTAATCCTCACACCTGGAGCACCATAGAAGTGTAAGAATGGAACAGAATCTTCACAGTATCATATATGTCATGTTGCACCAGGCTTTCCTTATTTTAGCTCTTCATGCTACAGAGGTATGTGTTCTGAAATTATCCCAGCTTATAATAGCACATGAAACAACAACTAAGAAAAATAAGATTTGTAAATATAATTTGCCATTTCAGTTATAGAGTACATAAAAATGTAAATGCACTTTATGCAGAGGAAAATATATATTACAGCAATTGTTTTAAAGCTGGGACAAGATATTATTTTTGTGAAACATGAATATAATCATTATATGTAAAGAACTGTACAGGAGAGGATCTAATCCCTAGCAATATAGAACTAGCAGAATTGCCTCTGTTGAAGTGGCAGAATTAATTAGTCAGCCCTAAACCCAAGTGTGCATTGCATACATTTCTTCCAATCAGCAGTGATTCATTGTATAACTGAATCTGTGTCTTGTCCCATCCTATATATCCATATACTGTATATTCCTTGTGCTGTATATTGACTTCCTTCTGCTATGTATTGATGCAGTCTTTGTAGAGGTTTCTCCCTTCTCAATTCCTGAGAAAGAATATAGATTATAGACTGCCCTTTTAGAAAGTCAGGCAATCTAGAAATATAAATATAAATATCAATCAATCAATCAATCAATCAATCAATCAATCAATCAATCAATCAATCAATCAATCAATTAAAAACATATTTTGTTTCCAATCAGATCCTCTAACACATGTCCCTTTGAGCTGCAATGAGACCAGAAATGTTGTGGGGAAACTGTGCACCACAGAGTGAAGTGATATGCCCATCAATGCTGAATTGGTCACATAATGAAATATACTCACTGTTTCCCTCTAACTTGTCAGGATTGATGCCCCAAAAATTCAGAAATGCTACAAAACAAGCAAGCAAGCAAGCAAATATAAAACAAAAAAAATGTCAATGTTACGGTCTACTTATGGCTACTACTGGAGCATTTTGCAAGACAGAAGGTCACCTCTACCTCATGGAACATCACAGATGTCATATTAAAGAAAGCGTGCACCATTGGGATGAGGAAACTGCAAGCGTATGTCTGTCAATCCCATCTAGTTTCCTTCACTAGCTTGATATGTGTCAGCTTCCTTATATTGCTTATCAACACTATGTGAGCTAGTGCTATGCATTGACTCAGTCTTCGTAGAGGTTTCTTCCTTCTCAATTCCTGAGAAAGAGACATGGGCCGTGATCACACCAGCATTCTCTGCATACATAAATTTCATGCATATTTTTTTCTGGGCAGTCACGTGGTTTTTAATGTGCAGTTAGTGTTCTCTCTTCTGCATCATATTTTCCTAATCTGGTTCCATCTTGACCTGTCTACTTGGCATTTTGTCCTTCTCTCCTGCTCTGTTTCCCAAGCCTCCATTGCCAAAAAAGGGGAACAACAGTTTTTTACTGCATATTTTCAGTGTCCTGACGTGGTGACAGAAGCAAATAAGTAAGCATTTTTGAATGAAGTTTCTAAATCCAGCCCCTGGCAGTGGTTATTAAAACTTCGCTGAAACTGCTGTTCAAGGGGCATGGTCGACCGGGGCTCGAATTTGCTTCCATTCGCGGTTAGGATGTGATCCTTTTCTGTGCAGTTTGCAGAAGGGAAACTACGGAGAAAACACTGGTATGACTGCAGCCATAGAAAAACAGTGGGGCATGCATGAGTGTCAAAGTCAGGTCTTGGGGATGAGGTGTTATCACTTTGCCAGCTTGATGGCTTTGAAGTCTTATCAAGCACTAATATAAATATACAGTTGTAAAATGAAGGGATAGAAGATACTTGTCAAAATTCTCGTGCTATAGTATGAACATTAAAAGAAGAAGTGGAAGGCTGGGATCTTTAACTTCAGTCTGAGGGCCACTTCAAATGAGAAATTATTGGATGTAATAATATCCAATTACAAAATGCACCCAGATTGCCTCAGGTGTGAAATTTCCATGTGTGTATTTTTCATCACTCTATGTAAAACAGAACAGATTGAACTCCATTTGTCTCAGTTTTAAAGGAATAAAAGTGGGGAGGGCATACATGCATCTTTCCTATCTAAATCAGAGCCCGTGCATTTTGATTTCAAATAAAAATAATCCATTTGACTTTTCTCTGAGTCTTTAGGACTGCATAACTGTCATTAAAACCTACTTAAACTTTGTTATCGTGTACATCTGTGCCCTTCTTTTTGTCCTTCCAATTCGAAAGCAAAGTGTTTTGCTTATATACTGCTCCATAGCACTTAAAGCACTCTATGGGCAGTTTACAATTTAAATATGCAGGCTACACATTGCCTGCCCCCCAGTGAGCTGGGTACTCATTTTGCCAGCCTCAGAAGGATAGAAGGATGAATCAACCATGAGCCAGCTACCTGGGATTGAACCCCAAGTCCTGAGCACAGTTCTAGCTGCAGCTATTTAACCACTGTGCCACGAGGGTCACCTTCTTTCTCTTTCTTCACATCTTTATTAAGAATATTTGCTGAATCACTAGTCCTCATACAGTAGGCTCAGGCAGTTGCCTAAATGTGCCTTATGGTGCTCCTCAACATGCCCCATATTATTCAGAAATCTGCATCATAAGGCCATACCTTACCTTGACATGGTGGAGTGCATTTTGTGGCCCCAGGTAATGAATCTTCCATACCTGGATTTTGGCCTGAAATGCCAAGTGTGATCACTTGAAGGATAAGTTACCAATAAGGAGCATTACCCAACATGGTTGCTGATCATGGAACATGCCTGTAAGTGCATCAGCCCTAACTTCCATTTTGGCTTTGCTGAACATGACCCAGGATGAAACAGACTGAACTCTGGACTTAAACGAGAAGGTATTTGAATCAGTGGTTGGAGTACAGAATGAAAGGCGAATATAAATGCAGAATATTCTTTACTCATTCTTGTTCAAAGCTGCAAAGAGCAACAGAAGTCAAAGAGTACGAGCTGTATGACACAGTTTTGCAGTTCCTGCCTACGAACTGGAGTACAATGTGCTTAAGAGTACTTTTAAAAAACATCCTGAACAAAGAAACGTCTTTTATTCTCATTGTGTGTTTTTAGACTACTTTTACAGAGAGGAATGGAAATTGCAACATACCGAGGGATCCTAATTATAGCAGAAGAACATGGTTGCTTCTATTTTAAGTTAGAATGATTGGCTAATTTAAACTAAAATTTGCATGTCTAAACTTTTGTAAAGATGATTGCTTCCATTCTGTTGTATTTCCCCCTCCTGTCAGCTGAGACTGAATGCCTATTATATTGTACGCTCTATGTCAGACAGTTGCATCTTTTGGGGACCCTGTAGCTTGTTTGGCATGTAGAGTAG